>CM018041.1:3042558-4527380 GCA_008638375.1 Nyssa sinensis | reverse complement strand
GGTAAAAGTAAGACAATTTTTTGTGATTTTTGACCTGCTAGTGCTTTTCGACTGAAAAAGCCAAGGAGGTTGATTTGGAAACTGAATGCCCTTAATAGGGCTATTGGAAATGATCCCTTCTGAAGTCTGAGAAGTTTTTAACAAGCCTAGGAGATATCAGGTATCCCAGATGGGATGGTTTTGGTTGTCTGAATCGCTGAAGTCTGTTTATTAAGTTTTCGTTGATTGTATGCATTTGATTGCCAGAAGCTGTGATGATTAATTCATTTGTTGTTCTTACTCAAAATGGGTGATATTGTTTGTAGAATGCAAGTGAATCTGTTTTGAGTTCTTACTCCTTTTCCTTATTTAAACAGGTGATAAGTATTTGAAACCAATTGTGACATCTGAGCCTGAGGTTACCTTTACAAAAAGGGACCCAGAAGATGAATGTTTAATTCTTGCGAGCGATGGCTTGTGGGATGTTCTGTCAAGTGACTTGGCTTGTGAGATAGCCTGTGAGTGTCTTCGAGAAGGAAGTCCACCTGCTACTTCTACAGATTTAAATACTATGCCTGGGGAAGATGGAGGGAGCAAAGCATTGTACCCGTCTCGAAGCGCATTAGCGGCTGCACTGCTTACTCGTCTTGCTCTGGGCCGGAAAAGCTCTGATAACATCAGTGTCATAGTTGTTGATTTGAAGAGGAGCTGAAGGGAAAATAGACTGAATAAGGTAACTTCTGTTGCCGTGAATCCTTGTACAGGTTTCATGATAGAGAGAAGAACATAGTGATAGGTTGGGCTTCATTTTGATTTCTAGATTGAAAACAAAGAAAAAAAATAGGAAAAGGAAAAAGGATTTCTATGACTCCGTTGATTTGGTTTTATGATTGTGTTTCTTAGGTGAAATTGTTTTGTTCTTCATCCAATGACAGGGTAGCTGAGGATTGAATTCATGTCCATGCCCTGATTTTCTTGGACTGATTCATTTCTGGGTGCATTTAAGTCGATTTTTATCATTATCCTACTAATTTCATGAAAAAAGAAAAAGAGAGAGGAATGAAACAACACCCCCCCCCCCCCCCCAAAAAAAAAAAAAAACTCTCTAGACTTGTCCAGCAGATTGGATTATTAATTCTTCTTTTTAATGATGCTTTGGGATGTGAATTCAGTTACATTCTCTTTAGGAGAAAAAGTTGATAGGAAGGTTTCGTTAGATTTGGGCATTTTGCAGAACTCCCGTGAATCATACACACGCATATATATACGCAAATCTGAAAGATAGTTGAGGTGGAAAAATGACTCAAGCTGAGCTTGTCTCGATGAGAGTTTCGTTCGAGATTAGTTTGTGAGATAAACATGTCAAGCTTGAACTTATTTTAAAGTTTGCTAATTTATCGAGTTTGATTCGATTCGATTAGTCAATAAATAGTTTAATAATATATAAAAATTTAAATCACACTTGTTAGAAGTATATTAGGGTTACTTATATATTATTGTGATACTAGAGTTAGGGTTAGCCGCCATATATATATTATTGTGTAATACTAGTGGGATTAGGGTTTTATGGTTTATTTCCTTTAATGTACACTTTTCATGTACAATCTCAGTACCTTCCTATATAAGGAGATCTCTTATATAGTTTTATAATGGGAGTCTAATACAATGTAGTCCTTTGGGTTTTTTCTTCTCTCTGTCTTCTCTCTCTTTTGTCTCTTTTATGTTATTCCACCAAATTCAACATGGTATCAGAGCCTCTCCTTCCTTGGTCTGATTTTTCTCTGATTTAATTTACCCTGACTGATAATGGTTCTCTGATTTTCTTTTGCTTTCTCTGCTTCCTGCTGCAACCTGTCTTTTCCTCTGCTTTTTTCAGCCATTGCTCTCTAGCCGCAGTTTCTTTTGCTTTTCTGTCTTTTCTCTGCCAATCACAACTGCTACTTTCTTCTGCTGCAGCCGTTTGCTTCTTTTTCCTTTTTTTTTTCTTTCCCTCGTTTAGCCATTTCTGTCTGTTTTCTTCTTCTATCTGTGCCGCTCTGCTCTCTTTTCTTTCTTTTCTTTTTGGTTTTCTCTTCTACTTCTGCGCCGCTTCTTTTCTTTTTGTTTTCTTCCCCTGCTTCAGCTGCCACTTGTTCGTTTTAATTTTTTTGTTCCGCCTCAGCAAGCCATAGTTCCATCTTAGTCATAGCCACATCCCAGCCGCTTTTTTATCTTTCTATTCAGTGCCCCACCTCAGGTCCCATCGTCTCAGCAGCCTCAATACTGATTTCCGTCTCAACAGTAGTACTGATTCCATCTCAGCAAGCCGCAACACTGGTTCTGTCTCAGCCGCCACTCTGGTTTTTTTCTCAGCCGCCATGTCCGCTTGGGTTACATCTCCATTTCAGTCACACCGCCACCAAGTCAGCCACCAAATCAATCAGTTCACATCCAGATTTTGTTTGCAAACTCAAGTTGGTCTACCTCCCACCTTGAGTTTGAGAGAGGGTGTTAGAAGTATATTAGGGTTACCTATATATTATTGTGATACTAGAGTTAGGGTTAGCCACCACATATATATTTTTGTGTAATGTTAGTGGGATTAGGGTTCTATGGTTTATTTCCTTTATTTACACTTTCCATGTACAATCTCAGTACCTTTCTATATAAGGAGATCTCCTGTATAGTTTTACAATGGGAATTCAGTCTAATACAATGTAGTTTTTGGGTTATTTTCAATGTTTTCAGGCCTAGTCCGTTTATCGAACCGAAAAAATGTTCGGGTTACGGGTTATCGGTTGAACCGTCAGGTCAACCGTGATGTAATAATTATGTAATTAATAAATTTAATAATACATATTATTGATATTTTAAATTAAAAAAATTATACAAAAATTACTAAAAATTATATAAAAAAAATTTACAAAATATGAATTTTTTTAATATGTAAAACTTTAAGAAAAAAATGAAAAAAGTATAGTAGATATACCTTATTACAATGTTGAAAGTTGAAACTTCATTGCCATTCTTTCATAATCGCAAGGACCATAATAAAAATTATTTTAACATCCAATTCAAGCGTAATCCAGTAATTTAGTCTTCAACTACATGAAAAAAAAAGATACAAATACTAATAATCATGCATAAAATAAAATAAAATACCACATGATATAAATATATAATACTGGAGTTTCAAACTTTAATGGTTTAAAATTTTAAATACAATCCAAAATAAATTCAGCCAAAAACCAACTCAACTCAACCAAAATTTAACCAAAAAATTGCATGAAATTTGAGATTTTGAATATACCAAAAAAAAAAAAATTGCAGCCAAAAATCGGTTGACCCAGTACTGGGTCAACCGGTTCAACGGTCAGACCGTCCGGTTTTACCGATTTTCTATTTTTAAAACGGGTTTATGGGTTAAACCGGACCGTTTTGTGAACCGATCGACAGTTTAACCTGTTGAACCGGCCGGTCCGATCCGGGATTTTAAAACATTGGTTTTTTCTTCTCTCTGTCTTCTATATCTTTTGTCTCTTTTATGTTATTCCTCCAAATCCAACAACACTTACGTTTGGTTAGAGAAATTAACAGGTCGAATTTAAATACAATTTGAAACTTATTTATTTTAACAAGCTAAATTTAAACAAGTCATTACTCGATTCGATTAATTTACAGATTAAAAAAGGTTATTTGAAACATATAACAGGGAGTTGAATTTCAAACAATATGTGCGGCAAGGCGCCCCTAATTGCCATTCCAATTGCATATACATAATACAATCCTATAGAGAACATGCAAGGGCATTTTCATTTTATGACACGAATAAATTATAGTGTATTGGGTTTTACTTTTACAAGGAAACGAAAACCAAATTGGACAAGGGAAAAGTAAGAAAAATAATTTTTCCCACTTTTTTCTTAGTTAAATTAAATGATATTAGAAATTAATAATTTTTCAAAAAAATAGTTGAATATAATATGTAAAATTAAATAATTTTCCTTTCCTTTCATTCATTCATTCATTTCCCCCCCACCCCCAACCATTTTTCAAGATAGCTCAACATGAAAAGAGAGAATGCTTTATCCGAGAAAAAATGAAAACGAAATAAACAAAGGAAAATCCTTATCAGCCCTCCACATATGAACAACAAAATCTGCCTTCGGACTTAGCCTCTCTCTTTAATAATTAGTGGAGATCGGAGAGGTGATAGATGGACACGAGAAAGTGGCAAAGAGCTGGTTTGGGGGAAGGTCTCCCTTTATAGTTTGTTTGGATAAGTAGGAGGAAAAAAAAAAGAGAAGAGAATATTAGTTATGAGGAAAAGGAAAGGAGTGGTGAGAAGAGGGTAATCCATCGTTTATGTTTAGATAACTAATGAAAAGAAAGGAGAGGTAATCATTTCATCTTGTTTGGGAATGATAAAAGAGAGAAAGGAAAAAAAAGAATTTTATATTATTTTACTATTATACACAAATAATGTGTATTTAGATGCTCTAGGATAGAAGTGTTATTTTTATTTTATCTTTTATAATTTTAAGGGTAATATTGGTATTATTAAAAATTTATTAAATCCTTATTTTCTTTCCCTCCGTTTCTACTCATTTTTTGAGGAATAACAAAATTGTTAAAATGGGGGTTAAATTCTCCCTCCCTTTCCCTTTATTTTCTTCCTAATTTTTAAAACAAACATGATATAAGATCTCCTTCCTTATCTTTTCTTTCCAATTTCTTCCATCCAAACATAGTGTTAGTGTGCTCGTAGCTCATGAGAAGCTAACACATAGTAAAGTAATAAATACTTCACCATACCATAATTATCATAACGTTGTCACATTTGCACTAGCTATCAGTGCAACTTCAGAAAAAGCAATCAAAGACATCTAGTAGCGTCCCCTTTTTCGTTCGCCAACGGGGCCTCGTGACGCCCTCTCCTGGTGCCTTCTGAATTCAACAACAGGAATTATTAAAGGTACATCTTGCATTAGGCTTTGTTTAGGTCCGTTCAAGCTTAACCCACATTTAAGTTGGAGTCCTTTCTCTGTCCATTTCACTCTCCAACACCGATCAAACTCTCGGCCCAGCCCAATTCGTGTCTTGGTGAATTGGGTCTCTCTCGGCCCATTTTGGCTTCATATCATTTTCTTTTTAATTTGAATTTGCATCAGTTTTTATCAGCGTCAAAGGTTAGTTACATCACACAAATTTCACCGTTAAGTGAGTTTAAAAGAGAATTTGATTCGATCTCGGCCGTCCATTGGATGGACTTTGGACGATGTCGACACTCGGCGCATTTAGAGACGATGCTTTGACCGCCGACAGTCGACGCTCTGTACTCTCCGGCGAAGCAGAAGGCGGCGAACAGAGGCGTTTACAACGTTCGCTCACCGCTCCTACACCGCCGCATCCGGCAGTTGCTCGGTGGTCCGAGGGTTAAGCTTCTTCTTTCTCTATGCTTTCTCTGCCTCGTTTTTTGGTTCACTTCGAGACTTGGTTCTTTGATGGGTTGGAACCCTCACTTTCCTTCTTCTGTCTCTTCTCCCTCTCGGTAGCTCTTTCTTTCTTTCTTTGATCATATAGAGTCAACCATATTTTGGTGTGGATGTTGATTTTTATTTTGATTGTTTATCGTTAATTTTTTTGTTCAGTTATTAGGTTATTCAATATTGGCATTGAAGTTTGTCCATTATAACTCAAAGACTTCGAGCAAATTATGATCTAGCATAGGATGATATTGAATAAAAATCCGTAGTTCTTATAAAATGTGCATTAAATCTGTTCATAATAATTCTATAGTTACCGTAAATATAATTCCCTAATACACTGGTGTCCCGTGATCCTTATCATGTGATATGACTCGTGGTTCACTGTTCCAGTTTACCTTGAAAATTTTTGGAAAGACAAAATAGAAGTTACAAAAACCCATTAGGTTATTGAATTCTGACTCTCTGAGGCAAAAGTGATAACAAATGTTAGATACAAAAGGCGTAGGTTATAGGTAATGTTGTGCCTTCAGCATACATGTGAATAAAAACTTGTTTTGTAGAGAAAATGTTTTATGAACTATATTTTGAATATAAAGAAAGTTTCCATTTTGTATTTAGAACTATTATTATTTCCGGTAAGTAGGTTTCAAAAACTGCTTCATCATATTCTAAGTAATCTACTACCTTCAGAAGAGTTTAAAATCATAACATATTCATTGCACACTGCATACCATTTTCATTCTGCATATCACAACAATCTGGGTGGTCCCAGTTTACTAGCAAAAAATAGAAAGTTTTGTTTACAAAGCTTCTTTTCTTGGAGCGTGATTCTTTAAAGGCCCACAATTAATAAATCACTCCTTAGCTATGAAACATTGACAAGGATATGGGATATGAATACAACAAAAATTGGAAGATAGGGGCAAATTTTGAAATATTTAGGAAATGGATTTAGGGGAGAGGGGAGGGGGAGGACACGACAAAAATTATATATGTCAACATATTTTTGACAGATAGTATTTATCACTTATCAACGATATTAAGGTGTTAACTTAGAATATTAAAACTCATATGAGATACCAACACTTATATTACATGAACATGGACCTATCCCTGGATTCAACAAGATTTACCTTATTTTATCTCATTTCTATTAGCAGTGGTCCAAGCATTTAAGACACTTAATGTGCTTTTTTATTTAGTTCAATGCTAAAAATGACAGATCTCAATCTTAAGATGTAATAGACATGAGTCCAGTAGCATTCGAGAAGTATCAATTACTTGTTTGAAATTCATTATGGGGTACAATACCTTTGCGTGTAGCTCTTAAGGTTATAAATTAAAAATCTGAATTTTGATTACTTTTTAGAGACTGTGCTATGTGGCCAGGCTTTCTCTT
Source organism: Nyssa sinensis (assembly GCA_008638375.1). Taxonomy (NCBI): domain Eukaryota; kingdom Viridiplantae; phylum Streptophyta; class Magnoliopsida; order Cornales; family Nyssaceae; genus Nyssa; species Nyssa sinensis. Next base: position 4,520,534 of record CM018041.1, on the reverse strand, counting down.
ACTGGATTTTTATCATATATTGATTATGTTTTATCATGTTTACCGGATTTTTCCATCACTCTATCCCCCAACATAAATGGATGCTTTATCTTCCTTTTGATTATCTTTAGTTTTTAAATTAAGGGAACTTCTGTTAAAAATGAGTTTTTATACTGTAAAGCTCTTTTTTAACTTGTTTGACAGATTTTTTTTTATTACCCTTCTGGTTCTGTACTTGAGTTGGAAGAATCCTCATTGAGTGTATTTTCTGTTCTCAAATTTGCTAAGTGTTTTGCAGGACCTTATGTTCACCATTAGAAATTATAACTGAATCTGTTTGAGTTGGAAAATGACACTGTCTATTTATATCAGCATTTGTCGCTCTTATTTAGGAGAATGGGGTAATAAAGTTTTGTTTGGTTATCTAATCCCACTGAGATAGTCCAAAATATGAACTTTGTATCTCTTTTCATTTAATGCAATGATGCTGGGATTAGAACCTATTTCTTTCATAACTGTCTTCTTCTTTTCTTTGTGCTCTTGTGCTTATATGCCGGTTTATCTAAATATCTGATTGATATTTGTATTTCTTGTATACATGTTTCTGTAGATAAATTTTGTCCACTATACCATTGTTTCTGGAAGACTGAAGACTTAACTTAGTAGTATGTTATATCACTTGCATACTTTAGGATAAAATATTCATGTTACTATGAATAATTTTGATTTATCCATTTGTTTCCAGGGGTGGCTACACAGTGCTTATCAATACATGGAAACGGAATTCTCTTCTCAAGCAATCTGTTGCTCATTATGCATCCTGTAGCATGACCGATGCAATACATGTAGTGTGGAGTGAAATTGATCCTCCGTCAGAAAATCTAAAAGCTTTTCTCAGGAAAATTGTGTCGAGAAAGTCACAGACTGCTCACAAGCCCAACTTCAGGTTTGACTTAAATAAGGAGGATAATTTGAACAATAGGTTCAAGCCAATTGAGGATCTCAGAACAGATGCAATTTTCTCAGTGGATGATGATGTAATTGTTCCATGTTCTACCTTGGACTTTGCATTTACTGTATGGCAAAGTGCTCCATTCACAATGGTGGGATTTGTTCCTCGCATGCATTGGCTGGCTGGGGTGGTTAGTACTTAGTAGTTTTCTCTTCTGGAATATTCACTTGGATAAAATTGTTCTTGATGTTAGAAGTTAAAATGATAGATTTACCACGTCTATGAATGTTAATGACTCTCCTAAAGCTGAATGAGAGGAAGAAGAAATCGTGTTAGACAGCCAAGGATAAGTCTTGTTGTGACTTGTGTGACGATCCATAGCTGCACTTTTCATTATGCACCTGCTGATGGGTCATGGGATGGTTGATAAGAGCAATAGGATCTTACATGAAAAGCTACTTAGAGTTCCATGGTTATAAGACTTTTAGTAGTAATCCCAGCACAAGCAATTCCGTGTTACTAGCATTCATTGAAATAGTGGCTTTTTCTCTTGAAATAATGATACCTTTCATATTTCTACAGAAAATCCTCTCTTGATCTACTGCTCTTCTGACAATTATTTATAATGAGTCTAGGTTAGGCAGTGGGGCTCTCTTTTCTTGGTGTTTGTCCGACCCTATTACTAGGTCACAATTCTAAGTTCCTATGTTAGGGTGTTCATTATTGTTCAAACTTCAAATGTTTCCAGCAATTAGTTTTTCAAATCACAGCAATTTATGAGCTTTAATTTCTAGCCTATTGAGACATACTATGAATTTTATTGCCTTCTTTCTTTCTTTTTTATTCTTTGTTTTCAACTTTTGTTTTTTCCCCTCATATTTTGCAGAAAAATGAGATGCCTGAATTCTAGGGCACTTCTTGAAATCTCATAATATAGAGGTCTTTTTGAATTATGGTAATCTTTCCTGAATTTGCCGTGTTGGTGTATACTCTTTCACCAACAATGTAGAAAATGTGTATAAAGTTTTTGAATGTTTGATAGTAAAATCAGTCAACGAATCAGCTATTGGTATTATGCAGCTAGTATATTGACTGACTCATGGTTTTTACACCATAATTATATTGTTTCCTTGGCAGATTTCTCCTGCCAGTTTAGAGAATATACAGTGCAGATTCCAATTGCTTTCGTTGGAGTCTCAACTCAACAAAACCTTATCCCAATTATAGACCTTTTTTCTAATTACAACTTCAATTTTCCTTTTAATGCCAAGTTCATGCCAGATTATCATATCTACCAAGTCAGCAGTTTCAGGCACTCACGCCTACAAAATATGCAACTCTTCAATTTTTCTCAGATGTTCATTTCATTGACTACCTCTCGACATGACAATAAAAACTGGGATATAAACATATTAGAATGTTTTTCTCGGAAAGAGTTTATCTTTGTTTTCCTTAACGTTGCTTGACATTATGTTCCATGTACACAGAAAAACGGCATTATGTATTATAAATATGGAGGATGGTGGTCGGTTTGGTGGATGGGAACTTACAGTATGGTTCTGTCAAAAGCTGCATTCTTTCACAGGAAGTACTTGGATTTGTACACTTACCACATGCCGTCATCAATTCATGATTATGTAACCAGGGAGAGGTTTGCACTGATCTACTAGTTATTTTTCCCTTCCAATAGTTAATTTTTTTTAGTTATTTTTTGCACTTTTTCCTGTTTTCTACAGAAACTGCGAGGACATTGCAATGTCTCTGCTTATTGCAAATACCACTGATGCCCCTCCGATCTGGGTCAAAGGTATTGACCATTCTGTCCTTTTTATTTGTTAGCAGTCATTTTACTTTCCAATGCCCATAAGATTATAACAGACTTTTTTTAAAAAAAAAATAAAATCCATTGTCTAAAAATAACAGAACTTGATCCAAATGGTTTAAAATATCTGGTCAATTTAATTTTTGCCATGTAAAATTCTTGGTTGAAACATTTGTGAGTGCAAGTCGTGAACCATATGAACAAGGAATAAGATCAATTTCTTTACAAAGATTTGATAGTTCGTATAAATTTTGTGCATGATAAGGATGCAGATTTACTTGTTGAATACATCACAGCCTTTTCATATCGTATTTCCAAAAACTCCTTTAGTACCATTCTGCCATGAATTTTCTCAGCTGTGGTTTACAGATGATTGGAACTTGCACAGTTCTATAATCATTTAATTATTTAGACCATTTTAAAAGTTTGCATTTGATGCCTTGTTTCAATAATGTTCCTAGTATGTAGCGTGGACTCTGTTAGGGAGGAGTCTCCTCTATGCTGGATGCGTTGATCACCAACTCTTCTTAGACACTCCTTTGTACATGTCTGAATCTCTTATGCTCTCCAGGCTTTTCTACATAATGGAAGAAATTTTTACCTTTGCATGAACTTTCAACACTTGGCAGTCTTGGCTGAAATGTTCTGATATATTGTGTCAGATTCATGCTTTCTAAGAATTTTCTGTATCAGTGTGCCTGCCCTTGACAAAGGGTCCATTAATCTTGGACATCAAACTATAAGGTTTATAGTATCTTTTGGAAACTTGAGTGATATTTCTAATAATCAACCCAGGTAAGCATGGATGTTGTTACTAGCAGCTATTGAGCATCAAACCTCTGAGGCATGATTTTGAGAAATGCTTTGAAAGTTAGCATCTGGTTGTAATTTTGCCATTTTATTTTTGGTAATTTTTTCACAACTCCTGTACCAATTTATTAAAGATAATGTCATGTTCATATAGCAATTTGGTCAACAGAGGTCTAGAAAGCACATAAGTATATTACAATGCATTTCCAAGAATTGGTGTCAAATTATTTTTCATAACTTTTAGTTATATGACGTCTTCACCTTTAACAAACTGTTTGTTTAAAACAATATGTTTCCCAGGGAAGATAAATGAGATTGGGTCATCAGGCATAAGCAGTTTAAACGGGCACAGCGACAGGAGAAATAAGTGTCTTAATGATTTCATCTCCTTGTATGGGACTATGCCTCTTGTGTCAACCAATGTAAAAGCTGTGGATGCAAGACAAAAATGGTTCTGGTAATTAATCTGATATGCTTTATTTGACATCCATGCTCTTCCGACTGTTTGACATGTTCATGATTCAGTCAGTATTTTATGTGTATAATCTTTGGTGTTAAACTATATTTAGATTCTGAACTTTGATGTTATCTGGACCTTTGATTAGTGTGATTGTGCTATTTTAACTATATTTAGATTCATTCCATTCTGAATCCAGTGCTCTGTTTTAGGAAAATGTATTCGAAACTTGAACTCAGATATAAGCTGTAAGGTCCAGGGAAAATAGTTGTCACCCTTGTGTAGGAATATGCTTTTCCCCCCCCTGAATCTTTGTTTGAGCAAATACAAGCTACTGTGTGAAGGGGTCTAAGCAAGCACACGTGGTGTCTAAACAAATAGTCCAGATGCCACATTTTTAAATACCTTAATTTATTTTTGGTTCAACAAAGACACCTCTAAATCTTTGACTTGATCTGTGTGTATGTAAATTGACCTGTTCAAACTTGCAGTTTGATAGAAAAGTCTGTACTAGTTTTGAGATTAGCAAGTCTCATTTTCATCTGATGGTACGAAGTATTCTTGATTGATCACTTGACTCTAGTTGAGCACAGTTTTTTTTTTTTGGGGGGGGGGGGGGTTGGGGGTAATTGGTTGGAAAAGTTGACTATATCGTTGCGGAATTTAGAATGCCTACTTAATTGTATTTTAATTAGGGATGGTGACGGGTGGGACTTTTGTGTGTGTGTGTGTGTGTGTGTGTTGGGGGGGGGGGGGGGGGGTTTAATTGGTTGGGTACAGTTGACTATATCGTGGCGGAACTTAGAATGCCCACATAATTGTATCTTAATTAAGGATGGCGACGGTAGGACTTCTTCCTAATCAAATTTTGTCCCGTGAAAAAAGTTCTCTCGCGAATTTGCTTGAGCACATAATGAAATACTGGTACCCAATAAATTATTAAGTTAATTGTAATTAATGCATTTTAAATAAAAAGTACGCGTGTCAATATATAAAACATTCACTTCAATAAGAATGACACTATTTCTTTTTATAAACATAAAATTTATCAAATTTGTCTAAATTTTCATTACAGGACCAAAAGATTTTAATGTAAACAGTAATTATATAATACAATTTTTTTTTAATTATTTTATTTCATTTCATATAATCAAGGTGGTATGGGGTACGATTCCTTTGTCCCAAATTCGTTTCAAACTCTGACGGAATTGATAGAATTTTTTCCATCTCTATTGGTGAGTTTCAATAGATTGGATTAAATTATCATTCTTAATCTTAATTATTTTGCACGGCATGCCTATCGTTGCACGTCCGTCTAGAGAGGAGGGGAGGAATGTGGACTGTAGGTGCACTTTTCCTTTCAACGGAAAGTCGGGAAGGGGGGAATGGGAAAATATAAGGGTAGAAGTTTTACTTCCATCATTACTTAATAGAAGTGAATACATTCTCCATGAAATTCAACAAACTACAGTAGAAGTGGAACCAAAACTGATGCATTTGTAAATATTGAAAAGAGAGGTGACGACTAGGCAGTGATTGGGACAAACAGTGTAAATAATATAAAAAATAAAATTAACAATTAAATTTACTTTAATATAATTTTTATTAAACACTTAAATAATAAATTAATTAATTATATCTTTTAATTATTAATTCTTTAAAATTTAATCTCTAAAATATTAAGTTTTCGGACAAACTCTTATTGGGTAGAATATGAAAGAATCAGTCTTAATAGCGGACGACTAGGCAGTGATTGGGACAAGAAGTAGGAGTTCTATTCGTGAATCGTGAATTAAAAACCATGGGTAAGACACAAGACATAAGACATCCCACCCACCGCGAGCTTTTGTTTATTAAAAAAAAAGAAGTCGGTGGAAAAAGAGTCAGCGTCAGTGGACAAAATCAATATAACGATTGTCAAACCCAACATGTGGAAAACTGAGAATCTTGCTTTTTTTTGTTCTTCCTCCAGGGTGGGCACAATATTGAAAGAAAATAAGCGCACAGAAAGAGTTTTAAAGTTGAAGAAACAAACAAATATGAAAAACCTGCTCCCTCCACCTTTTCTTTCCTTATGGATGAGGTTTTCTAACAAACACTTTACACACACACACATATATATACACATATATATGTATCAAGATAAATAAAAGTGATATTTCTTAAAGTTTATATAATTATACTGATTTTTTTTTTAATATTTTTAAAATTATATTAATTTTTTTTTATTTTATTTGACAATATACAAAGTTAGTTTTTTTTTTTAAATGATAAAACTGTCTTATTTATTTATTTATATATTTTTTAAATTTTGACCAATTTTTTTTTTTAAGATTTTTCATAAGTTTTTGTATTATTTTATTTAAAAATAAATTTAAGGTAAATAACTTATTTTTATTTTATATAAAAAAAATTAAAGTTTTTATCAATATTTATTTTAAAAATAGTAAAAATTGAAAAAAAAAAATATGAAAATGGTAGTTTTATCATTTTAAAGAAAAAAAATTGACTTGAAGAGGTATCTATATATTGTTAGGTACAGTAGAAGAAGTCAGTATAATTTTAAAAAAAATTAATATAATTATAAAAAATTTAAAAAAAATTAATATAATTTATCTTATATTTTAAAATTGACTTATTATAACTTAGAGGTTACGTGTTAGAATAACATATACAGTTTCTACTCCAGTATTCTTAAATTTTACAGCCATATAATTCTCGTGTATAGGACTGACCTTTTACAGGACCAACCGTGATCGGTTGATTTGGTCTTGTTTTCCAAATTTTGACAATCCTACTGAACCCCATCATTTTCTTTCACCCATAACAGCCCAACAACAATAACAGGGGACAATGACTATTAGCTGCATGGGTCTATATTAGTTACAACCATTTTCTTTGGAATGTCTCTTTTAAGAAAATTGTTTTTAAGTTCCACCTCTCTCATTCCATTTTTTTGGGGGTATGCATGGAATTTTGTTAGAATCTATTTCTATTTCCATTATTTATTTATTTTCAAGAGAACAAAAATTACCTATACATGAATAGAAGACCATTTCACACACTTTCAATTGGGCAAATCAAATGAGCTAAATGCTTTAACTTTCTAATGAAATAGTAGTAAGAGAGGTGCTATAAAACTTTGTGATAATCGAATCTTTGTTCATCTATTTATATATTTTACGTTTTTATTTTATATACATGCATGAAATATACAGACAATCGATTCAGTAAAAAATTAATTATTATATGTATGTGTGAAATATATAAGCAATCGATTCAATAAAAATTTAATCATCATGAAACTTTATAACATGTCTTATAATAATTGAGAATAACATTATACCACATTTATTTGTCTTTGTTGCTGCCAAATTTTAATGAAAACTGTCTAATCAACTTTTCTCTGCATTGTTGTCAAATTTCAGGGAAAGCTTATAATCATTTGAGCATCCAACTGCAATGAAATGTTATTAGGTGCATCATTAATAAGGAACAACAAATTTCTGGTTATGATTGCAAAATATTTATTCCAAATGGGAAAAACACAAATAAACAAAAAAATTTCAAAGGTGCAGATAGAAAATATGTAACGAAAACAGGGCACCAGAATAATTAATGCAATTAACAAGGAGCTAAAAAGAATAGATATAAGTATAAGAAGTTTACAACGCAAATTACGCAATCTTCAGTTTTTCGTAGGAAGAAGAAAACGAGTAACGTTTTGCAGCAGAAAACAGAGTGTTGTTTCTTCAACTCGTCTCTATCTCTCTCTGCAACGGTCATCTGTCTCTGGGGTTTGTTAATCATGCGTCTTCGTTCCTCTTGATCATCACTTTCTTTCGTTTTTCTCGAACTGTTTCGTCATGCCATCTCGCCAGATGCCACCGCCACCGTTGATCCTCCCGGTCCCGGCGGCGTCATTTCCACCTATACCATCCCCTACTGAATTCCCCCACCATCAACAGCAGAGCGAAAGTCGTCTCCTTCCTCCATTTTCCGGAGGCGTCGCTGCCGCCTTTTCTCTCTTCATCCTCCTTACCGTCTGCTTCCGTAAAATCTCCCGCAAACGTACCGTCCCCGCCGACTCCAAGCCCCCGCACCGCTACTCCTACTCCACCCTCCGCGGTGCCACAGCCAACTTCTCCCCCTCTCAACGCCTCGGCCAGGGCGGCTTCGGTTCTGTCTACCGCGGAACGCTCGGCAGCTCGAACCAAGAAGTCGCCGTGAAGCTTATGGACGCTGGCTCTCTCCAAGGAGAGCGCGAGTTCCAAAACGAACTCTTCCTCGCTGGAAAGATCGATTCGAATCACATCGTCTCGGTCATCGGCTTCTCCTCCGACCGCAAACGACGCCGTATGTTATTGGTTTATGAGCTCATGACTAACGGAAGCTTGCAAGATTGCTTGCTACATCGGAAGTGTGCGGAACTGAAGGAGTGGAAGAAGCGGTTCACGATCGCGCTTGATATCGCTAAAGGACTTGAATTTCTTCATCATTACTGTGATCCGCCGGTCATTCACGGCGATATAAAGCCGAGTAATATACTGTTGGACCGGTGCTTCAATGCGAAAATTGGTGATTTTGGATTGGCGAGGCTAAAGTCGCAGGATCAGTGCGAGGTTGCGATAAACGGTGGATTAGGGAAAAAGAAAGAGGTGGATATTAACGGTGGTGGCGTAACAGAAGATAATGGATCTGTAGTTGAAGAGACGGAGAGTGTGACGACGACCGGTTTTGAGGAGTTTAATGTCGGTATTGATCAATCGCCCGAGAGTTTTGTTAGGGTAACGATCGTAGACGCGTCACCGGAGACAGTCGTGGGGACGGAAGCCTCTCCAGAGGCAGTCGTGGGATCTATGGTGTCCCCAGAGACGGTTGAGGCGTCGCCGCCGAGGATTGTGAGATCACCATCGGAAGGTTTGGAGAAGGTGAGCGTGTCAGAGGGGAATTTTGATAGAGTTAGCTTGCAGAGTGGGAAGGAAATGGTTGATGGTGGCAGTGTGAAGCAGAGCGGGAGGCGAAAGAAGAATGTTTCAGGGAAGGATTGGTGGTGGAAGCAAGATAATGGTGGGGCGGAATCGGGAGCTGTGAAGGACTATGTAATGGAATGGATTGGTAATGAGATTAAGGAGGAGAGGCCAAATAACGATTGGATTGGAGCTTCATCAAGTTCAGGACCAATTAGGAAGAATGAAAAGAAGAAGAATCCGAGGCGATTGGATTGGTGGACTTCATTAGACGACGACAAGAATGTGAAGAAAGAGAAGAGGAGACCGGCGAGGGAGTGGTGGAAGGAAGAGTATTGTGAAGAACTTGCAAGGAAGAAAAAGAAGAAGAAAAAACAAGAACAAGCATCGACAAGTGATGATACTAATATTGAAAATTGGTGGCCAAGAGATGATGATTTGTATGTTGGATAGAAAGAAGAGGAGCAGAAGCAGGAGCAGGAGTAGTTGGGGTAGTGTAGATTGGTGGTTGGATGGGCTTAGTGGTGAGCTCTGGAGAGCTCACCGCAACAGCCATGACTCTGCTGGCGGAGACATTCCTAAAAGTGGCGGTATTAGCAGCACCCCAAGTATGAGGGGAACTGTTTGTTATGTTGCCCCTGAGTACGGCGGTGGTGGGGATCTCTCAGAGAAATGTGATGTTTATAGCTTTGGCGTTCTGTTTTTAGTTCTTATTGCTGGACGTCGGCCGCTGCAGGTGACCAGTTCGCCCATGTCGGAATTCCAACGTGCCAATCTTTTATCTTGGGCGCGTCATCTTGCCCGTGCAGGAAAGCTTCTTGATTTAGTCGACCAGTCTATCGAATCTTTGGATCGAGAACAAGCTTTACTATGCATCACAGTGGCTCTTGTCTGCCTGCAGAAATCGCCTGCCCGCAGGCCTTCCATGAAAGAAGTTGTGGGGATGCTTTCTGGAGACTTAGAAGCCCCCCAGCTACCAGTTGAATTATCCCCTTCGCCTCCTTCCCGCTACCCATTCAAGTCCCATAAGAAGGGCTGGTGAGTTTCTATGGTTGGTTGCCAATATTCATGAACAGTAGTATACTGTTGTAGTTCATTGTTTCATCATCTTTGTGGATGGTTGGTGTATAAAACAAAATTTATATATTCAATGAATTCGGGCTTCTTTTACTTGCTCTTTTGTTGATACTAGTGTAGCTAATAAATCAAGATGATCTTTTTGTATTGTAATGCTTAAAAGGCAAATCGACCCTGACCTCACTTCATTTTTTCTGTTAGACCGAACTTTAGGAATGCCTGGATCCCTTTTCAAATGGGGCACATGCTTTTGGTGTTGAGGTCATCTTATCGAGTAAATTTGATTATGTAATGTCCTTGAAAATAAGCATAATCAAATGCAACTTTTTAGAAATCCCTGGAGAGTTATTGGGCCAGGGAGAGAAATCCCTACTTGTTTGCTACTTGTTAGAAGTTGACTGAATTTTGTATGAATGCACTCTCTCTCTTGCTCATTTTTTTTTTTTTTAAATTTTTGGGTGCTAGACAATGCAAAACTTCATTGGTAGAAGGTAAAATATATTCATACCTTCATGGTTCTAGGTGTAAACATCAACTATGGAAATGCTGTTTAGTTATACAAATGTGGATATGATTTATACAAATATGTTTAGGATGGCACATGACCAGTGTACATTATGCCAAAGTCAATAGTGTGGCATTTTCCTAAGGCTTTTCTAATATATATCAGCCTGTGTATTAGGTTGTTCTTCAGTGATGCATAAAACTGTTGTCCAATTCTAAAATCTTTGCTTTCAATTTTTCTACGGCTATATTCAGATTCAAATCTATTAGCATCCAATATGTGTCCTTCCGGATTGAGTGTGAGAAGTAAACTGCAGAAAGTTAGATGATCTCACAGTTTTGACTCTGTGCTAAGGTTCTGTTTCTCCCTTGAAATCGTGGATAGTTATTGGTAGGTGTGCGGGCATTTGGCTTGTGGTTTGAGGTTTGATGGTTCTGGGTTTTAATTGCAGGGATGCTCCCTGTCACGAGCCTGAGACCTTAGGATGATCCCCCAAGGTCATGCATAATAATTGGATGGTGCTTGTTAAAAGATAGAACAACAATATGAATTCTTTGTGGCTTGCCATTGACATGCCCAACAGGAGAGGTATGAAACAAAAACTTATCAAAAAATAAAAGAATAAAAAGAAGAAAAGAAAAGAAAAGAGAGTTATGGAACAAAAGATAATAGATTTATGTATTTGTATGACAGAGAGAGATTTAAACATAGATGGACAAAGGAGATAAAATGCAGAAATTGTTATGATCTTGTGGGATTGGCGCCTTGTCAATTATGTGAAATCTTGATATGGTATAGACTTATGTATTGGTTAAAGTGATGGAAATGGGCTTCTTGCAGTTTGTGACTTGGTGGTTTGCAATCTATTAATTCAAGGGTCTCTGCCTCTTAATCACTGAGCAGAGACCATGATATTATCGCTTTGGAGGATCATGATTGATAGGTACTGGGAAACCTGATAATACTAAAACCTTGGCCACGTGTCTCACAGATCAACTATTTATATTGGTAATTTCACACTTGTAGCCAGTAGCCTTAGTTTATATCATTATATATATACATGTACATATATATTAATGGGCAGTTATTGATGTGTATGTAACTCCTGCCTTAAGAGTATAGTGAAAATCTCAGTGACTTCTTGGATGTTGCCCTAGTTTGGGTGAATCACATAAATCTGTGTTCTTGTTTGTGTTCTTGGTAGTTGGAGCAACCAAATTCATAATTGCTTGCTCATAGATATTCTTGTTGATGGCCAATACATTTTTTCCAGATTCAACATTCACATGATCTAGCAAAACACGTCATGACAATGGCACACGAACAAAGGATGTGAACTTGTGGATGGCTCTCTTCTAGGGTTCCAGAAGTTTGTTTTGTGGGCTAATAGCACCCTAATAAACCATGCCTGCTTCAAACTAGAAGACAAGGTATGAGGGACCAAACCACATGGTCCGTTGTTGGCTTATGGTGGCCACCATCAGGGACATGGGATGGTCTAACGATACTTGGTTTGGCGACTAGAGTGTGGGCAATTCAGGATGATTCCTTACTCTGGAGAAGATTGGTGTAACATGGAATATTTAGGCCAATCCAAATGGAATATTTAGACCATCCCATCAGGGACATGGGATGGTCTAACGATACTTGGTTTGGCGGCTAGAGTGTGGGCAATTCAGGATGATTCCTTACTCTGAAGAAGATTGGTGTAACATGGAATATTTAGGCCGATCCAAATGGAAACGAACTGTCACTGGGGTATCACGTTCCGGAGGGCACACTGATTTATAATCTTGAGGATGGATCCATATGCATGACACTTGGATATGCCATACTCTGGATTAAGGAAGTGTGCTCATCTCCTCCACGAGACCATGATTCCTATAAATAGGTCAAAAATCCCACAATTAAAGGATTGATCCAATAACATAAGATCTCAGGATCAGAGGCAGCCCAAATCTCTTCATTGCCTGATTACATTCTTTTCCATCTCCGGGTTGCTCTACTGTCATTCAGGCCGGGTTTGTCCTTGGTGCCCATTGCTATGTAAAGCACCTCATCCAAAAATAATTTTGGACCATAAAAAATTCTTAATTACGAAAGTTTAAAATCAAAAAATTTGGCTGAGCAAAATAAGAAATGAACCGAACTGAATGAAAGCATTCTTAGCCAAGTTATTTTTTCTTAGGTGGAACCATGTGAACAAGACAAAATGACAAGTATGGAATGGTTACATAGAAGCATAAACCTGCAACATTGAACTCATGTTAGCCAGTCTTTTGTATTTCTGCTTGTTCCAGAATGTTCATTATTGCCTTTATAATTCTTCTTCGCTCCAAATACCGGTGGTATGAATTTGATCCTGGGTTAACCTTATATTACACTGGAGTCGTAGAATTATCACTTGCAGATGCTGATCAACTTTATTATACCAACATTGAGGCAATGATGTTTCCTTCTAGCAGTGTATGAAGATTCGTTCACCTAAACATTTTTGGTCCTTGCATCAAGACATCAAGGTGGTTTTGGAGATAGGAAGACCGAAAATATTGTTGTCTCATAAGGAAGTTGCAACATTGCTATTTAATTAGCTACGAAATTATGAAGATGATTTTTCACGTGTTACTGGCCATAATTGCCAGGCAGCAGAACAGTTTCTGTGGGCAAAAATGGAAAGCACGTCAATTGGGAAATTCAAATTGGGAGTATTTTGATTGGTGAAATGGGAAGCAGGTAACATGGATATTTTTACTTTTTATTATGTATCTTTTAGCCTCATGTTAATGCTACACACGGATGGACTATGTTGTATTTTTTTGTGCATGCTTTTATATGCATAAATAGAACAGTATGACATATGTTAATGGTAAATACTGTCTGGTAGAGGAAATAAGGCTTAATAGATGGTACCCATTATTCTAAAATTATACCTTTTGGATTTTGTCAGTTGTTGGTGGTGCGGATCTTTCCTTGGTTCAATAGCTTATCCCCTCCCCTTGTTTGGCCAAAGTCAGAAAGCTTATTATCCACCTTAATAATTAGCTCTGAACCCAAGGAGTGTGGCCATGAAACTGAATCTAACAAGGAGGAAATCCTGTCTTGTCTGTGTGTGTGTGTTCATCATGACATGAAATTGACTAGCTGAGATAACATATTGTAGCATACATTGCTGTTTCGAAATTAGCAAGTTATATTGGGATTCTTAATAAGAAAAGAATTGTAGTTGCTTCTCTAGTTAGTTAGTGTTTAAATGGACTCGTTTCTTTTCGAAAAAATGTTTTGAGTATTTAGTTCACTTCTTTGCAAATTTCCCCTGTTCTAACTATGTAACATTGGGAACAGAAATTAATTTCTGCCATTTTAGTCCTTTGTTGGCCATACCTTATGTTTTATCTCTTTGTTAACTTGATACGTGCTGAACTGAATTTGGATACGTGCTGAACTGAATTTGTGCAAAAATGTTACATAACCTTCCTGTGTGGTGCTTGATAATTGCTTTAAGGGAAGTTGATGAATGTTGTAGGCACTTGTTGGCTGGAGCTCTTGGGAGGGAAGTAAACTTGTGTACTCTTGTTGCTTGCATTGTTTTCTTGAAATATGTTCAAGAGTGAAGCTCCTGCCTATATTAAACACATTAATTTCCTTGCAGCAATTTTAAAAGATATATAAAGTTGGAATAACATAAACAAAGTCAACCTTGAGAAGTTCTGGGAAAAAAGAGAGTGAGATTTTGAAACTGTGGGATGAGAATGTGAAGAGTGGCAAGGAGAAAGGTTATTTGATTTCCCATGTAATGAATAACAATACTGGTTCACTGTTTGTTTACTTTCATTAGATTTGCAATGTGGCAGAATGCCAGAAAATACTTGGATTGATTTATAATCTTTATATAATATTGTTATAGTTCAAGTTTCTCTGATAATCTTTATGTTAAAAACTTTAATTGATCTGTGCTAGTAATAAATCTGAACAATATTCATGGTCATAGCTTAGTTGAAGAGAAAAAAACACAAGTGAAAAAAAAACCACTACTACTAAATCACTAGGAAAAATCTTCGAATCTATGCTAATGCCATTTGCATTTTATCTCATGAATATAAATAAACATTGGTATCCGCTCTAGCCCCATAGCCTTCTTAATAGAGAATCTGGAGTTTTTTAAGGTTTGTGGAATCTAGTGATTCTACTTTGTTATTCTTTATTTTTAAATCTGCAAAATAGCCAATCTTTTTCTCAAACTATATATTAAACCATTTTGAAGTTTGGATCAATATATGAAAGCATAAAGCGAAGAAAAAGTGTGGTGTGTGGGAAAAAAGCACTGCTACCTATATATAAGAACAAAGGTGATATACAATGTTGCACCAACTATTGCAATATCAGACAATAGATAGTCATAGGAGAGAGTGATCAAGAAAAGACTGGGAAATGAAAGTATAGTTACCACAAGTTACTCCTCCCTTAGCGAACTGCGAATTGGGATCGCACGATCCAAAACATGAATCATTAGCGATTTGGAACACAAGATTTAGCATTCCAATCTAAAATACCAAAAGTCTCAAAAAAATTATACAAAATACACACACATTATTAGAATTTTATTTTATAATGACTTAGATTCATTGAAATCTTTTTGGTGTACATACATGTATTATTACAAATACAATAAAAAAACATATCATGTTCCAGGTAAACGTATTTCATTCTAACAAAGCAATCCAACGAAGCCTACTACTAACATATCATGTTCTATAACAAGTGACGATCTACGTTTCCGTTCCCGTTTTCCGTACCATAACGATCCACGTTCCAGGTAACATTGATGAAACAAGGTTGTACAAAACCAGTAGAGAGTGTGATGTTTACTTGATAGATGTTGTCTACAAGCAGTGTGAGCTATTGTGGGACCATGTTGCATATGTCCATTATGGACTTTATGCTTGCCTTCAAACATGTCTGCAGGATCACTTAGCTGTTTAGGCACAAAGGCTTCTATGCTTTCTGGGTTGATGCTCTATAGTACAAGTTGTTAGCTGCACTTCTCTGAAGCTTGTTGACGTGCTGGGTGTTTTTGTGTCATGTTTATAAAAATGTTTCCATACATGGTTGATATGCTCAGGGATTTCTTTATGGGTGTGTTATGGTCCTTAGTCTTTAGTTAAATGGTTGCTGAGTGGCAGTGACAGTTAATGTTCAGTTGAACAATTGTTATGTCATGCAGGTATTGCTCTGTGTGAGAGCTCAATTGATACTTGGTATGTGGGACTTGGAAGTGAGAGTTGTTGTTGGGAAGCCTCAGTGGGTGCTGGAAATGTAGGTTCTAATTTAAACTCAAATCTTGACTACGAGTAGAGGTGTTGCAAATCACTTCAATGGTATTTTTTTTTTTGATAAGTAAAGGAGTGGGTGAAGCTGCTCTCTCAGCTCCAATGGGAAAATTTGTGGAGTTTATTATAACAACATTAGCATAATTTGAAACAACCACCCCTTATTGCATTTGAAGAACATATTGAACCTCATTTGAGTTGCATAGCCAAGGCTTCAAGATGATATTGGATGTATTTAGTTAATATTTTGTTAGTCTTCAAAGGAGTCAAAGGGCCAAGCTTGTAGATCATGCCGTTGTACTTGTATCTCTACTTGTACTGGAATTTTAAAATTTAGATTAATCAAGCCATATAGGCACATTAAGTTATTTATCCCTATTAGTAGCTCTTAGTTGAGAATCCGTTTGTACGGTATAATCTTTTGGATCAAAGTTTTTCATTATGTGTCCCCCCATTCTGAGTAGTTTTCCTTGCAAAGGTGAGCCAAAATTATTTCAAGCCTCTTCATATGATCGCATGCTTGTTGACCTTTAACTTTGAGACTAGATGAATAATAACTTGAAACCTGTTTACTCCTCCGTTCCCGATTTTTGCTTCTCAATTTCTTTGGAGTGAAATGCTCCGTGTACTAACTTTTAATCGCTACTACACACTGTTGTATAATACTATTAATAACGAACTTGGGTAGTCTACCATAGGAATGCCTAGCTTCCTAAAATTATGCTCATATGCTGCACCTGGACAAGTTAGCATTATGTTTGCAGCTGATTGTTTTTGTCTCTGCAACTGCGCTTCAAAAGACTCAACTGCATCAAATAGTTAAAACTTTAATTATTTTGATTGGATGAATATTGGTTTTGAGGGAGAAATTCACTTGTTTTGTTGCCTGACAAGAAAACAGAAAGTTACAGCCTTCAATTTAGCAATTGATAAATCCATGAGTCTAGAAATTCATTTCAGATAATCTAACCTTCTCGAACTGTTTCATTTCAGGAACCAAAAAATTTATGCCAAAATAACAGATGCCAAGAAGAACAAAAGACCACTATTTGGCATCTCCTTGATCAATTTTGAGTCGAGTCAATTCAGATTATTCCAACATTTGATTATTTATTTATTTGTTTGTCACACACATGCACATAAAAAAGAAAAAGAAAAAAGAAAACTGATTGTTAGTTGTGGGGACAGGCTTAACTACATTCACTAGTTGTTAGATTGGACCATTTTTTTTTTTTAATGATTTATATTTCATGGTCCACTTAATTTTCTATAAAAGCTGAGCCAGCAAAAATTGCGAATAGCATTGCTGCTGTAGGCGAGGACAAATTTCATCCGGGTGATGAACTACATGTTAGCTTTTGCACCATTGAAGGAGGGCTTTTAGATGGATATAACCAACAAATGGAGGACTCTGGATGTACCATTACCAAAATTCTTTTGTTGCATGGAATGTTAGAATGAAAAAAAGTTCAAGCTGCTAAAACTAAGTTAAGATTATAGGACGGAGTGAGAAAAAGTTCACTTTTCTATTGCAAAATTAAGAGGCGGAACTTAACATGGTTGAGAAGGTAGAAATTTGAGTTCTGGCATAAGAGATTATTGAAGAAGGAGGTGATGAAGTCTTTTTGGAAGCTTAGTTTTAGCAATGTCTTTCTTCATTTCTATTTTCAACAGTTTCAGCTGAAAAAATAGATATGAGAATATGATAAAGGCCGATATAGTTGATGCTGAGATTTGAAGGTGATATTAATTATATGATACAGAGCTGTGCTGAGATATTAGGTTCAAAATGAGATGGATGCTTATTGGGTTTGGACAGCAGGGCATATAGAATTGCATGTAGCTTGAGGATAATATAAAGTAGCTTCCTAGCAAGAAGAGTTCATAGTCCCCATCAGGAAGTTGTTAAAACTGCTGACCTGATTCATTAAATTCTCAGTGCACATGGTCACAAGTGGAAGCTAATATCTCTTTGCAATACTTTAAAAAAAATGAAGCTAAAAATCTCTTTCAATGTTTAATGGCATTTGAATTCCAATTGGAACTGTTCTTGTGACTTTACTAGGAGGTTCAGGGAAGGAAAAGCTTCTAAACTTGCTGATCGGTAGCAGATCCTAATTGAGGCCTTTTTTCTTCCCTGAGCATTGAGGTCTGTGCTATATTAAGGCTTTAACTCTGTGCATACATATGTGCTTCTCTATATACACAAAAGATCATTGAGGTTTTTTTGCTTGAACAAGTTATTCAAAACAGCATCTCTCTGCCATATATAGCGTCTTATGTAGAAAGTGGTTAGCAGACTTGGGAGAGTCTTTTCCTCTGCTAAAATCTGTCTAGGAATCCCGCCTAGAAAATTCATCCTGTTATTGGGATTGTTGACAAATTTTCTGTAAGTCTCCAATAAATAAGAAAAGAGGCATTTGTAGTCAATTTAAATCATATTATACTTTGGAGTTTTACTTTCCTAAAAAGTTGAGCAAATTCACACATATTTTGATATATAGCATAGCAATGGTACAATCATAAAGTTACGTCCCTCATCTGACTGTATAAATGCCTTAATTTCCAAGGTTTCTCTTTCTGTATAAATAAATGGATGTTCTAATTGTTCAAGATTTTTGGATTCTTTTTTCTGTCCACTAATTGCTTTGATTTTGACTGTTGAAACTACAACAAATTCTGGAGGCAAAAATTTTTGTTCTTCCCTTCTTTTTTTTCCTCCTACCATCATTATCAAGAAAGGTTGTGGACCTTGTAGTTTTCTAGATAGATTTTTCTTTTGATAATATAGGCAAGAAATATTCCAAATCCAGTAGGTGAACGATATGCGATTCCTTTTTGGTTTTTCAGGTAAAAGTAATTGTCCTAGCCATCTAAAAAATGAAAATTCTATGATATATTGCAACCTGAGTTAAAATCATGTGTTCCCTTGACTAGTTACACTGTTCAGTAATTTCTGAGTTAAATATACAATAATAGATGTTGCAGCTTTAACCCTTGGGTTTGGATGAGTTGGGAAGAGGCTTGGGTAATAGCCAAAGGTCCCAGGTTCAACTCCCACCCTGAGGGTCACTTACCTATCAAAAAATAAAAAATAGATGTTGCAGCTTTGACCTATCTTCCCTTACACTTGTACCTATATGACTCCTTTATGTCACAACTGCTGCTTTTATTCAGTGTATGGTTGGGGATGAAAGGTGGTGGGTCTATCAAAATCAAATTTTATTGTTGATTTATCAAGGTAATATCAATTATATTTGAATCTTTACCTCCTCCTTGTGAACTAACAACAATGCTAACAGCGTTTTGACATTTTTTGGCAGAGTTAATTTGGTATTCTGGTTGACCACTCAGTCCTTTCATCTGTGCCTGGATAGAGCCTTCAAGGTAAGCAAATTTTATGGTTCTTGGTGATTTTATATGCTGTCTGCTTGTCTAGTAGACTTGCAATTCCTGGAATAATTATTGTTAAAAGCATAGGATTGCTCTCTGTCATGGCATTTATATATATTTTTCTCTCTTTTTTTTTTTTTTCCTTTCATTTTCTCAATATATTTTTAATCCTCAAAGTAAATGCTGAAACACCTATAACTTCCATGTCATGGACTCTGTTACAAAGAGGGTATTTGTGGATGGTGGGAGTGAACAAAAATTGTTGTGTATCCAACTCGATACCTTTTATAGGATCTTGGTTTATGTATGGAGCTGCAGAAGTCTATCATTTCATAAAGAAAATGCATAATTCATAGATGAACAGAATGCAGCCTAAGATAAAGTACAAGATAAGGATATTCCAGTAACAAACAAGTTAAAAAATCACTATTTATTGTTAGTTTTGTACTTTTCCCAATCGAACATACCCAGGAGACCTAAAGTAAGAGTAGGAAACCAAGATTCTGAAGTAGTTGCCAAATGAAGAACATTTTACTGGAATGTTCTCATCTTGTAATGTAACTTAAGTTTTGTACTGTGGAAACAAGATGCACAGAATTTTTATTGGAATGGTGTGATCATTTGAGATTTCTATGTCTTTCTGCCGTCTTAAGGTTACCCGTGTTTTTGTTTGTTTGCATTTCAATAGTTTCTGAAGGTTCAAAGGAAAAAAAAAAGGTTCAACAATGCTCCAAATGCTAAAAGTATTCATTTAGAAATTTCACATAAGATAGGACTTATTAATGTTGAACTCTTTTAATTCACTACTAGCTGGCTGTAAGGCCAGTGGTAGTGCCGTAATGGTGTGCTTCAGCTCCCTGCTCTAGAATCAGCTGACTAAGCTCCTATCTTATGTGCAGTTCTGAAAATTCTTGTCTTCCTTGCACTTTTCTGAATGCTTGAAACAATCTAGAAGCAAAACTCCTCATGGTGCCTCCATGTTGTAGTAAAAGGTGCCATAATGGTGTCAAACTTCATAGCATCATCTTCAAATTTGCCGTCTGCTCCACAATCATCTTAAACTGTTTGGAAAGTGGTTCTAACACTTTTTTTGGCCATTTCCTTTTGGACTAATGATGTATCTGGCATGTTGTCATACCATCACCATTTTCATCGACTGAATCAAGTGAGGCACTATCAACGTGCAGGTTTTTTAGTTGAAAAGGGGGAGGGGAGAGCTTCTTTCTTGTGAAATTTTGATGATCAGTTTGAATCTCAAGGCAATTGACCTTTTGTTCTGGTAGGAATCCTTGATGTCTTGACACATAAATCCCTTCACAACTGGTTGTAGTGATTGTCATACAGTTGGACTATAGAAATTGCTTATTCTTCTAGAACGTTTTATCACTCGTCTTTCTTCAATCTTTCTATGCTTCTGCTATTCTATGTTTAACACTTTTTCTTGGTCCTAATCACTTGATTTTGCGTCTTTTAATAAATATATATTAAGTCACGATCATTCAGCGCCTACAACCATCAATGCCAACTTGCCAAGTGATGCTGCAATCACCAAAAGCTCAACAGCATCATCTTCATTGGTTTATTTTGAAAAGAATCAGGAGTAGAACCTAAATTGATTTAAAATGGTTAAAAAAAATAAGAAGAAATTGGAAAAACAATAAAATGTGCCTTTATTTTATTTTGTAACCATTTTAAAACAACTGGTGATCTTTCCCTCAATTTCTCTAAGAATTCAGAGGATCACCCATCCACAATTTCACAATTTCTTTACTGACTTTGCTTGGTCAAGCAGAACAACCTACCCATCCTTATTATTACATTTTCTGTGAAGAACCCAAAGAGGACAACCCAAATAATCAGTTTATTGGATGGTTGGACTTTACTGCACAAAAGATAGAAATTGGGCCTTTCCCAGTAAATTCTTTTTTTTTTTAATACCAAAAGAGGTCATTAGCTGATATTTTTTGATAAGTGAAGGTATTATATTCAAAAGCTGCCGCGGGTGGCGAATCCCGAATTTACAACAAAAGCCTTTACGAAAATACCCTACAAAAAAGGTCTTAAGACCCCAAAAAAATCCAGTAAAGAGCCAGCACCCAGTAGGTGGGCCTTTTTGGTCCAAAAGAAAAGCAATCTCAAGAACTTATCTTTAAAGACAAATGAAGGAAGTTCCTCCCCATCAAAAATCTTTCGATTGCGCTCTCTACAAATGCACCAGACCAAACACAAGGGGGCCATTTTCCAAATCTTCTGTGCCTCGCCTTTCACCCTACTGCTATTCCAACAAAGCAAAATATCCTTCATTGATGCCGGTATTACCCAAGCACAACAAAAAATGAATACGACTAAGCACCAAGCATCCCGAGCCCACCTGCAATGAACAAGCAAGTGGTCCACATTCTCCTCCTCTCTTTTGCACATGCAACATCTATTAACCAAATGAATGCCTCTCCGTTGGAGATTATTGAAAATAAATATAGCCCCCCAACATCTATTAACTGATCTTTTGTTGTTATCCAATTCTCAAAATCTCATACATCAGCTACCAAACGGGTCAGGAGTTGGCGAGTATTTTGAAATTATGAGCTAGCCAAGGATTTGTAGTGCACAACACAAGGGCATATTTTCTAGTTCTGTTATCCTTAAGAATGGGTTATTTGTTTTTTTATATATTTATTTACTTATTTGTAAGAATAATGCTGGTAATGTAACTTAAGTTTTGTAATGTGGAAACAAGATGCACAGAATTTTTACTGGAATGGTGTGATCATTTGAGATTTCTGTGTCTTTCTTCTGTCTTAAGGTTACCGTGTTTTTGTTTGTTTGCATTTCACTATTTTCTGAAGGTTCAAAGGATTAAAAAAAAAAGGTTCAACAATTCTCCAAATGCTGAAAGTATTCATTTAGAATTTTCATATAAGAAAATTCTTTATTTCATTTTCCAATTGCAGTTAGAATGTTGAAAACTCTCATCATATTTCTTAGGTTTTATCATTTCAGATAAGTTTACATGGTATAAAAAAATCAAACAGAAACTGTTTGCATACAGGTTTCCGGATATAATTGTGGGACTAGCTCCTTGCAAAATTTTCTACTGTAATTATAATGGAAATGAGTTTTCTGATAGCTCCCTATTTCCAGAATCTCTTGTCAACATAACATTTTTTATTAAGAAAAGAGAAGATGAGCCATTTCTTGCTTTTGTTTTGGTTAGCATGCTTTGGTCTGAAGGTAAAGGTGAGCTTTCCCTGGAAAAAAATCGGAAAAATATTTTTTTCCCTGCTTGTCATTTATATGCCCTGCATCCAGGTATCAGTTGAGGACAAATTGAACTACTGGTTGTTTAATTACAATGACAGAGGAAGCATATGTCATTGACATTAGGTAAGATAAGAAAGTGTCAATGCTTTGTCTGGGACTTGGGAATGGCATCAGATTCTCAGAGTTCAAATCATTTGCCCAATGTACAGTGAGTCATGTTGATGATTTATGTTGAATATAAAATTTGAAGGATGAAAACAAGTGACTTTCTCTTTTCTTTTTATAAATTCACTTTTATTATTATGATTGCTGTTCTCTGAAGTTTGATTTTTTTTTTTCACTAATTTAATTCCAGATGGACCAATCTAGTGACAAGGGCAGCTGATAAAAAACCATATGAGATCAAACTTCTTTTCTTGAAGCTGAAGTTTCTGAAGGAGATAAAAACAGAGAGCTAAACATTCGGGATGGTTTTATCTCATTCTGTATTTAATCAATGCCTAATGATTGTTGCATTCGTCAGTGTCTTTTTCAATATGAATTGACATTTATATGTACAATGACTATTTTTTTTTTCCAAATATTCAAAAAAGAAAAAAGCCGCATAATTTACACCCAGGTAGTTTTTTTCCCAATTATTTTAAAGGAACTCATATCTGATTTTTTTTTTTTTGAATTTTTAAATGCTTGAAGTGGCTGAATACACACACACACCCAAGTAGTTTTTTTTTTTTATTATTATTTATTTATCAATTCTTTTGAAGGAACTCATATCTGTTTTTTTTTTTTAATTTTTATTTTAAATGCTTGAAGTGGTTGATTACACACATACACACACACCCAAGTATATATTTTTTTCAATTCTTTTGAAGGAACTCATATCTGATTTATTTTTTTAAATGCTTGGAGTGGTTGAATATATATATATATATATATATATATATATATATGAATATATTTTATTTTGGTTATCAGATCAGCGTTTTTTATTAAGAAAAAAGTTATGATAAGTTCCAATGCAATAATATTCTTGCGGTATAGCAGCTGCATAATTTCTTAGTGTTTAAAAATATACACTATAGGCCCCGAGTGTTCACTCTTTACTTGGCATGTGTTCTATTTCCTTTCCCCATCTTTGTATCAAATATATATATATATAAAAGATGAGACGGTGGATTACATTGATTGTCTACTCTTCTTTCCCTTTTGACACTTTCTCTCCCTCCTTTGTCGATGGCTCTCAGGGTTTAAGGATTCCCAAACAAGTATCTTCTCCCATGAATAAATTTTTGGTGCGACTTATTTAACTTATTATGGGGAGAGCCATATTGCATTGTCAGTGTCATCATCCTGAAAGAGGAAGGATATATAATACCATATTATAATTTTTAATCCAATTACTCATGTGGCCTCAATCATGTCAAATAAAAAATACCCATGACCTCCATTATTCTGGGAAATTAATAATATCTGGTGGGTGTGACTTTTTATGGGTTCTTCTGTGATTCAAGCCTGCCTGTCAGTTTGGTTTGAAATTTTTAGGCGATATTCAATCATCTATGCCTTGTAAGAAAAACAAATTTTTTCTTCTTAAAATTAGATAACATGTACACATGACATAGACGAACTCGAGTCATGCAAAAACTTTTCGAATAAAGAAATTTGAAACTGATGAATGCTGACTCGAGGAATCAAAAGCATGAGTGATGCATGTACATTCGCACTATTTGAATACGAAGGGATAAGTTATTAATTTAGAAATTATGTCCGGATATGAAAATGTATACATCAAAAAATTTTCAAAAACTCCTAATTTTCAAAAACTTTTAATAAAATAATAATTAAAAATTTGTTTTTTTTTCAAAATTTTAGAAAGATCATGGCCTTCTTTGTCTGCCCCTAGATCCGCGAGTGGCCTGAGTTCAGTGAATCTTTTTTTTTTTTAATTTTTTGTGAGGAAGCTTCAGGATCTATATATAAGTGATATATACCCAATGTTTTACTTCTCGCCAGTTTAACCACCATTAGTGATATAAACAATGAATTGAGGACAATTCGGCAAGCAAAAGAAGCTGCTAAGCAATGCTCTGAAGACTCTTTTTATATTGGCTTGCTTTGATAAAACTCCATGTACAACTCATGCACTGATAGTTTAAGATTATTCTCCCCATATATATATAGATATATATCTGCCGGATATCTTCCCCTTGATACTGTTGGTGCGGCTGTCTATGCTTTTCTTTCCTCTTTCTCCCACCACAGCGGGACCACAATTCTTTTCCCATTCAGTAGAAAATTCATCAAAATATTATATTTCCCTCCATTATTAGCTTTGGGAGAGAAACTGAAGATCAGATCAAATGTGAATCGAAGTATTTTTTATTTTTATTTTTTGTGAGTGGGAGGGAAATTACTCGTAACTCTCACGTGATTAGGTGGTTTGCACATAATTTTCTTTGGTCTAAAAGTAGACATTTATTTTATTATAATTAAAATTAAAGTAAAATTATCAATTTATTCGTTAAAATATATTATGTGTATCTTTTACGCACTAAATACGTGAGTTATGTATATTTTATCACATATTACAGGGGTTATGTGTGTACATTTATATCCTAAATTTTGAAAAGAATATGACGTTATTTTGATCTTTTGGTATTTTTTGTTAATGATATTATGAATTTCATTTTAATTTTAACGACAAGGGGATTAAATATAAACTTTTATACCACATGGGATTATATGCACACGGGCCAACCACATGAGAGATTTTTAGTAAATTTTTTTTTTTCGTTTGGTGTAGAGCGGTGGATTTAGAACATTGATTTTTGAGTGAAGTCGAGTGTATTCGATGGTGAATTCAGGTTTTTTTGTGAAAAAATATCATTCAGTCGACTAGTTTTTGGAACTGATCGATTGGTTTGATTAGTATAAAAATAAGTCTTAAGAATCAGTCGACTGGTTCTATGAACTGGTCAACTGGTTTGAACAGTGAGTGTCTTCTAGTTTATTTTTCTCAGTGTACTTTTATCAAAAACTTTTGATATTTCAAAACTTAAAGTATGATATTTGTTTGTTTTGAAAAATTATTTAAAATTAGTTCTTAATTGATCATTTTAAATAGTAAGAGTTTACGACCAATAATTAATCTAATTTCAAATCACTCAAAATCTAAAACAAGGAAAATAAAAAGTTTTCACTTAACCTGTTTTGAATTATTGAGCTTGAATGTGTTCATTTACTTATTCATCATGATCGAGAACATTCCACTTGTTTTGATTCTTGCCTCAAATATGTTCTTAAGTAAAATCCTTTACCTTGATAGATTTTATCATTTTTTGGTCAACAATCTTCTTTTACTTTAATAACCTATTTCAATCTACATAGATAATACTTTATTATCATCAAAATTAATACGATTTCCTTGATTGAAAATCTTTTAAGACTAAGGTACAACTACTATTTCAGTTTTGACAGCTGTGTCTTTAGCTGCTGTTGCTTTCTTCTGCTAGAGGAGCTGCTATTTTGATTGTACACCTATTTTTGCATCTCCCATTTTCGTGATTTGTTTGTAAGAAATGGGATATGAGAATATCAATATACACAATCTGAAATCTCCCACGAATTAATGACAGAAATATCTTTGAAAACTAAACTCAATATTATTAACAATGATCTAAATATGTTCCTGCAAGGCAAATTATAATCATATATAGAGATAGAAATCGTAAATCTATCGAAAGATTTAAGTAATAGAGAAATCCCAGCTACTAGAAAAGTACTTAAAAGACAGTAAAAATTGTTAGTTTAGAATAACTATGCAAAGTTATCAAGGATAGAAAATCTTAAAAATAGAAAAAGCGTGTTTCTCAAGCCTAAAACAATGCAATTTGGTCAGACAGTAGCATATGTCCATCACAAAGTAATATTTATTAATACTGTCATACAACGTTATTACATGATAATATCTCATAAAGTCTTTAAAACTCTTATATTTGTGAGAGAACTAGTTCTTTAAGATTCATGAAAAATTTAAAAATTTGTGAGATACTGTCACACAATGAATTGGTATGGCATTCTCACCGGATAATTTATGATACATGATGGCTAAGAGTAGTGAGTTTTGATCTCTATATTGTTTCCGAAAATGAGCATTCCTAGACTTTTTTTTTGGAGTAATATTATGTAAATCGGTTTGGTTTATTAGATGACATCATATATCAATACTCTTTCTTAAAATATAAATAAAAAGGTAAAATACATCTATTAATTATAAAATAACCATTGACATGTCATCCAATAAACCAAATGAAACGTTTTCCTTTTTAAATTAACTTGGATTGAAAATCAGTTTTTTTTCTCCCAAAACTAATTTCTCACTTTTTTTTTTTTTTATATAATAATGAAGAAAATGGGTAATCAAACTGATGTGAAGAGCGTAAAGAGTTGACACTTGCACTATTTGATAAGACTTGGGTCCATCCTAATATTAATCTTCCACTTGTTATACATTAATTAATACTGATCAGACGGTCCATAAATATTGTTAGTTTTGAAGATGTGCTTCGGTAGGGTTGCTGGTCCACCACCAAGTGTGAATATAGATGGGTGGGGCTGTAGTTGTGCATAAGCACAGTACCAACAAGCAAGCTTAAGCTTTAAAAAAATGGATGGTGATGTCAGTTCTATTATCTCTTTGTCTGTTAAGAGATTGCAGGGAATCTTGGCATCTTTGGTGATCCATTGAAGATCTCAGACCCTAACAAACGGATCTCCTCCTTTATCACCTTCATTAATACACTAAGAGAGAGAGAGCTTTGAAAGCTCATATTTTCTTTGTGCAATGATTCCTTTACACCAAAGCAATGAGCTGGTGCTTCAGATCCCCTCTATTTCTAGCCGCCAACAACAAATAATCCAACAAGATCCGCTCACGGGTCATGCTCCACTAGAGGGCAGTAATCTTACCAGTAAGGTGGGAAAAAAGCGGGGGAGACTGTTTGTTATTCAAGAAAATAAGGATGAAAGAATTCGTGATAACAAGCAGAGAAGAATCATGCACAGAGAGATTGAAAGGCAAAGAAGGCAAGATATGGCTAACCTTTATGCTTCGCTTCGATCATTACTCCCTCTTGAATACATCAAGGTGAAGAAACTGTTTCTTTTTACTTCTTTCCCCATGTTCTTGATTTGCTCAACTTTGATGGGTTTTGTATAATTGTGCCAAAAATATAGATCCTGTTAAAGGGTAACAGCTAGCCATGGCTTCTTCTTCTTAAATTTGTCAGCTGAAGAAATCTAATTCCTTCCTTTTCTTCTCTCTCCAGTTTTGTGGGGGCTAAAATTTCATTGGATGAATAATTAAGCTTTTAGGGTTATGTTGATGGTGTTTCAGGGAAAGCGTTCAATATCTGATCACATGCAAGAGGCTGTGAAGTACATAAAACACCTGCAAAAGAATATCAAAGAATTGGGTATCAAGAGAGAGAAACTAAAGAAGTCCAATTCAAGCGTTCTTGCCCCAGCCAGTGGAAGCTCAAATAACTGCAGTTTGCCTCAGGCTCAGGCTCATAGTGTCACTGTCACAGTCAGCCCATGCTGGGGCGGTGTGGAGATTGTGATTAGCAGTGGGTTCAGTGAGGAAGGGTTCCCCCTATCAATAGTGATGAAACTACTGCTTGAAGAAGGACTTATTGTTGTTAGCTGTGTATCCACCAAAGTAAACCAAAGGTTACTTCACACAATTCAATCTGAGGTACCCTTGCTGCCTGCAGATTCATCGATTTGTAGGTTTAGGGTTTCATTTTAAGTTGTTATTTGCATGTGTGTGCGTATTACCTCATTTTATATATATGTACCATCCCTGCAGGTTGGCAATCTGACAAGGGTTGAACTATCTGTGCTGCAACAAAAACTGACTGATGTAATTAGCACTGCATGAGCTAAATTCAAGTAACAATTCATCTACATGCCTTTGGAGATCCACTACTCTAATAGCATTATCATTATCTGACCCTGTTCATTTGAACAGTACTCAACTTGAGTTTCTATAAATGTGATGTTTCATGATCAGTTGCATGCAATGTTTTTTAGAATAATGGAAAGTGAGAACTTTATTCTAAGGAGTGTACAAACCAAAAAGAAGAAAAAAATCTGTTTGAGCTTTTTTACAAGGCACCTTCTCTACCAAAGCAGTGCCCATTATCACATGTGATTGTGGAGTTTTGACTTGGCTTAGGCTTTAGTATTAATCCCATGTCCTCAATCTCCACCTTCTTCAATCCAAGGGAAATTAGAGGCCAGAATTAAGCAGATTGCGTTTGCAATTCAGATTTTACAGCTCATTTGATGATCAGTAAGTTGACTATCACTGCTTATAATTGCATGCTACCCAGATGATTTTGTATTGCTAGTTTTATATAATTTTTCAATTTGATTTCATTCATTGAATTAAGCTGCTTTTATTATAAACCACAAAAATGATTGCAATGTTAATGATAAGGTTGCTATAGTAATATGTAATATGATATGAAATATCATTTAATTTAGTTCTCTCTATTCACAGTCATAATGGAAGTTGGTATTCTTTTGCCACTCTTCATATATAAGGAGTTGTATTAGTGTTAGAAGGTTTCAATTCTAAGTATTTCATGAATATCTGCTGACTGATGAGAAACAAATATGTTGAAAAAAAAAATAACAATGGAAAAAGAGAGAGAATGATTTGTATTAAATTGAGTAAGACGTATTACAATTGAGTCTTTTTATAGGCCTACTCAGCGAAAAAAAAGTCTAGTAGGAAGGTTGTATGGAAAAAACACAATAGTCATGCAAATCAGGTATATATGTTTTTTTTAGTGATGTTAGGATGATCCTTCAGTTTAAAATATATTTTATTTTTACATTTCAAAATTTGATTTGCAGTACCATTAAAAATTTTCTGTACAGCGTGATAAAAATCGAGGGAGAGTTGGTCAATCCTAAATATGGAAAGAGTGAGTTGGTGCAGCTAAGAAAGGGATATACAATATGACAATGGAGATTTTATGTCTATATATATACAATGGATGTTGATTCTATCTTTATATATAATATATGTTAACAATCTTTAATTCTTATACCAGTTCTTTTTCACAAAAAAAAAAAAAAGTATGTTAATGGACCCTTAAATCTAAGGTGATAAAGCAAGCACCAACTTGAGATTGGAAACCAAGTCTTGAAGGCGTTTGAAGAATAAACTTTAGTAAAAATATCAACAATTTGATCAGTTGAGAAATCAAACAAAAACATGACAGATTTGCTATGACTCATTAATCTCCTCGAATCCAAATAGGCAGTGTCGACTCAACAAAATTCGAGGTTTGAAGTAACAATTTTAAATGAAGCTTTTTTTAATACTATTGTAAAAAATTTTATAAACATTTTTTATGTTTTCTTTCGCACGTGTGTGTGTGTGTGTTGTTGTGATACTATTCTAATACGAGAGATGTACATGTTGAATAAAACTCTAATACTATAATTCTTGCATAATCGAATAACTGAAGAATTGTAATCTTTTTGTGGAGTCTTTATGTGGCCTTATTTATAGGGTTCAATGTAGTTAAAAGCAAAAGATGCCTTTAAGATGCTAAGGTCCTCGATTGCCCGAAAAGCGATGCATCAAAAATGCGTTAGCCTGAGCAAAGCAAGGCGTTGACTTATAAAAATAATCAAAAAATTATATTAGACATTAAAAATCAATTTATTCAAAGTCAAATAATGTCTTATAATTATATTAAGTATCATGTAACACTACAAAACTCAACTTATAGTATCTAAGTGATGTAATCATTCTGAGTTTGGTGCTTTAAGTGATGTAATCATTCTGAGTTTAATGCTTTATTCTCATTAAAATTCAACTTATAGAAGAGAAAGTACAAAAAACAAAACCAAAAAACAAAACAGAAGTTACTGAAAGCATAACAAATCAAGAAAGCATAAAAAATGATGTATTCTTTTACTTTATGTTTTTAACTTTTATTAGACAAAAATGCCCTTCTCTAACTGAAATAAGAAATCAAACAAAGAGTAGAGACAATTTAAATAAATTTAGGTAACTTTATAAAGGCTAGCGCTTCTCACCCTGTACAAGGCTACCGCTCAGATGTTGCCTTTTTCAATCTGTCTTAGTACCTAGACCATAGCAAGGCGCTAAGTCTTGAAAATGCCTCACCACATCGCCTAGGTGACCGGGTGACCGCCTTTGACAATACTGATAGGGTTAGACTTTTATTAATTTTAAACTTCTAATTTGAATTATATTATAGATACATAGTTTTTAGAAGTCGAATATAAAGTGATTGTTTTGTTAGCTTAATGATAGAACTGACCTGGACTATTGATGCCTCACAAGCTCAGCCTTTTAGCAACTAGAATTATGATTGGATCCAAGCTGCAGATTATAAAGGCTATACATGAGATGATATATAGGGTGATCCATTTGCATATATAAAACTTATGGTTAAGATCTTTGTTTGTATAGCATTGATTTTCTTAATTTATAGGCATTAGATAACAAATTAAAGAGCCTTGACTAAAGAGAAAATAGAGAGAAATTGACTGCAAATAGTAGCAAGCAAAGGCAACTGTTGTCCATATATATTAAGCTTCAAAACATGTGTTTTGAACAATGCTCTAAGGTTAGTTTAATTTGACATTAACATCTTGTATATTATCATTTTCTATCAGTTCTCTAGAATCATGAACTAAATCAAAATTAGGAAATGCAAGTAATGTTAACATTACGATTTTTTCACTATATTTTTTCATTTAAACATACAAGATGATGTAATTCACTATAATAAACGTATGTCAGTTTCGTTACTTTCTCTAAGAGTAATCAGTAAATAAGGTGAAAAAATATGTTATGTTTAACATTTTTTGATGTGTAGAATTAATATTGCTTTTCAATACTTTTGTAATTTACCTTTTTTCTTACCAAATATGAGTGATGAAATTACAAGATGTTTCTTTGTTGTAGTTACATCAACTTAGTTGTTCATTCAACATCATAACATTTGTTTCCTAGGTACTTAATAGTTTGTTCTTGTACCATGATATTTTTTTTTTCTTTTTTTTGGTTAGAAAATAATGTTAGCATTCAGTCGTGAGTGTTTATATTTATAATTTGATTGGCGCGTGTATTACATGTGCAATCACGCGCGTGTGTGTGTGCAAGTATTATATGCACCAATCAAATCACAAGTATTGAACACTAGCAACTAACGGTAGTTTTTTTTTTATGACTCGGCAAAAAATTGTATTACCGTACTTTTGCTAGAGAAAAGTTTTGGTGTGAACATGTGTAAAAACTAATTTCTCAATTCTCATCAATAGAACTTCATGATGATTTGGAGTCTTTTGTGTTTTTCTGATTACTGGTGATTATGATTTACTCAGTACTTTGCTTTATGGGTTTTAGTCCATGTGAAATATTTAACACGTGTGTGAACAATGATATTTTTCTTGTATCTTTTGAATATATGTTGTTTTGTGATTATCTCTCTTGCGAACTTGGGGCTTATGATGTGAATTTTTGCATTTTTTTATGTATTATTCTCTTCATGTATCTATTGTACACTCATTTTTATCAATAAATTTCTTTCTCTTTGTTAATCAATTTTTAACATGTGTGTGATAAACTTTATATCTATTTAACATCTTGTTTTACTCTTATTCTCAATGCAAATGCTACATTTTCTCACCTTATGTTTCATTTCTAAACATAATGTGACGAGACTACATATCTTCATTAGAATAGGTTTTATCATCTTTATTTAAGAGTGAGAAAATTTATCATAGAATAAGTTATATTTGGATAAATCAGGGAGAGAGAGTTATATTTGGATAAATCTGAGAGAGAGAGATGTGAACTTTTAGATCCATTCAATATTGTTTGTGCTCTTAAATACTCTTCCATTATATGTAATTATGTATATTTATGTAGCTCCGAGTGTGATCCATTCAATATGTTTTGTTTATTTAAAAAAAAAAAAAAACAATTTTAGGATTGTTGGAAACTTTTAAATTTTTTTTTTTTCATAATTCAGTATCTGATTTTTTGGGTTGACTAATATGAGAGATTAATCCCACCGTCTACTAATAAGGACTCGATTAAAGTTTGAGCAGTATTTCGGATGAACTGGATCCAAAATAAAGTGACAATAAACTCGATTTTATTCTTCAGTTATATTAAATCATATTCTTGTAACTGTGTGTGTATATGTGTGAGCAAGAGAGAGAGAGAGAGAAGAATTTTAGATCCATATTCAACATCTTGTCATAGCCGTGTGTGATTGATGAAATTCACATCCCACCCAACATGTTGTTGAGCTCTTTAGTCTGCAATTATATATACAAAACAATGAAATTATTCCTAATGAACTGTTTTCTTTTTCTCTTCTTCCACATGAAATTCAGCTTATTTTCAAGAATTAGAGAAGCCATGTAAACTGGACCAGTTTGAAAAGACTGTGAAGCTTGAGTTCAAAGGTCATGAAGGCTTTTTGGTACAACCTATTACCTACAACTATAAGATCACCATTGAATACCAAAAACTGGAAAAAGGAGAGAATGCTATATATATATATATATATATAGACGCACAGATATGGGCTTTTCAACTGCATCTCGGGATGTATGAAACAAACAGAAAGGTGGGCAACTTGAGGCATACCCTGTAAAACTTTATGGTCTATATAAAAGACTTTTCTGTAATGTGTTACACAATGAATTCTTACTCAGATGACAGAATACATATTTAAGAAAAAGAGAACAAAGTTTTAGCAGAGGTGGTTATAAAGCAAGCCAACGAGGAAAAGTCTAGTGGTAGTATCATGCTCAAATTTGAATATTTTGTGAAATTTACATGAGTTTGATTTCTGAAATAACATTACTCAGCATGAAACCTTTCCAAATAAAACCTTTTTTCCCAAGCCAAGCAGTCTGTGAAATAAGAGTGACGAACACGCCCGGGTCAGCCTAGTTAGTTGGGAAGGGGTTTCAACTTTCGTCATGAAATCTCATATTCAAATTTTACAGAGGTATTCAAAAGACTCGTGATTAACAAGTTCGTCGCCCAAAAAAAAAAATTGGCTGATATATTTGACCAGTCATGCATGATCAATTACCAACATCTAATCCATCAATTAGTATTTTTCGCAACTTAATTGGTTAATGAGAAACATGCATTCAAATATTTTTTTCACTATGTCCACGTGGTTACTGAAAAAAAAAATTATTGAGAGAATGCATTTTTGTAACAATGTTACAAATAGTGTTGAGAATCAGGCCCACGTAATTAATGTATGGGCTGGATTGTCAATAAAATTGGTGGATTTGTGGGCCAGGAACAGGTGGTTATCAGAACAGGTCTACCCCACTTTCAGATCCACTTGCAATGGAGAAAACTAAACTATATTTTTGATGTGAACCTTTTTTAAAGGAGTCCCACCACCCCAATGATGCATGTTCAGTCACTCTATGCTCGAAATTATTTATTGAGCCCGTTATACACAAGTTTTAATAATTTTAATATTTTATAAAATTTGTATGAAATTTATTGTATTATAAAATTCATTTGACGTGTAACAGTATATAAAATAATTTATCTGGACAAGAGAGAAAGGGTAAAATGGATTTTTTGGAACATATTGTTCATGGTTTGGGCCCATGAATTTGGATATTGATATTACATACACTCAGGATTGCAAAATGTTGAGTGAGTGGTGACATTTGAGTGTTTGCTAGAACCAAACACTAGTACAAATGTTGGTCTATCATAAGTCACACTCAATGTGATGCCTGAATCTCATCTCACTCACCTTTTCGATGATACCCACTCCCACTTTACTACTTCAGGATGCAAACATATTATATATGTATATATATATATATATAAGTGTATCTATATGTATATGATGCAGCTATTTTTGGCTCGCCATGGATTCGTCCGTCACTGTGTACTTGAAAAGAAATGATATATAAAAAGCCACCGGGAAATGTTCCGGTGGTAACCTTTCCGATAGTTAAATTAGTCTCCTTCTATTTTATCAAAGGTTTGGGCCTTTAATAAATTATATTTTTGATGCAGATCCCTTCTACATACCTTCTTCATGGAATTTATAGTATGGAGAAGCGGTTAATCTGTCTGACAAGCGGTGGATATCCAGTTCACACTAACTTTCAAAGTTCACGGCTCCCTTTACACGTGTACCTGTAGAACTGGTTATCAAACATGTATCTCCTTTTGGCAGGGTTAGGGCTCACCGCCTGTCAGGCTATAGCAATATAATCATGAGCCTTCCATCATTCTTTTTTTCTCTTCTTTATTCCATTGTTCCGAGGTCGGTATACCGAGGTTGACCTCGGTATACCCTTTCCAATTTAATATATAAATAGAACTATCTTTTTGGCACATGTTTAAGTCACTTGATGTAAGTAGAATCTTTTTATGACGTATCAGTTACTCCCCCCTGAAGCCTTAGTTCTGTAACATGTACAGAACTTTGGTTTTAGGGTTTTTCTGAGGGCTGACGTGTATAGCCGTTTAAATCATATTTCGAGGGGTTTTAGTAGCCGTCAGGTATAATTACCACGCGTATTTCGGTTTTGGGAACTGGAGCAATTAATTAACACAGTCGTTTAATTAATGGTTTCGAGATTTGAACGGATGTTCGTACCGTTTTGTGTGAAACATTTAATGATGAATCTGTTTATAAACAGTATGAATGTTTATTTGAAATCCGTTTTGCATTTCTCAAACAGTCGAGTGATTTATGAGAGAATAGTTGCTGTTTCCGGCAAGCCCGAGACTTCCATCGTTCTAGACAACATTTTCTCTTCTTCACCTGGTAATTCCTACTCTCCTTCTCTTCTTTTTCCCTTTTATTACATCCTTCCCGATTCTTTCTCCTTTTTCCCCTTTTCATTTTATTCTACGTTCTTCCCGATTTTGTTTTCTTTTCTCCTTTTTCTATCCCTCGATCATGTCTAATCCAAATACAGAGGGAGTGAGAATCGAGTGTGCGACCATCGGTGAGGAGGGTCCTTCTCAACCTTTTAGTGCTGCATCTTCCCCCTCTTCTATTGATATTGTAGATTCTAGTGATGGAGAGGTTAATGTATCCACTAGAGAGGAGGAAGCGAGTGCCATAACGAAGGGCATGTTAAAATCAATTATGAAACAATTTAATTTCCCAAAAAATGTAACCTGTAGGGTCCCAAAACCTACAGACCGTCCTTCTGACATAAAAAGGGGGGAAATCTGTGCCTATCTCTAATGGTTCGAGATGGGTATTCGTTTCCCTTTCCACCCTCTTTTTATAGAATTTTTTGTTTGGTATAATATCTGCCCTGCCGAGCTCAACGTAAACAGCTGGAGGCAGCTATTAGCCTTTATAGTTTTAGGTCACCTGAATAAGGTCCCTGTTGATTTGGATCTCATTCGTAGTCAGATGGAATTAAAACATCTGACTGTAGAGGGCCTGTATTACACTTGCTTTGATAAGAGGTTTAGACCTCTGACTTCAGTACCATCCTCCAACAAAACGTGGAAAAAATGGTATTTCTTTGTTGGAGGAGGTTGGGAGCGAGAAGATTACGAAGGTCAAATGAGTCTTTTCCCTTGGCATTCTGGCCCCAAGGGTGAGTATTCAGAGGTTGTGAGTTTAATATTTTTGGATATAACTGAGGTGACTAACGGTTTATATGATATGTTGTTTTGGCAGATACAAGGAAGTGGAGGAAAGCTGAGTTTACTCCCGAGATTGAAGATCGATACCGACATCTGCTCAAGCTAGTTCTTCGGCCGCATTATCTGATCCTATCCCCAAAGAACTTGATGGATGCTGGTTTGACTAAGGAGGAGGCCGCAACAATCAAAAAGAACATCTTAGCAGCTTGCGCCCCTTCTTCCAGCAAGCCGAAGGTCGGGGATCCTTCCGTTGCCCCTGAAGCTCCGCCGGTCAAGAAGAAGAGGAGATTGATATCGCGAGCTAAGCGGGAGGCGTCTCGCCCTACTACTTCTACTCCTGAGGAGGTACCCCAGCCCACCGAAGACAGGGGTGCCGACGTCAGGCCCGTGACCGAGACGTTTGGGACTGAAGAGGTCCCAACTTCTACTGAGGTTCCACGGCTTACCGAGATGGGAGAGGCGGGGAACAAGGCCCCTGTTCAACAATCGGCCAGATCGGATAGGGCCAATTTGGTGTCTTTGCATCCATCAGAGGCCTCGTCGAGTACGGAGGCAATAAAATTGGCTTTAAAGGCGGCCCTCCCACCTGGGTTTCCAGACCAAAGCACAAGACGCATTTTGGGCGATTTGATGCTGGGTTATACCAGGGTAAATATTTTTATATTTGTTTTTATCCTGTATTTCGTGTAACTTACTTCTAATCTTTATCTTTATGTTGGTAGGGTCTGCGGGCAGTGGGTATGTTAATGGATCGTGATGATCAACTCCAACAACTCAGTGGGCTGAAAGAGGAACTAAAAATAGCTCAATCCAAGCTGAAGACAACTCAGTCTGAGCTGAAAACAACTCAGTCGGAACTGAAGGCCACGAAGGTGGTACTCTTGACTGCTCAGTCGGACATAAAAATTGCCCAGACGTCTTTGAAGAATTCGCAATCGGAGCTCGAGATATCCCGAGCCAAAATTAAGTCATCCGAAGCACAGTGTACAGAGCTCAAGAAAGAGCTTAATTTAGCGAGGAAGGGCACAGAGTCCCTGATATCTCAGAGGACTAAATTGACTGAGAATTTAGTTGAGCTAAAAGAAAAGCTTAAGGAGGTTGAGGCGTCCGAGCTAAAGAAGATTGAAGAGGCTAAGGTGGCCACAAAGGAGGCAACCAAAGCCAGTATGATGGGGCTCCTGACGTCCATGGGAAAGGAGTTGTCAGATGCTGGTATTCCTAGCACTCGGGGTTTGTGACTTTCCCTCCAGTTGTGCCTGTTCCTTAGCGAGACGAAGAGATGTTCTGGTATCTTCTAGGTTAATGTGATTTCTTGCTCTTTCCATAAGCGAGGCCATGTCTACTGGGGGTTCTTGGTCAAAGAGTCATGAAAACACCCTGGCCAAAGTCCCGCATGTAAGGCGGCCACCAAAAAGGCTGCACCGCAGTCAGTAATCTCGATCAGCTCAGCATTAAATCGAGCAATATAATCCCTGAGTGACTCTCCCTTTCTTTGCTTGATGGATAACAGAAATTCTGGTCCCTTTCTGAGTCTCCGACTCGTTAAAAAGCAATCGAGGAAACGCCTGCTGAGCTCATAGAAATTGGGGACTGAATTGGGAGGGAGGTTATAGAACCAGCGAAGGGCGGCGCCTTTGAGACTTGTGACGAATGTTCGGCACAGAAAGGCGTCGGTGGCGCCATGAAGAGCCATAGTATGTTGATAATTAGACAGATGATCACCAGGATCATCTAACCCTTCATAAGGGGTGAACTTGGGAACGATGAATTTACGTGGGCGTTCCTCGGCTAAGATAGCTGGCGTAAACGGAGTTGTAAACCTACCGAGAAGCTTCGCTATCTCGTCTTGTTGAGGAGGTTGATTTCCTTCTCGAGCAGGAACTGCTTGTCCTATGGAATCTGCCACTTCTTCTGATCTTAGTGGTACTCTGGACGGACCAGAATGCTGGAATCCTGGCATACCAACCTCAAGTCCAGTGGGTTGAGGATTGTTTTGACTGGGGATAGCATGTTCGGATTGTCTTTGAAAGGAAGCAGGTGCCGTTTGAAGTGGTGGTCCGGATTGTACCAAATTAGCTCCGAAATTTGCGGGGCTAACAACATGGCCCCTGCTATAAATAACGTTATTAGGTTGCACATAGAGTACGCCCCCTGGAACGTCATTTTGAACTGGAGCTACACCCGGGGGAGAAAAGGGACGAGCGCTAGGACCACCTTCCTCATATTGCCTCCTTTGCAGGGGAGATAATAGTGGATATCCGCTTTCAAGAACTCCTGAGTGAGGGAGAATCGACGAATTTTGCGTCAAAGAAGCCAAGACTTGAGATATGGCTAGGAGCTGAGCTTGCGTTTGATCAGATTGTTTTTGCATCTGAGCTCGAATTTGATCCAGTTGTTGCTGTACAGGATCAGAAGTTGCAACTTCCTCATCCTGAACCAACGGTTGAGTTGATAGTGGTGCAGAGCGACGGTTGGAAGCCATGACTACCAAAACACGTTTTGAATGAAGAAAATGATATAAAGAAGAACGATAAAGTTCCCACAGATGGCGCCAAGCTGATGCAGCTATTTTTGGCTCGCCATGGATTCGTCCGTCACTGTGTACCTGAAAAGAAATGATATATAAAAAGCCACCGGGAAAGGTTCCGGTGGTAACCTCTCCGATGGTTAAATTAGTCTCCTTCTATTTTATCAAAGGTTTGGGCCTTTAATAAATTATATTTTTGATGCAGATCCCTTCTACATACCTTCTTCATGGAATTTATAGTATGGAGAAGCGGTTAATCTGTCTGACAAGCGGTGGATATCCTGTTCACACTAACTTTCAAAGTTCACGGCTCCCTTTACACGTGTACCTGTAGAACTGGTTATCAAACCTGTATCTCCTTTTGGCAGGGTTAGGGCTCACCGCCTGTCAGGCTATAGCAATATAATCATGAGTCTTCCGTCATTCTTTTTGTCTCTTCTTTATTCCATTGTTCCGAGATCGGTATACCGAGGTTGACCTCGGTATACCCTTTCCAATTTAATATATAAATAGAACTACTTTTTTGGCACGTGTTTAAGTCACTTGATGTAAGTAGAATCTTTTTATGACGTATCAGATATATATATATATATATATGTATATGTGTATGTATATGTATATGTACACATACATATATCTTCATAATAAGTTAAACAAGTATTCCCAGGACAAAGAGTTGCATATATGGAATTGTCAATATGATTTTCTTTGGGTTTTTGAGACCAAAGTTCGGAAATAACTCAAGTGGGCAAAAAGATATTACAATTTTTATACTGAGTCATGTTGTGTTAAACACGAACAACCAAGAGAGACCTTGATCTGTCTAGACTCCATAAGCCCCTTGTAAAATTTATTCATAAATTAAAACTATGATATATGTATATCTATATATATATATATATGTATGTATGTAAGTGCCTGCTTGGCAGGTAAATATTTCTTGTGAGATTAATGTGATTTTACTTCTTGTAGACCATGCATTAAACTTACAATAACTATCCGTTATTACTCTTGAGCCGATTTATTTTGGTTTAATGAAGTCAATTTATTGCATCCAGAGAGAGTTAAAGTATTTCTTAAGACAAAATTAGTTTATTTTAATAAATTGTTGGATGTTTAATGGGTAAAATTAATGGAAAATAATGTAATATTAGAAGTCTTTTTCAAATAATTTGATTGTCCATCTCTCTGCGTAGTTGGCGTAATTTCATGCTTTACAGTAAGATATGTATAAAAAACATATTTTTTTCTTTTTTCTTTTGTCCTTTTTTTTTCTGTTATTTTTGTTCTTTAGCCTTCAACATGCAGTCACTTTTCTACAAATTTTACAAATACCCAAAGTGCATTTAGAAAAATTGAATACAAAGGTTTGGACATAGTTGAAATAATTATGTAAACAATTGATTTCTCTGAGATTTTATTCCTAGCGTCTATTTCTTATATAATTAGTATAATTTTGATTTTTCAAAATAGTGTACACACATAAATAATAATTAAGTTTTTTATTCTTTTATTATATCTAGAAAAGTTATTAATTATTAATTATTTTTCTTTTAATTTTTAATTTTTTATTATGTCCTTTTTTATTTGTTATTTTTACCATTTTTTTGTTATTTTATTCCTTTTTCCATACTTTTCAACAAATGTTACAAGCATCCAAAAGTGCATTTAGAAAAATGGAATACAAAGGTTTGGACGTAGTTGAAATAGTTCTGGAAATAGTCGATTTACTTTCTGAGATCCCCTCATAATCGTTGTATATTCCTCGTCAAAGTAACCCTATTTGCCTAAATAGTCAGAATGAGGACGCCCTACGAAATTGGGGAGGCCATGTTTGCTGCGATATACATACACATATATATATATATATGAGAACTATTCGGAGTCTTCGCTCGTCGGTTCATTCAAGGCTGAAGCCTGAAAGACACAAAAAGCAGGGGATCTGCCATAAAGCTTGATAAGGCTTGTGAAAGCATTTGCATGTATATGCGTCTCTCTATCTGTACCCTTTGAAGATATCATACAGGAGAGAGAGAGAGAAGGCTGGTCCAGCTGGGGAAACCTATCTATATATATATATATATATATATATATATAAAAGTCAAGTCGCCGGCCTAAGTGGGATAGGCATTTCAAGTAGAGCACAGAGGAAGTATCTAGATGCCATTTCTTGTCTTTCTGTGTTTCCATGCTAACGGTTTGTGAAATTTAAGGGACCAGTCTAGTAGAAAAAAAGTGGTGATACATACACACACACATATATATATATATATCTATAATATATGGTCCAACTTCATTGCAGCCTTACGGCAGGTGCAACGGCCACTCACGGGGGAGAGAGAGAGAGAGAGAGTCCTCAAACTTCCCATATATCAATAACAAGCGGCAATCGTATCTGCATCCAGAATTCATGTTGATACAGTGACTAACATTAATAGCCACCAAGCTACTGAAAATGATGTTCCATTTCCAGGATTTAAATAATAAGAGAAATTCTTGCTAACTTTTCCATTTTTGTTATGATAATTCATTTGAGTAGGTTGATAAAATGGGTGTTCTTTTTGGGGGTAAGTAACATTCCTTAAATAATAATATCTACTATAATTTACATTACTTTAGAACCCATTTTGAGTGTTTCCTGTAATGTTTCAAAAATATTTTTAATTTTTATATGGATGTATGTGTTTGATTATTGATATTAAACGACATAACATGCTTATTATGAAAAAAGAATGGGATTTAAGTCTTTGCAAAGGCAATGAGAGGGAAATTAGTTGAAATTTGGACTATCAACCTTGTATTAATTCCCAAGGGACTCTATAAGAGAACATATATGCCAAATGTTTTTATCAAGATGACCCTGTTCCACTTTTCAAGTCTCCTAAAACCCAGACCCATTACTTCTAGGGGTTACAAAGAGAACTCCAACTCATTCTAGCATTGTTTTTGCTTAAGTCAAGACCATGTCACAAGAAAGAACTCAAATATTTTCAAGCTCATATATCACTTTTCTTGAGAAGGATGAACAAACTAGACCAATATACCTCTATGCAACAGAGGATTGAGCTTATGAGCTGGAGTCTTTCAGCATGAAAAAGGCTTAGTTATCACACTCCAGCTTTTGTGTTTAATTGGATAGAGGCCAACAAGAAGATAAAAGGACTTGCAGGAACTTTTAATGATCAAAGCATTGTGTTTAATGTTTATTAGAAGCACACATAATAAACTTGTTGTCCCCCAAGCATAGATGACAGATAGACAGTTTACTGCACTTTGGGTGGAACTCAAAATTTGCGATTTTAATGAAGTCTTCAAAGATACAAGAGAATCCTTCCAAAAGATGTATTTTTGTTGGAATTTAGAAGATTTCAAATTTGAAAAGATTTTCATGTTATATAAAGGTTTGATACCTTTTCAAAAAAATCTAAGAAAAAATATTAAAAAATCTCAAAAATAAAATTTTTCAATTTAAAAAATTCATGATATAT
Source organism: Nyssa sinensis (assembly GCA_008638375.1). Lineage (NCBI taxonomy): Eukaryota > Viridiplantae > Streptophyta > Magnoliopsida > Cornales > Nyssaceae > Nyssa > Nyssa sinensis. The sequence continues at coordinate 4,478,234 of CM018041.1, read as the reverse complement.
TTTTTTAGTTTAAAAATTCCAAAAAAAAACTTTTAATACAAAAAATTCAATTGTTAACTTTTATCTTAACACCTATTAAAAAATATTACTGATTATATTAAAACAACCTTTAAGATACATTTAAAAAAAAATACTTAAAAATATATAAAATAAAATTTTCAATCCCAAAAAATCATAACATTTTATAAATTAAAAATAGATTTTTTAGGTATTTTAGATAAATAAAAAATGTTATGTTTTTTTTGGGTTGAAAAATTTGTTGTTTCTATTATTTAGTATTTTAACAGTGTTAAGATGAAAGTTAACAATTAGATTTTTTTTTTTTTTATTAAAAGGTTCTTTTTTAGATCTTTTAGGTAGAAAAAATATATCAAGAACTTTTTAGATTGCAAAAAATTATTTTAATATTTTTTCCAAAAATCTATTTACTTGAAATTTTGTTAAAGGCATATGATTTGGAAGAAAGATATGCTTTTTGGTTGTAACATATAGACATAGGTTCAAAAATAAGTTCTTAGAACTGTGGAATCTCATTGTATTGAATATTTTTTTTTAAGGGTAAATTATATTGATCATTTCTTTAAGTTTCTAAAATAACACAAACTATTTCTAAAATTTCTGACAATTATAAAGATTTTTCTTGAGATTTCTAAAATAACACTGACTTCTCGCCTTTTTACTAACAAAGTACAAAAAACTTCCCTTCCAGCTATTTTCTTTTTTAAAATAACAAAATTGTCCCTTTAGTTGTTTTTTTTGTTTTTTGTTTTTGCATTTTTTTGTAAAGTTAGATTAATTTTTTCTTTCATTTTTAAATAAATATTAATTTAAATATTCTTTGCAAAAAAAATAAAATAAAATTGACATTTTTGTCCATTTTAAACAAATTTGGACGGGATGAGGAGTGCTTATATTAGTGTAAAAATAGAAAATATTAGTATCATTTAAAAAATTATCAAAAAGATTTTCAGTAATTTACAAAAACTTCAGTGAAATACAGTATAATTTATCATTTCTTTTAAACAAAATCTAAACCAGTTCCTAATCAATTAATTATTTCTTATAATTTATGAAAGAGACTGACATACAAATGATCAAAATTTTCAAAAGATCTATTTTCCAAAGTCGCGATCTCTAGATGGAACGAGATATTTCTTTTATTCAGGTCTGTAGGCCAGGCTTCTGTTCTCAAAGATGAGATCTATGTTTAGATCTTCCCTGCAAGTACCGAAGTTAGATTGGAAGAAATACAGTATGTGGTCAGGTCGGAAATTCTGGAGAGTTGGCATCTTCAAACTTCATTTAGTAAGTGTCGTCTCTTTATCTTCACTGATCCAAGAACTGATCACCAACCTATCTTAGAAAAATTCAAACCATCACTTTCTATGACATTAATTCCCCAATACAGTATATTAGTTATTCACCAATCAGCTTCAAACCTAAACCTATGATACGTGTAAAATTTTATTAAAATTATGAAAGAAAACTTCTATGTAGAAACTATCATGTCAAGCTTATCAAGAATTCTATTCATTTTCACAATTGAATATTCAATACAAGAAGGAGTGAAGGTACATTTCAAAATCTGAATTTTAATTTTGCCAGAATTCTTTCTTTATTTTTTCTCAATCCCATTTGACCTGATTGTTAGAGCAACTGTTATCAAAACAGTTATTTTATGTATTATGGACTAACGACTTCTCACAATTAATTTTATTAAAATATATGAAAATTTTTTGACTAAAATTATAAAAAAAATGATTTCATTTGTGAGAGGATGAATCTATATGAGATAACCAGATAATTTTTTCCTCCTGCAGTAGCAAAAACAACTTGTAACCATTGAATTTCGCGCGAGTACGGCGTGAGGGAGATAGGTTAGCCCGTGGCGAAAAGTTTGGCGGGCGGGCGGAGGGAGCACCCTTCTGACCATGGTTTGGCGTCGCTTCTCTGCAAACCTGCCTGCGCTCACGAGACGAGAGAGAAGAGAGAGGAAGAGAGAAGAAGAGAGAAGAGGGCTTTACATGAAAGAAACAATCTAAAATCCCATATATTGCCAGAAGTCACTAGTCATTCACCCAAGCCAAAGCCAATCGATTCGATCCGTCCACATCGTCCCTCTGAAATAAAAAACACGCGCGCTCTCTCTCTCCACTCACTCGCGAGAAGTCGGAGGCCTCTCTGATCTCTCTTTCTCTTACAAGTTACAAATAAACAACAAAACATTGAATCATCTCGAAAAAAGAAGAATGAATGTTAATTTTGGAGCCGCGTTTTTCAGTCAGTACAATCATTACACTCTCTAATCATCTCCCTCCCCCCGTACTTTCTCTCTCTACCAATACGCATATATCTATTTACTATATATACTATATGTGTGTGTTTTCGTTTGGATTAAGTCTTAAACTGATGGGTCTTATTCACAGCAGGTTCCACAACCTCTGCTTTTTGTGCTTCTTTATGCGTCTTAGCTTTCAAGTTTCAAACAAAAATCTATTAATACTTTTCTCTCTCTTCCCAACTTTCCCTTTTGAAGATACGGTAAACATCTGTGTCCGAAAGCATCCAAAATAAATTACTTGTAGAGTTTTGGTTAATGTTTTTTTAAAAGGTCAAAAAGATGCAAACTACTGTATATAAACTCATGTATATGCACATATATATATATATACACACACTAGTATTATATGGTGTAAAATGAACCAAGCCAGTCCTACAGTAATGGTAGTTTGTTCTTCTTGTTCTGGTTTTGTTTAAGGTTTCTCTAGCAAGTGTTTTGGGCCCATATTTGAGATGGGTGACAACAAAGGAGAAAATACCAAAAAACAGCAGCAGCAACCGCAACAGCAACATCTATCTTCTTCTCCTCAAGACCCAGTTGAGGAGTCGACGGAAACTAGACAACAGCAACAACAACAACATCATCTTCAACAGTCGCAAGCGGTGGTGGTCTCCGGAGCTCCTTTTATTCCTGCTCTGTACATCTCAACCGGTGCAACTTCGGGTACATTTGAACAACAACAGCAGTTTGAAGCTGTGAATCCAAAGAGACCGAGATACACAAGTGGCCAATGGAAGATCTTACCATCTCCATCTCCACAACAACAAAAACAGACCCAATTGAATATACTGAGCAGCGAATCAAGCCCTTCCCCTTCGACACACACCACCACCACCAACCCTCAAACCCAAGTTCACACCACAGCAGCTTCATCTTCAGATACAGCCTCATCTCCTTCTCACTCTCCCCGCCCCTCTCTTTCTGCTGCCTCAGGGCAGGAGACGAAGACAGAGGGAGAGCAGTTTCACCATCAGTTCAGAAAAGGCAAGTATGTCAGCCCAGTTTGGAAACCAAACGAAATGTTGTGGTTAGCTAGGGCTTGGAGGGTTCAGTACCAAGGTGGGTCAGATGGGTCTGGCTCATCATCAAGGAATGAGCAACCGGATGGTGGTCCGGTCACTGGAGGTGAACAGTTGAGTAATCAGGCGGCGAGAGGCAAGACTAGGGCTGATAAAGATAGAGAAGTTGCGGAGTTTTTGAACAGACATGGGGTCAATAGAGATGCTAAGACTGCTGGTACTAAGTGGGACAACATGTTGGGTGAGTTCAGGAAGGTTTATGAGTGGGAGAGAGGAGGAGAGAGAGAGCATGTTGGCAAGAGCTATTTCAGACTTTCGCCCTATGAGAGGAAGCTACATAGACTACCTGCTTCGTTTGATGAAGAGGTGTTTGAAGAGTTGTCTCAGTTCATGGGGTCTAGAATGAGAACATCTCAGAGCAGAGGAGCTTCCGTCGTTTCCGGCGGTGATGATAGTCGATCAGGTCTCGGAGCAACCAAGGCTCTGCCTCCCCCTCCTCCTTTCCGAGAAGATGATTTTTCTCTGTCTGGTTAGTATGTCTTGACAAGTTTATAGCATCTCTCTCTAACCAAAACTGGTTCTTGTTTACAAATAAAAAGCCAGAAAAATTTCTAATCTCTCTCTCTAAGAAATCAATACTTCTTTTTCTGTTCATGTTAACAGCAAGGGCTAAACAATTGATCATGAGCAGTGGAGGGGAAGCTTTCCTCCATGGAACAAGGGGGAGCTTGTTAGGGTTTGAGTCTACTTTATTAGACGTTGCAGTCCCATCATCATCAACGTCTTCGAAGGAGCTTCGTCGAATTGGGAAGATGCGAATGATTTGGGAGGAATCAGTGAGTTTGTGGGCGGAAGAAAGTGAGCACCACAGAGGGAGAGTGAAGCTTCAAGGGTCGAGCTTTCTGAACGCCGATGAGCTCACTTTCTTGGATGACTCCATGGTTGCTTGCACTATGGAAGCCTTTGAAGATGGACCTTTTAAAGGTTTTTCTGTTGATAGATTCGCTTCTGGCCAACAAGTCAAAATCTTTGGCAGAAGAAAGTCTTCCTCAGCTACTGTTCCTTCCGGTAAATATACTGTACATACATCATAATATATTTATATATATTTCAGTCAACATTGATATTTCTTAATTCTAAATTGAGTAGGAAACCTACATATACATAACGGTTTCTACATTCATCCCAGGTTTCAATGAAAGAGCTCAACTTCCATCAACTGAACCCTTCATCAGATGTAAGTCCGTCACATACATACATGCATGAACATACATACATCTGCGTGGAACAAATCAATTATAAATCTTAAATTAATGTATTTTTCTTAATCACAATATCTAAAATTTCTGTGTCTAGAACGGTTATTAAATCATTAATGGGACTATTTTATGTACGATAATGCCACCTTGCCCAATATACGTATCTGGATTTATGTCTGTATGTGTTTGTTTTTGTGTCTGTGGGAGAGAGATATAGGAGTATGTATTTTAATTTAGTGGTTGTGTTGGTGTAGCTATCCCACCATGGGAGTTTCAAGACCCAACTGAGTACTACGTGGGGTGTTTAAGGGTTCCACCAGCATCACTACCAAGCTTGTTTGAGCTCTCATGGCACTTACAAGAGCCACCCTCCGAGGACCTTCGTTTCCCTCTTCGAAAAGATGTGTACAGAGATTTGCCTCAAGGGAAAGAACTTTTTTTTACTACCTCTACTGAACCCTTGGACTGTAGAGCTATCACATTTGATATCTTAAGCCCAATTGTTCGATCCTATTCTAGTATCACTGGTTCCACTTGTACTAGCAGAGACTCTTTCATTGGCCTTTGGGATGATTGTATCAATAGGGTTGTATCTAAATTTTGTTCAGTTGAAATGGGTATTGTCCGAAAACCCTCTTCATCACCATCAGACGTATTGCAGGATCAATGGCCGAATGTGACCGGTTTTGTAAGGAATTTTTGTCTGTGGAGAGGAGAGGAAACTGATCAATTAAGGGAAGGTCATATTGATCCTTCTTCTGCAGTTGTGGAGAAGCTTTTGTGGACTTACATGGACATTCCTTACATACTTGGCTACTTTGCTGTTGGTTATATTGTTACCTTCTGTGCATTGAGTCGATCACAGGACCGGATTATCCGAACTGATCTTTATACAGTGGACTTATCGACACCAGCGGAGAGATTAAAAGCCATACTGCCTTGTTGGAGAATTGCTGGGTTATTGCCATTGTTAGCCGATCGGTGCTTCAACTACATCAACAATGGCAACAATTACAAGCTGTTTCCTTACAGTGACTTCGAGAGGATGGATTTGGGTAATGGAAATATAGTCGAAATGACTCCAAATACAGTGACTAGGTTCTTCTCGAGCAAGAGAAAATGGGCTGCAGTTAAAGAAATTTATGACTTCCTTGACCATCGAATTCCACACGCCGAATTCATTGTCCGGTCATCGGAGAAAGATATTTCATTGATATTCAAGCCCAGAGGGTGCAGATTTAAGCCGGCGAATTGTGATCAACTAGTGGAGGCTCTCAAGCATGTGACAAAGGCTTTGGTAGCATTGCATGATCTTTCATTCATGCACAGAGACTTGGGTTGGGACAAAGTAATGAGAAGAAGTGATAGAGAGAACGAGTGGTTTGTGACTGGTTTTGATGAGGCAGTGGGTGCACCACAGATATACCCACATGGGTTGGCCGTTGGTACGGCGTCCAGTGGGAGGCACGCGCCGGAGATGGGTAGGGGTTTGCATGGAGTCAAGGTGGACGTATGGGGTGTAGGTCAGTTGGTTAAGACTTGTGGACTAGTGGCTGTCCCTAAGTTGCTGAGAGAGTTGCAGAATAGATGCTTGGACCACAACCCGGAGCAGCGGCCGACGGCGGCCGACTGCTACCACCACCTCCTGCAGTTGCAATCTTCTCTGTCGGCCGCCGGAGGATATTGATGGGTGATTGATGTATGCATAGTCACTCATAAATGACTATGTGCTACAATGCGCAGCTCTTATCTAGGCTTAACATAGCTTAACTTTTCTTTATGTCATCATTTTTGAAGGGGCTGTTTGGATAATGTGTTACTATTTGCTAATCTTTACTGTTGATGCAGTTTAAGCACCACATCCATGGAGGGTGTTTTTTTTGCTGCAGAAGTTGGATTCTCGGTATAGTCTTTGCTTAGCGATCAAATTTGAAGTTCAACTCATCATTTGTGACATTGATTTTTATTTTTTACTTCCCTTTTTGGATCTTGACATGTTTTCTACTAGTGAATTTGTAATATGGCAATGTTTAGTAATGGATGATACTGTTCAAGTAGACCAACTCGGGACTTTACTAATTACATCTTGTCATGTAAGTAGGATATTATTTTTTTGTTGTTTAAAAATCTGACATACTGTCTACATGGCATGATGTTATTGATCTGGTATATAAATAAGGTCATGATAATTTAATTAACTTGAAAGCTAGTACATATAATAGCCTTGTTGTGAACATTGATATTGGAAGAGTGTTAAAACACACTAGATGTTCAGTATATTGATTTTTTTTTTTTTGGTTTACCTGTTGATGTGTGCAAGATTTTTTTTTTTTTTAAATTAATAAATAATTTTTTTTTCTTTTTATATATATATATATATATATATATATATACTTGAAGAAGAGTTATAATAATGTTTGTTAGTAAGTGGGTAAATTTAGTGATTTTTTTTTTTTTTTATAGTATATATAGTATTACTCTAAAGAAAATGCATTCACAAACACAATTTGTCACATAAATAGTTTTGTTTCGAATTCATAAGGATTACAAACAATTCTTGTGGATGTGGAGGCTCCTTTATTACAACCATGGAAGTGATTGAAATATCAAAGTGTAGCTAGCATGATTAGAATTTTAATATGTTAGGATTGCATTCAAATGGTTAGGATTGGCATTCTAAAGAAAATGTTTCGGGTAGATTTGTAGAGACAGATTAAGTTCTACAAGGATGGAATGGAGGAGACAACTAGACAAGAAAGCAAGCCTGTGAAAATATTCTTTTTGAAATTTGAATCAATTAAATCCCAAGAATGTTTGGTTCTACAAATAATGATCATTAATAGAAAAAAAATACTTCAATTAGTTTTTTAAGATGAATTACAATCTAAGCGACTCTTGTCGAGTAATTAAGATAATGATTTCATGTCCATTAATCCATATATAATAATAAAAAATAAAAAATAATGCAGAATAAATATGTAAGAGCACAATAATTTATAATGAGAAAAACTACAAAGGAAAGAAAAATCCACTTCTACTAAATAATTTGTTAATCAAACAAGATTATAGCACTAAGTCCACAAAGACTAACCTACTACTATCCTGTGAATTACTGTCAGTCTTCTTTCTAGTACATCTTCTTTATCTTTCAATTTGCACTCTGATTAGTCTTCTACAGCTTTCATGCAATGTAATGATATATAGATCCTCCATTGCATTAATGTGTGAATTCCTATGTGGTAAATGAATCTACCTTTGCTATAGGCTCTTACCAATGTTACCATAATACTAAGGATATATAGACTTCTCACTACAAAATTCTTTGAACCCTGCAACCAATAAAATTGACTATATAGTGAAGCTAAAATTCTTTCAATTAATATATGGCTTCAAGAGATTTGAATCATTATATTAGATACAACAAGATTCTTTATACAAAGCAAGATACAAACCCTAACCTAGTAGGAAAAGAAGTTTCGCACATACTAAAACATTAGCGTCAAAATGATAACATTCCAACTTGGATCAAACTTGTGTTCAAACAGACCAAGTCTGCATTCGAACGATCTTGCTATATAGGAAATATTTATGTTAAATAAATCACTATTTTGTTCAGACGTGCATGTGCGTATTCGGACAAATCACTCATTAAAGTTATGCATTCGAACGTTGAGACTCGTGTGTCTAAACTATGAACCAATAGTTTAACCACTTCATTTAGCACACTTATATAATTAAGTTCAGAATAGTGTTAGTCAACCTCTTAAGGTCAACTTAACCTATTTTCGAATCTAAATTTCCACTTAAGGTCATTGTAAACATCGTAACAGTATTTCTAAATATCACAATCCTAAGGTCAAGTGTTTAAGTGTAAGGTTTTTAAGGCTAATTAATTTTGAACATCACAATCCTAAGATCAAGTGCTTAAGTGTAGTGAGTAGTGTAATGCATAACATGTTTACCTTTTGAATTACACTCCTTCAAACTTCTGTACTAGCAAGAGGTTTCCTTGAGTTTTCAATCAAAACTACTAATAACCACTATCCACTCAACTAGATGCTATAAATACTAATCGTAAAATACATTTTTGTAAAATAATTCTTTAATGCCTAAGATACTGACCTAATAATCTAAAAAATGGTCCAACCACATGACCAAAAATGCATACAAGAGTGGAAATTACACGTAGGATCGCTTACGAAAAATCCTAAAATAATGTGGTTAGGAAGAAAGCACGTGTGTTACTAAAAATAAAATAAAACTTATACTCCCTCTGTTCCATATTAAGAGCCCCTTTTTAGAAAACTATCTTTTTAAGGGGACATACATTAATGCTTTCACACTTAAATAGGTAGCATAATTTGACAATACTAACCTTGGTAAGAAGGGTAATTTGGAAACTTCACTATAGTTTTATGCATTGATTTTTCAAACGAGACTTTTATTTTGGGACATGAAAAAATAGAATAAGGGGCTCTTTTATTTTGGAACATGAAAAATTAGAATAAGAGACTCTTAAATTGGGACATAGGGAGTACAAGATTTGAGAAGAGTTGTTTCGAAATTCGAGTTATTCTAACTAACCTTACACCTCAACTATTAACCCACATCTAGTTTACTAAGTTTGTCATAGTTGGGGTAGAAGAGTCATTTTATTAACTTTCTTACTCTCAGCCGATAAAGTTCAAGTTGGATGTGTTCTTTCAAGATACACATATCTTTCTTAATTTACCATCAGGAGGGAGAAATTACATTATTCTTAAGGCTTGATTGGGCCGTAAAAGGTCAATATGATGCACTTACAAATGTTATAGATTGTGTCATAGGTCAATTTCACCAAGGTCTACCAACTGTCCCAACTCTGATGTTGGTGCAGTTGTTGCAGGCTAGTATAAGTCCATAAATTCACATTTTCTTTTGGAACTTTGTATATTCCAAACTCTCTTCAATTATTTGGATGATTAGATAAAAAAATAGAATTAGATGAAATAAAATATAAAATCACATGATATATTGAATATTTCAATTAAGTATTTGAAATTGATTCAAATAATGTGTTTGAATATATTGTTATATCTTTATCTCGTATTTGAATGTTCATCGAATATAAGATTCAGATATATAATTATTTTTTTATTTTCTTCCATTAGTTATATATATAATAATAGCAGATCTGTATAGATGAAAAAAAAATTGCAACAACAATTTCGTTTCTCTCTCTCTCTCTCTCTCTCTAGCTGGTTTCTTTATTGCGGTGTTACAATTTTTTAATGATGTGACGTTATATTTTTATCCTAATGAGATGGGATAAATCAAATACCACCACTCTTGTTATAAGTTTTATCTTATGTGGGTGAGATATAACTAGTTCATGGAATATAAATATTTAATCTAATTGAAGACACCAATATAGGATAAGATAACATTTATCATATCTTACTCTTTTTATCATGTCGTCCAAACATGACCCATACGTGTAGTTTTCGCTGCAATACTTTTCTCTCATCCAGAGTAGGTTTTTTTATTTATACAACAATGAAAAAAGACAACCGAATTTTATTAAAGAATATAATAATAAAGTTAAATCTTTTCTAACCACTTAAATTTTTAAATAAGTTGATAACTTAACAAATTTATGTTAATTATATATAAAGTGAATACTTATACGTCCTTACAAAATAGTTATTAAATAATAAGTTTTGACATATAAAATTTATAATATGAGTGAAAGACAAAGGCACTGAAGGTTGAGTGCGTTACAGACCCATATTTGACGAGTAAGAATGGAAAACTGCCCCCATTTCCCAGCATGTGGGTCCGAATGTTTCCATAGTGCCCTAAACATGCCAACATTCTTTACCCGTTGATACCAGATATTGTGGAATCATGGCTGTGATCGAGTTTGGGCATTTCTTTCTCTAGCAATTTGGATCACGTAGTCACCTCCAACTTTTTAATTGCTGAGATCGATTCTGGATTTATCTGGTTGGAGATGGCACCAGTCAATGGCCTGCAAGGCTGCAACTTTTATAATTTGCATGGCCTGCCAAACCAATAACAACATTTATACTTTAAATATCATGTAAAACACGTGAATAGGAATGTTAATAGGACAGGTTTGAGACTGAGAACCCTTTTTCGACCCTCTCGGCAAAAGAAAAAATTTCTTCTAAATTCATTTAAACTTCACAATAGGTAGGAAGGGGTACTCATCAGAATTTCCATTTGTTTTAAATTCTTATTTATTTAATTCAAGTTATTAAAATTAAAACAAAATATTATGTGTTAAAATAAAATTTATGTATGTCATAGAGAATTAGAATGACATTTTTTTTCTTTTTTAAATATATAACTCTATTAAGGTTGTATAAACTTATCATTATAACCACTAATTACATAGAACACAAAACTATTTTATAATTTTATTTTATATAATCGGATTGAGGCAGTGTGGGGTAGGGCTGTAAACGGATCGGATTCGGACCGGATCAGAGCTGATCCGAATCCGATCCGTTTAAAATTATAATAAAATTAGTATTATATATATATATATTATATATTAATATATATATATATATATATTAATTTTATATAATATATATTTTTATTAATATATATTATACATATATATATATTAATATACATATATATATAAACGGATCGGATCAGATTGTAAACGAATCGGATCAGCTTATATCATATCCGGTCCGTTTATATTTGGGATAATCGGATTCGGATCGGATCGGGTCACGGATCATTATTTTTAAAACTATATCCGGACTTAGTAGATCGGATCGCGATCCGCTCCATTGACAGCTCTAATGCGGGGTGTCTTCACTTCAAATACCTCCCAAATCCTAATGAGATGAACATAACTTTCCTTAATCCAACCCATTAGGAACGAGGTACAATGAATTTTTAATGAAATTAGTTAAATTGTCATCTTTAAACTTGAAGAATCAAACTTTGATACTATACCATGCAAAAAACATAAACAATGAGTACGTAAGAAGGATTCACAAAGATTTCTATTCATGCTCTGTATTTTTATACAACCCGAGAGGCCTGATTTTAGGCAAAAATTGTGGAACTGAAAAGGAGATTTACAATAGCAATATTTACAAAGATAAGAAACGGATCCTTGAATTATGGAGGGCACAAAATCTGGGTGACAGCTATGCTTGAGTTGGCAATTGTTTAAATTCATCAGTTTCCTTGATACGCCCCCGCAAGAACGGGCTATCATCGGATAGATCGATCTTGTCACGTAGATAATCTGTCCTTTGCCTGGAGAGTGGCTTGGTGAGGAGATCGGCGAGCTGGTCATGAGTGTGAACATGCCGAACAGTAAGAATTTTTTTCTCAACCAAATCTCGCACAAAGTGAATGTCGATCTGGATATGCTTCATCCGCGAATGCTGGACAGGATTAAAACTGAGCTGTGTGGCGCCCAAATTATCACACAAGAGTAGAGGTGGTTGTGGTAAGGTAAACTTCATTTCTTGGAATAAAGATAGCAGCCACATGGATTCTGCTGCAGCCGTGGCTAAAGCCCTATACTCAGCTTCGGTTGATGACCGTGCAATGGCACGTTGCTTTTTAAAGCTCCATGAAATGGGTGTGTGGCCAAGGAAGAGGAGATAAGCTGAAGTTGATTTTCGGTCATCCAAACTACCAGCCCAATCAGCATCCGAGAAGCAGGTGAGGGTTGAGCTTGAGGTTTTTCTGATATTGATGCCATTAAAGATGGTGTTCTTCAAGTAACGCAGTAGGCGTTTAGTGGCTGTCCAGTGGGTCTGGGTGGGGCGATGCATAAACTGGGAGAGTTTATTCACGGCAAAGCTTATATCAGGGCGAGTTAAGGACAGGTATTGCAAGGCTCCAATCACGCTACGATATTCGGTTGAATCAACTGATGATGAACCATCTGCCAGCTTGAGAGAAACCGATGTAGAGAGAGGAGTTGTGACATCCCTAGCTCCAGCCATATTTGTCTTAGCAAGTAGATCTCGGATATACTTATGCTGAGTTAGAAACAAGCCATCCTTGGTAGGAATGACCTCAACACCGAGGAAAAAATGTAAGGACCCCAAATCTTTGATGGAGAATTTCTGTCCAAGTTGAGCGATAATGCTTGCAACAAATGTCGAATTGTTCCCAGTGAGAATCAAATCGTCGACATAAACTAAGCAGTAGGCAAGTATGGAACCATCATGAAACACAAAGAGAGAAGAGTCAGATTTAGCATTGATGAAACCAAATTCTAACAGGGCCTGTTTGAGGGCAGAATACCAAGCACGAGGTGCTTGTTTTAGCCCATAGATTGCCTTTGTAAGGCAGCAAACATGATCTGGTTTTTCCGGACTTTTGAAACTAGGGGGTTGCTTCATATACACCTTTTCGGTGAGGTGCCCATGAAGAAAGGCATTATTGATGTCTAATTGCCGTAGAGACCAACCTTGCATAACAGCAAGGGTTAAGACAGTGCATATGGTGACTGGTTTTACGACAGGACTGAATGTCTCTTTGTAATCTAGTCCGGGTCTTTGATTGAACCCTTTGGCCACGAGTCGGGCCTTGAATCGATCAACAGATCCATCAGCATGCCTCTTAATCCGAAACACCCACTTACAACCAACAATATTACAATCAGTCGGAGGTGGTACGAGGTGCCATGTATTGTGACGCATTAACGCAATCAATTCAGAGGACATGGCGTCACGCCATCTGGAATCAGTGAGGGCTGCAGTAACACTTGTGGGTTCCAAGGAGGATGGAAGAGGGTGCTTAGTGACAGCAAAAGATTTTTTTGGTTTATAGATATCATTCATGGATCGGGTAGTCATTCTATGGGTGCGCACTTCAGTAGTCTCAGAGACAACAGGGTCAGGCACTTCTAATGGAGGAATTGAGGGCAAAAGCAAAGTAGGAGAAGAGAGAGAGCTTACCCGGAGAAGAGGCGGTTCAAGGGAAGACCCATGCGCAAGCGACGGCGAGACGGAAGTACCCACGTCCGGAGAGGCTGCAGGGCTGAGGGGAGCCAAGGGAACTTGCGGCAGTGAGATCGTTATAGAGGAGTCTGCGGCAGCTAATGGAGGGCAGAGGGGATTGTGAGGGTTTGAGTCTTGAAAAGGGAAATTTCCTTCATGAAAAATGACATGTCGAGAGTGAAAAAGCTTACTGGTATGGGGCTCAAGACAGAGATACGCGTTTTGGGAGAGGGAGTAACCCACAAAGGTGCATGGTTGGGCCTTGGGCTCAAGTTTGTGTTTATTATAAGGCCTAGTTAATGGATAACAGAGGCAGCCAAATTGCTTGAGCTTGAGGTAATTGGGGATTTGTTTGAACAATTTTTCAAACGGAGATTGATTGTTCAAAGTTGAGGTGGGCATTCGATTTATGAGATAGGCAGCGGTTTGAAACGCATATGGCCAATATGAGAGAGGCATGTGAGCATCCGTGAGTAAGGTGAGACCCGTCTCAACAAGATGGCGATGGCGTCTTTCAGACATACCATTTTGTTGTGGAGTGTGGGGAGCTGTGGTGTAATGACTAATCCCATGAACGGAAAGGTAAGATTTGAGTCCAATATATTCCTTACCATTATCAGAATAAAGACTCTTGATTTTTGTGTTAAACTTATTTTCCACAAGAGTGCGGAATTGCGGAAAAATGGTTTGAACAGTGGATTTATGAGTCATAAGATAAAGCCAAATGTACTTGGTATAGTGGTCAACAAAAATGACATAATATTTGGAGCCATCAATACCAATTTCATGAGAAGGGCCCCAAACATCTGTGTAAATTAATTCCATGGGAGCAGTGCTAGTGAGACCATGAGTATTAAAAGTTTGACGATGAGCTTTATTTTGAGAACATGAAGTACAAAGAGATAAATGGCCATTTTTATTGGTGGGTAAAGAAAAAGCATGAATTAAATGATGGACCAATTTTGACGATGGATGACCAAGTCTTTTGTGCCATCCATCGGTGGTTGTACGTTCATGAACATAGGCAACGGCATTTTTGGAGGTTGGTGGTAGATGCTCCGGAAATGGGTACACTCCATCTTCACATGTGCCTTTGAGTAGTGTCGCCCCCGTGATCCGATCCTTCACCAAAAAATAAGTAGGATGAAACTCAAGGTAAACATTATTATGCTTGGTAAAGTGGTGAACGAAAATAAGATTTTTTTGAATCGTGGGAACACAAAGTGTATCACGTAAATGAAAGACACGATGATTAGATGATGCAAGAGATAATGAACCAATATGAGACACAGGCAAACCTGATCCATCACCGATTACCACCTCATCAGTACCATCATATTCAGAATTAATCGACAGTTTAGAAAGGTCGGTGGTCATATTGTGAGAGGCTGCCGAGTCAACTAGCCACTTGTGATTTTTTCCTTGGGAGGATGCTGCACAGTTTGCAGAGAATTCAGCGGAAGACATTTTTGGGCAATTTTTGGCCGTATGGCCCACTTGATCACACCATTGGCACTTGGGCTGATATTTCCTATGGCCTAAAGTGAAGGGCCCATTTTTGTGGTACCCATTGTTATTGCGAGTCTTGTTGGAGGAAGACTTAGAGTTCTGTTTATGCTGTCCAGTGGCACCTCCTTGCCGATGGGAATAATTAGCAGTGGGAACAAATGCTGCTGCCGATTGATGCTCCAGCCGTCGAAGGTAACTCTCATGACCAACAAGAAGATCATGTATTTCTTCAAATTTCAGAGAGGTCTCACGAGCACGAATGGGTGCCGCAATTTCTCTAAATTCGGAACCCAATCCATTGAGAATGTAGAGGGTTAAATCATCATCCGAAACCGGATGATCAATGATTGCGAGTTCGTCGGCAATTACTTTGATTGCTTGAAGGAACTCAGTGACAGTGCGATTTCCACGAGTGCTCAAGGTCAGATCTTCCTTGAGTTGCATCGCACGCGTCCGTGATTTTCCCACGTATAAACGGGTAAGTGCTATCCAAGCCTCATGGGAGGTTTTGTAGGCAGCAAGAAGGGGGGTAATAGTGGTGGAGGTGGAGACAAGAATGGCGTGGAGGATGAGTTTGTCTTGGCGAACCCAGTGGGAGTGCACGGCTTTCAAGGCAGCAAAGTTCGTTGCATCAATGGCAGGGCATTTTTTTTCACCAGTGACAAAGTCAATGAGATCATAGCCAGTGAGCAAGGCTTCAAATTGAGCCCTCCACTGAGGGAAGGTAGAAGGGGTGAGTTTTTCGTTGATGGTGGTTGCGGCATTGATGGTGATGATGGGTGAATCAGTGGTAGATACAGAGATGGCAGCCATGTCGCAGGAAGCAGGAGAGGAAAGATACTCGTTAGAGGTTTGATGCTCTGATACCATAAGAAGGATTCACAAAGATTTCTATTCATGCTCTGTATTTTTATACAACCCGAGAGGCCTGATTTTAGGCAAAAATTGTGGAACTGAAAAGGAGATTTACAATAGCAATATTTACAAAGATAAGAAACGGATCCTTGAATTATGGAGGGCACAAAATCTGGGTGACAGCTATGCTTGAGTTGGTAATTGTTTAAATTCATCAGTTTCCTTGATAGTACGAACATTTCAATATTTAAAATTTGAAATTCACCGGTAAATAAGATAAAAATTTGAACACCTACACCATTTAAATAGGATCTCGATCATATCAAATCAATTATTATCATTGTAAAATCCAAAAGTTCATAGTACCAATTTTCATTTTTATTTGATATTTTTTCCTGGATAAGTTATATATATGATAGTATTTTAAGAAAATCTTCCTCAAAATCCAACGGATTTGGACCCCATTGGCAGAAAAATAATGAAACTACCTTGGGCTCATATCCTCAACGATAAAAGTCCCTATGATTACATGCTTTTATTCTACTTTTAAAAAAAAGGAGAAATTGAAATTTTCAATTTTGATGACATCATCAAATAAGCAAGTGATGATGATCATGCGTAACATGATGTAAAAGAAAATCATGGTGAGTTGATTGATTTCATAATTCTAAAGTGTTTGGAGAATCAAAATTTGCATATTGTAGAAGAATTTACCAGTGATATAGGTTGGGGTAAAAAATGGAACAATTCTTTGATTCATGTGAGAAAGCTCAGAGAAGTTTTGAGAAACATGCAAAATTCAAGAAGTATGGAAAATTTGGTGAGGGGAAATTATCATGGTGTAGAGATTTTTTAGCCTTTCAAAGTTAAGGCACTGTTTGTTGTTATGAAAGATTTGATTAGAAAACAGGATTTGTGGTTATACTAGGACATCAGGGTTTGCTGCTGAATAATCATTGATTGTAATGCTTGTGATGGGTTATTTTATTTTATTTTATTTATTTATATTTTGAGTAGATCTGGGTCGCATTTATGTAAAAAGAAACTTTCATCCTTTTTTTTTTTTTTTATCAAGTAATCAAAGTCTGACTATTTTTTTTTTTTTATACAAGATCATCGTCTCGTAAGGTCATTAAATGTCTGAAGTGATGACTAGTTTCAAGAATATAGATAATGAGAGTCAAACTTACAAGTTCACAAACTTGAAAGGAACCTTAATCTTGAGTTGGTAAAAAAAGAAGATTTTGCTATTTCGGACAAAACCGAGGTCCATATCGGGCTGTTTTTTTGAATATAATAAGTAAGGAAATTGAAATGCTTTCTTTGTTTTACAAATCAAACGTGCTTGACTTATCATTTGTTTACCCAAGCATTTTTTCATAATTTCTTTAATAGTATTTTTAAATAGGCTTTTGGGCCTAAAAGGTTCTGCGTGCATGGTATATAGACTCCATAGTTCTCTCCAGTTATCCGGCCCCTAGCTTGTTTGGATTATCTAGAGTTGGCAACTTCTATAACCCAAATGAACCCTAGCAAATAACCTCCTAAAGTCCAAACTCAAGAGACCATAAAGCTATTGATGGGCTTGTGCTGACCTCGGCCCTAAAATCTTGGTGGATTATAACTGAATTCAAGATGGATTCATTCAAAAGCCATTCTAAATGGGCTTTTGGGTCTAAAAGGCTCCATCTCTATGTGCATGCTTTATGGACTCCATATCGCTCTAGTTATTATCCGGCCCCTACTTTGTTTTCATTTTCTAGAATTGGTAACGTCTACAACCCAAATCTGCTAACCAGAGAGAGAGACAGGAATTGCCATTTTTTTTTTTGTTAAGTAAATGAGGTATTCAAGCAGTGAAAATTCCAACTAAACCTTATTTTCCTAAGGAGAGTCATATTTGTCTTGGTGGGTGATAAGTAGGGTCATATTAGTCTTGGATGGTGATTAGACCCAAAAATACAAGCAGTAAGAATCAAACCTGCAAACTTGGAAGATAAAATCCTTATTCCTTACAATCGGCTTTTGCTCTACTCGATGAACCTATTGTGGTTCATGAATTGCCAAATCCATGACTATGCCATGCAAGGAATATCTGTAAAATTCAAATGTCCCAAAATTGTTGGTATTGGGCCTATAATTGGATTTTATCCACCCAAATTGTCGGGCAATATTTGGTAGTATCACAAATAGTTAGGGCTTCACAAACTCCAAAAAAACTCTACTTTGGATTTGCCCCCGCCCCCCCCTCCCCTCCCCTCGCCCAATTAAATTACTTGCCCTAACATGCAGCTCTCTACTTAAGTCGGTTTCATCTATGTATATCTATCTATCTATCTATCTATCTATCTATATATATATATATATATTAACACATATACACAACATGCAGCTCTCTACTTAAGTCGGTTTCACCTATGTGTATCTATCTATCTATCTATCTATCTATATATATATATATATATATATATAAACACATATACACCTGCACAAAACTGTGTGCAACAAGTGCAATGATCTGAAACTCTAACGCCATTCGGATTTTAAAAAACTTAACACTTATTTTCTTATTATTCATGATACGTGGCAATCGCAAAGCCTAATGCTTGTACCTATATTTAGCATCTTAGATTAAGTTCAAGTGTAATTACAAATTTTTCTAGAGTTGAAAGGATAAGGGATATGAGGCCTGCATGACAGAGGGGGATAATTGGGTCATTCTCCTTCAAAAATTTGAGAAATTTGTTTTTATATTATTATTCAATTGTGATTTTTTGAAAGAAAAATTACAAGTTGAACACAAAAATCTTAAAAGAGTATATTTAAGCACTATAATTACTTTTTCTTATATAAGAGTATATATACACTCGGTTCTCTTATAATTAATATTCAATAAGTTAGTAATTTTTAATAATTAATAAATTTTTAAAAAATTAATTTGATTTTATGGTGTATAATTAATAATTTTATTATTTATTAATTAATATTTTTTAAAAAAATAATCTTTATAATATTAATTATTAGAGAGATAAAATAGTTATATATATATGTACTTATTAAAAAACACTAAATTTTCAATTCAAAAGGGTATTATGAATTTTTTATACCTTAATGTGAATATTATATACATTATTTTATGTGAAAAATCGAATTCTCATTGAAAGTTGCATATGGGATTTTCTTATTATACCAGGAATTATATACAAATGAGGAAGTTTTATTAGTTAATTGCTATATGAAAAAAATTAATAATTACTAAATTTTTAATTTTTCAAGTCTATTAATTACAAGAGATGAGTTGAGTGTAAAGACTAGACGGGTTGTGGAACAAAAGATTTGTGAAATCTATTTATGTACTATTATTTGTATTAGAAGCATTTTTTTCAAAAATAAAATTAGAAGTTAGCCACCTATATTGTTTTGTATCTTCATACAACTCTTTTTAAATTCTAATACTTACATTTGGTCCCTTAATTATAATTCTTAAATCTGCCATATTGTATATAAGAGTATATGCAAGCACTTGGCCGTCTTACTCCAATGATATTGTTGCCCATTTCGTTATCAAAATAAATTGTTGAAAGGAAAGACAAAAGTAATAAAATCACGTGTGGTTGATCAACCTTATTCTATATCTATATATATATAGAGAGAGAGAGAGAGAGAGAGAGAGAGAGAGAGACACGCATATACACATGTTGGCACGTAATGTTATGAAATAGGATCCTAAGTTAATTAATTGGTATTTAATAATTGAAAGCAAACATTAATCACAACTCGATATGATCAAGCTTTTTGTCATGATGGAGTCGATGTTGTGCGAAAGCAATCAAACAAATAATAAATCGATCTCAAACGAGTAAAAAATAAAACAAATGAAAAGAGAAGATACAAGATTTACGTGATTCGACAAAATGTCTATATCTACGAACAACGATGATTAGTTCACTATGTATCAAAGAGATTACAAAGAGTAAAAAACTCTCAAAATTCAAAACTTTTTATTCCCCAATGACGACTCTTCTCTTTCTCTCTCCCTTCTTGAAAACCCTAAAAGATAAGAGAAAAACGGGTAAAAAACAAAAGCAAGTCCAAAATTTTTCGAATTGTCTCGAATCATTAAGAATTCGAACAAAGAGCAAAAAACTCTCAAAATTCAAAACTCTTTATTCTCCAATGACGACTCTTCTCTCTCTTTCTCTCCCTCCCTAAAAACCCTAAAAGATAAGAGAAAAACGGGTACAAAAACAAAAATGGGTCCAAAATTTTTTCGAATTGTCTCGAATCATCAAAATTCGAATGAATTCATGATAACCACGTAACAGTTGAATGACTCTGAATTGTCAAACTAACCCAGAGTGAGCTAATCTTACAAGTAATGCTGGCATTTAATAGTAATTAACACTTCATTATCAAAGCAAACCCCTACCTAATTTCGTTGTTGTTTTTACAGTAGTCGCAAAGTCATTATCTTTTTTTTTTTTTTTTGCTCAATACACAATAAAAGTTAACATGAGACAAAATAAATATGGGGTGGCTAGCTAGCCCTAGAGATCTGGTAGATAGAGCTATCAAAAGAAAAAAAATTGAAATAGTGATTGGATGTGTTAATTTGAGTGAATTAAAATAATGAAAGGAGCCCATTTGATTTGTTGCTAGCTTTGTTGTTCATTTTGTTTACTAGTATGTGTAGTTGTTGTATTAAACTAATTGATAGATAATAATTGTCTTTTATGGTAATATTTTATTCATTATAAATAATTGCACAATAATAATACAAACAAGAAATTTTTGTCCATTTCTAGCCAAATAAATCAAGTTTTTTTTAGTATAAAAGAAGCAAACGAAGCATTGCACAGAGGCTCAGAAACCCTTCATGTGCATTGGACAAGCTCAACGTTGATGGGCCCCATGTAAGAAGAAAATCTTTCATCCACAAAAATCTTCTGCGATTGTTTGGCAGCACGATAATGGCTTTGTACAGGATATTAGCTAGCCTCCCAACAGTTTCAAAAGTGGTAAATCAATATAATGAAAAGTTACAATTTGAAAATTAAAGAATTTTATAATAATTTTGAAATAAAATACATATTTTTTTATAAGTATTATCTCTATCTTACATCAAATTTCATACTTGAAAAAAAACCCATTCTTAAATTAAGTAGATATACGCGATCTCAATCTCGTTCAAAATCTTATCGAATCTTTTCAAGAACAAACGATTACTTAAAAAAAAATTATTTTATCTCTTTAATGAAATCTTTAATTTTAGACTTTTCTTTTGATGTCAATAATAAAAGAAGAAAAATCATAACCTTGGAGAACTACAATTTAAATCTTCTCATAAGTTTCGTAATCACTCTTCAATACTTCAAGTTCATTTTCATATGTAGTATTGACTACCTTCATGTGAATTTATTACTCTTTTTTTCTTTTATAAAAAAGTTTGTGTCATTTATTGGAATCACTAGTTCCATACTTTAATCAACTGAATATAAATTATTTTCTTCTTCGTTCACAATAGGAGTTTTAATCAATTCTATTTCTTTATTATTCGCACCAACTATTTTTGCAAAATCAATAAAAACAAATTCAATTTTATTTTTTGTTAACTCTTTGTAATCATCTTCAATGGATAAAATAATTTGATATCCATGTCCTACGATAAGAGAGTTTTTTTTTTTATAAGAATGTTGACTTCGATTCAACATTTACAATTTTATCAATCAAAGTTATTTTAATAATTTTATATTTTACTTATACTTTTTTCTTGGTACGAAAAATAAATTTTGGAGTTTAATCTTTGTTCTTAACAATATATTCTGGTTCTTTAATAGAATCCTATATTGGCTTGTATTGATCTTTTAAAATCTATAAATAACTTCAGGACAAAAATCTATTTATCAAAAAGCTCATTATTCTTAACTATGAAAGAATGTACTTTTTCCTTTATTGTTGTCTATATATCTTGTAAATCAAACTATTACATTTTTGCTAAGTTTATAAGTTTATCTTCTACTCAAAAATATTTTTTCTCTTCTAAAAGACCTATATATGCAAAACAAGACTTTAAATTATATATCCAATCATAAAAGTTTTTAAAATAAAAATTACCATTAAAGTCAAAAATTCTTTCTTAATTGCACAAAACTTTTCGAATAAAAACGTGTTCATGAACAAGTTGACTGTGAGCTCCATCGTAAGTATAATACCTATTGTATTCGCGATTCTCTTGTATCTGAGACTCCAAATGAATAATAGATTGTCTCTTACGAACGTCATTGTAAGAATTTCTAATTTTATCTCTTCCAGTTGATATTCAAACAAGCAAATTATAATACTCGCTCTGAAACCAATTAACATAGAACGCAACATGAAAAAGAATTGAATATCTCAAATTCCTTGAATTTCAAGTAACATGGGAACTATTCACTTAACAAGAGAATAAGTTTTTAAAATTCAAAATTGTATTAATATTAATAAAAACTTAACCATAAAGACATATTCCATTATATTTATACAGTTAAAATACTACTATTTTGACTAGAAAACTATAACTCTTATTTTTATTTTAACTATAATAATATAAACAATCATATTTAAAAGAAAAAAATAATAGATATTTATCTAAAAATACCCATTTTGATAAATTTAAAAATTAAAGAGTTGTACAATGACTCAAACAAAATACGTGTCCTGTATCATTGAATCTCCCAAATCAAGGATGAAAATATCCTCCCATCCTTTATCCTTTCATTTTCCTCCATTTTCACATTCCTATTGGCTTGGACAAAATATCCTAAGGACTTTATATTCGATGCATTTTTGGATCCAAATTTGCCACACATATTTCAACCTTTTAAAACAAACACGCAAGGGATGTAGAACGCCAATTATTTAGTAACTGTAGGTTGTGAAAAGCTAAATATGAGGTCTAATCAAATCAGTTTCATCAACCCCTAATGAAAACCAATCCCACTCGCAAGTATTCCGTTTCATATCATCATTGACAGAGAAATATATAACATAATATATAGTCCTTTCTTTCCTAAAAAAGAAGTATAATAGACTTTCATACAAAATTGCTATACTTGGGACAACAAGAAAAGTGCTTGCAAATTCAACTCCTTTGTGTTTATTAGATTAAATACATATATGTGTGTATGTATAAGAAATTTTACATATAAATATACCATCATTCGAGAACAAGTTTTAACATAACAGTAAAATTATTTTATTAAAACCTAAAAAGCACGAGTTCGACTTGTCATGAAATATCTGTAGAACAATGACAAGAATCTTGTATAGTATAGTAACCTGGTATCATGACATTTACCCACCGGAAATTGTCGGATGAATTAGCTAACTAGGATGCCATGGAGGACTGAACTATATATATATATATATATATATATATATATTATAAAGAGCTGGAGAGGTTAGAGGGGGTGTGATAAGGCACCAAGACAAAGAATTGTACATTACAGATGTATACAAGGAAAGGACAAGTGGAATCCATGGCACAATCCTAAGAGGTGTCGTTTTGTGCGTTTAAGAGAGAGAGAGAGAGAGGGAGAGGGGGAAAAGCAAAAGGATACAAACAACAAATGCTGCCACGTGAAGCGGACCTTTTGGAAGGGAGTGTACGGGAAAGTGACTATCATTGTCCTTACTAGCGGCGGCTGTTTGGCCTTCCGATCCGTACTCCTCTTAATTGGGTTAACTCAGCAAACCCGACTTGGTTCTTCGTAGCTCAATTCTAACCTTGGTAAAACGAAGCTCTTAAAGAAGTTCACTTTAAGATAGTATAGAAGTGAGAGCAAACCTTGACGTAATTTATATGAACAAACGAGATAAGAAATTTTAACTTAAAATTTCTTAATCAGGGTTTTAATAACGCAAGCAAAAGAGTGATGAAGATGAACTATTGCATATTATATTCAAACTCTTTATAGAAGAGCCTATTTATAGTCTTGAATAATATACATTTAAAAAATACTGTGACATATTCAATGTCGTTTTCAAGGTAGCCTATACATAGAAGATAATATACAAAAATGCACATTAAGATTGCCAATATATATATATATATATACATACATATGAGTGTGTGTGTGTGTATAATCTAACTCTCAACTCTTAAGTGATGAGGGCTCTCAAGAAATAAAATACTGTTCCTCTAGGATCCCACCTAAGACCAAGGGCAAGTTAGTGGTACTTAATTATAATTTTTTTAGAGAATGCAAAAAAAGGGGTACCGAAAATTATTGGACCGATTTATTCTAACGAGGTGAGGTGGCAATTTGTTTTTTTTTTTTAATAATATTCTATTAGATATGATATTGTTGAAAATTGAATGCCCAGCTTATTCAGCTCCTTAAAATTCAAGTGTTAAGAAGAGGGGTAGCCAGTCATATAGATAGACCAGAGAAGCTAAAGACGGATAATATAGGACAATTCAACACGTTTCCTAAACTACATTGCCTCTTGAGAGAAGTCAGGTGAGCGGCCTCGTGCATCTAGCTCAAGGTGGGTCATGCATCTAGCTCCCATGTTAAACCACCAACTCATCTAAAAGTTTAAGCTATTAGAGAGGGTGTAACTTTATTATTATATTCTTTAATACACCCCCTCACGTGTGGTCACTTTGAGCCTACACATGTTTGAGTGACGATGAGATTTGAACTCAAGACCTTTGGGACTGCTCTGATACCATGTTAAAAATTGGAGGGCCCAACCCATTCAACTCCTTAAAGCACAAGTGTTAAAAAAAGGGATAAATAACTATATAAATAGACCAAAAAAATTAGAGACGAACTGACGTGAACTAATTTAACAGATATGTCATAATTTTTTTTTGGCAAGAAATAATATCTTAAAATGATGATTGCCCTATAATATATAAATTTCTAAAATATCCCACGCGTACTTTGAAAAGTAACATTTTTGAAAGAGGATGTATCTTAGAGATAGTCGAATGATGAAGACAAAAAGACGGAAAATCGGCTGAATTAATTTGTTTGATTTGACTGTACTTTTTATTGTATTCTACCTCAGCCTTTTAAATGCTAGGAAAATTGGTAATATCTGATGAGTCCTTTTTTTTCCTTAGATTTTTTTGAAAATTGGTAATATCTGATGAGCCCTTTTTTTCCTTAGATTTTTTTGAAAATTGGTAATATCTGATGAGCCTTTTTTTTCCTTAGATTTTTTTGAAAATTGGTAATATCTCATAAGCCTTTTTTTTCCTTGGATTTTTTTATTGTTACTCAGCAATCAAACACTTGTTTATATTATAATTTTAAATTTTTATATCAAAACTTGTATGATTTGGTAGGAATAAAATAATGTCACATCATTTTGAGATGCAAATTTTAATATTAAAATTTGAAACATCTTGCATTAAACTTAATTTCAAAACTTTTTAATGATTAAAATATTATTTTTTATATGAGTTCGAACTTACAACATTAACTTTTTATATATAAATAGTTCTAATAATGTAACGAGACAAGGGATGAAAACCCATCATTTTATGAGTCCTAACTAATCTCTATTGTTGTATACATTGAAATTGATAGTCTTGATTAAATCTAAACCATACTGATTTATACATCCCTACAATAATGCATGATATAACTTGATTGGGCTATTAATTTCACTTCTAAATTATGATTGGGCTATTAATTACACTTCTAAATTATTGAAAATATTTTGGCTAGATGACTTTGCATGAGTCCAACGAATAATTATTCGGTGATCCTTTAGAATCATAGTCTCATAGATCAGATTGAGAGTCGTGTTTGTAACATTATACCATATATGCACATGTGGTCTATTCAGCGATCTCTTGAGACTATAATATGATGAATTAGATTAAGAATCATGTTTATATACACATGTAATATATTATTTAATTATTAAAATTATTAAAATCGGATCATTTAATAATTTTTTAAGTCTAACAAAATTTACTCGGACGTGATGCTTTTAATTATTGGTCTGAAATGTGTCTGATTAGGTAAAAAATGATTGCATGTTATGTAAAAGAGTCAAAAATAAATAAATAAATAAATAAAAAGTTATTCTCTCTCATTTATGGAGTACTCTTTTCATTCGTTTTACCAGATATCAACATCAATGGATTGGGCTAACATGGCAGAAAGCTGTGGAAAGAGTAGCGACAAAGTGACGTATAATTTACGTGGGGACTTGCACAGTCACCACAATTTCAAATTTTGTGAGAAGTGTTTTTATAATATCTTAGGTTATGAAGAATGTTGCAGCAGTTAAAGGACAAACAACACGACAATGTCCCAAGTGTTCCTTTGCAATATTCTATATATTGCACAACCCTCCAAATCTCCAGTATATATATATAAAATAAAACCCGCATAAAATCAAAACACTTGCAGAAGAATCCATTACAATGAAAGCTCTGTCAATCTTCGATGGATTCTTGCAACCCTATTCCTTCTGAATGATTCAATTGGTGGGCCACGTTTTCTTTTTTGGAAGTTTGTGATGCTCTCAAACTCTCTACCGGTACCCCCCATATAGATCCAATATATATATATATATATATATATATATAACTGGTCTGATTAATATGATTATTGGTTGATGCAATACCTTTCTGTAGGACCTTCCAGCATGGGATCATCCAAATGCTAATATGCTAGTGTTTTGTTCTACAGAAGTTAAGGATGGATACAATATTGAGCAAACACAGTAAAAAGGAGGAATATTTTTTAACTTTATTTTTATTTATTTATTGGGGAAAGAAGGGATTGCTGTTGTTGTTTCTAGTGTTTGGCATGTAAAAGAAAAAGAGTAGTTTACCACAACAACAAAAAAAAAGTGAATGGAGAGAGAGGGAGATAACTTTCCTTCAAAATGAGGTTGCTTGCAACATGCACTAGATATTCTATTCTCTGTTTTACATTTTACATGAAGAGACTTAATGCTTGTTGATAATCTCTCTACACTAATGCTATCAACAAAAATTCAAAAACTAGCTCATGTTCCCTCTTTTTCAATCCATGTGGCCTCTCTTATCTCCTTTTTCCAGTACTATCCATTACTTTTACCTCACCCATTAACATGAAAAGTGTCCTTTTCTTTGAGAAGTTATTCAAGGGGACCGGTACTTCAAATCATTATCAAATGAGATAAGGTGAGACTATATCTCACAGATTCTATCACTTTTTTGAATTCATAAAAAAGTTATTTGTTATAAATTTTGAAAAAGTGATAAAATTTGTAAAAACCCATCACATTTTATTGGATAATGATGTGAAGGAACGGTCTCACATAATAATTTCTCATTTTCCTCTTCTTCTCCCAAAATTAACTTAATCATGATCCCAATCTCCCCAGTTTTCTCCCATCTAGTAAAAATAAATTTCCAACTCTCGTAATCTACTTGTTTCTCATTTCTCGCACAAAAGTGAGTCAACTAATGGATCTCATGGTGGATTCCATTAGCAGTACATCCTACCTTTCCGAGGGAGGTGAGTAATTACGAGAGGTGAGACATATATAATGGCTCTTCTTCTATCTTCACGATGTTATTCTCGTTGGCAGAGAGAAGATAACAAGCTAGTCGAGTACTAGATGATCAGCCGGTATGATGATCAACATGTTGCACAACTTGAGTTGTTTTCTGTTGAAGCCAGTTTGAGAAACTTTTGAGGGTGTTCATGTCGGCTCTGTAATGCTTTTGTGTAAACTCAAGCAGCATCGGCCATGTGAAGTCCGGGTATATTCTAGGGTAATTACTGTCCACCAATTCAATTGGTGGTCTCACCACCTTATCCTTCTTTGGACACAGAAAGAAAGCAAGAGATTTTCTAGGAGTTTTGTTGTTTACCACAGCTCGATGCAAGCAACTTTTGTATCTTCCATTTGAAAGAGCCTGAAAACAAAAATCCCCCACAAAGCTTCGTGACCACTATATCCAATATTCAAACTTCTCAAATATATTCTACCAAAAAAAAAAACTTCTCAAATATATATAGTCCACACATATATATAATCTTACCATGAACGTGTCGCCGATGTTGACAACAAAAGCGTTGAAATTTGGGCTAATGGAACGCCATTCATTATCTACAAAAACTTGAAGGCCACCCACAGAGTCTTGGTGAAGTATGGTTAGAGATGTTGGATCACAATGAGGCCCTGTTCCTAGAGTGAGGTCTGGTTTTTGGCATGGTGGGTAGTAATTGAGTCTCATTATTGAATCGTTTTCTTCAAAAAATTCCCTGAAATGGGCTTGGTTTACTCCAAGGCTCATTCCCAACAGCTCCATGATCCCAAGAGAGAGTGTGCTCATGGCATTGCAGTAGTCTTGGTACACTCTCCTACACACAAGAAAAATTACACTGTTAGACCATATAATATATATATATATATACATATATATATGTATAGTACTCTCTGTTCCAATTTAAGAGTTTCTTTTAATTGTTATTTAGAATATCCCTTGAGATTAGTACTCAAATGTACAAAATATTGTAAATTGTTTTATTTATAATTTTTCTTAAACCAAATTTATTTTAAAAAATTTATAATTTTAACTTAAAGTGCAAAAGCATTAAATGTTTGTCTATCTAAAAGTTGAGTTTTCAAAAAGAAACTCGTGAATCTTGATATGGGATGGAAGAGTAACATATATGAAAGAAAAGGAAAGGAAACTGGTGAAAAGAAATGATTTAGTACCCGAATTTGCCGAAATCTTCACCCATTGTGTCCTTAAAATACTCTTCAACAATGTTGGATGAGTTCTTTTCTGCAGAGAATCGAAAAGAAAGGGTTTCTTTCCATGGCAGCTTGGAGGAAAACCTGCCAGTGAAGCTACTGGCATACCCACAATGCTCACCAAGCTTCCTATGAGCCCTTTGCTTTGCAGAAAGTGGCAGTTCAAAGAAGTCGTCCACACAACTATGAGCATCATGCAAGAGTTTGGCACCGACACCATGATTAACTACAAGAAAGAAACCGTGATTTCGGCAGGCCTCGCCAACGAGTCTCGACGCTTCTATGGCGGCAAAAGGGTCGCCGGAGAGGAAGCCAGATAGGTCGATGAGGGGAACGGGGAGCTCTCTAGCGGAGGCGCAAGGCTTCTCGTGGTCCGGCCATATGAACTGTGAGGGGATGTTGGAGTGGTGTTGAAACACTGAGGCATCGAAAACTAGAGGCTTTTGCTTATCTCTGAACTCATCTGTGGGCGGTTGAGGCATGAATTTTATGTTTGATATGCAATCAATTGCCATTGCATTACTGGTTTTTTTTTTCTTTCTTGAGGTCTGAGAGAGAGAGAGAGTGTGTGTGAAGTAGAAGAGAGGAAGGAAAAGAGAGCGAAGCTTTTGTTATAAGAAAAGAGAAAAATAAGAGGAGCGAAATAAGTTTGAGAGGTGAGATAAAAGAAAAGCCAAGGCCGTTCATTGGGGAAATCGGTGAACGAAAATTGGAATCTTTATAGGTGCTTCTCACGAGAAGTTATTGGCTGCTTCCTTGGCCACGAAATTATTTTGTAAAACCATTACATTATATTATTGTGTGATCATCTCGTATAAAATTTTAAATTTTATTAGAATTAAAAAGAAATTATGTAAAATATCACCACACAATAACATGATATGACAGTCTCATTGAATAAATATTTGTCAAGTCATCTTGCATAAGTTGTGTCGTTATTTAATAAGAAAAGAAATATTAACATCAGTTGCAAGTATCCACACTTATGATATGATTAGCATATGTATTACATATACTCATTTTATTTATAATTACGTGCACATGTCTATTATACATGTCTAATTAAATTACAAATGTTGAACGATATTCACAATTTACATTAACATTTCTTTTAATAAGAATTCAATGAGTGAAATAATTGTAGTAATTTTTTTAGTTTTACTTTTCAACTCTTTTTATTGAAGTTGCAAAAAGTCAAAAAATAATTACAAAAAAATGATTCATGTGTCCAAATCTTATTAGTTGATGACACCACATAAAAGTTGCATGATGTAATATTTTAGGTCTCTAATATTTTCTCATTTTTCACAAATATGAAAAATTATTTTATGTGATTTTTTATTATAATATTTTGTATGATACACATGAAATTAGTGTATTATTAAAATTATAAAAATCGTAATATACGTGTAAAATAATTTCTCTGGCAGAGATAGGTACATTAAATAAAAAAATTTTAAAAAAAGAGAGTATTTGCAAGAAAAGACTTTACAAGAGGCAAAATTTCATTGAAGAGGCTTATCAAATGGACAAATTAGGACCCGGTCCATTCCCCATTGTCCTTTCTATTGTTGCCAAGAAAGCGTTTCCCAATGTCATTTGGCGGTTACTTCCAAATAGCAATTTCAATCCCTCCTGCACTTTTTCCTTTTACAGTTTACTGCTTCTTCTTGTCGATTTAATTTATCGTAGGAGAGTATATAACGACAGATTTTCATTCATATACATATATATATATATATAAGATGACGCTAAATGTACTTCTATTCAACCATTTGTACTCATCCACTCTCATTCAACGAATTGGACTACTGCATGAGAATAAATAAGGCATTTAGACTCAACCCCCCCCCCCCCCCTCTCTCTCTCTCTCTCTATATATATATATATATATATATAGCAGTGGTGCATTAGTCATGGCCACCTACAATTAAGAGCCCACTTGAGATGGACACCAACCTATTTTGTGGGAACGGCCTCTGGTAAACTGATGCAATTATAATCCTATATCTATAGTGGATAGCTTGTGAGAATCACAAAAAAGCTGAGAAATGATTTTCTCCCACTTTCATTATGTCTATATATACTTCATTTCAATTCTAATCCTTTTTAATTCTCCATTTATTCTACCCACTGTCTTCATGAAATTTATTTATATACTTCATAATAAATAGAAGAGAAAATATCTAGAATGAAGAAGCAACATTTAAAGTTGAGATGTGCTAACAGACAGCAGAAATGTGAAAATTGAAATGAAAACGTCAAATTTCTTTAATATATATGTATATATATATATATATATATATAGTAAAATGTGTTTGAGAGAGAGAGAGAGTCTTGTTCTGTCAGCTCACGACAAACTGAGAAGGGGCCAAGATCTGTTGGCCAGCCGGGGCTGATGAGCGCAGCTGCATGAAAATAAAGAGATGGAGGAAGAACAATGTAATTTAATTCTATCTTGATTAATTATATTGAATGCACATGGACGACAAAGATAATGCAAACTAACTTTGAAAGATTGAAGGTTAACTGAGTACGTGGATACTCAAAATTTAAAATTTATTAGAAAACAAAAGAGTTTTTTTTTTTATATAAATTTTATTAATGATACAAAAAAAAAAATCAAAGATTTTTCTAATGAATACTTATAACCCTTTATATAAATATTGAAAATTCAAATCTTACTGTGAAAAAAATCCTACAAGGAAACAATAAAGAAAATAGAAAATGTATTAAAAATAAAAAATTTGAGTTAGCTCAAATAAACTCACTTAAAAAAAATTTACCCTCAAGTTAATTAAATGTATTTGATCTCAAACTCATCATAATCCAATAACAATTGTTGAATCTTTTAATTAGGAACATCTAATACTCAAAAATTTTAATTCTATAAATTAAGCTTTTATTTTGAAGTTAATAACGACCCCTTATGATTTTTCTAGTACAATTTCAACTCTCTTATAATTATTAAAGTCATCTTGTGATATTTCAAAGCGTTAGCTTCATTCATGAAAATTTCTTATGTATCTACATGAATAGAGATCAAATTAGTATTTTATTTCTCTTCCATACTTTGATTGACTGGCTCTAAACTATTTTCTCCTTCTTACTTCGTAATAGGAGTTCTAAGGCCGTTACTGTTGACCAGAAGGTTTCTATTGGCATGGAGACCAAGTTCTTGAAAGTAACTCAAGATCTCACCAAACTGCTTGTTGATTTTGTCTTAGTTCAGCATATTATTGCTTTTGTTCATCAATCGTACAGCTGACACAACCTCTATCACACGGCCAATGCAATGGGATTTCTAATTTCATCTCTATCATTTGTTATCTAGTCAAACAAATCTTTGTTCTAATACCAATATTTGACACAACCTGAAATATGGACAAGAAATACAAGCATATTGATACCTAAAATCTAGAATTCCCTAGTAAACAAAAGAAAAACCTCTACAAACTGTATTAATGATAAAAAAAAATAAAATAAAAATTATCTCTAATGGTGAGTACAACCTTATATATATATATATATATATTGAAAATCGAGAATAAAGAAATCCTACTTTAAAAAGAAACCAATAAAGAAAATAAAAAATTTATCAAACATAAAATTTATGTTTGCCTCAAATTTGAAAATTAAAAACTCCTAATTCTAAAACAAATACGCGAGTAACTAGGGATGCAAACGAACAAAGTCGTTCATGAACAGCTCGAGTTCGGCTCGATTACAGCTCGTTCAAACTCGGTTCAATTAATAAACGAGTTAAGATCGAGCTCAAATTTGGGCTCGTTTAATAAACGTGCCGAGCCAAGTTAAAAGAAGGCTCGACTCGTCAGATTCGTGAACAAACTCGTTTAAGTTCATTGAAGCTCGGCTCAGCTCGTGGCTTGTGTCTTGGCTCGTGTGGCTCGTTTTTTTTATAGTATAAATACTTTATTTTTCTGCTCTAGGGTTTCTTCAAGCATATTCTTCATCAAGGTTTTCTATTTGTTTAATCTCTAAACTCTAGCTATATGGTATTGGTATACAATGGATTTTTCTTCTTAAAAAAATCATGTTAAAATTTCAAAGTAGTGTTGAAATATTTAGTAAATTATATTTTTTTTATTATGTGAAAATGACATAATTTCTATTCAATTGAATACAAAAAAATATAAAAAAAAAATCAGTAATTCAAGTTCGAGCTCGAATGAGGCTCGTTTATTTTCTCGAGCTGAGTTGAACTCGAGCTCGACAATCTGTTGACGAGTTGAGTTCAATTATATATTTAAGTTCGAGTCGAATTTCGAACCAAGTCAAGCCACACTGTAATTGTTCATGAGTGGAGTATAAACATTAAATACTCGGCTCGTTTGCACCCCTACATGTAACCCATGAAGTACCATTTTAATCATTAAAATGATATTATTGTTTTGAAACTCAAGTATACATCTTGGATTGGGAATAGAGCTGCCCTTAATATATAGACACACACACGCATATGGAATTACTGTGCTAACTACATTGTGAAGTCGCAAAATTATATATATATATACACACACACACACTCGCATGCATATACTGAGATAGGGTGGAATAACTGTGCTAACTACATTGTGAAGTCATAAAATTATCTGCATCTTCCAAAGGATTTAGGTATGATTGTATAAAAGAGAAAGAGAAAGAAGTCAACGTAAATGGGTGATATACTTGAATCGAATAATATGAACATCTGTCTAACAATTCCACTAAGCACTTGGGTAAAATATCTCAACCAACACCCAATCAGGCCTTTGATCAGCCCATGAAAGAGTTTTCAACCATTCTAAAAAAAGGGAAGTGATTTAACAATTGCCAAGTTGTAGCCTTGGGTCAATATGAAATAATTGGATTTCAAATTATATTATTTGTAAATTGAAATTGTTGGTTGTCGAGTCACATCTTGTATCTTTATAATTTCAGCTTTCTCAAAATAAAATATCATTTTAGTTGTTGATTTGTCAACCATTGAGCTTTGACAAATAAATAAATATATATATATATATGTATTATTTATAAAGTAAAATTGAAAAATAACTATTGTCTTGATTTTGTATTAGCTTATAAAGTTAATATAGAACCAACATCTTGGTTTAAATTTCTTTAGCCCAAAGAAAAAAAAAACTATAATAATTGTCGTGTGTCATCAATTATTATAGTTTGAATCAAAAGTAGGTTGGAGATGGCCATAATTAGAAAGTGAGTGGTGCGTGCTGTTGATATATATAGTTGTTCACATTCTTTCATTTCATTTCATTTCATTATCCACTACAAGATTGCTTACGTTTTGCACCATATATATGTACCACAATATTTGGTGGTGGATGCTGTTGCGAACTTCAGATTTTGTAAGAAAAATGGGCAAACATACAATCCCAAATGCTGTTGATTTTGGATTTTAGAGGCAGAAAGATGTTGGTTTGACACAAGTGGCCTCAAAAAGATGTTGTCACTTGAACTGGGTTGGTCTCAATCATCATCAATTGTTGTGTTTTTCCATTGTAAATGATGATCATAACTAGGGTTGTAATTCGAGTTCGATTCAATTAAAAATTCAGATCGATTCGCACAATAAACAAATAAATTAAGTTTAAATATATTTTAAAATTCGTTGATTTAATGAGTTCGATTCAATAAAAAAATAAGTAATTTAATAAAAAATTAACTACCACAAACTCCGCAAAAAGAAGAGTTGGGCAAGGTCATAAAAATATTAAAATGCTTGTTCCATAAATATTTCACCAACTTAATTCAAACTCAAAACTCAACAAAGTTATATTTTAATTATTTAAATTTGGTTACATGAATCTTGCTTAATCATTCTACTATAACTAATATCATTTCCTCAGTTATCATGTCTTTTTTTATTATTTCTATCAAAGTTAATTTTAATTGTTACCCTTTAGCACAATCCTCCATATGAAATGTGTCATTTTTTTTTACTCAAACATTTTATCGGTTTTGTTATACATGACCATAACACCTTAAGCAGTTTTCTCTTATTTTACTTTCTATGAGTGCTATTCTTGTCATCTTATAAATATATTAATTTTTAATTTTATCTTTTCGCACATCCATCTCAACATCTTTATTTCGGTTACACTCAATTTTATAACATATTATTTCTTAATTACCCAACACTTAATTTCATACAATATTATTTCTTAATTATTCAGTTGGCCATCCATGCCTCCTTAAAGGGGAGGTCGTGAGTTTAAGTCTCACTCTTCACTAAAGAGATGTGAGTATTTATTTTTATCTAGATATGAGCTGAGTTAAGTTATTTGTCCAAACTTACATTAGAAAGGCTCTTAGGTTGGATTATGTTTGTAAGTTGATTGAGTTGGTTGTAATAGAATTGAGTTGAAACGATTTGATTTGATTTGATTTAATTGTAATACATGAATTGTAATATCCTCTCGCTTTTTTCAAAAAAAAAAATTGTGTGTCTAAATCTCACTCCTTTCATTATAAGGTTGTAAGTATTATTTTCAATCAATCATGGATTAGGCTGATTTATTGGTCAAAGGTCTATATTTGAGAGGCCCCATAATTTAGTGGTTTAGTTAGTTGGTGATTTGTAATTATATTAAGTTTAGTTTAGTTTAGTTTAATTGATTGTAATACTGTAATATTCATCACTTCTTTTAAAAATAATAATAATAATAATAATCTCTAAGTTTACTTTTTGATGAATAAGTGAATCTAATTAATAAAAAAAAAAATTTCTTTTTATTAATTTCTTAATTTTCAATCTTCGTTATACTCCTATTTGTATTCCTAACTTTACCAAAATTATACTTAAAATATTTAAATTTCATCTTACTTATCTTAAACTGTCTTAATTTCACCATCTCTACTTTCTTTTCTTCAAGACTCAAATTCACCAAACTGATTAATACAAATTAAGGGTAGACATGTTTGGAGAGAGG
Source organism: Nyssa sinensis (assembly GCA_008638375.1). Lineage (NCBI taxonomy): Eukaryota > Viridiplantae > Streptophyta > Magnoliopsida > Cornales > Nyssaceae > Nyssa > Nyssa sinensis. Next base: position 4,442,549 of record CM018041.1, on the reverse strand, counting down.
GAGAGTCCGTGTGTGAGTGAGTACAAAAATGTGTTAAAAGTGGATTTTGACCCAATAGCATGAATATTTGGAAAAGGTAAAAGATGGTGGAACAAAATCACATTGGTTCTCACATAATCCTCACAAAAGCTGGTGGACTCTAAATACATACATACATACATACATATATATATATATATATATAGCAGATTCATTGTAGAAAGGCGTGTGACTGGCAACTGTTTAAGAAAATTAATAGTTTTTAAGAATCAACTTCTTCTTATGATAAATATTTAATAATTTCAACACTTAATAATCAAAAAGAAGAAGGAGAAGACAGATTCCTTCTTTTTCTCTAAAAAATATTATCTTTTCACTTCCTCTCTTCCATTGATAAATAGATAATTAAGAGAAAAAATAGTTTCCCTTTCTAATTTTTTTTTTCAAAATCTAAACTATCAAATAGCGGCTTCAAGCCTTTTCAGTGATGATGGGAAGAAATTATTTTAAGCGTGTATATATATATATATATATATATATATACCCATCACTTCATTTCAATATGTTCCATGTTTATATATGTTAAGTTTGACACAGCATAAAAGTGTTGGGCCCTGACCCAACATGATTCATGGGTACGGTACAGTCCAAACACGTGCCCGTAACATCTCTAGGCCAATTTTCTCCAAATAAAAAAAGAAAAAAAACACTAACTGTTAGGTTATACCTATTTTTGTGTCATGTCGGTATTTTTGGGCCAAAAGGTAGGCCCAGTATGGCACAAGCTTTGTGCACGCCCGTGCCTAAACCGACTCATTTCACGCCTCTATTGTCAAAAGAAAATTTCCTTTCAAATCTTTTTCTTCTCTAGACTACCAAACAAGGAGTTGCGGGCTCCCATTTAGCTACTTGAAATATTTCAACAACAAGATCTTCCTTTTAGAAAGATTTTTGTCCTTCCCATGTCTTTTTCTACCTCCTTTATTAATGTCTTTTGGTTTTGTTTTCGGTATCTTGCTCTCATCCTATATTTGCTTCTTCTTCTTTTTCTCTTGAATTTGAGCTGGAATGCAAGACTTTTGGGTACACTTTGGGTCTTGGGAGAAGGAGTTTTACAATCAAGTGTTTGGGGGAGTCTTTTTTGAAAAAGTTTATTTGTGGGGTTCATAGCACAACATATTCATTTGAAGGTTTGTATTTAAGTTCTAATTTGGTGCTTATTCTAATAAGTCACAAAAAAAATATTCTCAATTTTCATGCAAAAAATAATAATATTTTAAAATAGAATAAATTATATTGATCTCTCAAAAAATTTCTAATAATTATACTGATATTCTTTAAAATTTTTAAAATTACACTGGCATCCCATACTTTACTTAACAAATTACAAATACCTTCCTTCTCTGGTCAAATTTTCTTTTGAAAATGGCAAACTACTCCTTTCATGTTTTTTTTTTTTTTTTTTTTTTTAAAAATTTTGACTAATGTTTTCAATGTTTTTTTTTTATTTTCAAATAAATATTGATTAAAATCTTAAATAAAAATAAGTTATTTACCTTAAATTTAAAAATAATTTTAAAAAAAAAGTTAGAAAAAACTGGTCAAAATAAAAAAAAAATCAAAAAAAAAAATATATATATATATATTAAAAGGACAATTTTGTCACTTTGAAAAAAAAATTGATTAGATGAGATATTTATAATCTAAGAAATCAGTATAATTTTAAAAATCTCAAGAAATATCAGTATAATTGTCAAAAATCTCAAAAAATTTAGTGTAATTTATTTTTTAAAATAATATGCATTTTAAAGTTAATGTATATAATAGTATATATTATGAAATATATTATCTATAATGTATGTTATATAATACCGTATTGGTAGCAATTTTGGGACAAACCTTAACTTTTGGGACATTTAGTATTATTGTATTTCTAAAGGATAAGACATCTAAGGCTATCTCAAAAAGAGAGAACAAAATTTTGGGATCTGTGTTTCTTTTTATGGGTCACATCAGCAACATAGTCTCCAACAATGAAGTAAAATAAAAATCAAATTTATTATCTTCTTTCAAAAATAGCAAACCTCTTACTCTGTTAACAGAATAGCATTTACACTATTCACATCTGTTTATTATAAAATTTAAAAAAATAACTTAATTCGAAGTAATAATAAGATATGAGATACCGGCATGAATTCAGAGCGTGTTGGGGTCATTTCTCATTTTATTCTCTGCAAGTGCATCCTAGCCGCTCACCCAAACGGAGCCTTTTAAGTGCCGAGTGTCATCAATTCTAAGCTGCCTCATGATCTGTCCCAGTCTTTATCATAATCTCCTTCCTTACCAGCATATATTTCTGAAATAAACAAACTACATACACCTTTAATAGCAGATTAAAATTTACAATATATGAATACATAAAAACTCCATTTCCAAAAACATATGCAACATACAACAATCCCATGCAATTAGAGTGAACATCTCAAACCACCTTTAGATACTTGTAGAGTTGCAAAAGATATGGTTTTATCTAGATAGAACTCCAAACCCATTTTAAAAAGAAAAAAGAAAAAGACCTAAGAAAATACAAGATTAAATCCAAACAAGGATACCTATCTTTTGGAGAAGTAATAAAACCTTGTATCCACAACCTCACCCGCTTCGGGTTTGCTGAGAAATGTGGACCGTGTGGATCAAGTTTGTTTTTTTTTTTTTTGTTTTGGATACTATTTTCTACTAACAAAAACACGAAAAGGAAAAAATATAAGACTAAACTCATATACTTCTTGCAAAAGATAACTATTCTTTGGAGAAGTGATGAAGGAGCTTCTGTAAACATCTACGTAGCAATATTCTATTGAATTAGAATCTGAACATCCACCCAGTCCTAACCCATAAATAGTGAATAGCATTACTACAACCTATTATTTTTCCAGCATAAAAGTGAAGAGAGAATGATGACTTGTATAAATTAAACTATTGTTTGAGGGGTTTCCTTGATGTCTTATTTCATAATTCTTTACGATTTATTTTGATTGGATGAATAGAGAAGAAAGTAGAGGAAAATGAGAAGGGATGAGACAATATTTCATGTGTAGGTCAGCATTAAGAAAGGAAATGAAAGGGAGAGATGGAGGAGCTTAAAACCCATGTTGCTCTCTTTCAAAAGTGAGAGGAGACCGATAAAAATGATAAAATATCTTGAACAATGGTGAAAGAGCAGCAAGACATCATAAATCAAATGCAATCCAAAGAATTCAAGTGGTGAATAATTATTTGTCTCAATTTATTTTTTTGGCAAAGATTGCCAGTTTTCCAACATTTCCTCCACCATTATTTCACACTCAATCATCTAAACGTCATTTCCGAATTCCTAATGTACTAAAAATCCCAAATTCATCAGTACAAGACAGACTTGGGTGGGGAAGAGGAGGGAACACTAAGGTCCATCACTAAAGGTAAACAACATGAAGGTGGAGTGGTCACAATGTCATGCAGACAAAAGGTGGGGCAAATGAGTTCTTTCCAAAGAACAAATCCCATGTAATTGATAGACCCGACAAGATTGGGTCTATACAACTATAGTTAAAGTGTATGTCATTGGGACAATTACAGTTCCATCCTGTCTTTTTCCCCTAAAAAGATTGCTTACTTTCTCTTTTCTGTACAAATAATTATTTGGTGGGTCTGCTAGGGAATTGGATCTTATTAAAAGATGGAGAGCAAAGGCATCGCACTTAATTTTGGTTTAGGATATTTTTGGGTGGAAAAGGGTTGGTTCGATGCAATGGTTCAAAAGAAAGTTCTCTTTGATAGGGAAATTCCATCTAATCATGTCTGATCTCGGTGTAATTACATCCTTTCGGAGAACACGAAAACCCTACCAAAATCTCCTTGATTTTTTTCTTTTGGCAGAGCACATGGAGTCCAAACGCCATATGATTTGTTATACTTACTAGAGAAATACCATTTAACTTGTCTGGTATCCAATGGTGCCAATACGTCCTTCCTGGGGAAAATGAAGTACCTTACCTGCTTATCTTTTCTGTGTCTAGATTGTACCCGAATCCATTGCTTCGCTGAACCTCTCTATATAGCTTGCTCCAAGTAAGTTTGAATCATATAGTTAGATATAAAAATAGTCAATATATGAACATGCTCACACAAATTAGCATCTAATAGGAAATGCCGATCTTGATAAAAGCCTTCTGATGGAGGAGTTCATAAAACCATTAGCATCTAATATGTGTACAACAATAAAGTATGGAATTAAGGATAGATCACAGGAGTTCATAGAATAACCTTTCAAAAAGAAAAAGGGATGCAGCACAGTATCAAATCTTCATTTACACTGGGGCATGGCTTGTCTCCAGTGTACATTGTGAAAAAGAGAATGTTAGAGCATTTAGACAATGTCACTTCCTTCAAGCACTAGGAAAGCTTTAAGCACAAATACATTGTCCAAACTAGTAGCTATCTCATGTTTGAGTGGATGCTGCGCCAAGATGTCACTTAGGGGTGCTGGAAAAGAGGACTAATTGTTGGCTTGCATGTGGAGAAAAAAACGTGAAATATTATTCGACAAAACTTTTCAACCGTTCCAAGTGAAGTTGGTGACTGTTCTTGTACTAGTTGCAGAGGGGGGGGGGGGGGGGGGGGGAGTATGATTAGCCAAAAGCGAACAGGTGATAGGTGATATGACTCTTAACCAGTAGAAACTTGTCTAGTTAGTCCAAAGTAAAAAGTGAGTACGACTATGACCGTGTATGAGGTTCTGGCATACACAGGCAAGAGTTCCTTCGTGGAACATTGAGGAGGGGTCTGGACAGCAAACGAGAAGGGTAGCAATTTGGGATACATAACAGTTACAACCATCTAAATGCATCACCTGGCAGCAACCCAAATGGAATTTTTTTTTTTTTTGTTTTTTTTGGAGGGGGTTTCCTAGGATGGATATTACATCTCTTAGATTACCGCTGTCAACAATTTTTCCCTAAGATTATGCCACAACAATGGGTGTGACAGTAAGAAAATGACAGGAATGTAGTAGAATGGGTCCAAGGCATGCTGAGATGCTCTTTAACATGCCCTGCAGCCACAGGATTAATACTAGTGCAGTCGAAGCCACTGGGTAGCTCTGGATATGATTTGCCGTACTATTAAAATCTGTAGCTTTTCACTCATCCTTGAATGTAAGGTTCAAGACACGTTTGCCTTTTACTGGATAACTACAGCATAGCCAACCTGAGGATCAAGACACTTTTTACTCATTCCTAAACAAGTTTGAGACAAATTTGACGGAAAACAGTATCAAATCACTGTCCTTGATCGTGTTTATTTTATAAAAAGGAAAATAAAGAAGAAAAATGTGTCTAGTGAAGGCTTCTGTCTACGAAAAAAGGTTAGTTTAGTTGAGCAGATTGAACCCAAAAACAAATTTGAGATCTATTTGTAGGATATATATATATATATATATAGAGAGAGAGAGAGAGAGAGAGAGAGAGTAGAGAGATGAAAACCAATTCTGCAAGAGCTAGAGATTTAACAAAAATCTTTTGAGAGAAAATTTGTCAAATAAATTTTTTAAGGAGTGAGGTTCACTCAATCGACTGGGCCAATTGAACTAGTTATTATACAATCACGACATAGTATATGTAACTGTGCAATGTAAAGCTCAATAAAGCAATGGTATTGGTCTAAAGACCTGTGCCAATTTAACTTGGTCAAAACTCCATTGCAGACCATAGGGAATCTAATGATAATTGGGTTTGGCTTGGTAATCAATTTAAATATCCACTAGGTTACCTTAACTAGAGAGTCTAGAATGGAATGTTGCCGAATCCGGTATTGAACCAACAAGAGAATCGGAATTAAAATAATTACTGAAAGATGGATTCCTTATTTTCCTCAGACATGCTTGGTATTGAACGTGGATCAAATATTCCATTGATCAACAACAGTGATACACATTTTTTTCCAATTTAGATACTAAATCAACAAGAGAAACAGCATCAGAAGTTAAAACTATTACAAAAAGATGGATATTTTATTTTTCACATATATGTTACACATTATAAATGTGCGACACTTACCCCTAGCACACGGCTGCAAAAAATCTATAAGAAAAACATGGAGGAAAAAAGATGGAATGCCCAACCTGCTTCAACATTGCTACTGATGAGGTTTCGTTGAGTGAGATTAAGAATGGAAAATTGCTGCTCTATCTGATGAATGTAGGCTTCTCTCTGTGAAGTCCTTCAGCTTTGATACAGACAGCACCAGATCCAAGGACAAGATCATTTAGATAGTTAAAATATGACATAAGCAAGCTTATTGAATTTACACTAAACTAACCTATCAATGGTTTTAGTGCAGTTTGAGCATCCATGTCATGTTAAGAGGCATCTGGCTGAAGTTGCTCAACATACATTCTAACAGTTGCACCCGCTGATCCAGTTCCCTGTTAACTCATAATTTGGTTGCTACTGCCCCAGCAGTAGATGGATCCCTGAAAATAACGTGTGTGTGTGTGTGTGAGAGAGAGAGAGAGAGAGAGAGAGAGAGATTGACACATACAGATAGACGAGAGATTATTCTTAATCCATCAGTGAAAACGAACCAAACAGCTTGCTTTGATGCCGTACTTCCATCTATCTGAACAAATGTACAGATCCATTCAGATGGCAATAATTCTAGTCTTTCATCTCTATACAGAAAACCACTACTGGAAAAGAATGAGAATCACATGAGGTGCTTCGTCTTACAGGATCAGCACAGGTGAAGTCATCCGCAAATTGAAGGATGCAATTTCCTAATATAGAAAATCTCTCTAGCATCCAAAAATTGTCAAGGGGAGGTAGAGATAAATTTACAGAAACTACGGGTGCAAACTTAAAGAACTTTTCACCTGCCTTACTCTTAGAGACAAAATCTTTGGTATATTCAACCATTTTATTGGCTCCATCAGATTCCCAATGCCTGAATACAAACATAATATCAAAGACATGCACCTCGGGAACAATGAAGCTAATTCCAGTTTTAGAGTTTCATGCAATTACAAGGTTAAAACTGGTGTATCTGAAAACCTGGGCAGGAATCATTTAAAATACTCATAATGATGCTTACTTCAAAGGCATATCTAGAAAAGAAGTTCCTTCCATAAGCTGCCGAATGCTCCTTTACAACATCAGAAACAGAAACTAATTTCTTCCCAGGTTTCTTGTCCTTATTTCAGTATGCAATTATTGAAAGCCAAGCTAACACAGTCCTGTAAACTGGAAATATCAGTCAATCCTCATGATATTAAACAAAACATGTAACATGTAAAAGAGGAAAGAAATTTTCAAAAAACTAATAATTGCATTTAAAGTGTTTCCTATGATTTTATATACAACAAAAAGTAAACCTAATAATGGAATTGCAGAAATCAAATCAGTCACTAAAACTAATATCAGTAAATAACGTAGAGTAGGGCAGCACTGACACATTCGAGGAAGTAAAACTGAGTTAAGAAGTGGAGAATTTTATTCATACAAGTATATAAAACTATAATTGATTTAGAAATAGGGCTTCAATCTGGACAAGAATTATCATTACAACTGAACAAGTTATCAGATTAACTTTCTGATGTGGTTTTAGCCAGACCATGAAATCAAATGTTAGCAACAAGTTTCTTTATGTCAGATCTGATTTAAGTAGTGTCAAGGGATCTTGCTGATCCTCCTGCACAGTAAATGATGGTACCAGTCCCGATGAGAACAAGGCAGCCCAAGGCAGAGAGAACCAGTAACACAGTAACCAATAACCAATGAGGAATCCAACCCAAGACACATGGCTTCTGATACCAAGAAGGGTTCCAGCCCAATGGGCGCTGCATCCAATCCCAAGGCATATGGACTTCTGTAAAAGTGAGAAACATATCCAGTGTGGATATGTTGCGCAGACTGTGGATTGTTCTGTTGTGTCCTCTTTGTTTATCGTCCCAATTGAGCATGGGCTTCGCACTATGTAAAGAAAGTTTGGGCACATGGAGATACCCACCTAGCCCAATTTTGTACCACATACACACCTTGGGATCATAACCATAAATCATGTGCAAACCGGCATGTCCATCTGTATACTGACACAGTTCCATGGTTCCTCTATGCATGCTGACTGTTAGACATGTCCCTTTATGCCACCAGTACAAGGGTTGTCTAGGATAGCCCCTACTCTAACCTCCAAACCAAGTTTCTTCTAGCCATCCCTTTCCCTGATGGAAAGACCACAAGACCATCAACCATGTAGCAACAAACCAATTAATGGTTCCCGAACCCTACCTACCAATCTCGGGCAATCTGTGTTAGGGTGCTTTCTGCACTATTTAAGGGTTTCAGCCCATCCACACTGCTTAAGGGTGCCAATTCATTTGTATTATTTAGGGGTACCAGCCCGTCCGAACTATTTTGGGGGGCCAAACCATCATGTGACCCCAGGGGTCCGTTGTCACGGATGTATATAGGGGTGTCAATTCATGTTAATGTCTTGTGTCCGTATTATGTCAAGACATACATATTCAAAAATATATGTCAATCTGAATATGACAAAATTTACTAATTGTGTCAAACTTCTCAAGCCGAACACGACCCATTTACTAAACAAGTTACACACGTTAACACAATTAACCTATTGTTTTAATATTTAAACTTTAAGTCAAGAATTTTCTTGTCTTTTTATAAGTATAGAATAGTCTCTAACTTTGGTAGACTTGTGATGTGGAACAAAACAAAGTGAAAACCTTTTTTATAAGTAAAAAAGTTTCTCAAACTTTAGTAAACTTTTAATGTAGGATGAATTGCCTTAGCTCATGGTTTATTTTTTTAATTAAATGTGTTAAGTCGTGTTAAATGGGTTGACACGATTTTTTTTATAAGTAAATGTATTGTATTAAAACGCCCAAACAAAGGGGGCAACCCACTTACAAAAAAGAGACGCACAAAAAATTAAAGTCTTGTGTCTTCCAAAAACTCAACAAAATTATTTATAATTAGGGGGATGCTTCAACTATCCAAAAATACAAAGATTTCAAAAGGTTATCTTTAATCTACATATCGACATAATTTCCCCTTCAAAAATACAGTGATTCCTTTCCCTCCAAATACACCAAAATAAGCATGTAGGAGTCAATCTCCATATTTGTCTCTCTCTCCTCTTACCACTCCCTCCTATCCGCCCCCACAAAAAATCCTACACCTAGAAAGGCATAAAACAATAACAACCAAACAAGGAGAACAAGAAGCTCCACAACTCATTCACAAAAGGGCAGTGAATGAAGAGATCGCTTATAGACTCATCCTTCTTTAAGCACGTGTTACACCTCTCCGCAAAATGAAATTTTCACTTTTGAAGATTATTTATAGTTAATATTGCCCCCCAAGCAAAGGACCAAACTAAAATAGCTGCTTCCACTAGAGCTTTGGAATCCCAAACCACTTTCCACAGGAAACTTCTATCTCCTCTCTTTGCTAAATCCTTATAATAGGATTTAACTGTAAATTTCTTGCTATTGTCCCTCCTCTAAATGATCTTGTCTGAGTCACCTCCATGCTTGAATTAGTGTGAAAGACCCAAAACCCATCTACTTCCTTTAGCTCCCAATCATAGAAGTTTCAACGAAAGCAATGAGACCAAGCAAAGCCATCCTCCGAAGTTACTCCAAAACCCTCGCCCTTGAATTTGAAGCCAGTTGAAAAATCCTTGGAAATCTATCCCTCAATGCTACATCACCACACCAAATATCATTCCAAAAACTCCCCTAAGAACCCCTCCTTATAGCAAACCCAATCCTCTAAAAGAAGTCTTCCTTCCCTTTTCTTACAGACTTCCATAAACTCAACCAATAAGAATTCCCCACCTCCCTCAAAGCCCAACCATCTAACTCACTCCCATACTTAGCTTCAATAACCTTCCTCTACATCGCTTCCTGATCCACTACAAATCTCCACAACCATTTGCTTGGAACGGCTTTGTTAAACACCCTCAAATCCTTGACCCCTAATCCTCTTTCCTTAATATGGTATCGAATTCTATCCCAACTCACTAGGTGCGTCCCTCTTTAAAATTCGAACACAACCTATTTACTAATCGTGTTAAACGTGTTGACTCATTTATAACACAAACCCAATTTATATGTGTCGTGTTGTCATGTAGTGTCAATAATTGACACCCCCAAGTCCATAGCCCAGGTCCTCAACCTTGTGATCCAAAACCATTACATGAGGGAAGCCACGTCACATGAGTCCATTCGTTATACTTGTGTCACATGGCCCGGGGAACGTGACCATCAACAAATAGTTCACAAACACTTCAAACAAAAGAGAATTCTTGTTCTCTGTAAATTCTTACAAATACGATACGCCATCCTTCTCATGGATGTGGTCAAAACCCATTCCCAAACTCTCTTCTCCACAAATTGACAATTTTGGTCCAGGCATTATACTTAAGCTTCCAATATCCTATGTTAATATTCTAAATTACACCCTCAATTGCTAGGCATACACTGACTGTAACTATAGCTACATTTTATTACCGCCTTTCCATCTTCCCTGATTCATTATCTTATCAAATAAGTCTTAATTAAAAATATAAGATAGTACATTGGAAATGATACTCAAATATCATTAGTTTATATTCTTAATCTTTAGTGTCTTAACTTGATTCTCATTCATAGTGACATTTCAAATAGAATTGGGAACAAGAAGTTTGTGTCCAAGTCCTTGTTACAGAGATAATGCTTGTTTAGACCACAAAAAGTTTGGCTCCAAGACAAGAACTAAAATTAGTACGAAGATACGAAGAATTTATAAAAGATAATAAATATGTGCAATGTATTATTTGTAGTTATGGTCGGTAGACACAAACATAAGGTGTCAGGTGTCCTAAAAATCAAGACGTGGGAGATCACACACACACACACACTATCGTCTATGCTCAAACAATAATAAATGATCTGTCATCACCTTGATGGCAACATCCGAGGTCATATTTATCACTCTGCGTGTGGGTGTGGGTGTGGGTGTGGGTGTGGGTGTGGGTGTTTTTTTTAACTTTTTTCGGTTTTGGGATGGGGAGAGTGAGTTATGTGCATGTTATTGTAAGGACAATGGCAAATTTATAAAGAATGTCGAGGTGAGGGGCTTTATGATACTATTACATTCAAAGAAGGGGTTTATAGAATATAACATTATGTTTGGTTAAATTAGCAACTATCATAAATTGATTGAGGTGCAAGTTAAGGCCCTAGCCTCTCTTTTTAATTCAAAAACGAAGATTCTTCAATTGATGGTCTTCTATGCTCTCGTGGATGATGTTGTCCAACTTCAACTTGATGGTTTCACGTCCTTGCATTTCACCATGATGATTCGCGTCTTTAAGAGCAATTCCTCCATCCAAACTCATCGGAGTCAAGTTCTTTTCAGCCAAAGAGAAATTATGGGGGGGATTAGAAGAACCTCATGGGCCATTAGTTTTTTATTCTGAGAGATACTATTTTCTTATGTAATTTTATTAATTTTGAAACTTTATTGATTTAGTTTCATATATTAGGATTTAATTTAGTTTTCATATATTAGGATGTGATTTAGTTTCCATATACTATAATTTGATTTAGTTCCTTATTTTCGGTTTTGCCTATATAAAGGCCTTTGGTGTAATCCTTAGACTTGAGTGAATAAATTTTTGAGATTTCCTAATACTTCCCTCTTTTCTATCATTCTAATTTCCCTTCTTCTCTAATCTCTCTCTTTCTCCTTCTTCCCTACTGTTTCTTATCTTCTTTATTCTTTCTCTTCTACTGGTTTTGCATCGGTAGGTAGTTCTGGCTATTTTCATTTTCCGGAGTAATAGATAATTGTGATTTGTGCAATCAACTTCCTTGCTAAAATAAGCATTGGTCAACATTTTAGATTAAAGGCAGCATTTCTGCTTACGTAATATGTTGTGTCTACTCTGAAAACCTTTTTAAGATTCTAATTTGTGCATGATTTTGTTCGATATACAAAGCCATGAGGTAATAATCATATATAATTTTTTTCCAGGTGGTGAACTTGCATCCCTCCATAAACTTGATAAGGGTGCCGGGACCTAACGTTATTGAGTTTGTGCTCCCAACGTCCTCCATTGACCTGAAAACTATTTGGTGAAGCTATCTACTATATGCAGAGCTGAGAGTACATTGCTTTGCTTGTTTTCTAGTTGATCATCTAAGCATGCCAAAGCAGTGAACTGGAGTTTCTTTCTACTTGTATTGGCCTTATTTACCCTACAACTTTCCCTTTAGGTACTACAGCGAACTGTTATTTTCCTTGACTAGTTCAGTCCCTTTCCTAGGTCTGTTGCAGATAGTGGTAAGGTATCGTGTTAATTGCTTTGTATGGTTTCCTTAAGGGGTAGTTTGAGTTAAGGAAAGTGAAACCCGAGTTGACTCTAGTAACGTGAAGGCCTGCCTCCTTCCCTTCCTATGGTTATTATTGGACCTTTGTTCCTCTACGATGGAGGGACCCTACATACTTAATTCAACTCAACTAAGCTTTATCCCAACTATTTGGATTCAGTTACGTGATTTCTGTTTTGCAATTTACTATATGTAAGACCTATGAAGCACGGACACTCTATTTTGGTTCACATGTCCGTGTCAAAAACGTGTCGGACACCGACATTCTCGGACACTTGAATCATCAATGTTAATGATTAAAGGAAGAAGGTCTTTAATTTTTATTTAATGACTTTGTTATTTTAATATCTTAATAATATTTTTGTGATTTTTCGATTTTATGCCAATTTTAATTGAAATAACATTAGGTTTTTATTATATGGTCACATAAAAAATATAAAATATTTATTATATATATTCAACGTGTCCCTGACGTGTCTGTGTCCTACTTTTTTGAAAAATAACGTAGCTGTGTCATGTCAGTATCCGTGCTTCTTAGTGTAAGACTATCCCCTCAATTAAACCATGCGCTATTGTATCTTTCATTATTGTTTCAACTCATGTGAATTTTGATCTTCCCATTATTGTAACATGACCTTGAATGTGAATTATGTTACTCTTCCAAAGTGGTGCAGTTATTATTTTTCTTAAGACAAGACCAAACCATCTTAATTAATTTTCCATTATTTTATCTCCTATAGGCTATAGAATCTATTTCCACCATTTCACAAATGCATTCATCTTTAATTTTATATTTTGTCATCTTACTATAAATCCATCTTGACATCTTAATTTTGGCCCCACATATTTTATGAACATGTTGTTTCTTGATCGTGCAATATTTTATCTCATAACATGGATTGGGGATCTCTTCATGCGGGGATAAATAGAGGAGTTTAATTTTTTTTATTATGAACAAATTACTTGTATATTATGAATGAATGAATGAATTCATATTATACCAGTTATTTGTTCATAATGTATCAGTTATTTTGCCATTGTTAGTTGTTTGTTCGTGATGAATGAAATGATGACATCCTAAATCCTTTTCCCTTAATAGGGCAATGGTGGGGTTTGACTCTACTCACATTGGCGATGATGACAAGATTCATGCTGACAACTAAAAAATAAGGAGTTTTTTTTCGAATTTATCAACATTGAAGAGTCCAACTGCTAGCCACAACTTCTCTCAAAGACCTAGAGAAGAGAGACAAATCTTCTCATTGAGTCTCCTGTTAGGGGACTCGCTATCTTCATCAAGTTCTTTTATTCCATTCAAAATATGTGTTACCTAGTCCTCCTATATTTAATTTATAACACAAGAAGCAAAGGTGAAATTTATATAAACATTGAAGACGCATGACGAGACATGCTATAACTTTTTTAGTCTAAAAAAATAAGTTAAAATGCTATATTTCCAATAATGAAATGTTGTTACATGCACTGATATCATCATCTGATTTGAAGTTTGTTACAATTATCATTACATGCATAACTTAAGCCATTGGATGCGAAGTTTGTAACAATTTGTCATTTCATGCATAACTTAAGCCATTACCTGGTGTAAATTGTTCTCAAATAGTCGAAGTGTGACTTCCAATGGGAAGGATATAGGTGTGATTCATTAACATATAAATTTTAGAGGCCCTACATTGTACGAAGGTCTATCTTAGATTCTTAATTAAAGCATTACTAGAAGTAGTCGCAGATGATATAGTATTGCAGAAAATTAATTTGAACAGGTGTAGTGAAAGAACTTTGGGGCATTGATAATTATGAGTCGTTTGTGATACGAGGGAAGAGTGGGAAGGAGGGAAAGGGAAACCCGAGGGGGGGGGGGGGAGGAGGGGGGCTGGATAGAGTTTCCATGGTTTGATAGGAAGGAAAGAGCAAGTGAAAGGAAGAAAATTGGGGGGGGGGGGGGGGGGGGCTGTCTTTAGGCTACTGCAAAATAAATCACCTCTTTAGTTCTTTCTTTCTTTCTTATCCACTAAACCAAAGGAGGGAAAACCCAGTCACTTTTGCATCCCTCTTACCCTTTCTCCTAGTTTTCCATCCCTTGTACAATAGGACCATTAGAATGCTTTGCAAGATAGGCAGATAAGTATTTAGAATTTAAGAATTAATTTTGATAACGAGGGACAGAACAGTTTTTTTTTTGGTTTTTTTTTTTTTTTTTTTTTTGGGGGGGGGGGGGGGGGGGTGAGTAAGATGGACAGAACAGTTTTGATGATAAAGGAGAAGGTGCTGGGTTGTTATTAATTGAACTCAAGTATTTACTTGATAACCTTGTAGTTGTTTCCTAGAGTTGGGGCTCACTGATAAAGTAGGGCCCAAGAGTTTGGAAGTGATTGTCAATGAGGTCCACTGATGACAATGCTGTTTTCCCCCCTTGCCTTTTAAGGGATCTCCTTCTTTGTCTGCAAGTTCTCAAGGCACTTATGATGCATGCATTTTGGGCAAGTGCAGTCACTGGCTGAAGATTCACATCTAGATACTGCTCATTTGTAGGTTGAAAGTTCAGACTTCCTGGCTTTCTGTATTATAGGGCTGGGGTGATCATATAGTTGCCTTGTATATTTTCTCCTTAATTTGGGGAGTACTTGCTTAGGACAGCTACAATAGTGTGCCTATTCAAAATGGGCAGTCAACTCATGACCAGTTGCTTGGTAAAAGGGAAGCCACTCGACCGTTTCCGGAAAATGGGTTTGGCTCTGATTCGTCAAACAACAGGCCAGAGATCACACCAATGTTGAAGAGTGGACAGTGAGAGATAATATTTTAATAAGAGTAAACCTCATTGATGTAAGAACCAAAAATACACCGGGTTCTCCTTCAGACTTGGTTTTCAGAAAAATGGTCTCTTTTGGATAGCTATGCTACTGAAAGAAGCAATACGCCTAATAGAGGGTTTAGGTCCCTGAATCGTCATGTGGAAGATTTTATGGAGAGGAAATCAGCTCCTAGATGAGGAACAGGTGGTGAGGAGGGGCGTGCCAGAGTTTTACAGGAAGTTGTTTTGTGAAGAATATTCGGGGAGACCAAAATTGGAGAACTTGTATTTTGGGCAGCTTAATGGAAAGGAAGCTAATATGCTGGAAGAGCCCTTTACTAAGAAGAAAGTCTTGATGGTTTTGAGGCCTTGTGATGGAGAGATAGCCCCGGAGCTAGACAGATTTACCATGCCTTTCTTCAAGCATTGTTGGGAGGTCATTAGGGGAGAGGTGATGGCTTTCTTTGATTACTTTTATCAGTTTGTTACTTTCGAAAAAAGTCTGAATGCCTCTACATGCTATGATCCCAAAGAAGGAAGGAGCAGAGGATATAATGGACTTTCGGCCATTCAGTCTTGTGGACAACATGTATAAGTTGTTGGCCAAGGTTCTTTCACTGAGACTGGGGGCTCAAATTTTGGATGCAGTGCTTAACTGCTTATAGCCAATGAGTGCATTGATTCGAAGAGAAAGAGGAAGGAGACGGGGCTGATATGCAAATTCGATATTGAGAAGGTGTACGACCATGTTAATTGGGATTTTCTGTTTTCATGTTGGGAAAGATGAACTTTAGGGTTAAATGGAGGAGCCGGATTAAGACATGCATCTCTACAGTATCCCTTTCTGTCCTAGTGAACGGAGCTCCTGAAGGCTTCTTCACTTGCTCAAGAGGTCTAAGAGAAGGGGAGTCATTATCCCCGTTTCTCTTTGTAATTGTTATGGAGGTGCTCAGTCAGCTAATGAAAAGAGCCAAGTTGGGGGGCTTGTTGATGCAAAACCAATAAAAGACAGAATAAAGAAGATAAAAGGAGAAAGGAAGAAGGAGAAAGAGACAGTAGAGAAGAAGGGAAATTAGAATGAGAGAAAAGAGGGAAGCGTTGGGAAATCTCAAAATTCTATTCACTCAAGTCTAATGAATCAATTACACCAAAGGCCTTTATATAGGCAAAACCAAAAATAAGGAAACTAAATCAAATCCTAGTATATGGAAACAAAATCAATAAAGTTCCAAAATTAATAAAAATTACTCAAGAAAATAATATCCTCCAGGATCAAAAACTAATGGCCTATGAGGTCCTTGCAGTCCCCCATCATCTACCTTCAAGAAAATTCACTTTCACAATTGAGCCACAATCCTCTGAAGCAATGTAAAATTATTTTGGGTAGTGTAATATTGTCTTGTAAGAGGAAATATCTTGGACATCAAATGGTGCCTTCGCAAAAATAGCTTTTGAGTCAAAGGCCATTTGTTATATATCAGAATTCTGAAAACCTATAATCTCCAACTCTTCAAATGAAACACAATAGTTTTTTGTTAAAGAAAATACGATTTGGAATATCTTTGCCATCTTTTGCATACATAGTTTTAGTGATTTTCCTTTTTTTAAGTCTAAGACATGCATAATGCAACCACCATATAAACATGGTCATTTTATTTTTCAAAAAACAGAAACAAACAAGAACAAGCAAACAAAAAACAACAACAACAACAACAAAGTTTCATATCTAATGTTTTAGATTATCATAGTAAAAATAACGTGAAACAATTAAAATGGAAATGACATTCAACCAAGACTAATCAGCTACAAAATTAATAGCAGTTCGCAACTTAGATACTCCCTTGCCAACCAAAATTTTCCAATACCAGTCCCGGCAGTGATCTTAATTATAACCTGCATTTTGAATGCAAGGCACATCAAGGAGCATAAACAGTAGAATAGATTCTTTCCCTATGCACCTATGCATATTAAGAACCAAGTAACAACCCACAATAGTGGCAGGGCGGGCGGGGGAGAAGGGACCTGTGCACTCTGCTAAAATATCGGCCATTGCCTCCTAAGGGCTAAGACACCTAACACCAACGACCCATTCTTGAAATCCTCAGGCGACAAGGAAATAAATAATGCCTACTTATACAAAACTCCATCAATATATCAAGCTTCAAATTTCAAATTTCAGTGCCGCAAGGCGCAAACTGGTAGAATCGAACCTGAATCCAATTAGCACGGAAGTTTTCTTGCATAAATGCTTTAACCTAAACAAAAAGATAAATTTAATATCGAAGGCAACAACAATTCAGCAAGCTAACATAGAAAAGTACCTTCTTTCGCAGACCAGACATTCCAGTCTTTTGACCTCCTATTGGCTTCGTTGGAATTGACTTAATCTGAAGAAGAAAAAGAGCCAAATAAGTGAGTGATATATATATATATATATATACACACAGAGAGAGAGACCTTTATGCCTTGGGATTCAGAAACTGTAGTGGAAGAAGAAGAAGAAGGTGAAGAAGCTTTGATGGTGAGTGAAGAGGGTGAAGTTCTGAGAAGGAGTTTGGGATGAACGATGTTGGGAAGAGAGAGGAAGAACTGGGGGAAAAGATCGATTTGATCGGATGAGAAAGAGCGGCATTGGATGATGCCGTTAAACTCGATCATGTGAGATTGGGGTAGATAAAAGTCAAAAAACAACGGTCTCTATTCTTACAGAGAACGCCATGAATTCCCCTGCAACTAGTGAGAAAGTGTGTAGTAGCGTTGGAGAAGAAGATGAATAACTTATTTTATGATTTCAAACGAAGAGTAATGTTTATTCTTCAAAATCACATTATATACAGGACCGAAAGTATCACCCATTATTAAAAAAAATATTAATTTATTGCAGTCTCTAGGTTATGCATCCTTAGTTGTGAAAATAATCTTTAGACTACATATATTTATCACATTCCATAATTCACAGTGACAAGAGCTCCCCGAGTAGGGATGACAATTTGATCCCTGTTTAGGTTCGTCTTGTTTCGTTCTGTCTCATTTTTAATAAAATAAGTTTGAATGATAATAAACGAAAGGGGGTTGGATTTGAGAATAAGAATGAAAAACTCTGAACGGGTCGGAGGAGGAGTCATCCCAGTCTTGATTATACTAAAATTACTTTTTTTGTTTTTATTAGTTTATTATTTTGTTAACTTACGAAGATATTTTTTTAAATTTGTAGTGATTTTGTGATATGGTGATTTGAGAAGTTAGTATTTAGGATTTGAATTATTTCATGTTTGTAGATTTGTAGTATTGTTTTATTTATTTGTGAAATATGATTTTAGTAGTGAATTTTTCTATATTAATTCATTTGATTGAGTTATGATTTTAGTAATAATTTTTTAATATTAAATCATTTGATTGAGCTAGACATTGGATAGTGTTGAAATTTTATCAATATTAAAAATTGGTTATTAAAATTTATAATTTCAATACTTTTAAATTAAACTTATAAAGTTGTTTGATAATAACTATTCGAGGAAGCGGGACGGGAAGTGAAGCCCTGAAGGAGACGGGGTTAATAAACGAGGTCGGAATTGGGATGATTATTAGGCGAGGTGGGACAGAGTCAAGGGTAAAAATTTTAAATGAAATCGCAATTGAAAAAAAGGAGTCCATCCCAAACTTACCTCGTTGTCATTCTTATTCCTGCCAAGTCTATTTGTTGTGTCAAACCCGGTACGCACGTTATATGTGTCAATAAAAAAAAAGGAGTTCCATCCCAAACCTACCTCAGTTGCCATTCTATCCTTGCCAAGTCTGTTTGTTATGTCAAACACGGTACGCACGTTATATGGGTCAGTCAAGCTAGCAGCATTTTAAGAAAGGTTTCTGATTTAAAATTTAAAATTGGTCTGTCTGGTTACAAGTATAAAAAAATTAAAATTATAATAGTCTATTCCAGAATATCATGAATATGGATAACTTATTCCCAATTTGATAATTTTAGGGATAATTAATTATGGATTAGAGACTTCATTAATTTCAAAACAGTGGGGTTCTGGAAATTAATACCAAATCAATGGACTTTTAATTTAAATAAAATAGGGAATTAAAAGCTAATTTCTATTCACTGGCTTTTTAATTCTAGAACGTTAGAGAATTCAATTATAATTCCCAGACAGTAAGTTTTAATAATAACAGAATGGTATCCTATTTTGAAAAACTTATATGTTAGTCAACTTTTATGAACAAAATTATAAGAAATGTTTTAAACTAAATAAAGTATCAGAAAATATTATGATAGTATTTTTTTGACATTCCAAAACCAACAATAAAATTTATTTTGACAAATAAGACTCCGATAATAATGAAATAATAATAAATTATATTGATATTTTTTGAGATTTCTGACAATTATACTGACATTTGAGGATTTCTGAAATTACACCGACTTTTTCCTCTACGGCCAATTTTATAAAAAATGACAATATTATCCCTTTAATGTTTTTCTTTATATTTTTTAAAAAATTTGACCTATTTTTTCAAACTATTTTTTTTTATTTCCAAATAAATATTAATTAGAATCTTTTTTGGCTAAAAAAATATAAATTATTTATTCAAAATTTAATTTTATATAAAATGAAAACAATTCTTTAAAAAAATATAGAAAAAGGTCAAAATTAAAAAAAAAAATACAAAAAAATAATTGAGAAGAGCAATTTTATCAATTTTAAAAGAAATTGTAACTGGAGAGGAGATCGGTGTAGTTTGTAAAAAAAAAAAAAGTAAAGGAGATTTGTATAATTTTAAAAATCTCAAAGAAAATCAGTGTAGTTGTCAAAAATATAAGAAGAAGTTAGTGTAATTTATCCTCAAAATAATTTCAGTTATGTTCTAAGTATATAATTAAGCTAGCAATTGAATTCAGAAAAAATCAGAAATGATATACCAAACTTCGTTTAATGCTCTAAACTCATCGGTGGGGTCTAATCTTACTCTCTTAAATACAAATACTCGTACTAAAAATCAATTAACTTGCTCAAAATATGCGTAGAACTAACTAAAAATATTCTAATTACTTGTAGGACATTATTAAATAAAAATATATTTTAAAAAATTATATGAACTTGATTTAATTGTTCCATAAAACATGCAATTTTGAAATATTAACTATGTTTTCAGTGTAACAGCTCAAATAAGAGCTGCATCCCATAAGCTCTTAAATACAAAAGCAATGAGCTAAGTGATAATATATGTATAATATAAATATAAAGTGACAAAAAGTAACGTAGTTTTTCACAAGAAACCTTAAACTACATCGTTTTTTCCCATGAAGTCTTCCTGGCAAAATCCCATGCGTTTTTTTCGTCCCCTACAAGTAAGAAATCAGCGGTCAATGCCTTTTTACTTTTTTTCACCCACTACATATCTAATCTAAATCCGACCCCAACCAACTCCATGTAACGAACTTTATAGACCACGGTTCTCAAATCTCAATACATAATGAAACGACCATGTTTTAAATTTCCTAAAACAAAAAATTAGGATTTTGTTTTTTAATCTTCTTGTCTTTCAACATCTTTCTTCTTCTTCTTTTTCAACAACCTTGGTACTACTCGTATCTTTTACTTTTCTTATATACTTTGTAAAATAAAAATTAATGAGTCATTTTATGTCGTAATTTCAAATTAATTGTAAGAAAGTTTTTTTAATAATAATAATAATAATAATAATAATAATATATCTCACTTTCTTAACCTGACATAGCATAAGACTTGATATTTTTTGTAAATTTTTTTATTGGATAAATTATACTAATTTTTTTTTTATATTTCTAAAAATTACAAAAAAAAATTTCAAAATTTATGAAATGATATTAACTTATCCTACTTTTATTGAGAAACTACAAAGACTTATCGTCTAATCTTAATTTTTTCTTTTCCAAAATAACAAAAGTGCCTTTTATTTTTATTTTAATTTTTTGCATTTTTTTAATTTTAATTATTTTTTAAAGACTTTTGATGTATGAAAATAAATTTACGATAAATAACTTATATTTATTAGTTAAAGAATATTTTGATTAATATTTATTTACAAATAAAAAAATTAATCAAAATTTAAAAAATACAAAATATATATAAAAGGGTACTTTTCTTATTTTAGAAAGAATAAGACTAGAAGAAAAGTCCTTGTTATTCATTATAAAAAATATAGAAATTCAATGTCATTTTACAAATTTTAAATGAAGTCTTTATAATTATTAAATTTTTTTTAAAAAATTAATATAATATAATATTTTTTATTTTAAAAATTAAGCGTAACACCAACAAATCTTTTTACTTTTAAAACTTAAATATAATATTAATGTGACATTGACATGTCAATGTCATATTAATTGAGTTATGAAATAAAATTAGTAAATGAGTTGGGACACATTATTAATCAAAATATGAAGTCTTAAAATAAATTTTTTGAATTCAAAAATTAGAATAAATTAATTATACTTGTGTAAAAGTATATATTGACAACAAAATTATCCTAATTTTTTCTATTTCTTAACAAACTATTTTTTTGAGTTATTTATTTTGGATATAATTGAATTTATTGGAATCTGACAAAGTGTAAAGTGAAAAAAAGAAAGAATCTAAATCCAGCCAAACTCGAGACGTATGCCGCGATGACAGAAACTGGTTATATAATTTGCTACCCATATTGTCGACTTCAAACCCCTTCCAAGATTCCATCTACCGATTTCCATTTCCGTTCTTTATCTTCTTAGTATTCTTCTATATCCCCAAAGAATATACTTCTCGTTCTTTCTTTTTCTTTCTTTCACACACTCTGGGAATTCTGGTTGATATCGTAAGCTCTCTGTTTCAACCCTGCTCTCTCTTATCGCCAAAATGGCTGAAAACCACGCTTCAGGTTCGCCTTCTTTTTTCCAATTCTATCATTAATTATACTTGTGTGTCTGCACACACACACACACACACACATATATATATATATACGTATTTATGTATATGCGTCTGTATCTATATAAATATGTATATGGGGTCTTTGGATTGGTTCTGAAATCTTGTTTTATGAGCTTATAGTTCTTTGTTTTGTAATCTTTTCATAACGGGTTTCTTTACATGTCTTGAATTTCATTTTTCTGGGATGAGTTTGTGTATTGAATCATTGTTAATACACTAGATCTTTCTGTTCTGATCCATGGAAGAATAGCTCTTTTGTGGGCATTTCGTGTAGACAGATATCTCTAGACCATGATGTGTTACTGGTTCTCATGCCATGGATGCGCATGTTATAGTTGCCGGGTTCTATGACCTCGTTTCTCGAAAATCGCAACATGGGTCTCTTACGATTGTATATTTACTCTTTTCCCAAATAAGGAACTCGGATTTCGGTAAAAATGGCCTGTTTGGTTATCAACTGAAAACTAGATTTTCCCTTTTCAGTATTTGAAATTGCGTTTGTTTAGTCAACAAAATCATAAATTTATCTTACAAGCTATTTTCATTTTTTCTGCAATACACTTTTCATTGTCAAAAACATATCTACCCATATCCACTCAATCAGATTTCAACACTCTGTAATCTCTTTTCTCTGTCTCGCTCTCTCTTCCCATATTGAATACATACATACATACATATATATATGTATATACACATATACAATTATAAACTAGGGCTTACATCAAGCAGAGGAAGAAATCATCCACTCTACTGAAGATGGATTTTGCAGCAGCTTATTCCCAACTTCCATGGATGTTGAGTAGCTTATTCATTGCTTCCATGATTATCCACCAAAAATCCCTCAATTCTAACTAAAATTCACACCATTGAAAACCTAGAAACCGACGAAAAAAATCAAAACAACCCTCGACCCAAACAATCCAATAGAGAAAAAATCAGAAGTTTTTTACAAAGTTCATGGAACTCTAGAACACCGACAAGATCACAAACGAAAGAACAACCCTAAAAATAAAAGCTTCATTACAGCATCTGGCATTATTTGATTGGTGGAACCCGGCAGTGATCTCTCTTCTTCTTATCGACTGGATTCAGAGTTTTTTTTTTTCGTCACGGCTGCACTGATTGTTCTTCTCGAAGTCGGTTCAGAGCCGCCAAGGGCTATCTTTACTCTTTGCCTGGCAGTCAGAAGGCATCATTTTGGTATTTTTGATTTTTTTTTGTACATTTAATCATATTCAAATGCATTTTCATATTTTTCAACTCTAAATATATTTTAATATTATCACATTCAAAAGTATTTTCATAATTTTTAACTCAGAAATTGAATTCTAATTAGCATAACCAAACACATTTTTACAGTTTTTCAAAAATTAATTACTCTGAAACACATTTCGAAAATATTTTTAAAAAAATTATATTTGAATCACTATCCAAATGCAGCCGAAAATTTACTGCATTATATTTATTGCGTGAGTTCATCTCATTGCCGTTTCTTTAGGGCAGATAATTTAGGTAACTGACCCGGGAATAGTAGTCTTAGGGACTGTTTGGGAAACGTCAAAATCAGTTGTGTTAACCAAGTTTAGTAACTAGTATGACCAAAAAGATTGTGTTTGGTAAACACATAGGGTTTCCATAACATTTAAGTTTTGTTATACAATACACGGGCATATTTCAAAAACTAAGAACAAAAAAAAAAAAAAGAGTTGAATCAGTAGCAAAATGGTTCCTTCTCCTATCTACAGGAACTCCCTGAATACGATTTTTGATCTTGTTAGTTTAAAATTCCTAAGTAGCCCCCTATTTATTTTTTTTGTAGTTCTTTGTCTGGCAATGAAATTTTCTTCTTGTTGGATACACACGAGAGTGTAATTCAATCAGGACAAACTACTAATATTGCATCCTTTCAAGCAATCGTATTGGTCTATAAATGCCATATTAGAATGCTCAATGTAATTCTTCTCATTGATCAATCTGATGCCTTATTAGCTATGAACCATGGACACTCTATTTTAGCTCACGTGTCGGATTAAATGTAATTCTTCTAATTGATAAGAATAATGCCTTATTACTTATTAGAATTCTCAGTGTATTTAATCTCATTGATCAATACTAATCATTCAATTGCAGTTCTCATTTATTTCAAGAAATTGAATCTATGTAGGTGACTCTAACAATCTCCCCTCAAATACAAATGCAGGGTCACAGGAAAATAGTGCACTTGTTGTTTGCTTTGGGGAAATGTTGATTGATTTTGTGCCAACAGTCGGTGGAGTTTCGCTTGCGGAAGCACCAGCCTTCAAAAAGGCTCCAGGTGGTGCTCCTGCTAATGTTGCTGTTGGTATAGCAAGATTGGGAGGTTCTTCAGCTTTTATTGGCAAGGTGCAGTTGAACAACTTCTTTCTTTATCTTCACTGTGTGCCATGGACTAGAGTAATCTTCGTGCTATTATATATTTATAAATTGTTCCATTAATAGGGGTTCATTCGTAGTCCCATCAATCTTATTTTTGCACCATTTTCTCATGATCCTAATTCATTTCTTCTGAACCTAGTTGTTACCCATTTAGCTATGCTTCATGAGCTTACATATGCATTTAAGGTACTGGTGCATGACTAATGTGGTTTCATCAAAATCTGAAAATTTGGGCGGGGGGGACACATCTGAATGGTTGATATGTCCGTTTTTTTTTTTCCATAAGATGAGATGAAGTTGTTATGTAATGTTGCTGTGCTATATGGGTTGAAATTTAGAAGATTCATGTTAGAGGGAATTTGATTAAGAAAGTACTTAATTGATCATCTATTGAAACAGAACTGTGTCCCACTCATCTTTCCATTAGATAGGCTTGTTGCGTTTGTGCTGAACAATAGGTATGCCTGACAAATATCCCAGCCAGTACCCATATGGCACATAGTCCGGCTTGGGCACATTATACATTACAAAGTGTTCATGTAGGGTAGATTGTGACACTGCTTTATTTCTAAATTTTCTTTATAAAATGGGGTTCATGGAACCAATTGGCATTTTTTTGTTTATAACATATTTCTGGCACTTCTCCAAACCTAGATCGTTTGTTATTACTTTACATGTTTTGGTTTATCAAGTTACCTCACCAGCAATACTTTGTATTCTGTTTCTTAAATCATTAACCATATGTTATAGCCAAGCATCATGCTTTTCATTCCATTGTCTTGATCAAGTGGAAAGTCCCTAGTGCTGCACTTTATGGGCAATTCTATTGTCAGAGGTTCCTCGCTCTAATTCAAATGTAGTTATAGCTCTGAAATCTTTTCCAATTGTAAATTAGGTAGGCGAGGATGAATTTGGATACATGTTGGCTGAAATTTTGAAACAAAACAAGGTCAATAATTCTGGAATGCGGTTTGACCCCAGTGCGAGGACTGCACTGGCATTTGTTACACTCAGAGATGATGGTGAGCGGGAATTCATGTTTTTCCGCAATCCTAGTGCTGACATGCTTCTTCGTGAATCAGAACTTGATGTAGACCTTATTAAGCAGGTGTGCTTTCCTTTTCTTTGCTTTGTTTGGGAAACAGTAGAAGATTTATTGTGTATGGTATGGTTATTTGTTTAAAAATTTTATAATGCAGGCAAGGATCTTTCACTATGGTTCAATTAGTTTGATTGAAGAGCCATGCAGATCAACTCATCTTGCTGCAATGGCCATTGCCAAAAATTCTGGTAGCATCCTCTCTTATGATCCAAATTTGAGATTGCCATTATGGCCGTCAGCAGATGCTGCTCGGAAGGGCATAATGAGCATATGGGATCAAGCAGATGTTATTAAGGTAATTTTCTTTTTTAAATTATGTGATGTGAAGTTCTTAAGTTTTTTGCTCCTGCCAATAGCTATAATATAGCAGCCTTATCATTGTGTATGGAAGAGAGTCATCACAATATGAACTCATTGGTTTCTCTGATGAACTGGCAGATAAGTGAGGAAGAAATATCATTCTTGACTGGAGGTGATGATCCTTATGATGATAATGTGGTGTTAAAGAAGCTTTTTCATCCTAACTTGAAGCTTTTACTCGTAACTGAAGGGTCTGAGGGTTGCAGATATTACACGAAGGTAAGCTTATCTTTTTTTGTATTCATATCATTGTATCAAGGATCTCAATAGAAACACGAAGACTTAATCTGTATGCATCTCCTTTTTTCCTTTTTTCCTTTTTTCCTTTTTTCCTTTTTTTCCCCCTTTTACCATATAAAGAAGGCAGTTGGGCACACAGCATGTTCTGTGTGTTTAGTACACTATATGATGAACCTAAAGTTTGCATTGTTCTCTTCATAAATAACTTTATTGATTTCCATAAGTAGGCATCTAACCAGCTGAACAATCTGGCTTACTATATCAAATTTTCTAATCCAGAGGCGACCTTACAACTGTTGAATAGTACAAAGATGCAGGATGGTTAATTACTAAATGAAAGAATTGACCTTTTAGTTTGCATCTAGTTGAGCTGATTTTAAATTGGTGATTTGAGTTAGCTCCTCATATCATTTATTCAGTTGAGCCATTGACATTAGTGACCTTATCAATTTTCATGACTAGGCACCTAACAAACTGAACAATCAGACTTGCAATATTTATTTATTTTTTTTAATCCGGAGGTGACTTTGAATTGCTGAATAGTGAGAAGATGCATGATGGGTAATGACCATATGAAAGAACTACCTTTAGTTGGTATCCAAGTTGAGCTAATTTCATTAGGTGGTCTAAGTTAGCTCTCCATATTATTTCTGGTCAGTTGATCCATTGACATTATTAAACATTCTGTGCAGCAATTTAGGGGAAGAATTCATGGTGTTAAGGTAAATCCTGTTGACACAACTGGTGCGGGTGATGCATTTGTTGGTGGGATACTGAGCAGTTTAGCTTCTGACATAAATCTTTATCAGGTATGTCACTTCTTGCATGGATAGGTAGGATTCATTCAATTTTGTCTTGTTTCATGTTGCCGATTTAAAAAAATTTGGGATGCAGTTATTTATATCTGAATCTCATCAAATCCTTGCACCTCATATATGTTGTATGGTTCATCTCTGTTTCCATGTCATATAAACAAATGTAATTTTTTGTCATGGGGTTCATTTTGAATGCTACAATGTCAAATAGGCTTGAGAAAATTAACTATTATGTTTTTATGGTTAACTATTTGGGTGCTTGGAAAGGAGTGTGCTAATCCAGTGTTCTTCCTTTATTCCTAATCAAGAATACTCGGAGGATTTTGCAAACTTTATTTGACATCATTTCGTTTGTTTCGAAATTTTGTAATATTTATGTGCAGTCATTGCTCTGGTTTGGATAATGTTGGGAATATAATAAAGCTGCATTGGTGGTAGCAGAAGTGCTGGATAAATGCGATATTCATTTGATTGTCACATATGAATGATTGCTGCATGTAAAGTTACCTAGTAGTTTATAAAAATGGAATTACTATCTTTATTTCCAGAAAAGCCAGAGAAGACAGCTCAAATTTTTCATTTTTGTGAAGGTGACTTTTGGTAGATACAAATTTGTGGATCTATGTAAACTTTTGGTAGATGTTCATTATAAAACACATTCTGTGGATCTGTGAAGTTTGGATGAACACAATAATTGATCGAAAGGGTGATGGAAACTTGCCATTTGCTCTTATTACTATTGATATTTTATTAGATGCAAGTTTATTGCATAGTTACACATCATGAAACAAGAACCTGTGTTTGGATTCACTTGGGTTCCGGCTTTTCTTGGATGTTGAATTTCCCTTGAGACGTGTGGGGAAATGATAATGCTGCCTTATGCTATACAGAGGACATTCCTTCAGGGGAGTACTGCACTTTCTCCATTACAAATGCTGGTTTTTATAATAAAAAAAAACTTTACCACCTTATGACTTAAATTCTCTCAACCTTTTTAAAACATGTGGGGTTTTTGAAATTTCTGAAAGTAAGCATGTTCACATACTGTCCTAATGATTTTCTGCCTAAAATGGGATAGAGGGCCTAATTATTCTGTTAGTGTGTTTTATTTTGTTTTTTGTTTTTTGGTGTTTTTTTTAAACTTTGCCTAGATCTTTCACTTTGATACCAAGTTCAGGTTTATGATATAACAATTAGGGTTGGATAAGGAAGAGGAGAGTAAGAGTGAGATTAGAATAAAAAAAAGGGTTCAGGACTTAGTTGTTCCCTCTACCCTTGGGACAAAAAAAAAAAAAAACTCTTAACATATACATACTGACTACTCTTACCATCTAGATTAAGCTTTTGTCTATCATTGGCTATTTGACCAACCCTCATTAGGATATAGGTGACCAAAGTAACTCCAGTTCTGCATGAGATTTTACTGTTCACTTCCTCTGCCAGATTTAATCCACCTTTTGAGTCTGCAACTTATAAAATCCATATATTGATTACGATTTGTCTGCAGGATGAGAAACGGTTAAGAGAAGCTCTTCTTTTTGCAAACGCTTGTGGTGCCCTCACTGTAACAGAAAAAGGAGCAATTCCTGCACTGCCAACAAAAGAAGCAGTCTTGCAAGTCTTAACAGAAGTCACTGGCTGAAGGGGAAAAAAAAGAAGAAGAAAAAGAACTGTCACAAATTCACAATAATCTTGTTTCTGGTATCTGTTTGTATTAAGCTACTACCAACAAATGAAGCAGTATCAAGTTGTGACAGAAGTCACTGCCTGAGGGTTAAAAAAAAAGGAAAAAAAAAAAAGTATCCATCGCAATAACAGTAATCCTGTTTCCTGTATCTGTTTGTATCAAGCTTAATGTAATTTGGGTTGTCCCTCTGGGGGAATAATAAGCTCTTTGTTCCTTCAGCACTTGCTGTGTAACACTCTTCGCTTCATTTGATTATGAGCAAACATATTCTCTGTGAGTCTCACCCTCACTGTATTTGTATGTTGTTTAGTGGATTGAATTTATCAAAATTTTCTCATTTCTTTTCTTTTATTGGGTTCAGAGCTCATCTCATTGTTTCAATTCTTTTGATCCTTGTATGCCGTTGTGTTGGAGAGTGATTGAAAGGTAACCTGATACAGAAAGAAAGCTTGAAGGTTGTTTCTCTTGCTCGAGTCGTCGTTGTTAATGTAAGTATTTTGGACTGACCTCCTTCTGCAATTTCATGGAGTTCAAATACTAAATGAAGAGCTCAAGAAACAATTTTACTATCAAATTAGTTTTACCGGCAACCCATTAGGTAGACCTTCAATTCTTCCAAACCTTGGGAATGTCAAGCTCATCATCGATCCTTGTTCAGAGAAGTTTTTCTGAGGCCAAATCTTTCTTAACACTACCTTCTACAAATCTCGAACTTGGCTGCTAATCTGATTACGAGAGACTGGTTATGATCGTGCGAGGGTATGCTGGTGGGCTGTCAAACCTTTGATTCTTGAGATGTCTGTGTTTGATGGATCAGGCAATTGTAAAAAAAGGAGGGAATCTCCCTTCTTCTTCTTTTTTGTAGGTTCTTTTTGCCTCTAATAACGAGGACTTTCAACATAGGGTGACTGAATAGACAAAAAAAATAAAGATGGCGCATTAACGTACCACTAGTGTCACGACCCGAGACTCCACCCTATGCGGATCTCGTGTCGCGCACCCGATTCGACGCTGCTTGTCGAACCAAGGGTCTCAACTTGCTACACAATCAGTACTACTAACATGCAACAACTAATGCGGAATAAAATAAATAAAAACTGCATGTAATTTATATAATGTTTTCACAAAATGCGGAATACAAAATTTCTTAATACAATTGTTCATCTCCAAGACGTGGAATAACATGGGAGAGCTACAAGACGGTCTGTATTGAGTATTACACTTACAACTTCAAAAGTAATGTCCACTGCTATCTAGACGACTGTTACTGCTACAGCTACTGTTCTTCTACAACTTCATTTCCTGAAAGGGGTGGTAAGTTGGGGGGTGAGCTGATGAAAGCCCAATAAGTAATTCTCCTTTACTCTGTCATATGTACATGAATATGGAGAGCACTATCCATGAAAGAACTAGGATAAATGCAGAGATGCTAGCCAGTCAATGAATATAGAACTCAATATCAGATGATAGAAAATCAAATGATAAAGCAATAAAATCTGTCTGATAATATAATCGTATAAGCTACAGTCATGAGCCGTCTCAAGTATAATCATATGCACTCAAAAAGCTGTTAAATCTCATGATCATTCATAATGGTATAACATGATCAAGCTATGATAGTCAATAAGAGATACTGATAACAACAATGTGGATGCACTTTAACTTGGGGCCCGGCATACCCCTGAATTCATTTTATTCTCTTCCCTCGATCTCTCAGCCAAGCACTAACCCGTCGGTTCAGTACTCGCCTCGCAGATCCCAGTTTAGCTGCCATTTTAAATACCACTTTTTATTCCGTTTTCTCGACCCGTAGGTCTAATAAGCATCAGATAGGAGTTTGTAACTGAGCACAAATCCGGTTACAATATAATATATCAAGATCATGCTAAATCCAATGAATAGTAAATGCAATAACACTATCTCAACAGCGAAAGAAACTGTTGCCTTAACATGCCAATATAAACTGGGCTGTTGAGATCTTGCCCCTTGAGGCCTATGTACAGAGCGTACAGAAATCATGATCAAGATATACAACAGTCAATAAATACTTTCCACAAGATAAAGCAATATCAATGTGGACTTGATAAACGTTCTGATATGTATGGAGTACAATAGATGATATAAGAAAAACTGTTGACATGGCTGAGAATGTAACATGTACAGAGATCAGAGATTACTTACATCTTAAACTGTTTATGTTCTTTCACAATAAACTCAAGTCACTGTTTCTCCCTCTTTGAAATCCCCTATTCATCAATAGACAATATATCTCAGTTTACCTTTTCATAAGTTATGCTATTCAACAAATTTTATGCCTCTTTACTATTTGGTTTCTCTTTTACTTAATTAGACTCTACTATTGAATCCAGAATGTCGAACAAAGTCGATTTAGGTTTTCGCGGAATTCAATTCGGACTTCTGTACTAAAAAGGGCAAAATGGTCATTTTGCCCTTTTACTAGTCTTTTTATTTTTCGGGACCTCGTCTTGCTAAACGGACCTCACCGTTGGTCTTAGGATGTCCGAGATAGTTAAAATACACTATTCATATGTTAAATTTGGACATCGTTACTACAAAGGGTAAAATGGTCATTTATGCATTTACGGGTTCTAAATTTTTGGAACCTCTTTTCTTAAATCAGACCCCACGGATGAGTCCGGAATACTCGAAATAATAAAAATTCACTATTTATTTATTTTAATCGGAGTCTGTTTGACTGTTTTTTGACTCAGTGGCATTTTCGTAATTAATATTTTATTCTGGGGTCAAATCACAATTATTTAAAGTTTAGGGGCCAATCTATAATTTCTGTAACTTCTGGGTCAATTTGTAATTTCTGAAAATCCTATTTTAAATAGGGATAACCAAACAGTGGTTATTTACAAAACAGGGATAGAATATCCCTGTTCCTGTTTTCCCCCAATTTCTAATTTCTTGCCCCTATTACCAAACACTCCGAATTTGATTTAAAAATCTTTTAAACTTTAGTTAAACTGTGTCATTTCGGATACCCATTCTAATTCGGTCGCGTCTTGACCCGGATCCACACTCGTGACCCGGTTTGACTTACCCGATAGACCCCACGATTTCACGGTCGTCTTCCCCATTACTCCGGTAGGGTTTACTAGGGTTCCGTCACCATCTCCATTGACGGAAACCTAAATCCGACCTTATTCCACCCCGTTTTCAATGCCATTTCCTTCCTTTCTTCCCAAGGACTCCAAATCTACCCTCCATTTCCATCTAATTCCTCTGAATCCCCACGAATATAGGAAACAAGAGCTCCGGCCGATTTTCCGGCCAATTGGATATTTTCAATTCTATGCTCGGTTGCTCACTGTTTTCATTTATTTCTTTTTCATTTTTGTTTCTGCACTTCATAGGCTTATTTCTAGACAATTAAATCGTGGTTTCATGCATAAAATATAGGTGAACCCGATTATTCTCTCATACCTGTAACTCCATTTTTCTCTTTAAATTCTCAACCATTTTTTCTAATTCTTTTTGCAATATTTTCTATTTTTCATGCTCTTTAAAACCATACACTTAAAATCAAATGAAAACTCTTAAATCTTAAAAACAGAATGAGACCCACTTACCTTAAATTTCTGATTTTTCTTGTTGCAGGTTTCCTCTTTCACCTCTGTATTCCTCTTGGTTCACTTCTGCTTCTTCCCTCTTCAATTTTTTCCTTCTGTTTTCCTCTTTAACTCACAAATGCATACATATATATATATATAGACCCACAACCGACTTCACTTTCTCTCTCCTCTCTTTCTCTCTCTATTCTTCTCCACTTGCAGCCTTCCTTGACCCAACTCTCTGATAACTGGTTAAAAAGTGCATATTTATTGTGTTAACTCTAGATATTCTTGTACTTTTATTATTTTAATTTCTCCAATCTATATGCATTTGCTAGTTAATTCTTATTTTATCTTTTTGCAGAGAAAGCTCGTCAAAGTTGATGATTTAATGATGGATTTGGAGCAAAAGGAAAATATTGAGCTTTGAAGTGCTAAAAGAAGTGGAAAACAAGTGATTTTGGGTTAGAAGAGAGGCTTGATCCATATATAGGTGGACTAGGGCCCATTTTAGCATTATAGGCTCTATTTTGGAGCACTTTAGACTCTCTTTTTGGGCCCCTAATGTATAATTACGGGATTTTATGTTATTTTCCTAAATTATTATTTTGTAAGGGTATTTTTGAAAAAAGGGGAATAATATTGTAACCGAGGGTTTTGGAAAAGAAAGAGGAGGCCGTCTTGGAGATCTAGAGGAAGAGAAGAAGGAAGGAGACAACTCTAAAGAAGAAGATGAAGAACTCCATGGTGATGGTGGTCTTCTCTTCTACGATCATGGGCTAAGTCCTCTTATTCCTAAGGTAGATGAAACCCTAGTCAAGTAATATTGTTTCTTTGTATTTTATTTTTGGGTTAATTAGTCTTGGATGTTGATTGTATAACATTGAGATTTTATTAAAGCATTGATCGTATTATTCAATTGCACATAATCAATTTCTGTGATTTTGTTTATGTGGTTATACAATAGTAATATGTGTACATACATCAAAACCGTAGGACGAGTCATAACTCAGGGAAAACAAATTGTGACTATGACCTTAGAATTAGCGTAGACAATTTGTATTGACCAAAGATGATTCGTGCTTAGGGTTTTGGTGCGTGATTTTCTTGATGATTGTATTGAGGCTTGTAGCCAAAATACGTCTTTTACATCCAAATTGAATGACCCAAGAATTAATACAATTGAAGCTAATTACAAGATTAGTGGTGGATTCAAACCCTAGGAATTCTCTTTTAATTTGATTCCCCATTAATTCAGTTAAATATTTGCTTTAAGTATAGTTTTCATTTAATTTTAGGAAAAATCAACAACAATCACTCTTTGTGAATTTCAATTAAAATTAATCTCAACTTTAGTTTTTAAATAATTAACAGTCTCTGTGGGTTCGACCCTTACTTCTCTACTATACTAGTAGTTTAGTTTGGTAATTTGATTGATTTCCACGACAGATCACTCTCTGCCCCATTAAATTTTCACTTTCTCTTCTTCTAAGAATGCAACTTTGCATTCAATTTGTGTAAGATATTTATATATTATATGTATATAATATATCTACACACACTAACACACACACTCTACACTAACCGACACACACACACAATGAGACCTGCTAGGCAGCTTCCTTTCTTGTTCCTTTTCTTTTCTTTTTAATTTCTTATATATATATATATATGTATATATATACTCATATATATATATAATACATTATGTTATACATTTAGATTATACGTGTATATATACCTATATATAGGTATATAACCTATTTTTAATCACATATAAATACACTAATTTTTCGAGGCCTATTCATGTATACGTACGTATGCATGCATGAGTCTACGTGCATGCACGCTTTTCGAGGTAAGGTTCTAGGTTGTTCAGGTATTGCCCGACACTAGGTATACTAAGCAAATCACTCACATTACACTATCCAGTTGACTTGCCTCGGTATACGTGTACTCGACCAGGTCTACCTCGGTATAAGTGCCATATCCCGGGTCGGGATATTACACCTAGTATCTTGAATGAACAAGTGATTGTTTATAACTCTGAGTGCAAATACAAATGATTGTGGTTACAAGTTGTGTAGAGGTGGTGGTGAGTACAAGGTATTAAAGCTAACCTACTACTACTCCTAATATCATCTTAGGCTAGGCTAAATTAAGATATGCTAGGTTGAACTAAGTTTTGATGTTGAATGATGCAGGGCCTTTTGCTCTTTTTCAATTCTTCTATTTATAAATAGATATCTTTGAATCTAAGTTATCCCATGTTCTATGTGTTTCTCATTAGACTATTTATATTCTCATATTTTGAACATTACACTATCATAAATTGTCTATATTCTCATATTTTGAGCACTATATTATTATAGACGGTCATGTCCTACTAAGTACTAGCATGGTGTCCAGAAAACATTCATGCATTTCACTTCTTGAGAGAGTGGTCCCTTATGTTGTCTTGGATTACTGTCATTTGTCACATGTCTTATCTTTAGATATTGTTAGTTATGCATTATTGAGGCATTAACTATAATTGTCATGTGTTTAATATCTTTAGAATTATAAGATTGATCATCTAGACGCGCAAACATGACTTATAGACTTGGTAAATTTAAGGTGTTTTCTTTGATAGACATTCAAACAAATGGGCACCACTCTCTTTACTACTCGAATTAGATAGGCATCCAAGTCCCTTTCACTTTCTCAAGTACTTATAATTCATAAGTTTTGACTGTTGTTTCAATGACTTCTCAATCAGGAATCTAAGCTTATAATTCATCCATGCCAACATGTGGAAGCCACTAATACCAACGGGCTAATGCTAGAACTTAAGTAAATTATCATGTTTTGATCGCAATAATATTGTGGCTATATTCACATGACAAATGATTGACAACTGAGTATAAAGTAGTGTATAAATATGTGTATGTGTGCATGTGCTCGATTTTTATGTGACATGATAATGCATATATGCACGGAGTTATGCAATTCATTTAGTTCTCTCTCCTCCTTTAATTTTATATAAAAAATAATAATAAAAAAAATCATCATTTTATCTAAATAATTAAAGAAAAAAATGATAGTACAACCTTCTTAGAGGAAAGAAATAAAACATTCTTATATAAGTAAAACAAAAAGAATTTATTTATTAAAAAATAGAAATAAAATGTTAAAAATAATATATTTATAAGATTTTTTTACTATTAAAAATAAAATAAAATTTAATGTTAATGTTAATGTTTTTTTTTCTTTGATAGAATAAACAAATCAAATAAGCAACTCATCCTATAACTGAATGAAAATAATACTCATCCATGCTGAATGAAAAAAAGTGAGTCTTGAATTCATGACATTTTTTCTAATGAAAGAGACATGATAATAAACTTATCTCTTTTGAAGTTTTTGAAAATTACAATAACTTTTTTTAAAGTTTTTAAAATTACGTTGTCTTTTCTTAATTTTACTGACAAGCTATATATACTTCTTTTATAATTTTTTTTTTAAATGATAGAAGTATCTCTTTTTATTTATTTATTTTTTGTATTTTTTTAATTTTGATTGTCTTTTTTTTTAAAAAAAATTATTTTTAAATAAATTTTGATTAAAATAATTTTGATCAATTCATACAAAATAAAAAGTTTTTAAAAAAATTTTAGTCAAAATTAAAAAGATATTTAAAAAATAATGAAAGGGGTATTTTTTTCAAAGAGGTAAATGTAATTTATTAGTAAAAATATAAGAAAAATAGTATAATTTTAGTAATTTTAAAAGAAGTTTTTATATTATTAAAACTCTCATAAGTACACTAATTATCGGCTAGTGTGCAATCGCACTATCGCTCCCGTCAACGCCTGTCATGTGCGGTTGGCATCAATGAAAGAGAAACAAAGGGCAAATTCGACATTTGAAACTTTCACGGAAAGAGACGCAGGCGGAGTTACGCGCACGCCGAATCGGGTAGAACGGAAATACCGGCCGCCGAACCTCGATATGTCTTCTTAATTCTCTACAAAACCGAAACAAGAGCTACCAGACTGCAAACTTCGTGCCAATGTGATATACATGAAAGATAGGGTGTTCCCTCTGTAGTTTCTGATTACAGAAATACCAAAACCATCTCTGTTCAAATCTCTCGAAAGAATTCGAATTAATGGCCACCGATACAAATACAAATTCCAGACCTTCGCTCCTTGCTGAGATCGGACCCGATGGCCTCGCGAGAGAAGCCCCCGTAATTGCCTACACCGAGAAGGTCTCTCTCTTTCTATTCTCTTTGTCATTTCGTCTCTCTCTCTCTCTCTCTCTCTGTCTATATATATATATATGTATGTATAATAATTTTGTGTGAATTTCGTGGAAGTATTTGTGATTTCGTGTTCATTATTTCAGATAATCGCGGAAGAGCAGCTTCAATTAAAGAAGTATGTTGAAATTTACTTTCAATTGTACTCGGATCTGTTTCTGTTTATGTTTGCTTCATTCATTCTTTATTCAATCAAGTTCTCAAAAGTTATTGCACGAGTCAAAATTGTTCATTTGGAATGCTAAATTAGCCATTGTTCCTCTCAAAATTTAATATCTATCTAGTTGGACATGTATATATTAATACTCTCTCTCTGATTATGTAAATTTATTGATCTGAGTTTCTCTTTTTGCTTATCTAAATTTTGTTACTGCTTGCTTAACTTTACGATTGAACTTAGTATTATTTTATCTACCTTGCATTTAGTTGCTGAGAAAATGGAGAAGAAATGAAATTGAATTTTGAGATTGGGAAATTAAAATTTTCATTCAGATCCTAATTCAACTACTTGGCTTAGTTGTTTCAGGTAAAAAAACAATTGGCAAAGTCAAGAATTTTATTTCAAAATCTTTCTTATAGAAACCAAAGGGGTAGGTAAGTGAATGTGTGTACAAGGAATCGTAACTAGTGAGATGGTTGACTGAATAGTTTAGGTAAGATCTATCTGGTTAAAAATTGTATTATTGTTAGATTATGAACTTGTCAAGGGAGGTCATTCTGACAATTTAATAGTTTGAACGTGGAGTCAAATTCCTTTTAACCAAATATTAGAAGGAATTCGGAGGTCATTATGATGGGTGGTATGCATGTTTATGGTGATTTGTACATCTTTCCAAGCTTTGTTTTAAAAGCCCTCCGAGGGTAATGCTTTGAGATGCTGCTTAATGATTAATTCCCTTGAGGGTAAGAATGTGAAACATTTTTTGAGCTTCATGTTTCAAACCTTAGGACTCACCTATGTTTAGATAAGCACCTAATATGCTTAGATAGCTTCTTCTTCTTCCTCTTCTTCTTCTTCTTCTTCTTCTTCTTCTTCTCAAATAATATATCGTAAGTCCAAAAATACAGATATATCGATGGATATACAGGAAGTTCGCAACTATATATTGATATCGCAAATTTTTTAGAAAAATGATGGGTATTAATATTAAATCATAGAAATTTTGAATGAAATTTTTTAAAGTATTAATTGGAATGCTAATGCATCATTTTGAGTCAATATTTTGATAATAAAATATATATTTGACAAGTATGTGGTATGTAAGGTAAAAGAAGAGCATGCGCTGATCTTAATTCAAAGCATACTAATTAATATAATATGCATAAAATTTAACTATATTACATAAATAAGGGTTAAATATATATACATATCAAATAAAGTTTAATTATAATAGTCCGTTACATAAATAATAAAAGGGATGAGGACTTTTAGGGAGGTGGTGAGATTTGAGGTGGGTGATGGAGCTAGGGTTCATTTTTGGCTTGATCCGTGGCTCTGCATAGTTTTCAAGGAGCACCCTCAGTTTAACCTTGTTTTACAGATTAGAGACCTCTTGTATAGAAAATGAGTGTGCCACCACATTTTGCTCAAAGGGTTGAAGGGAGATAGTGTATCAAGTTGTTCGCAAGGGCCAACTTGATCCTCTTCCCCAAGGATCCCAGATGAGGGAACCCTAGGAGAGCCGCTGACTCCAACTACCGTCCATCTACGATCCATACTAGATCTGACCAACTGTCCATCCTACCTCCTCTACGTTCTTGACAGCCCATCTTTGTCTCAGTAGAGTCTTTCAGTGGCATGTTTTGGTCCTCTTACCCATTACTTAGAAAAAGTGCGCCACTCAACACAATTAGCAGGAAGGGAACCACTATGTTGATCTTTTAGCAAAGAGTAGTCTTAATGCCCCTACAGGGTTAACATTGTTACGGGAGCCCCCGGGATTCCTAAGACAGGCTTTAGCTGTGCTGATCTTGCTGGGAGTGCTATCCCAAGGCTTTTTGCTTTGTAGTTGTTCGGGCTTAGGCTTGCTTTAGTACCAATACAGACACATACACATACACACACTCACACTCACTCTCTCTCTCTTCTCTCTTTCTATTTAAGTTCAACATACGTACAAGTTACATGCTGGAAACAATGATGGCAGCTAGCATATATTAGTTACATGCCGGGTCTAAGCACCAAAAAAGAAAAAAAATGGAAAATAAGAAGAAGAAGAAGAATGGAATAAAATATCGCAAAATATCTACGATATCAAGCAATATATCGATTTTTCTTTCATTGCGATGCAATATTTTATGTGAAAATCACAAAATATCCTTAAAATATTGTGATAAATATCACAAAAGAATATATCGCAATTTTTTTAGACACAATTCTCAATATGTCGATGAAATATCGCGAAATGTCGCAAAAATATCATGAAATATTGCAAAATATCCCACAACTAGAATTTGTTAGTGATCATTAAATTCTAAAACTTTTAAAATTTTATTATACCCATACCAACAACAAGAAGTTCTAGCTTGATTGGTATGTCCTCCACCTCCCCATAAGGAAGGTTGAAGGTTCAAGTCCCCTTAAGTGGTGAAGTGTCTCTCATATTAAACCCAATGTTTCCCGTGAAGCCCATTAACCAATGGCCTTGGTCATCTCTAATCAGACCAGCTGCTCCTGCTGGGGCTGGGTTGGCACTAGAAGCCCTGTCGCCATTCACCTTAACCCATCTATCGTTGCAGCAATTGGGGTTTCCATGATTTGCTGTCCTGCATCATATTTGTCTCTGTATCTTCTGATATTAAAGTTCTTCTACCCGAAATGTTTTGCCTGATCTTCT
Organism: Nyssa sinensis; assembly: GCA_008638375.1. Taxonomy (NCBI): domain Eukaryota; kingdom Viridiplantae; phylum Streptophyta; class Magnoliopsida; order Cornales; family Nyssaceae; genus Nyssa; species Nyssa sinensis. Next base: position 4,403,032 of record CM018041.1, on the reverse strand, counting down.
CCTCATACTTCCTCTCAGATATATTAAAGAAAATTATTCTAAAATTCGTGATGTTGAACGAGAGCTGGAAAATCTTACATTGGAGATGAAACTTACAGCTGGGCCAAAGAAAGCAGGTCGGTGCATTGTCATAATTAGGTTTTCTTATCTTGAAATTTTGTGAAAATTTTCATTGTTAGTATATATTCTATTGATTATTTCTGTTGCTCTCATGCATGGCATGTACCTTTAGCACTTGAGCACATGAGAAAGAAAATAGAAATATCAACTGAGAGAATTCATGCTGCTAAGCTGAAGGAGGAACAAGCACAAAAGGTTTGTCTATCTTAATTAATAGGCTCAGCTAACACCCTTGTTGAATATCGTAGATTTTTTCTTTAATCATTATATAATATGTTCCATTTTCATGTTATATGCATAGTTTTTTTTTTTTGCTGCTTGAAAACTTAAAGATTTTTTTTTTTTTTTGAGTTCTGAATACCTTCTGCATGTTGAGATTGTGACCATAGCATGAAATTATCTTTTTCATGCATCAAGTAATGTGACCTAGAATTAGAATTAGACACATCCATGCAAGTATCTAAAGCATAAAATTTCTTTTCAAATTTTCTTTCTTTTCTGATTTTTTTCTTTCTTTCTTTTTCTCTTTTGGTTTGCTGGTCTTCTTTTCTGTCAACAATAATAATACTTCTTTGGGTGAATTATATTTCGTCTAGTATTCTGACCTTTACTGCGATGGTCTTGCATATGCTGTTATGTTCCATCAAGCATGGCTGAAGCAGAGTGGCATTTGCAGTGCTCTACTGTACTTCTCATTTATTAATAGATGTTAGCAATTTCTGCATATAGAATGTAGCAGATAGCAAAAGTTTGTTAGTTTTTTTAAAATTTGAACAATGAGTCCCAAAGATACCTTTGTTGGTGTGTAGGGGGTGAAGAAGATGCACACATCCACACTCAAAAATTCTTCTAGATCCTGATATTTGTAAACACCATGGTTTTGCTTTTAGGTCTGTCCCAAACTATGTAGCATGGATACTCTATTTTGGCTTACTTATCAGTGTTGGACACGTTTGGGACATGGACACATCCCATACATGCGAAAAAGAGTGTCCAATTTTTTTCCTGAATTTCAGATATGTCCTGGACATGTTAGGACACATTTTTAACACGTTTTTTGGAAAAATTTTCCCCTTTTTTTTGGCTAACTTTCCCCCCTCTTTTTCTCTTCTTCTTCTTTGTTGTTTTTTTTTTTTTTGGCGTGAAATGTCATTTTTGTGTGTCTATGTCATGTCATATTTGTGACCATGCTTCTTCGGTCCCAACCAGTCTGTGGACATGAACTCAACACTTGTTGGCAAAAATTTGGTGGCTGCATGAAAGAAAATGAACTCTTTGAAACACGATTAGTTCCTTTTACTTTTCCAATTTTAATTTTAATTTCCTGGAAAGACAAGTGAAATTTGCTTTTCTGTTTTTGAGAATCATCCAGAACTGATAACTTTGAAATGTAACCAAACACGTCTCCATCTTACACCTCCTTTGACTGAGAGAAAGGGTTTTAAGCTTCTTCCACAATTTTATTGTCAGAAGGGGCTTTAAGCTTGTACTTATATGTTTAGCAGCACTTCTCAATGGATGGGGAGTTATTTATTTTTGATAGTCTTTCTAAGGGTAGCATAAGGTGTTTACAGATTCTATTGGTCTTTCTTCAAATGATTAGTACTGTAAACTGTTTTCCCTTTTCAATCTGATAGACATTTTGAGTTTGTTTCAGGCATGGGAAGCGGCATCAAAGGCTGTAAAGGATGAGGAAGCAATTAAACAAAAGCTATGTGATGACTTGAGCCATCTGGTACACATCTTTATTAGATTTCGATTCTGAAGTGTCCCTGTCTACTAATCGTTCTACATACGCTTATATTTTACAGGTTCAAGAAAGCAGTAACACCCAATTTGCTAGACTAGAGGAATTAAAAAGGCGTCTGGAGGCTTTGAACCCAAGCAGATCATCTACTTCTGTCCCATACGTAAGTCGTCTTTCGTTTTATTCTTCACGTCATCATCCAAATTTAGAAAATGTGGACTCTAGACATAGAAAACGCTTTTTGTCCCCCCCCCCCCTCCTTTGTCAGCCCTTGCCACCACCTATATTTACTGGAAGAAGATTGTCCTATCTTAATCATTCCACCCTCAAGTATTCGGGAATCTGGATATACAGATGGGTTGTGTTATCTGCACACAAGCATGGTGTTGTCTGGTCAAAATTTTGGTTTACTTTATCTCCTTCTGATCCCACTAAATGATATTCCCTATGGCAGTTGCCTGCACATGAATGGATGCACAATATTGAAGTGGTATTGGCATTATCACTTAATATCAAACAGACCCTCATCTTTAGTCATTGACTGTACAATGTGGACAGTTCTATTTTGTCATCATTAACTGTTCCGTCTTCCTCACTCCCACCTCAACAACTGTGAAATACTTTTTTTCCCCAAAGAGAGGAGTGATATGAAAAGAAAGAAATAATGGGAAATAAGATATTCTCTCTTGGTGTCACACAAATAACATTATCTTTATCTCGTGCATACGTCAACATCTTTCACTCACTTGATACACATGCATATAAATGGAAAATGCTATAATCTTGCACTCAATGGCATGTTTAGGATGGAATATTAATGATGCCTGGACAGAGTAGCCCAGCTCTGGATGCTTCCTCAGTTCCTAGTACATTGGAACAAGCTGGTCAAGTATCTCAAAACATATCCAATCAAGGAAGTGGTGGAAAAGTTCCAGTCACGAATGGCCACAATCAACAGCCTTCTGTTGATGGTGAAGGAAGAGGAAAGAAGAAAAGTCTAGTCCAAGGGAGAGGAAAAGGAATTGGAGCAGTACCCAAGGGAAGACCTTCAGCACCAGGCTGGACTGGGGCTGGGTTTGATGTGGATGGCAGAACTTGAGAATATTACTACAGAAAGACTCTTTTCCATACTGAGATTGTGATGGGAAAGACTTCTCTGCTGCTCTCCTGATAGGTATTGTTTAGTCCATTTTTTTCTGTTCATTAATTTGTGAATAGATGTTTTCTATCTCTTTGTATTGTTCCATTTACTTATAGGTGTTGATATCAAGTGTGGCAATCTGACATTCTTGATCACTCTTTGCTACTTAAGATTCATGAAATGTCACAAATATTTTCACTCAATCGAAAAAGTTCAAGAATTTAATATTGTTTGTTGACCAAAGATCCAAAACATATATAATATGTATACAGAGCATATATATATATATGTATATATTCTTTGTTCACCATGAGCTTTAGTGCATAATTCTTATTTGGAGATAATTTGAAGTGAATATATCAATGTGCCTAATAGAAATGGAGGGGTAGGGTATAATGTCTAGCATTTGAAGGATCCTGCCCATGAGATCTTCCTGGAGAAGGTACATCTGTTGAAATAATCATAAACATTTCAGAAATGGTATTCAACGAGGCTGTGTTTTTGCATTCAAACTTCAGGTGATATTACTGCTCTTAAAACTTGTAATAGAAGCAGCTACTTAATGTTTGTTCTAGAGTAACCTAGCAGGGACATGTAGGAGGTAGAGGCAAATATATTGTATTCTGTTTAATTGCTACGGAGACAAAGGAAAGGGGAAAATGTAAGTTGGAAATTTACAAGAATAATTTAAATTTCTTTTTTTCCCAACTTCTTCTCTACGGTCATGTATTCTTTGAAGTAACCCCTTTAAAAGTCATTCAATAAAGTTGCTTACTTCCTCGGATGCTCCGGAGTTAGTTTAAACAGCAGAAGAAGGTTTTAAAAGACTTAATGATATGTGATCAAGGTCAATGTTACCAGCGATCTGTTAGCCTTTTAGTGTAGAATAGGTGCTAACTCCATTTGAAGAGGTTGGCAATGTAGAATTCCTTTAGGGAGGACAGGGTGGGGATTGAATCTATCTGTTTGGTAATATGTATATGTAGGGATGGTGGGTGGATTGAGTCACGAAAGTATCTATATTAATTAGAACATTAAGGATTGGAGAAAGAGACGAGAGAATGGGTGAGGACTGAAGAAGGGAGAAAAGGGTTGCCTAAGGAGAAGCCTGATCTGGTTAGATGGGTTTCTCAGGAAAGAAGACCCTTTGTAATTGTTTCATTTTTTTCTTTTTAGTTATTTATTTCCTATAAAATTGCATATACATATATTGATGAGGTGGCATGGTAATTTATATACTGTGTGTTTTGGAAAGAAAAGAATAGAAAAGAAAGGGTAGAATAGGATCATTGTGGAATCATATGCGGAGGTTTTATCAATCTGATCATGGAAGGCCATATGGTTAACCACCCTCACAGAACCCTGATTAATACTTGCAGAGACCTCTTGCACGAGAGCCAGGCTCTTCATGGCCCCAAGGGGCTTAGAAATTTTAGTGCTCCTCCCCAGCAAGTAAAGTCTCTCTTAGGTGGTTGGGTGTTGGGAGAGGTAGACTAGAGAGAGACCTAACATTTGGTGTTATTTTTGCATAGAGTGGTTGCTCTCATACGCAATTTACATACTCATGCTTGACAGACTGATTGTTTTTACCTTTGCACCAGTCAATGACCCCTTAATAAAGGGATAGAATAATCTTTAAAAAAGGAAAAGAAAAGAAAAGCTCTCCTTGTTTGGGAGTTCTAGGAGTGAGAAGAAATGGAAGGGAAGAAGATAATTTTTCCCCATGTTTGAGAGTTTATAATTGACAAATTTGGTTGAATGTATGCACACTCAAGAACGGTGAATTCAACAAGACATGTATAGGGCTGAGATAATCGGCGTTGATAGCAAGTTGTGGAGAGTTAAATTGTGCCGTTGGTGATTTGCACATCTAGCTGGTTAAGATCAATGTCGCCGAGAATGAATAATTTCTTCTTCAACAAGAACTTACACACAATCTTCCGTATATTCATTATATATACAATCACTAGAATTTACTAATTTCAATTCCAGTATTTTCCAAATCCTCTCCTCCCTCTGCATAGGATCCTTAAACCAACGTTTCTATTAGCAAATTGATCCTTGTTGTGAACTTCAGGCCTTCATTCCATTTTCATCAACTTCAAAACGTCCTTGCTATTCAATATCAATTATTCAACAGTTGACGGTGTCTTTGGATGAGTCATCTGGTGGTTCTAGGGTTAAGTTTTGAGTTACAGTTTCAGAGAGAGAGAGAGAGAGAGGAGATGACATTTCTCAAAAAAGTAGGACACGGATACATCAGGGATACGTTGAATATATTTGTTTATGTTTTTTCATCTGACAATATAATAAAATCTTAATATCATTTCAATTAAAATTGGCATACAAATACACAAATCATAGCAATATTATTAATATATCTAAGTAACAAAGTTATTAAATAAATATGCAAGAAATTTGTCATTTAATCATTACATCATAATCCAAGTTCTAAAAAATGTGTTAACTACTATATATACATACTCATATATTTGTATGTATGTATGTATGTATGTATGTATGTATGTATATATAAAGAGAAGAAAAAGAGGTAAAAATCTAGAAAAAAAATCGAAAAGAAAAAAATATTTAAAAATGTGTCCCTAATGTGTCCGAGATTCAAAAAATTTGGAAACTCTTTTTTCACGTGTCCGACACATGTCCGGAACATGTTCTAGTGTGTCCATATCCAACACGGATACGTGAAGCAAAATAGAATGCCCGTGCTTCATAAGTTAACACAATGACAGGAAAGGGCCATGTAAAGAAAGGCAAGGGGAAGCGCAAGGGAAGGGGAAGGAGAAGCGGAAGCTAAAGCTGTTGAATTGATTTGTACTCCTCCCACATCAAAAGAGAACCAAAAAATTAAGATTCTCTTCTTTATAGAAGGGTGCCTAATTGTGAATCTTATGTCTACAACTTAGCTGATTGATTTTGTGTTTAATAATATTTTATTTGTCTAATTGAGACAGCTGTTAAGCTGTCTAAAACTTAAAAAATATTAGTCCAAAATATCTCTGGAAAAAAATAGTTCCAAAATTTTGAATTAAGAATCATAAGTTGAGCAAACCCGAAAAAATTTAATTTGTATTTTGGTTGGTCTTGGGGTTAGGTTATTTGTGCTAAGCATCGAGCTTGGGACGGACTTAGGGTGATTTTAAATCTCAAGCTGAGCTTGATCAGGGTTCAAGTCCACCCGAGTTATAGCCATACTTTATTAAGAGGAAAAAGAAAGAAAAAGGATGTTCATTTTGTTAAAAGGGTAAACGAGGAAGTCGCTTTTTATGAAAATTAAGAGCAAATCGGCTAATCACTAACCCATTTTCTTTTTGTTCCATTTCCTCCCATTTTTGGGAAGAAATTCAAAGTTGGGGCCAAAAGATGATTGCCATCCCTCCATTTCTTTCTTCTTTCCACCTCTTAAACTTCCAAACGTGGGAAAGAAGGTTTTCTCTCCCCCTTTTTCCTTTCTTTTTTGTATTTTTTTTCCACTTCCTTTCAACCCAACGTAATGTTAAGGCTCAGTAAAAATTGTTGCAGTGCTCTAACTCTTAACATGTAGTATGACAATATTTATAAATGTGTGTGTGTAAACATAGACTAGCAATATTGCCAAAGAAACAAACACTGTTTCTGTGGTTATCTTAAAAGCTCAGTGTAAATAGACAAACACACCCTTTAATAGTTGAAAAGTCCCAATCTCACCCTTTGCTCTATTTCTTCTCACTTCCAGTTACAACAATCCCCTTCTCTCTTTCCGTGATCTGTTCCATATCCATCACGTGATACTGTTATTTGGCGATATTTACTCTTCAAAACAATGTGTGTGTGTGTGTGTGTATTTTTTTTTTTAATCAATGGCTGCCTTGGATTACCTAGGAGGTCCATAATATTTGTCATTGATCTTTGATAACCACACTACTGGTTAAAAAAATCACCACACACCCAAAATGCAAGATTGCTGGTGCAGGTATAATTCAATTTGCGTGTCAAATTAATTAATCTTTTTGCTAAGGTGGTGGCACCAACACCCCCCCCCCCCTCTTCCCCGCCCTTTTTTTCAAGGTGGATTTAATTTTGAGTGTTATTATCCCATTTATGGTCAGATGATGGCGACATTTTCATTGTGTTTCTTGATGAGGAGATGAATTGGGATGGAATTGATTGTACAACCACCTTTTCATACTATACATATTTGAGGTTTAGATTCATCAATGATGATGGCTGGTGTTATGTTGAGTGATTTTGCAGGTGGTTGTATATTTCTTATTTACTTGTTTTGGCTTTTATTTTGTTCAGTTTTCATCTTTTCTTGTGGTGAGAAACATGATGATGAATGGTGACTCTGGAATTGTTTGCCATCTTTGGTGAGTGGAAACAGAGGAGCTATTACATAGATGATTTTGCATGGATTTATTTTTTCGAGGACCACATTAGTCTTTTTATAATTTCAGCATTTTCAAGTTTTTAACTGTTGAAAATAGTGTGTTTCTTTGGAACTTTGCCAGCTTAAAGCATAAATGAGCTGGTACATAACTGGACCCGAGTCACATTTACTAGGCTCCCATCCTTAGTGTCAGTTTCTGTTCTTGATGGTCACATCTTATTATACAGCGTGCATTATATCTATCTGACTTACCCACATGTTTGTATCATCTTATATGCTAGTGTCTTATCCACATGTTTGTATCATCTTTATATGCTAGTGTCTTATCAGGTCATTTTAGTTTTGATCATGTCAAATTTAAATTTTGAAGTGGGGTCTATTTGCGCACCTTAAATGGATGGCCCCTTCTAGGCGATGTGGAAGCAATCAATCACTGAGACTAAATAGCTATGCTTTTTAGAATATTAGAAGTATATATATAATTCGCTTTGGGTAGAACCCATCTCAAAAGCTAGCTGTCAAGATGAGGGGCTCCTAGGCTTATAAGTACTGAAACCTTGCCTTTCCCAATTGACGTGGGATTAGCACTCCCATCCTACCCGCCCATTGGGAAACATGCCCGAGAACATGCTCCTTGGCGTGGCCATGGTGACAATAGGGTAGCGCCCTTCTTTTTGGCTTTTCTCAAGCGCGCCTCCATCACTGGATCTAGCTCGGGTCTAGACCTATTTTTTGCTCCAGGTTCGGCTCTGATACCATTTCGCTTTCAGGTAGAACCCATCTCAAAAGCTAACTGTCAAGATGAGGGGGCCCTAGGCTTATAAGTACCGAAACCTTGCCTTTTCCAAATCGATGTGGGATTAGCACTCCCATCTATATATACATGTGTGTGTGTGTATTGAGGGTTTCATTTTTCTAGTTGACAATATATGTCTGGAGTCTGGACATTGCGAGAATGATGATGATCTCCCTAGACTGTTTCTGGCCACCAGTTTTATCAATTAATAATTTTTTGTGGGACAATATTTTTTTAGCACAACTATTCACTTTAAAAAAAAAAACCTTTTATACTTTTAAAAAAATAAAAATAAAATTGTCTTCTAAAAAAATACATTTATACTTAAAACATGCTTTTACATGATTAATTGGGTTTAGAAAATAAGTTTGAAATTAGTTAGCATTGAAATTAAAAAAATAATATTGTACAGTAAAAAGGAAAAACTCAAAAGAAATGAGTAAAATCTGTCTAGGAAGTTTTACCCCAGTTCTGGTGCTGAACCAGGTTGAATTCCCATGCTATGCCACTGCATTTAGTTTTAATTGATGGTGATTGGAGGGAAGGCGGTAGTGTGCAGGGCGGTGGGTGTATTTATGGCCGCAAGGGAGGCTGAATCTGAAACTGAAGCAGTGGTACGTACAATCTCAAACGGCATTGTAAGAAGGATAACGCCAGTTCACCCACCAGACTGACCTGTTTGGTAAAACCATTCATGATTGAACTGCGCTCTTTCAGCATTGCAAATTGCATTCTCAATAATTGAAACGCGCCAAAAATCCGTAATACTCAGGCCGATGAATGCCATCAGGTATTCATTCCATTGACCAAAACAGTGATTCTTTTATGTGCATCACTACATTAAGAAACTCTACTTTGAAAAAATATATATATATATATATTTATATATTGAGTATTCTTGGATCAGTATTCTCAGTCATGAGATTGGTGGTCACGCGTACAAAAATAATATATTCTTATACACATGATTATCGATCTCATCATTAAAAATATAATAATCCTAGTATCCCAAAATTACTTGTACATTTTGAGTGACCCATTCATTCTTCGCTTAAAAACTTGTACAAATACTTAATTTTAAGATAAATTGTATTGATTTCTTATGAGGTTTATTAGGGTTTCTAATAAACTTGTACAAATTGTATTGTTTTTAATAAATGAAATTACAATTTATGCTCAATTATAGATGAGTTTATAAGTGTGCAAAGATAACTTGATAATTCCATTTTATAAATGAGGAGTACAACAACCCTTAGCAAAGGAAAACAAGGGTTATAAAATGGCTAAACTATTCAAGCTGAACTAGTGATTGATTCAGTTAGAATCTTGTTCGAGATTAATTTGTAAGATAAATAAGTCAAAGTTAAATATATTTTGAAATTCATAAATTTATTAAACCCATCTTGAATTCAAGTGAATAAACTAATAAATATCTTAATATTTTATAAAAATTCAAGATTAATGAGCTTCACTATCAATAAACTCAACTAAAAGCTTATTCAAAATTCACTCAAGACACACACACACACAAAAAAAAAAAAAAAACTTAAGTTTGGTTACAATTTGGAATTTGTTAATTTTAAAAAACTAAATTTGAATGAGTCGAACATATCTGAATAACTCATTGTTCAACTTAATTCAACTGTTTACAATCTTAAAGAAAAAGTATTCATAATCAAAGTATCCAACTTCCATGATGCACACACCAGGCTTTTGTTCCCATATCAAGGTCCTTTATCAGTGAGTCCTCATTAAAGACAGCATTACACCAACATTGTAAAACTCCAAAAATAGTGGCCAAAAGTTCCAAAATCTTTACACCAACCCATGGTTTATAAACCCTAGATGTCAGCATATATAAAAGCGGAATACAAACAGTATCTATAGCACAACTTTGACACACCAAACAAATTTAACAATGGTCCCCCATTAATCCAAACAAACCTGCGTTCAGTTTTTTTCTGAGCTCTTTCCCTCCCCCATTAATGGCAGAGATGGAGTACTAATAAAGACTTCACCACATGACTGCAATTTTATTTTCATTTTGTATTTATGTAGTATTTGAATTTCCCGCTTAATTTCTCTACGTGTTAGGTTTGGTTAGTTTGGCCAAGGGTCAACAACGTAGAAATTACGTAGTAATATTCAACGGGGATCATAACGCCCCGCCAGTGACGACCATCCCATCAGGTGATACCTAACACTTCTCGTCGTAGAGAAATTAATGAATTGTTCGATTTTAATGATACTAATAGTTAGATGATTAGTCACACACAGAGATATATATATATATATATATATATATATTAATTTATGACATAATATAATAATACGATATAAATACGATACAGAGTTAGTAGATTTGAGTTGAGATTAAATGAGTTTGAGTTATAAATGAATTGACACGATTAACATGATTATTAAACAGGTCGAGTTAAGATTGACATGCAGGTTGACACATTTAATACGAATAAACACGAATAATTAGGAATATGTTATATATTTATATGTAATAATTAATAGTTTTTATAAGTAAAAAATAATAATATTATATTATATTATAAGTATTAATACAAAAATTTAGAAGGTATTATATTTTAATTTAATAAAAATATACAAAAAAAAATACAATAAAAGAAGAAGAACATCTTAATAAGTATATTTATTAAACAAATTATACGTGTTAAACGTGTCAAAATTCATAACACGTGTTAATTTTAATCCGATTATTTATTCAATGAGTTAAAGTGTCGTGTTGTGTAACTCGTGTTAACACAACCTATTTATTAAATAAGTTATACTGTCGTGTCATGTTAAAATCGAGAGTTTTGACACGATTAATTAATCGAGTTGTATTCGGATTAACCCATATAATTAAATACCCATACTTTAACATGATACGATTGACACTTTTACATACGTGTATAATATATTATTACAGACATGACTTTCAATCTAAGGAAATATTGAATAATTGCTCTCGTCATATGAGCTAGACCATTATTTTATTATTTCTTATTTAGAGCGTTCTTGTTTTTTTCTTCTTTTTTTTTAATACAAGCAGTGAGAAAATCTTAAGATAAATCATAAATAACATCGGGGATCATAACGCCCCGCTAGTAACAACCATTCCATCACATGGCACCTATCCCGCTCGTCATATGAGCTTGACCACTATTTTATTTTACTTCTTTATTTATTTATAGGAATGATTTTTTTTATATATTCAAGCGACATGAGTGAGAAATTTTTTTTAAGAAAAATATTTATATATTATATATATATATTTTTATATACAAATGATGTGGGAGAGAAAAAAAATTAAGATTTTATATATTATGTGTGTGCAACGATTCGAATTAGAATTATGTATATGAGAGAAATGAGTATTTTCATCTCAAATAAGTCTACATGTAACCATCTTATAATTAATATTTAATAAATTAATAATTTTTAATAATTAATAAATTTTTAAAGAACCAACTTGGTGTCATGGTAGATAATTAATCACTCTATTACTTAATAATTAATACATTTAAAAAAATTATAATATTAATTATTAGAGAGAAAAAAATAGTCATATATATCCTATTTATGACATGTCTTGGTGATTATATCAATTAATTCTACATAATTGAAGTCAAAAAAATTATAACATCAAGAAAGATAATTTTTTTATTTAAAATAGACATTAAGAATTTTTTATGTCACAAGTATTTTATGTATTTTTTTATGAAAAACTAAAAACTCATTAAAAATTTGTATATAAGGTCTTATTTTTGTATTAAAAATTATTTACATAGTAAGAAAGAATTATTAATTAATAAAAATATAAGAAAACATTAATAATTAATCATTCTAATAATTAATAATTTTCAATCTCTCATATTTATTAATGATTTACTCTTTTTATTTCTGAAAAATGATCAGCCACACACAATATATATTAATTCAATTTTTTTTTTCTTTTGGTACACCTTTCATCCTAACCCAGTCTCTGGCCAGGTGATGTGCCAAAAATTATATTTGTAATAATATATTATATATGTATATATATATATATATATATTGTAATGTTTCGTGAAATTAAAATATAAATAATGAATAATATTACTTTTATATGATAATAAACCTCACGAACGTAACAATGAGGTGGAAAGAATTTAAATAATGTAATATGGAGTAATGATACATAGGTGATAAGTGAAAAATAGTAAAAATAAGAAAAAGATGTAAGGTTTTTTGGTATTTGTTCGAACGAACACTAGAGATTCTCTTATAAATTTTGTTTGATATTCGTTGAACCTTGATTCGAACGAACGTGTGACAGAAAACTTTAAGTTGCGGGTTAAAAAGAAATTTACGCATAAAATATACTTTCCCCCTCTCTTCCAAACTCTCTCTGGGGAAAGTTAAGGTTAGAAAATTTCTTGGACATTCCTGAATCTTCAAGTCTTGCAAACACATCACATTATAAGAAGTCAAGAATAAGAAGAATTTAAACCGATTGAAAAGTTAGAATTTCAAGATTTTTTCAAGAACAAAAGGTAAATTTGGGGCTATTCATTTTTTTTTTTAAATTTCTTGTATTTCTTTGTAGATCTAGCTTGGTTGAGTAAAATAAATAATGTAAATCATTTCTTAGGTTTTGGGAGTAAGAATTGAAACTTGAAATTGGAATCTTTCTCTCTACGTATAAATCCATACTTGTTTGAAGGTAGAAATTCTAACTTAGGTGATAATTAGATTGGAATCTCTCTCCATTTAGTTATACTAATCTTGCCACATACTTGTTGATAATTAGATTATTGATGGTTGTTCTTATAATAATTAATGAGATGATATGAACATTGATTATGTTCGTGATTAAAGTAAAAAATATTAATAAATAATAAAATATAAAAATAAAAATGAAAAGATAGAATAAGACTACTTGATTGACTACTACCCATGTTGACAAATGAATCCAAACTTGATTTGTAATTTGAATGAGTTTAATACTTTAATTACTAGTTAAATTCTAATTTCTATTTGAAATCCGTGCAGTTATCCTTGTTTATATATATTACTATTTTTTGAGATCAGATTTTTAAATATTAGGAATCATGAGAAATATTAGCATTAATTATGAATAGTCGCACTCATAATATATATATATATATATTATATATGTTAAGGACAATATTAGATTACGAAGTTTACGGTAGTACGCAAAAAAAGTATTAACATCAAATATATATCAATCAAACTACACGTACGATCGATTTGATAACATTTTTCATTATATATATATATAGATAGATATAGATATGATACTCATTATGTTACTGCCTCTTTTGTGTACTGACTTCTTGTTGAAGTTGTATGACCATATATATTCCTTTTACGATAGTGTTGATTTTGTTTTGTTTTGAAATTACGTCACGTAACTGCAGTAACTCATGATGATGACTGAACTAACAGTTGTCTTCTGCAAAAATTCTTGAATGAATAATTCTACTACAGTCATGGTATCTCCTTTTAATATTAGGATAAATTAGTTGTTTGTTATGACATTTCTATGGATTTTATTAATTTTTTATAAAATTTCTAACAGTTATATTTATATTTCTTAAAATTTTCTAATAATTACACTAATATTTATTAAAATTATAATAATATTTTTTTGTTTTATCAAATAATATATAAATATTTTGTCTAGTCAATTTTTTTAATTGATAAAATTACTTTTTATATTTTATATTTTCAATTTTTTAAATTTTGATTTTTTTTAAATAAATATTGATAAGAATTTTAAATTTATTTTTATATAAAATAAAAAAAATTATTTATCTTAATTTTTTAAAATAAAATAATAAAAAATCTTTAAAAAAGTTTTAAAAAATTGATAAAAATGCAATAAATAAATAAAATAGATAATTTTATCATTTAAAAAAAAATTAATTGAAAGAAATTATCTATATATCGTTAGGTAAATTAGAATATGTAAATGTAATTTTCAGAAATTTTGAATAAGATCTTTGTAATTGTCAAAATCTTAAAATAGATTAATGTAATTTATATTTAATATTATTATTAAAAAGAATATACTGACACACGTTATTTCAGTCCCATTGACAAATATCTCATTTTTCGAGCAATGAGATTTTTTCGAATAATGCCTAATTTTTTATTAGAAGTAAAATCTCAAATGACACTGATAGAATTTTATTATTTTAATATCACATCATGGTCGAAATAACTATATTTAATACAATAGTATCAACTCATTTGGTAAACAACTTTTGTAAATATAGTTTTTTCCCAAATTCTTTTTATGATTTTCAATAGGTAATAGAAAACTTTCTCGAATATTTTCAAAATATTTGATGTAATTAGACTAACCTCTCTTGAGTTATCTGACATTTACAAAAATTTTAGATTTCTTTTTTATTTTTTAAAAAATCACATTTATCTCCTTTCTATGTTACTAACAATATATATATATATATATATATATTTTTTTTTTTCTTACAAAATTTGTTATTAATGGTATTATAATTTTAATCAAATTTTTTTATACGGATAAAATATCTTTTGTACATTCACCTCTCATATCTTTTTGAAAATTACACAGAAATTTTTTTATAATTATGAAATATTTAAAAGAGGCCCAAATGATAATTACTTTTAAAAATAAAATAATAAATTTATATTTTTTATTAACTAATTAATATAATATAAAAAATTATTAAAAGAAAATAAAACAGAAAAGATGAATATAATTATTATTTATAAAAATTATGAGAGACAATCGGTGACTGTGAAGTGACCATTTCTTATCAATCTTGTTTTCTAAACACCACAACACATTGAATTCATTCCAAATCGTTCCTTAAACTTAAAACACATACAATCTACTCAGTAATCTGTCTACAAATCTGTCATTAGCACCGCTAATCACACGTAATTACACCATTCTACAAAAATAAAAAATAAAAATTACGAGTGAGTATTTGTTGTCGGCTTTGCATCCCACCACGTGTAGTCCGTCAGACCTCTTTTTGACGAGTCCAAGGTCGTCTGACACAACGAACGGCATCTCATCACGTGAAACACCCATGCGACGTCCTGTTTACTCCGTCATGCCCCGCCAAACACTTCCATGGCCGTTTCCTTCACCAGTGAGTCCACAATGTCGCGTTCAATCTCTGACACTATCGCTTCACCTTCCTCTTCAAACGCAGTCGATCTCTGTAGCGGTTGTTGATGCTTACACAGATCTATATCTATCAAAGCATCAATGTCTTCCAGAACTCGACAATCGGCCGAAGGGAAGCTTTGGATTTTCGCAAACAGTTTGTCGATTAATTGCGATCCATTCATGATCTGATAATCATCTGAAATCGAATTTAACCATGGCTTCAAATTGAGATAGGGTTTCAGAAGTTCTACAAGAATTTCGTCGACGAGCTGGAACAAAAGCTTTCTGTTACAGCGATGGCTTAACTGTGAGACGGTGGTGGAGCGACAGAGAAGTTCCAGAAGGTGAAAGATGGAAGGGTCGAGAGGATGAGACGAAGAGTACCATCTTGTGCCCGACACTGGGGCATTTCTGTCGATGCCAGTACATTTTATTATTCTTGAAATGTACTGAAATTCGGCTCCATCACCGGTGGTGGCGTCTTTAGATCTGTCATCGTTGCTGATGTCTAGGACGGCGAGCGTATGCGTCGCTTTTTGCTCGTACAAATAGCTCGAATGACAAGATGATAGAGCATCAGATACCTGTGACTGTTTTTGTCCCTAAACGAGCATCAAAATTAAAATATAAACTAATGAATTTCTAGAAAGAAGAAAAGGAATGAAATTAATTAATTAGAGTACCTGCTTTTGAGGTAATTTTGTTTCGGGAGGTGAAGGGTCTTTCTTGACTGTGAGAAGAGTCGGGACATTGATGTTGAGAAGATCATTCGATAATGGAGTTTTCTTGCATTTCTTGTTTATTGTTCGTGAACGAACAAATGGCTCTTCTTGCTTGTTCCGCATTGTTTCTGAGGTTTGCGGAGGCTTTTTGAGACGCTCAGTGAAGTGTTCACTGACAGCTTTCTTGCATTTCTGTGTTGAATTCTGATGTTGTTGTTGAACTTGTACCGGTTGAGCTTTTAGCTTCAATGGAAGTTTAGTTGGTTGTGAGTGATTATCTGCGGATGAAGATGACAATGAAGGGCGAAAATTTTGATTCTTATTGGGCGGTGTTATCACCTGGTTTGTTCTTGGGTTCCAAGAACCTGAGCCTGGGAGAGCAATATGGTGATAATTGCTTGCTAGGGCTCAATTCATCCCCGGTTGATAATCTTGTTGAAGTACCCTTTGATGCTTTCTTTGATTTCAGTTGAAGAGCAGGCAGATCTCTTGCTTCGTCTCTGCTTTTTGGTGGTGTTTGTTATGTCAAGTCCAACTCTTCTGCTAACACTTTCTCTAACCTGCTTCACAATCTGTCTACCATAGTTGCTCTGACTTCTGTTCTCATCTTCTTGTTTAAGCTCTCGCCTCCTCGCAGTCCTTGGAGTCGAATAACTTGAGAATTCAAATTCTTCACTTACAGACACGTTCTCTTTGTTGATTTGAACTGAAAGTCGGTGATCAATATCCGATCTTCTCGCCGATGAGATTCTGGGTGTCTCTGGCAATGAACGGGTGCCGGTAATTTCTGCGTCAAAAAGACTCCGGTTGCCGCTTGACCGGCATTGAAGCATCTGTCGAGATTGGTATTCTTGCTTCAGGTTTTGCACTCGAGGATGCAGATGTGATTTTGGAAGAGGGTTCGAAGTCGATGACAGAGAGGGGAAGGAGCTTTCAGGAAGAAGATCAAGACCCATCAATCTAGCTACTAGATTTGGGGTCTTCGTGCCCGGGGAGCTGCTGAATTCTAAAGATAAATCGTCTGTTCTTGCTCTTGATGCTGATACAGTGCTGCAACCACTTGTTTTAATTTGAATACCCACCTGAATTTCAAAATCATAACTAGATTAAGGATCGACTCAACACCATTAATGGATTTGGAAAGTGATTTGAATATATACACTCACTGGGATGTTTAAATTCTGTTGTTCTTTCATGGCTGATGACGATGAACAAGTAGCCGCCATGAAAGGCTCCTCGAGCTCCAAGCTATTTCTTGGTGCCTCTACCCCTGCATTAAACGAAAACCCATTATTACTAAGAAGTTCAGAGAGAGAAACAGATCATAGAGAGGTTTTAGAGAGAGAAAGATGACCTTTGAGGACAGTGGGTTCTTCTGGAGGGAAATTATCAGGGTCCAAAGGGAGTTGCTGGTCATGTACAGCAAACTGAAACTGATGGAAATCAAAGAGTTGAAGGACAGCACACATGCAACCAGGAGTAGTGCTACTGCCTTTCTCTCCTCCTGATGATCTTCCTCTCTCTGTGGATCTGCTACCAGAACCACCCCAATAGAACCGCTCTTTCCCCATAACGAGCAAAGATCTCTCCTACTTTTCTTTGGAGACAAGAAAGAAGGTATAAAAGCTTACAACAATGGAAGATTCAGAACGAAAATGACACAAGTGGAGTCTTAAATCAGAAAGAGAGTGAGGTTTGTAGAAGCTGAAAAGCTAAAAAAATCTACTGAAGAAGCGGAAAAAGCGGATCCATGAAGGCATAACTCAGCACCACATTTGATTTGTGGAAGAGAATTTAAAGTACAACAAATGGCTGTGTTATATTCTCTTTCTCTATCTATCTATATATATATATATATGTATCTCACTTTATCTTACTCTAAATTCTGATCACTCACTCCCAAGTTCAACCACCAGACCAAGAACGAGAACCCACTATATGTTATCTCTCATTGGGAATTGAAATGGGAAGAAATGACGATATATATGACATCTCTCTCTATCTCTCTCTCCATCTTCCCTGTGACTGTGTTTTATAATACGAGGTGGTTTAATGGGATCCGTAACCCATTCTATTTTGAATCATGGCTGATTTATTCTCCATTCTTTGACCCATCCTGAAACAAACCATGGTTAAGTTCTTTAATTCACTGCAATTTTAGCCATTTAAGTTTGTTGAATGTGACTGCACGTGATCCAGACTCCAGAGTGAGGTATGGTGCACCGGTCCTTTTAGCACCAGAATGGAAAGTTGAGACGAAGAGAAGATATAGAAATAGAATAATGAGAGAGACATTTTCAAACCAAAGAACTGAAGAAGTTTTTCTTTTCAGGAAGGGAAATAAGAAAATTTGGATCGGCAGATTGGAACGTTTTGAAGTTTAAATCGAATATTTTTAATATTTAAATATTTTAAAAATATCTATTTTGATATTTTCAAGTTCAATTATTCATTTCAAAAGAGGGATTTTTTTTGAACTTCTGTTTTAAAAAATGTCTATTTTTTATTTATATGATATATTCGATATTTTTAAGAATTTATCTAAACACTATAATATATCTAAATTGTGAATGTTTAAATAAATATATTTAAAACATGTTTAAATGATATTGTAATATTTAAATGAACTGTCAAAAATAGTTGAATATATTATATAGACAGAGAATAAGTTTTTCGAAATAGAAGTTTAAAAGAAAATGGTTTTTTATTAACACTTTTTTGAAACGAATATTTTAAATACATCAAAATAAATATTTAAATAACAAAAAAGTTTAATTTGAATTCCAAAACACCACTGCCCATTTAAATATGCCTATAATTTCTTTTCAAAACAAATCACTACATTAATTGACTCTGTTAAATTTAGTGGAATAATATAAAAGAGATAAGAAATATTGAAAAACGAGAGAAGAAGGAGAAGGGAAAAACTCAACGGGCTACATTATATTAGACTGAA
Organism: Nyssa sinensis; assembly: GCA_008638375.1. Taxonomy (NCBI): domain Eukaryota; kingdom Viridiplantae; phylum Streptophyta; class Magnoliopsida; order Cornales; family Nyssaceae; genus Nyssa; species Nyssa sinensis. The sequence goes on along the minus strand of CM018041.1, from coordinate 4,383,980 downwards.
TTATTCTGAAACTAAACAAGAGAACTCTTTATATAAGAGAAGTTATGAAATTGTACATGAAAAATATTAATAAATAAAACAAAGGTCATGAGATTGTATATGAAAAGTGTTAATAAAAAAAATAAACTATGAAGCTTTAATCCATGCTAACATTACACAATAATATATATATATATGTAACTATTATACTATCCAACAAACGTGATTCAAAATATATATATATATATATATATATATATACACGTTACTTACTTTTATATCAAACGCCCCATGATTGGAGGCGAAAGTAGGGGATATAATTCCAAAATTGTAAATAAATACAAAAATAAAAAATGACAAAGTTTGTGCACAAATTAAAACCACGGCTATCATTTTAAGAAATTTCATAATTTTGTTTTATAGAGTTTTAAAAGTACTTGGAGTATTTTTTAATATTCTTAATCATAGTTGGAATTAATTATATATAATAATATTCTAGAGGGAGTACCTGTTTTTATTAGTATGATTGAAATAAATAAATAAATTATATATATATGTACGTAAGTGTAAGGTATTGATAGAAAAAATAGTGACTAATATATATTCGGTTGATTTTGGATTTAAAAAAAAAAAGACTATAATAAGTGGAAAGTTAATATATCTATCTATATATATATATATATTTGGTAGCATAGGGTAGGGCACTTAAAAAATACATATAGAAAAACAATATATAAGTAAATTACTAAATTAGTATGCATGATAGGTGGCCGGGCACAGTGTTTTTCGGGATTCTCGACAGGAGTTGTACAGGCCCAAATATGTAAATTTCCCCTGATCCCCCTGACATGGCCCAAAACTGCAGCCAAATCCCACTTGTGACTCTCTCTCTCTCTCCCCCTCTATATATATATATATATATATGGGCACAGGGTTTACAGGATTCTCGACCGGAGTTGTACAGGCCCAAATATGTAAATTTCCCCTGATCCCCCTGACATGGCCCAAAACTGCAGCCAAATCCCACTTGTGACTCTCTCTCTCTCTCTCCCCCTCTCTATATATATATATATATATATACATACATACATATGTATATACTATATATACTCTTTCCTTTCTTCAGGAGTAGTATGGGGCGTTGTCCCCATGCATACAGCACCATGGAGCTACCTACCAGTGCAGAGGGACCACCGCTGTGCCTTCAAATGTTTCCATTCTTGTGTTGGTAGTGACAGCAGTTTTGGTTTCTTTTGTTTTGTTTTGTTTTAACTCTTTAGTGCTTTTGATCTATGAAGCATATGAAGGAAAGGAAATGAAAAAGAAGACTGTCGTGTTTGGAGGTAGTTTGATTACTTTCTGTCCAATTGTCCCTTTCTCACCTGGCAAAGGATGATGAAAGCTTAATTCAAAAGAAAAAATTATTGGCACCTAAAAGAATGAATAGAAATATTGAAGTTTCATTTCAAAGTCAGGGTCTCATATCTACAAAATTGAAACCAAATTTAGGTTTATATGACTTTATTATAAGAATGTATATAGAATAAGCTGCAGAAGAATTTATAAAACAATAAAACTAGTTTAATTTCAAGTATGTTTTTTCAAAACGTTTTGATAATGATAACCTTCGTGAAATCATATCCAAAACTTCTAAATTTGATTCAAAGTAATGAGACTTGACAAAACTATCATCTTAATTATGACTATGTTTATTTGAATTAATTATAAGAACATACAAAGAATAAGTTGTAGAAGAATTTATAAAATAATAAAAATGTAGGAAGTTCAATTTCAAGTCAATTTACACATATCATTATTAAAAATGTTTCCTCAAAACATTTTGATAGCGATGACATTCATGAAACCATACTCAAAAACTCTTATATTTGATTCAAGAGGAGACGACGAAATTCATTATCTTATAGATGTGACATATGCCACTTTTCGGTTAAATTTGTATGTTTAAGCCTTCAATTAATTATATTTTTTTACTATTTTAATTTAAAAAAAAAAAACTTAAATCATTGGAGTTCCATTTGTGCCAAAATTCTTCTTTTCTAATCTAATTTCTATTTCTTTCAATTTTCTTTTTATTTTTTGATATCTCAGTTTTATTAAATTTTGAAACTTTTTATTTCTCTATAAATACGATGTAAGAAATTTTTATTATTCAGCTTTATCAATAATATTCAATGTTTTGAATTTTAGAAATTATTCTCGTGTATTGTGGTAGACTAAATAGTTAAGAATTTGACATGCTCAATTCTTATTTCGCATTTTGTGTTGCATCAAGATCAAACAATATTTTTCGGCATTTTAATATCCATTTGGTTCTAGAATTTAGTGAGGAGAAATTAAAAAAAAGAAAGAATATATCATGAAATGAAGGAAAAAAGTGATTTCTCTCATATTTTCTTTTTATTTAAAAAAATTAAATTTAAATTTTATTCATAAACCATTGAAAATAAAGAGAAATGACATTTAAAACTTTAAATCTTCGTTTAGTTACTGATTCAAACACAGATTTTTAATTTCAAAAAGCGGGATACGTGTTTGACTAAGTTATTCGTTTTAATTTTTTAAAATTTAGATTATCATATCCAAATGCATTTTTATAATTTTTAAAAAATTAATTACAAAATTTTTAAAAATGTCTTTTAAAAAATTATATCTCAATCACTATCTAAACACAGCCTAAAATTTTTAAGTACTTTTCCACTTCTTTTTTGCTCCCTATTTTCGAACTAAATCCAAAAAAAAAAAGTATATTCTTTTGTAATATATGAACCAGACAAATCTGCAGTATTTTTTAATTGAAAACAAAAGCTACGGAATGGAAAATATATATAATTTTGATGTATTTCAAATTAACTTAATAAGTTGTTCCTATCTTTTTTAATATCATTTTGTCTCATCCTTATCAACTCTTTAGTCGATCCCAGTAATTGTTTTTTTATAACAATACTTTTAGATAATTCAACAAATCGGAGTTTTTATCTTTCTTATTAAAATCTAATTTTAACAAACTTTTTAACTTATTTTATTTACAGTATGTATGTGTGTATATATATATATATATATATATATATATATATATAAAAAGTGTTTCTTCAAGAAATGTCTATAAATCATAAGTTTAAGAAATAAGTTGAAATTTGTGTGATTAAAATAAATTTGAATAAAAATAACTTAATTTAAAGAAAATAAAAAAAAAAAAGAACATAAGAGATTGGTGGGTCAACTATGCCCATCCCAAAAAGCCCAACATTATCTGATATTATTGGGCAGGCCACGTTTTAGGCCCACATGTGATAGTCCTAGCCAAAACCAGATTTTAAAAGTCCAGGCCTAGTAGGAGAGCTAAGCGAAGAAGATGGGTCAGCACCAAATATCAAAGGTTTGATTATTCTCAGGCTTTTGATAATGAGGCACAGCATATGCTGAATTAGTCTTAGCTTAAAATTTCAATAACATTATTATCAATGTCACAATTTATATTTTAGTTCCAATTGCATTTGTGGGTATTTGGGAATTGGGATTGTTTCTCTGTACACATAAAAGTTGCGTTTTTACAAACGCACTTTTATGCATTTTAAAAAACAAAACTAATACAAGAATAGTTTTGAAACTGCTACGTTTATTGAAACTATTTTTGCAAACGAAAGCACAAAAATGATGGTGTAAATATTGTAGAGAAGCAATAAAAGTAAATAGCTAAATCGATCTCATACTAAAATAAATAAATAATAAAAAAATATAAAATATACGTGATTCGACAAGATACTTAAATTTATAAATAACAATGATTAATTCACTGTATCGATGAGAGTACAAGATCACAAAATGCTCACAAATCTAAAATTTTATTTTCAATCAATGACAAATCACACAAAGTCGTATATTCTCATCAGAGAGAATCCTAAAAACAACAAATACAAAATATAAGTGATTCGACAAAATATCTAAATTCATGAATAACGATAATTAATTTACTATATATCGATAAAGAATACAAAATCACAAAACACTCATAAATCTGAAATTTTCTTTTCACCCAATGACATCTCACAAAATGAATCCTAAAAATAATACCTTTCCAAGTGCAAGTTACAAAATAAAATACGAAACAAATAAAAAATATCCGAGCAAGACATGTCAAAATATTTTTGAACCCCTATTTTCTAGTTGCATCACATCATTCAAAATTCAAATAAATTCATGATACTGACTCAACAGTAAGAATTGTCCCAATAATTTTACTGCAGTTGCTTCTCAATTTTGCATACACCAAGTATCATTTTCAAGAAATTGCAAGATTTTGTTCAAGATATATTTAACAAATTTCACTAATAATCACAATACGATAATGTAAATGCGAAAGGAAAAAAGGGAAAAAAAATTATAAAATATGAAGCATACATTAAAAACTTTATTCATTAAATACATAATTACAGTTAGCTGACAAATGACAATTCAAAAAAAAAAAAAAAAAAAGGAAATTAACATGGAAAATCACTCAGATTTTTATTACAACTTGATTTATTACCTGACCATTTCTAAAATAATTGAGAAGTGGAATTATTTCATGATGAAAAATAGAAAGCCTGCAAACGAGGGATTTTTGAAGACTTTTGATGAACATTCACAGCCCCTCTCTACAAGCAGCGCATTTCAGGCAGGCCAATGAACAACTCAGTCTCCACCTCTGAACTTTGAATGCTTTGCCTGCTGCTTGTTACAATTTCTTTCTCTTTCGCTGGTGGCTTCGATCCACACTAACATCACAGGTATAACAGTTATATCAATAATCATAAGCCCAAGATAATCATGAATAAAGGATCGAGCACCTATCTAAGATGTCACAGTCATCTCTTTTTTCAGACACAGCTCAAGTTCGAATGCACATACAACTAGGTAGAATTTCCTCTTCCCCATCAGTGTACTATATATATAATGAATAAGTATGTCTAATGCAATGTGCAAACACATGTTATTTGCCCCTAACAGTCTGGGTTTTGACTAATGACTATCCCCCTTGGCAATTTAGAGGTAATTTGGATGGATGACGAGAAACATGGAAGTTTTCAGAATCTAAGAATTTTTAACTGTCAAATTTTAGGCTGAAAATGTAACGACAGTGGAAGCATAACACCACAAGTTGGGGAGTCTGGAGAGTCCCCGGAGAGACATGTTGGATCCCAACTTAACCTAAAAGCTTAAACGATTATGTCTTGAAGTGGGACTGTAAGCAATTAAAGCATAACACTGCATTCTATACATGGTGGACCCAACTTAGTAAAAAACTGAAGTTTTTTAAGCCTTGGGTCCAATTATGTATATTAGTTAATTTTTTATTATACTTATTAATCGATGTGTGATTACAGAATCATACGTTACCTCGATAAAAAATTCAAAGAATTTGTGAAGTTACAGATGAACTCCAAAAAAAAAAAAAATCACCAGAGTGAGGAGTAGGAGTGAAATGGCAAAATCATGGGATTGTTTTGCATTTAGTGTCAGCCATAGTAACTGAATGAACTGTGGGTTCATAACATTAGGCTACGTGAGAGCATATAAAATTAATAAGATCTTCACCTTTTCACATAACTTTGCATTTTCTTCTAGCAAGAGTCTCTCCTGAATTTGAGAGGAAAAAATATGTTACATATTGAACATGAAAACACCAGAAGTATGTAAACTAGTGCATATGTATCAAAGTTCCAAGACAAAGCATACCTTCTCTTTTAGTTGCTCTATCTTCTCCTTGAATAATTCAGCCTGGAATTTAATCGATTAGAATTTTTTGATATTTTAGCCTTTGAACATTTGTTGTTGTGTTGGTGAAAAGAGTTAGAGAGAGAGAGAGGGAGAAATGACATAGACAATTTACGTAATTCAGTAATGTGCCGACGTCCACAGAAGCGGCTATGCTTTTCACTATATGAATTATGAAAAATAAGATTACAACGTATTTATATTACCTCACAGTTAAAACCATAACCGTAACTTGGTATATCGAAATTTTCTAATATACCCTTACCGTATTGCGGGAGCCATCTCTCACAATATAACTAAGGTTAAGCCGAATGAGCTTATGCAATCCGCCATGCCCATACGGCTTATATACTAATTTCACATATTATAATAATTTAAATCACTATCCCAAACACATGATAATAGTAATATTCCAATTCTTGCTTTCATTTCCCCATTTTCATTGCTACTACAATCAAATATAGTCAATGAAGCTCATTTTCAGCAAGATTTGTTAAATGTAATAGTATACCTTTCTTGCTCTGATGTTTCTTAAGCTGTGCTGCAGTTGGCTGTCTACCTCATGGAGTTCATCAACTGAGCATGACTCCAAACCTTGCCCCAAAAGTCTCCTATGAAATCCAAGATTCAAAATTCAGGGGCGGAAGAATGAAGTTAGAAAAAGAAAACTAGGCGAGTTTAGAGCCATCGTTTGGTAGAAAATGAGTTTGGAAGGAAAAGTAACAACTAAGACAAGAACCGTTGAGAAACTTCAAGGAGCTCTATCTTCTTCGCCATGTTTGATGTTTCATGCTTCAATTGCTGCATATGGATACAATTATTGTGAGAATTTTAGAAAAGAATTGAGTGTTCATAATGGTGAAAAATGATGCAGTTGATTATATATGTAGTATCCTAGTGATTAGTCATGATTTGTCATGAAGCGCATCTAAAATGAAAGCAATACTGATAATAGGGGGAGAATTTACAGTAGCATTATCAGAACCAGTTGCATTATGCATTATCATTGTATTAATCTGCAACTTGAACTACACAACCACTGTTCTTTTTGAAAACCTACAAGGACTAGAGACTGTGACTGAAATTTATGGGCATTTTAGCTCCCTACCATCTTCATGCCAATGTATGGTGACATGCATAAGATGGTATAAATTATTGTGTAGGAGTGATCAAAACAAAAAAAATATAAGATTTACTTGGATCGATAAAATGTCTACGTTTAAGGGTAGCGATGATCAATCAACTTTATATCGAAGAGATTATAAGAACAAAACACTTACAAATTCGAAAACTCCTTTATACCCAATAACGGGTCACACAAAGTCCATTGACTCTCTTCTCATGAGGAAGCTAAAACAACACCCTTCTCTATAAATGGTTACTAAATAAGAAACGAAGCAGGTTAGAAATATTCTAAAAAAGGGATCAAAAAATTTTATCCGGTCACATGGGTCATCAATACTAAACATAAACTACAAAACATATTCTGATAACGGAGCTCATCAAGCAACAATACCACCTCATTTGACCTAACAACATTTTTTTGATGACCAACTGCACCATTGTAGTGGAGGGTTCTCTCTTTCACCCTCATGTTTGACTCACCTCATGGATTTCTATGGCACGTTAGATCCATTTGACAGTTAGAGACTAGGTTAATTTACCAGTGTCAATGGCATGGAGAGAATCCTAATTACTTATTTAAGAGCCCCCTATTTGTCTCCACCAACACAAGTTTAGAGTTTGACATAGTTTTGCAGCAATTGAAGTGCTGTAGGCACACTCCCAGTAAGAGATGGGAAAAAGAGATGGAAAATCAAATTTTAATCCTTCAGCCAGCATCTATTGCAGCAGGAATAAAACACTTTTTTTTTTTGATGCAGAACTCTGCAGGTTACTTGCCTCTCGAACAGATAAATCTTACCAATCTCCTACCACTGCCATTTCGCAAAAGTTTGCACTCGCGAAGAAGGTGACAGCCCCAAAACATAAGCTCCCGTGGAAATTTGAACCTAGAATGTCCCCGAGTTTACAGTTGATCTCACGGTCCTACTTACCACTGGGCCACCTGGGTGGTAGTTTATGAAGCACAAGCAAAGTCTAAAAATACAGAACTACCTTTTTAGCTATTCTATAACAACAGATCAGCCGTTTGTAAGCCAATATAAGCTATATTGCATTCCCTAATTTATTGCATTTATCAGCTGGATGAACTATTGTTTTAAGAGTATTTTCTAACTCTCTTTTTTCCCTTTTGTAAAACCAGATGTACTAGATGATCTTACCTGCATGGATAACTGAATTTCAGGATTGTTGGCTTGCTCCTCTTTTGCATTTTCACGGTATCTCTCTATCGTCTTTTGCATGCTGCAGTATCCAAAGCATAAGACATCATACAATTATTATAGCTAATTGGAAGAAAGAAACCTCATGGTAAAACTATGTATTTAGGCCATATAACTGGAAATAATAAGTTAGGTATAATAGTCTTAAACTAACTATTACAATAAATTCTTCTCTTACCAATGACCCAAAAAAACTTCTCCTACCATCCTCTTTTCCTTTTCTCCCATCTTTTTCTAAAGATATTTTTCTTTCATTTTTAAATTTTAATCTTTCAATCTTCTTTATTTTCTTTTTCGATTAAAAAATTGGATTTTTCCTTTCACAAGTCTTTGCTATACACAAATAATAATTTTTCACTATTACAATAAATCATTTTCTGGCATTTTTCAATGAAACAAGTTCATTTCGTTTCTCTACTTGTGTTTTGTTGCTCATTAGAAACGAAAATATTCCGGCAATTTTATTTGAAAATAAAAGAGAATTTTGATCCATACTATTCAGATATATTATCCATCCATTTTGGACATCCCGTATAAATGAAATCTTTCCACTACTTTTACGTAGGATTTGTATAATAGTAGCAAATATGATTTATGGATGACTTTGGGATTACAAGAAATGATGAAAGTAATGGTTTTAGAAATTTAATGTAATTTGTTGGCCATGATTGTAACTAGAATGATGTTATATATAACGGTTTTTTTTTTAATGAATTTTTTCACTTTTAGATACAATATAGTTTGAGATTCATTATAATAAATACACATGGGACTATTTTTATTTTAATTTTTTGTTTAAGAATGAGAAAATTCATTAAAAAAATTTGATAAACATAACATTTTCATTGTAGCTAACGTAAGAAAAAAAATTTCTTTCACCACAAGCCCTTGGTGACAGAATTTAGAAACTATATTTTTCATTCTACACACATTCTTTACAGAGATTGTTCACCTATTTAACATAAGAGTAATTACTACCTTTTCTAGACTATGCAGATTTCATGGCTAGCATTAAGGTTGACCCCTAAATTGAGGGAGTTACATCAACGGTTTTTTCTATAATTTCTCTCATGCCAACACTCCCCCTCAAGTTAGTGCATACAGATCTCTAACGCCCAACTTGTCAAGTGAGTTGTAGAAGCTTCTGCTGCATACAGCTTTTGTAAGTATATCTACCAACTGGTCTTCGGATTTGACAAAGAGAAACTGAATTATCTTGGCCTCTAGATTTTGTTTGATGAAATGTCGATCTACTTCCACATGTTTTGTCCGATCATGTTGGATAGGATTTGGAGAGATAGCAATAGCAGCTTTGTTGTCGCAGAATAGGTCCATCTCGCAGTTAGGAGCAAAGCCAATTTTTGTTAGTAGTCTTCTAAGCCAAAGGAGCTCACAAAGACCCTTAGCCATCCCACGAAACTCGGCTTCAGCATCGACAATGCCACCACCTTTTGTTTTTTACTTCTCCATGTAACAAGATTTCCGCCAACGAACATGAAGTACCCCGAAGTGGATTTTCTGTCTGAGATATTTCCTTCCCAGTCTGCATCTGTATAGCCTTCAACTTTTAAATGATTATTCTTTGAAAACATAAGTCATTTTCCAAGGGAAGACTTCAAGTATCGAAGGATTCCGATCACTGCATCCATGTGATCTTTACTCGGACTATGCATGAATTGACTTACTATACTAACTGCATAAGCAATGTCTGGGCGAGTGTGTGAGAGATAAATGAGCTTCCCAACTAATCTCTGGTACCTCTCTTTGTCTGTAGGCACTTGGTCCAAATATTCTCCAAGTTTGTGGTTTTGGACAATCGGTGTATGCAGGCTTACACTCCAATAGTCCAACCTTTGATAGTAAATCTAGGATATATTTTCTTTGGGAAAGAAATATACCTTGCTTTGATCTAGCAACTTCAATCCCTAGAAAATATTTAAGTCCGCCTAGATTTTTCATCTCGAACTCAGTTACCAACTGTTCTTGGAGGCCATATATTTCTTCTCGATCATTCCCTGTAATGATCATGTCATCCACATAGATTATTAGGGCCGTTACCTTGCCCAGTCGATGCTTTAGGAATAGTGTATGGTCAGAGTTGCTTTGTCGGAAACCATATTTTTTCATTGCCAAACTGAACCACCCGAACCAAGCTCGGGGTGATTTCTTAGTCCGTATAGGGCACGTTCGTAATTTGCACACAACTTTGGTCTCTGAAGTTGCTGTGTATCCTGGTGGAACATCCATATAAACTTCTTCCTCAAGATCACCATGAAGAAAGGCATTCTTTACATCGAACTAGTGCAATGGCCAATCAAGATTTGCTGCTAGAGATAACAAGGTTCTAACTGTGTTCAACTTGGCCACTAGTGAGAAGGTTTCTTGATAGTCTACACCGTATGTCTGTGTATAGCCCTTTGCAACAAGCCTTGCCTTGTATCTTTCGATTGATCCATCTGCTTTGTGTTTGATGGAGAACGCCCATTTACATCCCACCATCTTCTTCGGTCCCTTTGGGTAATGGAACAAGAGACCAAGTCTCATTTTTTAGCAATGCCTCCATTTCCTCCTTGATAGCCTAGGTCCATCTAAGGTCAGTCAAGGCTTCATGAATACTAGAGGGAACACGGTATGAGGAAACTCCATGCACAAATGTCTTGAGGGGTTCAGAAAGCCTCTTTGTAGACACATAGTTGGCATTTGGATATTTTTTTGACCTTTGTGCTTCAAACTCCGGAGAATATCTACTTGGTGGCTTACCACGATTATGCCTGAAAGGTAAAGTATAGCCAACAGGAGTATCTATGTTGTTAGAATTTGTAATGGGAGAGCTTACCTCAGGGATATTCTTAGGAGAGGGTTCTTCAGGTACTGAGAGGGGAGGGGAGGATTGTTCAATTTTAGCTTGATCAGTTTCAACTTCAAGTGGTGTAGGTACCATTCTTGGAACTCCATCAACTTCTGAAGACACCTCCGATCGAGTCTCATTATACCCTGGCCAGTCAAATCTTAACCAAGTTGGCTCTTCATCTTGGATCTCCCCCTGAAGAGAAGAATTGGATAGTGGAGAAGGAAAGAAGGTATCGGATTCTAGAAAAGTGACATTCATAGTCACATAGTTGCGTTTGGCGACGGGATCGTAGCACTGATACCCTTTTTGATGTAAGGCATACCCCAAAAAAAGGCAACAGACAACACACGGCTCAAGCTTTGTGCGCTAATTCTTATGAATGTGGACAAAGGCAACGCATCCAAAGACTCGGAGAGAAATTTTCAATATCGCAGGCAAGGAGACATAGGTCGAAAGCGCCTGTAATGGTGTTTTAAAATGTAGGACTTTGGATGGCATTCGATTGAGAAGATGCACTGTTGTGGCTACGGCATCGCCCAATGTCTGCTAGGCACGTGAGCTCCAAGTAACAGAGCCCGGGCAGTTTCAAGAACATGACAATTTTTTCGCTCAGCGACGCCATTTTGTTGAGGAGTTTGAGAACAGGATGTTTCATGAATAAGGCCATGACGTTGAAAATAATCATGGAGCCGTTGATTCACATATTCCCCACCATTACCGGATCAAAGAATCATAACTTTAGCGGAAAATTGGGTTTGAACCATTGAATGAAAGGACTAAAACACACTCAAAACTTCATCTTTATGTTTCAACAAGTAGAGCCAAGTCATGCGAGTACAATCATCCACAAATATCACAAACCAACAGATACCAGACATAGTAGAAACTGGGGAAGGACCCCACACATCGGAATGAATAAAAGCAAAGGGAACATCACTTTTATTCATGCTTCAGGGATAGGGAACTCGATAACTATTACCTAAAATGCAAGTATCGCATTTAAGGTCAAAAATTGACATATGTGAGAATAATGTAGGAAATAAATGCTTCATATAGGCAAAAGAAGGATGCCCTAACCGACGATGCCAAAGCCGTATCTGTTGCTCTTTGGTGTCATATGGATGCATGTGAAGTGCTCGGCCCCCACTGAAATCGTCCATGTAATATAGTCCCCCCCTCTTAGTACCACGCCCAATGATTTCCTTCGTGAGAATATCCTAAAGCAAACAAAAGGTAGAGTAAATGAGGAAAACACAGTTCAAGTCTTTAGAAACTTGACTAACAGAGAGCAATTTGTGAGAGAGGGAACAAGCAAGGTATTAGGCAACGTCAACTGAGGGGGAGAGTGACACAGTGCCCGCCCCTGTGACCGGAGATATAACTCCATTAGCATTGGCAATGCTGGTGCGCCACGGTGGAGAGGTTCGTGAGAAATCGACGGCGTCAAAAGTCATGTGGTCGAAGGCCCCTGAGTCAAGAATCCATGCACTCCCAGCGCCATCATGGTGAGAATGAACCAAGGCATTACCTAGATTGGTGTCCGAAAAACTGTTCGGAGAGAGCTCGACAGGAGGGATGAGAGAGAGATGCAGCTCCGCAAAAACCACCGCAGCCTTGCTCGTCGTCCCACCATTCCTAGTAGTATCACGACGTTTCTTGGCCTGAAGCTCATGCCACCAGTCAGGATATCCATGCAATTTGAAGCAAGTTTCATGGGTATGCTTCAAGTGACCACAATGAGAACACTTAGCTCCATCAGAGGAAGGACGAGACTTAGATGGCGTACCTGACTTCCCATTGTTCAGGGAGAGAGATCCATGAGAAGACGAAGATGATGGCCCTTGTTTGAGACCTTTCGAAGCCAGAACAGCCCTCAGAATATCGTCAACGCCACCAGTGTTCATGATTGCCTGGCGGACAGCTTCTCGGCGCATATGGGCATAAGCTTGTTCGACTGTGGTAAATGGCCGCATTTGTAATACATCACTTCAAATATTGTCGAGCCGGTCATCGAGGCCATCCAAGAAAACATAAACGCGGTCCTCTTGAAGCAGGGTATTATAGTGGTGTATATTAGCAATACATTCCATTGGGTTTGGTCGTCGAAAATTGATCTCGCGCCATAGTCCATTGGAGATCATTGTAGTACTTTTCCAGGGAACCACCAGCTTGTTTCAGACGGGTCACTCATCGTCGGAGGTCATACACCTGAGAGGTATCACTTCCGTCAAAGTAAGGTAGTAGTGATGGAATCCCATACTAGTTTCGCGGTCGAAAATCGAATGAAGTTACCGATCAAGTGATGAGTCAATGGAATTTATCAGCCATCCCTTGACAATGGCGTTGTCTGTGCGCCACTTTCGAAAGGATGGATCTGTCTGAGGCGGCTAGTGGATGTCGCCATTAATGTATCCTAAATTGTCCTTGCCTGAGATGTACATCTCAACAACTTGGGACCAAAGAGCATAGTTGGTGCCATCCAACTTAATGCCAATAAGAGCCACGACAGTGTCGATGATCTGGGTCGAGGCCGAAGCTTTGGTTAAGACTTCGGTCATTCTGGTGGTCAACTCGGTAAGAGTGGGTGTTGGTTGGGGTTCATTGGTTTGGTCGAGATCGGCCATGGATGTAGGAGACAATATTCAAAAATCACTGCCACTTAGATTAAAATTCTCCCCGATGAAGCTTATAAATCACTGCTGCCGATGTTGTTGGTTTTTAAAAAAAAAATTGCCGAAGTCCTATAATGACTGCCACTGATATTGCTTACGTGGTCTTGGTAAGATCACTGTATGCTGCAAGTGGAAGTATCTTACAGGAAAATGGCCAAGGATGCTGGGATCACATGGTGTTGGCAGAGGCTGCACATGGTCTTCATTTGGGTCTTAAATTGCTGAAAATAGGCGGCTACTCAAGAGATTGGGTCTTCATTTGGGTCTTGGTTGGAGCTACAGGATTACTAGAGGCTTCTGTTTCACACCATCTCAAGACAGCAAAAAGCACTGGATGGGTGCGCAGGTAGATTCAACGGTGCAACAGTCATCAATATGGACGGTGTAGAACTGATTTTCTGGCGACAGCCAGCGATGGAGAAGAAATCGTCAATGTTGTCCTCTCAAAAATGATCCGCAATGGATGAGAGATCTGTGTTGTCCTCTCAAAGATTTCTTGGACTTGAGGCAAAAGCGAGAACGCAGGTATTTAACATCAATGGTGACACCGGTTTCAGAATTGACAATGTCACAACAGTATAGATGAGGGGGAAGATTTTCCAAGAATTTCCGTTCAGTTGACCTGGAGACGCCCTGCAACTTCAAGAAAACTTGCAGAGACTTCGGACAGAGGAAGTCGCATTCCGACTAGCAGAAGAGTGGAAGATTCCGGCGATATAACCGGCGTTCGATCGAGGCAATTGTATCGTTCGGGTGTATCATTCAAGGTCGATCCAGATATTCTACTTCTCCAACGACCGAGACGGCCACAATCTCTAGCGACAGAGACTACCACGCTCGCTAGCGGCAGAGACTACCACGCTCGCTAGCGGTAGAGACGATCGTTCAGGCCGAGAAAGATTGTCTTCTTCTCCAGCAACTAAGACTTTCCAGAATTGTTGGTGCAGATTTCCCTAAGGTAGGATTAGGGAAGAGAGGTAGGGCGCAGGATCGGAACCTGCTCTGATACCATGACAGAATTTAGAAACTATATTTTTCATTCTGCACACATTCTTTACAGAGATTGTTCACCTATTTAACATAAGAGTAATTACTACCTTTTCTAGACTATGCAGATTTCATGGCTAGCATCAAGGTTGACCCCTAAATTGAGGGATTTACATCAACGGCTTTTTCTATAATTTCTCTCATGCCAACACTTGAGTCATAGGAGCCACCGGAACCTAGACCGATAGATTTGGCCGGATTTCAACCCCCCACCCCACCCTCAAAAAGAATCCCAATGTCAGGATATAAATTAAGTTTTAAAAAGCATCAATCAAAAGAAACAAGTTATCTATCATAGCTTCTTCTGAATTTCATTCTAAAAGATAGATTTGTCACCCCAAAAGCTAGAAAAAGAGTATGGTAAGAGAAGATTTCCTTCTAGTTCATTGCATGTGAAGGGTCAAGTTCAAAGGGATGATTAGTATTCCTATAAGTATTCTTAGCATATAGAAAAGAACTCAATTAGGTTAAAAGTCCGTTTGATTCAGCGGTTGACTAGGAGCTTTTGTGGACTTAATAGATAAATGTCCCTTTTAGATAAAAAAAATCAAACCGTGCTTAATGACCATCAACCCTCAACAAGAAATCTAAGGTGATCTGGGAGGTGCTTCCTTTTGCTATTCTTTGGTCAATATGGAGGATGATGAGAAATGAGAGGGTGCTTTTCAGGGAAAGTAACAGATTAATCTTCTTTGGTGGGATTGATTAAAGTGAGGCATTTTTTTTGGGTAATTAAAAATTTATTGAGTTACAAGCTCAAGGAAAACCAAGAAAGCTAGGGAACTAAAAAGCAAAGAAGCACAAGGCTCAAGCATGGGGAAACAAAAGCTTATACCACATCAAAACAAGCAACCCAGTGAGAAGTAAAAAGGGAACGAGAGAGGTTCCAATGCATGCTTATCTCCCAATTCTGACAAGTGTTGGGGCTATTCTTCCAAGAGGAGACTTTGAGCTGCACAGAAGAGATAATCTGATTGACAATGCTCTGATGATTTGTAGCTTGACCCCTCCAGAGCCTATTGTTTCACTCTTTCCAGATGTGGTATACAGTTGATGCAAGACTGAGCCTAATGATTCTGTTGGGGAAGGTCTTTCCTTTCATATAACTTATGGCCCAGGGGAGCACATTACTCCAGTCTGTAGGAGATCTAGACACAAGGCAGAGGAGGCGAATACTCCTCCATATCTCATTGGAGAAGGGGCAAGAGAAGAAAAGGTAGGCTACAGTACTCATTGCAATGGGAGCAAAGGAGGCATAGGGAGGATGAAGGAATAACGCATTGAATAATTCTATCTCTGGTTGTCAATTTGTCTATGCAGAGGAGCCACAGTAAAAAAGAGTGTTCGGGGACACAATTAGTGGATCAAACGAGGTGGTACCAGTCAACATGGGGGAGTTGGCCTCTAAGGTGATGCCAGACAGAATTTGAATAAAACATTCCATCTGGGTGGGGGACCAAAGGATTGAATCAGGGGGTGAGACTCTGGAGCTCGAAAGAAGAAAAAATGGGTAGGAAAGCTATTTCCAAGAGCTGCCATCAATAATACTACAAAGCTTGGCAATGTGATTACTGTCAAAATCTCTGAGAATTCGAGCTCCAAAAGTATCAAGCAGGGGACCAACTGGATGCCATGCATCATACCATAAGAAGATGTTCCGACCATTTCCAATCCTATAGCTGAGGTAAGCTTTAATATCATTTCTCAATCCCATTAGTTTCCTCTATGTCCAAGAGTTATTTGCACTAGGGGTTGAAAGAGATCAAATGCTCCCGCTACGAATGAAGTATGAGTGGCACCATTTTGGTCCAGAGACTGATTTTATTAGTGAAAAGCCACCACAAGTGCTTAAACATTGTAGCCTTGTTCCAATCATAGTCTCCTAATACCCAAGCCACCTTGCTTTGTGGATTAGATACGTTGCAAGTGGAATTGTTACTCAATTTCTAATCTGACGACCAAGTTTTAGCTGCTTAAGGAGATTTTTTGAACTTTAATTTCTTTCTTATCAGGTTTCTGAGTTGGCCTGTCTTTTGGTTCTATCGAAGGTTCTTCTCTCTTGAGATTTTGGTTGTGTTCTAAAAGCTGCTGGAGTGTTCTTCTCTCGGGAGTTATATTCCACTTCCTGTTTTCTTCTCTTTTTTGAGTTTGTACTAACAAATAATTAGCATTTTGCTTGGTGCCAATCTAGTTGAGATAAAACTTGTCTAGCAATGATGCCTTTTGCACTGTTAAATCACCAGTTTCTCCAAAAGCAACACTCGCCCACACGATTCCAAACTCGCACAGACAAATGCAAACTCGCACATGAAGAAACAAAGAAACCACATACAAATGCAAAGAAGAAAAAAATGCAAATGCAAATAGAGAAACTTAAACTTAAGATCTTTCACAACCAAAACTTTAATACTATGTCAAATCACCAATTGCTCTAAAAGCTTAAGCTGTTAGAAATGAACCAACAATGTATATCAAACTCTCAACATGCACCTCCCTTTTATTGATGTAATTTTGTTACATCTCTTGCACACTTCTTTACAACAATAAAATTCTTTTTCTTTGCTGATCAAAAACAAAAAAAAAAAATTAGGCAAGTCTCCCCAACATTTTGGCAATAGCAATTTGAAATTTGAAATTTTTTTGTCTCTTCAAATTTTAATTTTTTTCTTTTTCAATTATTACAATTATGTTATTGTTGTAGAGTCTATTTTATCCTTTATATTTTCATTATTTCTCATTGTATTCCAATTTTGTTTTACTAATTAATCCTTACTCTTTTGCTAAAAATCTCTTTATGTGCTGCCTATAAAAATTAATTTATTTAATTGTATGCTTATTTATATTATAGAAGATATATTTAATGATTTACTTTTTTTTTTTTTTACCAGTAAAGAAAATAATTTATTGATGAAAAGAGTGTACAAGAGATTCAATTCATACATCAATAAAGTTTTAGTGCAAAAAGTATCATGAACAAGCTTTATCCCAACTAGATTGACACCAAGCAAGTGTCTAATCATCTATCGTCACCAAAAATAGAGAGAAGAAGTTAGAAAAAGAAACAAAGATAATGATAAATCCCCAAATCAAAGACTTAAAAAACCAAGGCTCCTAATGATCAGTTTAACAAATCAAGGAAACACCCAAATAAAGCTCCTGAACAAACCACTACAAAAAGTGTAACTGATCAAAAATCTAAAGTGAGCCTAGCACAGTTTCAATGGATGCATGTTTATTTAAATTTTTTAATATATGACTAATCATCAGGGATCAAAATTTTATTTTGTTTCTATCGAAACGGTCAAAACGTTTCTATTTCCTAGTGAACCGAAACAAAATACTAACGGAATACTGAAATTCACATGTTTCAATGGAAACAAATTTGTTTCCGTAGAAACATACCGAAACTAGTGAAAATATATCGAAATAGTGAAAACATTTCTTTGGTATCAACAATACTTCTAGAAGTTGGTAAAAGATAATATCAATTTGTTTTTTAAATGGAGGAGATTGAAAGATTAAAACCAAAAATTATAAGAAGATATTTCTATTCTTTCTAAAAAATAATACAAAATGAAAAGTAAAAGTAATGGAAATAAAATGTAGATAAATAATTTATTTTAATACTTAGTTACTAATTAAACAGATTTAAAATACTATATTTTTATTTATTAGATTATATGTAATTTGTGTTAAATTTTCTAATCCGTGAATATTACATAATATATATTTATTATTTTATGGTTTATAATAATTTTACATAGTTTATAGCAAATATATAACAAATTCATATTACATGAACAAATTAGCTCTAAATCTTTTATACTAGTTTTTAATAAGTAAGAGTTATTTGGTATTAATGACTAATTTACTTTACATTTTTTTTTTTAATTTCACCCTAGTATCTTATTGTATGGATGGACATGTATCCTAAAATATTTTCAATTAATTATAATATTTATCTTCACATATTCATAATTTCATATATTTACTTTATGTTTTCAAGTGTTTCTATATATTTTACTTTTTTTCATCATGTTCACTATATTTTCGAAACGTTTTCGAAATGTTTCTGTTTTCTAGGTGACCGAAACAACACTACGAAACGAAATTTTGATCCTTGCTAATCACAATCAAATATCCAAAGGTAATAATGACATTTCTCTTTAAGCATTGATTAACAGTTTATTCAAACGTTCAAATATCATTTATGATACCATAATTACTTATAAAATAAGTTCATTCAAACACTGAATAGCATAACCTAATTAATACTTTTACACAGGTACTTAATCCCATCAATTACTTAACTCGAACGAAACTTTTATACAGCTGAACCAAACAGACACTTAACAACTCTTTTGGATGGAGAGAATTGGAAATGAAAGAAAAGAAAAGATTAAGGTGAAAAGATAGTTAAATCTCTTGTTTGGAAGTGATAAGTGATAACTTTAGTCCATGATAACGTTGGCCGACTGATAAGTGATAAGAAACAAAATGTTCAGCCATATTCTCTTCCTTTGAGGGAGAATGATGCAGAATATGCTTACAAGAAAAAGGAAAATTTGGGAATTTCATAGGGAGCATGCAATGAATTTTTTATGATCAAGTTTATGATTCAATCGAGCCTTAGTTAATATTCATTTTAATTAATTATGCTACTGGATATAATTTTATTCATGTTTTATTAGGTTTTTAGAGTCGATGGCATTTTGATAATTTTTGGTTTGTTAGGCATGGACTATCGCAATGGTCCATGAGTCATATTTTGGATCAAGTAATATTATTTAGGTTTTTTTATGTTCTTTAGCTAGTCTAGAATAGTCTTTATTGGCCAAAATTCCTAAGTTTTTTTTGGAATCATAGTTCTAGAAAGAGTAGAAAAGCCCAACAACCTATAAATAGTTGTATAGTTTTTCTGTTCAATAGAGTTGAATTTTAGAGAATTGAATATTCTTTGATGTGTGATACAACCCTATATATCTTAAGGGGTGATTCCAATGGCTAGCATTCTTAAATTTCTTTTTTGTTCTTCTTTTCTTCTCAATTTCTCTTCTTGTCCTCTTAATTTACTATTTCCAAGTTACTATTCACAATACTATTTCAGTCCCTATTTCAACCCAAAACACTACCATATCAAGGCTTTAATCAGCCACACCCCATTACTACACACTGGTCTTCAATTTAACACAAAGTGTTAGCTTCATGGATTTAAATTCCAATTGCGGGATACGACTCGGTCGCAGTATCGGGTATCGAGTCAATCGTAATAGGAATTAGAAACTGTAACTGTTAATTTTTTTCAAACACTAGCAAATCTTTTAAAAGTCACTGATACACACATTTTGACTACAATTATCACATTTTAACATTTTTTACTATTATGTTTAAATTTTCTAACACCTAAAAAATATTTTTCTTATAAATAACACTTAAGAAGATATTTTATTATTTTATATAGATTTTTTAAAGTTAAACTACTTAGAAATATCATTTAATTTAAATAACAATTCAACAAGTAATATAAATAATAATAAAAAAATTAATTATAAACATGAAAATCAATTTAGTTGATTAGTTATGGAATAAAAAAAATATAATTTTTTTTAAGTCAATAGGCCTTTTCGAATTCGTATTGACCTGAATGTTTTGGTAACCCATTTCAATTTTTTTTCGATTATTTTGTTAATTATCTCTCTTGTATATAAATCTTATAAAAATATAAATCATAAGAATTATATAGAAAAAAAATTTTAAATAAAAATTTTAAAGTAAAAGAAAATTAAATTTTTGAAAAAATAAAAAAATAAAACAACCGTAACGGTCCTGTAACGGTCGTAACTGTCTTGTAATGGCTATAACAGCCGATACGGCTGTGAATTTTAGTTACATCGATATATCAACTAATATTGATATCGGAGAGTCAAAAAAATCGATATGTAACGTAACAGCCATTATTTAACACCATGGCTAGCTTAGTGCATGAGTGTCTCATTACTGTGGGGTTTGGCAAAGATTAGATGTAAGCAGCAGCGCACGAAGCTCCGTTTTGGAACTTATAACATCCTTTCTCCTAAAAACTTCGCAACATATCAATTTTGAATTCAAGCCAAATTTAACCTCAAATCGTCACTGAAACATGAGAATTCAAGTGCCGTGAAAGAATCTGGACGCATGACAAAATTTACAGTTGGTGCTGGTTGATGAAGAATATTGATTACACCTTGATCTTCAAGAAGAGGAAGAACTAAAAAGAACAAGGGAGAAGAAGAAAAAGGGGAAAAATTCAGCCAAATTTTGCAAATTGAAAGGGTTAGCAAACAAGTCTAACCATATGGAAAAGGAAAACCGGAAAGCTAGCAAGTGATTTTCTGGTTAAAAGAAAAGGGCAAATACGTACCATGAGTCGGCCAAGAGAAAGAAAAAAAAAAAAAAAAAGGCAAAAGAAGAAAAAAAAAAATTATCCCTAAAAATGTGGTAAAAAATTATTTTTGAATATAAACATTTTTGTTTTGCAAATTATATTGAGAATCAAGAAACTAAAAGATGCATGGAACCAAGGAACAACAATTGCAATGAAATTTTCAAGAAAAAAAAAGGGAGAGTTTATGCCAACAATGGAGAAGAATGAAGAATAAAGAATAAAGAATGGAAAATGAAGATGGAATAAAAGAAAAAATAAAAAATTAAAGAGAAGTGTTGGAAATATAATTTGGAATTCTTCTATATTGCACAAGTGTCTAGATTACATGAATTTGTCTAGAAATTTTAAAAGTTGCTTAGGAAGTCTAAAGGTTGTGTTCTAATAACAATGTATTTATAGCCCTAACTCCTAAATAAGGGACTATATGGGTTGCATGTGTAGAAGAGAATTAAAAGATAAATAATACAAATATATTTGAGTAAGAGCTAAGAAGACAAGTTCTCACTCATTTGGTATAGGAATTTTGTACTGCCTATGACTGTATATCTCCAAACACACGTTTACGCTCCCAAGGTCAATTGTAAAAAAGCCCATAGAGGCAACTGTTAAAGCCCTAGAAAAATAGTTTTATCAAAGTGCCCAAAAAACTAACATTTGGTATCAAAGCATTAAAAACCCAACAATTCATCACCGTATACTCTAGCAAAATGAAAAATATCAAGGAAGTGCCAACAAGCATAGAAAACCAGCCACGTTCAGAGAAACAAACCTGGTTTGGATTCATCTTTACAAAGTACGTTTTTCCTCCTGGACGCTATGGGAAGCTACTATTAGAGAATATATGTATATAGTAAGGAAAATTTACCGAGAGTAGTTTAGTCTTTGTATAGCCTTTGAAGAAATATAGAGGAGAAAAGAATTTGTATGTATTTCTATATCTTAAAACTGTACAATATGAGGCCTATTTATAGGTAGGAGGAGGCAGGCCAAACAAAAGGGAAAGACGATGTGGGAATATGTTACATTATATATACTAGAATATTCTATATTCTAACAGCCTTTAAGGTTATTATATTATTCTTGTTTTGTCTTCTTTTTGTATGTTGTACAGATTCTTACGGGTATACTAAAAAATAGCATGCGGTTGCTCTTTTTTTCTCTTCTTCAGGTCCTCTGTCTCTTGTTCTTTGATTGTGATGTGTTTATGCAAAACTATCATGGTATCATAGCAGGTTTAATCCCAGTAGCATCTCTCACTAGAATTTTTCTTCATTAGAAATCCCTTTCTCGTTGGAATTTTTCTGGACACTTCTCCTTCGTAAGCTTGGGAAACTCTTGAGCAAGCTTTCCATCTCTTTCTACAATGCTTTTCGTGGTATTAATTTCATTCTAGGCTTTATTTGTTAATCTTGGTCTTTGCAATTTTATGATGGCGGGTGAAAAAGATGATTTTATTCAGGCTATTAGTGTTAAATTGATTAATCTTGGTCTTTGCAATTTTATGATAGTGGGTGAAAAAGACGATTTTCTTTAGGCCATTAGTGTTAAATTGAATGGGAGTAATTATTCCTATTGGGCATACGTTATGAAGATTTTTTTTATTGGATGAAAATGTAGGAATATGTTCCAGTGATAAGGCTATGTCATCTGATAGTAATGCAGAGAAATATGTGGAATTGTTAGCAACTTGGGAAGTGAACAATTCCAAAATTATTACTTTGAATTAATAATTCTGTTGAGTAGTCCCTAGGTATGCAGTTGGCAAAATTCTCTACAGCCAAGCAAGTTTGGGATCATCTAGCATGCAATCCAACTATACATGCAATCCAACCTTGCCAAACGATACCAGCTGGAAATGGACATTAGAGTAGCTAGACAAGGGGATAATAGTATTCAGGAATTTTATTCTGTTATGACTGGTTTTTGGGACCAACTGACACTCACTAAACCTACTGATCTTAGTGTGAATAAACCTTACTGCACTTAAGGAGGAACGATGACTTGTTCAATTTTTATGGCTCTTCGAGATGATTTTGAGGCACTTTCGTGGTTCTATCCTTCATTGTAGTCCCCTTCCTCCTGTTGATTTTATTGTTAATGAACTCTTGGCAGAGGAAGTGCATCTCAAGTCACATGCAGGGAAAGGTCTTCTCCTAACTCCTACTCAAGTTGTTCTGGTTGTTTCATCTAAGTAATCTTTTAGTGCTCAAAATAGACAACGTACTAAAGTTGCCATTGATGAGTGTAATTTTTGCAAGCAAAAGGGTCATTGGAAGGCTCAGTGTCCCTTGTTGCTAAGTAGGGTACAACAACAAACTTCGAAGTCTAAGCATTATCATACTGCAACCACTACATTATCAGGAGAACCGTCTCTTGCCACTCCTACACTATCTCTTATTGAAGAGCAGTTACAGAAGCTTTATTCTACATCATAGCCTAATGCCTTATCAGCTTTTTCTTCCATATGTTTGTCCTCCTCAGCTCCTTCAGGTATATCTCTATCCACTTGGGTACTTGATTCAAGTGCTCATCATATGTCAAATGATGTCTCCCTATTCACATCTATATCTACTACTTCAATACCTCTCTTTGTTTTGGCTGCCAATGCAGACAAAAAGAATACTAGGTTTTGGGATTTAAATCAGTGTGTATTTCTCTCTATTGGAGGATCAATATATATAGGAGTAAAAGTTGACTTAGTAACCAAAATAAAGAAAAAGGAAAGACAATTAATTACAAGGAATTCTAATAATTACAAAATCATCTCCTAACCATACAAGGAGCTAAATCATCTCCTAACCACACAAGGAGCATTGACTCACGCCAACATTCCCCCTCAAGTTGGTGCGTAGATATCTCCTATGCCCAACTTGTCGAGTGAGTCATGGAAAACTTTCCTTGATACTGCATGTGTCAACATATCTACAAGCTGTCCTTCAGAATTAATAAAAGGTATATCAACTAAGTTTGCATCCAGCTTCTCTTTGATAAAACGCCGATCCACCTCCACATGTTTTGTTCGATCATGTTGAACAGGATTATTTGCTATTTTTCAAACAGCTTGATTATCACAGTGAAGTTGCATAGCACCCCGTGGCTTAAAACCTATCTCTGTAAGCAATATATGCAGCCAAAGAAGCTCACAAGTTCCTTGAGCCATACCCCTATACTCGACCCCAGCTGTAGAACGGGCGACCACATTTTGTTTCTTACTACACCATGTAACTAGGTTACCTCCCACAAACATAAAGTAACCTGATGTGGAGCGCCTATCAGTAACATTGCCTGCCCAATCTGCATCTGTGTATCCTTCAACCTCTAAATGTACATGTTTTCAGAATAGTCAGACCCTTCCCAGGAGCTGACTTCAAATAACTCAGAATGCGCATTACAACCCCCATATGGTCCTCACTCAGAGAGTGCATGAATTGACTAACAACACTAACTGCATATGCAATATCAAGTCGAGTGAGCGATAGATAAATTAATCTCCCAACTAAATTTGGTATCTCTCCTTGTTAGTCGAAACTTGATTCGAATATATCCCCAAGTGATGGTTTTGCACAATAGGAGTATCTGTTGGTTTACACCCTAACATACCAGTTTCAGCCAGTAAATCCATCACATATTTTCGTTGTGACAGATAAATGCCACCACTAGAACGAGCTACTTCAATGCCCAGAAAGTATTTCAAACTTCCCAAGTCCTTCATCTCGAATTCAAAAACCAAATATCCTTGCAGCTTTTGAATCTCATCAGCATCATCATCGGTGACCACCATATCGTCAACATAGATAATCAATAAGGTAATCTTACCACCCTTGCGTTTGATGACCAAGGTATGATCAAAATTTCCTTGGCAATATCCATATTTTTTCATGGCTCCGGTAAACCTCCCAAACCATGTTCAAGGAGATTGCTTCAAGTCATAGAATGCCTTCCGCAACCTACACACTTTTCTTGATCCATCAATCATCCCATAACCAGGTGGAAAATCCATGTACACTTCCTTCTCCAAATCTCCATGCAAGAAAGCGCTCTTCACATCAAACTGTTTCAGGGGCCAATCTAGGTTAGTTGCTAAAGACAATAATACTCAAATGATATTCATCTTTGGTACTGGTGCAAAGGTTTCTTGGTAATCCACACCATATGTATGTGTGTACCTTAGGCTACCAATCTCGCCTTGTATCTATTGATCGTTCCATCAACGTTATGTTTGATGGTGAATACCCATCTGCATCCCACTATTTTCTTCCCTTTTGGTAGTGAGACTACATCCCAAGTCCCATTTTTCTGTAGTGCCTCCATCTTTATTTTCATAGCATCTGTCCACTTCGAGTCCCTCGAGGCTTCTTCAACTCTGTTCGGAATCTTAGTTATTGCCATTTGATTCACAAAGGCTTGATACTATGGCGACAATCTGTGAGTGGACACATACTGGGTAATAGAATACTTCATATTTCCTTTTGGTGAAAATCTGTTTGGCGGTTTCCCACGATTCTGTCTAGGGGGCAACTGAAAAAGTCTTTCAACCATATTAGGATTAGTTAATGTATTATTTTCCAAATTACTTACCTCATAAATATCCATAGGAGTATGAGCGGGTACTATAGAATCGAGAGAAGAGGGATCAAAACCAGTAGCTGTAGTACTCGGATCCTCTTGGGTCGGGTCGGAGTCATCAAGGTCTTTCAAATTCTCTTTAGACAGCTCAGATTGGCTAGTACCGGCTTGTCTCAACTCGGGTTAGATCCAGTCAGCTTGACCGGAGGCCAGGCGAGGCTCGGCTTGGCTGGGAGTTGCCGAGCTGCCAGGCCTATCTTCTTCAATATGCATATTTTGAACTCCTCCTCCTCCTCCTTTTCTCAGTGCAACCTCAAACCAAGTAGGTCCTTCAAGTGTACTCATCTCCCCCTGAAGGGAATAGTTGGATAACTAAGTGGTGAAATACATTTCGGCTTCCAAGAAGGAGACATCCATGGTAATATAAAATCTTCGTGTAGAAGATGATAACATCGATATCCTTTCTGTTGTGAAGCAAACCCAAGAAAGACACACCGAATGGCACAAGGATCCAATTTACTCCGCTAATTCTTGTGTAAATGAACATATGCCACACATCCAAAAATACACGGGGAAAGATGTAAGGTGGAGGGTAGAGAGACGTGAAGAGCCAAGGCCTTCATAGGAGTTCGGAATTCCAAAACTCGAGAAGGCATCCAGGTTCATTACGTATACAGCATGTGACAGCATCTGCCCAGTAATGCTGTGGAGCTTGAGGCACCAATAAGGAGAGCTCGAGCAGTTTCCAGAATATGCCGGTTCTTGCGCTCAGCAACTCCATTTTGTTGGGGTGTCTGAGAGCAAGTAGTTTCATGTAGGATTCCTTGTTCCTGAAAAAACTGAGATAGTTCAGCGTTAACTGTATTCACCACCTATTGTCAGAACGAAAAACTTTGCTAGGAAGAGAAAATTGGGTCCTGATCATCTGATAGAAAATTCGAAAAATGGAGCCAACATTACTTTTCTTTTTCATCACATACAACCAAGTCATTCGAGTGCAATCGTCCACAAAAGTAACAAATTATCCAATCCCGGAATGGGTAAAAACCGGAGAAGGATCCCAAACATCAGAATGTATTAAATTAAATGGAACAGTTCTTTTATTCAAACTCAATGGATAAGACACTCGATAATTTTTAGCCAAAATACAAACATCACATTTTAACTCTGAGTCACCAACTCCACTAAACAGCGAAGGAAGTAACCGACGCAAATAACGAAAAGAGGCATGACCAAGGCGACGATGCCACAACCAAATTTTCTTAGTCTTCTCACTTTCTTTCCCACAAACCTGATGGACCCGACCCGATGCAATATCATCAACATAGTATAATCCCCCTCTCTTAGTACCAAGCCCAATGATCTCCCGAGTCTGGATATCCTGGAGCAAGCAAAAAGTAGGAAACATTAATACAATACAATCCAATTGTTTCGTAACTTGGCTTACAAACAACAAGTGATTTGACAAAGCAGAAACAAGTAAGGTATGGTGCAAAGATAGGGATGGAGTGAGGGCAATAGAACCAGCCCTTGTCACGGGGGTAATTTCACCATTCACAGTAACTACACTGTTTTTGTGAGGAGTAGTAACATATTGGAACAACGATTTATTATGAGTCATGTGATCAGTAGCACCGGAGTCAATAATCCAACCCGGGTCACAAACATCAGACGCAATGAGAACCCTTTTTAATTACCTGCATCTTTCAGAGAATCAGAGAGAGACAGCCATGAAACAAGGGACAAAACTGGTCCTGCATTATCCGGGACTAGTATAGTAGCTCCAGACTGGCTAGCGGCAACAGCAACAACTTCGACCCCAGCATCAACAGTCTTGGCATGGCCAAGTCATCTAGCAGCCCACTCCTCCTTAAGTTGCTTCCTTTACTCCAAATACCATTTGGGAAATCTATGTTTCTTAAAGCAAGTATCTTCAGTATGTCTATTACCGTTGCAAAACGTGCAATGCAGAGCATCCTTGTTTTCTATCACAGACGGACGAGGAATATGAGGGGCCATGATGGCAGGGGCCTTAGAAACCATGGCAACCGATGGGTCACCAATATCTCCCCCTAAACCAAGCATAGTAGTCTGACGTTGAGCTTCTCAATGGACATATGCAAACGATTCCTCCAATCCAAGAAGTGGCTTCATCCTCAAAAGATCACAACAGACCTTTATCAAATCCATCACCCAACCCTGCCACCCTGCCAAAAAACCATAGACACGATCATTCACCAGTTCTTCTTAACGAACCTTTATATCAGCAGCACATATCATCTTAATAAGCATCTTTTGTCAAGCTCCTGCCATATACTCTTTAATTCTGCAAAATACAGAGGAATTGGGCAGCCACCTTGTTTGATATGGGTAGCCTTACAACGTAACTCATAGATCTGTGACTCATCAGATCCATCATAATACATCTACGAAACGCCTTCCCAAACATTTTTAGCAGTCGGTAGGCTAAGGAATAGCTCAAGTAGATGTGGCTCCATGGTTTTCGGCAACCATCCTTTGACAATTGCATCCTCTGCATTCCACTTCATAAAACCAGAATCGGATTCATCAACCTGAGGAGTCTTTCCAGTCAAGTAACCAAGTTTTCCTTGTCCTGTAACATGTAGTTCCATCATTTGAGACCAAATTGAATAATTGGAACCATTCAATTTGAACCCAAATGGCATTGTGGAAGAATCGTTCTAGACAGTCACAACCGGGTTGATAATCGGTACAATGGAAGAGGAATGTTTTTGAGAAATCTCCTTGTCCATGGTGGGAAGAAAGTCGGGTAGAATTTGTTTAATTGGTTGTAGAGTAGTGTTTAGGTGCTGGCCAGAAAATACTAGATGGTCAACGGTAGAAGGGTTGGGGTTGAGGCCAACCGACCAAGTATAGACGGCGGCTCTAATACCAAGACAAAAAGAATACTAGGTTTTGGGATTTAAATCAGTGTGTATCTCTCTATTGGAGGATCAATATAATAGGAGTACAAGTTGACTTAGTAACCAAAACAAAGAAAAAGGAAAGACAACTAATTACAAGGAATATCCTAATAATTACAAAATCATCTCCTAACCATACAAGGAGCATTGACTAACCATTGAAGGAGCTAAATCATCTCCTAACCATATAAGGAGCATTGACTCACGCCAACAAATGCTACCCCGATGCCGTTGTATCAGAGCATCAAAAATCTAACATGGTAAAAGAGTCGGTTTTGAATTAAACTAGGCTAAATAAACAAAGCATGTGACAAAACAATAAGGCAACAACATCTGGTAAGTTAGTGAAAGAGAAGGTAGGTAAAAATGGATTTTGTTATGTATAATGAAAAATTGGTATTTTCTAATGGGATGTATTGGAGTGTTAAACTTTGAACATATCTTCGATATAACCAATGATAGGGTGTTTTTGGTATTGCAAAGTTGCCAAAAATTCAAGAAAAGAAAAAGCAAAAAGCAATAGAAATTTTATAAAGTGCACATGAGAAAATTTTGAAAGAGGTGCAAGATTTAAAATCTCCAAGAGAGGTAAGACTAAAACTTGAAATTATTTGCCACAATAATAAAAGTAATTTTTTACCAATTGACTATTGGGAGCAAAATTTTGACAAAGATATTTTTTGTGGAAGAAAAAATTGTTGAAAATTTTGATGAGTGAGAAAAAACAGAAAAAGAAGAAAAAGTAGAGGAAAAAAGAGGAGGAAAAGAAGCAGAAAAGAAAAATGAAGAAATTCATGAGGAAGATGAAAAAGTAAGTCAAGAAAAAATTGAAAAAATACAAGAAGAAAAAGAAGAAATTGAAAAATAAAAATCTGAAAATTTTAGTTGTGATGGCATCATTAAAGAAGAAAATGATGATCGTCTTAAAGACATAAATAATGATGTTTCATTATATGATGTAAAAGAAAATAACAACAGCAAGTATGGTGAGTTGATTGAGTTCAAAATCCCAATGTGTTTGGAAAATCAAGATTTGCATTTATAGAAGAATTTGACACTGATACACGTTGGATCAATAAGTAGAATTTCTTGATCCAAAAGAATAAGGAGAAAAGAAGTTCAGAAAGCATGCAAAATTCAAGAAGCATATAAAGTCTCGAGTAAAGCTCATGAAGCAAGAATATCAACCACAAGCTCGGGTGAAGAAAAAATTTGGAAGTATGTACAAGAAAACAAGACTCAAACGCTTCACATCCATGAAAATAGCAATAAAGATTGTGGCTTTCAAGAGCATGAAATAAAGAAAGTTCAAAGTTCAAGAAGAAAATAGCAATTGGCCAATTGAAGACAAATTTCAAATTAAGAGGGGGTGTTGGAAAAAGTAAATTAAAATTTTCAAGAAGCCACAAATATCTAGTTTGTGTGGTCTAATAATCAAGCATCAATGCAAATTTATGAAGCAAGATACATAGGGGTAAAAAGGTAATTTGGACTTAAATACATTGGTATAGGTTGGTTGGCACACACAACTTTTACAAAATATTTTAAATATGTTAAGAGTGTGTTTAATACCATCCTAATTTAATTGACACGTGCTTTTAAATGATAAAAATATTTTTCTAAGTGTTATGTGTCAATATAATTAAGAAAGGCCAAAGTTGAAATGAACGGTTCTTTTTTTACAAAAATAGAGTTCATTCGATAAGTCGTTGTCTAGTCATTCAAACGAAATGACCTCAAAATAAACTTCCGGTAAATGCTCATTCGATAGTTCATTTGAACCACCATTGGAAAGGTTTTTTAAAATTAGTTTCAAAGGAAGTCATTCAAATAGTCGCTTGAATGACCTCCCTTAAAACAATGTTGTTCAAAATTCTAGAGGTTAGGTCATTTGCCTATCATTTGGTAAGTCGTTCAAACGAGCTTATACATAACCAAATCAAGCAAGTCCACAATAGGTCGTTCAAACCCAAACTATTTCAAAAGGTTTTTTTGATCAAATTAAATGAGAAATAACATAGAGAATCAGCCTCCTTACTTCAAAACCCAAACTATTTCATCATTGATCATCTTTGGTGAAGTATAAGTACAAAGGATTTTGACTTGTGCAATCGAATGAATCAGATACAGTAAGGAGTCATCGTTGTGATTGTATTAAAGTCGTTCGATGATTCTAAGGTGGTACAATTGTGAAAATCGCTTGTAGAATCAAGTTTAAAGAAATGTTAAATCAATTATGGCAAGGCTTGAAATATAAAGTCATGTGATTCGAATTGATTCTGTAAATATTTCGTAAATTTCTTCATAGTGGATTTAGCATTAACTAAACCAAATCCCGTGGTTTTCCTACATCGGGTTTCCACGTAAAAAATCGTGTGTGTTCTTTACTATGTGGATGTTCTTTATTATTATCGAATGCATTGTTATTGCACACACACGTGAACCATAAGATTTGCACTAAATAAAATGAAATCACAATTACTCAATTGTAAAATTGGTAAAGAAATTCAATTGTCATTTTCATAAACTTATCCAGTCCCTTCTAGGTTTTTTCATGGTTATTTGGATCATCGCAGGGCCTCTCAAAAAAAAAAATTTGTTACCCATATCAATTTTGTTATCAACTTAGTGTACCCGCTACACTTGCCTACATCAATCTTGACCTTTAAAAAGTTTAGTCAATCAATTGAGTTTAATCTCATCTCAATTATTCAAGCTATGCTATTTGAATCCTCTTTATAAAAACATTTTTAATGTAAAGATGGGAAACTAGCAATTGCAAATCTTGATATATACCAGGTTAAGTGATGGTAACCTACCAAGTACTATTGTACTTGGTTTATACAAAGCTTTTTTTGTTCTTTTTGCTGATTAAAAAAAAAAGGACTATAGTACAACGAAGATCAGTTGTTCATCCTCTCATTTTTACAATTCTCATCTAATTATATACAAATGGTAAGGAAATGGTCAGCTGTCTCTTTTTGGAAGGATCATTGGATCGGGGACAGTACTCTAATGGCTCCTTTACCCATATTATTCAGCCTATCTATTAAAAAAGATGGAAATCCGGAGAATTATGTCGCTTTGCTAAATGAGTTTGGTTCTAGGAATATTTTGTTTCGTCACTTTTTATTTGGGTTGGAAGAGGATTAACGGTCTAATCTTCAAAATTTATTGTTTGGAACTCCAGTAATCTCAATCGGCAACCAAGACAAGTTCTATTGGAAAGCTCATTCAACTGGTTAGTCTGGTTTATTCTGAACTCTTTATACAAAGGTTTTGAATCTTCCCTTGGCTTTTTTTTTTCTAATCTATTCATCTCACTTAGCATAATGCAGCTCCTCCAAGAGTGCAATTTTTTGGATGGTTGACATGGCACAATAGAATTAAATTAGCTAATCATCTTCTTAAGCTTGGAATTCATAGGGACGAAACTGATTGTCTATGTCTTTTCTGTGGTAGTGAACTTGAGTCCTCTAATCATGTTCTTCTTTTGTGTTCGGAAGTTCGGAAATTTTGGGTTGATTGCATTAATTGGTGGGATATACAATGGGTGACCCCCAGTCTATTAAAGGTGTCTTGGATTAGTGGCAGTGTTTTAAGTTCAAAAAATTGTAAAAATTTATTTGGGAGGCCATCCGATTTGCAATTATGTGGTCTATGTGGAAGTTGAGAAACGACTGCCTTTTCAACAATGCTCAACCTCAATGGGACTCAGTAAGAGATTTGGTAAAAATCATAATGGTTTTTTGGGTAAAATCCAAGTTGGACCAGTTTGATTATTCTATAATGACTTTATTTTTCATCTTCCTTAGATGATTTGTTGCAGTTAATATCTGCTCGTGTTGGCTGTGATTATTGTCATGTTTTGCAGTGGAACTTTCTCAAATGGCTATTTAGATGTTGCCTTTCAGTGGAGCTATCTCACAATTGTGAGCTTCAGAAGAAGGAAGCCTCAATCCTTAAGTTATTGCAAGATGTTTAATTCAGGTTATATGTTTTTTCTTTGGCCCCTCATCTCTTGCTGGTTTTCTCGACTTATTAATTTCTGATTAATAGTTGTTTATGGGGGAAGGTTTTGGTTGTCGTGTTGCTCTTAAAATTTCTTTGTTGGCTTTGGCTCCTAATATAGATGAGTATTGTATTGCAGAAGGAATTTAAGTTGGCTAGGTGCCATGGTGTTTTCTGTTAAAATGGTTGGTGGCTATGGTGTTTTCTCTTGTATCTTTGTGTTTTTGCTAGCATATCATTAGCTCTCTTGTTTGGTGTCAACGTGATTGGAATGAAGTTTGAGAGCCATAATGTCCTTTGCATTTCCCCTTTTGTTGATGTACTCAACATGTATTCCTTGTACATTTGTTTACATCAGTAAAATTACTTTTCTTCATTGAAAAAAAAAAATAGAAATTGTAAGTTATTCACTAAATGTTGTGTGGACTTCAAGTGTAATTTTAAGGAAATCAGATGAAGCTATTTTATTGATTGCTGTAATAATAAAAATAATAAGAGAAGCACAAATGATAACTACCCGAAACTGAAATAAATAGAGAAACGCAGGAAAGCTAAGAACGCTGTGTACATACTATAAGACTAACAAATCCCAGGCTTGCAGACAATTAAGGAAGGAAACACTTTTGACATTTGGGGGAGACCTTAAATGATCAAATGCTAATTTCTAATCTAAATTCAACATGCAGAAAAGAAAAGTGTAGTCACCAAAAATAATGCTATGATTTCCGCACATATATATCCCAACTGATGAGAAGATGACACAACTTCCAAACCCTTTCCATATGCCAAGAAGTAAACTGATTAAAAACCCTATTAATTATAACAAAATGAACAATTCAACCCTTGAACCACACTAACAACACACTGTAAAACTTAACATTGCCAACTCCTAAAGCATTTTTTTTAAAAAAAGGTAAATTAAAACTCAAGGACTTTTAACCAGATATAGAAATTGCACATAAATACATGTTTTCTCTATATATGTTTGCGCATATATGCCGACCAGTTTCAGGGTTACACTAAGAATATCCCTTATTGCATAGTAAGGAGTAACTAAAATGAGTCTTCACTCTAAAGTTCGGGTAAATGATCTCCGCAGGGCTTATATGTGATAGCTGGAATGTCACTAGGAAATGGACACAGCATTTTTCTTTGTTTTTTTGTCTAGCTTGTATAGCTGTGCAGTTCTTCTTTGTATAGTTTTGTTTGCCTTTTGGCTCTCCATTTGGTAATAAATTTCTTAGTTACCAAAAAAATACATATGTCACTGCACTAAGTGCCACTCCTTTTCTGCCCCCACTATTTCACCTTCATATTTTCCAAGCAAAGTATTCGTGCTGGGAGATAAACTGGGTTAATACCCAAAAAAAAAAAAAAGACTGCATACTGTCAAAATTTATCTCATCATTATATTGAACTGATCACTTTACAATATATATTTTTTTTGGTAAATCACTTTACAATATTTGATTCTTGATATATATACGCGCGCACATGATAAGAAATTAATGTAGATGCACTTGCAACCACAGAGACAAGTGATGATATAAATACAAACTAAGGGTTATACACATATAGGTAGCCTTAATTCTCTCTGAGCCCTTGGAATTTTTGGAATTTTAGGACTGTCAACCTTGAACTCACTGTTAAATTCGTTAGTCGATCATTAGACATGGCAGTCATGTTCCTTTATCTTCTATCTTTTATTATAGATGAATAGACCTATATTATTGCAGTAGATGTCTTAGTGAAGGACTAATACAATAATAGTCTTAACCAAAGAAATACATAGCATAAACAAAATAAATACTTGAGCATAATGAGAGCAAAACCTAAGGAATAGTCCAAGTAGTTATTATGTTCTTTCTCCTTCAAGTTAATAACCTCAACATAGATAATTTCTGTATGCGATCATAAAAGAAACTGAAGAATATATATATATATATATATATATATATTTTTTTGGTGTATATGGTTTCTGGAATGATTCAGCCCATGAGAAAAATGAATTCTGTTAGCTAGAATGTGAATTTTAAGCCATTAGGGGGGAAAAAAGAAAAGAGATGGGGGATAAGGTCATCAAATTTGATTCCTCCTACAAGCTGTGATGGTGCAAAAAAATTTATAGATTAGTATCAGAGAAAGAACTGTAAAATATGTTAGTTTAGATGCACCATTTTGACATGCCATTTCAATCCTTAATCCTCAGAAATATATAAAAAATTATGAAACAAAGAGCAGCTTGAGATTGTAAGAAAAGACATCTTAGTGTAATTTAACTGAAATTATGATCCTCAACAAAGAGGAATTCCAAAACAGACTTCAATTGTTGGGTTACAACTTTAACAAGTTAAAGAATGCAAATCATGTGATGTTCTTAAAAGAATTTCAAAGAATATATACTTGACAACAAAGCTTAAAGTTCCAAGATTTTGGGATCACCTCCGTCAATCCCTCTTTCTACCATTCCACTCTATATATGACAATAATGATCATCATATAATATGTTATGCAAAGTTCCTTAGTAAGCTAAATGAAAGGATTACAAATATAAAGATTAGGGAAAATTTGCATTTTTATGGCCAGAAAGAGGATATGGGGAAAAATTATACATATTTTATGAATCAAATGGACCACTGCCAATCTGGATTTCACTATTAAACTTGCTACCTAGTCAGTTTTTATGCCAACCCTAATTATTATGTGATCTGAAAGGATATGAGTGTTCCAAGAGTTCAAGGAGTCTAAGCCGTTTAAAACATGGCTCGTGTGGGGAAGAAAATCAATATATAAAAATTGACTATGAAGTATGAACACATCAGTTTTCTAGAATCAAATTTCAAGGGATATATTCATAAAAAGAAGCGAAGCGAAAACATAAACTTAAAGGTATCAGGATATATAGAGTTTCACAAGCGTTTCCTTCTCATGTAAATAGGCAAGTACAGTGCTAGCTAGCATAATCAGAAATGGAATCTATACTATATAGAAGAAACCTGCTACTATAGTGTTAATGTACCAAAATCAACTCATTTTCTGGGATTGGATTCAGGACATGAGATCTAGAGAGAGAGAGAGAGAGAGAGAGCTCATTTAAGAACCCATAGATCATTGTACTTCAGGTCCATGGAAGTGCACCAAACCACACAAGGTTGCTTTATCACATATAAAATGAAAGTACCATCAAAATATATAGGAG
Organism: Nyssa sinensis; assembly: GCA_008638375.1. Classification (NCBI taxonomy): domain Eukaryota; kingdom Viridiplantae; phylum Streptophyta; class Magnoliopsida; order Cornales; family Nyssaceae; genus Nyssa; species Nyssa sinensis. Next base: position 4,348,166 of record CM018041.1, on the reverse strand, counting down.
TCAATGAGTACAAATTAGGAAACTCAGCGAAAATAATTATCAGGCTTAAATGGAGGTATTTCTGGAAAGAAAAAAGAAATTGATTGGGGCATGGGATACAAGAAACGTACTTGGAGCTGGAAAACTCGGAGAGCCTCCCTCTCTGAGAGAAGATGATCAAAGCGACTTCAGCATCGCAGAGAACCGATAGCTCAAACGCCTTCTTCAACAGTCCGTTTCTACGCTTTGAGAAGGTCACTTGCCTGCTAGTAGCATTCTCGATTCGCTTCATCTGAATCTTTCCTCTCACCATCTCCTATATATTGTAAAAATGTCCATTTAATACTAATTCAGCGTAAATCCAAACTAGATCACCATCAAATGAAATAAATGAAAAATGAAAATCTCACCAAAAATAGCAAGTCTCCCAGGAGAGTGGAGCTGAGCAAAGAAAAAACAAGTTATGTATCAAGGTTCTGACAACAGAAGTCCCAAACCCAGAAAACCCAAAAAAGATTTACAGACCTAAAGGCAAAGGATGATATCAAAATCTTTGACAAGAATAGACACAACCCAGAAAACCCAAACAAATTTACAGTCGAAATACACGTGATGATATCAAAATCTTCACAAGAAGAGTCAAATTAAACCCCAGAAAACCCAAGAAAATTTACATCCTAAAAACACAGAATGATATCAAAATATTAGCAAAGAACAAAGCTAACACCCCCGAAAACCAAATAAATTAATCTTATAGACCCAAAAAACCGGATGATTTACAGAATATTAACAAGAACAAACTCAAAACGTAAAAACCAGAAAAGATCTAGAGCAAAAGAGCAGCCTAAGTGCCCAGAAACGACAGAAAGATTTACACAACAAATATATATACCTGAAGATAGTATCAAGATTTTACAAAAACAGAAACGAAGTTAACCAAGAAATGTATAAGAAACAAAGACATGAAGGATCTTTGTTTGTTTATGTTTCAATACCACAAAACCCAATATTTCCTTATTTATGTATCTCTTTTTATTCCTTTTGTCTTTCACTATCAAGTTCTTACCCTCCCGAAAGGAAAAAAGCAAAGCAAAGCACAACCAGTTAAAAAGAATTAATAATAATAAAAGATTAAAGCTCGGAAACCTCATTGTATTCTTGTTTTAGTAAACTTAAGAAATAAAGAGCACAACTAAAAAAGACTAATACAGGAAAAGAAATGAGTTTTAAATAAAATAATTGAAAGCCCGAAAAAGCTTCTGTTTTTTTTTTTTCTGGGTAACCTATCAAAGCTCAATAATACAAAAGGAAAATTTAATTAAAGAAATTTATATTAAAAACAACAATTAGGGTACACAGTGACTTGGATACGTCAACATCATCGTACAATGACGTGATGGATGAACGAATCATATGTCGACAGCGTATAATCTGTAATTATATTTTCATCGTCACTTAGGCTAATGAGAACAGACCGTGTCACGTGGCTCACCTTATTTGGCGAGTCACCTTGCTTCCCTATATATTTTATTGATATTTGACGGGTCTGCTTCGTTATATAATTAAATGCGGGACCAGCTTTGGTTGGCGGCAGCACGATTATATATGTGTGTGTGTGTGTGTGTGTGAGTATATATATATTTGAGGGGGTGATTCTATTGGTGGCTGCCTTTGGGTTCTGCCATTTTTGTTTTGTTAGCCTACGTTTCTCCTATAATTTGGGCTTTAATTTAGAGTGGTGGAACCTGTGGGTTTCTTGTGTCTTTCAATCAGGTCCTTCTATTTGAAATATATGCACTCGTATCCCCATGAATTGCATTCGTATCCCCCAGGGGTTGTTCTGGGGAAGAGCTGGTCTCTTTAAATCAAAATCAGTCCAATTCAACTTGACAAATTTCAAGTTTGAAAATCTCTGACTGAAAAATGTAGAATAAATATTTTTTTTTCAAAAACTAATAAATATCCTTTTATGAATGAGCAATCTCTTTTAATTCAAGTACGTTTCTTGAATTCGTAGAAAACAAGAAATTAAAAATATAACTTAAAATAGGGGGACCAATTAGGCCCGGTATAAACTTTAACTCATTTACTAATAATTGAAATTTATATTCTGCAGTAATAATTGAAATTAATACAGCTTGATTAATACTAATTCTAGTACTAATATTGTATCAGACTTTGAGAAAAGGAAATAACGAGAGGAAAAACATTCCATAAATATAACCAAGAAAAGCATTGTACATAGAGATTTCTAATCTCTTTGGATTTTGATTTTCATCCAAATATGTTGTCCTTATTTAGTTTCCAACCAAAGGCATTGGTATTACTAAACAAAACTATTAGTAGAAAAACTTCCTGAGGTGGCTGAGTGGGTAAGGTTTTGAAAGTATTTCTCAAAGTCATCTTTTCGAGCATTTTTTGCCTCATCAACATAAAAGTCTTAGAATATTGAAGTTGTCCATACACCTCCAATTTTACACCAACCACACAATTAAAGATTACAGTTAATAGAATCGACTATTGAATTATCCAAAAAAGGAAAATTAAAACTAGTACTAGGAATCTTGACTATAACTTTCAAACTTTTTGGCAAGCATATTGCACCTACTTTAAAATTGTTGTAACGCTTAGTGGGTTTGTTAATTAATTAAAATTTATATAAAATGCTGGTAAGACGCTCCCTAATATACCAACAAGGATACGTGTTAGTGTGGTGCGTTTTGTTCATATGCCAAGGTTGCAAATATATCGAATCAACCTATTTTCTCCATGGAAATATAATAAGAATATCGAAAAATGATATTTGACTCCATATTTTATCGGAGGCTTCACTTTTACTATTTTGCTTAAATAAAATTTACATAAATGTCATTTAAAAGGGTAAATTTTATGATATTTTTTAATGCAAGAGTAATTGTGCAACTCACTTCATTAGTGAAGCCCCTTTTTGGAAAAATGTGGAATGCTAACATCATTTCCTAAGAATATATATATATATATATATATATATATCAAGGTTTAGTAAATAGAATTAAAAGAGGGTAGTGTGATAGTGTGTCAAGCATAATATATGAATTATTGATTATTTTTTCTTTAAGTACTTATCTAAATGCACCCAAAAAAAAAAAAAAGAGAAAACAGGCACAAATTGGTGCTAGTGGAAGGATTGGCCGACAACAATTTTATATAATAGAAGGAAGATTATCAATATAAGAACATGATGGAGGAAATAAGCAGTATAGAATAAAACATGGGACCGCTTGGAAATGGTATGAACCTTAAAAGGTCCTTCGGGATGCATTATGTTCACAAGTAAAATTGTCGATGAAAACTTGTACATTTGGCAAAATCCACCAAGGTAGCAAGTTGGAGCATATAACATAGTGCTGTCCCATCTTGTGCAAGGCTTATCTTGATTTTCAATTTCCTTTTTATTTTTTAGTTATTCAAGTTTTGTCTACTTTAATTTTATTTTTATTTTTTATAGGTCTAGGTTTAGATGAAAATGAAATTGTGTGGGCCAATGGAGTTTATATATAGTTGGTACGAATTTGTCATGTCATTAGGGACACATATTGTGACATGCTTTTGGACATTTACAACTAGATAAGAGTTTGCTATTTTCTCCCATATGGACCTCCACCAGAAAGATAATTACCCGTTTAAGTAACCATTCCAACCCCGGGGGGGGGGGGGGGGTTGGTTTAATTTGCAGTGAAAAACATGATGGACCATGCCCAAGTCAGTGATGCTAATTTATCAAGATGCATACTTTTTTTCATGCATTTGGGTTTGAGATCTAATTTTGATAATACCTTTTTAAAAGTGTCTTTAACAATTAAAAAAGTAATTTTTAAAATTTTTGTTTTTGTAAAAAATAAAAATATGTTTGACAACTGCCTTTTAATGATTTTTAATTTTAATTTTTTCGGATAGGGTACTTGGCTTATTAAAATCATTCATACATAAATGTACATGCATATAGATTTGCACACATGTATAGCCACATATATAAGTGTAATTAGGTATACAAATATGCACGGGAGTATCTTCAATATTAAATGTTATATCATTCATGTTAAACCTATATTTTGAAATTATTATAGTACAAAAATGTGATATTTTGATCATGATACTTCAATATTAAAATGTCATTTTTTAGTATAACAACTATTTTCTCTTCCAAATACCACTTCTAATAGCGATCCAAAGTAAAATGTTTATTCATCAATTCATAGTGCAAAAATTTTGATGGAAAAATCTAAAGATAGTCACAAAAAAAAAAAAAAAAAAGATACAGAGTCGTTGCAAAATATTAGACAACCCACTTTGTAACAACAGATATGAACAAAAAAAAAACATGTGCACGAAAGAAAGAAAGAAAAACGAATAGCATGCAAGTAGAACGCCAATGATCAGACCCAAGACAAAAAGATGGAATTCAGTTACAAGAGGTGAAGTGGCATAAAATAGAAAGTACTAGGGGTTGTTTGGGAATTTTTTAAATTAGATCAGGTCATAACCACCCATATTAAGTTTTAAGACTAGATATGAATCAATATACTGTTAAAAAGTACTTACCAAATAATAAAAGATTTAAAATCAGTTCATTTGTATTTTACAGAATCGGTTCTACCATTTCCCAAACAAGCCCCTACTCTTGATGGCAAATATAACACTAAAATGACATTGCCAGATTTTTGCAGACGAAACAGTACACTTACACTATTGGAGTAATTAATTTTAGAATTAACATCTCATTTGGCACATACATTAGAAAAGCTCTAGGTATAAATAAAGGAACTAAGTGAAAATTATTTTTTGATGTAAATTAAATGCTACTAAAGAAAAGAGAAGTAAAGAAAAAGAAGGTACTTATTGTTTGTTGCCATGAGGAAGGATGGAAACTTATAATTTTGTATATGTTTACTTGTAAGGCCTCATCCTTGGCCCATTAATGCCCAAGCATTCCAAGTTCCAGCCCAAAGAGCCCGTTATTTTTAGGACCGCCAGTAGGCCCACACTCGAAAAATGAAAAGTGAGACTTTCAGGGAAAGAACAGCGATACGATGAATCAAATGAAGAGAAAGATGGAGGAAAGAAAGAAAGGAGATGGGAAGAAAACAAGAGCAGAGTGGCCAGTGATCAAACCAAAGGCTAATCTCCGCATGAATCGCCTCAAAGACACCGATCTCTTCACTGTACGGTCTCTTTCCTACAATCTTTCGTTATTCAATCTAATTTCTTTTGTTGTTTTTTATTTTTTGGATTAATTTCAACCATCTGGGTAATTTTGATTCCTTTATAATAATCTGCAAAATTACTCTCATCCCGCAGTACCGATTCCAAAGTACATACATGCATATGTATGTTGTATGAATGTATAGTTTGCTTTGTTTTTTTTTTTGGGTAAGTAATTTGCTTTGTTGTTATGGGTGGGTTTTGATTGGTTTTCCGTCACTGTTATCGAATTCAGCATTTGCAATGCTACGCACCTGAATTCTTGAGTTTTTAAAATGAAAGATTCATTTCTAAGTTTCAGTTTCTTAAGCAAATTTGCATATAGGATTCTTGTTATCCTGCTAGTATTAGGATTGTCCTCCTGGTAATAGGTTTTTGTCCATAATATTGTAAATGAAACAAATTGCTGATGGGCTTAGCTCCATAAGAATCTAATTGAGGAGATGTTCATTCATCGAATGAGCCAAGCTCAAGCCTCAATCTCACACTTGTTTTATCAATGAAGACATTGACTTTATTTGGCTCATGATAGTGGGTGTACAGAAAATTTGGTCTCAGTTCATTTCAATTATGATGAAATGGTTGCATTTACTCCAATTTCAGTTTCCATTATAAAATAACTCATAATTTAATCCTGAGATGTGTGGTCCAATCAAGCTTTAAACTTTAGTTTGAGTTCAAGCTTGTCTTGTTTTATCAAGTGATCTAAGTCAGTCGAGCTTGAGCTTTTTTGTTATCTACGAGACAGTCTTAAACTTGCGAGCCTGAGCTTAGTTTGAGATTGAATACAATCTTAATTTTATAGGTAGGTCTAATAACCCATACTTGGCTCAGATCTTCTCTTGTTTTCACCCTCTAAGTGTCCATAAAATTAGATCGTGACGGATCAAGATGATGGGTGTTTTTGATATGTTTTGCAATTGATGTATATCTTTCGAATTGAACTGTTGCAAGGATTGGCATAGTCCAGACCACCCCCCACCCCACACCATACAAAAAAATAAAAAAATAAAATAAAAGAGGGGGTGGGTGGGGGATTGCTATAGCTGACCCAAATAGTGTGGATGTGACTTTGTTATATGCTCAAGTATTCCTTTGTTTGATTAAGATTGTAGTATTGATAGTGCATGATACTGGGTTAGAACTGTATGACAATGCATTCTATCTCTTATTTAATCATAGAAGGCAAACCTAGAAACACTGTTTGGAATTTTACACTTCAAAGTTCAAACCGTTTGGCGTTTATTTTGGGTGATCGGTGATTCGTCTTTTTTTTTGGTATTCTGGTAATAATGTGCCTACTTCATTTGATATATTCAGGTGCCGGATTTCTTCACATCTGCTGAATCAAAGGCATTCATCAAAGCTGCAGAATCGATTGGGTTTGTCCACCAAGGTAGTCTTGGCCCAACAAAAGGCGAAGCATATAGAGACAATGATCGAATTTCTGTGAATGATCCTGTTCTTGCAGCTACATTATGGGAATCTGGACTCAACAAATTATTTTCTGATATGAAGATTAGAGGGAAAGTTGCTATAGGGTTGAATCCAAATATCAGATGTTACAGGTCTGTTGAATTTATTCACCTGGATTTATACTCCTTTTCTCACATTGATAGAGAATACTTATATATCTTTTATAGACTAGATACGTTGTAAAACATTAAGATTTAATTATGAATTGGTAATCACAATTCACTTGTAGCAGGATTTGTTTGGATTTTATCCTCTTAATGCATCTCCTTTACTATGCCAGTTTTGTTTTTAATATGCTTATTTAGCAGAAAGGTGGCCTAAATTATCTTCTATGCTGGCATGTATTGACATTCATTTTATGTATTTTTTATTTTGAGAAAAAAATGGTATTTCAGTTTAATTCCAATGCAACAAGTCTATTACTTCTCAGGTACAAGGTTGGTCAGCGCTTTGGACGGCATATTGATGAAAGCGTTGATCTTGAAGAGGGAAAGCGCACCTATTATACTTTGTTAATATATCTGAGTGGTGGTTCCAAAACCAAATCCAAAAATGATCTGTGCAGCCTTCAGGATTCTTCCTCTGAGCCTCTTGTAGGAGGAGAGACAGTCTTTTATGGTCCAAGAAATGGTGTTGTGGCAGAGGTAGAACACAACCCCCCCCCCCCCCCCAAAAAAAAAAAAAGAAAAAAAAAGCAAACTTCCCCTTGCTTTCATATTGACTATTGGTTTCTTCTTTTATTATTCTTGTTCAACATTCCTTTCGGTTTTTTATAAGTTGCATATCGTAGAGAAGGCATTGTCTGTTGATGCTCATGGTTTGAATTCTGTAGGTGCTTCCTACTGAAGGGATGGCTCTCCTTCACATTCACTGGTGATAAGTGTATGCTGCACGAAGCCAGGAATGTCAGTAAGGGTATCAAGTATGTGTTACGGTCTGACGTAGCTTTTGCTTGATGAGTGCAGGCATTATCAGATCAAACAAGCTTGGTAAGCTTTTCCATTTCAACTTAATCGTCTGGCTCATCTTCCCGAGTCTCTTGTTGTTCATCATCTAAAACTCAGCTTTGTAATCTCAGTGCTTCTGTCGTAAATGTGCTTTTTCGCTTGCTGATCAGTATAATCACCCAACAAGCAGGTTTGAACAACCCTAATTAAAAAAATAAAATAAAAATTAATCTTAAAAGTATATCAAAAGTAATTTTCAGCAGCCTCTATAGCACAGAACTACACACAGTTTAGTAGACCATTGTTGTTTTTTAAGCCACCAATTGAATTGCCCAAATAGAGTTGCCATAAACCTTTGGCAGAGATGCATGACAGACCCCTTTCTTATTGCTAGGAGATAAGCATTGGAACAACTTTGGGATTCAAAAATTGTTGGGCTGGCAGTTGTGGTTTGACATTTTGTATCTGAAAATGAAAACATTATGTAAAGTCATGTACCTAGAGGTACAAATAAACTTTGATAAGAATAACCAACTGTTAGCTTGAGTGGTATTCTCTGCGAAATCCGAAAGGGCAAGGTGCAAGGTATTCCAATATATATTTATAATTATTTTACCAGGAAATCAAAGAAAGCTTTAAATATTGAATCTAATGGGACATCAACAATGTAATCTAGGCGGGATTCTTGAAGAAATATTTGGTATAAATTTTTTTTTTTTGATAAGTAACATTTGGTATAATTTTGAAATTATAACAGAATTTGCAAAAATTTTGGACATCTATCACTGTATTTTCTGACTTTGACCTATTGAAAATATGTGATAGAATTGGTTTAAAGATGAATAATGAGAGGATTAATTATGATTGAGTGTTCTACAAAAACTTGTGGAATTGTTAAATTGGGGAAGAGTTTGCAACGTAGAAGCTTTGGCGAAACACATGACTCTTGGTTTGTTGGAATTCAAAATTCACAATTCTTCAAGGCATAGAAGTGTTTGATAACAGTTTCAAGGAAGGAAAATGACTTTGCTGCTTCAAGGTGAGGGAAAGGGGAAGTAGAACTCAACATTGAAATCTCATGTGTCCAACTAAGTATAAAGTCAAAGAAAGGACTTCATTTTTCATGTGACTGCTGTCCTATTCCAAAGGTGAGCTATTTGCCTGTAGTTGGATTTTATAACTTCAACTAAGGGAATGGATCTGGTAAGAGATCATTTCAATGGTTGAATATATAAGGCTAGGGAAGCTATACTGGGCTTCTGACTTTCTTGGACAAATTCAAGTTTATTGATTTATGCTTTTATTTTCTAATAGATTTTAAGGTCAATTACACTGACCTCTCCTGAGATTTTTGACAATTACTATTGACCTCTTTTGAGGTTTCTGAAATTATATTGACTTCCTCTACTTTATCTGACAATATACAGATACTCCCTTTAGATAATTTTTTTTTCAAAATGACAAAGTTGCTCCTATATTTATTTATTTTTGCAATTTTCAATTTTGACCAATTTTTTAAAACTTTTTTTAAAGAATTTTTTGATTGTTTTATTTAAAAATAAATTTAACTCAAATAACTTATTTTTCTTTTATATAAAAATAAATTTAAGGTTTTTAATTTTTTATCAATATTTATTTGAAAAATAAAAAAAAAAATGGTGTCAAATTTTTAAAAATTGAAAACAAAAAACATGAAAGGGGTAATTTTGTCATTTTGAAGAAAAGATTGATTGGAGGGGGGGTATTTGTATATTATCAGGTAAAGCAGGGGAGGTTAGTGTAATTTCAGAAACCTTAAGGGGATCAATGTAATTGTTAGAAAATTCAGGGCAGGTCAGTGTAATTTAACCTAGATTTTATCATAGGGTATAACTGGTTACTGGTAATCATAAGGTATGTCAAACTGATCTTGATTTTAGTAAGTGCAAACAAATTACTCGAGCCCTGTCTGGATGCATGTCCCTGCAAGTGATCACTTGGGCTCTCTAATAGGGTTTTATGATAGGGTATAACTGGTTACTGGTAATCATAAGGTATGTCAAATTCATTTTGATTCTAAACAAACAACTTGAGCCCTGTCTGTTCACATATTAGGAGCTATTATGTCATAACTTTTCCTGCAGTTGGGGAGATGTTTTTTTCCTCTTGCTTTCAACTTTAACTAAGATATAGTACATGTATGTTTTTTCTGAGATCCAGTAGTGTCTGAAATACTTGATTTCTCTTGTGCATGGTTGTTTATTAATTTTGGTGCTGGGTGCATTTTGGATTACTAGATTGCACTTAATGCCACACAGTTTGATTTTGAAAAGATTAGCCATGTTGAACGTAGAGAACCAAAAAGACCACATTAAAGACCTTCGGTACAACTTACCAAACTAGACTAGATTTCTAATATCTATTTCATTACAATGTCCTCCAATTAGTTGATTGGCATTGATTTGCCCTGTCTGCTTGATGTTGTAGGGATTATCAAATTGCAGTTGATTTATCAGTGCATCTTGTCATGATTGCATAAAGATACCCTGTTTAATATGAAACCAAAAATAGATTCGTAAAGCTCATCGGTGTAAATTACGGCGGCAACATAGGTATCAAATAACTATCTTATTATAATGCCTCCCATTAAATTTATGGGTAATGATTTGCTTCTGTCTGCCCCATGTTGCAGTGTTTGAAATCAGATTCTGAGTTGGCAGAGTTCTCACTCAAGCATAATCCATTTTGATTTGGCTGAGGTCAAAGCTTGTTTATTCGCCCAATTTAAGTTTTTCATTAGCCTAATGAACTTAAATCTGCTATCAACCTTTATCTATCAAGTGTAAAAGGAAAAAAAAAACTAGAACACCTGTTATTTTATTTGTTGCTTTTCCCCCCAAAATAAGAAAACTCCTGAGCACTGTTTGCATATTAGATGTTGGCAGAAGCCCTCAGAAATTTGAACATGCTCAGTAATTTGTTCTCTTATGCTACTGGTTTTATTTCCTTTTGAACTATTGATCTTCTTCTCCACAAACTAAAGTAGTGGGGAGAGATTTAACATTTTGTGCTGTGTCAATTATTTGTTTACCAAACTAGATTCATATTGCATGGTAATGGCATTTTTTTTTTACTGACTGTGTTATGAATTGAATAGAATTATTATAATGCATCACCATCATTCTTTTTGTATTTATGCTGCTCAGGTGAATTATTTTCTGCAAGGTTGTACATGTGCAGCTCAACGACTAGTCACAACAAAGGGTGTCAATCTCTTCTATTGCTTAAATGAGACAGTTTCAATCAAGATTCTAGATTTTGTTCTTCATTCTGTGTGCTGCCTAACAGCAAAGATGCACATTTGCAATTTACTTAATTACCATGAGTATTACTGGTATGTAATTTAAAATTTTACCCATATCTCTGTTTCATAGATCTATCAAGAATTACCAGGCTTCAGTTTGTGTATTCTATAATTAAAACTAGACAATGACATTGTTTTTTAGGAGTTCAGCTCCTCTACAGTTTCAGTGAGAAAAATAAATAGAATTCTTCTTATTGCAAGTCTTTATGCATTCTTGACAGATAATTTCCTATCTAGACCAAACAGCATTCCTGTTTCTATTCTCTTTCAAATAGAATGCAAAAATTTCTCCCAATTTCTGCTCCCCCGGCCCCCCCCCACCAAAAAATAAAATAAAATGAAATAAAATAAAACAAGGAGATTAGTTATCCAAAATAAACAAATGTTCAGATGGAACCTCATTTATGTGATACAAAGAGGATGATTTTATGGGAGGGATTTTGTAGGATACATGCTTGTCTTATGATAATAATGGCCTTCTGGTTCGATTCTAGTCTCACCACACCCCATTGCGGGACCTAAGCCTTAATTAAGCTCTTTCACCAAATTGATGAATGATACTATATTTGCTGCATTTTAATGTCATTGTCTTCAGTGTGAAAATCATTAAGCCTTTTTTTTTAATAGGTAAATGGCCCTTGGGGTGGGAGTTGAAATTGAGTCCTTGGAGATATTACCCAAGCCTCTTTCCAACTCATCCAACACCAAGGGTTTCAAATCATTAAGCCTTTTACACTTCATTCCTCTTCCTCGGATCCATTGCTGCAACAACTTGGAAGAGTTCTTCAGATATTGATTTTAAATTTGATTAACTAGTTATCTTTCAGGCCTTGTGAAAAGTTACCTTCCTTGGCTGCATTATAGTTCTGATTCATGAGTCCCATCAGTTCTGCGTAGTTCAATCACAAATAAAAAAGTCTGAGTCAGCACTTATCGGGGGGAAGTTAAAATCAGCTGGGTCTGGAAAAGAAAATCAGGATGCCCAGTACCCAAAATCATAATTTTTCATTTGAAGGTCTTTCCAAAATGGAGCTGTGAGTAAAAATTACTCTAACAAAACATGACTTTTAGACTGTACTTTCAAAGGTGAGAATAAGCTTTACACTTACGGTTCCAGTTTGAATAACTAAATGAACTAATGAGAAACTTCATAATTTATCAAATTGCTAGTAAATGATCCAATATAATGATGTACGGTCACTGGATCTTATGAACCATTTCCCATGTTCTTTCCAGAACACAACCGTGAGGTATATATAATTCTAACAAAACACGTCTTCAGAGTTAGACTGAACTTTCATCAACTGGAATAAGCTTTACATTGATGGTTTGGACTGTGATTTATAAAATTGGCAGGCAGATGGTCCTTTATAAATATATACTGTTAAACTTGCTTCCTAGGTGTGAGTTCTGTTTTCAAATCCAATGGGTAGGTTATTAGAAATTATGTTGAAAGTTTCAATTCCCAGGAAAACTATCAGATGCTCTTCAGGGGGGGCTCTGGTTGTTTGCCAAAAGAACTAGTAAAAGGAATGGAGAATGCAAAGATTTAGAAAAGTTTCCCTTTCTTTTCTTTTTAACATGTTAAAAAAAAAACCCTTGGTATCATTTTCAATATGTTCAATAAGGCATCCAATCTGTTTCAACATCATTGCTCGTAATCTCTCTCTTTGAGGTTCTTAGGCATCCTGTATCTTTAACTGGTCTCATAATCTCTCTCTTTAAGGTTCTTAGTCATCATCTTTAACTGGTCTAATAATTTCTGTTTCATTTCCCATCGTGTCACTGGTTTTGATGTCCTGAGCTTGGTAACCATGGTTATTCCACCTTCAATGAAAAATTTTGTTTGGATAATTTAGAGTTTTGGGGACCAGTCGAACCAACCGATAATTAACTCATCAGCTAACTTTTATTCAATTATTTGGATATTTACCATTATTGCAAAGGTGTAAAGAAATTGGATTAATTTCGGGGTTGATATTTACCTTATGAATAGTTGTCATCCCGATTCTTATTTTATCCTTGCTATTTTAGAATTATATATACTTGTCACCATTTTGTGTAAGCGGATAACTTGTAGAGCATCCATTTGGTTTGAATGAAGTTGTTATAATAACATAAGAACGTTCTCACATGTGAGAAGGTTCTCACATAAGCGAGTTCCCCCCTTTTTTTATATTGGTGGCTTTCTCAGGCCCTTGTTTAGAATATATTTTACACTATACTGATGAGAAAAAAAAAAGATCTCAGCAGATGAGAAGGATAAGACTAAAATTTTGTTTGATCTATGGAAGAGGCAATAGATGATGGAAATAGTATATAAGGAGTACATATACATTTTATTCTGCATAGAAGTGATGATATTATTTGGGAATTCTCATGGCTTCAACAGGCACAAAACAACTGCAGCATCCATCTTAGTTGGCGTTAGGTTGGAAACAGAATTGGGTTTAAGAAGAGAAAGTAGACATTGAATACTGCATTGAGGTGACAACATCATATGATCTTTATTACTGTTTCAAGTGACACTGAACAAGCATTGCACCATCCCTGTCTCAGCCACGCAATATGAACTCATGCAGTTGGAATATCATTCCACTGAAGAAGTCCTTTCTTGTGATTCATGGGCACACCTTTAAATGCTGATTTATTTGTTCTTCCAGAGGGGGAGGAATAAGAGGACAATGCTGAAGGAATGACTGTGTAAACGACAAGAGGGGTCCTCACCACATTAACACCATCTTTCCAAAGAATTGAACCCGATATAATTGGCTCCTGAGTTATCTGTGGCCCAGACACCTTTACTGTGAAGGACTTCCTGTCTCCAATGGCTGAGAATGAAAGAACAGATGGCTCCACCTTGACATCTATAGAATTGGGCATATACATACTAGCATAGTAGGTTGAGTTTGGTGAGCCAACGTTGGTGACTGTCCTAGTGAAAGTTCCCATTATCTTCTGGCCATCTTCTATAGCAAGTGAGAAGGAGGGGTAGTTAAGATCCCATGCTCTGCTAGGCTTGGTGTTGTTACACACACTATTATCACCTGTGACAAGTCTTAATGTGGTGATGTTGTAACCCTGCTTGCAGAGTAAGTCAATATAATCTGCCTCAGATATGTCGAATATTAGTCCTGGATTGACCGCGTTCACTGGGTTGATGTGACCAGATCCATAAGCAAATTCTCTGTCGTCATGCTTACGTGGGTCCATAACATGAGCTGTTTTGAAGACACTTACAAAGTTATTGAGGAATTTCAGGAAGTTTAAACCTTAGACCCTTCTCTTTTACCTGTAGTCATGAGTGCAGATTTGATAGCAGCAGGGGACCAGCTTGGGTGGGTAGCCTTCACATAAGCTGCTGCTCCACTAGCATGAGGACAAGACATGGATGTGCCTGAAATTATGTTGTACTTGACTCTCCTGGTGTCTTCACTATAAACTGAAGGGGGTGCAATGGGAGACCAGGCCGCAAGGATATCAACACCCGGTGCGGTGAGATCAGGCTGATATATTTCCAGTTCAAGGTCTCAACGGAATCAGACAATTTTCAAGCATTATTGGTGAATTCATGCAATAAATTTGAAAGACAGAAGGCACACCTTGAGAATGTCAGAAGTGATCGGGTTGGGGCCCCTGGATGAGAAGGAAACTACACTGGGAGCCATGATATCCTTCCATGTCCCACCGCCCAGAATAGTTGCAATAGGATTCCTGCGGTGTATTTATCATTTGTTATCTTTTTGTCCCAACTATGCTGGAGAGTGACAATGCGACAAACTATGATACTAAATTTAAAGAGAGATGGATATGCTGATAATTTACTTGGAAGATCTAATGTACTCCAGCACTTTGGTGATGTCTTCTTGGCTGATTAGTGTTGCTGACAGTGGGAAAGAGAAGGCAAAATCATTGAAAGATTGTGTGGGCATTATGATACCTAGTCCATCTGCCAGGAGAATGCCAGAACCATCCCAGAAGCCTTCACAGAGCACGATCTTTCCCTTCACTTTGCGTGAATCCATTTCCCCAGGAAAGCAGTACCTTGAATCTAAAGACAGTGCATTGGCAGAAAAATTGGCAGCATCCCCTCCCCAAATCAAAGGGAAGGAGGTTCCATTGAGCTCGAAGTTATTAATGGCAATTCCCTTCAATTTATCCAGGTGATGAAGAAAACCATTAGTTAGTTCAATAGTAAGGAAGGATTTCTAAGGTAGCCGAAAGTAGGACTCACATTGAATATTTGTCCATTTCCAAGCACCAATTGGGACACAAATTTTCTGTCAATTGTGTTGGCAGCTACTGTGAGAGACCAAGGGGAGTAGTTGCTGACCCCACCCCTCCATGGCCCATCATTTCCTGCAGAATTTGAGGTTAATATCCCATATTTCATGGCATGGAAAGATCCAATCGCTATTGGGTCTTCAAAATATTGGAGAGGGAAAGATGCTCCGAGGGAAACTGATATGATATTGACTCCATCTGCTATTGCATCATCAAAAGCAGCAAGGATATCTGCTGTTGCACATCCAATTGCCCAGCAAACTTTGTACACTGCTATCCTTGCACTGGGGTTTCCACCCCTAGCTAGTCCTTCGGCTAAGCCATAGTAGCTTGCTCCTGCCACCTTCCGACCTGCTGCGGTTGAACCAGTGTGTGTCCCATGTCCCTCAGTGTCCCTTGGAGATTTGATGTCTGTAGTGTAATAGAAATTCTCGCTGTTGTAGTATTGGGCTCCAATGATCTTACTGTTTCATATAGCAATTCCATGAGTTTTTGAACACACTCCTGAGTGCACATGTAATTATGTGTGTTTGTGCCCGTGTGTGGTGTATGTGTGTGTGTGTGTGTGAGAGAGAGAGACTACTTGTTGCAGGTGAAGTTATTTTCAGTTTGGCATGTCCCTTTCCATTTTGCAGGTGGAGGGCCATATCCATCATCTCGAAAGCTATCAGATTCTGGCCAGATTCCTATGAAGTTATGGAAACTAAGCTCAAGTCCTGTTTCTAAAACTGAGTAAAGAACAGGAGTCCCGGTAATGTTTTGTTTGCTAACCTGAATCTAGCAATCCTACAATCACATCTCCTCCTTGAGAATCTCCAACATAAGATTCTGTGAAACCCATAAAATCCCATGATCTTGTCGTGTGAAGTTGTAGCATACTGTTAGGAAGAACTGAAACCACTCCCTCCATCTCTGTCAACCCAAATTCAATTGAAATTGAGTGGCATAAAAATAACAAATGTGCATTTCATCTTCTTTTTAGTGCAAGTGTACGATAGTCTCACCAGAAAATCTAGCAACTTCTTCATCTGAAAGTTTAGCTGCGAATCCATTAAAACTCCTCTGATAACTATAAATCAGTGAATCTTTTGCAGAAGTAGCGCTGCAAGTTCAAATTTTATCAAATGCTTTAGATATTTATGATTAAGAAGCTTTCAGTTTAATGAAATCTTTATAGGGGACCCCAGAGTTAGCTTAGTAGGTAATCCTCAAGGACTATATCTCTAAGAGATCTCCAACTTCGAATCACGTCAAAAGCATGATTCGTCTTACCCACATGCCACAAGGACCCCTGGTAGCTGTTATTTTTTCTTTTCTTTTCTTTTTTGAGTTATTATTTCATAATTTTTTCTTGTTATTTCTTTGTTGTGGTATCTATATAAACCTTCCAAGAACTCTCTCTAGCATGGAGTGATGCATCAATGTGATAGAAACATCTTCCTTTGGTTTCTCTCCCATGTATACAATATGAACCTGCACATAAAACTCGGCTTACTTAGAAATTTCAGGAGAATGCTTTCGCTATTGCCTGAAAATTATGCTTGTTTTAGTGGGCATAAGATATTTGCTAAGCATGGGAACCCTCTCATCAGAGTGCTAGACACCATTGCTTAAAACCAAGATCTGTTGTTTCTTATTCTTATATAGTAAACTACTGAAAGCAAAATGCTGTTAATGATCTGTTGCATTCAACACTGCAGGAGCACTGTGAATGCCATAAATATAGTGGATAGTCAGAAAGCTGAATCTAATCTTTGCAAACTATTGAAATTTCTTCAGCTGTATGTAAGCAGAAGAGGACCCATTTTACCTTCCTTTCATGGGAATGACAGTCGATCACCATAACTGCCAGCAGTAACAGGTAGAGAAGAGAAAGCAACTTCAGCGTCAGTGTCGCCATATTCGAGTCTCGGTAGATTCTTAACAGATTCTCTGATTTTGGTGTTTCAGATTCAGGTTTTTATTTATAGGGAAGCTTTGCTAGTTGGTTTGTCCGCAGGATCTTGTGTAGGACAATACTAATTACTAGGTGGTCGTTTGGTGACATGATTTGTGATCATCGCCCTGGTTCATATGTTACAGAACTCGCTTCATTGAGTGTTCATTCTAATACTTATCTTTCAAACCATGGTTCAAACAGCGAGAGAAGTCATTTTCCCTCCCTCTTGTGTTATATCTTTGCTTGTATATACAAATGGTAGCTTTTGTAATGTTACTCTTGTTGGTATTAACAGTTTGTAAATTTCTGCATGGCTGTTTCGATGATGAGGGGCCACATAAATCAATTGGTCACAACTGACAAAAGACTTTGTGATTTCCGTCTTAGTTATTTTTTATTTATTTTTTAAACTCATGCCAACTCAATCGTGAGGAGTGGATCCTTACACTATTTGAATAGATGAATAATATTTTTTTTTTTATTTCACTACTTCTGTCTTAACAGATGTCAATTGACCAATCACATTATGCCATTTCATGAAAAAAAAAATGTTTGCGTAATTATAAAAGCAATAATATTCTTTGTCTTAAATTTAAGTATTAAATTTTGTATTTCGAATAATGTGACATTAGATTATTGATGGTGTTTTATATGTATTATAAATATTTTATTAATAATTTATTTTTTCATTATTTAAGATGTAAATTTTGGTACAAATATTTAAGAGATTATGCTAATTTAGTTGTTCCATGATTTATGGAGTGATTAACGAGGTGATCAGTGAGTAATAAAGGACAGAAGCTAGCCTTAATTGGTGAGCCAAACACGCCCCGACTACAGAGGTTATTGTAGGCAACGGTAAAGTTATTTTACTATAACCTAAAAGTCATGTTTTTATAGCTATAAAAATAGTTTCTCTAGTTGTGAGATCATATATAATAGTTTCTCCTCTACTTGTGAGATGAAGGCATAATCGAATATCCAAGCCTGATTCGGAGAAAAGTTAGAGTGCTCCCAGATGCATCGTTTACCTAAAAAATTTGAGATCAGATCAACCAATCAATCAATTTGATTTTGATCCCCCACGCAATCTCGATACATCTTGATAAGGATGCGTACCGGAGCACGCACGGTAAATGCAGTTGTCTCCCACGTGTCAGAAGCCTAATCAATCGGTCCCCAGCGAGACAGCTAGCACTGGGACGCGTGTCAGCCTGGCAACCTGTTTTCTTTTCGTCTCCCCGCCCAAAAAGCAACAGACCTACCAAAACCCAAAAGGTAAGGTGGGGACCACCACGCGCCCGCCTCGACAACGATGGAAGGAGGAAGACTAGCCGATTGGGGTCCACAATCCTAGGGACACGAGCGAGAGATCCCCCATCACATGACCAACTGGTGGCCCACATTAAACCTCTCCGCCTGCTCCACGGACCACCCCCATGACGCAACCTTTTATTCTTGACCCACCAAACTGTGGACCACACCAACAAAGAGGGGGCCCATCTGCATGTGTAAAACCACCGCCCACTTGCACACCCCACGATCACAATGAAAAAACACACACACACACGCACCGGGTCCCACTACAAACTAAGTGCCACTTGTTGAACAGTTAATGGGTTAAGTTGATGACAAAAAAATTTTAAAATGTTTTGAGTTTATTTAAAAAAAAATAGTGCTGAATTGAATTCCTTCTTCAAATAGTCCAAAAACTCGAATCTGTGAGCTTGGTGACTTGAGTTCGTTTAAAAAATATTTATAGAATATGAAAAAGTACAGATATAATAATAAAAAGATCAAAAATAATAATTGAAAAAAAATTATTTTAATTTTGAAATACTAAATGACAAAATAATAAAAAGATAAAAGAATAAAAAAATAAGAATTAAGTAATATCACCCAAAATTAAATAAATATATATGTGACAAAATATAATTATGATATACATACTAAAAATTTTTATATATTAAATTTAGAGCTAAATATTCTTATTATTTTTTTTTAATGAAATAAGCAATTTTGATACTGCGGTCCAATCATTTTAAATTTGAATTCTTTAGTCCAATGTCTTTGATACGTTTTGATCAAATTAGAGACAAAATTTAATTTTGTGTTCGTAAGATCCATGACAAGCTAAATCCAACCAAAAAAAAAAAAGAAAGTGAATTGGTGGCATCAAAATATCAATAGAAAAGAATGCCAATTGCCCAAGGACTGGAACAAACATCTTCAAAGTATCAACTAATAACCTTAGAGCCCATCTACAAAGAAAAAACAATAACATGGCCTTTAATCAACAAACCTAGATGACCAAAAGAAGAAAAATGTAGTGTAAGTCTAAAACCCTAACCCTTTTATTTTTGTCGATCTCAAGGTTTTGAAGATGGTGGTTGGTCACTTGCAGAACTAACCATAAGTTGAAGCTCTTTCTTATCATATATTTCCAAAGAAAAATCCCTAAGCATTTGAGGAGTTGTAGAACTTGAACTTGGGGCCATTGTTGACGCCTTCCCAGACTTCTTCTCTCCACTGCCACTATTCGAAACTGACACCGCCACAGCTTGAACTTCACCACCACCGCCAAAACTAACCCCCGGTTGCATTGCCGATACGAAATTCGATATGGGTCTCGCCGATACATTGAACACAGGCGTTGCTGTGGCTGGAATGGCCCATAATTGAGGTTGATTCGATGGTCCTGCAATGGCAGCAGCCGTAGGCGGGATCATAAAAAATGCTCCACCAGAAGGAACGACACCAGCTCCACCGCCCATGGTCCACACCGGCACGAGCCCTTGTGGCGTCATCGGCGCAATGGGCGCTACCGGAGCGAGATTGGAAGCAGCTGAATCCTTTACGTCGTAAAACTCACTATTACACGCTCGCTTTCTCTTCTTCTTCGTGGTCTCCCCTTCCGTTGTCGTCGTGGGCGTTGTTGGAATCTTTAGTGTCCCGTTGACAGACACTGCGATGGCGGGGCACGGTACCGGTGCCCGTGGCTTCAAATATGGCTGGCTCGGCGTGCTCGAGGAGCCACCGGATGGTCTCACCGTCGGACTTGTGGCCTAGCTCGCGGGTTAATTGGAAAATTCTGGCGGCGCAGGCGGCCGGCATGCGGATTCTTCGGCCGCGCCCTTCGACTTTCGTGTGGCGATCCTTTGAGGCCCTATTTGGGGCCACAACCATTGATTTTCCGATTGATGACGCTTGCATAGCCATTTGCATGACAGCAACTGGTATTGAACCCTCTAAATCGGTGTCTGTGGGTTCTTCCTTCAAAGAAGGAAACAATATCCGCCACCGGTGGAGGCCTCTCCTCCGCTGGTGGAGGAACCACCGAGATAGTAAATTCCGGTGGCTCCGATAGTAACAGATCAGACGATAAAATTCTGGTATTATTGTCGTCGTCTTTGTAACTGTTGTTAACCTCATCATCGTCTGGTTCAACAGTTTGGCTGTCAATCGATGCCATATGGAACCAAATCAAAGACGACCCAGAAAAGATTGATCAAACCAAAACCAACAAAGCCAGATATTTCAGAGATTATCAGGTACGTCAAACATTGTCGTTTTCTGGAAAAAAGAGAGGATTGTCGTTGTTTGTATTGGTTGACTGGCTTCAATCTACGTTATACTGTGATCGATTGAGAACTGTAGAGACATTGGAATTGAGATTTTACGAATATTAAAAGAAAGAAAGAAAGATTAAAAAAAAAAAAAACACAGAGCGAGAAGGATAGAAAGAAAGAACAAGAACAAACCCTAGAGGAAGACCCACTTATCCTTTCAGAGGAGGGACCCGCAAACCCTATATATTCTGGGAAACAAAATGAAATCAGCGTTGGAGACTGATGGACCCTCGAGATGATGACACGTGGTGCGACCACGATATATGTGATGGGCCCGTTTTTCATTAGGTAAAAGCTGGAGATTGCTCCCCACGAGCTAATTTATGTGGCTTGGGAAGTTGGGTACCTTTTGGGTTGGGCTGCTATACGGAAAGGTCCACTCCAATCTCAGTAGTTAATCACATATTGCCCAATCAGCACTAGGAATAATTTAAGATTCACATTTTAATTGGAGTTGGCTATCTAATCAAGGAAAAAGAAAGTGCTTCTATATTTGATTAAATAAAAGTAAGTGATTTGATCGTTGAACATTATTTTAATTTGAAAGACTTCAATATTATAGTATTAAACATAATTTCACGTTAAATTTAAACAAAAATTAGTAATTGGTGCACACATTACCCTAATATATATACATATATGTGTGTGTGTGTGTGTGTGTGTGGATGAATTGGTGGCCGGGTGAATATGATGATATTAGAGTAAAAAAAGATGGATCACTTAAAATGGGATCACATTAATATTACAAGAGAAGGTGATACCGTGAAGAGAGAGAATCTCAATAATTTTACAGAAGAATTAAAACAGTAAAAATAACTCAAAGATGAATCAATATAATAACAAAGTAATGAACAATCCTTTTACAAGAGAGAATGACATTACTTACAATGTTTCGATCATATTATATGTGATTATCTAGTTCATTCATGAACCTAACCAGAGGGAGTGTGGGTTAAACAAAATGGGTGTGCCATTCTAGAGATGTCATGGTAGTTTCATGTCAGATGGCTAAACTTAGTAGTAGTATGATTTGATCCCGGGTCCTTGCATTTGTAAAATGTCTGGTCAAAGTTGGGTAGTGGTCAAGTTTATCAGCGGTGACATGGCTGTGGAAGCATTGAATGTGAACCAACTAGAGTAGTGCTATCTTGTCTTCTGTGTTATAGAGCTTTCATTTCCAACAAGATGGCAGAATGATGCAAAGATTGGATTCGGAACCGATGAGAGCCGATTCGAATCCGATCCGTTAATTCGACGGATTAGGCGAATGTTAATTCGTATCTAAATTCGTTAATAATCGGATATCCGATTCGTTGATTCGGTTCGATCCGTTTAAAATTATAATATATATATATATAAAATTAATATATTAAATATAAATATATTATATTATATATTAATATATAATATATATATAATTTAATTTATATATATATATATATATATAAACGGATCAGATCAGATTGTAAACGGATCGGATCAGCCTATATCATATCTGGTCCGTTTATATTTGAGATAATCGGATTCGGATCGGATCGGTTTACGGATCACTATTTCTAAAATTATATCCGGACTTAACGGATCGGATCTCGAATCGAATTGAATCGAGATTCGATCCATTGACAGTTCTACAACATATAAATTGAGATAAACTCTAGTGAACCTAAGATTTTATACTCTAGTTCATGTATCCTTGAGAGTCCTACGAGGACAGAATGATATGACACTCATAGTTATAGCATAATTGCATGGGTATTGTTTGATACCACATGTATTTATATATATATATATCTATCTATTTATGCATATATATATTCATATGAGTATAAGATTCACGTAAATATTATGAGTATAAGTCTCACATTTATGTTAATATTGTGCACAAATTATAATTTTGCTTATGAGCCTGGTTCCAAAGATGATTTTAAAAAATATTGTCAAATATTTTAAAATTTAATTTTACACTTTTTTATACATTAAAAATCATGACTTTAATGGGGACAAACACTCCATAGTCCATATTAGGAATGATAATTTGTTTCATTTTTTTGGAGATCGATCTGTCCCGTCTTTAATGAGATGGGTATGAAGTATTTATAAACGAGACTACGACGGATCGATATGGGGCTTTTAAAATCACGTTAGGTTCGAGGGATGGTCACCCCGTCCTAATCCCACCTTGTTTATATATTAATTATTATTATTATTATTATTATTATTATTATTATTATTATATACACTATATTTATTGAAACAAGAATTGAAATAAGAACAATTCTGGATGATGGATCCAGACTCAAGTGTCTCATTTATATGAACCAATTGTATACAAGGTAAATGCAAAAATATAAACTACAGATCAATCGCCTATAATTTTGGACATGATACAAGGGTGACCGTTGCACTGATTGCTCCAAAGTATAAGGGTCAAAGTTTCCATAGCTGTTGGGAGATGATTATCCCTTAGAATCAGGGACAGTTGTATCTGTAGAGATTTCCTTAATATGCCTCTGCAAACTCAATGAGGAGAGAACCACATTGAGTTTGTCTTGCATGAGTGAGAATTTGGCAGAGACTAAAGGCTTCGTAAGACTGTCAGCTAGTTGATCACGACTTGAGATGAAACGAACTTCAAGTAACTTTTGTTAGACCTTCTCCCGGACAAAGTGGTAATCAATTTCCACATGTTTGGTGTGGGCATGGAAAACAGGATTCGCCGTGAGAAAAGTGGCCCCTATGTTATCACACCAAACAACTGGTCTCGAGGAAAGGAAAACACCAAGTTCATGCAATAGAGACTAAAGCCAAAGTGACTCAACTGTGGCATGAGCAATGGCTCTGTATTCCGCTTCCGTACTAGAGCGGGCAACTGTTGGTTGCTTTTTGGAGCTCTAGGAAATCAAGTTGGGACCAAAGTAGATGCAATAGCCAGATGTGGAGCGGCGGTCATCGGGGCAACCAGCCCAATCATCGTCACAATAAATGGAGAGCTGGGTGGATGAGCTAGAGCGAATGTGGAGGCCAAAGTTGATGGAGAATTTCAGATAGCTAAGTATTCGCTTCACAGCCGACCAGTGAATCTCTGTGGGTTTGTGCATGAACTGACAGACTTTGTTGACAGCATAAGAGATATCTGGCCGAGTTAGTGATAAATATTATAAAGCGCCAACCACACTACGATACTGTGAGGGATCGGCACAAGGAGCACCATCAAACAGAGAGAGCTGCAGCGAGGATGACATCGGGGACGGCACGGGCTTGGCTTCTATCATATTTGTGTGCTGGAGAATAGTATAGATATACTGTCTTTGGGAGAGAAAAAGGCCAGAAGAGGTCCTGGAGGCTTCAATACCCAAGAAGAAGCTTATGACACCTAAGTCCTTCACGGCAAACTCACGACTGAGATCTTGGATAAGACGAGAGATAGCCTGTGAACTAGAGCCTGTGTTCACAATATCGTCCACGTAGACTAGGAGAAACAACTGAACTGAGCTAGTAGTATAGATGAAAAGAGACGAGTCGAAGCGTGAATTGATAAAGCCCAAGGTAAGAATATAATCACTGAGTCTTGAATACCAGGCACGAGGTGCCTGCTTCAAACCGTAGAGAGCTTTATGAAGTTTACAGACGTGAGTCGGGAAATTGGAGTCCACGTAGCCGACGGGTTGGTTCATGTAAACGTCTTCAGCTAACAAACCGTGAAGGAAGGCATTTTGGACGTCAATTTGATGGATTTCCCAGTTGTGAGACACGACAATGCTGAGAACTAGTCGGATTGTCGTAGGCTTGACAACCGAACTGAAGGTGTCATCGAAGTTAATACCTTGCTATTGATGGTATCCCTTAGCCACTAATCGGGCCTTGCGTCTGTCAAGAGTGCCGTCAGACTTCTTCTTGGTTTTAAGAACCCACATAGAACCAACGACATTCATTTCTGGACGAGCAAGAACTAACGACTAGGTGCCATTTTGCATCAGTGCCGAGAACTCAGCATCCATGGCAGACCTCTATTCAACATATTTGCTAGCCTCAGTATAATTGGAAGGAGCTTCAGGCACATAACACTCAGTGAGTAAAGCTGTTGGTAGAGGGTAACAGATGGTACCATCAGTGAAAGATTTGGGCTTGACAATGTGATTTTGTGATCGAGTACGCATTTAGTGAGGGCGAGCCACAGGAACATCAGCTGCAACAGCAAGAGTAGGAGGATCATGGGCTGTTGAGGGTGAGGAGCAGGGAGTTGTCGAAGAGGGAGGAGTAGAGGGAGACACAAAAGGAAAGTCAGAGACGGCTGGTGGAGACGCTAAGGGAGTCGAAACCGTGGCAACAGTTGGGAAGAGTGTGGGCGAAATGTCTGTAAGGGGACCCGACTGGAAAGGAATGGGAAAAGGCAAGAAAGTGGTGTCTGGTTGAGGTGAAACGGGCCGAGGAGAGGCAGGTGTTGGGTGAGAAAAAGGGAATACATGTTCATCAAATACCACGTGCCGAGACACTATGATTTTTCCCGTGGAAGGGTCAAGACATTTGTATCCTCTATGCATATTGCTGAAGCCCAGAAACACACACTGTTTTGAACAGAAATCAAGCTTATGAGGATTGAAGGGGCGAAGAAAGGGGTAGCATGCATTAGCCAAAAACACGTATAAGTGAAAAATCAGGATCACAACCAAACAATTTTTGGATAGGCGTTGTATGAAGAGGAGTTATGGGAAGACGATTAATGAGATATGTTGCCATAAAAAAGGCATGATCCCAGAATGAAAGAGGAACTGAACTGTGAGAGAGAAGTGACAAACCATTTTCCACAATATGACGGTGTTTCCATTCGACAGAACCGTTTTGTTGAGACGTGTGAGGATAAGAGACACAGTGATGGATATCAGTTGCTTCAAAATATTTATGAAGAGTATGATATTCACCTCCCCAGTCGGTTTGGACAGATTTGATTTGACAGTTAAATTGACGTTCAACAAGTTTTTGAAATGAACAAAACACTTTGTAAACATCAGATTTGTGTGGGATAGAATAAAGCCAAGTGTATTTGCTATAATGATCAAAGAATGACACATAAAAGCTATTTCCACTAGTTGACATAACAAGGGAAGGACCCCAAACATCAGAGAAAATAAGTTCAAGAGGAGAGGTACAAGAGGAAGTAGAAACAGAGAAGGGAAGTCTATGACTTTTGCTCTGTTGACAGCTGGAACAAACGCCAGGAGCTTCATTTGTTGAAACTGGAATAGAGAACTGAGAAATGAGACGCCGAACAGTTTGGTATGAAGGATGTCCCATTCGAGAGTGCCACATTTCAAGCGAAACACGTTGACAAGTAAAGGATTGTAGTTGAGTAGAAGATGAGACATCGGAAGGGAAGCGGTAGAGACCATCTTTAGTCTTGCCGTGTAGTATAATTCTCCCGGTGGTTTCGTCCTTCACCAAAAAATAAGAGGAGTGAAACTCAATAAAAACATGATTGTCATTAGTAAATTGACTAACAAAAATAAGGTTCTTCTGAATGTGAGGAACATGTAAAAGGTGCGATAAAGAAAATGAGTGGGAAGAAGTATACAATTTGCAGGAACCAATGTTGTGTATGCTTAAGCCTGCCCCATCGCCAACGTGGATCTGGTCACTGCCTGTATAAGGCTCAGAGTGAATATTGAGATTCTGAAAGTCATTAGTAAGATGATGGGTAGATCCGGTGTCAGGATACCAATTTGCATCAGGAGGGGATTGCTGAGCAGTTACATAAGCCACCATGGGGGGAGGGGCACCTTGATAGGCCTGATCAAAACGATGGTAACACTGAATGGCTGTATGGCCTGTTTTACCACAGACTTGGCAAAGTGGCCGAGAGGAGGATTGTTGACGAGGTCCGCCTTTGCCACGTCCAGCTCGACCGCGTCCCCGAAATTTGTTGTGCTGATAAGATTGCTATGGAGGACGTTGAGGAATAGAATATTGCTGTTGTGGAAAATAGGATTGCGGGTGGAAAAAATGTTGGCCTCCTCAAGGTCGAGAGCCTTCAGAGTGTGTAGCAGTGTTAACTGAACCAATAGTTGCTTCAAGAGCAGAGTTGTGGTGTTCTAATTGCAACTCAAAATTGAGAAGGTGGCTGAATAGATCTTCTCTACGCATCGGGTTTGACTGAGTGATGATAGCATTGACAATTGCATCATAGGTGGAGTCGAGGCCACCAAGTAAATAGGATTGAAATTCATGAGGCAACAATGGCTTACCAATAGCGGCTAAAGTGTCTGCATGAGTCTTGATCTTCTGAAAATAATCAAAGATGGATTGATTGCCTTTCTTCATGACAGAGAGGAGTTGTCTGGTTTGCACGGCACCGGCGCGGGCGCGGGAATGGGAGGAGAATATTGTCTCCAAAGCGACCCAAGCTGCTCTAGAGGTGGAGATTCCCACCATTTGAGCTAGAATATTTTTAGACAAAGAGGAGACAAGTATGCTGAGCAACACCTGATCTTGATCAAACCAGAGAGTGTAATTGGGGTTGGGCATTTCCAAAGGGGCAGTATCAGACGAGGTTGCCACAAGGTTAGGTATGTAAGTGGGTGGCTGGGTTATGGAACCATCGACAAAGCCGAAAAGCCTTTGCCCATGTCAGTATGTTTCGATTTGAGCTTTCCATAATAGATAATTGTCTTTAGTAAGTTTAATGGTAACAAGGCTGTGGATACTGACGGGAGTCACTGTAGTGGAAGCCATTGAGAGAAAAAAGAAGAAGACAGAGGTCACATTAAAGCTCTGATACCATGAAACAAGAACTGAAATAAGAACAATTCTGGATGATGGATCTAGACTCAAGTGTCTCATTTATATGAACCAATTGTATACAAGGTAAATGCAAAAATGCAAACTACAGATCAATCGCCTATAATTATGGACATGATACAAGGGTGACCGTTGCACTGATTGCTCCAAAGTATAAGGGTCAAAGTTTCCATAGCTGTTGGGAGATGATTATCCTTTAGAATCAGGGACAATTGCATCTGTAGAGATTTCCTTAATATTTATCAATAAACTACATTATATAAAATTAGTTTTAAGATTTTTTTATATTACATTCATATTATTTTTTCTCGTATTGATTATTTTGATAATAAAATTTTAACTTACCTATCAAAATAAAAGTTTTAATTTACTTAACAATATATATATATATATATATATATATATCGAAGTTCGGGACAGGTCAGAGTAGAGTCGAGAAATATAAATGAGACCGGCATTGGAATAAACCTATAAACGAGATAGAGCGGGGTCGGGGGGAGAATATAAATGATCGAGAAATATAAATGAGGTTAGTGTTGGGATAAACTTATAAACGGGGTTGAGTAGGGTCGGGGGAATAAATATAATAGGGCTGACGTTAGGATAAACCTATAAACGAGACGGAGCGGGGTCAGGGAGAGAATATCAACAGATCGAAGTTAAGGAAGAGGCACCCCAAACCCTGTCCAGTTGCACCCATACAGAGTAGGGATTCTTATTAAAGTTCGAATCAAAACCCTCCTGAAATTCTAATATTATTTTTTTTAAAAAAAAGTGATGAATGTTATAATTTATATCAATCAAGTCAATTTTTCTAATATAAATTCTAGACCAAAAAAACTTAATTTAATTCATAACTAAATAAAAATGAATGGTAACATTTTTCTAACAGAGAGAGTGACTAAAACCTGACCTCCTCTTTTGACAAGACATGAGTGGGCGTTGGTTTATTGCAAAGGATATTTAGAAGCTATATAATAGCATTTATAAAGTTGTAATGACAAATATGCAAGACAAACGTGTAATGTATAAAATCACCGGGAGATGGAATCAAGGCTGGAGTTCGGTAACTTTCCCATCTTCGTTCTTCCTACTGTACTTTACCCTTAATTCTCTTAATCCCTGTTGCATTTTTACTGTTATGCATATATCCAAGTGCTTTCTTCTCTCTCCGTATCTACGTGTTCGTAGTGATAGCTGTCTTTATGACTTATGTATGTTTTGGTTGGAGGTTAGAGCAACTGGCATGCAATGACTTGTCAAAGAGAGAATTCGTAGTCTTCCTGAAATGGGCACAGTGAACTCATCTTCAACACGACTATGCTTTCCTCAAAAGGGACAATTCTTGACTTGATTAGTAGATGTAACGACCTTAGGTCCTTCAAGCAAATCCATTCCCAACTAATCACATCCAGTGTCATTCGTGACAATTTTGTAGTAAGCAAAGTTGCTGAATTTCTTGGGACGTCTGTTGAATTTGTTGATCATGCTTGTGAATTTTTAAATCAAATTGA
This sequence comes from Nyssa sinensis, assembly GCA_008638375.1. Classification (NCBI taxonomy): domain Eukaryota; kingdom Viridiplantae; phylum Streptophyta; class Magnoliopsida; order Cornales; family Nyssaceae; genus Nyssa; species Nyssa sinensis. The sequence continues at coordinate 4,319,022 of CM018041.1, read as the reverse complement.
TTCTCGCACGAGCTCTTTCCCGTTTAATACACTAATTGCAGGCTATGCTGGTAGTGATAGACCACAAGCGGCAGTTTTGGTTTACAGACGATTAATACTTGATGGGTTTTTGCCAGATATGTTTACTTTTCCAATGGTTTTGAAATCTTGCACTAAGTTTTTGGGGATTGGGGAGGGTAAACAGATTCATGGCATCGTTGTTAAGATGGGATTTTTTTGTGATCTTTACGTGCAAAACTCGCTCCTTCATTTTTACAGTGCTTGTGGTGCCTGTGGTGGTGCAAGTAGAGTGTTCGATGACATGCTTGTGAGAGATGTCGTCTCATGGACTGGTTTGATATCGGGTTATGTCAGGTCAGGTTTGTTTGATAAAGCTGTACCTCTGTTTTTGAAGATGGATGTGAAGCCAAATATAGCGACTTTAGTTAGTGTGCTTGTAGCTTGTGGCCGACTTGGGTATTTGAATTTGGGGAAGGGTCTTCATGGGTTGATTTTTAAGTTTGTATGTGTATCAAATTTGGTTGTAACCAATGCTTTATTGGATATGTATGTCAAGTGTAAGTCTTTGTCGGATGCAAAACAGCTCTTTGACGAGGTTCCCATCAGAGACATTGTTTCATGGACATGTATAATAAGTGGATTGGTGCAATGTAACTGCCCAAAGGAGTCGTTAGAATTTTTTGGTGCTATGCAATTATCAGGTGTGGAACCTGATAAGTTAATACTTACTAGTGTGCTCTCGGCTTGTTCAAGCCTTGGGGCTCTTGATTATGGGAGGTGGGTGCATGAATATATTGATTGTAGGGGCATCAAATGGGATAGTCATATTGGAACTGCCATGGTTGATATGTATGCAAAATGTGGTTGCATAGAGATGGCATTGCAGACCTTCTATGGGATGTCTAGTAGGAATGTCTTTACATGGAATGCCTTGCTGGGTGGTCTAGCAATGCATGGACATGGCCACGAGGTACTCAAGCAATTTGAGCAAATGGTTAGAGTTGGTGTGAGGCCCAATGAGGTGACATTTCTTGCCATCTTGACAGCTTGTTGCCATTCGGGTTTGGTTGATGAAGGTCGTAAGCAGTTCTATCAGATTATAAGTCAAGACTATAATCTCTCTCCACGTTTAGAACATTATGGATGCATGGTTGATTTGCTGTGTAGGGCTGGCCTTTTGGATGAAGCTCAACAGATTATTAGTAGCATGCCCATGCCACCTGATGTACTCATATGGGGAGCTCTTCTTAGTGCCTTCAAGGCCAATGGAAACGTGGATCTCTCCCAAGACATGTTAGACCGACTACATGAGCTTGAGTTGCGAAGATAGTGGGGTTTATGTACTCCTCTCCAACATATATGCTGCAAATGAAAGATGGGATGATGTAAAAAGGATAAGGAGATTGATGAAGGAGAAAGGTATAAAAAAGTCCCCCGGATCAAGTGTTATAGAGCTGGATGGTAAGACTCACGAGTTTCTAGTTGGAGATACTAATCACCCTCAAAATGAGGATATCTACACACTGTTAGACATTCTTGGTAATCAGGTCCATCTTGAAGGGAATTTTTCTTCTTGATTCTTGTAAGATAAGAATAATTTTATGGCAAAAACTGAAAAGGTTCTTTTTGGTTGAATAATTTTCTCAAAATTGCTATTAAAAATTGTGTTATATTGCTTCGTTCTTTTTTATCTTATACAACGTATACATATTTAGATATATAACCCAAAAGAAAAGTGGAGAAAAAGAGAAAAAGAGGGAAAAATCCAAAAAAGAAAAGAAAAATAATCAAAAAAAAAGTGTCTCTGATGTGTCCATAAGATGTCCAAGATGTGTTTGAGATCTAGAAAAATAAAAACAAATTAGACACTCTTTTTTCAAGTGTCCGAACGTGTCCGTGTTTGACACAAATATGTGAGCCATAATAGTGTCCGTGCTTCATAGGTTGAGAATAATGACCTAGAATCTTGCCTAACAATGTTTAAATATCGTATACTACAACTTAAAACATCTGAATGATCTGAATATGGAATCCTATAATGAATGGCAATAACCTCTGCAAGGAGAGGTCTTTGTGTAATTGTCAGCTAAGGAGCTTGGGAACGAGTCTCTGATGTGGCTAGTGCCTGAAAGAAGTGCATCAGATCTCTGAATTCTGGTCTTGAAGATGATGATTTAATTGATAGGCAAGTTACGTGGTATTGCTCAAAATGCACCAATGTTAACTAAGATCAAGTATGTGCTTTAGCAGGAAAATAAAATTGACATGGCTGATTGTGGCAACTTCCATAGTAATGATATAGCTGAAGGACCTACCCCTGATGGAAAAACGCAGCAATTATCCTATTTGCTTTGGTATCTTCTTGTCATCTCTTGTGCTCATAATGTCATTTGGAAGCATTACAATTGGTAGTGGTGCTTCTGACAAACTTTGGGTAAACTAGCATTGCCATATCTCCTTTTGAAATCCAGTTTGAAAGGGTACAAATTTTAAGTTAAAAGTAATAAGGGAGATGTTTCAATCATGAAGAGCATTGCATTACTGTCAAACTTTGCCTCTCTCCTCCCAGAGAAAGAAACTTGCGGGCAGCTCATACAAATCTTATATTCAATAATACATTTTATTATTCATTTATTTGTTATGTTCTGTTTTTGTTTTTTGTGATTGCAATTGCTTTACAACTAATCTCATAATTGTTCTCTTTCCATGATCCATTGTTCAACATAATTGCTGGCACGGTTCCTTCTCCAATTCAGTGTAATAGTGTAAAACCATGAGTTCCAAAATGCTAGGATTTATGATTCTATAAACCAATATCTCATTCTATCTTGATTTGGTTTCTTGCATTCTTGCTTTCTTTTATTCCCTATTCTGAATCATATAACAGAAGTCTGTATGTCTACAGTAGAGTTTGTGAGAAAATTAATTGAATAATCATGCTTTAAACACTGGTAGGGCTCCTGATTGGTGTTCTTAAAGGCGGAAGCGTAAGGCGAGGCGCTTGACCTTTTAGAAGGTAAAGTGTAAGCCTTATGGTGTTGAGGTGTAAGTCTTTTAGAGCTTTTTTTTTTATTAAAAAATATAAATAAATATTATTATTAGTCAAAAAGGAAATTTTACAGCATTTGGAAAAACTTGCTTCATTTTTATAATTTCAATTAGATATTTTGACTAATCTTCCTTAAAAAAAAAAAAATACTATTTTTGTAATATTTTATATCCTAAAACTCATGATAAGAGTCAGGGTGTCCTCATTCTATTGTGTCAATCTTTATAAGGTATTTTTTTTTTTTGAAATCCCTAAAGTTATAGAAGTGTTTTGAACACACAAAAATATTTAAAGCGTTGCTTTTGATTGCCTTTGACTTTGAAGTGTGTGCTTCCTCAGACTAAATTTTTTTTTTCAAAGCCTCAAGGCGTTTTGGGGATGACACTTCAAGGTGAGCTTCAGTAAAGCTTTTTAAAACACTGTTCCTGAGAGATTGGAGCAACAGAGAAATTTTTTTGGTACACACAAACTATGTGGCATGAGACATGAAATAACAATGAATTTAGTTTTTTGTACTTTGGCAGTTTTCTGTTATTTTTGAAGTGTTTCTCTGTGGTCTTCTTCTTGTAATCACTTTGGCTTTCAAATTGATGCCCATTTCACACATTCTATAAAATCAATAGGCTTTCCATCCATTTATGAAGCTGATATCTTCCTTGTATAAATGTTGCTTTTTGAATAGTTTATTTCCTTCCCCCTCTCCTCTTTTTTCATGTGATTAGTGTCATCTTAACTTCCAATGCCGGGGATGACTGAGCTTCTATGCCATTAAGTTAAGATTCATAATTTTGACATCGATCTTCAAGCTGGAGAAGTGAAAGTGAGTCATTCTTAATGTTATAATTCCATGGTGATGCATTCTTAATGTTATAATTCCATGGTGATGCATTCTTAATGTTATAGTTCTGTTTTACTCTTGTCTTGTATCCTCTATTGTCTTCTTTCAAACATTTGATTTTGATAGTTTTGAAAGGACAAGGATTACAGTAAAAAAGCGAAAATTCAACCCAGACGGTTTGGTAGAAAGTCTAGTTGCAAAGAGAACTATAAGTTGCACTTGTTAATGACTAATTTGTTACTTGGCAAGAATTTTCATTGCATGCTTCTTGGTATGAAACCTCTTGTCTATTGACAGAAATAGTAAACTTTACTTTTGTGTCTTTATAGTATGTAGTTGTTATATAATCTCTTATACGATGTATTACATATTTACTTGTTAATTACAAAAGTGTTGTCTTTATCGGCTAATGCATTCAATATGATTGTTTAAGGCATATGGGAGTTAGGAAACGCACGTTTGTTAGATGTTATATAGAAATATAACTACATACTCTTATTGAGGGGTGCAAGGTGTGATTTCATATTTGCTACAACACTAACGAAATTGAAAATGATACAGAAAATCAAAGCAATTGAAGGTTCATGGTGGTTAATGATTTGACTGACAGATAAACTGCAGTCACATTCTGGGCAAAATTTTCTATATTCAGTGCCTAGTGTTGGATTCATTTTCCTGCTAAAATCTAGACTAGAGGCTATGATGTTAAAAATAATGTCTAGGAGTGTGTGTATGGTGATTGCATGCTTAGTTCTGAACATAATTGTCTGGAAGAACAAATGGGAGTATCTTTCGTTTTGTTTGATAATATACATTGGCAGATATTTTTTTTGAGCTGACTGCACAGTATTTACCTTTGGAACTTCACAACATCAAAGAAATAACATTATGTTTATACTTCAATAGTCTTCTGGTTCAGAGCTGTGTATCTCCATCGTTCCTTCTCTACAAAGTCTGCATCTAGGAACTGAGCAACAAAAGCCCAAAGCCTGTACATGTCGTCGAAATTGGCCAGGAACCCAATTGCAGCTGTTACCACTGTTATACCCTGACAAACTTTATTTGTCTTCTTGTGTCCCCCCATTTCCTTTTCTTCAATTTTTTGTTTCTCTATGACTTTCTGCTTCTCTTCTTCATACTTGTCTGAGAACCAAATTTGGTGTAAGAACCCATAGCTGAGAGAAATATTGCTTCGATCAGCAAGCTTCTGTACAAGAACTGGCTCAATCTTTTCTCCTTTCCAATCATACACATTGAATGCCAATGCAGATCCCCTGTTAAATTTTATCTTTGGTCCATAGATTCTGACCAGAGGAGTCTTATCCTCTGTATTAGGATGCTGGAGCTTCATCAAAGCGTTTACTAGCCAATTGATTAAGTATCTTGCTCTACTACTGATCAATATCAATCCCACTGAGTCCACATGATCCAAGCCTTTACATTCGATCTCTGCCCTCCTACTCCCACCGAGTTTGGCGTTCTTCTGTTCAACTGAATCAGTGGGCTTTTCTGATTCCACTGTTTCAGAAGTTTCTAGTCCTTTCTGTTTTGCAGTGACGTCTGTTTTGTATGTCTCAGACTGTCTCCCCTTGATCAAGTCTTCCAGAATGTGTTGTTGGAGTGGATATAGGACCCGAGAAAGAGATTGGTGTAGCTAATTTATCTTCTTGTGTCCCAAATTTAGATGTTTGTTCGAGTTCTGTGTCAGTACCTGAAGAATCTTCAGGCAATCGAAAGAGCTTCTTTACCTGGACAAGGCTTACTATTCCTGTGCTTGTTGAAGCTTCCAGGATTGGAATGGTTGATTTCTTGACAAATAGGCAGGCAAATCCAGTTGGGTTTTCCCCAAAAACCTTGTAGAAGGAACAAATGAGGAAGTCTGGGCGAATGAGAGAGAGGCCAAAACTGTCCATGTCCTTTGGTCCCAGTGCACACGCATCAAGCAAGACATGCCACCCATTTTCTTGTGCCATGCTCATCCATTGATAGGAATAACTGGCTCCGGTCATTTGAGAATGAAGTGGAAACACAAATAGTCCCCTCTTCTTCTTCTTCTTCCTCTTGCTCATAACCATTTTCCTCAATTTCGTTGACTGAATCCTTAGTCTTGGCCATGAGAATTCAGACGACATAACTCGGGCTCCTCTCTTTTCAGACGTATTGATCATGACTTCCACGGCCTCGCTCTCGTAGTCATAAACCGTCAGAAGCTTTTGGCTAGACTGGAAAGGGTAAGACTCTGCTAGAAGTTTAAAAGCTGATGATCTGTTAGCTGTAAAAACCATGCTGTAATCATTCTCAGAGATGTTAAGAAAATCCACGATCCTTTTCTTGATTGCAGATTCCAATTCTGATGCTTGGCCACCGTGAAGCAGCTGTAACTTGAGATTTACAGACTTGTAAGATATACTGAAGAATGGAAAATCTGAAGTTTGAGGAGGCGGAGAAGAGGAGGAGGCAACTGGTATTGCTGGGGAGCATTGAGTTTGAAGCTGCGAGTGGGAGAAGAGGCCGATGCCAATGTAATCAAGGCAAATATGGTTTGAGAGGGAGAGATGGTGGTACTCTTGGGCTCGGATTTGGTCAATTCTGTTAGTTTCTGAATATTGTGGATATGCTTTTGTGAATTGGGTGAATGATTCTTCCAAAGAAGGAAGAGACTCATGGTTGGTGAATTGGGTATTTGGGAAGAAGGAGGAAGTAGTTGTTGCTGCAAAATTGCTTCGGCAAGCAGCAGCTGTGCTTCTGGGCTTGGAACTGGTGTTTAGGGGCTCAGGCAAGCTTGGAAAAGGGTTTGGACAGCAGCCATGAAGGCATACTTGTGTCACCTCTTTCAAGCTAGATGACTGCATATCCTTTGGTCTCTTCTTGATATTTTTCTCTTTGATATATATTTTTGGCTCCTTTTGCCTCTGTTGTTGCTTTCTTTCAATCAACATTCATGCTTTATAGGGTTTAAGCTTATTGGTTAAGAAAAGTGTGTTTTGGGCCATTTGGTAGATGGGGGCATAGTATGATTGTATTGAACTGGTCAGATTACTATATTGACCTTGTCTTTCCTGTTTAACAAAGTTGACCTTAATTTGTTATATATACATGGCCCACTGGCTATTAGATCTGGACCATCCAATAGGTTGGTCCCTGAATCATCAATCCTTCTGGTGCATATGATTGTCTGTTGACTCAGTTCAGTTCGTGTTATGTGTGGATGAAGCAATGTGCTTGTGATGGCATTTGAGTCATATCCAGCTTTGTTTGGAGGGAGAGCAAAATAAAGCAAACAAGTGGAAGTGGACGACAAAAGAGTCCTTAGAAATGGCCGGCATCATCGATGCCGGGGCTGGCTGGCCGAAAGAAGTCCCTTTGAGAGTCTTGAATGAGTCTTTTTCTTCAGTTTCAGAGTGGAAGTAATAATGCTTCCACATGAAAAGAAAAAGGGCAATTTAAGTGGTCACCACATGATCTAGACCAGGCAACTACCGAGTTAATGATCTGCTGGAGGGTTAGCTGGGGCTTTGATGTCCGCATTTGTTGCTTGGTCATGCTCATTTTTCACGTCTACATACAAGATAATGAGATTTACAATTTTTTTTTTTTGTGATGCAGAAGAAGTGACGAAAGAATTCAAGTAACAATAGGAGAAAAAGAAGTTCAAATTAAAGCCAAATTGTTTTATGAAAGTGGTCAAAACTGGTCACCTCAACTCGTCGTCTTCTAATGGTGATGACTGAAAATGAATTTTAGCCAATTTCATATATTTAAACTTTTAATTAGATGTTTTTATTTTTTTGAAATATAGTTTTTCATTGTATTTCTTCAATTACATTGCTTAAGAAAATCAGATTGAGTTGACATTTGTTTTTATCTCTCTCTTATTATTTAGTGTTCAATTTTGAGTTCAATTACAAAAAGTCCTAATTTTAATTTTATCCGAATTTTCATATTTTCCAATCTTATTATGATTAGCATAGCAATTGTTTCCTAATTAAAGTAGTAGTTTTCTATTTTTATAAATATAGTATAATAGACTTTTATTATTCAGATTTCATTAATAAAATTTAGATTTTGAATTTTAGAGAATTTATTCTCTTATTGAGTTTATTGTTTCCCATCATAAATATTGACATGCTCGTATTCATTATTCATATTTAGTGCTATGTTATTTTATAATTTTATTTATTTTTTTAATAGATCGATTAAGTGTATCTCTCTTTTCGTGACAATCAGATTTACTATTTAAATTCTAATTCGGCATAGATGAAATTCTAATTCGGCATATGGCATCTTGTCCCTTTTTGGCAGCCGTGACGGGTGAATCATTACATTACAAAATAAATTTGTCTTGACTGTTTAACCTCTGAGTTTTATTATATATTTTTTTAAATGATCAAAGGTAGAAAATTTCATATTTGGGTTTGTTTCTTCCAACTTCAACCCACAAGACGGGGATATATATACCATTTTGGGTTGTCTCATCCTTACTGCCAAACACTTGCTCATTCAAGAAAGCAGTGTTTAATTTAATTTTTTATTTTCCTCTCTAGGTTTTTCCGTCGTTTGCTTCCCACCAAGTAAATGGGAATGAATATAATCAAGCCGTCTTTGCCTCCCCATTCAAATTTCAAAGTTGATAAATATGCAACCAAGTGACAATTTTATTTAGGGTTGATAATTTAATTTGATTTGTTAGAAGTTGTTCATATTTTATCTTTAATATAACGAGTTCAAAAAAAAATTATATTAATTTTGTTAAGATTTTGAGTGAAGGTCTAGTATCTCATTTTGTCTTAATTATATAAAATAAAATAATATTTTTTTTTATTAATATTTATAATGATATTTTTAAATTTCATACTAAAAGTTTAAACAAATTTAATAAAAATTACATATTTGAAAAAAATATCATTTTAATTCTTTGTTGACATGTAGGGTTTTTTATTTTAACATATATAACGTCTTATTTGAAATATATTAATTAAAATTAATTTAATAAAATACATTAGTACTTCAATGGGGACCAATCTCACCGATCACAAAGTTTAAATGAGTTTTGAAAACAAACAGAATTGAAAAAGTATTCCCACTCTAAACTCGTTTAGTCGCCATTAAGGCAGTAAATGAGTCTGGTTGAGCCGAGTCGAGCCGAATTGAATCGAACATGTTAAAAATTGGAGGTTCAACTCTAAATTAGCTCCTTAAAACCCAGGTTTTAAGGAGAGAAAGAGAGAGAGAGGACCCTTATATATAGACCAGATGAGCTAGAGACGGGCGATGTGGAACAATTCAACACGCCCCCTGGACTACATTGCCCGCAGAGGGAAACCAGGTGAGCGGCCTCGACTCCTCTAGCTCAAGGTTGGATCTCTGGCTTGGCTCTAATACCATGTTAGATTTGGTGTAATAACATAAAAGAAACAAGAAAAAGAAAAAAAAAGAAAACGGAAAAATTTAAAAGACTACATTATATTAGACTGAATTCATTTACTTAAACTAAACAAGAGAGCTCCTTTATATAGGAAGGTTATGAGGTAGAACAAAGCAAGTAGAAATAAAGGAAACAAATTATAAAACCCTAATCCTACTAACATTCTACAATAATTTATATGTGGCGGCTAATCCTAACCCTAATATCACAATAATATACCCTAATATACTTCTAACAGAACAATGAGTTGCAACATTCATTTATTAAAATGAACGTGTTTTAAATTGTGTTCAAGTTCGACTTATTAATTCTTCAAATCAATCTTAAATGAGCCTTTAATTAAACTGATTACGAGTTAAATTTTAATATCTTAATTTTTTATATAATATTATACTATTTTTGGTTTAACAAATAGAGTTTAATAAATTTACAATACTCAAAATAATTTTAGACTTTACTTATTAATATTATAAATCGATTTTTAATGACTTTCAGATTTTATTGCTCTAATTGCCATCCGTAACTCCCCCCTCTCTCTAAAGACTTGGCCCTCTCTATGTACGTGTTCGCGTGGCTTTCTGCACAACAAGCGGCACTCAAATTTAGCGCCACTTGTTGTCTTGTGAGTGATAGTCTCAGGTATATTCTAACTCTTACCCCTCAATTGGCATCGTAGATTACATACGTGTCTTGAAATTCCACAGTGGCCTCATTTGACTTGGCTAAAACGTGTTAATTAGATTGATAATGATTGAGTGAATATATATATATATATATATATACACACACATACACAAGGTCCGAGTTTGGTCATTAGATTAATCTTGGTAATTACTTATTGCATTTGTGTATGAAGGGGCAGAATTGCAAATGTTCAAAAAGATTAGTCCAACTTAACCGAAAAAAATACATAAAAAAACTCTACTAATTATTTGTTTTGAGAAATTAAAAAATGATTTGTAATTAAAAATAACAATTATTAAATTTCTTTATGATTTTTATTGATAATTTTTAATATAAAAATAGGATATACAAACATATTTTCAGGTGATGATTTTTCCTCATAAAATCTGAATGATATCTAAACTAAGCTATAATAAGGCTCTTAAATCTTAATCCTCCTCTTCTTTCTCTCTGTGTGTAAAATTAATGTTAATATTATGAAAATTTTTATTCAAAAAATTATAAGTATTAATTATACGAACTATATATTATTCACCAACGAAGTTGGTTTTTTTTAAAAAAATATTAATTAATAAAAATTATTAAATTAAAAATATTTATTATAAAAGAGTCAATTGTGTAAACAATTTAATGATATAGTGAAATTCAATGATGAAAACTTTGCATTATAGCTTCAAATGGATTTTTTTTCTTTGATATCTATTTTAATGTTACATCTCATATATGTTTTTTTGATATTATAAAACTTGATATATGGACTATAAAGTTCTTACTCCCTTGAAAATTTATTGATTTGTAATGCCATATAGAACATTACTTTATGCATACATACATTGCATATATATATATATATATAACGCTTTCATCTCGAGATAAGCACGGAGAAAAATTAAAAAGGGAGAGATTTGGGTTGTCAAAGAAATCGGCAATGATATAGCAACCATAATTTCAACATGAAGAAAAATTCCCAACGCTTAAGAAACTTGGGAACTAAGTCTAAGTTTCGAACTTTCCAACTGTATCTTTCAAGTTTCAACAAACGTAATGAATCTCTATGACTATTGGCTAAAGCTTAGCTGGAAAGGCTCCATTAATGGCTTTTGTAAAGCAAGGTACCCAGCAAGGAGGGTTAAAAGCTGCTGCAAGAGGCTCTATTAGTTTTCCAAAGGAGTAATGATTCATGACACACTGTTTGTGATACACATATACTTGCATAGATACATAAGTTCCACACTCATATAATATATGTGTATAAATACGTGTTACTCCCGTTACCCCCGGATGGTTTGACTCTAAAATAATATCGAAGTATTATATTTAATTATATATGTGAAAGAAAACTAATGTGCATGGCATGTGAATCGCTTTAAGTCTCACAAGCAGATGTGCTCACACACACACACACATATCACTCACGAATTACAGAAAACTTCATCGAGAGGAGTAATATGAAAAACGTATTTCCATTAATTTCAGTAAACTTTTCCATACCTTTTACATGATTGGGAAAGCATTAGAATACAAGAGTGTATAATAAGCTGAAGCAGTCACAGGGCAACTCTCCTTTGGCATGCCATTGAAATCTAGTGTGTTGGAAGCTCCATTATATATATATATATATATATATATATATATAAATTCCACCAATCAACATTACATGCCAAGAGAGAGTAGCCCTTTGACTGGTTTGCTTACGAAACTGGTTCCTCTTGGTGCACTCAACAGGCTCAACTTCTTGTGAGTTATGGAGGTGACCCCTTTGCAACCTTATAAGCAGTTTCGATCAGGACTCGAGAGATGGAATAAACCAATGAAATGATGGCATATGCCAAGTGATATGCTGTAGGTATCCTTCAAAAGCTGGCTTTATTTTCTGGTTACTCTGCAATGGCAGATATAAGGGAACTACCAGTGAAAAATTTATCTAATAACACTGTTATTTTATGTCATTATTCAACCTAGTGCAACAATGTTTAATAAAATTTTCAAATTAATTTTTCGATAAAATTAAAAAATTCGAAGAGTTTGTGAGATATCATCACATTACAACTAATTTTCTTATCTTCAGCATTTGCATGTCTTGAAAAAGCTTTTCCAATAATATGAGATTCTCTCTCCCCCTTCGTGGGTGAGAAGTGGGAAAAAAAGCAGTAAATGAGAACAGATGCTGTCTAGCTAAGCCATGGAGGTGGTCTTCAAATGGCATATCCTTAGTCATATTCTTCTTTCTTTGCTTTTGCTTTATGCCTTGACTTTTGGAAATCCAAGCAGCCTTTGCTATGGTTTCAATTTTCTCAGCCTCTTTGGGAACAAAATCTTTTCATTTTCCTCAATGATCCATTATTAAGATCTCACTTTAATTCTTTAGATACAATTGACTTTGTTGCCGATTAGGCCAGAAATAATAAAAATTAAAGACGTAAATAGATAAATTTGGTCATAATCTATCGTTGTTATAATCCGATTAGGCCAACATAGATAAAAAAAAAAATAATAGTAAACGTAAACATAAACGTACAAAATTGACTAAAATTCATTATTATTACAATAAAAACGATAGTTTTGAATATAAATATGTCGAAGTTAACTACTTATTTTACGACATCAACATAAAAAGAAATTAAGATCTTGTATATGAATTGTATTAGAGTCGTGTAAATAAAAATATTATTTTTAAAAAATTATTTTGAGAACAATAATATAACCTGCAGATGATAGGTGAGTTCAGCAGGACAGGGCAAAATATAATATTAAAAGAAAATTAATTTTTGCCAAAATAAAACTAACATTGTTGTACTATTATTGAGTCTGCGCAGCCTTTTGTCAACTTCATCAATCTCTACACCAATTTTGGTTGGTTTGGACTGAGATTAATCAATTATTTAAATGAATATCAATCCATATAAAAACTTTCTCAACTGTCTTCTACAAACTTTAGATTAAAAAAAATATTATTTCTATAACTATTTTATTAAATATGTAAACTTAGGATGATGTAGTGATGATGTAGACATGATGGAAATACATTGAAAACTCCAAGTACATGATACGTGTAACATATATTAAATAAAGTCTTCTTAAATTTTTTGTTTTCCAATTTTTGGAGTATTATACAAATTATTATTTTATAAGTTTATAGTAGTTTTTTAATTTTTAATTTTAAAATATTAAATAACACAATAAGTCAATAAATTGTAAAGATCTAACTTAAAGTTAGAAGAAAAAAAATAAATTATACATCTTTTTAATAGAGTAAAAGTAGAATACATGAGAAAAAAGTCTAGTACGAAAATAGTATGGGAGAATTGTGTAGTCATGTAAATCAAATTCTGATATGAGTGTATTTCAAATTAAAACATCATCATGATATCATTTATGTTATATATTTGATCTTATATGTATGACTATTGAATTTTTCCATGCTAACTTACTGTATCACATTTAAATTTACGCATTTCGTGGGACTTATGTTATTTTCACTTGAATACTCAAATTCGAATGACAGTATCATGGTGAGATCTTCCCACTCAACCTTTTTTCCCATGTCAAAAATTACAAATATACCGTGTCAACACTCATTTCTCTAAGAGCTTTTTGAAATTAATTGATATACTTTGTTCTTTTATTTAAATTTTTTTAAAAAAAATTATGATAATGAGTAATTTAAAAATTCTCAATTTATACCACCTGAGAGTGTGGCTGAACAGTAAAAATATTGAGGATAAAATCTAAACTTTCTATCAAAGATAGAGGGACTTAATCTGATGTGAATAAACTGGATCACAACACCCCTTATCAAACCATCAACCAAAAAAAAAAAATCTCAATTTATATTTTAATATAATATGTTATTATATGACGTTCTTGAAAATCACATCAAGCGGCATTACTCTTAACACATTGATGCAAATAAAAAATATTTTGTTGTCCATATTTTAGTATCCATGTGTATCCATACACACACAAGAGTAGGACTCGCAAATAGAGCTATGATGGATGGGTGGCACTCTTATGGGAGAATATGAACATTCCATGGTCACCAAAATATGGGCCATCCGCCCAGGAGCTAGATCGGCGATCCATCACAGGCCAACGCAAAGGCAGGGTTCTCGAGAATTAGTACCATGGACTGATTGTTGGCCCAAGGATGGAGAATCCATCCCTGAAGTCATGTCCAATCCACTTACAAATCCTGAATCGGCCCACACTGGTATTTGAAATAGATATGGGCCAATGATGGATCCAGATACTGAAATTAAAACTTGCATGGATATATTGTATTAGCATTAAATATATGATCATCATATAACTTCAAACTTATTTTCAGTATTATTTTCATAATTTATGTTAGAAGTCATTGCCTGGCACTGACCGTAAAACAAGTCGAATTATTCGAATTTGGTTGGTGATCGACTTGATTAAAGTCTCGTTCGAAATCGATTTATAAAATAAATAAATCAAGTTTGAATATATTTTGAAGTTCGTTAATTTACCGAGTTCAACTCGTTAAGTTAAAAGTAGTCTAATATTATAAAAAAAATCAAGCTACTCGAGTTCGACTCACAATCAACTCAATTCAAGACTCGTTTGAGATTGACTCGAAAAATTAACAAACTGAATTTAAACATAATTTGAAGTTCATTTATTTTAGTGAGTCAAGCTTCAAAAACCCATTACTCGGCTTAACTTAATTCATATACAATCTTACTTAGTATGATAGCGAAGTCTCATCCGTTTAGTATAGTAGCACGAGTTCAAGTTTAGAAATCAATCTCTGCAAAATTCCAATAAATTGCCTATCATCTAACTTATCTTCACGCTACCGAATGCGAAAACCACTGTGCACTAAATACGATTTTTATCTTAATAATTTATGTCGTGTCAAGTATGGTTTGAGATAGCAGGGGGGATTTGTGTAGTCATGTAAATCAAATTCGGATATGAGTGTATTCCAAATTAAAGCATATTCATGATATCATTTATGTTACATATTTGATCTTATTTGCATGACTATTGAATTTTTCCATGCTAACTTAACTGTATCACATTTAGATTTGAGCATTTCATGATTCTTACTTTATTCTCACATGAATACTCAAATTCAAATGACAGTATCATGGTGAGGTCTTTCACACAACCTTTTTTTTCATGTCAAAAACTACAAATTTACTATGTCGACACTCGTTTCTCTCTAATATATCGACTTGACGACTTATTTTTGTTCACTTGTTGATGTGTTAAGAGCTTTTTGAAATTAATTGATATACTTTGTTCTTTTATTTAAAGTTAAAAAAGAATTATGATAATGAGTAATTTAAAAATTCTCAATTTATACCACTTGGAGGTATGGTTGAGTAGTAAAGATATTAAAGATACAATTCGAGCGCCTTAAGTTTACGTTCAAGTTTCTTTTGCACTGATCATTGGACCTAATTGTTAGAGAGAGTTGGACTTACTCTGCCGTACGTAAGCTGACTCATAATATTCCTTTACTGATTTATCAAAAAAAAAAAAAAGCTCAATTTATATTTCAATGTAATACGTCATTATATGACGTTCTTGAAATTCACATCATGCGGCATGACTCATAACACATTGATACAAAGAAAAAATATTTTGTTGTCCATATTTTAGTATCCATACACACACACACACACACGAGTAGGACTCGCAAATAGAGCTATGATGATGGGTGGCACTCTTACGGGAGTATATGAAAATTCCAGGGACACCAAAATATGGGCCATCCGCCCAGGAACTAGATCGGCGATCCATCACAGGCCAAGGCAAAGGCTGGGTTCTCGAGAATTAGTGCCATGAACTGATTGTTGGCCCAAGGATGGAGAATCAATCCCTGAAGTCATGTCCAATCCACTTACAAATCCTGAATCGGGCCACACAATGGTATTTGAATTAGATATGGGCCAATGATGGGTCCAGATATTGAAATTAAAATTTGGCTGGATATATTGTAGTAGCATTAAGTATATGATTATCTTATAACTTCAAATTTATTTTCAGTATTATTTTCATAAATTTATGTTAGAAGTCATTGCCTGGCACTGGCCGTAAAATAAGTCGAATTATTCGAATTTGGTTCGTGATCAACTTGATTAAAGTCTCGTTTGAAATCAGTTTATAAAATAAATAAATTAAGTTTGAACATATTTTGAAATTCGTTAATTTATTGAGTTTGACTCGTTAAGTTAAAAATAATCTAATATTATAAAAAAATCAAGTTACTCAAGCTCAACTCACGATCAACTCAATTCAAGACTCGTTCGAGATTGACTCGAAAAATTAACAAACTGAATTTAAACATAATTTGAAGTTCATTTATTTTAGTGAGTCAAGTATCAACAACCTACTACTTGGCTCAACTTAATTCATATACAATCTTACTTAGTATGATAGCGAAGTCTCATCCGTTCAGTAGAGTAGCACGAGTTCAAGTTTAGAAAATCAATCTCTGCAAAATTTCAATAAATTGCCTATCATCTACCTTATCTTCACGCTACCGAATGCGAAAACTATTGTGCACTAAATACGATTTTTATCTTAATAATTTATGTCGTGTCAAGTATGGTTTGAGATTACCTACCTTGAAGTATCATTGCCAACAAATGTTAAATAGTAATTAACAAGTAAAATAGATTGTCATAACTATATTATATTGATTTAGAGGAAATATATGATTTCATTAGTCAAATAATTGAACTCCCCAACTAATCATGTGTGTGTTGGAAGTTGACTAATTCATATGATAAGGTGGGATTTCGTGTTGATAATATTAAACCTTGGTGTGTTAGTTCTCTAATCTTTTCAAAATGGACCCTTGGATAAATGTATCTTCCCCTATATAATAAACTAAATTAACAAGTCATACATTGTTCTATTAATGTGCATATATTATATATGTTACATGATTTTGACACTCCTACCCAATTAAATTTTGTCAAAAATTAAAATTCTCTATTAGTGTTAGGATGGATTCTGTAGAAATGTTTCTATAGAATGGTTTATAGGTATTTGGATATATATATATATATATATATATAGGATAATTAATTATTGAGTGTTTGATAAAAATTATTTAAAAGTGATTATAATACATGAAAGTTTATTTGATCATTTATAATTTATTAGATAGGTGTATTGTTTGGTAGAATGTTATAAATTAAGTTAATAAAACTAAATAAATAAATACACAAATTTTATAATTTCAAATACTTAATTAAAAAAACAAGAGACACAGTTGGAATAACCACAAATGTTGAGGGCTCATAAGTAAAACTAACTTGGGACAAGGTCGGAATAACCACAAAAGGCCTAGACGCGCTTGGAAAGAAGGGACAAGTAGTTTTTTAAATAAACTTGCAGACGAGGGAGACAAGGATTGAACACAAATTTACAGCTTGGGCTGAACATGGCCCCGTCAAATGACTCTTAGAAGAGAGAGATTAAGGCTGAGTTTGAGATTGCAACAGTAAAGAGTGTTTGAGACAAAAACTCCCTCTCACACAACACTCATTTTAGCGGTGGAGGCGCAAAGCCAAACGCATGCTAAAGCTCATCACTCACCTGGGATAATTTTTTTTTGTAGGACTTTAATATTAAATAACTGTTATTAAAATTGTCACAAAAGGGTAATAAATTAAATTTTTTAAAGACAATAACATGGGATAAAGTTTAAAAACAAAACTAGAGTGATACAAGAGATTTTCCACTACTCGTACTAGGAGAAAGAAAGACTAGTAACAATTACTCCACTTGTCCATAGTAAGCATGATGTGCTATGACAACATCCGCACATTTTCTCTTATCTTGATGCTTCCAACTCACAATCACCTTCACCTTCTCACAAAATTTAATGTTTGATGATGTGACTTGCCCTATCTTGAGGTAAGGGTGATGAAATTATTCATTAATCTATATAGAAGGTTAATTTAATGTGTACCCAATTGGTGGTATTACTCATCGATTTCGGATGTATAATACTTGAGTTAACGAATAATTGACATATTTATTGATCTGGGTGTAATAAATATTATTTCGAGCAATATCAAAAATTTTATTTTTTTTGAACCATGTTTATCCCACCATTTCAAATGAGTAAGATTTAATTTTCACTATTTTTAATTCATCAATCATGGAGGTCCCACTTATGTAAGAGAAGTAAACAAACATTGATGGCTTTGGGGGTAGTCCCGAAAAAAATAGTTCAATGTTACAGTAGCATAGTGTTATTTTTACTATGATTTGAGCTTTTTATGGGACTCATGTAAGATCCACTTTGATAATCAAATTACAGTAAAAGTAACATTATACTACCGTAACACTAAATTATTTTCCATCCTGGGGGCAATCACCCTTCCAAATGTATGAAAATGTTTTTCGTATTAAAAGTTTATTAGCATCTTTATTCCATAAAAATAGTCTTTTTTGAGAAAATTAATTTTTTAAGGGGACAAACATTTAATACTTTCACACTTATGAAAAAAAAATCATAAATTTATTAAATTAACCTCCTTTCAAATCAAGATGCATATTCACATTAAATTGATGAAAAAGATAATGAGTAAATTTCATAAGAATTTATACATTAACTTGCTAAAGTGAACTCGTATTTTGAAACATTTCAAAATAAATTAAAGTATTTTTAAATTGCGACAGAAGTAGTGAAATTTCAAAACTATCCCCTCAAATCTTTCAAAACTTCTATGATAACTTTCTATATAATATTATTTTGTACCCTAGTAAGGTCCTCTGAATCCGCCATTGTAAACCGAGTCAATGGTAACCTAAGAAACCAATATAACATACATTATATCTCAATAAAATAAAGAGTGATATTAAATCTAAAATATTTTTTTATTCTATTTTTTCTTTTAACTTTTAGACACTTTGTGAAGAGATCGTATGCATTTATTATAAATGTGAATTCTATAAATACAAATCCGTTGTATTTAATATTTTTTTTAAATAAAAATCTGCAAATGAAGATGTCCTTGGTTTGAAACAAACCTCACGAGGGAAGATCCTCCTCTTATCAATAGCCACAATAGTTACCCTTTTAATTTAGGACTGAATTAAATATATTAAGATTTAAGAGAATTTAAATAATTATATTAAAGAATTTGAAGAGATTAAGTCTTATTTTATTAAAATATTTTAATAAAATTATAAAATGAAATATTAAAATTTTTGGAAGAGGGCATAAAATCCACTTGTCTCCCTTTGCATCCACTCGGCTATTTTATATATATACTTTATCTTTGTATTGTAGTAGTGAATATTATTTTTTATTTGTTAACTTGCTTTTAATAATTCCACCATAAATTAGGGGGAAATAATTCTAAGCCAATTTTATTTAATTCATTATATACAACCAAAAAAAAAATTTAAATTAGGAGAGAAAAAAAGCTACATTCCACACATCATCATTTATGAACTATATCATGCACCCTGATAAGTTTCTTTTGTTCGAAGCAATGTATTACATAATTTTAATTAATTCATTGGTATAATTATAATATTACATAATTACGTACCAATATTCAATTCCAAAACAAATCAATCTATTTCAAAAGAATAGGACTTAATCAATGACTTTTTCTAACAAGATGACATATTGTCCAACCAAAATAACCTGAAAAGTTTATTGCTCATAAAAAATATGCCCACACACAAATAATCAGTAATAAACTCTGAAATTATTAAAAACACCATCCTGTTCATCTCCTCATACATGCCCCCCAAAAATATGTATACATAAGTAAATATATATATATATATGTATATGTATATGTATATAGAGAGAGAGACGCAAAGATTTCAACTTTCTATGACAATTTATTGCCCACACGATACAAGCTCAATTGAAATGACTTTTGCTCTAAAGTAAGCCATGAACTTATTAGAAACATCAAGTTCAATTCCTTTCCATTTAACATACAAAAAAGAAAAGAGAAAGTATGATTTTTTTTTTTTTTTTTGTATGATATTCTTTTCGGGTATGGTAAAAGAATATATATGTGGAATAAACCATTTCTGCAAATAAACTACCTTGCTAAATCCCTAGGCTTTGAAGGAGTGATCTTTATGACAAGTCCTGGAAAAACATCATCTGGGTCATGGATATGTGGGTTCTGCTCCACTATATAGGGGTCGCCGCACTTATCACTGATGGTGTGGAGGGTTTCGCCTTCTCCGACGACGTATATTTCATCGCAAGGCCGGTTCAAGAGCAGGTTTCCTCTCACTGGTTCATCCGTGAGATAATCATCTCCAACAGAGCTGAACAAGATGACGGCTACTATAACTATTGTACAGAACCATGAAGCTGCATCTGCTACAGCTATTGATGCCTTTATGGACTTCAATTTGGGAGAAGATCTCATGCTTTGTTAGAGAGAGGGAGAGAGAGCTTGCTTTTTGATTAAATTGAGACTTGAGAGATGTTATGATAGAAGTTTATACACATATATACATATTATATATATATATAGAGAGAGAGAGAGAGAGAGAGAGAGAGAGAGAGAGAGAGAGACTCTGTGCAGTGCATAGGGGGGGAGAGGGGCAGGTGTGACTTTGTGACGAAGAAGCCTTTTTGGCTGTATTTGTTGCGGGGAAATTGGGTTCAACGATACGGCGACGTGTGATCTGGTTTTGGCGTCTGAAATCTGTAACTGTTTGATATCTGACCATTTTTCTGCCCAATTGACTAAAATGACTTCACGCGGAATATTAAAATGGAATCTTTAAAAAGACCCTAAAATGTTACTCTTATGTGATACAACAAAATTGCAGTTACTGATAAACAATTGACCTTTAGGATGTTGGTATTTTTATCAATTTTCTGTAATGAAAGGGCCATAGGATTAACCCTAAGGATTGGTCGAGTGACCGGGTTATAGTTAATTAGGGGTATATTTTTTGAATTTGTAAATTCGATATCTTGAAGTAGTAAATTTATTGCTGTTACCTATCACAAAATTTACAAAACTTGTAAGAGTAACAAAAATTTAATATGATGCGCACAAGAAAATACGATTAAAAGTTATGTGTAATAAAAAATACATAGTTGGTTATATAGCTTTATTCTTTTTTGAATTGTTGCACTTACACATCTCTATTTTTATTTACTAAAAACTACTTTGAATATATACCGTTAAAGGCTCTTCAATTATAATAACAATTAAGGAAAGATATTACTTAATGACCAAGTTGTTTTTCAGAATTTCAAATATGCCTTATAAGTCGTTTGGTCACACGAATGATTGTTCATAATGTGGCCTTGTGCCGCTTGTTTCACCATGCTCCTCTTTATTCTATTACAAATTGTAGGGTAAGCTTCGATATTGAAGAACAATTGTCCCATCAAACATACTCTTAATATACAAGATGAACCTATTCCTATCAGTTGACAAGTGGAGTAGTTCTTCCATTTTGAAGTGTTAGGGAAATAGAGAAGTGGGAGTAAGCTCCCCCAATGCAAACTCAAGAGATAACGAGGATCAAGATCTTGTTTACACATCACTAGAGATGCTAATCAGTAGGTGAAAACAGACTATGAAAACCGTACGTAACATATTTTGTGATGTATTGTCAAACTCATTCATTTCAATGAATCAAGTGTAAAAATAAGACTGACAACACGAGACATTCATGTATAGTATCTCAGTAAGTCAAAGTCAAACTCAAGCTAATCTCAATAAATAAACCACTTTTAAAATAATTTCGAGCTTAGTTTATTTATCTTAAAAACTAATTTCAAACAAATTTTACAAACCAAATTAACACTCAGCACACCTCACACTCTGTCACAATAGTATCCCATCAAAGTGATGGATCACTAAGACTCTAATTCTTATTTTTGGATGAAGGCCATATGTATAAAAATGGACTGACATACACACAAAATCTTCAACTAATAATTCAAACTAGGGTAACTGAATAATTAGTCTCAAATTTGATGAGTAGAGGAGTCAAATAACACACACCAGGCCACACCCACTACCCATCAAAGGCTTTGGAAATGAACTTTCGAATACTTGTCTTGCCCTGATGCACTACCAGATATCCACAACAACATCATCATCATCATATTATATATATATATGTGTGTGTGTGTTGTGTATTCATCCAATCCTCGTCACTTTCTCACTATAAATTTCAAATTGAAGCGCACCACTAAATCAAAAGCTAAATTATGACAAGATCACATTTCAAGGAATTGTGCACTCCGGCATCATCGGTGGGACCCAAATAACAATTTGCTTGTATACTGTTTTTAAACGTGCGAACTTTTAATCGGTTTTCTTGCGTTCAAGGGGTGATTTGCCCTGAAGAAGACGTCGGCCATCAACTAGCTGTTAATGAAAGCTATATCTTTCTTTTTTAAATTGATTATATTAATTAAATAGTCAAAAAAATTCTCCACTTACTTCAATTGAACACCAACGAGGCACCAACTAGGGTGAAGAGGTCATTTAACCATTTTTTTAATAAGAATATAAGTTATTTCGTGTGTACATTACAAATTTACATGTGTGAATGTGCATATAATATGATTTTACGAAACAGTGATATTGTGTAGAAAAAACAATAATCAAATTCTAATTGTTTGAATATCTCATTTGATTAATAATAATAACAAAAAAATAGAATATAAGTATAATAGACTCGAAATCCAAGTTCGAGTCTCTCTAATGGACTATTAGAGATTTACCCAATTGTTAATTTCAGAATTTCTAAGAATTAGTTTTTTGTTATCTAGATAAGAGATAACTCATACCCAATTAGAGAAGGAGGAGATACTCAGAATTATAAAACTGAAAAAGAAAAAAAAAAATACTAAAAAGTCTCTAAAATAAAACTTTTAATCTAAAAAGTCTAAGATATATTTTTTTTATTTAAAAGATCTAAAAAATAAACTTTTAATACAAGAAAGTCTAATTATTAACTTACATCATAATACCATTGAAAAATATTAATGATTAGACTAAAATAACATTTAAGATATATTTTTTTTAAAAAAAAAACTAAAAAATATATAGAATAATTTCTTCAATGTAAAAAAATTCATAACATTTTATGAAGTGAATTTTTTTTTTAGAACATCTAAATACATATTTTTTTTAAGATTAAATAATTTATTTTATCAACTATTTAATATTTTTTAAAATTTATATTGAATTATATTTTAATCTAATCCTTAATATTTTTAATGATGTTAAAATAAAAGTTAACAATTAAATTAATTTTTTTTTTTTTTGTAGTATTATTATTTTTTAATCATTTAGATAAAAAAAAAAGTATTATAAATTTTTTAAATTATAAAAATTATGCCACGGTAAACCGGACACAAAATAATTTCTTCTTTCAAGCGATAAGGTGGCAAATTATGGCTTAGGTTCTAGAAGTAAATTTGTTAATTAAATCAATTAGCAACTTAGATTAGTTTGTTGCCTAATTGTTCTGACTGTGACATAAGATGACGATAGACAAGGCTAGGATTTTATTTATTTTCAATAAATAACTAAATTCATTCATATAAATAACTTATAAATTAGACAAAAATATCTAATATAAAAACCCTAAACAACTTTTAGGCAATACAAAAAAATCAATTAAGAAATCAAATTAAAATTAAAATAAAAGTAAAGTGAAAAAATTTTAGACCCGATGGGAGGAAAAATAAAAATTAAGAATGTATAAATTTTAGAAAAATATAAAAAGAAAGTTCAAATAAAAGAAAAATGGAGGAGGGTTGAGGCCCAATGGATATCACTGTTGTGAGAAGGTAATTACTGAAATTTGTGACAGTTTTTCAAATACTTTTTTCTCTAAATAAATAATTTTATAATATATACACACACACACACACACACAAACAAGGGGATACTCGCACAAAATTTTTTTATATATATATATATAAACAGGGGATGAAGGCCTTCTACATCATATTGCTTATCATCCTGTGTGTATGTCAATCACATTACATCCACTCTTCTATATATCCATTTGACTATTAACAGCTGCAAAAAAAAGTATTCCGTAGATACCAATGGCGTGACAAAGTATATAATCAAACTGCTACGAGGCTCAGCCGGGACCTACCAAAATTTGTATTAAAGACAAATAAATATAAGTATCAAAACATTATTAGAAAAATCAGTACCAAAACACAGTAGAGACAAAAGCTCATTAAGTTTTCAGTTATATATAACAGTCATGGATTATTTTTCTTTCTTATTAATTTATTTTTGTTCATAAAACATCACCATAAATGATAAATCCCTCTGATACCGATAAAATTAGCTAAAAAGGGCAGGTTTAAATCAAATATAACACATAAATTACTATAAGAACAGAATTACAATTTTATTTAAATCTAATATTTAAAAAAAGTAAAAACATTACACAATAAAACTCAAAATTGAACATAATTTTTTTCAAATTACATATATTCTTTGAAAGAAACAATGGAAGTATAAGAGATGAAAGGACAGAGAAAAAAAATAAAAATCCTTATAACTTCTTATTCGAAGTAATTCTTCATATAAACAGTCTCTCCTTTCAATTACTCCCCACCCCCCCAAAAAAAAAATCTATCTGTTGAATGAAAAGAACTCTTTAACTTGCTATGAGAATCCATTCTGCACATGATCATACAAGAAAGCTATTACATTTATTACAAAGATACACTTTTCTCTGTTACCACCCTAACAACTTCCGAGGTTGTGAAAGAGTGATCTTTATGACAAGCCCAGGATAAACATCATCTGGGTCATGGATATGTGGATTCTGCTCGATGATATACGGGTCGCCGCACTTGTCACTGATGGTGTTGAGGGTTTCTCCCTCTCCGACCACATAAATTTCCTCGCAAGGTCGTTCCAGGAACTGGTTTCCTCTCACTGTTTCATTTGAAGGAGAATTTTCATTGACAGCAACAAACAAGATAAGGGTTAATACAACAACTGCACAGTACCATGAAGCTGCATTAGCTATGGCGCCCATTGATGCTTTCACAGCAGAAGCCAAACGATATATATATATATATATATATATATAGAGAGAGAGAGAGAGAGAGATGGTTTCGATAATATGGAGGGATATTATGGAGTTATATATAAGGAAATGTGGAGGAGAGAGAAGGGCGTGTTGTTGGGGGCAAGTTGGGTTCAACGACCAGGGCGATACGTCCTTGGCTTGAGCCTTAAAGGTTGCATGAATCACTTTGCTCTTCACCGAATTGCCAAACAGGACTTCTTCTTAGTGAAATATGATGCAGGAACTTTTCTTTATTATTATTATTTTGTCTAGAATGAGACAAGTTCCAAAATGTCAGTCCAATGAAAAATAGATACTTAAAAATAATCAGAGAGGACTTTTATCTTGTGAGAATTATCTATGCTTCGTTTGGTTGTAACAGAAGCACCACAACAGAATATAAAGAGTTTCAAGGCAATTTGCCCATTATCAAGAAGAATCCAACGAAGTCAGCCAAGCATATATTAGTAATATATATCTATATAGTACTACCTACCAATATATCTATATCTATATATATATATATATATTATTTTTTAGACAATTGTTTGCAAACAACCTGCAGCCTTAGAAATAATATTAGTCTTAATATCCTGGAGTTGTTAAACACATCCACTCTGTTTTTTTTTGTTGCCATAGAGACTCTTTTTTAACAGTTGTAGTTGTTCAAAGTTATGGTGCAAAGTATTAATAAGAATAAATATTATGATTAAGTTGATGAATATGTGGATATCTTATTATAATTATTCATCTAGAAACTAATCATCTTTGATGTCTTCCAAACAACCCTAATATTACTTTATATATATATATATATATATATTATTTGTTTTAATTCTTAGACAATATATTGTCATGCATGCACCAAACCTGCAAATAATGATTTGAGTTTTCATGGAACCAGCTTCAGCCATCTAGCAATGATCTACAAAAGCAACGGTAACCCACAAAAGTAATGACCTTGAGGCTATTCTAGGGCTTCGGTATTACCCGACTCGTGTGGAACGGGAGAATGCACGGGTCTCTAAGTTTACATTCGATCACGTGATTGAAAGTAGCAGTTACTAAGATTGGCTTGTGAATTATTTATAAAAAAAAAAACCTATGCGTCTTCGAGGTCTACAAGCCCTCAAGATTTTCATAAGCTTAATTTGTCAGATCATTAGTCTAAATAAAATGAAAAATATAAACTTACTAGCATAACTTTATAGTCAAGAGTGACATGCTAACAAGTATAGAATATTTATTTGTAATTATTCATTACAACATAATTTCTTCTTAAACAAGCCCTTTTGAGGGAAAATTGGTACCAGGTCCTCATCAACCACAAGGCTCAAGCAAACATTCCACAACTATTTTAAAAATAATTGTACAAGTTATCTTACATACCCTTTTCTTAGTTAGGAGTTCATTTTCAAGAAAATCGAACTTTCTTATTATTTAAAAAAAAAATCCATACACACACACACACACCTATATATATATGTATATATAAGGGTATAGTAGGAATTAAATAATTGAGATGTTGCAGTTTGAAAAAGAGAAAGATGGGAGAAATTGAGGGGGGGGGGTGTTGCTGGAGGTGTGGTGAGGGAGGCGAATTGTGAAAGAAATTGTGGCCTCCCCCATACCCCACCTTTGAAAAATTGTAACCATCAAACCAACTAACCTAACCAGGAAAAAAGAAACGAATATACCTAGATGTGAAGGAGGTTGTGGCTTATGACCATATGTGTTTCAAGGCCTTAATTTGGACTTCATTTGCCTCTTGGCGTGCTAAGAAAGGCTCGTGGAATCAACTGGGTCCAGTCATCGGGTCCTTTTCATTAAGGAAAAATGATGAATTTACGTTTCGCTATCTTTGTTTGGCTTAGTGAAAATTATTTTCATCTTGTTATGGAATGAGAGCTCGGGGATAAACCCTTTACTTGTAGCAAATTCCCACTCTCACTGTTGAGTTAAATTGATTGAACTGTTAACAATTATTGTTAGATATTATGTATTTTTCTGTTACTTTTTTTGTTACTATGTAATACTGTAATTTACTATTGAGTTCAGTTGATTGATTTGTTGAGTTGAATCAATTAATTAATTAATTATAATACATGCTTTTATTAAAAAAATTAAGAAACAAAAGAGAAGAAAAGTATAAAAAGAAAGGCTAGTGGTAACAACTGACCCAGTCAGCTGTCACCGCTTCCATATTTTTGGGTTCAACTCATGTAGTTGTTTTGTCAGATAAAACAACGACCAATTCCATATGGACTGATTGAGAGGTGAAGTGGAAAAGTCTTCACCATGTCGCACGAAGAAGATCATTCTTCCACATTTTATTCCATATATAGTCAAAAGAAAATAAAAATCTGAGTCAATGGTTTGGGTATGGGTCAGGTCTAAATGTGAGTTGCCGAGTTATGGGCTTAGGAAAACAGGGATAATTGTCTGATTGGTTAGCTTATGTTTGCTTTGAAATATAGTTTCAATTCAATACAAGTCATCCACAAAAGCTTCAGTTTCAAGTCATCCAATGAATGTTGTCAGGTATTGTGTAAGCTTGTTGTCATATTAGCATCCCTTCTTAAGAGTTAATGTGGGAAAATAAGGACAGGCGGTTGGTGGCAGACCTCTCTTCAATCTTTCTTTTTTAATGCGACTGTAAGTTGCAAGTGATCGAACGATTTCGTGCTATCAATATATATATATATATATATATATATGAAAAATGTTTAGTATACTGATTTAGTTTATCTGATGATATGTTAATAGTATTTTTGCAATGATAAATTAATTTAGTGTACCTGCCATCTTTATATATATATATATATATATATAATAAATCTAATTTTTCTTAAAAGATAGTACTACTTTTTTTTATATATGTTGAAAAGTACTTGATTTTACTAGAATGAGAGATACATATTTATTTTCATGAATATAATTAATTGAAGAGTCATATTTTAAGAGTTCATATAATTAGGCATTTTAAAAGTTATATGTGTGAAGAATTTAAAATGTGTCTTGGAATATTGGTCATAATAAAAATGGTACATGTATGCAAGTGAATAGAGATACTTATAAATATGTATGTAACCTAAAAGCTTAAGTGAGAAGGGAGGTGAAAGATGAAAGAGGAAAAAGTATAAGAAAGTGGAATTGACTTGAGAGGGTACATAGTAATTTGAATTAATTAAATAATTTCAAAAAATAAATATTACTTTCATTAAAAATATTTACAAACTACCGTAACATCCGTAATATAATATTCAGAGTATTTTTTATTTTAAATGAAATAAAAATACTTTCGTTTCAACTATGTTCATTGTCAATTCAAAAATAAGATATTCAAGATTTAATCATATCACTTTCATGTCAATTAGTGAAATAAGTTTATAAAAATTTTCAGATTGTATGGCATTATTTTTCAAGAAAATGATATTTTGCAAAATATTTTAAATGGAAATTGAAGTTTCTTATTGTTATTATCATTTCAATGTCTAATCAAGACCATTAATTATGTCATGATCCAAATTTATTCATGAGTGGGATGGTTTAAATGAAAATGTAGTGATGGAATGGTGGACAACTTGTAGACAAGTGACCAATCAATTGGTAGGCAGTGTCTTATCTTTGTTTTTACTTTTTGAGGTAGATTCATTTGAACCACATCCTTTGTTTATACTTTCCCAAGTGAAGGCATCTTTTTTCACTTAATGCTTATTATCTATTGGAAGTGACCATTAACTACCATAATTAACCAATGCCCACATTATTATATTTTCAACTAATAATGGTGACCATTGTTGAATTTCATTTCTTTTTCTTTTTCTTCTTTTTTTGGGTATATTAAAGACTTTTATGATAGAATCCTGGGCTTGGGCCTAGACATGACCTGGGATTGGGCCTGGATGTGCAAAAAGGTCAGCCGGGCCAAGCCAGGCCATTGCGGATTCCTGTCAGAGTAGCCGATTGGGCCGGGCTGCACCAAGCCCAGATAACAAGGCCTGGGCCTTAAACCCTATGCCAGTGACCTATCAGTTTGAGCGAGTCTCCAAGAATTCAATCTCCAATGATGCCATTAAAGAGCTTCATGCACACCTCGTTAGCACCAACCTGTACGCTGACCCATCGATCATATGCTCTCTCTCTCTCTCTCTCTCTCTCTCTCTCTCTCTCCAACCAATCTGCACAACGCCCATCTTGCTTTCGACCAAATTGAACGACCCACATTAGTAATTTGTAATCTTATGCTTCGTGGATTGTCACAGTGTGAGAGACCCATTGACGCAATTCGCATGCATGAGAGAATGCGAGAACAAGGAATACTGGAAGTAGTCTGGCCTTTATATTCGTTTCAAGGCTTGTGCTCAAGTTTCAGATATTATAAGTGGACAGAAGGTTCATGGTCAAGCTATTAAACTTGGGTTTGAATTGTACCGTTATCATTATGTTTGTAACGCTTTGATTGATATGTATGCTTCGTGCGGTGATGTTGGGTTTTGCACGGAAGTAGCTCGAAGAAATGAAAGACAGAGATTTAGTTTCTTGGAACTCATTGATCTGCGGGTATAGTCAATGCAATAGGTTCAATTGGTTCTCTTTAATGCAATGCGATCATCAAATGTGAAGGCTGACGCTGTAACAGTGGTGGAAGTTATATGAGCTGGTAGTTACTTAGGTGACTGGGACATTGCAGATTCTATGGTTGAGTTAGTTGAGTATATTAAGGATAATCATGTTGAAATTGATGTTTGCTCGGGAAACTCTTTGATAGATATGTATGGAAAGCATGGCTATATGGGGTTGGCACGGGAACTATTTTGATCACGTGGCAGAAAGGACTATAGTTCTTGGAATTCCATGATAATGGGGTATGCAAAAGCAGGGGATTTAGTCGCGGCAAGGAAACTTTTCAATGATATGACGAAAAGGGATGTGACTTCATGGACTTCCATGATCACAGGCTACTCTTAACCTAACCAATTTTTGTGATGCATTGAGGCTTTTCCAAGAAATGATGGTGGCTAAGTTAAGCCAGATGAAATTAGAGTTGCCAGCGTACTTTCTATTTGTGACCATTTAGGCATGCTTGATGTGGTCAAGGCCGTTCATGACTATATTCACAAGCATAATGTAAAAGCAGATTTTTGTGGGGGGAACTCTCTGATGGATATGACTGCGAATGTGGGTTTCTTAAGAAGGCTCTGGAAGTGTTTCAGGAGATGAAAGAGAAGGACTCTGTGTCATGGACCTCAGTCATCTTAGACCTTGCTGTGAATGGCATTTCTGATCATGCACTTGAGCTCTTCTCTCAAATGTTAAGTGAAGGTGTTTGTCCAACTCATGGAACCTTTGTTGAAATATTACTAGCTTGTGCTCATGCTGAATTGGTAGATAATGGATTGGTATAATTTGAAAGGATGGAAAAAGATCATAAATTGGTGCCAGAACCGAAACATTATGGGGGTGTGGTTGATCTTTTGAGCCACTCTGGCAACCTAGATAAGGCATATGAGTTCATAAAGAAAATGCCTATAGTTCCAGATGTTTTCATATGGAGGATGTTATTGAGTGCTTGTAAGCTTCAGGTAAATGTTGTTCCTAGCTGAGATTGCCTCTAATGCACTTCTCGAATTGGATCCTTGTAACAGTGGGAATTATGTTCTCTCATCAAACACTTATGCTGGTGCAGATAGATGGGATGATGCTATAAAAATGAGAGAATTGATGGAGGAGAGTTGAGTGGAGAAGCCTTCTGGTTGGAGTTCTACTGAAGTAAATTGTGTAACATATAATGTCTCTCAGAGCACAAAGACTTCTCCAATTTCAAAACAGGAATGAATTGAGTACAGTATCTGAAACTAAGGAGTTTTCTAGATCAACAAATTTGATATACAGATGATTATCGTGGAATTGAACAGATATGAACAATAGGCATGTGCTATTGAAGTTGATTCTTTCTCTCGTACTGAACTAGCTGGTATTGGTGCTAAGGGACTTGTTCGACTTGCAGTTCTTTTTGGAAAGTGAACAGTGGGGGCTTTTGAACCATAGATTCATTGGGAGGATAAATTATAATGGAGATGCTCATGTCAGCTTCAATATAGGGTGGGTCTGCAATTGACCAAAGCATTGATGATGATGTGAAACTGCTTAACTAAATTCCTGTATTTGGCCGTGTAAGTGTTGTTTATATTGAGACCTAATGGCTAATTCTCATTGAACTTTTTTCTTAAATTTATCAAGAGACGTGGTTCTACTTGCCTGGTAATATCCATAGATACTGACTGGGATAAGAGCATTGCCAGATGTTACTAGCTTTGACATAGTTTGATTTGATCGCTCCAACATTCATGCTGCGTCCTATGTTGTGGAAACCATCACTGGTTCGCCTTCATCTTTTGATCGATAGGATTTCTTCAAAGTTGAGTGGTCTAACATGGTTCCCAAGAATTAAATTGGATGTAGATACAGTCATGGGGAGAAATAAGACAGTTGATGGGGTTAAAGACAAATGACTGCTTAAAGTGGTGTTTGGCAAAAATGAATTGGTTAAGAAAGAATTCAATTAAGAATACGAGTCAAGCTGAAAAAGAAGACTGCGTTAATATGAAAGAGGTTTAGTTGCAGCCAGGGAAAAAGAAAGAATTTATTCTTTTTATTTTTCTCTTTTTATCTTTTCCTAAGACAGAAAAGGACTGTTTAAATTGGTGTTTGGCAAAAATGAATTGGTTAAGAAAGAATTCAATTAAGAATACGAGTCAAGCTGAAAAAGAAGATTGCATTAATATAAAAGAGGTTTAGTTGCAGCCAGGGAAAAAGAAAGAATTTATTCTTTTTATTTTTCTCTTTTAATCTTTTCCTAAGACAGAAGAATAACACGATTTGATTATGATACGATAACAGTTTTAAGAAGAAAAAAATTTATTATTTTTATTTTTCTCTTTTTCTCTTTTCCTAATAAGATAGAAGAATAACACGATTTGGTCACGATATGAAATTAACAGTTTTAGGTAAAAAAAAACTAAATGAGTTTAATTCATAAATAAGTTGACACGTATAGTATCATTCATAAACATGTTGTGTTTGAGTTTTAGTAATGTCAAACTATTTAATTATAAAAATAAAAAAAAAAAATACGAGTTAAGCCAATTTCTCTTCAAAAATTTATTAAGATTTGAAAATTTTTAACTTATAAAAGAAATTTATAATTTAAGTTGACCCATAGTTCAAAGTTTATTAAACTTTAAAAAAATAGATAATTTTTTATTAAAAGTATTAAAAATTAAATAAACAGATTAATCATATTAACATGTATAACTCGTTTAATAATATGTTGAGTTTAAATTTTAAAACTTAACACTATTAATTAATAGTATCAAATTATAATTGATACATATTTTTAAATAGGTTTATCCTGATATAAACCTAAACACGATGCAATAATTGACACTCTTAAAAATAACATTATCGTCTTCTCTCATCTCCTGTTATCAAGTAACACTATCCCCTCCTCAATTCTTATCAATTATCTAAATATGAAAAAAGAATATTATATTATATACTCTTTTTTTTTTAATCTCTTTCATTATCTCTTTCAAGAATTTTCCCTTAACACAAAAGATTTATAGGAGTTCACAGAATATTTGTTCTACCACGAGTGGGCATAAGTTTCAAGTGATTATTCGGAGATTTTTTGAGACCATGATTTCAATAGTCAAAATGATATGTAACAGTATACACATTTGGCTTATCTTCTTGTTGTAGATATCATTGGAACCGTACATTGAATAATTTCACCTAGGTTTCAAATGAATTTTCGGCCGGCCATTTGTCACGTAATCGTTGCTGTGATTTGACAACCATGACAGTAATTTGGATGAGAATCAAATTTTCACTCAGAACAAAACATTACTCTTATCCTTAACCTCAAAACAGTTGTTTATCCCTCTGCACCGTCTGTCCTTACCCGGAAATCTCATCATCTTCGAATCTTTTCCACAAATTTAAATTCTTATTCTAAAGTATATCTGAAACGATAAGTAGAAAATAAATATTTAAACAAACCCAACACCTAATTGATCGTCTCTATGGCTCTTATGATCTTCATAGCTTAGTTGAAAACTTTTTGAGAGAGAGAGAGAGAGAGAGAGTGAAGAAAAAGAGAGAACAAAATGGGCAAGGGAGGGATGTCTCATGGGGGTGGTGCTGAAGGCAAAGATGGTGAAGAAGAGAACATGGCAGCTTGGCTTGTTAGTATCAATACCCTCAAAATCCAGCCTTTCAAGCTCCCTCCTCTTGGTATTAATCTTTCCTTGTTATCTTCATTATTTCTTTTATATTTATAGAAAATTCATCTTTATTTTGCTTCTTTTTTTAAAAAAAACTAATTAGCCTCACAATTTGTTGCTTGATTGTTTCAAAGAGTTAATTCTTTGATTTTTTTTAGGCCCCCATGATGTCAGAGTTAGGATGAAAGCTGTTGGTATCTGTGGAAGTGATGTTCACTACCTCAAGGTGAGACCCTTTCTGAGTTCTCATCAAACATCTCATCTACGAGATATATATACACATGAGTGTGTGATAATCATCAATTATCTGTACAAAAGGAATATTGATTCTCTTATTTTTAGTAATTTCTGATAGAATAGTTCAATCATCAAAGATTTTAAATAATAATAATAAAAAAAAAAAGGAACTAATGGACTTGGTTAGAAATGTTATATTGAAAAGAATGGTGAGACTTACAGTGAATGTTCTGTATAAATTTCAGACTTTGAGATGTGCAGATTTTATTGTTAAAGAGCCTATGGTGATTGGGCACGAATGTGCCGGGATCATAGAAGAAGTTGGGAGTGAGGTGAAATCACTGGTGCCCGGTGACCGGGTGGCATTGGAGCCCGGCATCAGTTGCTGGCGATGCAACCTTTGCAAAGAAGGTAGATACAATTTATGCCCAGAGATGAAGTTTTTCGCAACTCCTCCTGTTCATGGTTCTCTTGCCAATCAGGTAACTGAAATTTATATTGGTCTGAAGTTCTTTGGATTTTATGCTCAGTTGTTCTGTAAAATTAAATTTATGTTCTCGAGCAGCATATATTACATTCCAGTTTTGATTACCATATCTGGTCCACTTGAAAAATCACACCGATGATCCAATCCAAAAACAAATGGAAACCAAATAACTTAAAGGCAACTCAATGACCTTGACGATGGATCTTTGTTGGTAATTCGGCTATAATTTCATTCATTTACCACTGGCATAAGCTTTTAACCTTTTAGTACAAGATGATAACTTAAAGGCAACTCAAAGTTAGTATGTGAATTTAGTGTTTTTGGCAAGTAAAAGGCAGTGTTAAAATGTCAGTTTTTTTCTTGTAAACAGGTGGTGCATCCTGCAGATCTTTGTTTTAAGCTGCCTGACAATGTGAGCTTGGAGGAAGGGGCAATGTGTGAGCCACTGAGTGTTGGTGTTCATGCTTGTCGCCGTTCTAACATAGGCCCTGAGACAAATGTATTGGTTATGGGAGCAGGACCTATAGGACTTGTTACAATGCTTGCAGCTCGTGCTTTTGGAGCGCCCAGAATTGTAGTTGTAGATGTGGATGATCACCGTCTTTCAGTTGCAAAGGAGCTTGGTGCTGATGAGATTATCAAAGTTTCAACAAATATACAGGTTTATATAATTAATTTGATTTTTTTCATTTTAACAGAAAATATATTTCCTAGTTCATACTCCCTCCCATCTGGGTAGCCACTACCAGCCTGGAAAGTGAAAGATTTGAGTAGAAGCCCCTTCCCCAACATGCCCATTTTCCTTGTCATTTATTCTGTCTACAGTATCTAGTGGTGATATTGTCAATTGGGAATATCATGATATGCACTTTTGGTTCTTCTTTGTGCAAGTTACTACATATATTTCAATACCTCCTGTTAGTCTTTTGGAAGATTAATTGCTGATGTTTTTCCCCTTTTATTTGATTCAACAGAAAGCTAAACATCTGATAACTGATAAACATTTAGCCAATTTGTATCACTCTGCTAGTAGGATCTCTGTTACTGTATTAGAAGCCTGCAACATTGTCAATGTTGATTTTTCCTCTTTTTGCGAAAAGACATTGGAAAAATCCCGATACGAAAGAAAATACATATAAATATATTGTTAATTTCTCTTCCCCATTTTAGTAGTCTAATTTTCTTGCTTGTTGGCAAAAGTGTAGCAAAAAGGTGACACCCGGATTAACATTAAAAGTGCCATAGTTAGATTGTTTGCTTTAGTGTTTGTACTACCACATTTTCCATTTCTTAACAAAAATCTTTTGCAGGATGTAGCTGAAGAAGTAGAACAAATTCGTAAAGCTATGGGAGCTGGAGTGGATGTGAGCTTTGATTGTGCTGGGTTTAACAAAACCATGTCGACAGCTTTGAGTGCCACTTATGCAGGTGGCAAAGTTTGCCTTGTGGGAATGGGTCACAGTGAGATGACAGTACCTCTCACTCCAGCTGCTGCAAGGTATTTGATTCGATATTTCCTTTTGTTTATCTCAGTTGAAACTAAACATGGTTACAAATTTGGTCTTTCAGAATCATGTTTCGGCTTTCTCTCTACTCCTTGTTTTTCACATACATATCTAACTATAATTTTCGATTAATTCAGGGAGGTGGACGTTATAGGCATCTTCCGCTACAAGAATACATGGCCCCTATGCCTTGAGTTCCTGAGAAGTGGTAAGATTGATGTGAAGCCCCTTATAACCCACAGGTTTGGGTTTTCTCAGAAGGAGGTTGAAGAAGCTTTCGAAACCAGTGCCCGTGGCGGTAATGCTATTAAGGTCATGTTTAATCTGTAGTCAGCTACATCTTTGGGTTTTTTTTTTCACTTGTGATAATTAAGGAAAAAATAGCAAAATAAATAAAAAAAAAGAAAAGAAAAGAAACCTAGCCTCCATGTTTTGTTAAAGAAAAACTGCTACCCTAATATATATGAAGTTCGGGTGTTGGTATTTTATCTTGTTGCTTTGAATTTTGTGGTCATTTATTATTATTTTCAGATAAGACATTGCTAACAGGATTTTGAATCAAAAACTTCTCAATCTACAGTTCAAATTCAAATGTGCACTAATCTAAGTCCTTTTATTTTCTTGGTAGAACTCATATGAACTCGTTGCCCACTCTGATTTTCCTACTTTTCTCTGCAAGCCATCAGGCAATTTCAAAGTGGTTCGTTGAAAGATAGTTGTTAGAATTCTCCATGTTTGTGTGACACCTTTTCCTCCAAATGCTTCAACACTCTTTGGATAAAGAATTTTGAAGCATTTATCTTCAATTTTCAATATTCTAAAAGTTTGTTGTTTTGGCAAATTTCCCAAGGCTATCGAATACATGAGCAGCATTTTACTTTTAATTTAGGATCGAGATTTTATTCAAGTGATGCAGGTGTTCATTTTTTGTACAATTGGCCTGAGTTAGATTTTTTCTCCTCATATCGTTGTATAAAAAAAACCTTAAACATGCTGTGGTTTTACCAACCTTGCTTGATCTAGTTGGGTGTATTCTACTGGGTTTGGATGGATTTTGGGATTTTTACATATTGGGATCAGGCGTGGGTTCGCTTCTGACCTGAACAGGCTGATTTGTGCCCTTTTCCCCCTTTTTCCTTTCTTTTTTTTTGACACCATTTATGTTTATTTCTATTGTATTACAAATTCACAATATGTATGATGTGGCAAAACCCAAGCTTGGGTATGGAGGATCTTAACCGAAAATCACATAGCCAGAAATATGCAGCACAATCTTGACAGAGCCAAAATTTCTACCTTGGCTACAACATTGATGATAAATGCCTCAAGGGACATGCAAAAAACTCAAGAAATATAATAAAACATAGGTTAGGCTAATTTGAAATACCTTAGGGCGGACCTCATCTTTTCCAACGAGGATTGCATCAAATCCCAAGTGAAACAACAAAGAAGAGAGAGAGAGAGAGAGAGAGAGAAATTCTGTCCCCTTTTCTTGCATCTCCAACAGTATTAACACACCTAATATGGTCATTCAAGCAAGAATATAAATAAAAGCATTTCAATACTTGATTGAAAAATTGGATAATTTCATCAGAGACACTGGGAATGGGAACTAGATTTCAATCTTGTCAAGAATATTTGAACTGTTACATAGGCCAAAGAAAACTACAACACGAGGTTTGCGGCAACAATTGCGTGGCTTAGAGGCTTCTCTACAATTACGGATGATAATGGTTTTGATGCGACTAAACAGCCACCACATGGGTGGGAACTCAAAACCAGCACTCTCCCATCTAATAATTATTCCGTAAACTCGTACATTACAAAAGCAACAAGAACAAAAATCCAAAACAGATTAAGAAAATATTACATTGTGGTGAAAAATAAATTGTTCCATTTCTCAAGTAGCAGCGGTTGGTTGAGCCAACAACTGCCATACTCTCACTTGCCCTGTTCCATCACCGGTAAAAAACAGACCACCAGGACCTATCTGTATGGATCGAACCTCCTGTTTCGCAAATATCTTGCCCCTCTCAGAGAAACTACAAAAATTAAAAGAAAACTTCATTTAAAAAACCAAATGTGAAAGGGTATTGACAATTTAAGCAAAAAAGAGGAAAAAGAAAAAACTTTGAATTTTCTACTAAGAAAATAAAAAATTATCAAATGTAAAAACTCACGATGGCAAGTCATAGACGTGGACAGAGTTGTCGTTGCAAGAACACAGCAAGACCGGCTTGGCTTCAGAATCATGCATCCCACAGAGGGTGAGCAGGCCCTGTAGCAAGCAGGTCTAACCATTACACTTCATGTAATTTATTTCTAGGAACTGACTATGAAGACAATTTACATTATAATCAAAACAAGGAACTCTATGTTAAAAAGAATTTTGACAAAGATACCTACATGTGATAGGGAGACATTTGAACATGATTATGACTTGGGAGATTCCTACATATTCCATGAAACATGATTATCTCTGGCATAAGAAGTTAAATTGAGCTAAAATTCCCAATCCATGTGATAGGGATTCCCCTCAGAACTTCACAGATACTGTCCACAGCCTGAAAAACTAGGGTGGAATCAACAAGTAGCACAACCCATCAATCCGGCCCATATGGTTCAAATGTCTCCCTATCATTAAAGTCTACAACAAACATGCTATGAAAGTTTAAAACCCACAATAAATTGAATAAACATTACAGATATTCTCCAAAGCAAGCCCTTTCTCCAACCAAATCTAAGCACTCTCTAGATTACCAAAACAGATTCCAGAGAGATCCCAACTCATTCCTCTGACGTTAAACACATCACAGCATTCAGGTAAGAGTTTTGCACATGTAGCACGCCCCTAATTAAACAAAATCTCCCTTTGAAAGGTAAAGCATTTTCTAAGGGCCTAGTCTCCGCATGATGTTTGAATGATTTCATATTTATTTGGGTCATTCCAAATCTTGTCCTGAAAATCTTAAACTACAAACTAAAGCCCCAAGAAAAAGCAGTTTATATATAAAATAAATAAAAAAGCCGAACATAACAAATTTAGATTATTAAGTTTTACTACTCTAAAATTTGAAGGAAACAAGTCATGGACCACCATTAGAAGACCACTAAATTAAGGAGAGTGATAGCCAATCCCAAAATATTGGGATAAGGCTTTGTTGAGTTGAGTTGAGTTAGATGCTCCTCTATTAGCCAAGCAGCCAGCCTCCAAATCTGCTGTGACATAAATAGCCATTTGAACTCCACTCGTAAAGAACCAGCTAAAGCCCTAATCCCTCAAATGAAATGATTGCATTGCCAAGGCCATTACTTCCTTCTGCCAAATTATGAGAACTGAGACATCATCTTCCACTCATTATCAACCCCATTAGTGAAAGCTTCCATAGACCTACAAGCAATGCCAAGACAGAGCAGGGCCCTTCATTGTCGACGACTGTGGGGCACCTGCAATGCAGACTCTCTGAGGTGTTGCAGAATGGAGATGATCATTGATAGCGATGGTGGCACTGGCTTTGGTGGTGGAGTTGTGCAATGGTAGTAAGGGAAATTGATGGTGTGGATGACTGTGATGAAGGCAAGGAAGTGTGGCGATGAAGTGACTGGTCGGCAATGGACTTGGTTCTGTGATGTTGATGAAGGCATGGTCATCAGTGACTAATCGCCAACGAATCACTTCATCACCGCACTACCTTGCCTTCATCATAATCATCCACACCGTCAATTTCCATCACTACCATCGCAAGACTCCACCACCAAAGTGATTGCCACCATCAACAATCGTCACCATTCTACAACACCTTAAAAAGTCTGCATCACAGGAGCCCCACCGCCATCGACACTGGAAGATCCTGCTCTGTCGTCAATCAGCCGAGCAGTGACCTCATCACCATTGCCTCATCACATTTTCAGATCTATTATCGCCAACGCCATCAACACAGCACTCTCTTCTTCATCGGCCTCCTAAATGTTGACTATCGTACCGGTTATCATCACTGACTGCCTCCATCATCCAATGCCACTACATCGTCATCACCAACATAACAAAACCTTGTTGCCCAACCCCAGAGACACTGGATGGGTTGTCCTCTGGCATCAACGTCGATAAACTCGCGCAAACGAGGCCATGGCCCTGGTGTCCGCACCAGATCTCAGCTTTGATAAATTGGAAAGTTTAAAGA
Organism: Nyssa sinensis; assembly: GCA_008638375.1. NCBI lineage: Eukaryota > Viridiplantae > Streptophyta > Magnoliopsida > Cornales > Nyssaceae > Nyssa > Nyssa sinensis. The sequence goes on along the minus strand of CM018041.1, from coordinate 4,279,271 downwards.
GAGTGAGAATAAAGTTACCGTTGCGGGCCTCTAATAAAACCTCTGATCCCCAACTGACCAGGATTACGAAGAGAGTAACCATCAAAATTAAATTTTGATACCTCTCTGGAAGGGGGAACCCAAGATGGGGAGGGTCTAGACTTAAGAATCCTACTAGAGCAAATTAAAATCAAAAGAGTATAGTATTAGGAGGAAGTAGCAACTCTGCTGAACTCCCAGTCAAAGAGACGATCTTCTCCTGATAAACATCCTCTGCTTGTTTCTTCCCCTAGAAAATTATAGCATTCCTTTTTTTTTTCCCATATAGACCAAAGAATGGCCCTTTTTTTCTATGACCAAGGAATACCCAACGGTATCTTCAGCTTAATCAACTATCCACTAATAGGTAAAGATCTCTAGCAAGAATAAAAGCTCCTTTTACATCCATATCATCACTAGAAAATATGCCTCACATAAGGATGAACAAATGCTAACCAATAATTTTTCAGATTCAATGGGGCACACAAACACATATATAAGACACGAGATATTTCACAAACATACATTTTCTTCATTGTGGGTGTATGTTACTTCCAAGTTTCCGCTCTCAGTGGCAACCCACACCTGCACATACAGTAAAAATCAAATAAGTAACTTAATAGGTGAAAGAGTTCTATGATTAATTAGAAAAAACACAAACCTTTATTGTTTTGTCCAGTGAACATGATAAAAGAAACTGATCCCAGCATAGAACAGACATCACAACTGAAGTGTGCTCTGTCATAGTCTGTAAACACTGCAAAGTTTCAAGGCTCCATACCTGAAAGCAAAAACAAAAATTAGAAGAAATGAAAAACCTCAAGCTAAAATTATGATGAAAAAAGTCATCTAAAAACTATTCAAGGATCATAGACAATCACTACAGCATGCATATCTCACTACAACCAACTTACTCTTATAGAATGGTCCATGGAACCGGAGTAAAGCCTGTTAGCCCCAACAACTAGTGTCACAACAGCAAGAGTGTGACCCTTAAGTGATGCAGCTGGTTCAAAGCAATTGGTGGCTGCGTTAAATTTCCATGCCAATATGGTCCCATCCTGCAGCAGAAGTTTTCTTTCAAGAAAAGAATGATATACCAATACAAGACAGAGGGGGAACAAAATTGAATGTAAACATGAAAGGGGTTTTCCTTAGCAGGTTCCAAGTTTCACAGCACAATGCTAAACTAAAAGTACTCCTGATCACCATGATTTTAGGGAGAACATATATATCTAGTCTAAAACTCTAAATAACCAATACGTGGCACAGTGAATACTTATCAAACATTTTGTATAATAACTCATGCATGTAAACACAGTAAACTGCACAAGTTAAATGAAGATGCAGTCCTAATGAAGCAGTATGAAACCCACTAATGAAATTCTAAATGGTACGGGTAGACTATGGAAACAGAACAACATAGTTAATGAGAGAAGCCAATAAAATCTACTCATATTCAAAAGGCATACCTGTGTACCTGCAAAGAGCAAATCATTACCCACAACCAGGGCATAGACATGTCCGACAGGTCCACTAAGACTCAGGTCTGAGGCTGTTTGGACATTCCATGCCTGCCATATCAGCATCATAAGCCCAACAAAGCAGGATAATATCATATTCTCACAACTAATAAACATAGAGAGAATAAAAACAATAAAGTAATGAACTACAATAAGGCATAAAATGATGAAAATTTTGCATCCACCCTTACCTTGACAACATTTGGTAGACCCACAAATACCCATGGCCCTTCACTGAGCATACAATCTACTTCAGCACCCAAATTAATCACACCTGTGCACTACAGAAAACACAGAGAAACACCCATGCATTAACAAATGCAACTACCCTTCATCCCAGTTGCTGAGAAAACCAAGGAATAGAAAATATAACATAGTTACATATATCACATGGCATGATTCTTTAGTTTCTAAAAGATAAAGGCTCACAACAACTAAGGGCACTTTTGTGTATCTTGTTTCCAATTTTCAATTACATATCTCGTGTGGCATGATTCCTTGATTCCAAGAGATAATGGATCAAGACGACTTAAGGGCCCTTTCTGATAAGTACAACTAAGGGCCCTTTTATGTATGTTGTTTCCAATTTTCAAAGCTTTTTTTTTTCCTGTTTTCATTTTTGTTCTGTTGGCACGCATTTTCATTTCATTGTTCCAAAACCTTGCCCAAATATTATATATATATATATATGAAGTACATGTCACAAAAGTTCATCCAGACAGCCCTAAAAAGTTAGCTGTTTAGTTGGGAATGCAGTGCAGTTTCCACAGATCCCAAAAATGAAAATCTAAGAACTTGAGAGACTTAATTTTTTTCATCACTGACATCAGCAATAATAGATAAAAATAAAAAACCAATTCAATAAAGAGGCACAAATGATGAATATAATAACAACCTGCCCAGACTGGCAATCCCAAACCCTCACAGTCTCATCTTTACTGCCAGTATAGAGTTTATCGGACCCAGAAGGCAAAGCAATTCCGCTAACAACCTGTTCAGGAGGACGGTTAAGACCAAAAGAACCCAAATTAAATAAGGTGAAAGAATTAGATTGACATATACAATAATCACCACTAATACATCTCCAATATATATTGGAGAAAGATAAACATTGAGAATAGCAATGACATTAATTAGATAATAACCCACTAATTCAACCAATAGAAAGCCCAAAAAAGGCTCAAATTCATCAAATAAGCAAAAATTGGATTGGCATATAATTGTGTGTATATGGATAAAATTATCACCACCTTCTGGTGCCCTTCAAGCTGCGTCAACGACGAAAAACAACCGCCAGTACACCAAGAATGCAAAAACCTGCACTTGTCCCCATAACTACAACTTTCTTGAACCCAAAAGCTACACACTTTCTCTGTCCTCTTCACAACTCTACCTGCCTACTCCACCACCTTGAACTCGCCCCCAAGACGAAGAATTGCTAAATTTGGAGTTCCTACGGGTCAAATGCTGATCATCGGCAAACCCGTGGGGCCGCTTTGATGCCCCCGTGCCATTGCTGATAGACGGTTGTGATTGTGATTGTGGCGGTGGAGGTAATTCCCTGTGTAAATAGGGGCATGGGTATCTATTGCACTGGCCTGCCCTCCAATGGAAACAAACCTTCTGTTGTTTGTTATCGTTCGAGGGTCGGAGTCGTTGGAACACGCGCCTGTTTCCATTAACATCCATAATTGATAACAATGATCAATATATGTTTATATATATATAAAGATCACTGGATTCTTCGATTCCTGGATTAAGAAGAATCGGGAAGTTGTACGGAGAGTCGAAACTAACGTGTAAGAGTGATTTGAAACAGTAGGTAAATTAAATATTATCATCACAAGAAGTAATTCTTCAAAAACTGATTGAGACCTAAGTAGCTCGAGATTGGAGACTCAGATAAACGATAGCTTATTCGTTCGATTTGTGAAGATATAGAGAATACGAAAGACTCGGTGACTGAAGATTGAGCGTGATGTGGAGTTGTAGGGTTTTGAAAGATGAAATTCGAAACCCTAATTTTTGTTGCAGATTTTGGTGTGCTGTCTTTCTCTAATCTCAGTAGAGGGTGAAAGGTGAAGCGAAGGAGAGAGCGGACATTTGACGATGAAAACCCTTATAATTCAAATTAATTTATTACTTTTCAGACAAATTCAAAATTATCTATAAAAAATAAATAAATAATACATTATATAATTAATAATTATTTCAAAATAATTTTTACTAAATACTTTAATAATTACTTTTAAAATAAGGATCACTACTAAATTATTTGAATTCAAACACGAAATTAATTATACAAAAATCACTTTTTACATAATCAATTTTTATAAATTAAAATTCCTCTAAACGAGTACTAATTATAGTTAAATAATTCACATAACGTTTTTATGTTCATTATTTTCTTTTTTTTTTCAATTTTACGTGTTTTTAATAATGAAATATTTTTGAGTCTTTTTATTTTTTAATAAATTTATTTTTTGAAAATAAAAGAAAGGCTACTTATAAATGTTTCTTAAAAAATGGATTGTTTACAAAAAAAAAAAAAAAAAAAAATTCATATTTTTAAAATCACCATGACATACATATTTTCGATTTCTATTTTTTTTTATTTTCAAGATAATAAAATGCTTTTTGAAAAAAAAAACTTTCTATTTTTTATTGAAACATATATTTTTGCTTATTCAGATTTTTGCATATAATTCTTAGAATAATAACAAACACATGTTAACTCACTTTTTTCGTTTGTATTACTTCATAGATTAGGGCTATTTTTAAAATTTATGAAAAGAAAAGTAATTTTATTGCCACATAACAAGTAAAAGTGACAAATTAACAAAATACAATGAAATAATTACCCACAAATTGTGTAATAAATTATTGTGATATCATTGCATCTAAGTTGGCTTCCAATTTGGATTAAAGTTTTAAGAGTGAATAACATTTATGATTACAAGTTATAACCAAATTACTAACAAAATAATCAAGACTTGCTACTTATAGAAATTAAAAAATAAAAATAACAAATGAAGTTCCTGTATTTTAACTAAAGTTGCAAAATCAAGTATTATGTTGTTGGATTTGATGACCTTGAGCTCAATTTAACTAGGCTTGATTGTCACCCAATGTAAAATGTTTTAGGATAAGAAAGATAGATTTTGTTTGGACAATTGTAATAAGAATGTGTAATTTGATAGAATATAAAATTATGTGTGATATTGGATATTTTAATTTAGTGTTTGAAGTTGATTCGGATAAAAAGACATATATTGTTATATTCCATTACTATGTTTGGATGTTTACCGAATATAAGGTTCAGATATAAAATTTGGTATTCGAAAATTATTTTTATGAAAGTCATTTAAATTTTTTTTTTTCAAATATTTGCTTACGATGTATCAAAAATTAACATTTTATTCACAAATCAATTGCAAAATCTAATAACCATAATCATAATATTTTAGAATGTGATTGTGTAAATATTATTCAAAATATAATACTTTTTCACTTTCAAAGTGATTAAAAAAAATCATGATCTGTATTGTTTGGAATCATTCAAATCAATAATTATATGTATGTATATATATATAATAATCCATTTATTGATATAAAAAATACATTAAAAAATCTGAAACATATCAAAAAAATTTAAACAATGAAAAAAAGAAAAAAAATATGATTTTTTTTTAACTTGATTCTTTGACATCTTCGCCTCTCTAAATTGCAGCATTGTAATTTTTTTGATGATGTGACGTTATATTTTTATTTCAGTACACGTGATAACTCTAATAATACCATTACCTTGGGATAACTTATATCCTACCCAGTTTGAATATAAATAGTTTACGAAATGTAAATATATAATCTAATAAAAATATTAAGAGTAATGTTATCCATGCCATAAAATTTTATCAAATTTTCTTACCTGTTGACATGTCTTTTCGGGTGCTAGTCAGTTAAGCCTCTTGGTATATGCGGGTGCTAGTCAATTAAGTCTTTTAGTACTAGTCAATTAAGTCTCTTGTATTCATCTGACATGATTAGTACCAAGAAGCTGAATTTACTAGCACAAAGACCAACCACGTCAGCAGGTAAATTTTTTTAGTAAAATGTTAAAATAAGAATAGTATTACTCAAATATTAAACATGAGATATAATAATATTTATCCCAATAATGCCAGGCTTACTTAAAAACTCTACAAAAAATATTTACCTTAATGAGTTGGCAATGTTGTATTGGTTAAATATCACATGATATTACATCATGATGTGATATCATGTAATATCCAGCCAATACAACACTGTTAGCTCATGAAAAAAAATACTTTTGATAAAATACATTACTCTATTTATCCCTGTTCAACCATCTTATTCGTTGTCCAAACATGACCATAGTATATTTGAATCATCATAGGGCCAAGAAATGGGCACAAAGTTTTTGGCAAAACAAACTATGCTTATAAGAAATATTCCCAAACCAACACTATAGACAAACTAATTCCCTTGTTATTATTTTTGTCACATAAGTTTCCTTCTTAAAAGTGTAAGTCCTAATGTCAACATTAATATTATTTTTCTTGAAAAGCACAACTAATGGGTACAGTTATGATATTAAATTCTTCCTTAATTCTTATTATCTTATCTTCTATGAGGATTTGAACTTGTATATTTTATCATAATGTCATTATATCACTGTCTATTTTAAAAACATAACACATAATTACATGTCTCGTATGCATTTAAATTAATAGTAGTATTACTTAATAACATTTAAGTATTGGAGATGCTTGGTCCGGGAAAAACCAAAAGAAAAGTTGGATGCTGTAAAACGGCGAGTGTATAGTACAAAACAAGCGAGTGGAGATGCGCCGTTATACGAAAACAAATTAAAGAAGTGTGCAAAGTCGAAATTAAGTGGAACTTCACGTCCGAGGAAACATTTTAATTTCAAAAAAAACATAAAGAAACAAAACAACAAAAACAATAACAAAGCAATACACAAATAAATACAAGGGGGCTTTCGGCTTTGGCGAACCTGGGGTGGGGGAGACCAGGAGAGCCCACAGGAGGTCTCTCGTGGGGGGACTGAATCACTGCTGTAACGGGCTTCTGCTGTGCTTCTCTGTCTCTTTGAGCACCTTTCCCTTTCTTTCCCCAGGTAAACCTCTTTCTCTTCCTCTCCCGATGTGATTTTGGTTTATGGATGTGATTTTATATATGTTTTAGTTCTGGGTATCTTTGTGGACGAAACTTCGGATCTGGTTTACTTCTTCTCAAAGGCAAATTTTGGTGGGTTGGTTTTGGATTCTGGTTTTCTATATGAATTTAAAGGCCTTTCAATTTATGGGTATTGGTTGTTTTGTTGTTTGGAGGTGATTTAGGTTCTGTTTGGCTGTTTTGAGCTTATTAGGGTTTTGAATTGGATACATTTATGGATCTTCTCCATCAAAATCGAATCTTTGAGTTTATTTCAGTTGGGAGGTTTTGTTGTTGAAATGAATTTGTATTCTCTTCTGAAGAATCTGAACTTAGCGTGAGTACTATTATTATTATTTTATTATAATAAAGAATATGATCTGTCAGAGAATTCGCACACATAGGTTTTGTTTCTTGTTGATATTTGTTTTAATTAGGTTTCAAGAAGAAATATAGACACACACAGTATTGTTTTTGAATTACATTTTGATTGAATGTCAGATCCAGGTGATCCAGCAGGAAAATTTCAGCTTGGAGTTTGATCTTTGGTTGTTTTAAGGTTTTCTTTTGGACAGCTGTCCAGATACTTCTCATTCGTCACGGTTGGCATCATTGTCAAACTTCAACAACTAGCTATCAGACGCTTCTTTCGGTATTTTGACTTTTAGTTTGGTTCTGTATTGTGTATACAAACCAAATGAAGAAATTTGACCAAAAAAATTAGCATTCCCACCTATTTGAAAAGGGTATCCCTAAGAACTAGTTAATAATTTGAGAGCTGATTGCCCAAGAATCATAAGCTGTGATCTTCGTTGGTATTTTCAGATAATTTGGGTTTCAAAATTTCGTATGGCTGTTGCCAAGAGCAACGGCAACAGTGGATTATCTTTACAGCAATGCAGTTGTTTCAAAGTTGCAAGCTTGACTGAAACCATTTTGGATGCAAACCAGACCTCAAATTTGAAAGATCGATATTTTCTTGGGGAGCAGTTGGGCTGGGGGCAGTTTGGCGTTATCAGTGCATGCTCTGATAAGTTTACTGGAGAGGTACTTGCATGCAAATCGATTGCAAAAGATAGATTGGTCACAGCAGAGGATGTGCGGAGCATCAAGCTTGAGATTGAAATAATGACTAGGTTATCAGGCCATCCAAACGTCGTAGATCTGAAAGCGGTTTATGAGGAGGAAGATTATGTTCATTTGGTGATGGAGCTTTGCGCTGGAGGGGAGCTCTTCCACCAGTTAGTGAAGCATGGGAGATTCTCTGAGTCTGATGCCAGGGTTCTATTTAGGCACCTGATGCAAGTGGTGATGTATTGTCATGACAAGGGTGTTGTTCATAGAGACCTGAAGCCAGAGAACATCCTTTTAGCCACAAAAGCCACCTCCTCACCAATTAAATTGGCTGATTTTGGTCTTGCAACCTACATCAAGCCGGGTAGAGTTCATTTTTCTTTGATGAGTCTTAGAGTGCTGATTTCCTTGCAAAATTCTAATTGTTTAATGCTATAAGCATTTTGATTTTGTTCAAACAGGGCAGAGTTTGCACGGGACTGTCGGTAGTCCTTTTTATATAGCTCCAGAGGTACTGTCAGGAGGCTATAACCAGGCTGCTGATATCTGGAGTGCGGGGGTTATTCTTTACATTCTTCTTAGTGCGATGCCACCATTTTGGGGGAAGACTAAGTCACGGATATTTGATGCAGTGAGGGCAGCAGATCTTCGGTTTCCATCAAATCCATGGGATCACATATCTGAATCCGCTAAGGATTTGATTAAGGGAATGCTCTGTACAGATCCTTCTAAGAGGCTCACAGCTCAGCAGGTTCTAGGTACGTGGTTACCCATTTTTTGTTTACTGGAAATCTCATTTTTGAGCATATTTACTTTCAAACACCCTTCTTTGGATTCTGGTGGGACACCTATTTTGAAGTGTAAGATTGTAACTTTGAAAGTTTAAGTGTTCATATGAATTTATTTATCATTACACTTTATTATTATTCTACTAGGAGCATCAAAAGAATGGAGTAGATCACTGTAAGTGTAAGAAATACAAAACTGGGAAGAAACATGAGATAACATTTTTCTTCAGAAACATAGTTGAAAAAAAAAAAACTCATTAATGCATCCTCCTAAATTCATCTGAACAGATTGCATGTTGGATTACACTATATCCATACCTGTCCATTTCAAAATTGTTGTTTACACAAGTGACGAGTTAATTATTTTGTGTAGAAAACAAGTTAATCTCCAAAAAACAATCATGCATGATATCAAGCATTCAATACTGTTTCTCTGTGTACTGTGAGTGATCTATATATACAATTGATTTAACTCCAGAATTCTCTTTGATATGGATGTGATAAAACAACCATGCCATCACTGCAGTAAAATTAGCATGAATTCTTGTTAATTGGTACAGTAACTGACTCTGTTTTAATCTGGTCTATTCAAAATTTACATTTTGTTTAATTTTTAGGCTTGATTTAAGAATACCATTTTCTGAACTCCCTTCCTTCTTTCTCCCCCCTTATGGAGACTTTAATTTTGTGTCATCTCTTTTGTAGATCACTCCTGGATGAGAGTCTTTGCACTAGATTCTGAGGAACCAGACAAGTGTGAAAAGCAAAGCTGTGGGCTGGATTTTGGTGGAGGTTCTTTCTCTACCTCATTTATGGCCAGGAATCAGGATATCAGTTTTGGCACTGGATCACCTATTATTTGTGATGCCCAATCACCTGCATTCACATGTAAATCATCATTTTCTTCTTCCCTTTTGGAGCCATCAACACCATGCCTTGAATCTGGTGGGTTTTCTTTTGGTAGCAGTGCTGAATCAAACACCCTAGAATTCTCAACCCCTGTTCCTTCCATGCCAAGCTTTGCTTTCTTCAGCCCAGGCTCTGGAACTGAGCAAGGGAATTATACAACGGATTTCCCAGCCAACGAATCCAGCATAGATTTGGCTCATACAGGTGGTTTAGTTTCTTATATTTCAATTTCCTCTATCGTTTGGAAAAACCTTTGATCTGAAAGTAAATTACTGCCTTACTATGCAGAGACAAGCTTGGGGAAGCTGTTTATGCTACCGGATTCTTTTCTTTTTGGGCATGAGGCAAGAGAAACGTACCACAAACAGGCTGAAGCTAAAAGGCCGGGAGGAACGAATGGGTCTAGAATGTCAGGTATTCACAGCAAGAGGAACCGGACAATTGGGCTTGGTGAGTTCGAGCAGCTAGATATCATGGTGTCTGAGTCGGTTATTCGATGGGCATCATGCACACATCTTCCTACTGCCACATCACTTAGATCCTCTCTCGTCTGTTGAAAGTATCAACCAGCAGACAGATTTGGCGCAAACGGGAGGGGTTAGATGAGACGTCAATGTGCATGAATTGATATGACCACTTGAATTTTCTGAGCTAATGTAATGTATTATTAGGTTTGTTGTATAGAGCTCAAGTTGCTGAACACTAGTGGCATTATGGGTGTTTTTGTTTTCTCTGCTGTTTTAGCTGTTGACAATGTAATGTGAGCAAAGGTAACAAGTCATTAGCGATGGTCTTTCGCAATGTTGTAAAAAGTTTGGTGGATGTTGACAGTAATTGCTGGAGAGTTTCTTGTGTAATTTTCTCTCATGAAAGGAAATCCTTTGAACTTGTTGGGTTCTTCTCTCTCTACCAATTTCATCACTTGAATTAAGTCCTTTGTAAAATAAAATAAAAAAACCAAGAGAGAAAATTGTCAACAAAATTGTTTTGTTTTAAATGAGAGTCTCAATTCTATGCTGATATTTGCTGTAATTGTTCTAATTTAATACCCGATACATTGCCTAGAGATATGCAAACAAAAGAAGGGGGTCCCCATGTCATATTTTAAAAAAAGAAAACATGTCTTGAACAGTTTTTTAAAAAGGGGTTGCCCTTGGCTCACTCACTCATTGGGAGGATTTAAATTTGGGAAGGGTTTCATATCATGTTTTTGAAAAAGAAAACATGTTCTGTTTCTTTTTTTTTTTTAAAGGGTTTGCTCTTGGCTCACTTATTCATTGGGAGGATTTAAATTTGTGAACTTATGCAGTGGTAGAAATTTAAATTCACATCAAATTCTGGATACAGTTCGTTTAACCACTCGAAAATCACACCAAATTTTGAGTATAAGTTCGTTCAGTCACTTGAGACTTATCCTTTCTCAATTACTTAAAACTTGTCATTTCAATTAATTGTGCTACACAGGTGAATAAAATGTCCTAAACTTACCAACCATGTATGCCATTTTTAATCAATATGTTAAAAGTATATTGAAAATTAATTTGACTAATGTTTTATAATATTAAACCCGAATGTGTGCTACAGGATTTATGAGATTGAAGTTAGAAAACAAGATGTAAATTCAAATATTTTGAGTTCACATACTCGCATACGAAGTACAACCGTGCACATTTACTATTCTCACCTTGTAGAGTTCATTTTTAATAATAAAAAAACAATCATAATTTGATTCACAGTATGTTAATATTAATTGTTTACTGTATGTTCACATCCCCGTAGGGTTACAATTCATATTGACTAACCTAAACTCCAATTTGAATTTCATATTTTATATTTCACGAAAGACATTAACAAAAATTTAATTTTCACCATAATTTGAATTGCACTTGAGCTAAATTGAAACTTTGGTCAATTCAAAATAACTTAAACCTTAACTCAATTATATATAATATTTATTTTTTATTTTTTTTAGGGAATAGCTATTCAATCCCCCTTTTTGATACCCAGAATTTTTAAAAAATAATTTTTTAATAGTTGAAACGGTACTTTTTGAAACACAATTGACTAAGTTTGTTTTGATTGAATTTATTAGACATTTTAAAGTTAAAACGGACTTTTATTTATTTATAAATTATATATTTAATTTAACTTATGAAGCAAACTTTTTAAAATAATAATAAATTTAAAATAAATATTTTAATTAAATTGTTAAGAATTGACTTTTTCCAGTGTATTTTTTAACCTTAAGTTGAGAATGAATATTTATATATATATATATATATATATATATATATATGCGCGCATATTCCACACCAAATGAGGTCATAAGATGCCCCCCTCTTTCCACGCCAGCAGGCCAATATATATATATATGCGCGCGCATATTCCACACCAAATGAGGTCATAAGATACCCCCTCGTTCCACGTCAGTTGGCCAATTTCGAGTCACAGCTGCAACACACACTTCAAGGTCAGTTCAACCCTTCCCCACTACTATATATATTCATATATTATACAAATTCAAACTCAAACTCAACTGGATATAAACTAGCGGCACGGATCACCTGCCCCTAATTAATTGATTGAGGCTGCAAAAAGTGAGAGTGGGACACGTCATGTGCTAATCAATTGAAGTACAATAGTCAAACAACATGTCAATAAGTGGAGCTCACTTCATTCCTTACAAAAATAATCAAAGATGTGTCCAAAAGGATATCAAGAAATAGCCCAACCCTTTTCCCTCCCTCACAAACCATTATGAATAAAAGAGTGCTTCACTTACATAAACATAAGCTTTTTAATAATCGTTTTGACCTTTCATATAACATAAGCTTTTTAATAATCGTTTTGACCTTTCATATATATATATATATATAAACACTTTTAATGTTAGCCTGTTTGGACAGAATGAGTCGGAAAGAAAAGGAAAAAGATGAAAAATTTATTTTATGTTTAATTTAAAATTAGGAATGAAGAGAGGGAGAAAGATCAGTACTTCTTTTAATCATTTTACAATTTAATTACAAATAAAATAAAAATAAAAAATACGAAAGGAGACGAGACAATTCTTTAATAATTTTTTATAATACTAATAATACTCTTAAATTATGAGATTACTAATTACTAGTATGATTGATTTAAAAAAGGTATAATGGTAAATTATTATAATCTTTTTCCTTTCTATTCTTTCCTATGTCATTCTCAAATAAGATAGAAGAATTATAATACCATTCTCCTCTCCTCTCCTTTCCTTTCTACTCATTAGTCATCTTAACATAAAAAATGAATTACCCTCTTCTCTCTCATAACTAATACTCTCCTATCCTTTTCTCTCTCTCCAACTTATCCAAAGTTTATAAGCCATGAGCAAAAGATCAAATTCACTTTGTCGTTGGCAAAAACACAATCACATCCATGTTGTGCTGGCCCATTATGAGAGACAAGCCAACACACTCTCGGCTTTGTTGTTTGCCTTATGTGTAGCACAATCATCCTCTATGGTCCTACACATCATCCAGAAAAGAAAAGCAAAAGAATGAGGTCTTAAACAAGGCAAAGGGTAACTCAAGAAACTACTTAAGAGGTAGAAGATGATTTTTTTTTTACTGGAAAGTGGAAACACATGACACCACCAGTTATGAAACGGAAAAAAAAAGGTCTAGTGTTATGGTAATACTCTGTTACTGTCACTTATAATTGAATATTTACGCTAACTCTACACAATGTTGAAATATGCATGACAATATCACCAATGCTACCATATCTAAGGTAGCACGAAAACGTAAAGAGAAATTAAACACGTTGAATTTCTTGAATTTCAAGTAATATGAGAATTACTCACTCAACAAGAGAAGAAATATCTAAATTCAAAATTTGATATATTATTGATAAATTATCTAGTAAGAGTCTATTACACTATATTTAGAGAGCTAAAAGACTACAAATCCGAATAGTAAACTAAAAAATACCTCAAAAAAAATAGGTCAAACCATTTTCTTGATTTTTGAGTCAGGTCATTAAGAATCCAAGGAGTCAAAGGCTACTTGTCCTGCACCAATACCAGTAAGTTTTTTTCTCTTATGAAAGTGCCTTGTCAAAAACTTGATGAACCAAGAATCTATTACTCTTCTTACACTAGTCATTATGAGAGCTTTAAATGCATGAAAATCCATTTCCCTTTCAGGGTAATGATAAGGTCCTACTTCGTGGACAAAAACCATCCTCATTTTGATATTTACAGTTGCAAGAAAGCCACAAACTTTATGCTTTCAATTATTTCACATGATCTTCTTTCAACATATTGCCCTCCAAAGTCCCTCATAACAATATATTTGATGGGAGTATGGGCATCCAGCTCGGATCAATGTAAGATTCACATTACTTAGCAGTCAAAGGCACATATCAAATTCATTGAACATGGTCAAAATGAGCAAGCACACAAGTAATTGTTAAAAAAAAAACCATTATAATAATAGTAATAATTTCCGGTCAATAGCAGTGGTTAATTTTTTGCACTTTGTTCACTGTAATATTACTTAATGTGGCTAGGGTGCTTACAGTTAAGACAATAGTTGTAAATAACATTTAGTTAAAAATGTAATGGAAGCTTCTGTATTTGTTTTAAATTCACCGTACCATCTAACCTTCTTTTGGGATCTCGAGCAATGATCTGGTTTAAAACATAGCAAAATTGAATACCTTGAGAGAAGGAAAGGAAAGTCAAAATGGGAGCAAATACTGGTGAGCTGGAACCCAGGGAAACAAAACAATGGAAAAATAAATTATACAACTCACTTGCACTGCCTTGGTATCTGATTAGAACAAGACTGTGACATCCAGGAATATCAATATCACTCGAATGCAAGCCTTTGAGTGCCAACCAAAGAAGCATATTGACCCTTCTTACTCAATAACTCAAAGTGGGTCCCTAGCTCTGCGATCTTCCCATCAAAGCAAAGAGCAATTTGATGTGCATTTTGAACTGTGCTTAATCTGTGAGCAATTACTAATGTTGTTCTTCCCTTCACCAGGTGGTTCAGAGCATCCTGGATCAGGCGCTCACTAACAGTATCCAACGCACTGGTTGCCTGCAGTAAATATATATATATATATATATATATATATATCAGACTATCATAAATATGAAGCAGGAAAGGTTATGGTGATGCCATGATGATCCATAAATAAACAAAATAAGAAACATGTTTTGAATTATTAGAGCTGGACTGGAATGGGATCCATTGGAGTCTCACATCGCTGGCCAGAAGAGCTTTTCTGAACACAGATATGGTATGGGTCTTATAGTGTTTCCACCACCATTTGTTCCATCTGGCCAACTAGGACCAGGATGACATATTACTAGCCTTGTCAAGGCATGGGGAGAACATAGATGTGCATAGATGAGCAAACTAAAAGCATACCTCATCAAGTATCAGGATTGGAGCATTCTTGAGCAGAGCCCTTGCGATAGCAATTCTCTGCAGATTGGAAACAAGATTCAGTATTAATAACTCACTCTCTCTCTCTCTCTCTCTCTCTCTCTCTCTCTCTCTCTCACAGTATGTACCTGCTTCTGTCCTCCACTTAGTAAACCTCCATGCTCACCAACAAATGTGTCATAACCCTTTCTGTCAAGCAAACATCAGCAAAGAATACAAAAACTGGCAGAAGCAATACATGTATATTCTAGAGATGACAAACCTGTGGGAGCGAAATTATGAAATCATGTACATTCGCAGCCTTGGATGCTTTTATTATGTCATCCTTGGATACATAGTCATCTGGCAGCCCATATGCAATATTTTCTCCAGCAGACAGCAAGAAAAGAACCGGTTCCTGTGGAATTTTATTTACATATATTTTCGGAATTAAGAGCATGTTTGTTTACTTCTTCTGAACTGCCTTGGGATGCCGGTTGGTTTGGGCTGATATGGCATCAAAGTTAACTCCTCAAGGCAGACCAAACCCAACATTTCATCCTCAATCCTATTACCCATTTTAACCCAAGTTTCAAATAGCAACCTGGAATGAGCCATAGTAGAATGGAAACAATGTTAGGTTTGAATATATGCTTATTATGGTGATCTTAATTATTCCACGTGTGTGGGCGTAAGCATGCTCACGCATGCGCGAATGTGTGTAAAGTTTCCACATTGTCAAACTATTGATAAAAGAACCCCACCAATGCCAATCTAAGGTCCGCTCAGCTGCTGGGGTACTAGATTGAAATGAACCTTGGTTGTATATCTAAAATGGTTAGATGGTCAGGTAGTGCGCTGCAAATGAACTAAGTCGAATCGAGCTATAAAAACAATTTATAGTGTTCAAGCTTTTGCTCGAGCTAGAGTCAAGCTCAATCTAGCATGTTTGGCTAGGCTCGTGCGAATGGGCAAGCTTGAGCACAACTCAGCTCAGTGAGTAACTAAACAAGCCGTGTTAGAGCTTGAGCTCAAAAACTAGCCTTTTTTTTTGTGGGGGTGGGGGGGGGTAACTGGTAAAGCAAAAACTAACTTTTTATTTTATCTATTTATTTGTTTTTTTCCGTCCAACTCAGAAATAAGCTCAGGTCCAAACATGACTCGTTGAACAAGCCTAGTTGAGTGGATACACGAGTCATACGCAAACCTACTCTAGTCGAGCCATTTCTGATCCAACATGGATTGTTTACTAAATGAGCCTAAGATTATGGCTCAAGCTTGACTTGTTTATAAACGAACTGAAGTCTAGTGAGCTTTAATCGAGCCGAGCCTGAGCAGTTCATGGACAACTCAATTCATATGCAGGCCTATGGTCAGGAATGATGAGTTTCATAAAAAATATCAGCCAAAGAAACTTATCAAATGTCTGTAAAATGCTTAGGATCAGATGAGGCAAAGATTCACAAAAAAATACCTGATTCACTATGGAGACAAACCGAGTCCATTCACTCTTATCAAATGTCCACAAAGCCTCTCCCGCAACTGCTATGCGACCTCTGGTCGGCTGCAAATAGGATATTAATTAATGCACATCATTCTTTAATGATGCAAATAGAAAAAGAAATAGAACTTAAATATTAAATGACTTTAAATAATACAATAAAAAATACCTCATAAAAACGTGCTAGTAGCCGTACTATTGTACTTTTCCCTGCACCACTTGGGCCAACTAGAGCAGTTACAGTTCCACATCTTAGTGTTAGATCAAGACCATTTAGGATTTCCACACCAGGCCTCAAAGGATAAGAAAAGTGCACATCTACAGAACAAAAAAAGCAACAGTTGGCAACAGTGAAACAAGTGTTATATGGATTAATTGTAATATTTGTCTTGTATTTATATTCAACAATGAAAAAGTGGTTTAGTGAAGCTTTTGCTTTGCAAATTGAATAAAAAAGGCCAAGCAATTTAGCTTTGTTAAGCTGTTTGAATATTTAGTTTCATAAACTTGGTGAAGAGAAGAAAGATGTCACCATATAGATATGTTTCCATCTTAAAAATGAATTCACTCATAGGACTAGCATTAAATATGGTAACTTTTATCTTATTAAAATTAAGTAGCTTGATAATGAAAAATAATGGTCATAATAAGTGATGAAACAATTAACATTCTATTATGGAAAATGGGTAAGGCAGATGTGCTTTTCTCTGAACCTCAGAACAAACAAGTGAACTGCAGTAGAGATACCTTCGAGACAAATATTACCAGACCAGGCTAGGGTATCCAGATTGCTAACTGATTTCATGGCAGAAATGTAATGCATATTAAGAAATTGATTCTTTCCATCAGAACCATTGAAAAAGAACTCAAAATATTTATCATGCACTTCTTTATGCATTATGTCCCTTTGTAAAAAATAAGCAAGGGCTTCATCAACTTCAGCCCCACATAAAACAGAGTTTATCCTCTCTGTAGCAGCAAAAGCTCTTTGGAGATCTCCAAATGTCAAAACCAGTCCTTGAACCTGAAAGATGTATTATATCCATTAGCATATAGAAGACAATAGTAGCATAAGGGTCTGAAAACAGAAGGGACTCACGGCAAAAGTTAATGTTAAAGTATATGCAACAAAAGAAGCCACAGTTCCAACAGATAGTTCACCCTGCAAACAAATTATTTAAAACTTCAAACACTGCTGACTTAAATGAAATTAGCATGATTAAAATAAGAATTGGTCTGAAATTGGAAAAGATGGAACCATATATCTGAGTGTGAAACATTGGCAAAGTGTCAACTGACAAGTAAAAGGTGGGCTACCCGCAAAAACATTTTTTGATAAAATGAATATATATGAAAACTATGAAAATATCTTCTTCTTTGGAGGAGGACCCAATTTAGATCACATATAAACCATTCAAAAAAATAAAAAAAGTAGCCCCAGTCAAAGTTCTTACTGCCTTTGCTTTGCTTCCTCCAAGACAATACAAGGCCATCAGAGAAATATAAACAGAAACCCGAGTCAGAGATTCATTTATGGATTTGAAAGCCACAAGTTTTATGCCACTAGTTTGGTAAGCTAGAACCTGCCAAGCTCCACAATAATAGAAAAGTGTATGGATGGGGTGATGGTATCTGCATGAAACCTTTCCAAGGATATCCATAATTATGGACTTCTATGAATAATTCATGCCTTACCTGGCTACCAAACATTGACATCTGCCGTTTTTCTCCACCAAAGGATCTTACCTAAAGCAACAAATAATAACATTATTTATCATCAAATGTCCAACTAAACTTTGATAAAATTTCCATCCCAAAAATAGCTGATCTTAATGGACTATAGCAGATATACCTAACTTCCGAGGAAGAATTCACCATATAGAGCACAAGAAGGAAAAATTAGGTAGCAGAGCATTATAAAAACTTACAGTACGAATAGCAGAAAATGTTTCGGTTACACAATCGGCTATGGATGCATGGGCCATGCCATGAGCTCTAAAAACAGGCACAGTTGACCGCTTATATACAGCTGAGAAATTATAATAGTCAGCACTCAGCAGCAGCAAGAAAAAAAAATGAACCAAACAAAAAAAAAAAAAAGAGAGAAATTCCCAAAGCTAGCACCTGGTGATCTTTGCCAGTTGAGTTGTTTTGGAACAAGATATATTGACATATGCTTAAGCAATTATGTGAATCAACACACGTGGAACATCATGTGTTGAACTCTGATTGTATTTTTTTTAGAAAAAGAAAAAACTAAGCCTTGTCACATATTACCGAGAAATTAGTATACTTAAAAGATCAAAAATATCAATTTTACAAAAGAAATTTATAAGCATCATGAAAACTGACAATTGAAGTGTGAGAAGTTCAAAGTCACATCAAATGTTGCAACATAAAACAATAAACCACCCAAGATAGCTATGCATAATAATCCAAGTGTGTAATTGTTGAAAGAATTTTCTAAGAAAAAGAAAAGGGGGAAAACGTAGACAGTACTTATACTGCACCTTTATGATGAAAGAAAAACAATTTTGAGATTTAAACATAATAGGAGATACAGAATGCAAACTACTACTCTCATAGAGAAAAATATTTACGAACTAAAGCAGACACCGTAAGTATAAGTAGGCCCAGCAGTGGTGCAAGTTGAGAGGATAGAGTGAATAGTATGCATATTATTCCAATGACCTACAAGAAAAGAGAAAGCGACGGACACTTAAATAAACATCATATAGAAGACTAGTAAAAAAGAATAATACACTAAATACTGTTTTAAAAAAACTGGAAATTACTGTTTCATAATAAGTGCATTCTCAGACAACGAAGCAGTGTCAACATAAAGAATTATTTCTTTATGTGCAAGCAAAGTTATTAGATTCATAGAGAAATATGTATGTGCTTAACTTTGGTCAACATAAAGCTCACTTTCGCTTAGTGTGGACTGTGGAGTAGCTTGCCTTAGAGAGTGCCCTAAATCCACGATCCCTTGACACAGTTTCACTCACAATATCTTTAAGAGAACCCAAATCAGATGTCAATAATGCAGTGAGTTCACCAACCTAGGAGGAGCAAACCACAAATTCTCAGTTCAGTAGGAACGACAATTGTTAGTAAAACATGTCTATGACGGCATGGGAATATGTCACTGGGAGTGAAGAATGGAAAAACAATAAAAAAGATTAAGGCAAGGAGAAATAGATATAGCATTTAACTACTCTGGGAAAACAGAAAAAGAAAAATAAAATGACAGACATTGTTAGATCATTTGTAAGCCTTAAATGATAAAAGGGAAAGAACCATGTAAGCATAACAGGGTATAGAAAAAGAGCAAGTTATTGCCAAAAGTACTATTTCCAAAGATACAATTTTCACATTGATGCATTGTTGTTTCTAATAACAACAGAGAAAACCCCTTCAATATTGTTTCTCTGTCTCCTTTCTTTTGCTAAGCATCCAATATTGGCTGTCTTCCTCATGTTTGCATTTTATAATTTCAGAATTGAAGTCCACAAACTCATAGTTTCATGAGTCATGAGACACAAATTCCATCATCTTCTTTTCTCATTCTTATCATCCTTGGTTTAGGACCTTAGGCACTAACATACAACTTGAAAGAAAGCATGTCTACGTGAACATCACCTAAAAAGGTACACTTGCTGTGAGTATTTTAACTGCAGTTGTAACATACTCCCTCCATCCCAATTTAGGAGCTCCTTATTCCTTATTCATAAAAGAGGTTATTGCAAAGCAAAGCTGGATATCCAATACTAGTGCACTAGACATATGTTACAAACTCCTCCTTCCAGAAATATGAAAGTCTGCCCAGTAAAGGTGAGTGGTAACTAAATAATAAGCGGGTTTTAGTAGTAACTAAAGAATACAGCATTACCATGTTGAGAACTGCCAGCACCAGAGTGCAATCACCAATCAGCTTGTAATCACCAAGACAAGCCGCACTTCTTAATTATAGAAAGAGATCTTTGGGTAATTATAGGAAGAAAAAATAAGTCAAATTATCTAATAAAAAATAACAATATTTCATCAATTTGAATCTTGGTATGGGAGGACTCACAAGGATCTCATATCCATACCTTATATCGGTCAAAAAACTCAACCTGCATAGATAGAAGAAAATTAACGTATCAAAAACATCAAATATTTATGTTTTGCTTGATAGAATTTCACAATAAATAAATAAACAACTAGAACTCAAAAACAAAAGTCACTCAATATTTGGAATACTATATGATAAGTTCTAAAGATCAGAAGGGTAGAATAGATTTTCGGAGATGAATGGCAATGAATGGATGTGTGCTTCCTAAAAACTTCCTACATTCACAGAGCACAATAAAAAACTTTCCAGTTCAAGCAGGCTCTGGTTTCATTGAGTGTATGGAATGAAAGAAACAAGTACACTTTCTAGCATGTAGGGCAAGGGCATTTTCTTTTACTAACTAGGTGTTGACATGTATCTCAGTATAGCTGTGACATGATATTAGTGTTACACAATTGACCAGCTAAATCCCATCACTTACCAACCCCCGCCCCCAGACCCAAAGAAATTGATATTATGAAAAATCCAAAAGGCAATGCATGTAATTGTCTGAAAAATCTTTCCAAAAACCGTCTACATAGTTTCCGAGACCTCAAACAAGTATACAGTTCATTTTCCAACAAAACCATAGAAATTGACACCAAAAGCAAAAACACTACTCATCATTTGTTTACTTCCTGCTAAGTGTTACTACTACTTGCAGATGCAATGTAAGCCCGAGGAAGATTGAGAACAATAAGTCGTAATAAGTTTCATTCAGATCAATATCTTTATGGAAAAAGTGAGTTATCTGACCCAAGGTCTCCATCCAACCTAAAGGGCATGATATATGTCAATACATGAATATTCTAGTGAAAGAAAAATGAAATGTAACATTTTCCCAAATTCAAGCACAATGTTATTACTTTTTTTTCTTGCCGTTACTTCCCTATAAAAGGAAACATATAGCACTATCATTATACTTCTTCGGTTCTTCCACATTAATATATCTTGTCTTGACCTGATAAATTCTAACTCGTAGCACAATAATAGACAACAATAGATAGGGGGCAATGGTGGACTCGGGGGGAGGAGGGATAGGGGCTGCCCACCCCCAAGATTTGAGGAAAAAAAATCCTACTAAGATTTTATTATAATTTAGAGATTGCCCGTCCTAAAACTTTATGATAATCTCTAACAGCTCTCCACCCCACCTCCGGGTGAGAAGCTCTATATCCGCCATTGGTAGGGGGATTGGGAAGGAGTTAGTATTTGTTTTTTTAATAAGTAAATGTATAAATATATGTTATAACCAAGTGCAGAGGGGGCAAACCCGTATACAAAAACAAGAGGGCTACATACAACTTTTCTTACAAATTACAATGGAGCTTGGGAAGGAGTTAATAAGAAAAATGAAACAACTGATTTTACCTTCTGAATCAATACCCTTCGAAATATCTGAGCTCTTAAGTTTGACATAACCTTCTCCCATATAGTGTTCATGTTCACCACAAAATAACAGTGAAAACTGGCTCCAGTGCATACAGCACCCCAAGCTTACCAAGCAGCTTCCATAGAGGCTCTGGTCTCACACCTATAAGTACTTCGAAAAATCTCCCTGAAATAATCTTCGATAAGTATTCACTAAGCATCAAAAGATGTCTTATTTGCATATTCTTTAGTAGCAATTCTTCAGTTAATCAGAAAAATCACATGCCCGTATTTTGAACATTTTCATTGTCATGTTCATAATCCAACTAAATGAATTTCCTGAATATCAGAAATGGAGATCCAAACCAAATAATTGATTTTTATAGTGCTTGCTTATATTTAAAAACTGAATCCAACTTCTAACTATTTTTCGCTATTCATTAGTGCATTCTGTCAATGTTTCCAAATTTTCATTAATGTTTGATAAGTATAGATTATTTTAAACATTTTCATAGTCATTTTCGTAGTCCACCTAAATGAAATTCCTAAGTATCAGAATTGGAGACCCAAACCAAATAATTGATTTTTATAGCTTGTTTACATTTAAAAATTGAATCCTACATAACTATTTTTTTCCTATTCATTCTTGCATTCTGTGACTGTTTCCAATTATTTTGATAAGTATATAAACACACACACACACACACACACATATATATGAACTGGAAACTGAGCACCGAAGTACGGAGCTTCATGTTAGCTAATGAAACCATCTCCTGTCTGTAAATCTAGAAATTGTACTTCGACTTTTAAGCAACCTCCACTGGGTTGCTGACAAAAATGAGGAAGAGAAAATAAAATGATGTCAGAATCCTATATTTCAATTGCTTAGGTTTTTGTAAAACAAAACTCAACTGAACAATTCTATACAGTTGTGTCATGCTTTGTACAGTAAATATAATGAAAAATCAATGTCTAAAATTCTAGTGTCTTTCAACTTTCTTCAATTTAACAGCAAACAAACAAGTGTTTAAAAAATTTCCGTTTTAATTCTTGCTTTCTTTCTTCTTGTTTTTTCTTTCTTTCTTTTGTTCTTCAGACTTTCTTTGGTTGTTGTAGAATTGGAACGATGCAAGTAAATTTAGGTTTTGGATCTTAAGCTCTTCGTTAATCAAAACTTGAAACAAAAACTTCCACGCAATTGAGCTAATGCAACTTTTTGGCTTAGTCAAATTGGGTATTAATTTTATGGAACCAGGAAGAAGATAACATATGATTCTCATCAAGCATAAAAGAGTAACTTAATTCAAATTGTCAATCTAACATTCTTTTACATCAATAACTAATCTGGGACGATCGTTGGTTGACACCTGGATTGACCATGCGGAAAAGTAGTCCCACAAGAAGACTAGTTCCAGCAGGAGACTAGCTCAAACTAACAGCTTAATTTGTTACAGCTTAGTTAGTTATCCCACTTCCTCATATAGTGGAGAAAGACTAGTTCAATGGGAATTAGTCAGCCTGATTTGTAGGACCTGCCCACTATAGTAGATTGGAACCTATATATATAGGACCCACAGGGAGGAAGAAGGGGGGGATGAATATGGTAATCAGTTGAGTATCCAAGAGAAATAAAAACTCTTCTGTTACAACAATTCTTGCTGATCCAATATTTTTTTTCCTTCTTACCATATTCTATTTGCTATTTCCTGGTGTTATTGGGCAGAGAAAACCCAAGCTTTTTGAACGGATCAAGTTTTGGTATCAGAGCAGGTTACTGTGTTGAGTCTGTATGTATGGTACTGACCAAGTCTGGGTATCAACGAACAGGAGAGTCTTTGTCCGTTTTGAGAGTTCATAGGAAACAACCAGACAAGACAGTAATGTCAGCAGACGAAGAAGTCACTGCAGAAAACGCAGACCTTGCTACAAAGGTCGACAGATTAACAGAACAATTGGGAGCAGTTCTCTCCTGGATCCAAGCTCAGCCGTCTTCATCAACTAAGAAGGGAATAACCGATGATCAAAAATCCCCTCCTCGGGCTCCGCTGACCAACGAGTCCGGCAAATTCAAGGAGAATTCTGACTTGAACAGTGAAGATGACAATGCTGAACGAGATGATGCCAGCGTAGTCTCACCTGCAGAAGGAAAACTTCGTCCTTTCAAAGTTGAAGCTAGAGTGGAGATTCCCACTTTTGATGGCACAGTTGACGCAGAAAAACTGGATTCTTGGATTGATCAGCTCGAGA
The DNA here is from genome assembly GCA_008638375.1 of Nyssa sinensis. Classification (NCBI taxonomy): domain Eukaryota; kingdom Viridiplantae; phylum Streptophyta; class Magnoliopsida; order Cornales; family Nyssaceae; genus Nyssa; species Nyssa sinensis. The sequence continues at coordinate 4,255,125 of CM018041.1, read as the reverse complement.
CATACTTCACCCTCTACGGGTTTAGAAGCACTGAGAAGGTTTCATTTGCTCGTTTGAAATTGATTAATCACGCACTAACATGGTGGAATGCGTATCTGAAAAATGGGCCTGAGCAGGAAATCACTTGGAAGGCATTCACACAACTCCTTCGTCAAGAATTCTACCCGATGGGCTATTCGCAGGATCGATGGGCTCGTTGGCACAACCTTCGGCAAAGGTATGAACAAACAGTACAGGAATATACTACAGAATTCCGGAGGCTAGCGGTGGCTCTGGGAATCACTCTTGACAACGAGGAGGTCTACACTAAATTCGTGGCCGGTCTGCACCGTTCAATCCAAGGTGAGATGCGCTTATACCAGGCCATGAATATCTCACAGGCAAGCCGTATTGCTTTGGCGATCGAAAGAAAGAACCAAACTGACACATCGCGAACAACTGGCAATGGAAAGAAAAAGGGGGCCAGCAAACCTAGCAAGAAACAATCTCCCAGTAATTCTTCTTCTTCCTTTAAATCTAACAAATATTGTGATCATTGTAAGATTTCAGGCCATGAAAAGGGGAAGTGCTGGAAACTACAACCAGAATTGTTTCCCGGAAAATGGAAGAAAGATGAGAAGGGGAAACACACAATGACTGTCACCACAACAAGTGACCAGATCGAACTTGGACGGGTTGAGGAGGCAGATAAGAGTTTTTCCTTGATGGCAATGCCGAAGGAGACAAGCTCTAGTTCACCTGCCACAATCGATGAGAAGGAGGAACTCTTTAATGTGCGAATCCAAATTAAACAGGAGGTTATTGGGGCAATCGTGGATACTGGCAGCCAGAAGAACTTGATTTCCACCAGCTTAGTACAGAAATTGGGGTTAGATACGATACCGCATCCCAAGCCTTATCCATTGGGGTGGATTCAGAAAGATATGGAGCTGAAAATTGATAGGCAATTTACATTTCGGTTTGCTATTACTAATCAATTTATTGATGAGATAACCTGTGAGGTGGTCCCCATTGATATATGTCAGGTCATTTTTGGGAGCCCTTATTTGTGGGACAGGGACGCAATTTATTATAGGAGAGCACAGAAGTATGAGTTTAGCAAAGACGGGAAGAAGTTCATCGTCCACAAAGATAAAGCAGATTCAAGGGTGGATCTAGTTACCGCTTGCCAAGCCCGAAGGATGGTGAATGCCTGTCAAAGGTTTGTACTACTGATGGTTAGGCCTTCTGAAGCCGATGCTACCATCTCGGTTCCATCTATACCGCGAGCTGCCCAACTAACAGAGTTGCTCGAGAATTTTTCTCATTTATTCTCTGAGTTCAAGGGTTTACCCCCAAAAAGGGCCGTTGACCACGAAATCCAGCTGATTTCAGATTCTACACTGCCGAATATAGCCATGTATCGGAATTCAGTGATGGAAAATGATGAGATCAAGAAGCAGGTGACGGAATTGTTGGAGTCTGGAGTTATCAAACCCAGCAGTTCGCCTTGCGGATCCCCCATTGTATTAGTGCCAAAGAAAGATGGTGGTTGGCGTATGTGTATAGACTACCGGGCGCTCAACAAAATTACGATAAAAAACAGGTACCCCTTGCCTCGAATTGATGAGCTATTGGATCAGTTAAAACATGCAGCAGTGTTTACGAAGCTAGATCTTAAATCTGGGTATCACCAAGTGCGTATCCGAGAAGAAGATACTTGGAAGACGGCGTTCAAGACACGCCAAGGGCTGTACGAATGGCTTGTCATGCCATTCGGATTATGTAATGCGCCATCGACCTTCATGCGCCTAATGAATGATATTCTCCGCCCTTATCTCGATGATTTTGTTGTCGTCTACTTGGACGACATCCTCATCTTCAACCCCTCCTGGGAGACTCATGTTCAGCATGTGCGTATGGTGTTTACTGCCCTGGCCGAGAATCAACTGCTACTCAATCGAAAGAAATGTCTTTTTGGGCAGACCTCTTTGATTTATTTGGGCTTCATAGTAGGCAACGGTTCACTGCAAGTTGATCCAGCAAAGGTGCAAGTAATCCAGGACTGGCCACGGCCCAAATCAGTCCATGAAGTGCGAAGTTTCATGGGTGCTTGTCAATACTTGCGCAAATTCATCCGCAATTTCTCTATTTTTGCTGCCCCGCTCCATGCTCTCACCAAGGCCAACCAGATTTTCTCATGGGACAAATCACGCGAGGACGCGTTTCACCTGTTGAAAAGGAAGATCAGCGAGGTGCCTGTACTCACTCTACCCAATTTACAGAAACCATTTGAACTTGAGGCCGATGCATTAGGGTATGCAATGGGGGCGGTTTTGATGCAAGAAGGAAGACCAGTAGCCTACTATTCTGAGTTGTTCCAAGGAGCAGCCAAGAATTATTCCACTTACGATAAAGAGATGTTTGCTCTTCATCAAGCAATAAAACATTGGAGGGCTTATCTTCTGGGAAAGGAGACCATAATACATACTGATCATCGTCCCCTTCAGTATCTACAAACTCAATCATGACTACAACAAGCCCGACACATGAAGTGGATGACTTATCTGCAGCAATTTAACTTGGTGATTAAGTACAAACAGGGGAGCCAAAATAAGTTGGCTGATATGTTGTCACGGCCACCAGTGACTGCGTTATGTTTAACTGTGATTATGCAGGTGCAGCCTATCCTGCACAAGGAATAAGTAGATTGGTATGCAGAGGATCTCGAGTTTCGAACTCAGTTAGCAGATATACAAAACGGCAGACCCACGGATTTTGTCCTACGTAATGGGTTGCTGTACAAGGGGACACTTCTGTGTATTCCCCAAGCAGCCGAGAGACTAAGGTATATGCGTGAAGCACACACTTCCAAGGTAGCAGGTCACTTTGGGGTAACAAAAACTCTGCAAAATCTGTCACGCCACGTTTTCTGGCCCAAAATGCAGCAGGATGTGGCTCGATTCGTGAGGGGCTGTGTACTTTGCAGCACCTCCAAACCAGCCAATAGGAAACTTGGGCTTTACACACCACTCCCAGTGCCAAGCAGACCATGGGAGAGCATTTCCATGGATTTCTTAGGGGGTTTACCCAGCACTCGGAGAGGACATGATTACTTATTTGTCATCGTTGACAGGTTCTCAAAGATGGTGGTTCTTATGCCATGTAGGAAAACTATTACTGGAGAAGAAGCAGCAAATCTCTTCTTTGAGAATGTTTGGAAGCTATTTGGGCTTCCAAGTTTGATCATCTCTGATCGAGATAGCCGGTTCTTGAGCAAATTCTGGTGTTCATTATGGGAAAAAATGGACACCAAGCTGAAGCGGAGCACAGCTTTCCACCCTCAAACCGACGGACAAACCGAAGTGGTTAATCGGACAGTGGTCCATATGCTACGAGGTTACAATGCTAAGCATCCTAAAACCTGGGATGAAAGCATTCTGTTTTTACAGTTCGCCATTAACCACACGGTACATAGCTCTACGAACAAGTCCCCTTCAGAAGTTTGCTTGGGTTTCTTGCCTCAAAGTCCGTTTGACATGGAGTTTACAGTAGAACCTACAGATTTAGCAAGAAAAGGTGAGAATGACAAGCTGCGGGCTCAGAAGTTTGTGGAACGCATTCGAAAGGTCCATCAGGAAGTGGAACAGCAGCTCATTCGGGCACAACAGAAGTACAAGATGCGTCATGATAAGCATCGGATACAAGGAAATTTTCAGGAAGGAGATTTGGTTTGGTTACATCTGGGCAAAGAGCGACTACGAGGAGAAGGCAAGAAGTTAAAACCAATTCGTTATGGGCCATTTAAAGTCCTTCGACGAATCGGGGAAAACGCTTGCCAGCTAGACTTACCAATTTATATGGAGATGTATTCTGTTGTCAATGTGGAGAAGTTAAAGCTGTTTGAGCCCTCTATGCTTGACGGCGAGCCCCAAGAGACGCTGCCTTCTATAGATGACTTGGTGGTGGAAAGGGAAACCTCTTTGACAGAAGATACTATTCTAGAGAAGAAGGTGACTACCACAAGGCATGGTGACAGGGAATCTTTTCGGATTGGGCGTCAGGGTCAATGTCCAAGCAAGGCCAAATGGTTCTCACGGGAAACTGGACAAGCTCAGTTTCCTCATCTCCAGTTCTAGAACTAGCAGGAGCTGGCTCTTCCTAGTAAGGGGAGCCATGATCTGGGACGATCGTTGGTTGACACCTGGATTGACCATGCGGAAAAGTAGTCCCACAAGAAGACTAGTTCCAGCAGGAGACTAGCTCAAACTAACAGCTTAATTTGTTACAGCTTAGTTAGTTATCCCACTTCCTCATATAGTGGAGAAAGACTAGTTCAATGGGAATTAGTCAGCCTGATTTGTAGGACCTGCCCACTATAGTAGATTGGAACCTATATATATAGGACCCACAGGGAGGAAGAAGGGGGGGATGAATATGGTAATCAGTTGAGTATCCAAGAGAAATAAAAACTCTTCTGTTACAACAATTCTTGCTGATCCAATATTTTTTTTCCTTCTTACCATATTCTATTTGCTATTTCCTGGTGTTATTGGGCAGAGAAAACCCAAGCTTTTTGAACGGATCAATAACTTCTGTTTATAAAACCTAACATACCAATACACGATACCACGACACCAAAAGACAAATTAGTCCCCAGTTTGGTCCCAGAGAAAAAATAAATGGGGAAAACAAAGAAAAGAGATTTGGATTCTAACATTATATAAAATTACAAGAAACTCATTTGTGTTGATTATTTCTTTTCCTATCTTTACTTCACATTATACGATCTTTAATTTTGTTTACTTCACATTATACGAACCGATAATTAAAGAATTAATTAAAATTCTTTAAGGATGCTTACTCTTGCAAAGTGTATTGATTTTTAAGGAACCAAAGCAACACGAAATACAAATTTTCAATTTCCTTTTCTTTGTTTCCTACGGTTTCTGAGCAACCAAACGGAGCATTAAAAAACTGAAGATAATCTTTTTTGTACCGTACCAGAAAATATGGGCATCGAGAGAGTGCAGCTGCTACAACCAACGAGAGTGAGAAAAGAAACCGCCAATCTCAACTTCTGCCGAGCCAGGAGACTCCACAGGACACCCCAACTTATCGCATTTGACTGTCGTACATTTTCACCGGGAGAACTGGACTGGTTGATCTTTGGACCATTGTCGCTGAAAATCGGATCAGAAAGTGGGCCCGCTAAGCCCTTTGATCTTGGACGAAGTTGCGACCAAGATGGCGGGAAAGTATCCGAGAAGCGGTGGAAAGAGGACATGGAGGGGAGAGAGGTCGATTCTGCGATCGGTAAACTATTGTGTGTAGTGTTTGGGAACTGTGAAGCGGGTGAGGTTGAGAGAGATAGAAACGGAGAGTTACGGAGGCCATTGAATTGAATGAGAAAGAAATAACGAGGGAAACGAAACGAAAAAATGTTATGCAAACATAAGTTCCATAGTGTAACGGTAACTATTATAACTTCGGTTTGACTTCGCAAAGAATAATTAATTATGCAATAATATGGTTAGGTCGCAGTGAACACAACACGTATGGGTTTAACCTGACGTCAGCACACATTCGATTATTAATTTTAATTTTAAATTATATTCATAATTTTTTTAATAAATTGTTATATCTTTTTCTAATTTATTTATATACTAAAAACTTCAATAATTTATCTCATTTCTTCTTTTAAAAGAAACAAAAAATAATTAAAATAATTCTTTTAACATAATTTAGGTTTTAAAAAATGTTAAAGATTAACAATATTTTAAAATTATAAAAATATCAACAGTAATTCTTGTAAGAAATTCTTTTTTATTGATCTAATAGTGGATAATTAAAATATAAAAAAATATAATATATATAAAATATTAAATTCGAGTTCGAGTTTGAGATGAATTCGAATTTTCAATGTCTCAACCCAATTCAATTGAAAGTGTAAAAATTAAAATTCAATTTCTAAAAAATTTGGACGGAATAGATTTCTCTTTAGTTTTAACGTTAAGTAGATTAAATGTTAACTTTTATACCATAAGAATACATGTAAACGAACTTAACCATACACAGGAGATTATAAGTAAATTTTCCTATGCAATAATTATAGAATGAAACCACCACTCCTTATATATTATATAGGTATATAGTGTGTGCCAAAATTAGTTACAGAATTTTATCTTATAATTAATATTCATTAAATTAATAATCTTTATACTTAATAAAATTTTAAAAAATAAATTTACTTTCTTGATAGATCATTAATAATTTCAATACCTAATAATTAATACTTTTTAAAATTTTTTATTATAATATTAATTATTAAAAAGATAAAATACTTATATATATATATATCATCTATGACATATGTTAGTAATTTAAACATAATTAAAGTAAAAAATATTATAAGAAAAAAAATTATAACACCATAAAACACAATTTTTTTATTTGAAAAGAATATTAAAAATTTGTTATATTTTTAAATTGAGTACTATATATATTTTTAATGAAAAAATAAAATATCATTAAAAAATTACATATAAAATTTTAATTTTTTATTGTAAAAATCAATTACATGTAAGGAATACTTATCGATTAATAAAAACTTAGGAAAACTTAATAATTTATAATTTTAATAATTAATAAATTTTTAATCTCTTATGTATATTATTTATTAGAAGGTTAATAGTAATTTTCACATATAATATTTTTAAGAGAAAATACTAAAAGTCCCTAAAATAAAATTTTAAATTCAAAAAGTTCATGATTTATTTTTTCTATTTAAAAGACGAAAAAAGACACTCTTAATACAAGAAAGTCAAATTATTAACTTTTATTTTAATACTGTTAAAAAAATTATTAATTAAATTAAAATATTATTTGAGATATATTAAAAAAAATACTACAAAATATATAAAATAACTTCTTCAATCTAAAACATTCTTAACATTTTATGAAGCGAATTGTTTTTAGGCCATTTAGATAAATAAAAAATGTTATGTATTTTTTAGATTAAATAATTTAATTTATCACCTAATTAGTATTTTTTAAAATTATATTAAAAATTATTTTAATTTAATTATTAACATTTTTAAGAATGTTAAAATAAAAATGAACAAAATATATCATGGATTTTTTTTTTGTATAAAGAAATTTATTTTATGAATTTTTTAGTAATTTTGTTTTAATTTTAATTTTAAAATATATTAAAGATTTTTATATCTCTCGTAATAAGAGGGTTGAGGCTGAAATTCATCGACTATAGTTGATACTAAAAAAAAATCGTGAAGGATTCTCCGGATTGCTCTTCACGGGATTCTTCTCCGCTCGCCAGATATCGATCTTGCCGAACTTTCCATTTCTCGATTCTCTCTCTTTCTTCATAGCTTTCACGTCTGTCATCTATTTCTATGTAGTTGGGAATCAATCATCTTCGGACACAATGATCATATATTCGTGCTCTCTCTCGCTCTCTTGAATAATGATGTATTTCTATATACATCTGTTTCTATAAACCTTCATTGCCGTCCGTCGAAGCTGTAGGAATCTTTGAACCTTTGCTTTTGACTCTCTCTCCTCTACTTCATGAATCAGATGGCACAATGTCATTTGATGGTGCTCTTCGCTGCATTCTCGTGTCTTGTTGGTGTGCTCAACGCAAGTGCTGGTGACGCTGATCCAATTTACAAGTAAGCTAAGTGTCTCAGTTATCGATTAAATGCTATGTTTTCATTATAATTAAAGTTCAGTACGTTGATATGCTTTAATCCAGTTATTCCTATTTCACCGTTTGTTTGGGAATGAAAAGAATACCTAGATTTTGGTTTGAGTTCCGTTTGGTTGCTGAGAAAATCAAAGAAATAAAAGAAATTGAAAATTATTTTAATTAGTTTTTTTCTTCATTATTTGTGATTCCAGAGAACAAAGAAGACCTCTTAAAGAAGCTGGGTTTGAGTTTAACAATTTACAAAGTATTTATACTTTACCAAAATAAAATGAAATAAAATGGGTTAGAGTTTTAACAATTTGCACAGCATTTATACTTCAGCATCAGCCAGTTATGCTCGAATGAGGTTTGCTATTATCCCGACAAAGGAGTTTAAGAGATTGGACAAGATAATGGTTAGATGGTTGGTATGGGAGAACATGTTGGTCTATCTACCACGCCTTAAAACAAAAAACGTAACAGGTTATCAATTGCGTCCAATGACTAACTTTGGAGTCTCATTCTCTGTCATAACCTTCAATGATGGGAGCTTGACTTAATGTGCTTGGAATGGTGGACTACCAATAAATTTGGCGGCTGTTATAGTAGTTTTCAGGAGAAAACAGATGCAAGATAATACCTTTTCAGTTAGATCACAGTGTTTGGCGTTGGATGATGGTACCATCTTTACTGTCTCATGTTTATGACTACATTTTTGGGAGGCCAAAGCCTTCTTTTAAGTTTAAGCGTCTTTTATCCTTCCTTAAGGATCACACAACATAGGTTTTGTGAAGTTATAGTGGTGCATGATCAGCAAGTCATCTTTGTTTTTTTTTTTTTTTTTATTATTTATCATATTTTTGGATAATAAAATTGGCAGGATATTTGAAATTCTGGGAAAATGTTAGGGAATATAGAGAGGACATGCCCGGGGGGGGGGGGGGGGCGATAGATGGGCTAGTAGGTGCTCAAAGCATTATGATATTCCAAAATGACACGGAGACACATCCTTAAAAGAATTGTTTCTTCAAAAGGAAATCACATACAAAAGTGGGGCTGCTCAAGGAAGTAAATCACTTGCTGGTTCCTTATATGCAAATTCACTTGCCCTAATAATTTTGCATTTTCTTTTTTAAATCTTTAGGCCATGACCTGGAGAAGGGTTTCCCCAGCTGTCTTAAATGGTTTGAAGTGCAGACTTTGCCTATGTTAGTGGTTCCAATGGCATTGGATGCTTGGAGTAGAGATATACTCCACAGCCTCCCCCCCCCCCCCCGGCGCGCATGAAAGAAGGGACAAAAGAAAGTTAAAAAAAAAAACTACTTTTGGGTTATTTATTTACTTGTTTTTTGTTTTACATGGCAATAAGAATGGTATATAGACAGGGATAATGCTGATATTCTCTTGATAAAAAAAAATCCTTAATCTTTTCTTAGAGTTTTGCTCACCTTACTTTCAAGCATATGGGCAATTATCCAGAGTTTTAATATTGGTGATCCTACAATGATGAAATTTGGTGTTGGAAGCCCGTCACCTGTTCTTGCTGTTAATCATGGGCGGGTCTCGTTGTCAACATTTTGATTTGGTATTCATTTGTTGTATGCTTGCAGTTATGTTGCAGATCTACATGGTTTTTAAACAAGACTGACTTGGAGAGTGAATGTTCCACTCGAAAGTTGGTTTTTAGGGTAATTACATTGACCTTCTCTTTGTAATGGCAAGTAAAAGGGCTGCAACTTAGCTTGGTTGGACAGAGTCGAAGGCCATTCCATGCCCAACCCTAGCCATTGAAGAGCCTCCATAAGACCAACCCAACCCAACCCAATCTAACCTCGTGCTTGAGGCGTTGAACCCAAGCTTAGCCTGGATAGGGCTGTTTAAGTTCTTTCCATGTTTTATGTTATGTCTTTTTAAATAAAACTCAACTCAACAAAGCATTTATTCCAATTATTTGGGTGGGTTACATGAATCCTGTCTCACACATTCTTCTTTTTTAAGACTATTCCCTTAGTTAAAACTACATATTATTATATCTTTTTTAATTACCTTTACGAACGTTAATTTTGGTTGCCTTTGCCTTCTAGCACGATCTTCAATATGAATCATGTCGCTCTTTCTTACTGGTGCATTTATTGGTCCAGCTTTGGCTTTTTTAGTGCATCTTCGAATTTATCATACATACCTTAAGATCATCTTATGCAAAATTAGATGTCAATGGGTAGAGAGTATAAAGAATATGCGATGATGGAAGTAATTTTTTTTTTTTTTGCAATGGATGTGTAGGATTATTTAAGAAAGGAATTTACTTGTTTCTTACATTTGTTACAACTGTATAAAAGTTGTCGTCTTATCTATTAATTTTCTCCAAATGTTATCATCAGAACCATGAACATCTTACATATGTTTATATTATTACTAATAAAAAAAACATGTATATATTATCGTATAGCATGTAAACTTATCAAAGAAAAAATCATATTGCAAGTAATTTTTGTATAATATTAAGATTAACATAATTAGATTGGTCTTGTGTTGGCTTGGGTCGACCAAGTCCTGACCCTATCCCAACCCAATTAAAGAGCAGGAAACAACAATTCGAGGCCCTTTAGTCTGAAATCCTTAGCTGAAGCTTATCTTTTGGTTGGTTGGATTGGGATCAACCTATCCGAGTTGCAATTGTTGCTATTATTACATATAGTTCTCCATTTCTCTTGCAACAAAAACAAACATATGCAAGCATGCACCTTGCTGTTATAACATTCAATACTAAATTCTATTGATTGATCATGTCATATAGGTCTGAGTCGGATATCTAATTGCTAAAAGAATATTGAAGAAGGAAATGAAAAAAGAGAGAGAAAGTAGTTATTTATTTAATGTTTGTGGTTTTACCATCTATGTTTTATTAGGTAAGTTCTAACTAGTAAAGAAACAAGAGTACATCTGATGGAGAGTTCTAAATATTTTGACTATCTTAAATACCTTTATAAACATTTTTTTTAATGACTGAACTTGCTTCATTCTGCATATGAATATTATGCACTCTAATATTACCGTGTTTTGCATAACCTGTTCCTTCCAAGTTGAAGACCTTAAGTACCAGTGGCATAACAATCTTATATTCAATCTCCAACTGTGACCTCTTTGGGGAAATGCTTAACTGCATTACTTGACTCCATAAGCAGCATCAGGTTTAGTCTTTGAGAGAGTTTGATTTTACGACAAGCCTCTGGACGGAAGGATGGGGAGACAATTATGTGGATATTCAACTGATCATGAGTTGCTTGAATTTGGGTCTTTCCTGATGTCAAATAATGGGCTGGAAAATCAGTTGAAATAAATGGATTGAGGATGTAAGGCCACAATCCTTACGATCAATACTGATTACCTTCTTTATCGCCAGGCTTGAGATGCACAAAGAATGGAAAATAATGTTTGGAATTCTATAATTTTGTATTTGAGGGGATAATTTGAGTTACATAATGTTCAGCCTTTAAATTTTGTTGAGGAAAAGTTCCATTTGAAAATTAAGAAAACCTGAATCTAGCGCCCCCCCCCCCCCCCCTTCCCCTCTCCAACTGCAGGAATCCCTGTCATCTCATTCTTTCTTTTTTGCTCTTTTCTCACTTTGTATACCATAAATCTATAATGTCATATCTTTACTTACCAAAAAAAAAAAAAAAAAAATTCCATCAATCTATTCCTTCTCTTTACCACTTTTCTTTTACTCTATGATGACTCTCTTCCTTTTGCAAATCAAGAAATCCACCAGTAAGAACCTCATATACAGTGAGAGCTTGACGACTTACTTTGAGAGTGAACAAAAGAGGGAGGGAGGGGATGAACTGTATTTTTTACTTGCTTATGAACTTCTATAAGAAGTAAATTTGGCTGCAAACAGACTTCTCTTAATAGATTTTTTTTCCTTCACGGGGTAGGGGTGGGTTTAATAATAAGGGGAAAGCACCATATTCTTCCCAAGAAGTTCTATGGTCACTAGGCTGGCTTGACTTGTCATTGTAATTAAGCTCTATAAATTAAAAGAAAGAAACTGGCTTCATTCTTTTATTTGGTCTTATTGACTAAAATCAAGAATGCCGTCCATATAAGTTTTTGGTGGAAGTTTTTATGTTTATTTTACCCTTTGCACTCATTTATTTGATGCATCGATTTATCTTGGTTTGCTAGGGCTTGTGTTGAGCAATGTGAGAAGACTGGATGTGTGGGAGACAAATGCTTCCAACACTGTAAATTCTCTTCTGATGGAAAGCCAATTGATGGTCCATGGTATTTGCAAGAACCACTCTATCTGCGATGGAAACAGTGGGACTGCCGCAGTGACTGCCGATACCACTGTATGCTTGTTAGGGAGGAAGAACGAGAGAAAATCGGTGAAAGACCAGACAAATATCATGGGAAATGGCCATTCTGGCATGTTTATGGGATCCAGGTTTTTACATGTTCTTTACAAGGCATTAAGTTCTCTATAGTTGGGTAGGCCATTTGGTCATCATTTATATGGTTTATGTATATTGATTAAATGTTATTCATGTTCTTAGGAACCTGTTTCTGTGGCTCTTTCAGCCCTCAATCTAGCCATGCAATTTCATGGTTGGGTATCCTATTTCATCCTTGTTTACTACAACTTGCCTTTAAGGCCAAATAAAAAGACATACTATGAGTATACTGGCTTGTGGCATATCTATGGGATTTTATCAATGAACTCATGGTTCTGGAGTGCTGTTTTCCACAGTCGGTAAGCAGTCGTTTCCTGACATATTATGTACTCTTTTAAGGTTTTATAAATGTGCGTGAATCTCAAAATTTGTGAACTACCTTTATATTTCACACAATAGGTTTAACTCCTCCTAATTGGAACACAGGTTGGTAGACTCTTCACAATTACACATGCTCCTTGTAACAAAAAGGAAAAATTCGCAACAAGATATCATTGTGCTTGTATATGTTGTTTTGTTCCAATAAAGTGTTATTTGTTGATTGACTCGTCTATGCATGTCATAAACAAATTGTACAATGCCAACATGTGTCTAGCTTTCTTGCGAGGTAATAAACAAAGTCTGTCACTATTATCTTTAAACTCAGTTGTAGGGAAATCTGCTGAAGTTTTTGCATTCTGTAACTATATTATTTGCAGAGATGTGGATTTGACAGAGAAGCTATACTATTCGTCCGCTGTGGCATTACTTGGGTTTTCACTTATTCTGGCTATACTGCGAGCTTTCAATGTAAGGGATGAGGCTGCCAGGGTTATGGTTGCTGCTCCACTAATCGCATTTGTGACAACCCATATCTTGTATTTGAACTTTTATCAACTTGACTATGGTAAGCCCACTCCATTAACTTCTAACTGTTGAACAACTCGCAGTAAGAGATATATCAGTATTCAAAATTACCAGCCCAACCATGTTTAAGCTGACATGAAACTCCTTCTAAAATTATGATAAAATCAGCTTTTACATGGTATAGCATCGGTCCAAAATCACTTGAGTAGGACATTCATATGCCTAGAAAGTGTATAGAGTCATCTCAGGAAAACCTTATCCCAATGCTGATTCTTTGTCATTTTACTATGTCTAGGAATGTATCTTCTGCAATCTGATAGTATGGTAGAAAGAAAGATTCATACTATCTATTAGTGTTATTTTAGTGTATAAAGTTGTCTAGCTTGTTTGATTATTTTAGAAATTTGATTTATGCTTAATCGACTCACAGGTCATGCTTCTCTTTGGCAGCATTTTTAACTTTGTTAGTATGCATAAACTTTTCTGTTTCTCCATACAGTCGCGTCATTTGTTTACAAGATTTTTTTTGGGTAAGTCATTTGTTTAACATGATTAATGAGGCATACTTGACTAGCTCCCAAGAGCAATTTTTTTCCTCCGCATCCCCCTTTTTTGTCATTCCACTCGTTTGTCTCAACTTCTTTATTGCTTATATAAAGGGAAATCAAAATCTTCGAAAACTATCGATGAAATCTGTCCTTTTTCTCGTAAGTTATCAGAAATAAAGATAATTTTTGTCCCCTTAATCTTATGCCTACTCTATCCTGTTCTTAGGAAAATGATTTTTTCCACACTATATGAGAAAGAATCTTATAATATAACTTTGATGATTTTCCCTCTTCCAAATCCAGAAATGCATGACAAAAAAGAATTTGAGTAGACAAAACAAGACTTGAGGTTTTTTTAATATTATTATTATTGGTTTTGGTCACTTGAATTTTTTGGATTCTAGAAAAGATAAACTTGTCAAAATAATTTTGTTGGTGTACCATATCGGCATTATCCATATTGTTTTTAAGTTGAGTGTGTCTACTTCTGTTACTATGTTTCATTCTCACTTGTTTTAACACTGCCACATAACTTTATACTCCTTGTCAGACATCTAATCATGTTTGTTTTATTTATACCAACTCGAGGAATGGTATGGTGCATAATCTTGTTTATGAACACAATCCTGAAATGGCAAACTGCCCACACTATCCCTTCAATTTATTTGATCTGGTTTATTTTTATATTTTTGGACAGTTCTGTAAGATCAAGTCATCAACAATATCACATACCTATCAAAATTATTATTGTTTTTTTAAAAGAAACTTTCAAGTGTATAATACGTTGGTATTGCTGAAGCAGAATTGAGGGCATGCTGGAAATTTATTGTTTTCAATCCAAGAGCATCATGTTTCTTCCAGTTTTGAGTAAAAACTTGATTTCTGTTTTTAGAGCCATGGTCTGATGTTAGTTTCACAAATTTTCAGGATTGAATATGAAAGTTTGCGTGGCCATGGGCGCAGCTCAGCTTCTGTTGTGGGCTGTTTGGGCTGGTGTTACTCACCATCCCTCACGCTGGAAGTTGTGGGTGGTCATGTTTGGAGGAGGTCTTGCCATGCTTTTGGATATATATGACTTTCCACCCTATTGGGGATATGTGGATGCTCATGCTCTTTGGCATGCCACCACCATACCTCTCACATACCTTTGGTGGAGCTTTATTAGGGATGACAGTGAGTTCATAACATCAACTCTCATCAAGAAGGCAAAGTAACATCTCCTGATCTGAGGCAGTTGGGCAGAGGATTGTATCAACTGTATGACAAGCTCCCCCTTTTGTTATATCATCCAAACATGTTCTCTCTCTTTTTTCTTTCCTTTTCCCCTCGTGTGTATGCATTTCTCTGAAATGCTAATCAAGGAGGGTTCTTTTATTTACATTTCAAATTGTTTTTAAGTCAAAGAAGTTGTTTGTTTCCACAAAATTGTTGTATAGGATTGTATAATGAAATTCAAGTTTCCATGTCAGTTTGTGTTCTTTTTATGTCAAGTATATATCGTTTATCTGATCTAGGGCAAAGCTTGTGGGGGAATGGTGGCATGGCAAAAAGGCTTCTCCCATGCTGCTACTCCTGCAGAATGAGTCAATGCTTAGCACTTCCTTTGAATTCCAATCATACTAAGTCGAACTTAGGCTGGGCTTATTTGAAATTTCACACATTTAAGCCATGTATTATTTCTCAAGTCTCAACCTTATATTGGGTCTCTTGGGTCCCTAGCATCAAAGCACGAAGCATATTGACTGTGCACTTAAAGTCTTAAATCATCCTGGCTGGCTCCTACCATTGCAAACAACCTATTTTTCCTGACAATTAACAAATTGCAAAGTTATCTTAACCCAACTAAACTCAACTAAGCCTTTATCCTAACTGTTTGATGTCGGTTACATGAATCCTGTTTTGTCATTTGGTTCTTTCTAGGGTCATGAATTCAGTTACATCACAATTATCATGTCTTTTCGTTTTACCTCCATTAATATTAATTTTGGTCTTCCCCTTTTCTTAGCATTATTGTCAATGTGTATCCTGTCACTCTATCTCACTAGAGTCATAAATCTTCGTTGTACATGACTAGACTATCTTAGGCAATTTTATCTCATTTGATCTCCAATAGGGGTTACCTCCACAGTTCTAGTAGTCACCTCTAACATTTGAAAAATCCAGCCTATTTTTTGAAAATTGGAGTGGGTTAAAAAAATAAAACCTAAAAAAGTTGATAATTATTTAGCTGAAAATTCTTCAGCTCAAAGTTTTATATTGGGACTTTGCCTTGAAATTGCTCAAAAGTTGGCAACTTCGAAAGACCATTTTTTCAATGATTTATATTTTTTGGTCAAAATTTTATTTTTGTAAACTAAAGGTAACCTGTGAAAGTAAGCCGTGCAATATAGGAAAGTCTCTTTGCTAGTTAGCATTATCTAATGTCTAAAAAGTTGAGTCGAAGTTGACTTCCAAGATGTGTTTCTCTCCCCAGTTCCCTACTTCAACAAAATGTTTTCAAACTTGTCATTTAAATGGCTTATATATTGGCCAACAAATACTTGTAATGTGCCATCTTGACAACAACGGTCAATACTGGTGGCTGTTAGATATGAGGGCATCCAACCTAGTTGTAGATTATAGTTTTAATAGAGCTGTATTTCTTGAAGCTCAAGGCATACAGAAGCTTTGTTTGATATCCAAGGCATATGCCACTGTTTTCAGTTGCTAAAATAACATTTTTTGCCCATGATTGATTGCATATTAAATTATCATTTATAATTGTGAACAACTGTCAATAGCACATAATACTGTTTAATGCATGAAGACATCAACCAAGTAACCTAAATATTAGGGTTTCACAAGAGTTGTTATTCTTCAACTGGTATATGTAGAGAGAAGTATCTAGAGGAGAGAGAGAAAGTGCTCTGATTTAGTTGATTCTCATTTCGAATCAACAACTGTGGTGAGTAATTGCTACATTCTACGTTTTTTTTTTCTTTTTCCGGTAAGTACATTCTACGTTATTCTTTGCGTGTTATATGTAGAGAGAAGCATCTAGAGGAGAGAGAGAAAGTGCTCTGATTCAGTTGATTCTCATTTTGAAGCAACAACTGTGGTGAGTAATTGATACATTCTCAATTAGAATTAGAATTCATATACATATATTGGTTTACTGAAGTATTTGTTGTGATTGAATAGGTCCAGAGAGTATATATCATTTCTAAAGCATTGTAATCATTCTTTCATAGATGGAACTAGAGACACTACCTCAACACCTCAACAAGAAGTACAAAAGACAAGAAAAAAGTTTTCAAACTATTTTATATTGAGTCAAATTTGTGTGCCAATTGTTTTTATACACGTTAAAGCTTTAAGTAGGGTTTTGATGAACTTTACTTTAATTTTCTCAATTTGATAGTTTTGAATTTTTTAGGTGGAATCAGAAGCACAACTGTTCGGAGACCTCGACAACAAGAAAAAGAACGAAGAAAATCTGTACGAAATTTCATTTATCTTGTTCAATTTGCTACAGCCATCACTTTTTATTTTTTTGCGATTAATTCTTATGTCAGGCCAAGTGGTGTTGATTTTATTCATATGTTGATCTTTAATTTCAAACTGAAATAAATAATCCTCTTTTAACATTATAATGTATAGTTTCTGAAATTTTGCAGAATATGATTATATTAAGGCGTGGGTTGCTTACAAGCATTTCTAAATATGGTACATCTAGAGTGGTCCTTTGACTGTTCAACCAAGCAACTTTGAGTTTTTGAAATAGAGTTTCTCAAAATTATTATTAAGGAACTATAATAACTGGCTGAAATCATGTCATAGTGGTCAGACAAAAATAAAGTATGGCAAACTGGGTACACCCCTCTCTTGAGTGTTCTTAATTAAAAAAAATTATGGCTAACTGGGTGATGGCTTTTATTTTACACACAATCTTTGGGGTTGATTATTGGTTTTTATTGTTGAGATACTTTTGCTTTAACATCTAAATCTCAACATTTTGAAACATGGCAGAGGAAACTTAGTTTGTCAAGTGTTAAGTTGACTCAGTCAAGATACTTCTCAAAAAAAAAAAAAACAAAAAAAGACTTGGTCAAGATCGGCCAGCATGTAACTCAATGAGGTTGATTAAGCTAACTAGGAATTTAGCTGAATTTTTGTGATTGTATGATGAAGACTATCAGCAGGTGCAAGTTTCCAAGGACCAAGTCGCAGGTCTTGATTGATGCAGGGCCCTTGGAACCTTGCATAATTAAGATTTGGGTCTTGTTAACTCATTTTTTATATATTCTTTATGTTTTTATGTTGCAGGTTGAGTTTTATATAAGCTATGTTTTAGGGATCAAGGCTATTTTTTGTAATTTTGGTTTTCTTAACAAGGAATGTTTTGATGGCTCATGAGTCTTGGTTTAAGTCATGTTATTGGGTCGTATTATACGGCTTGTAGTTAGTTTAGATGAGTTTAATAAGTCAAAGTCTTGAGTTTCTTTTTTTTTTCCTGGACTAGTCCTACATGCCGTAAATCTTCGCATCCTATATTATACATGTTGAAAGCTTAATATACATTGTTGGCCTATTCTCTAACAGCTTAAGTTTTTAGAGCAAATGGTGATTTAACATGGTATCAGAGCCTTAGTTGTGAGAGGTCTTGAGTTTAAGTCTCTCTATTTGCATTTATTCTCCATTTACATTTGCACTCTCTTCTCCTTTACATTGTCTGTGGTTTATTTGTCTCTTCATGTGTGAGTCCGGGGTCGCACGTGAGGGGGAGTGTTGAGAGCTTGATATATATTATTGGCCCATTCTCTAATAGCTTAAGCTCAGTTACCACAATTCGCATCCCCCCAACGAATTGTGAATTGGGATCGTACGATCTAAAACATGGATTATTAGCAATTTGGAATGCAAGATTTAGCATACCAATTTAAAATATCATAAGTTCCAAAAAAATCATAGAACATACAAGAAAATACATATATATCATTGGAATTTTATTTTATAATGATTTGGATTCATTGAAATTTTTTTGGTTTATGTATATACATATGGATATTATTACAAATACAATCAAAAAACATATTACGTTTCAAATAAACGTATTTCGTTTCAACAAAGCGATCCGAAGAAGCCTTCCCCTACTAACAAGTGACGATTTATGTTCCCGTTCCCGTTTCTCGAACCATAACGATCCACGTACCAGGTAACATTGAGCTTAAGCTTTTGGAGCAAATGTTGATTTAACAATACATGTGTACCGCTTCAAATTCAAAAGAGATCAGTTTAGAGGAAAAATTTGAACTTTTGAAGCCTTTTGGGGTTGTGTGATGTATATGGGCCTTAGGTGAGATGCCTAAAGAGGTTACAAGGGTGATTCCTAGATTCTCTTATTTCTTCTTTTCTTTATTTTCATATACTTCATACTTGCAAGTTTGCAACTAGACCTTATTAACTACTGTTTTCAGCCCTAAAAATCCTGCTTTAACAAACTTCATCATTCTTTCCTTCAACATTCAACCCTGGCAACCAAAAAGCCACAAAACCAGAACAACCTCTCAAAACTGCTTTTCCTTTTCCCAAAACTCTATCTAATCAACCCAAACCTTTTTAAGAACTTGAGCTCAGGCCATTGTTTATCCTAAGACGTTTACCAATGTTGGGATAAATTGTCTTTCATTGTTTAGCACCAAGAATTAGCTTGGGTGGTCTCTCCTCCACCTGTCAAAAATGGAGGGTTGAAGGTTCAAGTCTTGATTGGGACAAACTACAAAGTGGAGTGTCTTACCTATCCAAAAATAAAATTCTTTTTCTGTTTATCCTATAATGTATTGCACAATATCATTCTTCAGTTTGATTTGTTCCGCCTGAGTCGAGGGATCTATCTCTAGAAAAGTAACCTGCATTGGGTTGTACTCATTCTGTTCCCATCAGTCATTTTGGTTCTGGTGGAGCTAACTTCTTCTATTTTATTTTATTCTTTTGAATGGGATTCTTGCCTATTATTTTCTTTTCCTTGTACCATTCACCAAAATTTGCGTGCTATTGCACAATCAGTACTTTATTGATATGGTTAATCTTGCAAAAAGTGACATCCATGCAGAATGTTAAATGATTACAACAACTGCTCTGTAGGTTCATACCCCTGAAACTATGAAAAGTAGATTTCAACTCGGGTTTCTGTGATTCAAATATTAGTCACATGACTCTTTGGAGGATTTGTAGGATTCTAGGGGGAAGTTATTTTTTTAGATTCATACGACACTGGTTAAGATTTGTTTTAAATTGTTTCAAAGTTTATTTTTTACATTCTAATTATTGCAGCAAAAGTACTATTCTTATCATCAGGTGGGCAGCTTTTGTGCTTTAAATAACAGATGCAGTTGGAGAGATTATCAAAAGCCATGAACCAAGAGTTCAACTGTTGCCACTTTATATGTTTGAAGGTATGTGCATGGATATGTTGTTAGGTGGGTTCTCTAGTTTTGTGTTTACTTTTGGTGTACACTTTTTGGGTCTCCTTAGCTGTCTTTCTATTTATTGTCCTCTTTTTGAGGGATGGGGGCTGCAAGGGACTTGCCTGCTTAACAAGTTTCTAACTTCTAAAAAGAGAGATGTTTTCTAAATTTTATTGGTATACTCCAAAGCTTATGAATCCATGTTCGTAAATTAGCTAAGGCGTCCACCGCTCCCCTCTTCTAGTGTTCTTCTTACTCCCAATTCTCCATTTTCTTCCTACTATTCTTGTTTAGATTTAATAGACTTGAAATAGAACTTTTTATCCCCTTGTTATTTCGTTAGTTAGTTTGCATTCAAATTTTTTTGCACACTCATACACATGCAAATTGATGATATGTTGGTCAAATCCATCTAAGATAGCTAGATGTAATTGACAAGCATTTCCTTTTGAGTTGTGTGTGTACACACACACAAATACACATATACTTATATATATATATATATATATATCATGTGGAAATGAATCATGAGACATGTGCAAGGAGCTTCCCATGTCTTTTAGCTAGGAAGATATTTCAAATCCCTTTTTTTAAAAATATATGATCTTCCTTAAAAAAGGACATTTGTGGATTAGATACCCCGCAGATACTCATACATGAACAGATTAATATTTTCTGTCATAATGTAAATACAGGCCATTGTCCAATGTTGGTCTCACTTACATACGGTGGTCGATGGAGTTGATTAGAGACGTACTTAACTTTTGGCATTAATTTTGCTCAATGTGGCTTCTCTGAAACTTGAACTCGCGTCTTTACGCTTGATAACCCTAGCATATTACCATTTCACTCAAAATGTAAATGCATAATAAAAATGGTGGAGGCCTGTAACCTGTAGATCCTTAACTAATAATTATTTTTAACACATCACTATTTTAGGACTTGTATGTTTTAGGAATTTTGCTTCATTCCAATTCTTGGGTAAGCGTTGAAAATCTGTGTAGATTCGTGGGAAGATGTTTGTGACAGCGAAAGAAGCCCATTTTTTCAAATTGAAAAAAAAAATGAGTTGAGGAATTTGGTCAAGTACTTCTTTTGAAGCCGCTGAATCTGAATGTGATGGAAATCTTCAGTGGTTGTGGATTCTTTGAATGTTTTGAACAATAAGATAACTTCATTGTATTGTTTTAAAAATTGTCAGATTTCCTTGTAATTTTCTTAAAATGAAAGTATATAATTTCATTAAGAAAAGAACCGTTACAGATTTACATTTTGAATTGTCAATTAATTTGGACCAAGAGAAAAATCAGGTGACTCATGATTAATCTCTAATAATTCTTTAGAAACAAATATCAAGAACTAGTATAGGACAGTTTATTCTTCATATCCATGTGACGGGGCCTCCAAATTGGAAATCTTTAATGGAGGGCAGGGAATGGGGGAAGTTTTCAGTTAAGTCATTCTATGTGCACTTGGCTTGGAAGGGAGAGAGATCTCCCTGGCAAGGCTATTTGGTGTACTAAAGTCCCAACAAAAGTGGCATTCTTCTCTTGGGTTGTTGCATGGGACAACTTGAAAATAAGAGGATTTTGTTTGGCTTATAGATGTCCTATGTGCCAAGAGGGGGAAGAATCTATTGACCACTTGCTTATTCATTGCTCTGGTTGCTCAAGATTTGTGAAACTTGCTCCTCTCTCTTTTTGGGTGAGCTTGGCTAATGCCATGGTAGGCAGTAGTTTTGTTGTTTATGTGGCAAGGGGCTCAAGTACATTGTATTTTTTTTGTGCTTTTGGGAAAAAGTGGTAAGATTTTTCAAGAGGAGGTAACTCCCCTTACTAGATTAAAGGAAATTACTATACTTTTGGGTAATTCAATTCAACACATATGTATAGATACTTTTGTAGAGACTTTTGTGGGGGGGGGGGGGGGGGGGGTTGTTTAAGCCTTTCTTTGTAGCTGCCCCTTTTTTTGGTATGCAGTGCCCCCTTCTCGGGTGTTTCTTAAAAATGAATTTATAGTTATAAAAAGAAAAAAAGTCCTCCAACATGCTGCACTTGGAAATTGGAATTAATCTTCCAGAAATTTCTCTGCTTATAAGACCCTGTTTTCAAGCATTTGACGAATATTTTAACTTCCTTAGAAATGAATACCAAGAACTAGGAGGGGACTATATATTCTTAGTGTCCATCAGTCCATGTGATGGCAGGTTGCCAAACTGTAACTCTTCTATTTCTCAACCCCAAGGGAGGTGGCCGAGTAGGCGGTAGACAGCAACTAAGGAGCTTGCCCCTCCGAGGTCGAAACTCAGCGGATGCCACTTTTTCTTAGGGCCAGTTCATATGAGGTGTTGTTCCAGCTTTAATCGGCCTCCCCGCTAGTGAACGGTGGGATTGGTCTCCCGGATTAGTCGGATACCGAGTTATCAAAAAACAAAACAAAAAAAAAACTCTTCTATTTCTCACCTTCCAAAACCCACCATAATGTTGCACTTGGAATAATTCCTCAACAGTTTATTTCCCTAATAAGCTCTAGCATCTGAGTGCATAGAAAGGAAAACATTTTTTGGTGGAGGCTAGATGAAATTACGTAATGCTGATTGAGATGGTTACCTAGCCTTAGCTCTGCACATATAACAATGATTGAGCATACTCCAAGTTCTATTTTGAAGATGATTGACAATCTATTTTAACCCAGACTACGGAAAATCCTTTTGGTGGGAATCCTCAATTCCTAGTGGGAATACTGATTCCTAATGGTTGACACCGGGAAACCTCTTGCATTTTTATAATATCAGCTGTTAACAAATTAATAGGAAATTATTTGAAGCTAGACGGAAATATTCTTATGTGAACTCTCCTGTTTTGCTGAATTATTGTAAAGCAAACTAAAAGCTGCTCAATCATATTAAACTTTCAATTGTCTAAACATTATTCAAGATTCCCAAACCACCCCAAGGTAACTCTGGAAGCCATCCAGACTAGAGCTTTGTTGTCCACAGTGACCAAGTGGAAACAAGGGAAACACTACCAAACTGTGGATAATCACACCATCTATCCAGCCGAACCTCATTAGGTCTTCGTTACCAACTTCATGTCTCACTTCTCTATCAAGGAGCCTACTCCAACAAAACTACCTGTATATAAGCTGGAACCATAGGGCCTGACCATCTCAGCTGCAACTGAACAAGAAGTGATGAGTCATATTTGAAGCAATGATGGAATGCAACAGATGGTCCTCATTCTCATTGCATCTCCTTATGTACTTTATTTTCATAACTTTGTTCATATCTACTTGACTAGCATTAATATTTTCAGCCCCCTTCTCCAGCCTGAAGTGAGCAAACCATTTCACATTCTACCTAGTGATATTTGGACCCATCTTTATTATGCCTTAAGAAGTTCCTCTCCATTCCCTCCAACATTTCTGATAGGAACCATCCTCTCCAATCCTCTCCTGATAGATTTTGATTGTGGTAGTTGGTCCCGAGCAAGTTGAAAACCCTGGAAATCCAAAATTGAAAAGCATCTAACAAAATTTTCTTTAATTTATAATACTGATATATAATGTTCGCGCCATATATGCCACTCAATTCATGCATCCCAAACCCTACCCCTAGGACATCCACCAGCCCATGATGCCAACATGTTATATATCTGAGAGCTGATTAAATTGATAAATTATGAATATGGTAGTTTCTGTTTGTGCCTGAAAGTTTTTAGTCTGGTTGGAGGAGGAACAACTTTGACAAAGTGCATTCCAATTCAAGAGACGGCAACCCCATGCTTTTGTGATTATAAGACTTGTGGAGCTTTTTCACTTCTCAGTGGACAATGGGGGAGAATTCATCCTGTGAATTGTTGAAATTGTGTTGTGAGAAACTCTCAAAAAGAGAGTTCAGTTGCTAGGATCCTATAATTCTAATTTCTACCACTAGGAATTTAAGAGTGTTTGATCTTGACTGAAACTCCTTCAAAACTATATACAAGCTTTGTTACTCTAATGATAAGACAATACCAGCGAGCTAGGTCAGTTGGGAACTCGGTATCAGGGGCTTGTCTATTGTTGGATTTTTTTTTTTTTTTAAATTTTTATTTCATGCAGACTGCCATGTCACCTTGATAGCCAAATGAGAAATAAGAAAGAAACTTGAAATGATTGCCATTCTGATTTATTTCATGCTTCATAGTTTTATTTTGAAGCAAGCTTCTGTCCAGTAGAAATAAAATGTTGTGAAGCTCAAGAGAGTAGTAAAAGTTTGAAATAAGTGAAACTTACACATTGACATGCTTAAACATATAAACAGAAGTTAGATTAAAAAATTAATCTAAAAAATATGATGATGCTTGTATTGGAATTAATGCACCCAGTCATATCACAAGAACATATTTTTTTTTTTAAGCAATAAGAAATGATATGCAGTAGAACATGCAGAAGAATAGGCCCCAACATTTTTTTGCCTCCAAGTGAATAATGTATGCATGGTACCTCTGAATGGAGTTATAAGGTCAGTTGATGTGATTATAACTGTTGAATTGAGTTTTTCCTCAATTTATCGAGATTGTCAATTTTGAGTTGCCTTATTAAGCTGTTGCTTCAAGCTTTCTTCCTCATGGCAGTTGAATGGATTGTCAAGTAGAAATTCCATACAGTGGTTGATCAAATGAGCTTACATCCACATATCCACTTGAGCCTATGGTTGACTAAAGAGGAGGTTAAAAACTGAAACGGGAGGATTTCTCTTCTATCCCTTCACCCCCTCTTTTTTTCCAATATTTCTAATCAATCTCCTCAAGGTATGTAGCAAACTTTTCTTGGTGGGCTTGAGTCTTTTGTCATCACTCAATATTGTTGTGCTTCATAGGGGATGAATGATTGATGAAACACTATGACAACAATGATACTATTTTTTTTTGGTAGAAAGGAAACTAAAGAACAATGATACTATTTGAAGCATAGTTGTTACTTGGAGAGGCAGTCTGTCATTGCCTCTGTTAGTCTTCTCCTGAAGTAATTGAGTTTGTATTTTGCAGGGGAGGGTCCGTCAAAGATGATGAATGCTTCTAGCTACCAAGAGAAGGTTCCAACCCATATTTATGGGAAAAAAATGCAGCGAAGCTTGCCACACTGATGCAAGAATTTTTGGAGTTTCTGACCCTACCCATGCCATTTAAAATCAAAATTTCCAACTCATGCACTTTTTTAACTTTTTCCTAAACCCATGTCCCTCAAAGAGAATTCTTGGCAAAATTGCACGGAAGAGATGTCTCTTTGTTGGAAGACAACACTTGATGTTTGGAAAGACTTTACATTATATTAGAACTCTTTGTGAAGAGGTGCCTTTTGGAAAGATGACTGTATAGGTGCAACTTTGTCAAGAAGCCTCTCTTGAAGAGGCACCTCATTTTGGGAACATGGGTTTGGAAAATAAGTTGAATAGTTTATGGGTTCAAGAAAGTTGATTTTAAATAGCATTCAGTGATTATAAAAATAAAGGAGTATATCCCTCTCCCTCCACTTCCCTCAATCAGGAGCCCAAAGTCCCCGGCATCACTGAATGCTTCCTGGGTAGGGTTAAAAACCCAGAAATTTTCTTTTAGAAATGGTGAACAATTGAACCTTTATATTTATATATCCTAATCCATAGGCTCAGTAACCTTGCAAAGACCCCAAAAAAATAAAGGCAGGCCTCTTGAATATTGCATCCCTGATGCTTACAAAATATATCTTTTTATAACAGAGTGTGACCTTTCTTGGTCCAAGTTTTTGCAGATAACGCCAAGTTATGGTCAATACAAATTCTTTTGCTGGTGGAGAAAAAAATCCTGGAATGCACTCATTGGACACCATAGCTGACCTGACGGGGTCGCACCGTCTTAGAATTCTCCTTGACATTCCATACAGATGACAGAGATTAATCTCCTCCCAAATGATTTGCAGGCATAAAAAGCATCATTTACACAGGAGTCATTATATGAGATGAGGGCCATTACTCTTTATGATTGATGACTAAAAATTGGGCAATGCAACATTGAGTTTCCACTACGAAGTCCTTTTGGCATGTCAAGGGTGGGGACCGGTAAGTATCTTTGCGACCATACACTTTCGACAGGTTTTTCCAGGAATGCAACTGGTCTTCACTTCATCTGCTGTGTTGCAGGATAAACTTCGAGAACCCGTATCCTTTTGACAGGTCGGGCTTGTCGAAATGGAGATATTCATTTTTTTTGCATAGAGGTGGGACCTATCCCATTTCACTAAGTCTCATCTCAGTGTAAGAGAAATGATTGAAATGGAGACACGCTTTTGACTGGTTCTACGTATCTTTTTCCCTTTTGTTTTGGGACCATGGAACTGCCTTTGTTTGGGAAATGGGTTCAATTCATATGAAATGGAAACTGTTTCACTGACAATTCTTCTCTTTTTGAATTTATTGTTTGACAGCCTCTAGCCGTCTAATCGCATATATAGGCCCCATGCTTGCCTTATTGGGTCACAACAGCTATGGCTAAAAGAAGGAAGTCAAATGTCATACGGAACAACTCAAATGAAAAATCATTTGCATGTACTGACACGAGTCTTATTCTTTACTGTTTGTTTGAACACATCTCTAGAGAATTCAGAAGAGAAAAAAATAAAGGAAAAGTAGGAGAAACAAGGAATTTCTAGGAAAAAAGAGAGGGGTCTTTCTTTCATTTTGTTTGACCACCCCTTCTCCTTCCTTCCCCCCCTTTCCAAACGAAGTGTTAACTTCAAAACATTACTTTTACTAAATGGAGCTTAATACATGGGTTTAGCAACAAATTTTTCTTTTATAAAAAATATTGGAATAACTTCATTCACAAAGTACAATAGAATAAAACAATTGTAAAAAATAAAATAAAATAAAAGCATTGTATCTGATATGAAATCCACCAAATTGGAGTTTTCATAGCCAAATCAGAAAATTTTAACATAAGCTGCCTATTTAGCAACCTTAATTTTCAAATTTTTTTACAATTTCTTGAGGGTCTTCTGAAGTACAAGCAAGCAAATACACCCACATCATTTTTTTTCTCTCCTTTTTTTCGGAGAATTTTTTTTCTAGATATTAGTATATATTCCTATGACCTGTCCGTACTAGTAAAAAAATTAAGTACAGACTAAAATCTCTAATGACACGTCAAATGGAATAGCTCCACAGTGCCACGTCAGCATCCATCTCATCCTCATCGTTACAGTTTCCTCCACAGTGAGGCGGTGGAGGTAGCATCAACCCTTCCGCCATATTTGCAAGCAATCCAGGCATTCCGAAAACCGCCTCCTCGTCCATGAAAAACACATTCTCCGGCATCCTCGCCGTCTCTTCCGACTTTACCTCTTGATGATGATCACTATAACCTGTATCAGAAGACTCCGATGGTCGAAAACCCTCAGCCGCCTCCGCCGCAGCTTTCTGGATGTCCTTAGCATTCGTCGATGCCGGAATGGGCAACCGCCACCCCGAGTCAGCAAAATTCAGACAAGCCGACCGTCCCCTTAACGCTATCGCCGCCACATCATGTGCACGTGCCGCCATTTCTGCCGTCGGGAATGTGCCCAGCCATATTCTGGACTTCTTGTTCGGCTCCCGAACCTCGCACACCCACTTCCCGGAGTTCCTCCGCCTCACACCCCTATACACCGGGTGCCGAGTCTCCCGAAACTTCTTCCTTCCGGCGCGCTTCTTCGGATTTCTCGAAGCCAGCAACATTTCCTCATCGGAAAAATTAGCAGCTGGACGAGCACTGCTACCATCGGACAGCAGCGAAGATTCTGGAAACTCCGGTGACCAGTCATCCGACACCAACGGAAATGGATCAGAATAGTTTGAGAACATATCCATTAAAACAGAGTAGAGTGTAGTAGAGTAGAAAGAGTGAGCTCTTTTTTTCTCTTTCTTTCTTTCTTGGGAAAGTTTAAGAAGTTCTGAGTTTCAGTTTGCTTGTTTCGGAAATGGGCACAATTATATGATATAATGATTATGACTCTGCATTAAGTGATTCCATATATATGTGTATCTATATATAGATGCATATACACCCTGTACACGGACACGGAATCTGATAAGGAGCCAGGCTGGTCACCCACGGTTGCAATAAGTGGATTGAAGAGAATCTAAGGAAGAAGTGTGGATGGTACGATATGATACAGCTGTTATAGCCCCAGTCCAGTTGTGGGCTTATGTCTATATGACACGTGTGTTATTTGACTTGCAATGTTTTTTTGATCGGTTTTGTTTTC
Source organism: Nyssa sinensis (assembly GCA_008638375.1). Lineage (NCBI taxonomy): Eukaryota > Viridiplantae > Streptophyta > Magnoliopsida > Cornales > Nyssaceae > Nyssa > Nyssa sinensis. The sequence continues at coordinate 4,226,879 of CM018041.1, read as the reverse complement.
TTGTGCACCTGTCAAAACTTTATCCTAGATCAAGTGTACTAAATCATGTGCTGTCAAAGTCAAAGGTCATTGATGTTGATACTACGGACTGCATGGAACTTCCTACTTATGTTGGGTACTACGAGACCAAAGTGCTCGGCGATTTTATTCAGTTGACTGATTCAGCCGTATTTCATTTCCAATTCTCCCGCCAACTCCTACCTTACTCTGAAAATTTTAAGGTAGATTAGGGTGTAACTCCCACGGCTTGAGATTTGATTGACTCGTTTTTAAATTTTATTTAAGTTTTAAAATAATTAATTTGTGTCCGTTCTGAATTTTATATTAAACTCAAACAACTCAACTTGAATTTGTCTGATTAAAATTATTAGTATCGAGTTCAATCTAAGTCTGACTTGAATCCAATTATTAATTTTAAATTTTATTCAAGAATTTTTAAATAATTTGTAGTCCTTTTTTCTATTTTGATCATTTTAATAATTTCTTTCAATTTTTTCTTTTAGAAGAAACTAAAAACGTTAAAATAATTCATTCAATATAATTTAATTTAAAAAAAAATGTTAGAGGTTAACAAAATTTTAAAATTATAAGAATATAAATAGTAATTCTTAGAAGAAATTTTAATTAAATTAATGATGGATAAATAAAGTATAAAAAATATAATATATAAAATATTGAATTCGGGTTCGGGTGCGGTTTGGATTTTCAAAGTCTCAATCCAAGTTCAATCCTAATTTAAATTGAGTTTGAGTTTTTTTGCTCAAACCCAACTTAAAGTGTAAAAAATAAAACCCAAGTTCTAAAAATGAAAGTCGGTCTCAGATTGGGTTTAGGTTAACCCGTTCAAGTTATTGCACTCCTAAGGTAAATTATATTGATTTTTCTTAAAATTTTGACAATCAAATTGATTTTTTATGAGATTTATGAAATAACACTTGACCCCCTAATATTTTTTGAAAAATTACAAATATCTCATTTAGTCAATTTTTTTCAAAATGACAATACTGCTATTTTATTTTATTTTTATATTTTTTTAATTTGGCCAATTTCTTTCTTCTATTTTTTATTTTCAGATAAGTATTAATTAAATACTTAAATATATTTTTGTATAAAATAAAAAAAATGAAAAAGATTGGAAGAAATTAGTCAAAATTAAAAAAAATATATAAAAAAATGAGATGATTTTGTTACTTGAAAAAATAATTGAAGAAAATAATTATAATTTATTAATAAAAATAAAACAAATTAATATAATTTCAAAAAATTTTAAAAATATCAGTATAATATTTTTATTTTTTAAAGTAAGTATACTTGATAATGAATTTAATTCGTAATAAAATGCATGATTAAATTGAAAACTTAAAACTAGAGGGCGATTAAGAGCAGCCAAGAATGGAGTGCAACTGTAAAATCGGCGAGTAATTTGAGCAGTCCAGAAAGTTCCAGGAAGCTGAGCAGTGAGTTTTAGAGAGGGGGGGGGGGGGGGGGGGCGGGGGCGGCCGGACTAAAGTGGGCTAACAACTGACGTGGTACCTGGAAGAGCACAACCTTTTTGGATCTGACGTCACAGCAAGAAACCGTTAATCAATACCCGGGAACGGACAGTTAATAACTGCTAAGAATAGGGGCGGTGGTTTGTTACGCGGAAACGCGTGGACCACGTGCTCATTCCCAATAAATTAATAATTAAAATAAATCTTTCTGGGCCACACTTCTGAAAAATCCACACTCTTGCAAAAACAAAAAAAGGAAGCTAGTGAGGAAAGCGGGAGTGTCCACTTCACCACTTCAAAATGAGTGCGGTTGAACGAAAACCGATCATTCTAATTCCGTGTTCCGCAATAGTAGTGACTTATCTTTCTGATTTTGCTGGTATCCAGACAGAAAATAGGTGGATTGAATCCAACTCGAAGTTGATTTTGATGTGGTGACCACAGTCTCATTCATGACAGGATGGTCCTGAATCCTTTGTTTTATTATGATGACAGAGAAAAAATATGGACTTGATTAGGACTTGTTTGGTCCTCCTTTCTATTGGATTTGGCCAAGTGTAGTGCTGATCATTTGGGAAACTTGTGCGTTGGCTTAGTCTTAGAGATTGAGTAGTCCACTTTAAATCTAAGGTTTTGAGTGATTTGACTCGGTCTGGATAACTTTGATACATCCATGATTCTGAAACTTTGATGGGATTCTTTTGTTGAACCATTCAAAATAACGTGAAAGTAGATTTTGCAATTATACATATATATATTTTTGGCTTTTAGTTAAAAAGTACAAGAACGTTCTATGTGATTATTAAAAAAAATTACTGTACAAGTACGTGCACGGTTGTTATTGACATACGTGTTAATACCTAACTCAACAAATAACACTTGGACGTGTATATGTTGAAATTAAAGTATTGTACAATCACCTAATTTATTAGACAGTTACTCATAACTCGTGTGTTTAGACACCCAATTTACTTAACTTAGGCAACATAAATTTGCCCTAAAATAATTTGGGTCATTTTTAAGTTCAACTATTTTGTCATACTTCAAACCTAAATGTGTAATAAAATTTCGAAGATTAACTTTTCAAACAATCCTAATATATCACCTGATTTAGCTCTGGATGAAAGCATCTACAAACATAGACTTCAAAGCATGAATAAAATGTGAATTAAATAGTGTGTATTTATTTGGTATAACTATGTGTAGTCATGAATTCTTGTTCCATAAAAGCTGTAATAAACTCTTTTTTTTATAATATATAAGCATCTAAAAAAGGAAATGAACTATATCTCAATAAATTTGAGAAGAATATTTCAATCACAATTTTTTTAAGAGCCAAATGAAGTATACATGCATTGCATGTGAAAAACTCAATATGACTACCGACAACTAAGGATCAAAAGTAAAGTTTTAATCATGAAATATGCTAAATTAATTCATAATCATAATGAGATTTTGGGGATTCTCCATGGTATAATTTTTGCTAGGGAAGTGGATATCCATAGCTTGATTTTGGAGAGTGATTGTCTTCCGGTTATCTTGATAGTGCTGTCCCCCGAGGAGGATTGCTCTGTGCTGTGTTATCTTGCTGAGGATGTTAAATGAGATTTAAAGAAGTTCAAGGAAATCTCTTGTTTCCATGTTCGTCGCAAAGCTAAATCTGTGGCCCATGCTATTGTAGTTTGGGCTCGTTCCTTATTGTCGAATGAGTTTTGGTTAGAAGCGCTTCCCGTTCTCTTTTCTCCTCTGTTGCGTGTTGATGCTATGCTGCCTTTTCAGCAGGGTTGCTGTGAGTTTCTGCTTGTCTTTGGTGGCTTTTTTTTGTTCTTTTTGTTTTTGGTTATAAAAAATAAAGTATTATTAATTTGCTAATTAATGCACATTATTGTTTCCCTCTTCTATTTTTCTTTGTTGTGGACTGGATGTTTCATAGTCAAATGACTCAAATTCTTACAAACATTCACTTTTTCATGTATTAAATTGTGATGAATTATGTATTGTATTTATTTTAAATTAGAACTTTTATTAAATGTCGTATGCATTCTAGATTGATTGATTTTTTATTTTATGTTATTTTTGTCTACTTTTACATATTAATTTATTGAAATGAAATAAATATGATACACTAATTAGATTATCTTAATAAAATAATGTCTCAGAGACTTTTGTGTCGTATTGTTTAATTACGGGATCACTTAGACACCCGAGTGACAAGTTAGGTGCATAGCTTAGGATCGCTCAAGCAATTTCACAACTATGAATATACAATGTACGGATTTAGGCCCAACAATTAGTTACCATATTTTTTTGGGACAACTGTGGATATAAAAATTATATTTAGAGGGACATAATTATATTTTTAACCATCTTATAATTAATATTTAATAATTTAATAATCTCAATTAATTAAGAAATCTATTTTAGTAATTAATAATATTTAAAAAAAATCCTTTATAATATTAATTTTTAGAATAGAAAATACATATACTTATATATATTATAAAAATTTATTAATGACTAAAAAGATATATTTAATTAAAATTAGATATTATATACATAGATATATTTTAATTACAATTTTCACCACCCTTTCAAATATCTACACGTCCTATTCTTTCTTTTCCTAACAATTGTAAATGTATAAGAAAGTTTTTTATTAAAAAAAACATAGTAAAATTTAATAATTAATAACTTTTGAGTTTACCAAGATTATTAATTACTAAAGAATTAACAGTATATATTAAAATCTTGAAAAGAGATCTTATGAAAATAAAAAAATTGGAAAACCAATCTTGATTTTTAAATAATTTCAGGAAAATAATAGAAAAAGGTGAATATTTAAAAATTTTGGGGCCCCTGGGTCCCTCCATCGGCCATTGCTTAGGGACATGTTCCTATGAAGAAAATTTGAGAAAAGGTAATGTTAATTTATTTCTTTATATATATATATATATATGGTAATGTGAACCTTCAACTAACGTGAATGATTTCTTGCTTGAATTGAACCAGGAAATTAGGAAAAAAGAAAGCAATAAATAATAAATTTCCCATAAAGAGAATGAACCTTTCTGATGATTTATCATAAACCTCACACTTTTTTCATATCTTCATCGAAAGAGGTAGATAGATATGCTTTTCCCCTCATGTCTAGGGTTGCTTTTGGAGCAGTCCCTAAATTGGCAACAATACACACACACATATATATATATATATATATATATATAGCTTTTCCATTTTCTTTGCACAATCCGCCAAACTTGAGCTTCTTGTGTAAATTTTGAAGAGGAATGTCATATTTGTTAAACTACAATCCCAAATTTTTATTTCAAATAATATGAATATGTATAATTATATCACATTAATTATATAATTTAGTGCACTGCTAATTATTCTGTATCACATAATTTTGAACAAAAATTTAAAAAACGTTGCATTATTGACTTTGGAAAAATCTTATTCAATTCACACTCACTTTTGTAAGAAAAAAGTTTCATTTTAAAACTAAAAATTACTCTAACATGTTATAGAATCATTATATTTATTTTCAATCAAGAATATTTGTGCAATTTTTTAAAAAATATAAAACTCCTTAACAAAATTAAAGAAGAATGTGAATAAGAGATTTTTTAATTTTTTTACTTGGTGGTCAAGTCACTTGATCACCTATATATACAATAATGAGAAAATTTATATATTTTTCTAATTTCATGGACCATTGTCTCTATAATAATAATTAGCTCTTCAACCATGAATAATTAACCATCCTCCTGTGAATTCAAAGTGGAATCATTAAAAGATGAATCATTATTGCCATCTTCTCTTTTGATTATTGGTTTTTGCATTAGAGGGGGATCTTGATCTCTCTGCAATTCTGTTGGTGTAATTATGAGAAGATGTTAAAGGTTCCTCGGGGTTAGTTATTTTTATAATTTGGATGGTCTCCTCTACTCTATTTTTTTTAAAATTTATTATAAAGTTTTTATGTATAAGAATTTTGAAAAATTTATACCTATCCTCTCCTGAGGTTTCTGACAATTACATAAACATCCCATATATTTTCTGAAATAACACTGGTCCCCTTTTGGTTTCAATATTTATAACAAATTCCCCTTTACCGTCAATAACCGTTAATTGACCTAACGTCATTTGATGATGTAAATAATTTTTTTTGTCTAAATGTCAGTTTTACTCCTTACAAGTAGTGGTTAAATGACAAAACTACTCTCACTTTAATAATAATTTTTTTAATTAAAAAAAGACAAATTTCTTCAACCATCTCCTCTCTCTCTCTCCAACCCAAATTCCTCTCTTCTCTCCATCAATCTGTTTTTTCAATTCTATGCTTGGTCTCTCAAGCTCTGAGGACCAATCCACTCTCTCTAAAGGCAAAGTAGTTCTTGCATTTGAAGAAAATGGATATTCTAAAATTGGGGTTAGATTTGATAGATCTATTCCAGAAGGTAACGATCTTGGGGGCCTTTGTGAAGAAGAACATGGTTTCTTTTGCGCTGGTGAGTTTCTGACCCATTTCTCCTTCTGTTGATCTATATCTCCGCACTTCATTTTTTTTGGTAATGTTCTGTTGCTTTTTTAATCACTCTTTGGAGTGATGGCAATCCGATTTTTTTCGAGTCGGATGTAGCCCTTTTTACTTAACTGGTTAACATCTTTTTATGTTACATATTGAAGTGTCGTGGTTATACTTTTAATTGTGATGCAATCTAAGAGTCCCCTTTTTATAGGTTGCTGCAAATGAATGTAAAAGCAGTCCATTGATTTTATTTGTGAAAGACATAGAGAAGTCTTTGGTAGGGAATCCAGATGCATGTGCAGCCTTCGAGTTTAAGCTTGAAAATTTACCGGAGAATATTGTGGTTATTGCTTCCCATACCCAGTTGGATAATTGTAAGGAGAAAGTAAGTAAGAATGTTGTTGTGTCCTACTTATTCTGCAAGTTTATTTTACATGTCTTAAACGGTATATATTTTGTACATGCTTTGCAGTCCCATCCTGGTGGTCTTCTATTTACGAGGTTTGGGAGCAACCAAACAGCACTGCTTGACCTTGATTTTCCGGTATGCTGAATATAGTTTGTGTAGCTCATCTGTGAGAACACGGGTCTGCTCGTTGAAGTCATAGCAGCCAATGGTCTCAAGGGCACCGGCGGTCGATGAGGCCGAATAGTCCTCGGGCGTAAAAGAGGAGGAGTCATACAGGGTAGGGCCGAGAAATTGAGAGAGAGAAGTGATACAGGGTAAAGTAAATATGATACGAGAAAGAAAGAGGGAAGGGAAGAGAAGAGAATTTCTGGCTTTAAAATAATTATTAAAATATAAGGGGTAAAATAGTAAATGAACAGATTCTGTTAACGGCGTTTAGGAGACAGGTCTAACAGGGGGACAGTGTTATTTCAGAAAGTATAGAGAAGGTTTCTACAATTGTCAGAAACCTCAGAGAAGATAAGTGCAATTATCTCAAAAAATTTTTATATATCATTTTTTTAATACAAAAATAAAAAATGAAATTGTGTGTGAAATCTCGAATCAAATTATGCCCAATAAAACTTTTACCATTTTGAATAGGACCCATGTCCTCAATCTTTTTTATTTATAAATACATAAAAATAGGAGTCATCAAATGATACATATGTGGGCCCAACAACCCTGGCTTTAAGAGTATAAACTGGGACCTACGATGGATTATAGAAATAATGTTTGAAATTTTTAATTTAATTTTATATGTATCTTTAATATGATGTGTTTGAATGTGATACATTTAAATTTTATAAGATGTAATTTTTAAAATTATTTTATTTTGATACATCAATTAAAAATATAATTTAGGCATCTAACACTGAATAATGCACTTTTCGGTAAAGCATTGCTCTACTATTTGGAAACAGATTGGGTGCTAGGAAGATGCCAAGCAAAGGGACTTCCACACACATCACTGTGTGAGTGTATAGTGATCAAAGTTTCTTCTCCCAATTTAAACTTTGGGGGATCTTGCTTTCCAAGAACAAATCTATATATGTTAGGTCAATCATAACTTTCCGTACAATATTCAAAAAAAAAAAGCAGCCAAAAATGGAAAACACCTTTGAAGATTGATGGTACATTCCATTATAATTTTGATGGCCAACTTGCACTTATTTTCTTTCATCATGAGGCAGGATTGAATTGGTTCCTTTAACTTCTTTGTCGTCTTTGACTCCACATGCCAAGGAAACTTAGAGAATACTGTTGTTTGGGAATTACTATTCAATTCCCACTTAAAAAGTACTATTACTCACTTTGGCTTTATAAGTTTATTATGAATTGTTGACTTTGACTTTATAGGCCTACGCAACTAATGTGAGACGCTAATATTCTTACTTTGGAGTAGGCACGATCATAGTTCTAATATTATGTTAGACACGTGACTCAACTCTCACTTAAAAATATTGTTCACTTTGGTCGACTAACCTACTAGCTAACCTATGCTTCCAGTTCAATGACGAGCCTTCATAAGTTTGTTTTTTTAAACTTTAATCTCAAAAGACGTCTCTCCGATAAAGATGTCTCTTGTCATTTTTATAAGTTTATTATAAACATCGTTTGCAATTAATATGGAATGCCAACATATCCCTACCACTTCTCTAATTTTTAGACTATCTAATAATTAAAGTACCATGTCTAATATGCACTTGAGCTTACATTAAGATTAGTCCAATTAAAACACCCCATCAGATATAAGTTCGTAGTTACAATATATTGTCCATATTCTTAAACGAGATTAATGCACTACTTTAGTAGTATGTCCTAATACTATCTTGCAGCAACACATTAACTCCCGAAGAATGCCTCATTTACCTTCAAAATGAGGTTTGAACATTTCATGTTAGACTGAATCATATGACTAAAATTTAAGACACTGGCACTAAGAGTTGTTAATTATTAATGAACTTCCAAACAACTAACTAATTAACGAGTATTAAAAAGCCCAACCGAAAGGAGAAAAGAGAAAAGGTGGCTTCTACCTTGGCCTATTTGCTGGCGGGTCCATTTCCTTCATTGAAATCCACTTACCAAGTTAAACAAACAGTTAAACCACCTGGATTGTTGTCAAATAATAAATACGTTATGGATAAAATTTTAAATTTGAATCTCTTTTGTATCGATATATAAAAAAAAAAAGAAAAGAAATTTAAACAAAGAGTTGAAGGTTGGATTTTCCAAAGGAAACTTTTGTCTATTGAAAAAAAATTTAGTGGCAAGGCAATATTAAATTCCTCTTCTTTTACTTTTCTTTTTTATAATTTGAAATCGAGCTCATCAATTGTAATTTTGAATTGCATGATTTGATTGTAAATTTGTACTCTTTATTATAACTATTTCATACAAATTTTATTTGCGGAGAAGGTGCTCTCAATCTTACACTCTTAAACACTTAATAATTCTAAAATCTTCAAGTAGAATTAGCCCTTAGGATTCAGTTTTCTATCTAGCTAGTGCATATCAAAATTGGCATGCTAAATTAGTGATGTCATGTGATTACTATAATATGAAATATGACTGTTAGACTTTGTTAGGTTTTCTAGGCTTACCTACCAAAAATCACTGTATTAGCATGAGACTGAACAGAACCAAAAAAGAAAAAGAGATTCCATGGAAATAAAAACAGAGAAAATCAGTAAGCAAAATATATATATATATATATATATATATATATGGAGCTGTACTGTACACACTCTCTCAAACCCTTCAGATGGCTCAGTCACTCAACGACTAGAATCTAAGCAAGCCTATCAGCTTCATAATTCAATATAATGATGCTGAAAAAAAGAGGGAAGAAAAAAAAAAAAAACCCAACACTGGTTGAAATCATGCACTCTATTTATAGAAAAAATCCAACCATGTTTCTGCGCAATTATTTTATTTATACTGCTTATATATATAATCGTTTTCGATGGAGGGTCGAGGACCCTTGTCAGGGATAGCTCCATAAACTTTCTCCATCTGGATTCTCCGGCGAGTCATCAGACGGCGGCGACTTCATCCTGGGCGGGCTCACGAGCATTCCCCCTGCCATGTCCACCAGCAAATTCGGCATATCAAACAGTGCCTCCTCATCAATAAATTCTTCACCTGACGTTCTCTGCATCTCCTCTTTCTCAGGTTGGCTCGGTACTGGGCTCTCACCGGATTCAGGCTTTGGTAGCTTTGACGCTGCTGCAATCGCCGCCGCGGAGCGTATATCATTGGCGGATGGAGATGCAGGGATGGGATAAGAAAGAACGGAATTTGGAAAGTTTAGGGCTGTGTCGGGGCCTTTCAGTGCTAGCGCAGCTACATCATAAGCGGCGGCCGCCATTTCAGGCGTCGGATACGTACCGAGCCAAATACGCGTAGTCTTACGTGGTTCACGTATTTCCGACACCCATTTACGGCTCCGGCACCTAATTCCGTGATAAATCGGGTGCTTTCCGGTCGAACCGCTGCTGCCGGACGGCGAAGCAATGGTGGTTTGATGCTGTTTGGGTGATGGAACGTCACTGGGTGCTTGGTTTTCTAGGGGCAGGATAGAGAGAGAAAGCATAGAAGACTCCGGAGGGTCTAATACTAATGGGTTGGTTGGAGGGTCAATTTGGCGCACGTTAGCAGGATTAGCCATGCATAATATGGGGGGGTGTTAGGTGCAAAGAAAGGTTGTGTTTGGCTGGGCTTTTTAAGGGAAATCAAAGCTAATCGCTAATGCGCGGCCAATTCGCGGACCCCGTTTTTGTGGGGGCTGTGTTGGTTAACAATTTAGGCAATTTTGTTAACGTTTTGTAGACATGATGCTACGGTGTGCACACGTTTTAGGCGCAAGCTAGCAATTAGCTGTTTCCTATCTACTTGATCACCATCTTAGGCTTCTCTCTCTTTAGCTTTTATATTTACCACGTGTTGAAATATTTGTAAGAAGTTATTCAATACCACATGATTTTGTGATTTTAAACATGACCATTATATTTGGACAGTAACACTACCTAATCATTATTAACAAAGAGCTGGCTCTGGAAGGAAAAAAAAAAGGTCTGTTGGCCAAGTAATGGGAAAGAATTTCATATTTATTTATATGAATTATGAGATATGACATATATTTAATATGAGTAATACTATAGTTAGTAGATTTTTTTATGAAAAATATTTATGTAAATGAGTTGGTAGTGTTTTATTAATTTTCTATCACATTATATCATATATGTAATATAGAATCAATATAACACGATCAACTCATATGTGTCAATTATTTGGGTAAAATAAAATTGTCAGCATAGCATTACTCATTCAATATCCATGATTATAGAGTCATTTTTAGTATTATCTTACTATGAGTGGTAAAAAAATATAGTTCGAAAAAAGTGTGATCTAAAAGAGTATATTTTAAATTAAGTTGTGAGTGCTTGGATAAATATATTTGAATAGAGTTAAATGATATATAGTGTTTGAATAAGCTGTTAAAAGTATTGAATACGTTTTATAATAAATGAGCGTTTCTAAAATAGGAGTTTGAAAAAAAAATATTTTACCGACACTTTTTAAAAACGAACGTTTGGACTTGAAAACACCCAAACATGCGTTTTGAAAATTTCGAAACAAAATTTGAAATGACCAACATCATGTATATGCCACGTGGCAGACTTTGAAATGCACTAACATGAAGTTTATTTTTAGTACTATCTTAAGCCATTTCCAACAATGACTTAAATTTTTCCTCAAATTGGAATAAAAAATTGAGTAAAAATCTCATTTGAACTTGATACTTTCCAACAATCCCTTAGTTTTTACTCAAATCTTTTTTAAAAAAAGTTTCTACATTGTCCCAAAAATATTATGTCATATCTCGAAAGTTTTAAATTTTTTTGGAATAGTAATTTGAGTTTGTGAATAGTACTCTACTAATTTAGACTTGAGTTTGAGTAAAAAATTTAGTATGAGTTTAAGTCTACTACTGAAAGAAATTTTTTACTCAAATTTAATTTTAGATCTGGATTTGACTCGTTCGCTCAAGATGCCTTTACCACTAGCCTCTTTTTGACTTTAGAAAAACACCCACTTAATTGAAGATTAACTAGAAGTAGCTTACCCAACTTACAAACGACATCGACACCTAACCCACTCAAGAAATTGTTTGGTAGGTTGGGTCCAAGGGCACAAATATGCTCAATTTTTGCAAACATATCTCATGGAATACTTGAGAAAGCTACAAATCAGCTTGAGGCTAAAGTTGCCCAAGTCAAACCTACTAATCAAGTGGCTTAGATTGAGTTGCATACAAGTTTGGGTTACATGTTTATATGAAAATAGACAAGTCGAACAAAAACACCTCTCAATATCTTGAAGGCACCCATAGTTTCCCTTTTTTTAAGGTAAGGGCTGCGAAATTTCCAATCATGTCCAATTGCTAAAATGCATCATGCACCTGACGATAAGGGACTTCACGCTAGAAGAAAACCTTCCTGACTACAACAGTCTTACAGTCTTGTCACACCGGTTAATGAATTAGGTTTAGGTCTCAGAGGTGGTACCAATGAGTTATTTGTAGTTAATTTAAGGAGTTATTTGTGGTTAATGCTAGATAAAGACAAGGGTGGGACTATAGGTGGGTTAGGCTGCACTCTAGCCCATTGTAAATTTTAGAAAATATTTTTTATACATCTAAAATTTTGACATTTTTCAAAATAATATATCTTAAGATTTTAGTCAAATTCAATTTTTACCCATCATTTCTTTCATTCATCACCCAAAATTTAACCCACACCCAAATTTTTTTGCCCGACCCAATTTTTACTTATCATTATCTCATTTTCACCTCAAAATTCGATTAAATTCTTTGTCAAATTTGTTTTAACTCCCTTTAAATTTTTTTTCCTGATTTCGCCCTTACATGGAGACACTTAAAAGCACGTATGCAGTTGGCAAGTTTCTCACAAACTTGAAGTTTCATATGTTAAAATTGGGTCATTCAGTGAGGAGTCCACTAAAAGTACAAAAATTATTATCAGGATCTAAATTTAATAACTCATCAAATTCTTCTAACCTTCAATGACTGAAATACCTTTACATTTTTAAATCAGTTCATTATTCAAAAGACAAACGTGTGGCTTTAAGTACCGAATTCCGTTAAATAAGGAAGAGCTACAAATTTTGTTTCCAAAACTTTAAAATTCAATAACTTGAAATTTATAATCCATTTTTAATAAAAATTATATACTTAGATTCTAAACATCAAGATCTATCAAACAAGATCCATATTCAATATGAAAGCCTGAATAAAAAAAATCATTCCAAAGTGTAAAATTTTGTCAACAAAAGTATAAAATTTACACTTTTACAGTGAAAAGCTTTGTCGTAGCTAAAAGTGTAAAATTTTACACTTTTCTAAAATTATAAAAATTCAAACTTTTATAAAAACAATTGAGAAAATTCATTGGCCACATGTTGAACGCTCAAAATTAACTTTCAAGATTGTTAAAATTGGTCAAAAATAATAATTTTTAAAGTATAAGTGATTAAAAAACTCACTAATTATAAAAGTATAAAATTTCGCATAATCACAAAAGTGTAAAATTTGATCATTTCACTCAATAGAGAGTGTAACGAGAAGAGAAGACTAACAAAGTGAATACTTGTTCACTTCACATATGTTTGAAAAAGAAAAAGAAAAGAAAAGAAAAGAGAGAGAACACCCACACATGAGGAAATTTTCATATAAGAAAAAAAATGAAAATAGAAGAAAAAGAATATGAATAAAATGGTTAGCAAATACTATAGCAGACAGGAGAGAGATATTTGACATGTCGCTTCATTTTTTAGGGGTGTCCGTGGTGAAGGAAAAAATGGGAAGAAAAAAAAGATCAGTATTTGGTGCATAATCTTAAATTAAGTATTTGACACTAAATTATCATTGACTTTCAAGATAGTAGAGATTTGTTAAAAAAAAAAGCAGTATTTGGTTATAAAAAATGTAAAATTTACACTATTGATAAAAATTCAAAAAATTCAAAGACTAGTAAGTCAAAATTGTTTAGAAATGATGTTTCCAATTCATCTTTCTCTCTCTCTTATGCACACACACACACACAGTTTCTAACTCTTAATTTAGCTTAAACAATTTAAAGTTGTGGTTTTAGGCAAAAATTGCAGAAAGTTTGTAACTCTGCAAATACTATCTTCTAGTCTACAAACACAGCTACATACATTCACTTACATGGATACAAAACCATTCACAAAAAGTAAGCTATATATCTAACATTCCTTGAACCTATCTCTGTTTTCTTCTTTGGCACTACACAGACTCAATAGACTCACCTTATCCCTTACCTGCATCACATGCTTTGTTTGGGAAGTAGGTGCATTTACTTTGACATTGCATCATGCTCTAAAGGAACCAAGATGGTGCATCATATACCCGAGCCATCAATTCTCGTAAAGACTCTAGGAAATACAATATCAAATCTAATATTTAATTTAACATAATCAATCTTTTACATTATCGAGAATGATGCACAATTACAACTAAATATTCAAGGAAACCAAGCCAATGACCTAAATGTTGTGTGAGATGGAAAGCCAATAGATTTGAAATCGATACAGGTAAGCTAATAGAATCCAAGAATCCTTCACAGTGGGTAGCTCCAGTGTTCGGAAGCAATATTGACAATCCTGATGGCATGTGGCGGCGGTAAAATTGATGGTCAATAGTATGGTCATGGGTTTGCACAAGGATACAACGAAAGGGAAAGGAGAGGTGATGGTGAGATTAGGATTGGTGCGGTAATAAAAAATAAAATACAAGAATATTGTTGTCATTTAAAAAAAAAATTAAAATAGTCAGCCAATAAAAATAATTCTCATCTAAAAAGAATAACTCAACTGTGTTTTAACTTAAAATAATACTAAATTATACCTTATAATAATTAAATACTTTTACGAAGACTTGAATCTAGTTAACTCTTTAAAATTTTATTTTGAAACTTGGTAAAACATCAAACATGTTTTTGAAAGCACAAGGGAACAGTGCCTGAAGCTCTCACATGTTGTGTACCAATGCTGTCAATATCACAGCCCGCTTTCACGAGGCCTTATGACCTGTAATGGCAGCAAAAACCTTGTGACCTGCCACAGCCGTATGAATAGCTTGTTCCCTCTACAGGCCACAGGGAAGTGAAGAAGTTGGTCCCAGCTGTGTTCATCTCTCTCTAGTCTCCGCTGACGCACTACTGTCAATAGCCGTTATTTCGTTATCTGAATAACCAAGAAACAACTCTCTTTCTCCGTTCCCAATTTTCACCGTGTAAGCACTGATCTTCACCATTTTCCTTTCAAACCCTACCCTCCGGATCTCCTCGCGACTAGATCCTTCAAGTTCTTTAGGGTTTCCATTCAACACCACCACCAATTTTGGAATCCGAAATTCTCAGCCACTCTCGAGGTACAAATGCTGAAACTTATTCCGAATTACTCGATTTGATTGATAATGGAAGCTTCTTCATAATCAAGAAGAGCCTATTTGGTCCCCTGTTGATGTGGTGAACCGAGTTTGTGGAGGCAGAAGCAGAGGCGATTTGGTTAATCGGGACGGCTAATATCTCCCAAAAATCGGCAGTTGATGTCGAATCGACGGGCTGTGAGGCCGGACAATGTTGTTCTGGAGCTGTAGAAGCAGGCAAGTGTTTGTTTTGTTCTTTGGTTTAGTTTTTTTGTTTTGCATCACTGCTTGATTTTTTGGGGCAGCTTGGTATTAATACATGTCTAATTTGAGCAGTTAAAGATCGAAAATGACGAGGTTTACATTGTTTATTGTACACTAAGGCTCCGTTTGGCGGAGTGGCGCTGTCACCATTGTGAACGTCTGCTGCAGAAGCTACCCTGTCAAGCTTTCCCCAAGACGCTAAGAAAAGCATTGCGGGTCGCTGGGTTTTCAGGTGTGCATTAGGTAGCTTTGTGAAACTCTGGACAGTGAATTATTGCGGAAAGTTTTGACATAAAAGAACCCAACCAAAAACCCATGGAATTAAGTGTTTCACACACAATAGGGCTACAACTGATAGTGAATTTATTCAACAACTTGAATAATGGAGACTACATGTACTTGAAATCAGGGGGGTTTCCGAAACAAAAATCCCAAAGAGAGTAGAAAAACCAAGAGCGCAAACTCTTTCAATTAGACAAAAATTTCCAATAGTGCAGAAGGTTGCTCTATTTGGGGAAATTTTGCCACTGGCTTGTTCTAATTAGGGATTTGTGTGACTATAGGAACTTCAATAAGCAGATTAGGTTGTTATTTTTTACTCAATAGATTGGAGAAACTGTGGAATGAGTATAGTGTTGCATTCGTATAAAACAGCACCCGAGGGAAGAGAATGAAAAGAACATTGCCTCTCAGTTTTGATCTTATCTAACAATAAAACCAAAAATAGATGGATGGAAAACATTCAGAAGTGGGGAAACTTACTGGAAATTCGTTAAATTTCTCAATCTGTTTCAATGAGTGAATATGGTCAAATGAATTGTAGTAAGAGAACTGATTTCTATCACACTGTTTGTTTATCTTAAATCCATGGTTTAACTTCAATTGTTGCAGAGTTCATTTTTAGAGCCAGGATAAGCAATTGAACTCGAATATGTTTTCTTTGAGTGGTACTATGTTTTTGCCATTTGGTGCCGGAAGTTGTATTATAAATTTGGTTAAGTATGAAGGATTTATATTGGTTGTTGCGTGCCTCTGAAGCAGCCTTAACTATTCTTCTTTCACATGACAGGGATTCAAGCTGAACTCGCACTACATCTACCATTCTTTTGGGAATGAGGTAGTTAACTTGTCAAATAGATAATCCTTATATGTATTGATGAAATGAAAAAAATTAGAAGAGTGTTTACTCACATCATCCCAAGTCATGAGAATTGCTTTCCTAATATGCAGTTTTGCACTGCTCGAAAGGTATATGAAAAGTTGTGCACAAATAATTTTAGGGATCGGCCAATTGAAATGACTGTATGTAAATTTTGGCTTGCATAACATATGGACTGATGTGTTCTATTAAGTAAGGTTCATCTCTCTGAAATAGTCCTAAACTTTTTAAGTTTCTGGTCATAGGTTTTTTTTTTGGGGGGGGGGAATCTACGGACTGCTAATATGCAGTTTTGCACTGCTCGAAAGGTATGATTGATTTATTCCTTGGTCTTTAAGTTGGAGGCTGGATTATTTACAGGGGTAGTTACTCTTTATACCTCTATTTTTATATGCCCCATGCTAGTGGTTCAGTTAAGATCATTACATCCCATCCAGGAAGCATATCACAGTGGGGTAAACTGTAATTAGCCCTTATTTATTCATATGTAGTGCTACATATGACAAAAGGATAATTTATTTGCTTCTAAATAATCTGGTCTTGCAGCTTGAAAGGGCTTGGAATTCTATAAAATGGAATGATTAAATGCTTTATATTTTCAGAATTGTTAAGAGAGTTCTTAATTATGTTTTGATGATTCAACACATTGTTGCCATTCTGGTTCTTATTACTTTGATGAAAATAGTTGGAGAAATTATGCTGCTTTCATTTACATCCCTGCAGCCTAAAGTTGGTTCCTCATACTGAGTGGTGTGCTACTGTTCTTTCAGTATCTTGCATGGTCTCTGAAGTGGAGCAAAGCTTTGAATAACATTAAGGGAGTTGCAGGGTACTGGAAAAGGCCACATGAACGAAGTGATATATGCAGGAAACTTGCTGTCTTCCCAACAATGAATGGTGAGAATCACCCTACCATGGTGGTGTTGGAATCCGACTGTGAGGTAGCCATTATCCTCCTCAAGAACAAAGATTTGGTACAATACGTCGATAGAAGACAGTAAGGAGTACGCCTCAGGACTTCAATGTTGCATATTCTCTCACACTCTCCACAAAGGCAACCAAGTGGTTGATTTCAAACTTGGGGGTTAATCGAGCTGAAAGACTTTCCATCTTTGAACATCCTCTGGAAGGTCTGGTAAGCCTAACAATGGCAGACAACGGCTATTGCGTTGGAAAGAGTCTCCTCCTGAAACTTTTGTTTTAGTTTCCTGAAAGAAAGAAAAAAACTGGTTTGACAGCTTCTCAGCTTGGTTAGAGACACTGTAATTGGCATCCTGTTGTGGGCATTATTTGAACAGATGAAAAATGGATTATAATTCTAAGTGTTTTTGGATTGGATAAAGTTTAAAAAAAAAAAAACCCTTTTACATTTCTTTTGTTTTAACGTTTCCTTAGTTAAGACTCTAAATTTAAATTAATGAAAAAGTAGTGATGGTTTTTCTTAATAGGAATGTATACTAGTGAAGCCTAGTTGAGTAATGCAGACTTAATCATCTCTGCCGTTTTCTTTTCCTCTGATAGGTTTCTTGTATACTTTTTTAGTGGTGCCCAGAAGTTGATGGATAGAAATTAAAGCTTGGGATTTTACTAATATTTAAAAGATTCTAAAATTTATTTTCCTCCATTTTCTGGGCAACCAAACTAACTTTATGGTATTATATATCTACAGCCACAAACCACCTCGTTCAGTAACTGTGAAGTATGATGAAGTCCAGTTTCTTACTTCTCAACTTTGCACCCGCTATTAGAACTAAAGCTCAAACATGGTCCACAGAAGGAGTTTTTTTTTTTAAATATTTATTATCATTATTATTTTATTGGTTTTTTTTTAAAGAAATTAGGAGTTGTCCCCAAAAAATTTTCATATTTTTCATTAGAGGGTCCTAAATTCTAATTCTGATTTTTTTACCTCAAATTTTGGGAAAGAGACGGGGTTTTTTTAGTCTCTTTGTATTTTTTTGTTAATAAATACTATTATTATTTTTGGACAACCAAAATCTTTAATGAATCAAGAAGACCACGATACTCTCGAATTGGCTTGGGCATGGAACAAGTTTCACCTTTTTATTATACAACTAATCAGAAGGGAGAGTTTAACTACTAGTGTGTGTTGTTGTGAAAAATCAAATCTCCCACTAAATAAGTAGGGCTGGACACTTATACATACTTCAGATAGAATCTCGTTTCGAGTCTAGCAATTTTCAATTTTTCGACACCAAGATCAACCGATTGGGCTTAAGTTATTATTAGCGTTTCTATCATAAAAAGAAAAATATCTCCATATTTTAATGAGCATTGACATACTTCCTTATATATTTTTCATATACTTACAAAATGTGGGATCCACTTACTCCTAACCTTACCAAGTGATCATCTTCATCTCACACATCTTGTTGATGTAAATAAATGTTATAGGAAAATTTATTATTAATGTATACAAATTTAGTAACTAAAAAGAGAACTACGTCAAAGAAATAACTTTCAATAATACCACCTGTTTATTTTTGAAAAGAATATTAGAGGTCAAATCTCTGGGGAAAAAACAGAGTTTGTTTTTAATATGGTCGACCTAACAAATTAGTTAGGCTTTAAAAAAAAAAAACTATGGGCCTCAGACAGCTATGGGCCCACAAATTGGCTTTGGGTTTTGGTGTGAATACTGATTCTGGATTAGGCTGACCCTTGTCTTTACCAATTGATTATGTCCTAATCCGTACAAAACCCAATTTGACTTTATAATTAATTTGTTAATATGAGATAAAACCCCATTTATTACTAATACAGCCAACATTGCTGTGGGCAGCCAGCCCTGCAAAGTTATTCATCCACTACTTCCCATGGGCTGCAGGCTACAGGTTTCACATACCGCTGGCCCATACTGTCTTTCCTAAGCCTACGTTTTGCGAACCACTTTCCATCCATTGGTTTTAATTCTTCCAGTCATGTGACTAATGTTGAGCAGAAGTAGTAAAATTAAGGGTTAATTATATTTTATTCTCTTGAAATTTGATCTCAATTTAAAAAAAAAGTATTTCATTATTAATTATAACAATTTAATATCTGAATTAATAATTTCATTTCAATTAGGACCAATTGTAAATGTTGTCTCAAGTTTTTAATAACAATTATTTACACATTAAAATTATAGGACCTTATTTGAAACTCGTACAAAATTATAGGGTTTTATTTTAAATCCGTATAAAATTATAAGGTACTATTTTGAAACCCATATAAAATTATAGGGTACTAAAATAAAATCAATTTGGGATGGTCATTAACGTCGTTTGCAATTGATCTCAATTGAAATAAAATTAAAAATTGAGGAACTGAATTGTTACAATTAATAATAGAAGGCCTTATTTGGAATCAAGACAAACTTTAAGGTACTAAAGTATAATTAACCCCTAAATTAAATAATAAATCGATTTCAAACACGAAAAATAAAAATAAAAATAAAAATAAAAAAATCTAGAGTATACGTGTTTCTGCAAGCTGTTTATTATAAATAACGATAATCAACTTATTATATATCGAAGAGATTATAAAACTATAAAATTTACAAACTCGAAATTTCATTTACATCCAATGACAACTCACTCAAAATTGACTATTCTCTTATAAGAAGGAATTAAAAAAAATAATACTCTTATATATACGAGTTATAACATAAGAGTTGAAATTGCCTCTAAAGAAAAAAAAAAACATAAGAGATGAAACAAGTCAAAAAATATCCAAAACAAAAAATGGGTCAAAAAATTTCGAATCTTATTGGGTCATAAAAAATCTAGATAAATTTATGACAATCACCCAACAACTAATATTAGCATTAGATCAAAATTTGGAGAAACAAATTGAAAGAATCATTGATTTTTTTTTTTTACAATTATTTTTAAAAATGTAAAATTGGAAAACGAATTATAATTTAGAGGAGAAAAGATAACGGCAGAAGTGTTAGTAGGCTGTTCGGGTTATAGCCCACCCCAAATTTTAGAAGATAAAAAATCTCATATATGTTAAATTTTGACAATTTTCAAGTTAGCCCACCCTAAATTTTGGCTCAACTAAATTTTTACCCATTGAATCCTATCATTTCTCACAGCAAACCACTAAAAGTTTTAGAATCCCATCATTTTTATCTTATTTTTCACTTCAAAATTTTGAATCCTAAAATTTTTTTTTTAACCGTCCCTATATTTTTTTTCCTGATTCTGCCCTTGCAGACCTAGGATGAATGACTAGTCTAGATTTATCAGAGAAAGGATGAGAAAATTCAAGCTTCCAACATTTTTGTAAACAAACACATGCAGTAGGAAAAGAACATTTCTTGCAAACAAAATGCAATGACTAAATAATTCATGACAGGTTCAATTTTGTGTGGTATTTGTCATACAATGACAATTTTAAAAAAAAAATGATTGAAAACATATGTACGTAGTATTGAGTGAATTTAGAAATTCAAATTTTCAATTTCATAAGGTCGAAAAATCTTAATTACTAGTATTCTATGCTCTCTTCATATTAGAAATTTAAAGGATGTAGATATATTCAAGATATGTGATAAATTTAAAAGAGAAAAATCCTTATTATTCCAGCTAATTGTAATTATTACAACTAGAAAAATAATAAACAAAATCAGTTCCAAGAAGATAAAATACATAATTCACTTTTTCTATTTCCTTTGACATTCCATTACATTTTGTTTGGAGTTTTAATTGAATATGCATCATTTTCATGTAACTATGTGTGTTTGTGTGTGTAAATATATAAGCTTTCCATTGATTGAACAAAAGAAGTTGCCATCAAATTGAGGTTAGCAAGCTAGCATATATAAATATAATTAACTCAAAAGATTATTTTAGTTCAACAAATCTTGCTATATATATATATATATATATATATATAGTATGTTTTTGAAAAATGTCTAATTTAATGGCTTAAACATGTATTTATATGACAAAATTTAACAAGTTCATGGCTTTGGATACATTCTAAGAATGTAAAAAAAGAAAAAAAAACTACTAAAAATTTGTGACAAAGAAGATTATTTCACTGGGTGTTAGTTACACGAAGTCAATGACAATAAGAAGAAATGTGAATTTAAGTAAAACAATTAACACGTAATTATGGAAAGGAAAAAAACCTAGAAAATGGCATTAAATTAGAAGATATGATAGATCATACAATCTTCTTAACAAAGTATTCCACCTATGGACCTCTTATCATTTAGTGATTTTGCTTTAAATGTTAATTTCTTTCTTGATTTTCTACATTTAATGAGTTTCAAAATTCAGGGGGCGCATGCATGTATGTTTTGCTGCCTTTTTATATTTTTTGAGTTGTAAGCTGATCTGGTTTAGAAATGGAGCACTGTTAGGTCAGGTGTGAAGGTTGAATTTCCGTAATGTGATATTGGGCGTACATTACATGAGCAGCGTAATAAATGTGTGCAATCTGCACGCACTAATAACGTTACGAAGGTCTCGCGTGATATGCATGCACCAGTACATTTCTCATTAGAAAACAAAGCAACTCAAAAGAAGAAAAAGATGGACATTAATATGTACAGCTCTCTCTTTCTCTGAAAGTATCAGCTTGTATCATCTTTCCTCACATCCACAGTTGTCGGTTGTTCACATCCAGAGTTGACTCAAGCACCTCATTACATTTCTCTTTTTAAATTCTTTGTATCTAAGAGTTGACACGAGCTATTTCTAGTTATATCCTGTGTTTTCAACTTTTTTTTTCTTTCTAATTAAGCATGGATGGTGAGATTATTACATCAAGCCAATCTTCCCTGCAGTCTAAATCATCTGTTGGAAAAATCAGCATTTTGGTTGTGGATGATGATACGACATGTCTATCAATTGTTGCTGCAATACTTAAAACATGGAAATATGAAGGTAACTGCTGGAAACTTTGTGCTTGTTTTTCTGTTAAGTTCATGTTTTATGGATCTTCTTTCTCCTTTTTCAGCCTTTTTTGCTGTTAGAATTAAGCAGAAATGAGACTTTATGCTAAGATGTCAGTGGTTAGCAATCTTTGTAGATATATATAGATTTTTTTTTTTGATATAGCCATTGTTTTTCCCCCCTTTTTTTTAATGGTAGACTGAAGCTTTTGAATTTCTTTTTATAAAAAACTAATGTTTTTAATAGTTTTCCCTCCTCCTTTTATGGATCCAAGCTAGAAGGTGAATTCCTTCATGTCACTTCCTCCCCCCCCCCCCCCCTCTCTCTTTCTGTCATACACACACACACACACACACTTCTTTGATCCTTTATAGTATTTCTCCATTGTACCTCGGAGGTTTATTGATATAAAAGAACCCTCTTAATCTCGGACATGTTAGGTTCAAATTTTTACGGCAGCTTAGGTCCTGGAAGTGGCCACCCCTCCAAGCAAGTGCAAACTTATGTGAAATGTCTCTAATATGGGGCGGTGAGATTTATTTGTTTGAAGTGCAAATACTTGTGAGTTTCTCATCATTAAAAAAAAAAGAGGAACCCTACTGGTTAGTACTTTGATCATCAAGTGTCAAGAAGATAATTAAACCCTGATTGCAAATTTCATTGATTAATGTGTACATTAATTTACTGATTTTTTTTGCAATACAATTTCATAAAATATAACTGGATGTAAATCATCTATAACCTATACTTCCAATTTACTTCATCTGATTCGTGATTGATCTTCCATGGAGCATGCATTTCAAAATCTTAAGTTCTAGAATATATACTCAGTGTTAATAATTTTAAAAGAACTTCTTGATGATTTGCTTTGATCATGGAATTATTTCTTACCTATTAATTAATGGTTCTCTTGCTGTAATTAAATCTCAGTTGTGACAGTTAAACATGCAATCGATGCTTTATGTACTCTTCGGATCAAGGGAGCCTCGTTTGATCTTGTTGTATCAGATGTCCACATGCCGGATATGAACGGATTCGAGTTACAAAAACAAATTGATGAAGAATTCAACTTACCTGTAGTTTGTGAGTATCATTTTAACATAAATTCTATTAATAACTTCTCAATCGTGGCAATGGAAATCAGTCCCAGAATGAAAGTTTCTCTCATAAAGAGTTCGCTTTGCAATATAAACAGCCTTCCAGTGTCACAATTTCTACATAAAATCTCTCCTTTTTTTTAACAAGGATTAAGCACAAATTTTTCTCAATATTTGTCTAAAACATTAAAATTTTTAAAGGATAATTTCTAAGTCCAAATCAAGGAGAAGGAACCTCTTCTTTAATTGGATGATTATAAGTAATTTTTATTTTGAACTAAAAAAATTAAAAATAAAGTACATATACATCGTATACACGATATATGTTGCTAAGTAGGCCAAAGAAATCATTACCTCAGCCTTAATATCAGGATAAAAGAAAAATATTATTGTACATCATACATGGTGCAGGAAATTCTGTTAACCTAAATGACATCAATGGATTTTATTAATTTCTTATTAATTAGAATTAATTGGTTTTATGTTTGTACTGCAGTGATGTCAGCTGATGACAAAGAGGGTGTTATACTGAAGGGACTAGAGAATGGGGCTGCACTTTTCTTAGTGAAGCCAATATCTCCAGATGATCTAAAAAATTTATGGCAATATGCAATTGCAAAGAAGAAAGGTAAACCAGTACTGGTGGAGGAAACTGGGAGTGTTCAAGGAACATTTCATGGCGACAAAGCTTCCAATAAAGATATAGAGCCTGCATCATCAGCAAATGAGGAAACACAAAGTAAGAAAGATCCTAAGAGAAAGGTCCCAAGAAAGGATATTATTGATGAAAAAGGAGAAGATGATAATTCTGCTACCCCAAAGAAGGCAAAGGTTGTTTGGACAAATGCACTCCACAACAGGTTTTTGGAAGCCATTAGAAGAATTGGCCTTGAAAGTAAGATATCTTACTTATGGATCTCATTATTCTCCCATTACTTTTAAGAGTGATCACTATATATACATAACACTCTTGTTTTTTTATAAATTTTCTTTTTCTTAGACTCAAGACAGTGGAGTTTACTATAATAAATTGCAAGTAGCAGCGCTTGTTTGTGTCTAAAAGTGAAAAAAAAAAACTAGAAAAAATATAACATTTTTCCTACTTTAACATGTACACAAAATTTCGGTTCTACTCCATAATGATATTTATGTAATGGTTATCTCTATATATATTTTAAATTGCATCCAGGGGCTGTTCCAAAGAAAATTCTGGAGCTCATGAAAGTGCAAGGGTTAACCAGAGAAAATGTAGCCAGCCACTTGCAGGTTTGCTTTTGTTTCTTTATGAAAAAATTCAAGAAATTTTTAAGTAGGATTATCATATCTTGACAGTGGTATAGTGCATGAAAAAATTGCAGAAGTATCGAATCTTCTTAAAACGAGTTTCGGATGCAAGCTACAAAATTCATTCTACTGAAAAGAGCTTGGCCGACGGGAACTTTCAATCAAGTTTAGAGTCAAAACAGCCTTCATTGATGTTCAATAAACTCCAACAACAATATCTGCAATATCCAGAACAACAACAGATGAAGGCATCATTAGAGCGAAGATCAAGGAAGCATGTCCCATTTGTTAAAGCTCCCAACCAGCTTGGCTTTGTACCTTTTCCTAATCAGGAAGCTTTGAAGAGCAACTCTATGGCTCGACCAAGATATGGACAATCTTATTTACTAGGGAATCAAGGTAATTTTCAGAAAACAATGTTTAGCAATGCAAGTCCAATTTATCAGGCCAATCGCTTTGGTTTCAGAGTGGAACCAAATGATTATAGAGCTGGTTTGACTTCACATGGAGGTATTTCAAGTAGTTCTATGCAAATGTACCAACAAAAAACTTCACCGAAGAGTCTGCAATCTCACCAATGGCATGTCAAAGTACAACTCTACCACAATTACAGGCCATGGAAGGATGGGAGCTTTCAACAGTTGTGATATGAACTCAACATTTCACTCTGATAGTAATTATGCCGGATACCAGATGGCTAGTGATGGAATAGTGGGATCAGGTCATATGGGATATCTGAGTGGTCACGAGGATTCAAATGATTTTAATGGTAACTATGGCTTGATAAGAAAGATTCAGAATAGCAATATGACTGCTGCCCCGACATTGTGTGAAAATAATAGCGGTAATTTGGCTCAAGGAGTGTCTTATTCAGCTGGTTTTGTGATTCGAAACCAATTTTCACCATTACTTGCTATTGATCAACAAGGAAGTGCTTCAGTGCAACTATTGCTTCCAACACAGCAACAACGAAACAGTCTTGGTGATGAAGGAGAAGATGAAGACTATATATTTAATCTAATGAATCATTGTTCCACCCATGATAACGACTCTCTCCAGCATGGTGAAGATGATCTTAGCATCACTTTTCTGATGAATCTGGTATGAAAATTTGGGCATTTTTTTTTCTACTGCTGAGAAAATTCTTGATTTGTGTCAATTTTAATTCTCATTCCACATAAAATAATATAGGGATAATTACACTACTTCGTCTGTAATTTCTGATATTATACTCTCTATTAGGACTATTAATGACGAACGTTAATCGAAAGTATGAATTTATTATTTTATCTTTATAAATAATTATACTAAATTCTCATGTGATATAAGATAATTACAAGGACCTTCCCTTGTACAAGAGTAGTTTTAAACTTTAGTTCTATAAAAAATTTAGTTTAAATTCTAATATTTTTCATGATTGATTTTGTATCGATGAGGAATTTGTGTATTATTAGTATAATAAAAAGAATAACTAGTGTAATTTTACAAAATAAAAAGGAGGTTATTATAAATATAAGGTAACATAGGGAAATTCTGTTAGATTTGATGGAATAACATAAAAGAAACAAGAGAGAGAAGATAAAGAGAAGAAAAAATTCAAATGATTACATTGTATTAGACTGAATTCCTATACCTAAACTAAACAAGAGAGCTCACTTATATAGGAGGGTTATAAGGTAGAACAAGGAAAGTAGAAATAAAGGAAACAAACTATAAAACCCTAATCCCACTAACATTCCACAATAATATATATGTGGCAGCTAACCCTAACCCTAGTATCACAACAATATACCCTAATATACTTCTAACACCCTCCCTCAAACTCAAGGTGGGAAGTAGACCAACTTGAGTTTGCAAACAAAGTCTGAACGTGGGGGAGGCTGATGTTGAGACAAAACCAAAGGTGCGGCTGAGACAGAATCAGTGCTGCGGCTTGCTGAGACGGTGGGACAGACGATGATTAGAATGCCGAGGCCACGTGTAGGGCAGAACAGTGATGGTGAAGAAGGCTAGGGATGAACTTGCTGTTGAGACGGAATCAAGTACTGCGGCTACTAAGATAGAAAGCGAATGAGACAGATCGAGAGGTTGAGGGTTCGATGTACAAACAAAACAGAAACAGAGAGGTTACAGAATTTAATAAGAGAAGAATTAGACCAATGAAGGAGAGGCTCTGATACCATGTTAGATTTGGTGGAATAACATAAAAGAAACAAGAGAGAAAAGACAAGAGAGAAGAAAAAAATCCAAAGGACTACATTGTATTAGACTGAATTCTCATACCTAAACTAAACAAGAGAGCTCTTTTATATAGGAGGGTTATAAGGTAGAATAATGAAAATAGAAATGAAGGAAACAAATTATAAAATTCTAATCTCACTAACATTCTATAATAATATAATATATATGTGACGGCTAATCCTAACCCTAGTATCATAATAATATACCCTAGTATACTTTTAACAAGTTTATGTAGTTATATAATAGTATTTGTATATATGACCCTTGGTTTTAATGTCATGTGCAGCAGCAAGGAGGGGATGAAGTCTTGAGTTCCAGCTTCTCTTATGGTTCACATCATGTAGAAGATAACCCACAAGGGAATGAACAGTCTCTTGAACAGGCATGTTTCATGCGTTATTACTCCATTAAAAAAAATGTTCCTATTCTCAAAATATTGTAAATTTTTTTCTATACAAATTTCTTTTCGACCTTTTTCTCTGCCAATTTTTTTGAATAATTCCATATATATATATATATATATATGAATATATATACAACTAATAGCTGAATATGTGTGCAGCAACATGATGGTGAAGAAGTTATGGGCTCCAACTTTAGCATCGGCGGAGATTGCTCAGACGACTGTTTTCCATGGTTTGATCAACACCCCAAACAGGCAAGTTTGGTGTTACTTTTTTCTGGATATATATAAAATGGGGTTTTTTCATCTTTATTGTATTAATATTCTATTTTCCATAAACTGGTAGGGGTCTTTGCCTAATCCCCACTTAATTAAATAATGAAAACCTTATTTTGAGGTGAGGAGACCCAATATGCATTTCGAAAACCTTTTCAACCATTTTCACAGAACAATTTGACTTCAATTTGAATTTTTTTTTTGTTATACATCACTTGGAATTACATAACGAAAAACTTAATTATAATTAGATAAATAATTTGAGTAACTGTGGGGAATATTATTTCTTTGAAGTTGCTTCAATGCACATTTTTAGCAATTCACTTGTATCCTTCATTGTGATGTGTGTAGAAACAAGGTCATGGAGAGCTCGTGGCACTCTGAGGACCATGGCACAAATCACTTCAATAACAGTACTGTTTCCAGGAGTCATGTATCTCCAACTCAGGCATGTCTTAATTTCCTTCAATAATTCTCATGCTTTTATTTATGCCGAGGACTTCGTTGCAAAAATTTAAAATCTTTCTTTCATTTTTGTTTCAGCTTGATGATGAGGGATTCATTGAATCAGTCTTCAGTTCTGATGCATTTGGAGGAAGCTATAGTCATGGAGGATTCTGAATAATCCATCATAAAAAACCTAACCTTCTTCCTTAGTTAGTTGGATTTAGATTTTAACCATTATTTACAAGATAGATAGGATATAACTTTGGATATAATTTCTGGTGTTGTGTAAGTTTGGAAATGACTTGTTTGGCTCTTCTAATATTACATGTTCATTATTATATATAAATCCAATAAGAAACTGGAACTTGTTTACTGTTGTGTTAAGAAATTCTACCAAGGTCTTGAAAATCACTAATTATCATTGATCTTTAGATCTAAGGTTATATGCTACTTTGTTTTTGAACCCAGGTATAGCAGTGCTTAGAACCAAGATGATTTGAAAACTTCTTTGGCAGTGTCACTGTTAAAACGAACTTCGAATATATAACCCCGTTCTCATAAACTGCATATGATAAGACGAGAATTATATATATATATATATATATATATATATCTATATATTAGTTACATATAACATAAGGTTGCAGAATGCATACCCTATATATGATGAGTTCTCAATTTTCATGTTATTTCTCTTAGAAAAAAGTTGGGTCTTAGGATAGAGATTCTAATTCAAATGGTGCAAGTGTCCACTCTCCATATAATTGATGTGAGTTCGATTTCTATTGTTGTATCAAAAAAGAAAAAGAAAAAGTTGGGTCCTTGCTATTTATATGACTGTTCATATTAAATAAAAGGAAAAATAAGATTTTTTTTGGGTCCAATAACGTTGCCTGTTCGATTATTTTTGCCATTTCTGCTTTAAGAAAAAGTTGAGGATATGCTAATATTAGTGTCATGAAAGAGAAAAGGGCAGGCTTGATTTTGGTTTCAAGTTTTTCTTGCATATTTATTTATGCCCTTGTAATTCTCTAGGTCCTTGTTAATGCTTCAACTCTGTCCTTCTTGGGGTTGTTATAACAAATAAGGAGAAAGAAAGTAATGGAAACATATGATGGAAATATGAAACTACTTGCATGTTACACCTCATTTTAAAGTGGTTCAAAAGTAGAGAAAAGTACTACCAAAGCTATCATACATTTTTCATGAGATTGATGTTATAATATGATGTGTATCTGATCAGCAATGCCTTTGTATTTTCACCTTCATGATTGTACATAAATCCTCTAGCTTTAAGGCTGTAATTCTTGGTTTTTTTTTTCAAAATTAAACTTTTATTAACCAAAGAAGGGAACAAAGCAACAACAAACAAGAAAAGGTAACAAGAAGTAATAGATAGAGAAAGCGAAGCAACAAAGCACACTACTCAAGGAGCATGCATCAATATCTAGGGACATTCCAGTTCCTGCAGAGCTGAAGGTTGAAGTCAATGACTTTCATGTTGCTATGCAAGCACATTATAACTATGATTTGGTTCCCAATCTCATCAATGACAAGCTGGGGGTTCTTTTCTGGCCTGGATCTAAAGATGCAAAAATTTCTCTCTTGCCAGTTAAAACAAACTGAGGCAGCAAGACACCATTTCAAAACCAGGTAGTAAAAGGAATTTCCTTTGCAAATGTCCATGTATCAATCTTGCATTAAATTCCATTGATGAGGACTAGAGGCAACAAGACATTTGGTTAGAATGTAAGTTCAAATATGCAGGAAAAAAGAGCAAGAAAAGAAAAGGTAGGAGTCAGATTCAGGATGGGAGTTACAAAGTATGCAACAATTTTGGTTTATGATTCTCCGATGTAAAATATTGTCCAGAGTAGCAAGCCTGCCCTTCCAAAGCAGCCAAAGAATGAAAGCATTCCTATGGCAATTAAAATTTAACCAGATAATTGAGTGCCAAGAGACCAAAGGAAGTTTCTCTCTCAAGCAATTCCAAGCTGAGGATATAGAGAAGACACTAGACTTTGTATTTGTCCAAATTGCAGTCATTGTGACTGGGGTTATGGAGGTAATGGATTTGGTTGTTTATGCTAACGAAAGAACTAGGTCATTGCCATCTACCGTCAGCAACGATGTCTCAGACTTTGGCTAGGGAGCGGAAGGAAGGAATGATCATTGAGCAAAACATCCTTAAGGACACCACATGGATGCCATGGACCATGCCGAAAGAGGTTGGTATTTGCTGGGGTTGAAGACTTTTCTCTGTTCTTTTGGCTTTGAGTTAGAATTGATTAAAGAGTTTTGATTGGTTGTTGCTTTAACCTTGGTTCTGTTTGAGGTATTTATGGTTGGTGATTTTAAGTTTTTTTTTTTTTTGTTTTTCCTAAGTCCATGCTGGCATATGATTATCTCTCTTGTTTGGTGCTAACCTAGTTGGGATGAAGCCTGTTTCTCCTGAAGTCCAATGCTAGCATATGATTATCTCTCTTGTTTGGTGCTAACCTAGTTGGAATGAAGCTTGGGAGTCTTAATGCTTTTTGCATTCTCTTATTTTATTGATGTTTTGTGTTTATATCTTTCGTACTCTCATTTTCATAAATAATTTTTTTTTTTTGCTGATCAAAAAAAAAAAAAAAAAAAGGGAGGGTGGTATTACCATTTCCTATTCTGTAGGTAATCAAGGATTGAGCTAAACCTCTCAGGTCGATGATCTTTCTCTAGGACCAACTACAATTGTGAGGATACGTGGTGGGCCATAAGCAATTTACTTTGAGCCTGAAAGTGTATATGGATTCATTTGATCCATAAGGAGTCTCCATGGCAACAAATAGACAAGAGATTCTTGAGAAATAGGTCCCTATTCCAATCCTGAAGCCCATTGAGGCCTAGGCCAGAAATAAATAAAAGAAAGTGCGTGCACTAAAGGAACAAGAAGGCTAACCAAGAGATCTTATGATCTCTTAGCTTCTACCTTAGCCATATAGCCATTGTATTATCACACCCCACCAAGCAGAGGAAGGTTACAATAGGCGCACACTTACAAGAAAGTATTGTGACTGCATAACATGTTTGCATAGTGTGTAGAGTCTTTTAGAGTGTTCATGTATACAGAGTTTGTATTTTGTATAGTGTGGAATGTTCTAGAACATTGTAGAGTAGTGTGGAGTCTTGAAAAGAGTTCAAGTTTTTTAAAGGACGTGAAAATGTTCTAGAGCGTCTCTGGTAATTGTTAGATTGATTATAACTAAGCTATCCATCAAGGAGGTGGTCTATAAATTAGTTAAACTATGTTATCCATCCTCAGGGAACCTCAATCTACCAAGTCAAAGAAATGTAAGGAATTCTTAAGTAATAAAATTACCCCTGCCAACTATGATCACTAAACACTGAAAGAGAGATAAGCTCAACACAAATAAAAGTATACAAGCGGAGCCTGACGAGTACAAGGAAGAGGTTAATTGTGGTATGGATTGGCCTATCGGATTACTATGTGAAAGCATGCTCCATTCACCACTCTAACTAACTTTCCCACCACCGACGACATAATAGTCTATAGTTCTCTATTTCATATTCTTCGATGAACATCTATCATAGTCAGACTGTATATAATACTCTATTTGTTTTTATATTCTCAGTTTCTATGATAAATGATTATATTATTCTCTTATCGTTTAAATGTTGTAACTTTTGAGTTTCTTTCGTAAATGATTCGTCTGTTCCATTCTTTCCATTATATCTAATTTCCTTAGGAATGGCAATGGGACGGGTTTAGGGCGGGGTGACCCTTCTCCAACCCCGATCGTATTTATATTTTTTGCCCCCGACTCCACCCTGCCCCGCCCCGTTTAGAAGTTTACTTCGACCTCGACCCTGACTCCATTTATATTCCCCAACTTCACCCTACCCTGCCCTACTCCGAACCCTGATATATATATTTTTTAAGTAAATTAAAATTTTATTTTGATAAGTAAATTATTTATTTTTTGCCAAAATAACTAATACAAAAGAAAAAATATGAGTTTGATATGAAAAACCTTAAAACTAATTTATATAGTATTATTTTTTTTATAAATATAGTATATATAAAAATAAATAAAAAAACTTAATATATAAATAAGGCGGGGTGGCCATCCCCCGAATCTGTCCCGAATCCGAAAGGATTTTAAAAGTCATATCCTGACTCCATTTATAAGTACTTCATATCCGTTCCATTAGGGTAGGATCGAGACGGGACGGGTCCCCAATGGGACGGGATAAATTGCTAATCTCTAAATTTCCTTTTAACCCATCATTTTTTTGTTAATAGATGGAGATTTTTTGGAAGGAGTCGTTCCATCTTGTCTGTTTTTCTCTATATGAGTTTAGGTTTTTCTCCAAACGAATTTAGTTTCGACATCTTAAGTTTATTCATCACCTTAAAGTCTTTTCCATTTATTGGTCATCCTTAAAGTCTTTTCCATCATCTTTACAATAGAGACCAACATTTTCGCACAATATTCTTAATCAAATACAAGATTATTCAATTGGAAGGATAAAACCCTATAATCATCACTATGAGCCTATTTTCATCACCATGAGCTTCTTTGATAGACGATTACTATTCTTTTACTACAACTAAAAAGGAGAATAGATGGCATTTATAAAATAATGACAAAGGAAAAATAAATGACATTGCTTATATTAAAAATTTTAGCGGCATTTATAAACACAACGCGATTATTTAGTCTAATTTTAATTGTATATATTTAACCATAAGAAAATTAAAACAATAAGCCAAATTACAAAAACCACAATATTTTTAAGTGAAAAAACTTCATACGACAGAAAAACTCATTGTAACCAACTAGTTACAAGATGCAAAAGCAATAAGAACTGATTAATAACATGTCACACTCCTTTTGCAGTGATTATCACTAGTTAACTAATCCTGTTTATCTTTATTGCTTTTCTCTTATTTGTCAATTGTGTTCTATTAGTCTTGTCCAACTCACAACAACAATATCTCTTCCTAATCACGATTTGTATAATTTACCGATTGTGCAAATTCTTTATACAATATCTCTTTGTATGATCTAAGACCACAAGAAATTAATGAAACAGTCTTCTAACTTTTAGAAATAATTTTAATATGTATAGAATACAAAACACTGAAACACTGAAACACTTAACATATATATATATATATATATATGAAAAACATTTGGCAACCCTTTGTCCTCCTACATCTGCCTTTGCTTCCAAGTAAATTATGTGTGTCTATATATATGTGTATGTGTGTGTATGCATGTATAAATGTTGGCATGCATGCATGATCTTCCCATCATTATACTCCATTCTTTTTTACCGTTTCAATAATTATATTTTCTATCAATAACAATTTCTTTCGTATCTTTAAAAATGACATTATTTGTTTTCTTAAAATTAAGTGTATGTTTGATTCAATTTAATGATTTTCAAAATGAATGTTTTTAAGTTCAGAATGAACATTTTTAATAAATTAGATTAGATGTTTAATTTAACTTATAAATTATAATTTTTTAAAATTATACTGATTTAAAATAATTATTTTAATTAAACTATTAAAATAATAAACTTTTTTAAACCACATTTTTTTTTACCGTTAATCCATACGAGCCTTGAAACTTATTTCATACTAGAATTATTGGGGAGACCAATGCATCCGGGATATGGCTGGCTTCGAAGAGATGGAAGATTTATTGAATGGAACGACCTCGTATTGGAAAAGGGAAATTTCAGATTGGCGAAACGGACTACCTTTACAAATTATGGAAAATTAAGGGGTTTATAGGCTACATCATATATCCTCGAGAGCTATATAGTGTCATTAGCTTTGTCTGACGGTCAGTTTCGAAGATTTTTTTCTTCCAGTTTCTTTCAACACAGTCACATTAGGGCTTTCAAGTTTCAGAGGTAAGAACCCTTCGCGACCTTGAATCGATCTAAAGTGTTTCTGATCTAGTCTCTGTAGATCCGTTTGATACTTGCAGAATAGGATAGAAGGAATGAAAAATTTGGGATCTTATAATCGGTTGAAGGTTTGAAATGCCTGGTGGTATGATTCCAAGTTTTTGTTTTTATTTTCCGGTGATTTCTCGGCAAAAAAACGGAGGATATGCTCCGATCTGACGTTTTGTTACCGTGGATCTCATTGGTCTTTGAGTCGATTTGTTTCAAGAGACTTTTTTTTTTCTTTTCTTGTTGCTTAGATTGCTTTTTTTTTTCCTTTCTTGTAGCGTAGATTTCTTGTTATACTTAAGTTTTTTAGTTTATGTTTATGTAGATATTTCCCTATGTTCCAAACACGCACTATATATGTTGTAGTTGTACATATGAATGTTTTCTTGTTTATAGTTTTATATGGGCTAGTGACTCTGACAAGTTACCACTGGATTTCTGGTTGAATCGAGCGTGATATTTTGGCTGTTGAGGGCCTGAACTTTTGTTTAGAAAACTGAAGAAAGAAAGAGAAAATAATGAAATATATGTTATATATTGTTTTCATTTCCAAAAAAAATGAAAAATCACCTCCACTTGGTGAGGTAGTTCTATTGGGCACACTTGAATGAAGGTACATAATTACGATGGTTCCAATTCTGAAAAATACAGTATTGAAAATTTTTAATTTTGATTTTTATATCATTTCTTGGCTACCGGATGAAATTTTGCTCATGGTTGTGTCTTCTTTTAGTAAGCTGTGGTTTCTCTGGTAGCCACAATTTATTGTTTTCTTTGGAGTTTTCCAGAGTTGCATTAGAGATGAGGGTATGTAGTGTATATTTTAGCTCTGCAGCTCTGCCTGCTGCTTTAGATAGAGTGATATGAAACCAGATTGCAATTTGTAAAACATCAGCTGTATTATTTGTTGTGCATTGCTGAAGGTAGTCAATGGTAGGGTAATCATAGTTGAGGCTGAAGTGGGTTGGGAGCTTTCTTATATTTTATGGGCTTTGACTGTGTGAATGTATCAGTTTCTCAAAATATTATTTGATTAGTGTCTGCTTTTAGGAACAGAAAATGGAAATACAGGGAAGATTAAAACTGTTTTGAAGGAAAATAGTCCAAGGAGGTAGTTTTGAGTTCTCATCTATATCTTTCGGGTATTTTTGTGCTACCGATGGAATATTTGTCATGTCTTAGGTTTCAAGGAAAAATTTCTTTTAAACATGATTTTGAATTTTTTTTGGGTGAAAATAAATTTCATCAGGCAATGGCTTTCAATAAGGCAAATGTAGCCTGTCAGAAATTGGATCAAGCAATGTATCACTTATTTATTTGGGTTTTAATACTACTACTCCCATGTTCCAAAACAATGGTGGTTTGACTGATGCTTTGCAAGCTGCATTCTTTTTCTGTTGCTGATTTGTTTTGAATTGTTTCTATATGGAACCCATTTATTAATTAGTTCATGATAATGCCTAGATGATCATTACCTTGTCAATGCACTAGTTAACTCCTCTTAATCTTGCAATTTACTTTATATTTTCAATATATCATGTTCTTTTGTTCACTCTAAATCAAGGGTATTAGAAAAAGTTGTCTTACTGTGTGCTTAGGCAAAATGAGGCCCATTTTCTGTGGAAACTTTGAGTATGATGCACGACAGTCTGACTTGGAGCGGCTTTTCAGACGATATGGGAAGGTTGATAGAGTGGATATGAAGTCTGGTAATTTTGACCTGTCTTCTCCTTGTTCTTTCCTTTGATTGTTGCTGCTTTGTAGAAGCTGTTAATTTCTTGTTTTGTTTTAGTACTCTACTCTGTTTATGTGTCCTGGGTCTTTATACAGCTGATCTATTCTACTTGGTTTCTAAGCTATGAAAACGCCAAACAACCATTTGTAGGG
Source organism: Nyssa sinensis (assembly GCA_008638375.1). NCBI lineage: Eukaryota > Viridiplantae > Streptophyta > Magnoliopsida > Cornales > Nyssaceae > Nyssa > Nyssa sinensis. Next base: position 4,190,991 of record CM018041.1, on the reverse strand, counting down.
AGCTAGTTCGGTAGTGACTAGGTTATCTTAGCTCCACACGGCTCTAGCTTTGCGAAGTAAGTGATCTGTTATAATAATACAAACAGAAATTGTTTGACATTTGTGATGGGGAAAATAATTTTTCTAAACTAGTTTATCACACTCTGCATATATGAGTAAGACATAAGTTTGCATTTGGACATTTGGCCAGCGTTCTCTGAATCTGATGGAGTTCTACAGCGACCAGAAAGGATTGGTTGTGTAAACTGATATAATATGGAGGCCGATGTGCGTTAAGAAGAGTAGATTAGGAGAAACGTGGACTGAATTTCGGTAATGTATGACTTGCTGGCTGATATTAACATGATCTCTTTTATATGTAATAACATGGGTATGGGAGGTAATTGTTTTTTAGCCTCCTGTATTACATAGTAAATCATTTATTCACTTGTTTGAGGTCACACTTTCTGTATATGCACAAGTTCCAAGACTGAGGTCACAGTGAAATTGTCATTCAAAAATCATGTGCCACGTTCACTAGGAGGTCATGGATTCTACAGCGACGAGACCATTCAGCTAGGGGCAAATCCTTACTCCTGAAGCCGGCAGCTTTCAATACAGTATAACAGCAACATCATACAGACCACGTCATTCGGCAACAGCAATCCTCCCTTGTTGAGTAATAGCGGGGTGTCAGGATATGTTTTAAGAAAAAAAGTATATTTTTTAAAGTGTAAAACCCCCATACTCAACTAATTCTTTGGCGCAGGATTACCCTGGAATATCCATACACTTCCTGGCTGATGGATGGGCTCTTCTGCATTCCATTTCCTTGCCGTGACGAGCTTTCTCTTCTTGTTTCCAAGAAGAGCCACTCTGATCCACTATGGGCACCACCATCCCACATTTTCCTCAGACATCATTACTTTCATTATTCATGAACTTTCCCAGCCTTCATTTTCAGACATGTTCCGAGGTAGAAACCATGCGACCTCAAAGCAGAGGCAGCAGAATAGATGGAGAAGGCACTCTCTTTTCATTCTCTTACCACGAGACATCCACCTTTGGGTTCTTGTTCCTTGACATCACTTAGTTCAACACCTGAAGGTCTGTTACTGATTTTACTGGTCAATAGATTCGAGATTTCAGAGAGTGGTCAATTTTATTTGGGTAGAAAGATATATGGTTGTATGCTGGAGAAAAAATGCCATCTCATATGAAATAATCCTTCCATGGGGCGATTCTTAACTTAGTTTTCCCCCCTTAATAGTACGATTAAGATCATGTTTTTTTAGATGTTTTTGCTCTACTGGTTTATAGGATTTGCCTTCGTTTATATGGATGATGAGAGAGATGCAGAAGATGCAATTCGAGGACTTGACCGAATTGAATTTGGTAGAAAGGGACGCCGGCTTCATGTTGAGTGGACAAAGGTAATGCATCTATGCTAAATAATGTTGATGAATTTTCTTACAGGGAAAAAAGAAAAGAAGTTGATGGATCTCTCTTTTTCACTCTATCTGGTATTATTCATTTCCATATTTTACTTGAGCTGTTCTACTATTGTGTTGCAGCAAGAACGTGGGATTAGAAGGCCTGGGAGTTCTAGAAGATCTTCAGCTAATTTAAGACCTTCAAAGACCTTGTTTGTTATTAATTTTGATCCGTATCATACTAGGACGAGGGACTTGGAGAGGCATTTTGATCCATATGGGAAAATATTGAACATAAGGATTAGAAGGAATTTTGCATTTATTCAGTATGAAACGCAAGAAGATGCCACAAAAGCATTGGATGCTACAAACATGAGGTGTGCTTACCTCCTATGTTTTTTGCAATATAATTGCCATGACTACATCCTAAAGTGTTTCATTTGAAATATGATCTTTCTTACATGAATTAGTCTTTGTTGGGAAAATTGTTTCTGCTGGATATGTTTACTTGTATAGTATTCTTTGTGCTTCTGATTTCAAGTACTGCCTTATATATTTTCTTTATTTTTTATTCTGACGTGCAGTAAGCTGATGGATCGGGTTATATCCGTTGAATATGCAATCAAAGACGACGATGATAGGAAAAATGGATATAGCCCTGATAGAGGTCGTGATAGATCACCCAGGAGGAGGCGATCTCCAAGTCCCTATCGGAGAGAGAGGGCTAGTCCTGATTATGGTCGTGGCCGTAGCCGTAGCCCGAGTCCCCATCGGAGAGAGAGGGCGAGCCCTGATTATGGCCGTGGCCGTAGCCGTAGCCGTAGCCCAAGTCCCTTCCGAAGGGAGAAGGAGAGGACTAATTCTGATTATGGGCGTGGCCCTAGCCCTAGTCCTAGCCCTCGAAGAGAGAGGCCTATTGCTGAACAAGGGCGTGGGCCTAGCCCTAGAGAGAAAGTTAGTCCTGATTATGGTCGTGGTCCCAGCTCAAGTCCTCGAAGAGAGAGGGTTAGCCCTGAGAACTATCGTCGTGGCCCCAGCCCAAATTCTAAGCCTGAACTGAGGGACAGCCCCAAATATGATGGAGCGGAAAGCCCCATGGATGAGAGATACCGAAGGTTTGTATGGTTCTGATGTGGTGATGTATTTGTTGTTTTGATGATGGTTTCCTTGTCTTCTGCTGAAATCTTGAACCTTTGTTTTTATCCGTCTCTTTGTTGCTGAGGCTACACAGTGGGGTGGCCCTCCTCCTCTTAATCCAAAACCAACACCCCCCCACCAAAAAAAAAGAGAGTACAAAGTTGGGATTTGAACACAGCTTTTTGATACTATTACTTGGAGACTTCAATTTTGTGTTTGGGTATTCCCTATTTCCGTAGTGTATACTAATATGTTCTAAATTTTATGATGCAGTCATTCACCCGTGGTGCGGGAAAGATCTCAGTCATGATCCAATTGAGTCACAGGTATCTAACATATTCATACCTAATGATTTTCCACAAAGTGGTGATGAAAGGTATAACTTGTACAAATCTTTCGATTTTCCAAGTCGATCCAATCCATTCGTTCGTAGAGCTATTTACTCGATTGCAGACATTTCTGGAACACCTCTAACAGACCAACAAATAGTCAATTTTGAAAGAACTTATTGTAAACCTCTTTCAGATATGAATATATCTGATTCAGAAGGGAAGAACTTGCATCAATATCCCAATTTCAATTCAAACATGGGTTTGATTCACAGTCCATGTTCTGAGAACCAACCGAAATGAGGAAAAAATTGAGTCTTTGCCTTCTCCTGAAATTTTTAACCTTGGTTTTATCCATCTCTTTGTTGCTGAGGCTACACAGTGCGGTGGCCCTCCTCTTTATCCATAACCAACCCACCCCCACCCCCCCCCCCAAAAAAAAAAAAAAGAGTACAAAGTTGGGATTTGAACACAGCTTTTTGATACTATTACTTGGAGACTTCAATTTTGTGTGTGGGTATTCCCTATTTCAGTAGTGTATATTAATGATTTTCTAAATTTTATGATGCAGTAATTCACCTGTGGTGCGGGAAAGATCTCAGTCATGATAAGTTCAACATCTTCTACTGCTTTGTCTTGGTAGCAGGACACAATTGCCCAACAATTTGCAAATTTTCTTCTACATCTAGCGTGGGATCGAACCATGACAAAAACTTACTGAAGTATTGACGTCTTGGGGAGCTAGCATTTAAGTTTTGTAGTTGATATGTTTTGGTCTTTGTTTTGAATGTAATGGATCTTATAACTAATTTTGAATCAGAGAAGCATAACATAGAACTTGCAACTTTTGATTGATTATGAAATATTTTTTATTGATCCTCTCAATTTTTGGAATCTATGTTGAAATTTATCATACTAAGATATATAGCAATTGAATATATGCAATTCTGTTCTGGCACATTGTAATGAAGGTGGAGAGGGTCTGATGATATGTAAAATAGGTGGCACAATATGGAAGCTGCTATGAATTGTAAATGTGTTTTTTTCTTGTGTTTCTGGTACTGATCTAGTTTTTTAAACTAGGGTGCTGCTGCTCTGCGTGTATCTCATTGCTTTCTTGTGGTGTCTCTCTTTTCAGTTGTAACTGGGGAGGATTCTTATTTGTTGGGATAGGAGTTCTGCTAAGATTCAGTAGCTGATTTTTTTGACTCTCTGGATGGGGCAGTAGAAGAGTAGTCAGAGTTGCAGAATTGGAATCATTATGTCTGGCTAGGTTTTTTTGTTGAGTTGCTGCCTGGTAATTTTTCTGGGTTCTTTGAGCCTTTCTTGTCTGTTTAGATTGGCTGTTAATTGTAGGGATGGCGAGTTCTGGGCGAGGTAGCCTTCCGGCCTTGTGAAAAAAATTGCCCTCCTAAGCTCATTTAAATACTGTGATCAAATGGGTCAGGTCCCGGTGGGAGCACTCAACGTGAAGGATTGATAGATTAATGATAACAAGTGCTCGCCGGTGAAAATAATCTTTGGCCGTAACCGTAGTATGTGCTTAGGATTGCAAAATGATCATTGGGAGGCAAGTAAGAAGGGATTTGCATTACTGACAAAGTGACTTTATATTTTTCTTTTGTATATGTTGTAGCATTTGACCTCAAACTCACCCAAAATATATGGGGCTGAGTTGATGTTTGGGTCATGCGATTGGAATCAACCAACCTGAAGTCATCTGTAACCTAATATAAAAGTGAGAGAGTTTTGTCCACCTGTTTTAGGTATTTCGGCAACTTAAGCTGCTTCACTATTGAGGATTAGGTATTTCAGCAACTTAAGCTGCTTCACTATTGAGGAGTGGATTTTATGATGGGTCCATAATATGATAAGATAATCATTGGATAGTCGCTATACACATCTGTTATAATTTATTCTCCTCACTAGCAATTTGTGTTTCTGCTAATCAAGGTGGAGAATTTTTTTTAATGGGTTAGTACAGTGACATGTTAATATATTCTTTCAATAATATTCTATCATGTGTAATATGAATCATTTTTTTTAGTAAGACAGTATATATGACAAAGTATAATTGAAATGACACATTGTCACATGATATATCTGACTCATGAAAAAAATATCACAATGGGTTTCACAAATTTTTTTCGCTACAATTTGTGTTTCACTTATTCGGTTGTGAATTCCACATTAGATCCTACAATAAGTTAACTATCATGCACATCGACCATAAATTTTTTAAGAAAAAATAATTTGGTACAATTTCAATCATTGTCTCTTCTTTGTTATTGGTGGCTGAGGTTGGCTTAGGTGGTGGACTATACCGCCATTTTAACTAACGAGACTGCTTGCATTTAGAATTCTTTGGGCAGGTTAAGGCGGTGCAGTATACCGCCGTTTCAAATGCTTCACTTGTTTAGTTCTCCCTCTTTGTTTAAGGCAATGAACCTCCACCTATTAAATTGTATTGCATCCAGATATTTCTTAGTTTTCGTTTGATTGTGTTCTTTTAAATGATTTGTCTCACTGCAGTGGACACGTGCATGTGCCTACTTAGGTGTGTTTCAGTGTTACATTTTTTCATGTTTTATTTACAATATTGCCATTCATAAGTGCTAATAAAAAGGTCCACTACATGATGCCAATCCTGTGTAGATATTTGATTTTTTTTTCCTCTCTCATTTCAAAGTGTTTATACATTATCATATGATTGTAGGAAGACAAAAAAATCAAAACTATCATCTTTGTACATATAATATTTTCTTGTACCTGTGCTTCGCACGGGCAAATAACCAGTATTATTTAAACATTTATGTTTTAGTCAATCTCACCCTCTCGAAAAGCTTTCCCAAGTGCTTCTTGCAATTTTTAGAATTCTTTAGGGCAACCAACTAGATTGACAAAGATGCCATTGAGGCATTGAGTTTGGGGCCTCGATAACATTTTGGTAGCTTGGTATGTGATATAAAAGAAAGTAGCCGAAGTGGGTATAGCATATATATTTATTGATTGAAGTGAGGGGGTGTTATAATTCTTATGTTACAATTAACTCAGCAGTACAATGTAGAAGACTACACAGTCTAGATTTGGATCTCGAGTGACGGCATAAGGCGGCTAGAAGCAACGAACAATCGTGGTGAAAGATTGGCTCTAGCTGATAGGCTAGTAGTAAGCTTGGCTACAGCGAAGTGCTTACCAAACATAAAGGGCCTTTGCCACTTGAGCTGTATGATGGGGTTGGGTTGGGTTGGGTTGGGAGGGGAACTCGCACGGGCAGTTCTTAGGCTGAGAGAGCTATTAAGAGTCATTCATGTCTTTTAAATATGGGTCTTGGACTGATAATCCAGCATAATACATGACTGTGTGAAAATTAAATAAATGCTTCATATTCCTCTAATAACAAAGTGTCATTTGAAATTCATAACATTTCATTTGAGGAAAGACTTGAATGACCAACCGAGCTAACCTCAATGTGTTTGGTTTGTCATATTTTTAAGGGCCGAAAGTCTAGAGTTCAATAAATACACTCGGACCAATAAATACAACTCGTGTTTTGGTGTATGGATAGCATCGTAATGGAAAGATTTAATGGCTCAAATGTGAAAATAATAAGAAAAATGGGCGAAGTGGTCCGGGTGCAAAAGGCCTAAGGTACTAGGAGTTTTACTGAAAGGACCCAAAGACTAAAAGTTGGGTTGTAGTGGCCCAAATCAGCCCACTGATTCCATTGATTTTGTGGGCTAGGGTGGGCCTGGGTCATATTTTGAGCCCAGAGCTAGGTTTGGACATATACCCTAACCTAGCCCAAGCCCGATTTAAGTCCGCAAAAAGGAAAACATCAGATAACATACACTTCCTTATAATCACTATATCTGATTGTGGTTTTTGAACAAAATTATTATTATTATTATTTTACATTTTTTTTAATAATGAATATTGCATCTAATTATAAAAAAAATAAAATAAAATAAAATATGAATATTTATTTGAGTTTTTTGTTCATTCAAAATAAAATATACTATATAAATTTTTTTAATCAAATCTGTAACTCAAACCAAAAATGACTTGAGATGCATGATTCTCCAAGTCCAAGGTGAAGTTTTGGGTTGGGCTGAACCCAGCCTTCAATCAGTGAACATAGTTTTGGCTACGGGCCTTGGTTTGAGTGAAATGACTTGGGTGGACCTCAGGTTGGGTTGCTGATTTGTCAAGGCTTTAGGTTTCAGCTGGTGGTTAGAACCAATGGATTCTTCATTGTCCCTATCATAGAGAGGGTTTCTGGTGCCTCGGTTACTAGCGTAGTTGGCCATGCTCTCTGGGTCTGATTCACCAAGGCGTTTCAGGTTCTCTATTTTGACCCACCTGCATTTACCAAACAGATGGCGGACTGAGTCTAAGAAGGATTCCTCTTGTGTTGAGCTATTGAACTTTTAACATGGAATCTTTGATTTAATCCGAACTAGTGAACCAAGTTTGAAAATTTTGAACATGCGATCGAAAATAGTTCAATGAAAAAGTCTTACCGCAAGACATTTATTTTAATTTGAGTATTTATGTGATATTCACAATGTATTCAGCAGTATAAATCTGAGCGTAATTATTTAATAATATTTTTTCATTTACATAAATTATACAAAATATTCAAATTTGAACATGGTATTATTTGATAAGACGTTTTGACTTTATTTATTTTTGAAAAAAATACGAAAACGGTTTTTAAAATAAATTTTTTAATCCAAACAATTCATGATAAGTTTTTTGTATATAAAAGATTCAAAGAATAAACTTTTACTACAAAAAGTCCCAACTATAAAAGTTTATTTTAACATCGTTAACAAATATTATTGATTACACTAAAACAGTACTCAATATATATTTTAAAAATTTTAAATAATTGATAAAATAAATTATTAATTTTAAAAAAATATAATATTTTTTATTTATCTAGAAGGTCTAAAAAAAATTTTTATTTCATAAAATATTTTTTTTGAGAATATTGAATAAGTTATTTTATATATTTTATAATATTTTTTTATAATATATCTTAAATGTTATTTTAGTTTAATCAATTTAATAGTATTAAGATAAAAACTAGTAATTGAATTTCTTGATTTAATTTTTTTTAAATATAAAAAAAAAAATTATTAATTTTTTGAATTAAAAAATTTATTTTTAAGACTTTTTATTAATATTTTATTTTTTATTTTACATTTCGGGGTAGGGTATATTCAGTTTGAGTAGGCATTTTTGTTTTGGAGAAGGCAATCAGAGTAGTGCAGAAATATTGGGCAGTGGGGCAGAAGATGAAGCTAGGGACGATGCGCTCCACCGCACGTTTGTCAATCAAGCAGTCACATGAAAAGAAAGACAGCGATGATGCTGGCATGGCCCCACCCTGGACGAGATTGGGACCGTGGGATACCCTCTGCTGTGGGGACATTATCCCTGTGTCCTATCAAATCCTCTTACGTCATCTTCAGACACGTTTCGATCATTAGTACTACTTTCATTCTCCTGGAATACGGCCATGAGTATTGCCAAACCTACACTTTATTCACCCCTCTTCTTGAATATATATATATATGTATGTATGTATTCTGGAAATTCTTTCTTTTCTTTTTCAAACGTTTCCATATGATTGGATATTTGGAGTTAATTTGTTAAAAATAGAGATTTTTTTTTTTTTTTTGCGTAAAATTGTAACAAGAAAATGAAAAATACGAAAGGACATCAAGATATATGCAAAGGTATAATTTGGACGGATCAAGTTCAAATTGTGTTATATTTAAATTTAATTTAAATTTTAAAACAATTAATTCGAATCTAACCCAAAATCAAATAACCAATTCAAATCTGACTCAAATTAATATTTTTTAGTATTCAGTTCAAGCGGAATTTGATTATTAATTTTAATTTTTAGATTTTACATATTAAAATTTCAATGATTTTCTTTCAATTGCTACTTCTAAAATAAATAAATAAAATTGTTAAAATAACTTCTTTAACATAATTTAATTTTAAAAAATTGTTAAAGATCAACAAGTTTTTGAAATTATAAAAATTTAAATAGTAATTTTTGAAAGAAATTCTTATTAGTCTAATTGTAAATAGCAAAAGTATAAAAAATATAATATATAAAATATTGAATTCGGGTTCGAGTAAAATTTGGATTTTCAAAAGTCTCAACGCAGATCGATTCCTAATTTAGATTGGACTTAAAATCTTTTGTCTAAGTTCAATCTAAAGTGTAAATAATAAAATTTAAATATGAAATTTTCAAATCGGACTCGAATTAGCCCAGCCGAAGTTACACTATATGTCATGCAAAGAGGCATCCTAATGAAAATATCTTTTTTTCTTTATTTGAAAGCAATAAAAAGTGATGTCTCATCTTGGATGACAATGTTTTAAAATCCGGACCGGCCGGTTCAACTAGTTGAACCATCGACCGGTCTACAAAACGGTCCGGTTTAACCCATAAACCCGTTTTAAGTTTAAAACTATTCTAAAAATAGAAAACCGATAAAATCGGACGGTCCGACCGTTGAACCGGTTGACCCGGTATTGGGATCAACCGGTTCTTGGCTGCAATTTTATTTTTTTTTTGTATATTCAAAATCTCAAATTTTATGCAATTTTTTGGCTAAATTTTGGCTGAGTTGAGTTGGTTTTTGGCTGAATTTATTTTGGATTGTATTTAAAATTTTAAACTCTTGAAGTTTGAAACTCCAGTATTATATATTTGTATCATGTGGTATTTTATTTTATTTTATGCATGATTATTAGTGTTTGTAACTTTTTTTTTCTTCATGTAATTGAAGACTAAATTATTGGATTATGCTTGGATTGGATGTTAAAATGATTTTTGTTATCGTCCTTGCGATTATGAAAGAATGGCAATGAAGTTTCAACTTTCAACATTGTAATAAGATATGTCTACTATAATTTTTTCATTTTTTTCTTGAAGTTTTACATATTAAGAAAATTCATATTTTGTAAAAAATTTTATATAATTTTTAGTAATTTTTGTATAATTTTTTAAATTTAAAATATCAATAATATGTATTATTAAATTTATTAATTGCATAATTATGACATCACGGTTTGATTCCGGTTGACCCGACAGTTGAACCGATAACCCGTAACCCAGACATTTTTTAAATTCGATGAACAGACTGGGTCTGAGAACATTGTTGGATGATATTTTTTCTTTTTATAGAGGCAGTTTAGATTTGAAATTCAGTATATGATGCCTCTCAGTTTCTTTTTAAGAAAAGAATATATAAAACTTAAGTTCTCGCAAAAAATAAAAATTGAAACAAAATTTGTAGCTAGAAAAATTAATAGCATCACTTTAGCAATTGAGTAGGTTTATAAAAAAGATTAACATAATTTACTAGGCCATCCACATGACAGCTAGTTGTGTATGCATGCTTAGGGAAAACATTTAGGTGGGAGATAACACTATAGTACGATTAACGAGATCCATAATTTTTGTAAAATCTGAATGTCTTGTATAATGATACTCAAATTTTAGTTAGAGGTAAGGCTGTCAATAGAGCTGACCTATTCGAACTTGGCAAAATTAAAGGTTTATTTGAGGTTAATTTGTAAGATAAATAAGTTAAGTTTGAATATATTTTGAGATTATTAATTTATTAAGTTTAACTCGTTAAATCAAAAGTAGTTTACTGTTATATAAAAAGTCAAACTATTCGAACTCGACTCGGGATTGACTATATTAGAAGCTTGTTTAAGATTGACTTAAAAAATTAATGACTAAATATTATCGAGTAGACAATCAAATTTTACAATTGGCTAGAAGCTTGTTGGAATTAGAAGCTCGTTAAGTCAAAAGTAATTTATTATTATATAATATATATTTTTTTGACATCCCTTATGTACATGGTTCAACTCTGCCGATGATGATAGTGCTGTTTGTTATTTTTGTAACGTTCATATAAATTTTACAATTATACTCAAATTATAGTGATTAGTGAGAATAACACGATACTATCTTTCCCTGAAATATATTTTTTCCTTCGTGCCGCACGTTGCACCTGCGGGATATGGACCAAACGGTCGAATCTCTGGTTTCATACCCTGTTTGATCTTCCAGAGACAACTCAAATGAGAAACAGCTTAAGAGTGCGGAAAGAAAACAGAAAAAGCATTGGCTTTGTTGAAGAAAAGATGACAGAAAAGATAAAATCAAAGAGTGGCTTTGTTGAAGAAGACAAGTCAGATAAAAGGATTTGGAATTATTATGCTTTTCTATGAAGTGCTTTGTTCAACATAGTAGAGCTTAATTCACATTATCTCTATCAAACTGCTTAGTTTAGATCCTCTTTTGAGTGTATTAGACTGAGAGTTTGAGAAGTTAATCTAGATAACATCCTCATGCTTTTGACGTATGCATGAGCCACCACTACTCTGATTAAATCGTGGTTACAAGAAAATCAAGACCGTCATTATTAATTTGATGTCTTCTTGTTTCGAGATTAATTAGAACAGTTTAATTGGATATGAACTGTAATTAATGTGGATTTGTTTCCATTAAAGACAATGGAAAAGACTTTGGAGTTTAAAGTTGGTGGAACGGTGTAAACGAGAGCTAGTTAATTACACAATCATTTCATATCTATGGTTCCAATAATTGGGATTAACCCACAATCATTCTCTCCTTAATCATCACCCTTTATTTTGTCTCTCCCTCTCCTTTTAGGTAGTGATGACAATTCTAGAAGAAAGAGGAAAAAAAATGATCTTGAACAAAATTTGAACTAATTAAAGTAATGGGAACCCATCATATATATATCAGAAACAAGAAATGGGAACTCCTTACTATGGGTCAAGTAGAGTATTATGAACGGATGCTTGACAAGAAACATTCCTTTTAAAGATATATATATATATATATATATATATATATATATATATTGGCGGGGGACCAAGGCATTGTCTTCATCTAAACTTGGGTTCGTATGCCCTTCATCATAAATACTAATAATACACATTTCTTTATCAACTTATTGTCATCATTTTACACGAGTGAGACTTATGTTCATCAAAACTTATTCTCCATGAGGTCTGTCAATAAGATTTGCTCGTATTAAAAAACTGATAACTTAAAAGTAGTAGAATAAGATGGTAAGTTATCATTACTCTATCATAACATGTTGCAGTAAAAAAATAAAAAGAGTAGTGTCGTGTCGTGTTTATTATTTACGTTTACATGTTGTTTGTAGTATTATATTAATTTAATGTCACATCATAATATAATATTGAGTCAATACAACAGTGTTGAGTCAATATATAAATATTTTTTGATAAAATCTAAAAATATTTAAGAATAGTATTACTAAGAATACACTGGAACCGATAAATACTTACACATCGACAAAATTTTTAATAAAATTTGTATATTTTGTTTATGAGTAATGTTAGGTACATCAAATTAATTTATGAGATGACATTATTTATCATAAATTTTTATTTTTAAATTTAAATAAAAAAACCAAATACATTTATTAATAGCAAAAAACTTATTCATATATTATCTGATAAACTAAACTGACTGTACTAAACCAATAAACCAAACATTTTCTTTTGTTGATATGTTGAATATTTACTTGGACTCAGGACTAATAAATGGTAACTCCACAAGCAGACCAAGCCGCTAAGTGGTGTGGATCCATGCTCCCCACCCACACTAGACGCTGTCACTGTAGCACCACTGACTTGGTCGGACCGCGCAGTGATAGCTTAGAAATAGGACTTCAAAGGGAAGTTCCCCTACCAAAAGCTGACTTGACTTCCCACTCTCAACACAAATTGTTCCCTATATATTGGCTTAAATCATAGAATCTTCAAAACCCATCTAATGTTCCCCTTTGGGTTGAACTGAATCACACCACCCTTGGCAACACCGTATACTGCTCCCTACCTTTCAATAATACAGAGACACAGACACATATCTATATATATATATATATATTGGACCAATGAGCTGACAACGCAATATAATCTTTGCTTTTATCATCTAGAATGTGTGAACCGGAACCCATTGCGAACAACGTGATTAAATTGACAACGGCGGTCAGACGTGACAGCCCCCAGCCAGTGCCACAATGTGGACAAAATCTAAATCCTTTGTATAATAAGATCGATGAACGATTGTAGCCATCGATTGGGCCTTTAAAAGCCTTTTTGGATCACTGTAAAATGGGTCCATGCAGATAACTGTCTAAGAAAGTGTTTTTGTCTTCGGTTCAACAGCTCGAATATTCGTCCGCTCTACATCGCCCTAACTGAAAAACATTATATGCATCCGTTTTGACTCTCACTTTTTATATAGCACAGTAGTTATATATACACACACATGTACATACATATATATTTTTTTGCAAGTTCAAGTTGTATTTGGAGGACCCAAAGTATTACATCTTCTCATATTATAAATATAGGATCTTTGTTCAACAAAATTATAGATGTTCTCTCTGTCTCTCTCCGTCTCTGTCTCTGTCTCTGTCTCTCTCTCCATATATATATATACACAGTACTGTTGCTGGCCCTTCAGAAGAAGACACAGAATTCTTCCAATTTTCATCAGAATGTTAGATGATCCAAAGTTAAAAACCCAAGCCGACCCCAGAAAACCCTTTAAAACCCCACCACCACCCCCTCTCTAGACCCCCCCCTACTCTCTCTCTCTCTCTCTCTCTCTCTCTCTCTCGATACGTAAGCACAGAACAATGTGCCAGCTAGCTTCCTCTGATCTTCTCCCCTGCAAATGCAATTCCAACATTCCTTACCTTCTCTCAATCGAAAACCCAGAACCCGACATATTCACCCCTATGATCCAAAAAAACCCAACATCACAGCAACATCATCAACAACAAAGCCAAAACAATGAACCCCACAAATCATCTCTCTCTCTTGCCATTAAAGAAGCCCAGTCCATAGCCAAAATAGCTCTTCCTATGATACTGACAGGACTTTTACTCTACTGCCGCTCAATGATCTCCATGCTCTTCCTCGGCGGCCTCGGCGAGCTTGCGTTGGCCGGCGGTTCTCTTGCCGTCGGCTTTGCTAACATCACCGGCTACTCAATTCTTTCTGGCCTTGCCATGGGGATGGAACCAATTTGTGGCCAAGCTTTCGGTGCCAAAAAACACACCCTTCTTGGCCTTTCCTTGCAAAGAACAGTACTTCTACTCATATTCACCTCATTTCCAATAGCTTTTCTATGGCTGAACATGAAGAAAATCCTACTCTTCTGTGGCCAAGATGAATCTATAGCTATAGAAGCTCAATCCTACCTTTTCTATTCTCTTCCTGACCTTTTTGCTCAATCTTTACTTCACCCATTACGAATCTATCTCCGGTCTCAATCCATAACTTTACCTCTAACCTTCTGTGCAGCTCTGTCAATTCTTCTACATATACCCATAAATTATTTTCTAGTTTCAAAGCTTAGTCTAGGAATCAAAGGTGTTGCCCTCGGTGGAGTCTGGACTAACTTCAATCTTGTACTTTCATTGATCATATATGTAATAATCTCTGGTGTCTATAAAAAAACATGGGGAGGATTTTCCAAGGAGTGCTTCAAAGGCTGGAAATCTCTATTGAATTTAGCCATTCCAAGCTGCATTTCAGTCTGCCTCGAATGGTGGTGGTACGAGATCATGATTTTACTTTGTGGGTTGTTATTAAACCCAAGAGCAACAGTTGCTTCAATGGGTATTCTGATTCAAACCACTGCATTAATCTACATATTCCCCTCTTCTCTGAGCTTCAGTGTATCAACAAGGGTCGGAAACGAACTGGGTGCAAGCCAGCCGGCGAAAGCAAAGCTTGCCGCCATTGTAGGCCTTTCTTGTAGCTTCATGTTGGGATCTTCAGCACTGGTTTTTGCAGTCATGGTGAGAAACATCTGGGCTAGCATGTTCACACAAGATAAAGAGATCATCGCATTAACATCGCTCGTTTTGCCGATAATTGGTCTCTGCGAGCTCGGAAACTGCCCGCAAACGACAGGTTGTGGGGTGTTGAGAGGAACAGCAAGGCCAAAAGTTGGAGCAAACATCAACTTGGGTTGCTTCTACCTTGTCGGAATGCCAGTTGCAATAGGGTTAGGGTTCTTCGCCGGTTTCGACTTCGAAGGGATGTGGCTGGGTCTCTTAGCCGCACAGGGCTCCTGCATGGTGACCATGTTGGTTGTTTTGGTTCGGACTGATTGGGAGTTTCAGGCACAGAGAGCTAAAGGGCTGACTGGATCTATAGTTGTTGATGACAGCAAAGAAATTGAGGAAGTTAAGACGTTTCAAGCTGAAATCAAGGAAGAATCTTTATGTTTATTAGGTGATTTAGTTCTAGCTGATGATTCACTTGTTTAATTCACCCTTCTTTTTTGTACCCTTTTTTTATTATTATTATTATATTTTATTTTTATTTTTTTGGTGTATAGGAAAGATAAGTTAATGCAATGATTAACTTATAATCAAAATGTTCCTCAAGGACCAACCGCCATGTTGTAATTTGTACTCTGTATTGGGTATATAAATTAAAGAGTTCTGAAATTTTTATCTCTTAAGTAATTCGGTATTAATGTGTTAATATATTATTATATTATATTAATTACATAATTTAAATTCTTCTCCGGTTAACAAATCCTGGTGAAATCATGAGCTTAGTTAAGGAAATCATTTAGGATAATTAGCAATTATAAATACAATAAGTAAAGATATAAGAAGTTAAAAGGTGCCAGCTAACTTAGTTTAGAAAAGATATAAAGTTATTGTACTATAAACTGGAATCGATTCCATTGGGATTGTATATATATCATAGATGGCCAACTATTGGACAAGAATAAAGAATAAAGTCACAGGAGTATGAATAAAAGAGCCTGTTCTGGGAAATTTTAAATTTTGGATAATATATTTTAAAGAATTAATTATTAAAAAATAAATTTTAAATAATATAATCAATTTGTTATGTTGGGTATTAATAAAAGTTATCTAAAAGTGATTTTAACTCTCAATTTTTTTTTATTTTTTATATTATATATATATATATATATATATTGAGTAGTGTGTCATGGTGGGTTATTTTGAAAATCAAATCTTTTTAGCTTCTCCAAACATTAGTTTTGCAATCAAGATTTTGTGGGTTCCATTTGCTCAACTCTGTTTTGAAAAAAAAGAAGTAATATTTGAATGTCTAAAATATTTGGCACTCAATACTCACATTGAATGAGAATCGTTAATAAAACCATGATGATAAGTCACATTTTATTCTATGTGAATGTTGGACACTATTTAAACTTCAAATATTTAAAGAATTTGAATATTTAGTTTCAAATCAAATATGAGAAACTTCTTTCTCCCGGACAATTCCTGATCCTACATGCTAGCTAATGCGTCTCCATTGGAATCTACTATATATATATATATATATATATATATATATATATATATTGATAACCAAATACAAGAACAAAGACAAAACAAAGGAAGGAAGAAATAAAGACACCCCCACAGCCGAAGCATAATCAGCTCGCAACAAAGAAGAGTAGAAGCTAGGGGTGTCAATTTTTAACATGACACGACAATACGACTCGAACACGACACGAAGTTAATGAGTTTGGGTTTAACATAAATGGGTTTGGGTCATAAACGGGTTGACACGTATAACACGATTAATAAACAGGTCAGGTTTGGGTTTTACTAGCTAGTGTCAACCCGTTTAACACGACTTAACACATTTAATTATAAAATATATTATGAGTTAAAGTAATTTATTTCACATCAAATATTTATCAACGTTTTGAGATTTTTTATTTACAAAAGAGGTTTCTACTTTGATTTGACCTATATCCAAAGTTACTAAACTTGAAAATTATCTATACATATTAAAAGATAGGTAAATTTTTTTATTAAAAATTAAAATAAACGAGTTAAGTGTGTCAACACGTGTAACCTGTTTAATAAATGGGTTAGGTTTGGGTTTTGAAATTTGACACAAATAGTTAATAGTGTTGGGTTGGGTTCACACATATTTTCGAATATGTATGCCTTGACACGACCTAAACACGGCACGATAACACGAATTGACACTCCTAGCAGAAGCCTGGGAGATCCTCAATCCAAAAAACCTTATCTGGAAATTTCTTGGCAAAACCTGCTAAGGCATGCACCATCGTATTGACCTCACGCCTAATATAAAACTGTAATAGTAGGCGAAAATTTTTTATCTCCAACTTCACCTCTTCTAAAAGGACACGCATCTCAAAAAGATCCAATGTTGGAGAGGAAAAAGCAGGAACAACTGTAAACAATCACTTTCCAAAATCATATCTCTAATGTCAATCTCTTTCGCAAAGATCAATCCTCGCAGAACTGCTAAAATCTCCACATGTAAAGCCTAGAAACAAGGATCTATATTCAAGTTGAAACCACCCATAACCTTACACTTCCAATCCTAAAAGACCCCCACTCCACCAAAATTATTACCCAAATACCAGCTCCCATCAACGTTCAATTTAAAAAAAAAAAACCATAATTGGAGCAGACCAATACACACTACCAACTCCTAGATTTCTCAAAATTTGAGGAGAGACTTTCACTTAGGCTTCATGGAATTCTAATAGATAAAATTTAGCAGCAACTAGTATGGATCCCGACTCTCTACAAGAGCCACCATGAGTAATAAAATTTCCTGAACACCAAATCCACACCTGCATAAGCAGCACTTGACATCAATTGGAGTTGTCCTCTCAACCAAATGAGATTTCGTGGGCAGAATATTCCTCGGGGCACGTCACACAAAATTTTTTTTTTATCTTATTTGGGATATTCAAAGCCCAAAAAAACTTCAAGACTTTGAGAGCATCAATTCTTGAGGAACATTTAGCCCTGCCATATTTACACTTGCCCAAATAAATTTAAGAAGCCAGACGATATGCACTTTTAATAACAAACATACCTCTGTTAGAGAAGTGCCATATCAAGCGATCCAAAGCTGGCTTAAAACCCAAGGGAATTCTACAAATCTCTTTTACTTCAAACAGAGGAAAATGAAATTTATTAAATTCACATTCCACTTCATAGTACCTGAATAAATTAAATCACAAACCTTTAAGTTATCTAGCCCCACCAAATGAAGAAACACCACTTTGAATGAATCAAGTTTTGGAAGCCAACGATGATTTTAGACTTGAACCTCAGACCCACAACCAATTTGCCATCTCAAGCTTGCCTCAATGACCTTCTTCGAAGCCCAGATGTTCCTCCATGTAAAAGAGGAACAATAGCCAAGCTTAGCATCTAAGAAAGAGCAATTAGGAAAATACTTTGCGTTATAAACTTTATAAAAAAGAGTTTCTAGATGTTAAAGAAGCCTCCAACCCTATTTTGCCAGCATCGCCAAATTAAAGGCCTCCATATCTCTAAAACCTACTCCACCTTCAAATTTTGACTTGCACAAGACACCCCAATGAACCCAATGCATTTTACGCTCTGAATTCTTTTGGCCCCACAAAAAATTCTTGATCATCCTATTAATAGCCTCACAGATAGCAACCGGCAACTTGAAACAGCTCATCATATAAGTAGGCAAAGATTGGGCCACAACCTTTATTAGAACTTCTCTACCTGCCATAGAAAGCAGCTTCTCTTTCCATCCTTGAAGCTTCTTTCAAACTCTTTCACAAATCACATTAAATGATTCCATTTTTGATCTGCCAATAGTTGTTAGAAGACAGAGATATTTACTATGAATACTACATACGTCCACACCGAACACATTCCAGACTTGAGCTCGAACTCCCTCCATCACATTAGGACTAAAAGAGATAAAAGATTTATCCATATTGATTTTTTGTCTTAACGCAACACCATTAATTGAAATAATTCTTGCAATCTCAACAGCATGATCAAAAGAAGTATCAGAGAAAATCAGGCTATCATCTGCAAAAAACAAGTGAGAGATTCTAGGAGCATTCATCGCCACTACCACACCTTTAATTTTGTTTTCCACCTCCACTTTCCTCAATAACGAGGAAAATGCCTCTACATAAAGAATAAAAGGATAAGAAGAAAGAAAGTCCCCTTGCCAAAGGCCCTTAATCAGTTTAATATGCCCCCTACGATCTCCATTATTGAGGACCGAAAAAGACACTGAAGATACACATTTTGTAATCAAAGAGACCTATCTGGGATGAACCCCAATGCGAACCATAAGTTGCTCAAGAAAACACCATTCAACCCTATCATAAGCCTTGCTCGTGTCTAATTTAAGAGTCATGTGACCTTTTTTTCCTGGATTTTGTTCTCTAAAAAATGAATTGTTTCAAAAGCCACTAAAATATTGTCTGTAATCAACCGACCCAGATTGTGAGAATCAGCAATGATAGAAGGCAACACGGATTTTAATATGTTTGCCAGTACTTTTGTAATGATTTTATAAGTCACATTACACAAGCTAATGGGTCTGAATTCACTTTTTTTTTTGGGTCTTTTACTTTAAGAATGAGAGTCAGGTAAGTTTGATTAATATTGTGTATCTCCCTATTCTCCTTATTCAAAAAAGTATATATGCATTACATATATGACAAATTGTGATGATAATACATTAATGAGTACAACAAGTTTTCTCTTACCAAATTTGAAGTCAAATATTATTTATTTATTTATTTACTTACTATACATGTATAATGAAATAATTGGTGAATTGGAATTGAAGATATGTACAAGAAGGACAAGACTCTCCCTTATTTAGTACTTTTTTTTTAAAGTATCTTAAATGTATGTCATATTATTTATTATTTAATTATTTAGTAACGATACATGATAAAATGGAGATTTATATAATTAATTGTTTAATTATTTAATAACAGACGCATGATGTGATATGTATACACGGTCTAGTTAAGAACGAATGAGAAAAAAGTATAATAGAGAAAAGCTTGATTCTGCATTGAATTATTAGGTGAAACTTTTTACAAAACTTACTTAAAATAACAATAGTTATTTCTTTTTCTTTTTCTTTTTAAATAACAAAAAACCTTTTCTACCCCTTTTTGTGGTAATTAGCTCTTTTGTTATGAGGAAACAAAATATTGATGTCAATACATCCCAATTGATACTTAACATAACAAACAATTACCATTTCTAAACTTTATTATCTAATATTGAAATCTCTTTAGACCTTCTTAAAACCAACTTCTATATTTCCGAGTGACCGAGATTTTCGTCGGTAATTTTTTTCTGACCATTTTAATATCGACTGTGGTGTTCACTGTCAGTAATATGTATTTTCGACGCTAAATGAAGTATTTCCGACCAAATCTAGGGTCGGAATAAATACTTTATCTTGTAGTGTATAACAAGGTATAGTGTCATTTGTGATTTTTTTTTGTCTTTGATGTTAGTATAAAGAAAATGTAAGATTCCAGGATCAATCAAATTTCTTATGTTAGTTGCAAACAAATTTTTATAATTGTTAATAACAAAAATCAATCTCTTAAAAGTCAAAACTGAATTTATTTGAACTTGTCAACTAATGAAAACTGGTCAAATGGAGGAAATATTAATTCCAATTTGTGATGCTGAAACAATGCGTGAGTACAAATCAAGCCTATACATATATGTGTGTGTGTGTGTAGCCCTCTTATAAATACACAAACTATAATGGAAGATTAATTGTTTTGGAGACAACTTAAAACGCATAAAACCTCATGTGTCGGTTGGTTGGGCTCAAAATGTGCATGAATGGTCGCCGGCTGCGCCAACTAGCTGGTCTCTCTCTCTCTCTCTCTCTCTCTCTCTCTCTCTCTCTACATTTCCCATTTTGACGTTTTCATACCCATTAAGTTCACGATAATAAGGTTGACATTGGTGCTACATATACATAATATATATATATATATATATATATATATGCCCACATACATATACACACGCTCCCACTTCAATTTTGGAATGTTGGTGTCGATAAATTGAAGAATTCAACACGGAGAGATACCAAGTCATTATAATAATAAGATTATATCATTTATTACAATTTGCTTACATGCATGGCCTTTGAAGACTTTTCGTGAGATTAGGATCGAAATTCTATTCAAGTGATCCGATTAATCCATTCCACATAATTGATGTAAGTTTATTTTTTTTCTTCATCATTGTATTAAAAAAATTAAGAAAAAAGACAGGCATGTGTTGTTATTAAAGTTGGTTTGGTTACATGGGTTTGACCAGGGTTTGAACCCACACCAAAAGGTTTGAGGGCAGCCCAAAGGCCACCTTGGAGACAAACAGATGAAATCAACCAGATAAAAATTCTACAATGTCCTAAAATAAATCCCAATTCTTTTTATTCCTTGTAGTATGTTAAATTTTATTTTTATTCATATTGTTTATTTGAATTCTATGATAGTATTTTATTTGGAAACTACTACACTGGTCTTTTCACTTCAACATGGAAATTTTTTAATTTCACTCAACCATGGATTTTAGCCATTATGTTCGTTGTCCTTCTATAAAAAAAAGGTTAAAGGTATGCATTTGAAATCCTAATTGTACCTTTCAATTCTTTTCTCATTACATAAAAATTCCATTACTTCTTTTTTGACTCGACCATCAGAATAATCATCATTAGTACCTCACCGGACCACCAATACCCTAACTGTTTCTTTTTGACATGATAAACAATCAAAGAAGAGTAGATCATAGTCGTTCATCGACTTAGCATATATTTGACAACATCAGTATGTATGAATTTTATTTTTTTTTTTGCAAAATCAATGAAATTTAGCAAAGTGTACAAAAGCTTATGATCATTACAAAGTAACTCAAAAATAATATTTTTCCCCTTCTTCCTCTTTTCTTTTCTTTTCTTTTTTTTTTCTTTGCAAATTTTAGTCTTAAAGCCTATCCTAAAGCCAAAGGTGACCTCCATAGCACCCCCTTAAAGTTGCTAAGAGTCAAGAAGAAAAAATTAATGTCCCAAAATGGGATTCGAAGATTCATTTGCTATTACCATATATTATTCTTGTCAATATATAATTTATTCAGTACCCATCTTCAAACATGTAAGACTTGAGGTTGTTCCATCACTCATAATATTTTTTATTGATTACACCAATTATGATTTAAATAACAACTCAAACACCAATTATGATTCCTTTTTTTCACATATATATATATATATATATATATATGTACATATAGTGAAATGTATACCTTACTCTTTTATTATTTTCTTTAAATAAAGGAGCATAAATTTTTTTTTCTTCTGAAAATGATGTATAATGTGGCTCTATGAGGGGTTGAAAGACAGTGAATTGCATTAAATATGAAGTATAAGATTAGTGTGAGGGTATCCAACAGGGAAGCTAACATGATGTCGAATTTGGACCAATTTCACACAAAGCAAATGACATAAAATAATTCATTTCTAACACACACACACACACACACACACATATATATATATATATGGCCCATTCTTCTCTCTCCTTGCTTCAGCATTCGGCAATGACAGTATTGATTCTACAGATTAGACAGGATAGTTCTGTTGTAAGTAATTTACTTACCAAAAAAAACCCAATGTTAAGAAATTAAAAAAGGACAGGGAAAAAAATTACATAGTAAGTAGATAAAAGGAGAAATAATTTGGAGTAATATTGAAACAGAAATTAAAAGAAAAATAGAAATCATTTTGGTGATTCAAAAACTAGTCTACTAATTGGAACTCGTTAACAGACTAAAAAACTTCAACTGATCATAGAGATGGAGATTCAATATTTGAATCTCACAATTATTAAAATAATTGTATGAAACTTATGCTATGCTACCGGCACATTATATATATAACTGATTAAAATAATTCTAAAATACATGCTTACTTAACAGCTTGCGTTTATCAATCAATTAGGGCCCTCCAATGACGGTTTCCTCGATGGGTTAGGATCCCTAAAGTCTTCCCTACGAGGTTCTTGGCTTTTTTTTAATCTTTGCAACTGTTTTGAAGTTCTGCAATGACAGCAAACGATGATATATATATATATATATATATATGTCTGTGTGTGTGTGTACAGAGGATTCTTGAAAGGTGAAGGAAACGTATAATTAGAAAAATAGACTGCGGCCTTGTGAAACCGCGAAAGCCAAGTCTATTGCACTGCACACGTTATTAAAGAAAGTTAATCATGAAGAGAAAGGTTGAAAGAAGGAAAATCATAGGAGAGAGATCAATGCTTTTTTTGTTAGAGTGTCCTACATCGCCTGTCTCTAACTCCTCTAATCTATATATAAGGGCTTTCTCTTCCCTCTCCTTAACACATGAGTTTTAAAGATCGAACTAATTTAGAATTGGACCTCTAATTTTCAACATGGTATCTGAACTAGAGGAGTCGGGACGCGCTCATCTCGCTTTTGTTACGACAGGCGATGTAATTCCAGGAAACGTGTTGAAGTGTTTCACATCGCTCGTCTCTAGTTCTTCTGGTCTATATATAAGGGCCCTCTCTCCCTCTTCTTAACACTTGAGTTTTAAGGATCAAACTAATTTAGAGTTGGACCTCCAATTTTTAACATTTTTCATTGTAATTATCACCGTCAACATCATTATAGTAATCACATATATATATATATATATATATTATAATATGTTTTTGCCCTTTGCTACTACGAGTAGCCTAAGTGATTTTATTGGAGGCACTAAAATTCAACAGATGCACATGACAAGCCTTGGAAATGAATAATTGCAAGCAGCTCATCATATAAATATCCAAAGTACTTTTCAAATACACAAATGAAAGCTACAATGACAACACAACTACTAATAACATGGCTAAGACTTCTTGTGAGATTCAAGAGTTGCTTTGAAAGTACATCCTGTTAGAAAAGAAAAACTCATTAAGTTGCTTTCAATTGACCCTTACCTTCCTTTCATAATCACATTTATACAAAATTAGAAGTTGAAAATATTTTTTAAATTTAAGTTCTGTACTTATAACCAACTTACAATACGCATAAGCCACGACGTATGGATGGAGGGAGGTTAGCAGGCACCATGATTCCCCCAAAAATTTTACAATTTTTTTATTAGTAGTAAATATTTTTAAATTTTTTAATATTTTTTTTTAACTAGTATACCATTTAAATAAAATATTCTAACTCTGCTTGCACGTACGAGTGTAATATTGTAAACTTAAAGCAGGATTAGGTCAAGAATGCGATGGACTTGAGGAATTGATGAAGGTAAAAGTAGGATTAATACAATAAACACCATAATTTTAACCCTTGAAGATGAATTATATATAAAAACAGTTGCTATATATATATATATATATATATATAAATTTCTATTCTTTAAGCCGCAATGTGCTAATTATGAAAAGATTGGACATTTTTCAGTGAACTGAGTGTGATGGTATGTAGGTGCAGTGCAATGGTGTGGCTGTCGACTTTGTACTTTAGCTGAATGTGACAGGTACAAGGCATGTGTGATGGATGATTAACACGAATATGAGGTGTGTATAGTTATTTATTGACAGGTCCTGTGTTATATCTATGATTATTAACCAAAAATTATTCAAGGTAATTCAGTCGTCCTTTCAGAAATTAGTACAGTCTTTGCAAATTGTGAAGAGAAATATTTCATTTTTCTTTTAAGTAATAAAGACTTGCACCTCATTTGATTATGTGAGTTAATTGTGTTGATTGATTTTTTATTGTTATATATTAGAGTGTTGATTGATTGATTATAATGTCTTATTTCTTTAAAAAATATATATATATATATATATATAACTATGTCATGTTGTTTTATATTGTTTATGATTATTTACGAACAATTCTGTAATGCTACCAACTTTTGTAAAAAAAAATATATTGAAAAAATTACACGAGAAATGTTTGACATTCTACACACACATGTATATATATATATAAACACACCTCATATATATATATATATATATATTGATAATATTTTGAGATGATTTAATATTGTTACCGACTCTTGTCAAAATAATACTAGAAATGAAAGATTAGAAGTAATATTATAATAGCGTGTTGAAGCATACAGTAAAGAGGACAGTAAGGTTTAAATCTCGATATTAATAAAGAGAAAAAGTTGATAGGAATTTAATAACATCAATCTTAATAATTAGCTAAACTTTAATAAAAAGTAAAAAGTGTAATAAGAAAACATAAAATAAAAACTATCTATTAATACACCACACATAATGTTGATTTGGCTTCATTTCAAAAAATACCACCGGTAAAACATATTGTTATCAGCACCAAACAGTAGAAATTGAGAAGTTTTTAAGTAAATCTGGTACATTGATCAAGTCAATGGATTCAGTCAAGTATTTTAAGTCATACGAATAAAAATAAATTTTTTATTTCTTAAAAAATAGACAATATATATACATGATAGACGGATTCACTTAAAACACTACTGGTAAAAATCTCTTGATTATCTACAAGACTACATTTGAATTCCCAAACTAAGGTTGTATATATTTCGCAATTTGTAATAAAAATCTAGAGGCTGTTCAACAGAAGTTATCAAAGAAAACATGGAGATCAACAAGAGGTTTAATCATAGAATAACAATAAAGTAGGCTCCATGTTAAGAATATATATATATATATATATATATATATAACATAATAATTTGTGTGAAGAAGAGGGTTATATGCAATGAATGTCTAGCACTAGCCGAAATTGAAACGGCATGAAGAAGGGCCATGAACCTTTTAGTTAAAACCAAAGGACACAAATTCAAATTATTTAGAGAAGATCATGCATTGGTCTAAATCACAGGGTTTTATATATGCCCTGATCATGACCCGATTATATTTAACTAGACCCCTCTAGACCCAATAAGTCATTACTTTAGCTAGTCTTCCCTTTGAAGAGACATTTCAAATTTAGACTATGGGTGGGACTGTTCCCACTCCGATATCACATCTTTTATTCACTTACACTCTTGTTCAATGTTTCTCTCTTGTGAAGTGTAAATATAAGTTGAAAGAGTAAGAATAGCTCCGCCCTAAGTTTATTATTATTCACTGGTCATTTATTGTTGATTTTTTTTTTTAATAGAATGCTATGTGTGTTTTTAATTTCAAAATACTACAAATAAGAATTAAAGAGAGAGAGATCATCACCGTGACACATGGATATCAAAGTATAAGGATTTTATTATCAAAGTCATAGCTCTGGATATGGCATGATCACTATTGATCTACCTTAGACTTTAGATCCTTATCTCTACAATGCAATTATAGATTCTAATATAAAAACTATCACTTCAAACTTATCTTATTAATATAAAAATTTTGTAATTCACGTCATGGAGAATTCAATCGAGAATGACAATTGACCCACTCTATAAAAGGTAAAGTAGGCATTATAGCCTAATTCTAATTCTAAGTTTTAGTCTCAGAAAGCTCCTCCCTTTTCTCTTCTGATGTTGGCCCTTCTGGTGATCTTTTTTGCTATATTTGTTCTCGCACTTGCAGGAATCTCAAAAGCTATTCTCTATCAATCCAATATATCCCTAAGATTTATATATTGAAAAAATATCAAACAATCCAATATATCCCTATGATTTTTCCCTAGGTTGGAATTAATTCATAGGTCTTTTGGGTTTAAGGCCCCACCTAAAACAGGAGTACACTATTTTAAGTTTCTTGGTATGATTCGTCTCAATCCAAATCCCTATTTCTATTTCTATACCTAATAATAGAGTCAAGTTCATCTGAACCTAACTAGCTATTTTATAGTGCTAATCCATACCGAGACATAATTTTGAAAAAGTAAAATTAGGCTATCATAGTATGTAACTATGATGGTCCAATTTATTTATCCGGCAAGTAACAGACTTTTATGATATTAGTTTTACAGTGTCACGTGAATTTCACAAAATACTCTAAGCATAAAAACCTGTCGTACCATATAACTAAATCATGAAATAATTTCTCATGATAAAAAGTAAAGAGGAGTAACAATTGAAAACACTAGTCCAAATATGAGTACTTGACTAGACTCTTTCAAACAAGTCTTAAAGTCAGTTTGAGAAATATTTTGCACTCCTGATTTTGTAATTATATTTGCAAAAACTAGTATAAAAAAACATGTTAGGATTGATTTTATATTAATTTTATGTTGCTTTTATTTTTTAAATGCACAAAAATATGTTTGTTAAAAAAAACATTTATGAACTTCTTTTCTATAAATACCCTTTTGTGTGTGTGACAACAAAATAAAAAATAAAACTCTCCCCAAACAACCATTTAACCATCAACCCGAATCTTTACTTTAAGCACCGGTGACAATGACATTATCACAGTGATGAATGTCAATACAAGGGAAAAGTACCCCTCTTTTTCTTTCTTCCCCAGCTTTCACACCACTAGAGATGACACCATCGGCATCATGCAACTTGTTGAATAAATGCATGGTCTATCCATTGGAGGATAATGGACCTTCCAAAGCTTATCACATTTCCTTTTTATCACTTTTTTATGACTTAATTACATCCCTTTCCCAAAGAGAATAATATCCATACAGATAGATATTTTATGTATGCGTCTTTTCTTCAATATTCACTGGACAAAGAAGCATATATTAGACCTGTTAGAGAAAGACATGACGTGATTAGTGCATGCATAATATGCGAGCACGTAATACGTGTGTGATGTATGGATCAATCACGTTGCAAAAATTTAACCTTCGTAATTGGTTCTAACAATTCTCCCTATGTGTTATATTAATTAGTTAGTAATTAAAGCAAAAATATATAGTACGAGGTAATAGAACATTAGTATTATTGGAGAAGTTTTTGTTACTTTCAAGAGGTTTTAACAAACTAGAAGGCCTATATGTATCAACAAAAAAAAAGAGTTGATTTTCCTATTTTTTAGGCAACAAGGAGAATTAAAAAATCTAATATTTTGGATGGGAGGAATAATGGAAGAAAGGAAGAAGATGGAAGGAAAGGAGGATTAAAAAGAAAAAAAAGCCCTTTTACACTATGCTTTTCTTCCTCGAAAGATCCCTTTTGTTTATTGAGTATTTCATTTTCTTTCCTCTTATCTTCTCTATGTTAGAAGTATATTAGGGTTACATAGTATTGTGTAATTCTAGTAGAATTAAGGATTTCATAGTTTATTTTCTTTATTTATACTTTCCATGTACAACCTCATAACCCTTCCTATATAATTAAGGAACTCTCTTGTTTAGTTTCAGTATGAATTCAGTCTAATACAATGTAGTCCTTTTGGGTTTTTTCTTCTCTCTCTTCTTTCTTTCTTCTCTACTTCTTGTTTCTTTTATGTTATTCCACCAAATCTAATATGGTATCAGAGCTTCTCCTTCCTTGGTCTGATTCTTCTCTAGGTTTAATTTACCCTGGCTGGTTCTGGTTCAACAAGTTTACACTATTCATTCCCTCTGATTTTCTTCTGCTTTCTATACTTCCTGCTACAGCACGTCTTTTTCTTTGCTTTTTCCAGTCGCTCCTGATCTCGAAGCCGCATGCCCTTTTCTTTCTGTTCCTTTTTCTTTCTGTCGCACAACCCTTTTTTTTTTCTTTTGTCTGTTTCCTAACTGCCACAACTTTTCTTCTTTTTTCTTTTCTACTTCAGCGCCGCCCAAGCCGCAGCCCCTTTCTTTTTCTCCTTCCGTTCTGCTTTATTTCTCTGCGTGCGCCGCTGCTTGCTTTTGTTCTTGCTCTTCCTCTTCCTCAATCGTCTTTCTGTTTCTGCCTTCAGTCTAATCCCTTGGCCCCTCTTCATTATACCCTCGTACAAGTGTGACCCGCGAGCCCACTCTTTGATGGCAGTTCCACCGACTGCGCAGGGCACCAGCCCCACCACGCCCTCGCGTTCTTTGACTACGTTGGTGAACGACATTCCAAGTCCAACACCGCAGGCCTTCTTAGTGTCAATGTCGGCGTAGAGTGGTTCATATGCCGCCTTCCAGTGGAGGTGGGCGTTCAGGCGGAGTATGGAGTGGTCAAGGCGGCACTCGGGGGAAACGACGCCATCCCAGTGCTTCTGCTTGTTTACGCCGCCCCAGTTCAAGCCAATAGTTACAGGTTGTTCCCAGCCAACAACCACCATCACAAGCAATGCCAACCATCGTCAAGCAGCAGCGTCACGTCTGATTTTCCAGCACCGTTGGTTCCGTTACTGGTTCTTTCGTTGTCACCAATAACAGACCCTAGGTTCATCTTTTGCTGATCAGCCCTATTCCAACTTCACCTTCCTTGATCATAACAAATTCTTTCGTTCATGCACCGACCCTCTCGTTC
Organism: Nyssa sinensis; assembly: GCA_008638375.1. Lineage (NCBI taxonomy): Eukaryota > Viridiplantae > Streptophyta > Magnoliopsida > Cornales > Nyssaceae > Nyssa > Nyssa sinensis. Next base: position 4,161,779 of record CM018041.1, on the reverse strand, counting down.
TGAACTCCTTCCTCCACTGGACATACAACCCAGCACCACTGGTTCTCCATGGTCGGTGACATCCTCAACACCATCAGGTCCCACCGTCTTAGTAGTCGCAGTACTGATTCCGTCTCAATAGTAGTTCATTCCACCATCTCAGCAGCCTTCGCTGCATCAGTTATCCGACCACTCTCTAAACCGATCATCACTGTATAGCAGCCACGGGGTTCTCCTCTACCCCTGCGCCGCTTTCCGTTGCTTCTGTTTCTTCTTTTCTCCTTTGCCCAGCCGTTAATTCTTTTCTGTTTTCTCCTCTGCCCCTGCGCCGCTTCTTCTCTTTTTGTTTTCTTCCCCTGCTTCAGTCATCGCTTGTTCGTTTTTCTTTTCTTTTTCTTTTTGCTTCAGTGCCCACCACCTCAAGTTGTTTCACCTCTATTTTGCTGCTATAAGAATCCTTATCAAACAGTTCACCGCCCCCTAGTTGTTCCCTTTGTCAACATTCCCAAACCGTTCAATCATCATCGTGCCCATCAGTCTATCTCACCGAGTCACCCCATCGGAGCGCTGCTATCATATTGCAGCCCCCAATCTGGTTCGTCTCAGTAGCCGTTCATCTCACATGTGGCCTCGACAATCTCATCATAGTCTGTTCCACCGTCCCTTAGCCACAGCTTTGGTTTCGCCCTGCGCAAATCGCAGTTCCGTCTTAGTCACAGCCATAGTCGTAGCCTTCTCTTCCTGCCGCTACTACTGTTTCAGATCTCCAAGCTGATTGCTCCTCCGAGCCGCCAACTGGTTTTACATCTTTTTCTCTCTTCCTTCTGCGCCGCTTTCTTTCTCTATTCCTCCGCAGCCCAAACCCCATTCACTCACTGTTGCACCATTGGAATATCTGTCAGTCTTGTACCTCCGCCACATCTGTCAATCATCTGTGCATTGTCTTTGTTCATCAACCTTCGATCAACCATCCGGTTCAGTCTTGACCATGTCACTGCTCCTCACCATCATTGTTCCTCGACTATGCACACCATCATTTGTGTTTCCATGCGTCGCCTTCAGCTCTAGCTCCAGCTCCACCGCCATGTTCGCTTGGGTTACATCTCCATTTCAGCCACAATGCCACCAAGTCAACCAGTCCCAGTCCACATTCCGATTTTGTTTGTAAACTCAAGTTGGTCTACCTCCCACCTTGAGTTTGAGGGGGGGTGTTAGAAGTATATTAGGGTTACATAGTATTGTGTAATTCTAGTAGGATTATAATTTCATGGTTTATTTCCTTTATTTATATTTTCTATGTACAACTTCGTAACCTTTCTTGTTTAGTTTCAGTATGAATTCAGTCTAATACAATGTAGTCCTTTGGGTTTTTTCTTCTCTCTCTTCTTTCTTTCTTCTCTCTCTCTCTTGTTTCTTTTATGTTATTTCACCAAATCTAACACTCTACTCTCTAATTTTTCATATATCTCCTAATTATAGTCTATTTGGTAGGGAATAAAAATAAAAAGAATAAAATGGAGGATCAAAGAGAAAGGGGCTGAAGAACTTCCATTTGTTTAGTAGAGGAAAAAAGAAAAAGGATAGGAAGGGAAGGGAAGGGAGGAAGGAACTCCTTTCCCCAAGGAAATTCCTTTTTCCTAAAAGATGAGAGGGAAAGTAAGAGGAAAAGGGATTCCCTCTTTTTTTCCTATAAAGAATTCTTTCCTTTTTTGTATAAATATTTTAAAGTTCATTTCTTTCATCATTTCCTTCCTATTCAACCAACGTGACCCAATAAAAAAAAAATAATAGGGTGTCACAATGTGATTAGACTTTTTAACGAGAAAATAATAATATTTTGAATTATACATTTCAAATGGTAAAATTAATAATCACATATATAAGAGAATACTCTTTTTACACATATAGTCGTGAATTTAACAATTGAGATTATTGATCTAGTATTACTCAATATTTTTTTCTTTCCATGATTGTCGAAGAAAGAGAGATTCTATTTACATTATGCTCTTTTAATATAATAAATTTTCATAAAGTAAATAACGTCTAAAAATATTTTTTGTGAAAGGATAATTATAAGATTTAAAAAATCATAATGAGATATTTTATCTTTATTCTTATTTAGAATGTTATTACAATCGATCACATCAAACTTTCGTAACGTCTTATATATATATATATATATATTATTTAAGTATGTATAATGCACGATCTATGACGTGGACGGACCTAACATTTCTCACTTATTTATTTTTAGTTGGAAGGTAAATAAGAAAGCATCTCATGGGGAGTGTTTTTAAAGCAAATTAAGATTTGCTTTAAGAAAGTTTAGATTTGGTCAGAGAAGTCTGATGTCAGAAAGTGTTGGCCATTGACAAAAATGGACCGAAAGAGGGAGACATTGGGGAGGTGGCACCCTCTCAAGGAGACAAGACGGCTTACGTAACAAAGCTGTAGGCTAGGAACAGTAAGGCGGTGTCGTTTTATTTATTGAAGGGAAGCGATTGCGTGTCCAACTTGGAGCTAACTTTTGCACCTTTTTGGGTAATATTGCTATTTAAAGATTATTTTGTACGTAAAAATTAATAAATAATTTTTAAAAAAGAAACGATAACAATGTTTACAAGTTATTATAACTTAAAATTAATTACAAAAAAATTATTTTAGAGGATATGAATTTAAAAGACACACACTTTGTTTTTTATTATTTTATTTTTTTGATAATATTCTTATTTTCTTAAACGGTATGTGGGAAAATAAAAGGGTTTCAATATTTTTGAAGTAATTAAAAAAGAGAGAGAAATTCAGCCATCTCTTTTATTATATTTTAAAAAATAATATGACAACAATATTTACAAGATATTATAATTCAAAGTTAATTGTAAAAAAATAATAATAATTTAGTGGATATTAACTTTAAGTAGAGGCAGCAAATGTTATCTAAATTTATCAATTTGTCCTAATCTGTCTACTAATTAACGGTTATAAATAACTCATTTAATTAGTGGGTTATAAACGGGTTAGATAATAAGGAACCAGTCAATTTAGCGAGTCAATACTGATTGAATATAGGTGTTCGACAAGTTGAGAATGAAAAAGAACAAAATAATTTAAGAATTTATATATATATATATATATATATATATATATATATATATATATACCGCAAGTCTAATAGAACAAAACTAACTCGACCCGACCCAAAAACATTCAGTTTGAGTTGGGTTGGATCGACCCGATCAGGTTAGGTTTTTTTTCTTTTGTGCTTTCAAACTGATCCCAAATTTTTATTTTATTTTTATTGGTAAACTTGATCCCAAAAAATTATATATTCATATAATGTATATAAAATTTTTGTGAATCCAAATTAAAAAAATGGACAATTTAGCTGTGTATAATATATATATTCGACATTTATAATGCTTAAATATATATTATAAGTTAAACCTAGTAAAATAATAAACTATATATTCATAACAGTTAGTGGGTACTTCATAAGCAATTTGATAATTGTGAAACTCAAAATTCATCATCTTTCTCTCTAAAAATTGAAAAACTCTTAACTATTTAAAAATATTAATGAGTGATTTCATATAATTATACATAACATATATATATATATATATATGTACATAGTATATATATCTATTTCTAAATATATATATATATATATATATGACGTATATAAAGTGCATGTATATATATAATATATACAATACAATATATATATATACATAATACATATATAATACAGAATATATATATATATATATATATACACACACATACATAATACAATATGTGTATATATATATAGTATATTGTGTATATATATATACATACACATAGTATACTGTATATATGTGTATGTATATATATACAGTATAATATATATAATACTCACATATATATATATACACATTAATTTTTTTAAAAAAAAAAATAGTGAGAGTTTGGTTCTCGGGTTAGTTCGGTTTACTTAAATTTTAAACTGAAACTGAACCGATCCGTTAATTTTCTAATTGTATTCTTGACTTTCTTTTAGTTATGGTATTTTGTTGGATTTTTAAAACATTCAAAGTAAAACAATTATTGTGATTATTTAGAAATAATATTTTTTCTATTAGGGTGAAAAAAAAAAAAGGATTGGATTCGAGTTGACCCGACCTGTATGTGACTCGACCTGTATTCGACATGTTTAATTACGGGTCAAATATGGATTTAACCCGTTTTGACCCCACCCGTTTTCAACCTGCCCAACTCGCTCATTTTGCCAGGCTTAATTTTAAGGGTAAATTACACTTGACATCTCCTAAGGCTTATGACAATTATATTAACCTCTTTTACTTTACAAAATAATATACAGATACTTTTTTTTAGTCAATTTTTTTATTTTCAAAATGATAAAATTACCTCTTTCATATTTTTTTAAATCTTGACCAATTTTTTTTTATTTTTCAAATAAATATGAATAAAAACCTTAAATTTATTTTTAAATAAAAAAAATAAAAAATCCTTTAAAAAGTTAGAATAAATTTGTCAAATTTAAAAAAATATAAAAATAAATAAATAAAATGAACAATTTCATCATTTTGAAAGAAAAAAAAATTGTCAAAAGATAAGTATTTGTATATTATTTTGTAAAATAGAAAAAATTAGTATAATTGTCATAAATTTTAGAAAAAATTAGTATAATTTACTCTAACTTTAAAGACACACGCCTTACATTTTTAAGATTTTCTTGATATATTTTATTTTCTTGGAATCTCTATATTGGACAGTGTGAGAACAAAGGAGTTTCAACATTTTTTAAGTAATAAAAATTTAAAATTAAGAGAGAGAAACTCACTCGTTTCCTTTTTATATATATACGGTGACTACATAAAGATTTAATCAACTAGACCAACGAACATCTTGAGTCAACAATTTATTTTTAATCTTGTATTTAGATTTTTGGACAAAAAGCTTGACTCAAAAGCTATGATGGCTATATTGAATCTAATTGTCAAATTAAGATGATGAAAAAATAGTAATAAAAAGGGTTTTAGTAAAATTTATCAACTACCTACCCTTATTTTTGAATTCAAAGTCATGAGCAAGGAAACTATGTTCTAATACAAGCTAGAATCAACAACTTAGTAATATTAATTTTTTATAAATAAAAAGTAGATTAGAAGTTTTTTTTTTTATAATAAATTAGATATAATTATTATTTTTTAAAATATCACTCTTGAAAATATATATATGTGCATTATTTATTTTTATGCTTAAAATCTATAATTGTGAGAATTTTTTAACATAAAAAAATTGAAAAACATGATAATTAATAATTTTATTAATTAAAAATATTTGAATCCTTCATAATTTATGGGTGGATCAGATATATGGACTAATTAAGTTTAAGAACAAAATTAATCATAATCTGTGAACTAATTAGAATTCTTTTTTATTTTTTTCAAATCAAATAACTCATAAATATTAATTTAATTCATAAATAAAATTAACACAAAAATTTATCACTGAAAGGTTGGGGAGGATGGTTCGACGTGTATGCACACGTGTGCATCTTGAAAACGAATGAAAAGACTGTGTGGATGTCAAGCACGCATGGTGGCGGCTCTTTGATTTTAGCATGTCACTCTTTAACAAAAAGTACTCATAAAATTATTTAATTACCCAAAAAAAGATATTAAAAAATCCTTTTAAATGAAAAAGAAAAAGAAAAAGTAACGTACCTAATCAGCTAAACTTTTTTTCTTTTTCTTTTTTTGTTTTTCTACTTAAAATAAAATAAAAAAATTTAGTCGTAACGCTATGAATTAAGTCTGTGTGCACGTAACGTCTGTGATATAAAAATAAATATTTAGTTCTCTTGTCATAAAAATTATAGTGTAATTTATGATGCTGTTAATAAAAAAATATCAAAACAATCTTATTTTCTGTTTAAAATTTAGGGTATAAAATTACATATAACTTCATGTGATATGTGATGAAATACGCATAACTCCAGTAAGTCGTGTATTTTGTACGAAGGACGTGTAATGTATTTTGACAAAAAAAATTGATAATTTTACTTTAATTTTATGCACAAAAAATTAAAAATTCACTGTTATATCACGAGAGATTACATGTATACATAGACCTAACTATAGGAATTACGAGGAATTTTCTCTGAGAAAAAGTAAACTTTTAGAAACATGACAAATGTGACAGCACAAAATTTAGATTCTCTCTTAAAAAGGAGCTTAAGAAGAAAAAGGAAAAAGTATGAGACAATTGTTTAAAACGAGCCTAATCAAATCCATGCATGATACCTCTTTTGAAAGTCTTGAGATTGCGTTTATGAATTGTTATTTTAAGATGACTTTGTTTTTATCATAATAATACTAAAATTTTAGGCCAAAAAAAATCTTATTTATAGTTTCCTTTTTTTAATATATATATATATATATATATATATATATATATTGTGAATAAGTCAAGTCACGGTGTATTGTTTATTGTTTAAACTTAATTTGATAAAATTAATTTTAAATAAGTTTATAATCAAATTTATAATAACTACAAAATAATTTTCAATGATCAAATTAAAAATTATACCCACACTAATATATTGTATATACACATATAATTTATTATTTAAAATAATTAAGATTAATTTATTCAATAATTTTTCCAATGAATTTGGGCTGATGGAGTTGTAACTAACGAGATAAGTGATGGGGTCATCCTCAAAGGAGGGATGGATAGGTATTGAAAGAGAGACAAAGAAAAGTCCAAAGAAGATGTGCACGTGACTGCTTTATCATCTTTCTTACGGGGATAATGGCAACAGGAGTGGCTGTGGCGCCCTCTCACGGAGACAAGACGGCGCACGCCAACGAACCCCGTCAGCCTTGCTTCATTGGGTTCCGTGTCAAACTTGAAACGCCCCAACATGCGTGTGAGCAAACGGGAATTTTTTGTGCTACTTACGGCTGTAACTCGATTAGGCTGGGTTGGATTTGACTTTTGAGCCTTGTTAGATCCCACGTAATATACGCAATCGAATCTGAGTTTGAGATCTGAGAAAAATCTAAATAGTGAATCTAAACCTATCTCGTAAAAAAAAAAAATTCTAATATTAGATTTTTTCAAATTTCAAATTCAGGTTTTGTACATATTTTAAAGATAAAAGGAAAATTTTTTAAATTTAAAAATGTCAATATAATTAAATATTAGAGTTGTTTTTTGTATTAATAATAATTAGAGTTGTTTGATATGTATGTAAGTTAATTATTTAATATTCTCGTATATCAAAAACTTATAATACATCTATAATACAATTGTTGTAATAAAAAAATTGTTAATTAATTTTAGGATTAATTATATTTTAGTATCATGAAGTTTATTTTCTCCGATTTTAAATGAAGTCATTGATTATTAATTGTAATAATTAAATACTTTCAATTTTTAATTTCATTTCAATTGAGGTCAATTACAAACAGTCGTCCGAAATTGATTACATTTTAATATCCTATAACTTCGTATGAATTTCAAAATAGTAACCAATAATTTTCTACGAGTTTCAAAAAAATTCTATAATTTTATATAGTTTCAAATGAGATCTTATAATTTTAATGCCTGAACAACTGTCGTTAAGAATTTGAATTGGTCATTAGCGACAGTTTACATTTGATCTCAATTGAATTGAAATTAAAAATTAAGAAGCTGAATTCTTATAATTGATAATCGAATACTTTATTTGAAATTAAAACAAAACATTGGAATACTAAAATATAATTAATTCTTTACTTTATTAATTATTTTATCTTCTAACAAACCAAAATATTATCATTATATATATATATATTTTTAAATTTTTTTAAATAAATTAATAATTTAACATGATATGGTATTAAGATGTGTTCAAACCTGTTCCTGTAATAAAACAATTGTCCACTTGGCATGACAGCACTACCTCGATGGCATGACCTAACCAGCATTTACGACGACGTTCTCGTGATCTTGGACTTGGACTTCCAAATGAAACAATCGGAAAGTCAGCAACGAGAAGCTCCGGCGGCCGCCCACCACCGCACCTTATATAATTCATATATTCCACGAGCCAAACTTTTAGGCTGTGTTTAGTTAGGTTTTTAAAACAGATTTTGAATTTTAAAATGTGAAATACGCATTTAGTAAGTTATTTATTTTAATTTTTTTTTTAATGTTTTAAAATTTAGATTATCGTATCAAAATGTACTTTTACAATTTTTAAAAAATTAATTACAAAATTTTTAAAACTTATATCTGAATCACTGTTCAAGTACAACTTTATATTTTTATGACTGCATATATATATATATATATATATATATATTTATTTATTTTCATGCAATTGATATGGGTATGTATTATTATCTTTAATTTTGTACCTAGGACCACACTCGGACCTTGTGTCCAACTGCCCAACTTTCTTCTACTTTGTAGCATATATATATATATATATATATATAAACACTACATATATATATAGACACTACAGTAGATGCATTGGATATCATGGGTTTTAGGATTCACTTTCCCTAAATTCAAGGACGCTGGAGTCAAATTGTGCCACCATATAATTCCATAAAAAAAAAAACAGATTTTAAAATTTTAAACTCAATCAATTAAGAACAAGTTCAATATGTAGTACGACATGATCATTTTTCTTTTAACAAATAAGGCCGCGTTTGTTGACAATTAATTCAAAAGAATCTCAACACCAATCCATATTATAAGTTAAGAAAACTGTGATATTGAATGCTGAGAATGATATAAATCTTTTCCGTCACTTTTTTTTTTAGTATACACGTATGTGTTTTGCATTTTGCATTCTTTTTTATATTCATGATAGAAATGTACACGCATGCAAGTGCACATGTCCGCGCACGTCTTTCGTAACACAAAGTCTAAAACCAATGCATTTAAAAATATGCTCCATCATTTTCTTGGGCTTGAGCCTACTCGTTGCTGCACTTGGAAAGCCATTTTGGTAGGTCCAAGTGTGCTTATGGAAGACTTGTCCAAGAGAATAGCAACATTAGCCTTATGCAACATTAAAATTTACTTGAATTATCTTTCCTCCATTTCCAAGTCAAATCAAATTCTAAGTTCCAATTTCACACTAAGGGATTGTTTGGATCAGCGATTGGCCATAAACTTAATACATTTTGAGAGACTCTACCAAACTTAATTGATTTTTAAACTGTTTTTTTGAAAATTAAATTGCAATTATTGGTTACAATTTTTTCATCAAGTTACAATTTGAGTTAAGCTGATAAGTCTAGTTTTTTTCATTAAGTTGGTCGAGTTTATTTAAAATGTTCATATTTGACAACTATTAAGGACTTTTTAATAGTTGACTCAAACACTCAATTGCTAATTGCTAAATTCAAACTACACTTCTACACTGCTCAATCAAATCGGCACTAACAAACATAAGTTCAACTTATTTTTGGGGCGTGTTTGGAAGTCTCGTAATTTACAAAGTTTTTAGTAGCCTTTCAAACCCTAATGACAAAAGTATTTGTCTTTTTCTTGGCCAATGATAGAAGAGAGAGGGAGATTCGAACGATTCTAACTCACTCCTCTTGCGTGGAGAGTGATCTTGAAACCAATTAAGATAGAACCTTAGTCCTACAAAAGCATTTTGTTTCAAAAGTAACAAATTTTGGGGAACCATTATGAAATCAAAAACTTCTAAAAAAATTTGCAAGAGTGGAAAGTCCAATTGATATTTTCATTTTGGACAAGGTTTTCCAGAGGTCCATTTGGGGTACTAGAATTAGACCTATTTCAAGAGAGGCCAACAACAAGGATTTAAAGCCCATCTTTCAAAGGCTGTCCACACTTCATTTAGAACAGCCCATTCCATGACACCCTATCCGGCCCATTTATACCGTTCCCGCGAAAATAAGAGTCCCCATATATATAACGTTGACCATTCAGTTAAAATTCAAAACTGAATACCCGAAACTCTCTCCCAAACCGTTTTGCGTGTTTTCATCTCTGAAATTAGGGTTTCCAAAATAGAGGTCTCAATGGATCATCCGATGATACCTCAAAAGCAAATCAGGGTAACGTCGCTTTGAACTAGTTCGTCAATTTGAGATAAGGATTTTCTCCGTTATATCAATTTCTGAAACGCCGGGTATTTTCTTTGGAAAATGATGTGTTCATAGTAGTTGAATTTCATCGTAATGTGATGGAATTTTTCATTTTTTCCCTAATTTGTCATGTATCTGTTTTGAGAACTTCTGCTACAGGATTTGTTCTTTTCTGTAATTTATATGAATTTGTTGTTAGAAATATTTGTTATTGTATTGACTTTTGGCCAATGTGGGGTCTTTGGAGGTAGAGATTTTGTGCGGAGTGTTGTTGAGCTTTATTTGACAGTGAAACACTTTTCCAGTTTAGCTTGAAATTAAGGGAACTGAAACAATATCCTTGTGTCTGTCTGTGTTCTCACTACAACCTAACTTGACAAAGACTTTATACTGTTTAGGCTCTCATTCATGAAACCAGTTTTTTCCGTTTAGCTGTCTTGACACTTGTTTTTTCAATTTTGTCTTTTCTCATCATCTATGCTCGTTTGGTCCTTGCTCCAATCCTTCGTAGCCTCTTAAACTTGAAACAAATACCTCTTCTTTGATGTTGCAGTCATTGATTTTTAATACACTTGAATTGACCATCTTCAAGATGTCCTTCCTCTAAGAGAAATAAGTGCCATCTCTGACAACTCCTCACCCCCCCTCCCCTTCCTCAAAGTTTTGGAAAATATCTTATTCTAACTTCTCTTGTTTGCATCTCTCTGATCAAATGACTTGCACGCTTTGTATGTCATTACGCGAGTATCTTTTGTACATAGGTCCACATTGGACCTTGTGTCCAAGTTGGTTTTACTTAGTAAGAGGTAGTTTGGTTTCAATCTTTAGATTATATTTTATGCGTTGAAACTTCAAAGTATATATAATATACTAAAAACACTATAGAAGATGCCTTGGCTATCATGGTTTTAGGATTTACTTGCCTAAATTCAGTGAATTGGAGTCAAAGTGTACCACCAAAATCAAAAAATCAAAAAAAAAAAAAAAGGGGCGGAAGGCAGGCTAGCCGAGTACAGGAGGCTCTCGCCAAAGTGCGAGGTCCTCTCAAATGTACGCAACCTTGCCTTAGTGAGTAGAAAAGTTGTTTTCACGACTCAAACCAAAATCAAAATAAAACAAAATTTAAATTTATAAGCTTGATGACAGAGTATTCAGTCAAATTGAAAAAAAAAAAAAAAATCAGTATGTAATAAGACATATTCCCTCCGTTCAAATTAATAGTCTTTCTTTCCATTTTGGGATGTCCCAAACGCGTGATGAAAGCTAACCGGTGATGAAAGCGAATAAACGACTACCAACTGTGCAGTTTCTTTGTGCTGTAGGAGGACTTTGTGAAGCTCAATACTGATGAAACCAAAATTTCCATTTAGCTGCATTGCTGTCTGTTTTTAAGTTAAATCAATTGCTATTGTGTTTGGCTTCATCATCTATGCTCATTCGGCCCTTAATCTAGTTTGTAGCCTCTTTAACTTGAATCGAACTCTTCTTTATTCAAGGTCCCAAGTTCAACTCTCTCCCAAAGGGCCACTTACCTATCCGAAAAAAAAGCAGCTCTTCTTTATTGTTGCCTTCATTGGTTTCCAATGCACTTGAACAAACCATCTCCCAAACCTCCCCCTTTCGAGGAAAGGGACTGGACCATTTCCCCCTGGGGCTTCAAAAATAATTCCTCTAACTTCTAACAATGTATATCTTATTTTAACTTGTTTTCACTTTTTTCCTGAACACTACTTGTAAGTTCTATTTATCATTTACATGGGTTTCCTACTTGGGTTTCCAATGCACTTGAAGAAACCATCTCCCAGACCTCCCCCTTTTGAGGGAAAAAAGGAACATATCCTCCTGGGGCTCCAAAAATGATTCCTCTAACTTATAACAGATGGATATCTTATTTTAACCTGTTTTTCACTTTGTTCTAAACACGATTTGTAAGTTATATTTGTCATTTACATGGGTTTCTTTTTTGGAAACGAACTTCTAGAAGGTTACCCATTTTATAAGAATTATAATGTTTGTTTTATTTGCAGTAATTGGCCAAAATTAAGCTTTTCGGGTTGAGGTAGCATACAGTTATAATTGACACAAGCTTAGGGAATGATGGGGTTCAGTTTGGTTAGCATCTGCTGTGTAACTTAGCAAGATCCTTGAGAATGAATCCCTATTTATATAGTCCTGGCATATTTAAGGGTTTTGTAAAAGCAATTCAACAATAACGACGCCCAATTTATTGGAAAATAAGCATGAGACTTTTATATCTCGTGATGCAGACATTTGAGCATGTGGCCCTTATGCAGTGGTGGATCCAGAACTTACACTATTTTTTGGGAGGGAGGGGACTCCCAATTATTAAATAAATTCGATAAAAATAGTAAAGGAAAATCATTCTATGTCCTGAGAAGTAGCATTGCGTAAGAGAATTGTTAACATTTTTGAGAATTGTGGCTTGGACAAGTGTACTTTTAAATACTTTTGACAGTTCATTTGAGTCAATAACTAATCCATAGAATGGCACTATCTCAATTGGAGGCTTCTTTTATCTTCCGTATATGATTACTCAAGCAATGTGGGGGTCATACTCTTTTGTATAATGGCAAATGGCCAAAGTAAGATACTAGTATAATAATTTCATATCTTTCCAATTCTCTCTACTTTTGGAGAGAAATTTAAACCCCACAAATTTCTCTTCAATTTCTTCCTGTTTGCTTTCTCCCCCAAATTCTTGCTCGAACCAATAGAAGGAACACATAAGATGTGGAAATTATGGGTATATGGGGTAATATGGATGCCATGGCCAATTGTGCTGGAAAAAAGATAGGTAAATTTTTAACAAGGCCAACCATGTGATAGTTTTTATGTACTACATAGAATGATTACTAAAATTTCAAGAGAAAATATGCTTTGACAAATACTAGAAACCTTGTATATGCATGTGGTGACATAATTGGTGCAGGGTAGAGATGGAGAATTCGTGGATGGGATCTCTTTTAACAGAAAATTGGAAGATTTCTGTGGAGACTTTAGACTGGGGAAAAACTCTAGGTGTTGGTAACTATTATTGTTCTCATATGGTTAGGCATTTAACATGAAGCCTTTGACAATCATTAGGTTAGAAATGTGAAGTTAAATGTCTTGTGTTTTTGCTTGTTGACAAGTTTTGTCAGTAAGATCTTGAAAACTAGTAAAAATTTCAATATGAATCAAGGTGATATTAATGTACAATTGTGGAGATCTTCAACTGTATCAATTTCGTGCTAGCTCAAACTTTTGAGTTGTGATATGAAATTACCGTGATTTTGGATGTAACATAGATTAAGATAGCTTCTTAGTTTGACAAATGCTGGGATTTGGAGAGAAGAGATAGTTTTTTTAGAGTTGGAGAAAGCATATGGAGTGGAAACCTAGTAAAAAGAAAATTCACTAATATCTTTAAGTACATGTACAGGGAAGCACTGCCGACATGAAGATACTTGGTGGCTGGCCAAAAAATTTCAAACAATAGTAGCTTAATATCTAAGATCAAATTTGAATTTGTATGTCTATTACATTAAGTGCCTAAGCACCAAAAATGAAGTACGATAAACTCAAAACATATAAAGCATGAGGTGCCTTGGAATACTCAAATGCTGATGGTGGTTGAGGATTTCAAAAGGTGTTTGCATTTCAAAGGGAGGTAATGCAAACTTTTTTAACTGCCAGGGATGCCTTAAATATACTGGTTTAGAAGAAGCCAGTTTATAACAAAATACATGGAATGCAATTTTAATTAGACCACAAAAGTTGCTGGAACTATGGTTATGATGGATAATCAGGAGAGACTCGATCACCGCAGAATGACCAGTTTTGGTATTTTAACTCCATCACTTGTGAGGAGTGCGGATTTAAGAGGATGCTGACTTAAAAATTGTAGCTGAATGGCTGCAGTAGAGATATGCTTTTGGAGTGCTGTATTGTTGGATGTTAATTAATACACTCGTGCCTTATCTTGTAAAGTACTGTGTTACTTTTTAATCGCATTGTTTATGTTGTAGAATGTTGGGCCACCAAGAATGCCAGTCCACAAATCAGTGGTACCAACAAGGGCTGTTGAAAAGAGTGCATTGATGTTTTTGTTGAACCAGTCACTTTAAGCAGTTTTGGATTTTAAATCATTATGGTTCTTAGAAAATTGGTTGCTTGGGATTTTTCAAAAAATGATGTTTATTGAAAGTACTGTCAAGACCAAACAGACTTGACTGTTGTTTGCAGCTGAAAGAATCGGCTATTCATTTTTCAAAATAAAGAAAAGAAGTGCCTAGAGAGAGAGAGCCAATACACACAAAGCCTAGCCACCCTTCCAAACAATTTTAGTATCTCCAGTCTGCATTAACCACTTTCTTCCCCTCTTAGGATCGCTGTCTATGAGATTTTTGTGTTTACCCATATAATAAATCAATCAATAAATAAATAAGATTCACATCCATGCAAACTTTCTTCTTTCTTTAAGTCTTTCATTCACTATATTTTTCCTCTCATTCCTCCATTTTTTAATTATTATGTAATTGTTTAATCATTGGATAGTGAGTTCTTCCAAATTCCAATATGACTTTCCTCCTGAAGAATGAAACAGTTAAATTGTATGAATTATTATTATTATTGGGCACTAATCAAAGGGCATTTCACTCATCCAGTGGTAAGTTAATACGGGGCCTTGTGATCACCGAGTTTTCAGCAGTCCTAGATTTTCATGGCCGGAGCTAAAACAAATGTTTTCAAGTTTACAACTAAACTTATTTAATACTTATTTCTTGAAGTTGGCTTAGCAAGTTAACATTTGCTTTAAACTCTCATAATTAACTTTTTATGTTTTCCAACTGTTCTATGGCATATTTACTTGGTGAATGTCTGTATATTTATCTGTTTCAACAGTGTCAATTTTCAAGAAGTAACTTGAATTTTCTAATAAGATGACACCTTTGAATTTACCCTGTTTTTAGCTCGTAAATCTCAATGTACATTATCTGAAATGTTGAGTAATCTACTATAATATTTCAGATCTTTCTGTATGACGAATTATTATTTTACCTATTGCATTCGTTCTTCCACTTTGATTATCAGATATAAAGTTGACATTCTAATATCCTGTTGTTGCATGATTTCAAGATAAAGTTATTGTGGATGAAAGAAACACCGCTCAAAAAAAAAAATTGTGGATGAAAGAAACATTTTGCTTTTATGCATCCACTGACATTTTTCTAATAAAAAGTTGCATTAGTAATCTTTTCCTGTGTGTAGAATAGTTTAATAGTAGATTATTCACAATATTTTGTTGGGTACTTTTTAGCCAATGGTTTCTTTGGATTGACTAAAATTTAGTACCTTCTTTTCTTGCTTGGGCCTTTGACAATAAAGCTCGTAATTTTTTTAGAAATAGTTACTATTTACCCTTATGCTCCATTTGATTGTGTAAGAGTTGAGGGAAAGGGAAAGAAACCTGGAATGATACTTCAGTTGATGAGTTCATTTCTTTCTCTCTGTATACCTTGCAAGTAAACAGATCATTAAGTGCTAGTGGGGATCCCATTTCTGTACCTACTAAGACACTCTCATTGGACTCTCTATTAACGAGCAGTCGGGTATTTAAATGCAAAAATGGATCATTCAAGGACAGGATAGAACTTTGAATGAGAAATCAGTGATCCAAGTTTCATTACTGAGGTCTTTCTTTACCATGGAAAAGAACAGCCCTACAAATGTACAAAGCTCCCTCAACTCATACTGGACCACAACAGAATTGATTGCTTGAAAAGGACGACTGAAATTATTTTATTCCCATATTATTTATTAAATTACACCTTGATGTGCTTGTTTTATCAATCTCTTAATATTTCAAGAAATATCATCATGGCTATCATAATGCACAGCTTAATCAACCAGAATTGGCATATATTACATTATTGTTGACAAATGTTCTCCTCGAAAGTTGCTTATGCTTTGGCTTTGGTTGCTGGCAGTGGTTCATGGCAAATTATCCAACCCTGGGTAGATATAAGGTTCCTGTTGATCCACTCACTTCCCTGCATTCCATTGTCAGGCAATCTCCTAATCATGAAGGGGAACATTTAGAGCATGTTAACCTTACAGGGAGCTAAGGCAAGTGAATCAGATTCTCTTTTCTGCATTCCATCTTCTCAAATTTGGCACTGACTGTTTCTTGTTTGTGGTAACTTTTGTGGTCTCCAAGTACACTAGAAGAAAGAAAAAATGCAGGTTTTCTAATTCTGGAGAAATTGATTTTGAAGATATTTTTTCCTCATAGAGAAATTTTTGCATGAGGTCAGAACCCAACAAATGATATCTTCTTGTGTGGTAGGATGTTACTATTTTGTCTCTAAAACATTTCGTCTAAATGGCAGGATACTATTGGTTTGGTTTGGTCCATGCAAAAACTTCTAAAATACTCGGATCTGAAAACGCATTTCTTTTTGAATGGTTAAACTAATCCACTGCATCATCATTTCCTGCACAACACTTTAAACAGACTTGTCTTTCTATTATTTGGGAGGGTTAGTTATTTGATTACAAAATCTCCTTCACTCAACTTCACTTTTTTCGTCATTTTGTACCCTCCATAGGAAGCAAGGTATAAAGATTAACCATTAGTTCATCATCCACTACTGTTTTATTGAAACTCAGGAGCCAAAAGTAGGATTGACGTGCTTTACACAGGGAAGGGGTTTTTGTGTGTGTGTGTCTGTATGTCTCTCTCTGTGCGCGTGCGTGTCTGTGTGTGTGTCAACATTTTTCAAATGGGATTGTTGGATTCCAAAATGCACTTCTCCTTCTTTGAAAATTCTAATTTCTCAAGAAATAAAATTACTTATATATATCATCATCACTATTAATCCCAGAAACATACAGAGGCAATGAATTCAAGGAGGATAACAGAGAGAAAGAAAAGAACAAAGTAATTTTAACCTCTGGCGTAGTAACCCCATTTATTTCTGAACTGGAATGACAGATAAAATTGGGGTGCTAACAAAATCTAAATACAGAAAAGAATGGAGAACAGAAACCAAACCAACTTGTGACAAATCCAAAACACACACAACCACGCACCTAGAACAGATGTACTTATTTTACCTACTCAAAGCAAATCCCAATTGAATTTGGGATGTACAGAGTTGCTGGTAGTGGGTGCTGGCGTAGAATCAAAAGTTTCCCAGTTCGTTGTTATGACAACAGCACCTGATGTCGAATGCCTAGATGCCAGCTGCTGCTGCTTTGTTTGTATTGGCAAATGCCCAACTGAATGCCTGCCTTGCTGCTGTTGAGTTGGTGAGTGTATTTGCCCATTTGATTGCCTCTGTTGATGATGTTGATTTGGTGATGGATGCATTGGACTTTGACTTCCATTGCTGCTCGGCGTCGAGATTTTGATCTTCAGCATATCAAGAGTTTCAACATACTTCTGTACTCTTTTCACCTTCACAATAAAGAATCGAAAGATTGACAATTTATTATGCTGTGTTTAAAAAACTAAACTTCAATATCGAGTCATAATTTACCTGCATTTTCCTTTGCAGTTTCACATCTCCATCCCCAATAATTCCATCCAGTTTAAGCAATTGATTCATTAACAGTTCAATCAGATTTAATACATCTTTCTCCGCAACTTTCCCACCTCTGGAAATTACGGATTCGAGGGCTGACACCTACCCAATTTGAATCAAAAATCAATTCGTAACCCACCCATTTCAATCAAGCAAACTCATCGTCTTAAATTGCCTAAAACAAAGAAATTTACCTGCCCGGCAAGCCTATCGACCTCTAAACTGATCTCGGAGATCGATTTTGAAGCCTTCTCCATCTTTGCATTCCTTCGCATCTCCAGGTGCCGCTTCTCTTGGCTAATTGGGTCCTCAACTAGAACAATTTTTGATCGGTCCTTAACTCCGGCAATGTCCAGGAACGCGTTCGAGTCCCTCTCCTTATCTTTGAACAGCAACTTCTGATCCTGGTGGTGCAATCCCGTAGGCCCCGATAACATCTTCTTCAACTCCCCTGCAATCCCAAATCAATCAGAAATCTGTAAATTTTTATCATTTAATTAATGTCAATTAATATAAAAAATAGTTAATATTCAGTTACCAAATGTAGATTGAGAGCTGATACTGATTTCGTGGTAAATGGACCCGTATTTGACACGAACGCGAATGGCGGGTGGTGGAACGCGGGTTTGATCTAAATCTGGGTTACGCTTCTGAACCAGCATTCCTCCTGGTCGGAGCTCCCATTCATTCTCGTTGCCTTCTCTTCCGCTGCCGCCGCCTGAACTTCCATTCATTGGAAGGCAGTCCTGTCGTTTTAGTCTTCATTCGCATCATTTTGACTTCTGTTATACAAACGTATGGAGGATTTGAATCAAATTTGTCTTTGATTGAAGAGATTCAGATCAAAACTTTGACCCTTTGACACTCATCCCAGACAAAGCCAGTTAGACAAAGTTGTGACCGACTCCAAACCAGCATTCCACGAGTCCAACCCCGGTAGTCACGCGTGTAGAGAGAGAGAGAGAGAGAGAGAGAGAGAGTCAGAAAGGCACCCCTCTTGTTTCCTTAAGCAGAGTCAATGGCGTTTACGGAAAGGAAAAAAAAATCAAACCCTAACAAAAACGGAGAGAGATCGCCAGAACGGAGTCGTCGACCGGTAGAAAAGCCGGAAAAACCGAGGATTTGTAGTCTGTCTTCTTTGTCGAATCTCGTACAGTTGACAAAACCTTAGATCTCCTTAAACAGAAAATGTTGCCAATTAATAGTACCGCAAAAAATCTGTCAAAAATATCGAAACAACGAATCCGAATCCTCCGAGAAAAGCTACCGGAAAAATCAACGCCGACAGAACAAAGACTCTGAAAATAAATTGAAACTTCGAACCTTTTATTCTCCCTCTGTTTCTTGCTCTTCCGGAGAAGACTCGAAGAAGGAGAGAAGGAGAGAGAAACGAAATAAAAAATGAAAGGACAGCGAACAGAACAATGGACAGAGAACTTATATACCTATTAAATATTAATATTATATTATTTATTACTTTATTTATGTGATTGATAATTTTTTTGGTAGGGAAAAAAAAATATAATAAGGAAGCTAAAGCCGCCAAGGCTTGGGGTTTAAAGGTAATTAATTATTTAAAAAAGGGGGGGAATAGGGAAAAGGATCCTTGGGTTTTTAACCAATTGGTGGACTCGACTCCCTGAGTTCTTAAGTGTCGGTTCTGAGGGTGGTTTGGTAATTTAAGTTCCTCCAATCATTGTCCTATTTATTATGAAGTTCCTTTAGATAATCAAAGTGTTAAAAGAGTGTTTTTTTTTTTCACTAATACCAATTTTTTATTATTACTTTTTACAAATTTTATTTTATCATAATTATTATTATTATTATTTTGGATGAGTATACAATTTAAGAATGAGAATTTGTCATGTCCTACTCTTAATAAGATAGATTTAGAAAAAAAAAAAAATTAATATAAGAATATAAAAAATTATTAAAATTTGACATGGAATTAGAACAAGAATGGAAGAAGATATTCTCGTCTTAGCTTAATTATATATTTAGATTATATAAATATTTGTTAATATTTTTATGTTTCATTAAATACCCTCACATATATAAATTTAAATATGTGTATATATATTTATATTATTTTTATAAAAATATATATGTATATGTAAATGTAAATTTTATTTTTAATAATATTAATTGATTAATTTTAAGTTTTAGACAAAAATAAGACGGCAAAGATTAGGAAAGGAAAAAACAAAGACAATAAACATAATAAATGATACAGAATAAGTATAGGAGAGAGTTTATGTCCCGAACTCAAACAGGTCACATTACTATTTCTAAGTGGAACTTTCATTTTAATTATTTTTTCACATTACTATTCCTAGTTCAACTTTCATTTTAATTATTTTATCTTTGAAAAAAATGTATAATTACCATTCTCATCACAATTTATCTTTGAAAAAAATTTATTTATTAGTCTACAATTATTGTACAAATTAATGACGTATTAACATATATACCACACACATGTATATATCTATATATATACACACACTATATAATTGCTCTATCTTTGCTTGCAAGTGTTGCAGAAATCTGTCAGATTGTCAGCTAATAATAATGGCATCCATGTAATTCTACGTCTCATAAAGGTGCAAATTATTCTTACCGTATTGGGGTTGCTTGTCTTTTGCCCCACTGTAGAACAATTACCTAGAGTTTCAATTCTGTTTTTTACCCCCCCAAAAAAAGCAGGGACACAGTTGTCATTCCATATCAAGACATTCCAAAAGTAGATTGGGAATCGGCTTACGTCACACGCCTTAACTGACACGTGTCATCTCCGTGCGACCGGCGACCAAACCGTAATATGTATATATCTTCTCAGTTTCTCGTCTTGCTTAGCTTTCTCTCACTTCAACGTATGACCAAAGCCAAGGCACCGACACTTTTAAGACGCGCGATTAACCCAGAACTTCATCACCTCACACGTGGCGGCTTCTGTGCCGCTGGTCGGTATTGGCACGTGGTGGGAGGATGGATTATATTCTGCGTATGCGTAATCCGATAGAGATGGTACAACTTACGGTTCGGTCGCTGGCTTGGCTGGACTGTCCATTTGACACTATTTTAATCTGATTAAACAATTAATTAAAATGAGTTTTATTAATTTTCTAATTCTAGGGTTTTGAACAAATTTAGTCAGGGACAAGGTGCCGACAGTCATTGAAAACCAAGTCTATTCCTGCCAGTGGTTTCATGCAATTTCTGTGGGACCAATTTATTTTCTTTTTAAATCGTACCTAGAAATTGATACATATGGTTTTACAAAAAATGACATAAGACCAAGGTTGTTATACAAGGTTATTAAACAGTTAAATGGAAATTGGCATATATTTTTCATGTGTTTTTATTAATTTTTAAGAAGTAATTATCAGAACTCTTAAGAGTTATTAATCATTATAATGATGATCTAATAAAATTTTAAAAAAACATAATTCAAATATTTGTACAAGTTGTCGGTTGCCATTCGATGTTTAAAAGAAAAAGAGCTTTAAAAATTATCAATTTGTAAAAGGTACATTAAGTTCGTCTAATAATTAGGACTATTTCAGTTGTTAATTTATGATTTCTTTGAAAAGGGGCGTCACGGGTTTTGTTCTCTCAATTTTGAGTGTGCTTAATTTCTAGTATTTATTAGATTTTTAAGTTTCTCAATATTCAGAATTGAGAAACTTGCGTGGATTTGTAAAGTAATAATTACATAACACATCTTCTGTTAAACACCACAAATGTTAAGCTCATCCGAAAAATATGTAAAATAATAATAATAATAATAATAATATACATTCTCATTTTCCTTCAAAATTTGTAATTTTTTTTTAAATTAATGAACTTAATTTTTTTTTTTAATAAATTGATAAAATTGGTTAGGAGAAAATTGCTAATTCAAAAAGCTAGGTTGTTTTCCCCTTTATTGCTAATCATAGGACCACGAACACATTTGAATGATTTAGGTGATCTGTGTCCCTCATGTTTTCCTAGGCAAACAAGTAAATGTGCTCCTAAACCTATCTTACCATATTTTATACCATTATTTGTGTGGAAGTATAGAAGCCAATGATTTGTGCCCTTCACTTTGACCTAGGAGAACTAGCAATTTTGATCCTAAACCTAATTTTTTATTAGATTAATTCTGATTTTTTTGTCACATTAATGTACAATTATATAAGTTTTTTCACAAGCAACTTTTGTTTTTAGCAAAGTTAATTTGCTCTATTAATAAAGCTATCGTAAGGTTTGGATCGAGATTGTTTTTGCAATATAAATTCGTGACCTCCAAATTGTATTAGAGTTATTTTATAATTGCATCAAGATCCATCCTCACATTATATATTTCAATAAATGATAAAAGAAAATTGCATATCTAAAATCTATTTTTTCAATCAATGACCTCGAACTTGTTTTTTCACAATATTATACATTTGCTTGTAAATATCTCTTGATTGATAGATGTTTATTCATGTCATACTATTTTTTTTTTTTTAACTTGAATTGTGTTTGTAGAGAAAGAGAACTTTGTCATCTCGGATGGATTCTCTATCTCTATTTTTTCGTAATACTGAACATTATACTTTAATGGGAGGGCTGGCTCATCCATTAAACCAACAAATCAATCGTTTTAGACTCCACTTATAAAAAGTTATTAAATTTTATCTCTTATATAATCCTAACTAGAAATCTAAGATCAAGAAAAATATAATTATAAGAGAAATCTTTTGTGCATATAATATAATTGAAACTATAGGTTTAATGACAATAAAACGCCCACAACTGCTCCAGAACAAAAATTCAATTATGAAGTTATATGTTTAAACAAATCATTAATAGTTATTTTGTATTCTTTAATCTATATGTTTTGTAAATTTTATTATTAGAATATTTCGATTATGTAAGATTCTATTATTAGAATTTTATTTAATATATATATATATATTTTTTAAATCATATTTTTTAAAAAAAAATTATTCTTCTTACATCGTAAAAAGTGAAAAGTAAAAAAAATGTACATGTAAAATTATCGTTTTAAGTCTTAAATTATCCTGAACCAATCTTGTTAATGGATATGTATTTGGATAAAAATATTATTTTTAATTTTAATATTTGTGAAAAAAGAAATATTTCATTAGCTTGGATGATTCATAGAATCATAGATGTCACTTTACCATGGGATGACAAGTCATTTTCTCTTCATTGGTGGAAAGTCCCTTCACTTACTGCTCTTATTTCAATTTGAAATCTGCAGAAAATCCAACTGCTCCAAATGAAAACGAAAATCCAACAGCTGACAGGTGATCCATTTTTTATTACTACTAAATAGAATGTGATATAAATGGATGTATGTCTATATATCTGACCCACCAACTAAGGGATCTCTGGTGGTAGCTTGATATATAATATGTGTGTGTGTGTGTGTGTGTGTGTTTGCGTGTAGTTTCTTGAGCTAATAAAATTATGTGGAGGACATTTAACTTGGTTGATTCATTCATTTAAGAAATTCTTAATCAATGAATTGAAAGATTAGCTCAATAGTATTACTATGAGTGTATATAGGGTTTAGGTCCCAGGGAGAATGAGGGACTGCCCTACTGCACATTTATTCTTATGATATATATATATATATATATAGTTAGTTAGTTAGAATTTGCCCCCAAACGAAGGCAGGGCCATAAATACGAGGTACGTGTCAATTATCCACAGTGCACCACGTTAATTTGGCTTACCTATCAAGCATACACTTGATAGTTGATAGATATATTAAAGGGTGAGAGGGAAGGAAGATGTTAGATGAAAATTGTCAAACATGTGATTTAACCACTAATATATTTTCTTTGCTAAGTTAAGTAGTGTCTTCGGAATTCAATTACTTGATCATCCTATCATATTTAACACCTTATGTTTGCCCACACAGTCATAAATATATATATATATATATAGACACACATTTATAGAGAGAGATGAGTGTTTAGGAAAATTATATAGTTATTAATGGGCAAAGAGGTTATTGGAACCACAGGTCGGATCCATATCATAAAGCAACACCACCAAAATTGTTCAAAATTATTGAGCAGAGACCCGATTATTTTCCGAAAGTAAGCCGTTATAGTAATTGACTCAATCATATTAATTCAAGATTTTGTTTATTACTCTTAGATTAACGTCTCTCGCAATTTCGGTATCCATGATCTATGTGAAAGGTAAGAAAAGGGAAATGTAATCTCCAACTTAAGCCAAGTTATACCTATTTGACAACAATCACTCATTGACAATATACTGGATAAGAATCCTTCTTGACTATCTTTATAAATTCGTGTTCATTCAATTATTTCAAATTTTGCCAACTTAAGTTTCGGAGATGTGTTAATCAACATTATACATGTGTTCTTTGATAATCTTTTTTTTTTCCTTACAGGAATCTAATTTTGGTTGTACAACCAACTGCATCAACAGTTATAATAAAAACAAGTCCATTATGTTTCATATTATTGTTAGGAATATTACTCTAAATCTCATATAAGCTTGATACAATATTTGCTTAGCACTGCACTCTTTTCCTATATTTTGAGAGAGAAAGTATGCTTAAGAAAATTAGGAATAATTATATTGATATTTCTTAAATTATTTGATAATTCTAGAAATTTTTTATATTTTCTAAAATTATATCAACCTTCTTCTGTTACACTGATAATATACAAATTTTTTTATTCGTATAAAATTTGTCATTGACTGTATTAAGATTTAATATAATTTTTGTTAAATGACTAAAATATTTTTATATATTATATAACATTTCTTATCTTTTTAAATATAAATTATAAAAAAGATCGATACAATTATTTTTAAAAATAAAGTAATAATTTTATTTTATTTTTATTAACATTATTCTCCCCGACAATTTTGCATTGCACTGCACTCTTTTGCCTAAAATATGGGATGTTACTATGTTAGAACTAAAAATGACACTATAAATGGAAAAGAGATTGGTCTCTCTCTCTCTCTCATATCATAATTGGAAGGATTGGTGTCTGTCATTCAAACAGTCTTCCTTTTCAGAATAGTGTGTGATGATAACTTATGTCTCTGTAGATTGCAGCATCTAATAATTAATCCCTCACTCTGCTTATTGCCAACTCATCATCCCTGGGTAAATCCCAATCAGTTCAAGCCCCAAACTCAATTCAATCTGAGCCCCAGGATCCTCCAGACCAGCATCATGATTGTCCAATCCAAATGGCTTGGACTTTATGATCAGGAATATTTCTGCCCTTTAAAATAAAATAAAGGATAGTCGGCTGATTACTCTATTAAATTAACTATTAAATAAGAAGGTTCTTAAGATAATACTCTGCTCTAATCTACCAATAAAGAGTTCTTAGGGTGTTAAAAGTCAAAACAATATTAAACCTATATTTTTAGGGTATTAACAATAATCAAAGCAAGTCAATTAAACCTCAACCATTGGCCTACAAAGAATTACGACATGGTTAATCTGTCACACATATCTATTATTTAATATTAAAATGAGATTTCTACCTTCTCTTGCTCAATTTCGTCTTACCTAATTTTTTGTATTTTTATTTATCAAAATCTTTTAAATGAAATAAAAAAAGTAGAATTTACGAGTTTTAAAATCGATTAGAATTTTATAAATTTTAGGTGGTCCCCATAGATTATAGAGGAAATTCACGAACTTTTATAAAATGAATTTTTATATTTTCTTTTATATACTCAACATGTTTATCAGAGTCAACAGTAGTGTAATGATATTATTTGTTTATTTAAAAAAAAAAAAAATTTAAGTCTTCGCTGAGACAAGAAAAATAAATTAGTAGGAGTTTATCACTATCGACCCAACTTTTTTTGTCAACAAAATATGTATTGTACAATCATTATTTTATAAGCTCACAAGAGTCTCTTAATTCTAATTTATGGAAAATTCACCGTCTATCTAATTATTACAGAAGTAAAATTTAAACCAAACATAAGAGAAAGAAATAAGTTACATATTTCTTCTAGTAGTAGAGTTACCGAGTTAGGGTAGAACCCATGTCATTTCCATGTAGACTAGTTCCAGCTAACATCATCGATCGTAACAATTGACTAAATTTTTATTTATAAAAAAAAATTTAACATGGTTGACCTATCATACATATTGTTTATTAATTTATCTTTGGGGATTTATATGGTGGGATGTTGCCCCATCATAATGGTGGTGTTCTTCACTCTTCACACACCTATTGGTGGAATCATAAGGTGATGTAGATTGATCATCCAATGAATTTAAATGGGCCTAGAATGAACAAGACCACCCAAATTTAGCAAATAATCAGTGGTCCATACAATTTCATCATGTGATCAATCCATGTCATCATACACACTCTATTTAAAGTGATCCAGTCCATCAATAGTAATGACTAAATGAGTGCTGCTGCTGCATGCCACACTGTTGAATATCCCTCTGTAAGTAATTACTAATTTACTTTGAAAAACAACAGTAAATACTTTCAAAATGCACTAAATGATTATTTAAGACACCCTGAAAGCAAAAATAGAGTTTTTGTTGGTCCAGATGCCTGCTGCTCTTGCAACTGTCCCAACTTGGCATTGGATTTGTTGAGAAATTAAAAAATCATGCCTGAATGTCACTGTCATAAAAATCCATCCAAACAAGGCCTATCGAAAGACTCAGAAACCTTATCTCAAAAACAAGAATGGCAATTGTGAGAGAGTAAACTTATCCACATGGTGCTTAGACCTAGTTCAGCTGGAGAAGATCGGTGATAGAACTTTGAGCAGCAGCCATGGCAACTTTGAGCTGCAAAATTCATCTCACAAACTATAAGAGTTGTCAAAATGTCAAAAGCGGGCCTTCTATCACTTGCTCATTTCAGCCCTCTCAAAACAACGTAAAGGTGATCCCTCAATGTGCACTGTCCCTCCCATTTTCCATTAAATATTACACACACACACCCAATTGTGTGTATTACTCAAATATAGAAACTAAGATCTCTCTCTCTCTCTCTCTATTGTGGGGAAGAGGTAGTTATAAATGGTGCAGCCAAGGAAATAGGAAGGGCAGCAGTAGTTGCAGTGACAAAAGCTAGAGGAATGGAAGTGGCTGGTGCAGTGGATTCCTACCTTGTGGGAGAAGATATTGGAAAGGTTCCTTATTCTTTTCTCTCTGTTTTTTTTTTTTCCATTCTCCTGTCTTCTTGGGTATCAAGTCTTTCCCTTTCATACCATAAAGCTTTTGATGCTTTTTCCTTTAAATTGTTAATTATGCTTTTTCAAAGTAGGTGTGTGACATGGAAGAGGCTCTGGAAATACCCATAATCAGTGATCTCACAATGGTCTTAGGTTCTATATCTCAGGTAATGTCCTACAACTAGTTCCCCCTTACTTTTTAACGGTTTATTAATTTCCGATTTCTAAAATAGACTTTTTTATTTGATAATGTTAGCGTTAGTCGCAACGCTCGAAAATTCTTAATGTTACTAGATCATGCGTTATACGTATTAGGTGATTGTCATGAATTCACTTGAATTCTTGATAACCTATTTGCAACTTGAAAAATGGGCAATGTTTGCTCTCATAGAAAAAAAAATTGACCCATTTTTGTTTTGGACCCATTTTGTTTCTTGTGTTGTAATCCACTTATATAAAAAAATAATTGTAATTAGAATAAAAGAAAGGTTTCGGATTTTGAAAGTTTTTTGCTATTTTATAATCTCTTTGATACATAATGAATTGACCATTACTGTTTGTGGACGTAGACATTTTACCGAATTACTTAAATCTTATATTTTTGTTATGTGTATTATTTATTTTATTTGTTTGAAATCGATTTATTATTTTTTCAACGATTTTCATGCAATAAATGCACTTGACTCGTAAAACACACGACTCAATGACATCCCAAAATTTTAGAACGCCACGGCTAATGTAAGTGACCCTCTCTTGTTTTACAGTCAAAAGCAACCGCAGTCGTCGTCGATTTCACTGAACCTTCTAAAGTTTATGAAAACGTGAAACAGGTTTATTCTCCTTCTACCAACTTAGAGCTGTATAAATCTTTCTATATTTCCATGAATTACACTTCAATAATTATATATATATATATACACACTAATTTCAATTTTAATAGGCAACGGCATTTGGCATGAGCAGTGTGGTTTATGTCCCTCGGATTAAGTTAGACACAGTAGCAGCATTATCTGCATTCTGTGAGAAGGCCAGCATGGTGAGCTGAGGGTGAGCTGTTTCAATAATTTCATGTCTGCTTTTTCCCTCTGTTTTTGTTATGCTTTACATTTTTTAAAATAGATTGTGCTTCTTTAATTCAGACCAGAACTTTATGATAAATTTTATTTTTGGTATTAATGGCAGGGTTGTCTGGTTGCACCCACTCTGTCCATAGGATCTATCCTCCTTCAGCAAGCTGCAATTTCAGCTTCCTTCCACTACAACAATGTAGAGATTGTTGAATCAAGGCCAAATGCAGCAGTAAGTCTAATCATCACTCAGCCAAATGTAATACTAAATTTTATACATATAATAATTCCCGGGCTATATGTAAGCAGTCTTATCTTCACAATCACATAGTATATTTACACAACTCGAACTCATAACCTTCAAGTCACAATAAACTAACATTACTATTACGCCAAGCCCACCCTTACTAAATTTTATATATATATATATATATATATATATTTGATGATACAGGATCAAGACAAATTGAGTTAAACATACCAAATTGGCTGAAAATCTTGATACTATGTAAGAACAATTTTAGCATCTTTTGCGAATTTTAGCCCATGTAAAAGGTGTTTCATACATTGGGTTATTGTCTCACAGTTCATTATATTATGATGTCAGTAGATCAGACACCTGGATATCAAACTGTCGGCAACCTAACCGTGTAGACAATGAAATTTTCTTGATTTTGCATTTTGTTTTTTGAAAGACCTTTCTGGCATCACTATGTTTAGAAAGACTTGTGGCAATTTGGGTTTCATTCGGGGCTACCATGGAATGAAATTTCCTTGATTTTGCATTTTGTTTTTTGAAAGACCTTTCTGGCATCACTATGTTTAGAAAGACTTGTGGCAATTTGGGTTTCATTCGGGGCTACCATGGAGTGAAAGTCAAGTTCAATTGAAAGAACGATATTTTCAATATACGAGACTCTTATTAATGTAAGATCTAAAAAAAGTTAGATAATTGTTATTAAAATTAAACCGAATTGAGAATCAGACATTAAACCAGTTCAATTTGATTAATTTATTATTTATACTTAAAAATCAGTTAAACCGACCGATTTTTTATTTAAAAAAAAAGATTGAACTACTTTTTTTTTTTGTCTTTTTAACACTGAGCAACATTTCTTTTCTTATAAACCTTGTTATGTTTGATGATCAAATGATGAGATTTAAAAAGAAATAAGGTAGTATTGTATGTATGTTTGTTGTATATACAAATATATAAAGTTTATACATGAAAGCTAATCTCAATTATTATATTTATATTTTGCTATTTATCATTAGGTAATAAAAATATATATTTTTCTTGTTATTTTCTTTATTTTTAATATATTAATTATAAAATCGGTTAAATCAGTGAATTGTAAACTGACTTCTTCATTAGTTCATTTTCTCATTCAATTCTAATAATTATGATTAGATATATATATATATATATATATATATATATATATAACCATAAAGACTGTTTCTGTCAATCATTGTCGTAATGAAACAAGCTCAATGTCCTGTGCAGACACAAGGAGTCAAGAACACCCCTCAAATATGAAGACAAACCATGAGTGCTAAAAGTTTTGCAATGTGACTTCAAACTCCTATTTTCGTAATTTTGATAATTAATTTCAGCAAACCAGTATACCTAACAAATTTAATATCTTTTCTCCTCATGGTGACAAAAACTTTGAAGAAGCATGAGTCCAAAACCTTACACAACTTGTGGTTCTGGCACTGTGTCACCCTTTTCACCTTTAAATCACTGGTATATAAATATATATATATATATATATTTATATATGTCTTGTCGATAAACTTCTCCATGGACCCTTCTCAAAGCTGGATCCAGTCTGGAAGACTAGGTCAAGTTTGAACTGAAATCAAGTGTGAACAGAGAATTTGCATAATAGCAATACCTTGGTTCTCTCTACTAATTTTTCCATTATTTCTGTTTCTTTATCGTGTAGTAGTCCTTTTCAAGCCTTCCAATCATCTTTTTTTTTGTTTTTTGGCAAATGAGAATTAGGAATAATTTTTGCTTAGATAAATTACACTGACATCTCCTTAGAATTTTAAAATTACATTGAAATCTCCTACTTTACCTGACAAATTACAAATACCTCTTCTAGTCAATTATTTTTTCAAATTGACAAAACTGCCCCTTAATTTTTTTTTATTATACATTTTTTCAATTTTTAACAATATATTCGAATTTTTTTCATGTTCAAACAAATATTGATTAAAATCTTAAATTTATTTTTATATAAAATGAAAATAAGTTATTTACCTTAAATTTATTTTCATATAAAAAAAATCTTTTAAAAAAAGTAAAAAAAAAAGGACAGAAGTGAAAAAAAAATTGCAAAATATATATATATATATATATGAAAGGGGCAATTTTGTCATTTAAAAAAATGACTAGAAGAGGGCATTTGTAGTTTGTCAAAAAAAGTATAAAAGGTCTGTATAATTTCAAAAATTTTGAGAAGGTCAGTGTAATTGTCAGAAATATCAAGAAATATTAGTGTAATTTACCCTTTCTACTTTGTTTCCATATCTTTGAAATAAATTGTTTTGTTTTTCACAACATATTATATAAATTTGTGATTTTTTTCCCCTAGAAAAATGCTTTACATGATTGACTTCACTGTCCAAAACCCAAAAGAATCGTATATGAATTATTGCATTTCCATGTGGTGTCCTCAAATTCATTACACATCTACCATAAGACCTATATATATGTATATATATATTGTTTCTGTCCAATGTTGTCTATGTTTGTAACAATCAATTTGCTCCCATGTAGCCCGTAGTTTGCATTTCAGGCTTCTGAGTTAGAGTTCAACTGTGCATGCACTAATACATAAATACATACATAAGCATTCTTAATGCACTTCTGCTACTACAGATATAACTGTTCAAAACTTAGAAGGAAATGTCAATACCTTTCATACAAGTAGTTGAAGTACTGACGCTGTCGCTGGTGAACAGGATCTTCCATCACAGGATGCAATTCAAATTGCCAACAACCTCTCTAACCTCGGCCAGGTCTACAACAGAGAAGATCGTTCAACAAATGTTTTGGTAAGAAGAAACCCAAAACTGAATCATAGTGGTGCTGTGTCTATGCTCAACTTAAATAAGCTAAAACATAACAAACGGAACTCACAACATTGGCCGCATTAAAAGCAACAGGATCAGTAAGTATAATTTTTTTTTTGGGGAAAAAAATAATAACATGATAATTTTGGAGATATTGATTTTTGGATTCAAGCATGATTACATTACTTGTACCTTTTCATCCCTTAAGGCAAGGGGTCAAGTTCTAGGAGAAGATGGAATCCGTGTACACAGCTTGGTTCTTCCAGGACTCCCAGCTAGTACAACAGTTCACTTCTCTGGCCCGGGAGAGGTGTGTTATCCATTCTTTTCTTCAGAAAAACATTGACCTAATAATGGTTTCTCTTGGAAAATCATAATCTGGTCCATACATTGTTGGCACAGGTATACTCCCTCAAACATGATATCATAGATGTGCAGTGTCTCATGCCAGGCTTAATCCTGGCCATCAGAAAAGTTGTGCGCCTTAAGGTAGCTGGATATTGGAAATTTTGTTTCTTAGTTTCTGCTAGTCTTAATTTCCTTGAGCACACCAAAAGAATAATTTTTCTTTTCTTTCAGAATCTGGTGTATGGGTTGGAGAAGTTTTTGTGAAAACCCAACCGTTCCTTGACCGCCTCAATGTGGAACTTGATTTCTGGTATCAGCTCGATGGACTGCTCATGACACCATGTTATCCCGTGAACAAATATGTGACAGAGGAAGGTTAAGTGAGGAAACCGATAGTGGAGAAAGACATTTTCTTGAATAGTTTTTCGTTGAGATATGTAACCAATCATTCTCTTTAAAAATCAAAAGAAATTCGGTGAACTGAGAATTATAAGTTTTGTGGTTTTCAATTGAAGATTAAATCTTGATAAACAATAGATGAAGTGACATAATCCAAGACAAAATGTTCCTGGAAATTCTGAAACTTAATATCGTCAGCTTGCATTTGGTTTTCAAAAGAAAAGATTAAGATAAAAAAAATGGTGGAAGATAAAGGAATACAAAAGGAAGTCAAACTAAGCCGTTTCCTTTCCTAGCAATTCAATAATGAGAAGGTTATTTCTTTTAGAATAAAGAAAGCACATTACTCAATGTTTGTCCTATCAACCAGTGGTGCAAGGAGAGGCGGATTGGATGCAGACTGCAGATCTAACCTACGACTTTATTTTCGCCAAACAGCTGCCCTCATACTTGAACCAACATGGAAGTGCTTGATACCCGAGCATTTACCAATGCACCAAGCAATGGCCCCTTTTAACGTAAAAAAAATCATGCCTACACTTCATTTTTATTTGTTCATTATCAATACAAACTCATCCATGATGTTCAGAATAATATCCTGTTCCCTATCCAGCCCAATGGGAATGCTGATCTAGTCTATTCCTACTTCAAATGGCAT
This sequence comes from Nyssa sinensis, assembly GCA_008638375.1. Taxonomy (NCBI): domain Eukaryota; kingdom Viridiplantae; phylum Streptophyta; class Magnoliopsida; order Cornales; family Nyssaceae; genus Nyssa; species Nyssa sinensis. Next base: position 4,129,306 of record CM018041.1, on the reverse strand, counting down.
TCATTCCAAAATCTTGTTATGCACTTTTCTCAGCTGTATGAAACTTGCCGAAATCATTTGAGTTCAATTTATTTCCTCGATTTTATCTTGTTGTGTTTGCCATTACACACATGCACGCGTGGAGACAATTCTTTTTTTCGATTCCACACTTTGTATGTAGCTTCATAATTTGGTTTACAACTTTTAAAGCCTTTTTCAGTTAAATACAAGTTCACATTAAAAAAGGGCAACGTAGCTATAGGAAATGGCATCACATGAATTCGAGAATTTTCCAACTCCAAAAGGTTGGTAAGCCATCTGTACATTATGAAAGTTAAGAGATTACCACCTAATTGGTCCAAATCCAAATTTTACACACCTCCAAAAGGGGGGAAAGAGGGGGGGGGGGGGGGGGGGGGGGATTTGGTATTGAGCTTTGAAGAATTCAGAACTTTTTAACACATGATCCATATGTCAATAACAATACTAGACAATCAAATTTGAAGATATTTATGTCTCCATTTACGCATTGGTTACAACAATATTTGAAAACTGTATCAGTACCATATTTTATTGGTTGTATCACTTTGCCTAGATTCCTGTAGTTTTTAGAGCTGAATATTCCAGCATCAATTCCCTATGATACTAATTGGTTCTTAGAGCTGAATATTCCAGCATCAATTCCCATAATTTATTGGTTGTATCACTTTAATTTTCATAAGACATCAGTCTTGATGCAGTTTGGCCGTGTCTTAAGTCCTTTTTTTTATCAAAACAACTTCACTTTAACCATTGAAAACATCTGTGATTTCCTTTCTTCTTTGTCTTCCTCCTTAATTTAAGAGCACTTAACTAAAGCACCACGGGACTTCCAATGGCGGTTTATTAAATATAGCATCCTTCTCACACATGGCGTTGACCCTTACTTCCAATCTTCAAAATGATTAAAAAGGTGTCGAAGCATTAAACGGCGGTTTAAGATAGGACTATAGTACCCATATTCAGATTCCACATGCACATCCAAGCACGGTCATAGGCTTTAATGCACAAATTAGATCAACTGGACTAGGCATTTCCACTATTAACTCATTGACTAGACTAGCACATTAAATATCATTCTATATGCATTAAAAATATGAAAAATTTCCCTTACCTTGAAATTTGTTAACAACAGCTCCTATGCAGGCTGTGTCTTTATTGCTATATACATAACTAATGGTAGAAGCCAACAGGACAAAACCCTCAGTCTTCTCCACCCAATTGTAGGTTCAATTTGGAGCTTGCAGAAGTGGTTGTGTTAAGTATAGAATGGGTCCCCTTGGGGATAATTTCCCAAAGTTCTGAATCTGACACATTAATAAAAGATTCATGTCATTCTCAATAAACTACAGAAAACAGTTCAAGGATCCAATGCTAAATTGGCAGTTTGGTGTTGCACATCAAGATGGAGTAACATCCAAGCACTCACACAAGCAGCATCTAAAATTTTGATCCCGTCAACTACAACTGATTATGTCAAAGATGCATTAGAAATCCTTATAAAGATAAGCCTATGCATCCTTACAGAAAATCTATTAATCTAGGGGCATCTGTATACATGGAGTATATACAGCTGAGGTTAGACTGTGACATTAAATCTGAACATTGGGTATCATAATGAGGTTGCCCACCATGCTACCTCTCCCAAAAGAAGAAAAAAAAGTAGAGTAGTAGTAGTAGTTGTTGTTGTTGTTGTTGTACCTGTTTGCTGCCTGTAACCTTTTCTGCCAATAAAAACTATGTAGAGCCATATCTTACATTAAATCATGTGCCCTCATGTTTTTCCCTCACCACATTGTCTCATTTTTTTTTGCTGGATTCCTCTAGTCCTGACACTTTCAACTTGAATCAAGTCAATTTTTATTGGTTCATTATTATTTTCATTGAACATAACTGAATCATCTTCGGTATCTTTTCCCATCTTGTCCTTAATTGGTGCTACCTCTAATGATAATGACAGGACTTCTTGTGCAGCTAAAGGAGGAGCATGTGTCTCCTCCCAACACCAATAACGAAAACTGTTTCCAAGAATTAGAAAAACAATAAATCAAGAATTTATTTAGCAAAATAATTTTAAAAATAAAAGAAAGACAAAAGTATTTTCCTTGTCTCTACTTACTTAGAACAGCCTGACTTGAATCCCTCACACTTATTCCTAATAAGCTATATCTCACACTTGTGCCAATAAGCTAACTCTTCAAATTAATGAAACTTCCCTGTAAAATGGTGTTAACAGAAAGGAAAGGTAATTACTGCTTTCTTATTAATAAACTAGAACTGAACATAATGTCAAATGCAATAAAATAGGGATCAACTGAGAAAAATACTACAGATAAAATAACAGTGGAGCGTGAGGACAAACCACATGATAACCCTTTTTTTTTTTGAAGGGGAGGAGGGTTTGCAAACTCTCTCAAATCATCAGGTAATGAGAAATGCATAAAACTATCAGTTGGGTTTTAAATTTCCCTTAGAAATGCGAATCTTATTGATTTGTGCTGATGACTTGATTTACTGACAATGTATTGCTGCAGCTCATATGGAAGTAGAAGATTCTCTATTTATATTTTATGATACCATGCCCATCATGTGTAACCAACAGGTCAAAAAGAGAACAAACCAAAACTGAATTGTTAGGAATATTTCCCTTTGTGAAGATCTAGAACAAGGACAAAATATCCTTACCTGCACATTGAGGAAAATAGAGGGTGTCTTTCAGATCGGAGAGGCCAATCCATTTGATCTGCTCCTCAAACCGATCAAGCACATGAGCTTTTGATCCATTTTCAGGTATATTCCAATAGCCACGTACACACAATGCATCTCGAATTGATATGAGCTAGAAAATCAAGAAAATTCTATGGTAAATGAAAATTACGAAACTTGGAGTACCAAAACATATAATCACTAAAAAAAGGGAAAAGTTCTTCTGTTTTGGATTTAAGACTATTAAGAAAAAAAAAAATTAAAACTTATTCTGTCATCAGGACAGCAACATATATTGTCACTATATCATCCCTAACTTGTTTAAATACAATGCAGCATGTATTAAGTCTGAGTGTACCACAGATGTGGTGTTCGTATTGCGCAACAGAATGTATGTTCCCCAAGCCAAATCCTCCCTTAGAGTGTCTGAAATATTTTGTGACATGATAAAGATCTGCTTAGCACCTTCAGGGAGAATTGTTTGGTCCATTGAAGTAGCACCCTGCACAATTTTTCCAACCATCAGCTTTACGGAAATGTTGAATAGGCATCATAGACAGAGCTGTACACACTTCACAATGACAGAATTATAATTATCTGAATTCAAGGGTTTGTAATAGTCTGACAAACATAAGCTTTAACCTTGTTTATCAGTTCAGGAGTAGATTAGGTTTATCCCGGCAAACTGTTACTTCTGGACATTACGACTATATAATCCATTTTGCAATTCACCTTACGGACTGAAGAACTTGAAAAAGGACAGCCTAGAGGCCCTCCAAGTAACTGCTGCTGGGTTTACCCAAAAGCGTGTTGAATAAACAATATTCTGAGGCAACGGCAAAGAATTTTTCACATGCAAAAATCCTGATAGGTTTCCATTCAGAGTAGAAGTCTATTTAGGGATTCCTTAGGTTATAACACTACATTTATCAGAGTCATATACAGTAAGGACTAAAAAATAAGTACGGGTGAGCATTCTTGCTGAATATCTTTACATGGAATGGTTGCTCTCAAACAGTCCTCTCGTGTACACAATGCATAAATTGTGAAAACCTAGGATTGTATGTTAAATTCACTATTTGCCTTTTTACCATCTTAGTTATTATTACGTTGCCAAGATTTATGCATGCAGGAATAGAAATTATATAAGCCATAGTGAAAAATAAATTGCTGCAAAATAGATTTGAAACCTTTCATATAAAAAAGAACATGATACACACACACACACACACTCATATTGTTTGGTCCGCTTGACGGCTTGAATAATTGATATGGCAAAATTTAAGGTCTAACAAATTGCACATGAACTTATCAAAAGATAAAATGCTTCAGTCCCTTGTTTGGTCCCATTGACGGCTTGAATAGTTGATATGGCAAATTTTAACATCTAACAAATGCACATGAATTTATCAAAAGATGAAATGCATTGGTCCCATCGCTCTAAACCAGTAATTAAGAATACTTAAGAATATAATGTGTGTGTATGTATGTATATATATTGATATGGAAAATTTTAATGTCTAACAAATGCACGTGAATTTATCAAAAGATAAAATGCATCGGTCCGATCTCTCTAAACCAGTAATTAAGAACACTTTCGGGCACCTAAATAATTTTTAAGAAGCTGACTAGTAAAAATAAGAAAGAAGGAAGGAAAGAAACAGAATGAACATATAAACAAAGAGCAAAAGCATTTATTTTCCATTGATAAGCCAATAAAATGCAGGGAAAAGGAAAAATTAAAAGTAAAATTCGGGTCATAGATATTTCATCACTAGGACCTGGCCTGAGAAATCAAAAATCTCCTCTCAATAGAGGGCAATTTTATTATTTGGCTGGTCTTTTCCTTTTTTTTATTATTCTTTGAATACACATAAATATTTCAGCAACAAACAGAGGGTTAAAAATTATACATTGAGAAATTTTCAGAGGTAGGAAAGTGCGATACAGAATCCGGACAAAGAAAGACCCAAAGCCTCTGATATCCTAAAATCAAAGGATTATAAACCAAATTACAAAAATTAAATGATTAGAATCTTAAAAGAAAGGTTTTCTTACAAGCTGTGAAGGTGTAGCGGTGGTTGAATTAGAGCCCACGAAATGGTTTAAGAGCAGAAGCAAACCAAAGGCGTATCCAATCCATCTGGGTAAATATGATTCATTCAGTCCAGGTATTCCTAAAGACAAGTAATTTTAGAGAGAGACTAGATATAGATATAGATATATATATATAGAGAGAGAGAGAGAGAGAGTAAGGGCCTATACTCACCGAGAGTGAAGCGAAGAACAGAGAGATTGAGTTGCTGTTGATTTGTGGTTCTCCTGAGAATTTTGAAGACGAGTGCACCGGATTGTTGATAATTTTCTTCTTCTGGTATGGAGTGTGGAAATGCCAAGATTAGAAAAACAGCTGCACGCGCGAATTTTTAACGGATTCAAAGCGAGACGACTATTCATTTTCCCTTCTATTGTTTGGGAGATGAGCAAACGGTCGTGACGAGATGGCAAATTACAATTATGCTTCTTTATAGTCTCCTTTTGCCATGATAGACATTAGTCACACTTTGGGATGGTACACTTTAGGAATGGCAACGGGCATAACCCTCTCCCCAATCTCGCTTTCAGAAGGGAAAAATAAAAAATAAAAAATCATATCAAACTCGTTTAAATTTTATGATAAACAGGGACAGATTTTTATTGGTGTTTTTATTTATTTTATTATAATTAACATATTTTAAACAAATGTTATATGTTTTAAAATAAAACATATATAGATATTAATAAAAAATTATAATAACATTATTTTTTTTTAAATATATAAATTTATCAAATTTATATAAACTTTTAATAAATAACTAAAAAATATGTTTATAAACGGGTAGAGCGGGACGCTTTTTCACCAAATTCTAATAATGTGAATTTTTTTTTTCTAAAAGCATCCTATTAAAAACGGGATTGACGGACTTCCAATAAAATAAATTACCATCCCTAATTACACTGGAGAATAAGATCATCCAACAAACTCTTGGGAAAAACTGATTGTGAAAAACATCAACAATCTTTTTTTAAAAGAAAAATCTTTTTTCTCCTTGAAAACATTCTCTCTCTAAATAATTAAACCAGTCTATTAGAGATTTGTTTAAAATCGATTTAAAAAATTAACAAATTGAATTTCAATACAATTTAAATCTCGTTTCTTTTAACAAGTAAATTTTAAACGATGTACTATTTGACTCGATCTAAACTCATTTACAATTTTATTTTAAAGCTTGGTGACACGAAATTGCTAAAGAAACAACTATGTTATGCATGAAATTATTATGGAGTATAATGCTAATCACATGGTTTTGGTGATAATCGATTCTTTATGTAAGGTTCCTTGACCTATGTGCCCTTAAATGTGGACTCTTAAACAATTATCAATCTTTGGTTTGATATTCGAATCTTGAAAAGCCAGCCACCCTCCAGAAGCTTTAATGTATAATTGACATTTGATTCTTGAAAGGAGTTCACATTGGCTCTTATTTTAGATGGGAATAAATTGGAAATCACACGTTTATATTGAAAGAGAATTTTTAAGTACAAGGAGTTGTTGGACTCCACACAAATTGTGCAAAGAGGGGTATCAAGTAAAACTTTTTTAATGGGAATGTAAGTTAATGTAATACATGATAAGAATTATATATTGTGCCTTACTTTAATAATTTGACTACACCCCATCAATTTATAAGAGCATCTCTAATCATGTTCTTGATTTCTCACATGTTAATTTGTTTATAGTGGACAAGTTGAATTGCATTAGTTGACAAATTTTTTTAATTCTTAAGATATTTTTTAATATACATGTTAGTTAATGTTAGGTAATGTCATCTGATCTTATTAAAATGATTATTTTACTAGCATATCATCCAGATGAAAACTTGTATACCAAAATTTGTTATATGATGACGTTACTAACTTACAGTAGACTCGTTTAAAATGTTAAGTAATTTTCTACTGTAAGATTAATTTTTGTTTACCATAATTGGCCAAACGACTAATTATAGTTAACATGTCTTTCTGTAATTGATACAAGCAAAGATCCAATAACAGATACATTAGAGATCGTTTCTAATGTTAATCATCAAAATTTGACATTAATACATGTTCTAACATATTCGTTCAGATGCTCTAAAGAGATTATAGTTAGTATAATGTTACAAGTTCATGTTTTTGAGTGTAAGAAAGTAAGTTCGAGTTTATTTGCATACGTGTGAAGTCAATTGGGTATAAGAAAAATAATGTTAATTTTTTTTTAAATGTGATTTATCTCCCATTTTGATAAATGTGGCATTTTGGACATCAGAAAAGCTGTATATAATGGAAATTTCCACTTTTTTTTTTATTTTTCATCTTTAATTTTAAATTTTTTTGAGCATTCCCTTTTGATGCACATGATCTCTAACCCTAGCAAGGCCAAAATCATGTTCAAAAATAAATTAAATCTCCATTTGAAGAGAAATTTTAGACTTCATTTTGTGTTCATTTCAATTTGTTTTGCCTTTAATATGTGGCTTTCCATTCTAAATAGAATGCAAGGTTTATTCCCCCCCAAAGGCTAACTTGCATTTATTCAAATCACAAATCAATCTTGTTTGGAACTTAAAATAAAAATTAGTCATAAAAAAATAAATAAAAAATATCAACAATAATTAAAATGAGAATCTTGAAAAGCATCTCATCAAATCATTTAAATTCATACAGCTTTATATATAAATAATACACAACAGACCTTTATGTGGTGAGAATATTAATATAAATAAATAGTAAAGCTTTTCCCTAATTTAATAGTAGCAATACGGTCATCTTTCTAGTTACCCAACCTCACCTTTTAAATTCTCTCCAATTATTTTTCATTACTTGGAAGGAAATTTATGATAGAAGAGGAAAATTCGATCTCATTTCTTTTCCACGAGATTGGCCAAACAATCAATTAGGAAAATACCTTAATTCTTTCAACCACTAAGCTTCTTATAATAAGAAAAAAGAAAAAAATCAACCAATTAATACTATTTAGAGCATGTTTGGCAAATTAAATATATAATTGAATGAGCTAAGTAAAAGAATATTTCAAATTTTAATTTTGCAAATTTACTCTCACAATTTCAGTTTTACAAATTTAGAGTTAATAGTCTTTTAGTACTATTAATTTAGTATTTTAAATTTTAAGGTAATTAGATTGACCTCCTTGCATGGACCTCTCCTGACCTTTTCCTGTCAGAATTGTTAGAAAATGAACGTTAACAAAAAAAAAAAAAAATGAATTTATTATTTTACAGTTAGAAATTATTACACTAACTTCTCCTATGATATCTGATAATTATAAAAACATCTCATGTTATTTATATATATATAAAAAAAAAAAGAGAAAATGTTAGTGTAATATATAAAGATATTTTAGTCAAATAAAAAAATTTAAGAATAATTACACTGACATGCTATGTTAGAATTGTTGGGATAAAAATGTTAATAGAAAGCATGAATTTATTATTTTATCTTTAAGAGTTTTACACCAATCTCCCACGTGATATTTAATAGTTATATAGACTTCTCATTATGATCTCTGGAGAAATAGGAGAAATTAATGTTAACTACAAGAATATTTTAGTCATATAAAAATTTTGATTGAATAAAAAATTTTACATGAAAGAAAGAGTTTGTATATTATTAGTATAATAGAGAAGAGATCAATGTGATTTTTGAAAACACAATAAAATGTTCTTGTCATTATTAGGTAACTCGAGGGAGGTCAGTGTAATAATCTCAAAAACTTAATTGAAATCATAAGACCGCCAATGCCAGATTTTGTACGAAAAGAAAAATCTATATATTGTTAATTTAACAGAGGAGATCAGTATTATTTCAAAAAACATAAGAGATACTTGTAATTGTCAGATAAATTAGGAAATGCCAGTATAATTATCTCAAAAAAAATTAATTACTTAATTTTTTTGTTTTATCAATTAAACCCAAATTATCAAATTAAAATTTATGCTACACACTTTACTTACTAAAATCAAGTCCATTTATTTTAATTTTTTAATATGAAGTCAAGATGACTTTGGCAACCATATAAAAATCATGAATCAAAGTGACCTATGCAATATTATCATAGTATATAAGCTTGTCATTTTTAGTATCACTAACCTTAGCTTATGCAAAAATAAAAACAAAAGCAACAACAACAATTGAGACATTGGTATATCTCAATGTAGTTTTTATAGTTTTCCTCCCAAAAAAAACAAGTGAGACATTGATTATATATATTCCCTACTGTTTGTCATCTTTTGATTGTTTTTCGTATTGATCATCCTGTCACTTCATCCTAGCTCTTTTTTTAACTGAAAATCTTGTATTAAATAACTAAAAAGTGTGGAATACAAACAGGGCCTAGTCGTGAACTTCAAGTGTGGTATAAAATTAAATATATATAGTATATACATAAATTTTGGTGCTTGCCCTGGCAGAGTCCACACGCGAGTTTGTTTCTACTGTCTTTGTTCCACACGTGGCAATCTGACACTGTCTCTATCTTCTACCCCAAAAATAGTAAAACATAGTAAATAAAAAGCTTCACAAGCACATCCGATTGCTGAAAGCCACGTCATGCATTTTTTTTTTTCATCTCGAGTACAGTATTACCCCCTCATCGTGGGATGACTCATTTTACTTCACCTTCTGTGTGAATAGAAATGACAACCGGGTAAGAAGTAAGGAATTTATACGAGAGTGGACAAAATTTATTTTTGATGTTTAATGGTAAATTTTAATATTAAAAAATTTTAAAAATAATATTAAGTGATAAATAATTAAATTTATTGATACAAAATTGTTAGGCAATATATATCAGTATTACAGTCAGAACAGAACTAAAGTCAAAAAACCAGAAACTGAAACACAATAAAATTAGAACCTGTTTGCAGAATACGAAATCGTAGAATTGGAAATTTGGCGAATACAAAAAACTGATCAAGTCTTGTGTTGGACACAATTTCCTTAAGACAATTTATTGCCCTCTCAGTGGTGCTAAAGAGTTCTTGGCAACTTGTCTCCCAGGATAAAATGATCTCCCAACACAAAGGCAAGCACTACCAATGGTTGTCTGTCGAACCAGAACTTGTGCAGAACTCTCTCTCTCGAAATATGAAGACACAAATGAATATGTTATGAATGGATTCGATGCGATCCGGAATGCTTATGATCGTGTCCTATTTATAAACTCGCTCATGACTGTTTGGTACAGGCATGAAGCTTGGGTCGTGTCTGTTCATGGCGAACAGACACAGTTGCGTCCGTGGAGAAGACGCCCTTTCAGTCAAACGATGTTTCCAAAACGACAGTGTTTTGGACTCCCAACGGTAACTATACGCATGTCGCAAACCGACAGCATTTCAGGTTTGAAAAATTTAAATAAATTTTCTCTAAAAAGATATATACACAGCAAGCCCAAGACCCGAACCCGGTTCGGTGCGGGGCGGGGCGGCGGCGGCGCGCGCGCGTGTGGTGAACCAAGCATGTGCTAGGTTCTCCCCCTTCCACAAAACTGGGGTGCCCCTTGGGGCCCAAACCCCACTCCAAGGTAGGTGTATATATACTCTTTAAAAGTCTTGTTCCCATCCTATGTGGGACACAAGCTTTTGCACAAGCTTTAAGCTTTAGTTACCATTTTCAAGTGGTGATGTTTGGAGGCAATTTCTCATTCACTCCTTAATGGTTTTGAGCAACCCAATATAAAATCTTCATCTCCTCATGGAGGAGAACACATTCCCATGTGAACCCACCAAAAATAAGTTGTGGGACCCATTTTAATTTTAGCTAAAAAATAGCTAATTTAATATGCTCAAACCCATTTTTTCCAACAGAAATAACTTCTAAATTAAATTAAAAAAATCAAACTATAAAAAAAGGCTCCAATAAATCAATAAAATTTTTATTAAAAAGTCAAATTAAAATTAAAATTAGAACAAAATATTAAAAAACTTTAACTTTAGGAGGGTCAAAAACAAAAATTAGAAAAGAATGCCGAATATTTTTTTAGAAAAAAATGAGAAATTTGTTGAATAAACAAATTGAGGTGAGCCCCATGTAGCTCTATCCATGAATAGACAGGTTTGAGCAGGACGTCTCTTCTCTAATTCTAACTCCATTTATATTTTTTGTCCGTAACCCCATCTCGAATTCTAATATATTTTTTTCACGATAAGTTAAAAAAACATTGAAATATAAATTAAAATTTTTATTGTCAAAACAATTAATACAAGAAAAAATAAATACAAGTGTTATATGTGAAAACTTAAAACTAATTTTATATAATGTGTTTTATTGGTAAAATTAGTGTATATAAAGATTAAAAAAAAATTAATATCTAAACAGGACAGGTTTAGGGCGGGGTGACTATCTCCTGACCTAGTTCCAAACCCGACCCAATTTTCAAAATCTCACCCCGATCCTATTTATAAACATCCCATATTCATCCTATGCAGAGGTGGGACAAATTGTCATCTATCGGTACGAATCTTGGTGTAGCTTTGAGTGTGTATTAATTGAAAAATTTTTAAGAAAGAGTTTGGTAGGGCATTTTAATAATATGGAGAAGCGATTCTAAGTATACGTTAGTTTTAAAAGCGTTTTTTAATTAGTGAGCGAGACACGATTTTGTCTTTTAAAAAGCTTGGCCACACAACTTCTAAATGATTGAGTGAATCGTGTTTAAAATCTCTCATGAATTTAAGTTTTTACCATTTTATGAATTCATAACTTAATTTACACGTATTGAGAGTACGGTACGTGCAAGTTTATCAAAGAAAATCCTCTTAGGACCAAGCCTTGGAATCGATTATCCCACAAGGTTTGACCCTACTTCACCTTGGCTAAAATCTCTCCTAATAAACACCAATTGCCTTATGTATCGCTACTCACAAATCACAATTAAATCCGATAAAATCGTTGGCCTTGATTTTGCCACCTTTTTTTTCAACTAAATATGACCGCACTAGATCGTTGCTCAGCTAAACCTACCTTATAAACATCTCAATTTCAAGATCAAACGAATGCGATCCTGCCACGTACTCCGTCAAAACCCGCGACCTCGCGTCGCCACTGCTATCTAGCACCGACTACATAATCCGTACCCCAATCACCTCTCGACACGTGTCCGTCTAACCACCGGCTATAGGCTGTCCCGTAGGGTTAACAGCCGGTCACTCTTCTCTGCAATTCCCGCTAGGTATATAAACGTGATCCACCTCTCTGCGATATCTGTTCCGAAGAACGTCGCGAAACGTCTCTCTCTTGCTCACAGTTTTGAGGTTCGAAGTGGTTCTTATCTCAGAATTTTTTATTATTGCTTCTATATTTTTTCACACATTTGTAAATATAATTTCGGTGTTCTGATCAGTCTCTTAAACTGTTAAAGTTGCCATCTTTTTAATATAAATTTTCTGTATACGATTTTTTTTGTCTGTCTAATTCTTCGATCTTTCAATTGCAGTCCTTAATTAGTTTTAAATTGATGTTAAGTTATAATTCATACCGACTTTTTCTGTTTTAATATTATTAATTAGCTATTTGATTCGAACAACTTCGAGTTTGATCGCTTTCTCGATTCTCAATGCCTGTGGTAAGGTTTAGGTTTGATTTGTTTCGACTGTCAAGTTGTACGAAATTAATCACTTAGTTAGTGATTTTTTTGCTACTTCGCCGCCTTAGTGTGGAGAAATTACGACTTTTGCTCTGTATAAATCTTATTGTTCTAGCTAGCTAAGCTGAAAATTAGGGTTTTTTAGATTAAACCATAGATTTATACTTTCAGGACCTGAGGAATAGTTATGGGGCCGATTTTGAGTGTGTAATTGGTTTTAGTTGTGTTGTATGTATTGTCTGTGTTATGTTTTAGGTCTCGATGTGTTCTATGTACTAGGTGTTTTAGCTGCTAATGTTTTTGTTGCTTTGTTTTTCAGTGCTATTTAGATTCCTACAACAGATTCCCCAAATATCACCCAGATTAAAACTGCTGAGGTGGTTAACTAACTGAAGAACTTGTAGGCTTATTGTTTACTTGTGACGATCAGTGAGATTAATAATAAGTAGTACTAGTTTTGACTCTGTATATGGTACGAGGAGAAGGGATAATTATATCATTGTGTTATTTCGGAATTTGGAGTTGTAAATTTTGGGGGTCCTTATATGAGGTTAGTACCTGTATTCTGTTAAGGGCTTGTGAGCCTATTCTTTTAAAGAATAGTGATAGAGACTGGCTCTGGAGAGCTCCTTAGATTCTGGCCACCAGGCGGTGGTGCCGCCCATGGTGCCCTCCCGGGTGGCTGGGGGATTAACTCATTCTTCTTCTAGCTCTGGCATCTTTTTCCAAGGAGATGGGCAGTCCCAGGCTGTTGGAAACTCTCATTTAAGTTCTTCTTTTGGGAACTCTTCTAATTCAATTCCTGGAACTGCACGTTCAAACCTGGGTCCGGTTTCTGGGGACGTGAGCAATACGATCTTGAACAGTGTGGCAAGCTCTGGGCCAAGTGTTGGGGCGAGTTCATTGGTTACAGATGCCAACTCAGGACTTTCAGGAGGTCCACATCTTCAGAGAAGTGCCAGTATTAATACGGAGTCTTACCTGCGCCTTCCTTCATCACCCATGTCATTCTCATCCAATAATATAAGTATCTCGGGCTCATCAGCTATGGATGGTTCATCTGTAGTGCAGCAGAGCTCCAATCAAGACCCAAGCTGCCCAACAAGCACAGCAAAGTCAGCAGCAGCAAGGGGCTTCCAGTGCTACGTCCTTGCCTTCATCGCGAATGGGGCAAGTTTCACTTCCTACTGGTCCACGGGTCCCTGGCTCTTCATTCAGGAGCCCAATAATGTGTCTCAGGTGTCGAAGAAACCCCGATTGGATATCAAGCAGGAAGATCTTCTGCAACAGCAGGTTCTCCAACAGCTACTGCAGAGACAGGACTCCATGCAGTTACAGACCCACAATCCTCAGTTACAAGCTTTAATTCAGCAGCAGAGACTAAGGCAACAGCAGCAACAGCAGCAACACCTTCTGCAGTCTATGCCACCAGTGCAGCGGGCCCACTTACTGCATCAACAGCAGCAGCAGCAGCTGCAATTGAGACAACAGCTTCAGCAACAGGGCGTGCAGCCTGTATCTTCCATGAAGCGCCCCTATGATGCTGGCGTATGTTCTCGTCGGCTGATGCAATACCTTTACCATCAGCGGCAACGGCCACCTGTGAGTGGATTTCTTATTGGACACATCTTGTGTCACTTGTTTTTTCCCAGTTACTTTTTCCCTTGTAATCCATACAATAATTTCCTCCTATTCCTTTTAACAAACATAATCTTTTAGAATTTACATCCTTCATATCAATCTCATTTCTCAATTCATTTGTGTCTGAAGCTTGAAGGCTAGTCTAATTCTGTCATGGCATTCTATATTTTAATAGGAAAATACTATTGCCTATTGGAGGAAGTTTGTGGCAGAGTACTATTCCCCACGTGCAAGGAAAAGGTGGTGCCTGTCAGTTATATGATAACGTTGGACATCATTCACTAGGTGTTTTCCCCCAGGCAACCATGGTTTGTTTCAGTGTCATCCATTTATTATTTTTTTTAGATAAGATGTAGATTATACTATAAATGGACTTTCAATAGTATGATGAATATGTACGTATCTCTCTTCTTATTCATTGCATTTCTTCTAGTGTATTTCACATGCATGCTTTCACACATTGCTTTCACATGTATGAATCATATGATACATTTATATCATTCTACCGATAAACATACTTGACCTGAATCTATACTATATATATTCTTTTTTTTTTTCACTCTTTTTCTCCATATTACTTAGGTTGTTATATCTCACAGAGACTTAGGTTTTCATTCCTTCCTTTTTGGTCAGGAAGCATGGCATTGTGACATTTGTGGTTCAAAATCTGGAAGGGGATTTGGTAAGTGAATCAGACAGTTCATTTATTGTCATATCATGTATGCTATAGCCTAGATGCCTTTTTAAATTTTTCTGACCTGTGGGATGATTTTCCGTAGTATCTTGATCATGCTAAAGGTTAATCTGGAAAAGGTTTGTGAGTTGCATTCTGTGCGATATTATTAATTCTTTTTCCTGGTACTTCTCCTGCTTAGGCTAACCTGTAATACATGATTTAGTTCTAGTAGGTGCCAGAACAAAGAGGGGAAAATAGGTTCTTTACTTGTATTTATTTATTATCTACAATGTGCATAGGAAGCACACAGATGGCTTCATTTAAATTGTGGTAAGATTTGCATTGAAGGAGCCAAAAATGGTTCTTAAAGGAGAGAAATGTTTCATCAGCTATATTCACAGGAGAGAAATGATGTCTTCAATATGGAATTTGATTGGTTTTTACGCATAGGAGTGAAATGATGACTATGTTATGGAATTGCATTGGTTTCACGTTATGGAAGTTTATACAAGCACTGTAATATTTTGCTGAGGTTTGTGGAATTCTCACAAAAAATTGAATGAAAATGATGATAATGGTCCAAATCCTTGGTAACTAAAAGACTTTGTCAACGTGGATTTATTTTTATCAGAAGTCATGATAATGTTTTTGTTTGTTTTATTTTCACAGTTTTTAACCAGTATGCCAGTTGTATAACAAATCTGTCCCTTGTTAAGGTTTACATCCTTTAGGATCAACAGTGAACAGTCTCACTGAACTGGGTGCTGGGTTACATTGTTGCTTCATCATAAAACTACTCACTAACACTTTTGTCATGGTATTTATACAATAAATTATTGAATTTGAATTATGTTTTTTTTTAAATAATAATTCTTTTTGACACAAGTATTGTGTACTTAGCTTGAAATCTGTCAATTTTTGCTGGTTGTTACAATGCCACTGAACATAAGTTGTTTCTTATTTATCATAAAGAGATGCTTACGGTTATGATCTGCCATTCCCTTTGACTCTGTAAATTATTATTATTATTATTCTTTTTTTGCAGCTCATCATGATATAAATATTGATCAGATTCAAATATCTGTTTTATTCTTCTTTTTGGTTTGTATGTTTATTCTAACTCATTTTACATTTAACAGAGGCAACTTTTGAAGTACTCCCTAGACTTGATGAAATCAAATTTGGCAGTGGCGTCATAGATGAGCTATTGTTTTTGGACATGCCACGTGAATGTAGATCCCCTTCTGGAATAATGATGTTGGAGTATGGAAAAGCAGTTCAAGAAAGTGTATATGAGCAACTTCGTGTTGTTCGTGAGGGCCAGCTTCGTATTATTTTCACCCCTGATTTGAAGGTCAATGAAATTCTATTTAATGTAGAAGCATACCAGTTTTCTTTATTCTATATAATTACCTGTTAGAACTTGTGTCCATACTTCTTTCAGATATTGTCTTGGGAATTTTGTGCTCGGCGCCATGAAGAACTTCTTCCTCGTAGGTTGGTCGCACCACAGGTACAATCTTGCATTTTTTCAACCTCTTGCTTGAATAATTTTTTTATTTAGATTTAATGAAATATGTTTAATACGAGAATACAAAGAAAATTATAAAGATGGAACCAAATGAAAACCCTTTCCTTATTCGTTGTCTATTGCATTGATTCGTGTCATAACCCAGGAAAAAATTAATATTCAAGAAACCCCAATCCCCCCCACCAAAAAAAAAGGGGAGAGACAAACATCTATGATTTGTGAAAACACCAATCCAATATTCATATATATATTTTTTAAAAAGAGATAAGTTCAAACATAAATCCTTTCATAAATATTATTGTGTCTTTGCCAAATGATTTTTCATTTTTATAATACCACCTCAATATGAATTGCCACATTGGTTACAACATTAAATGTATCATATGACCATGACCACCTTTTCCATCATCCACACATTTACAATGTATCCCAGTTGGGTCAATATTTTTCTTTTCTATTTTCAACTTCTTTTTTGCCGAGCATGAAAGTTGTGAGAAGAGCTTGAATGCTACCTTCATTGCTCTCTTATCCCAAAGAAAGGTGATACACCAATCCATCATATATTCATATATTTTTTTTAAAAAGGAGATAAGTTCAAACATAAATCCTTTTGTAAACATTGTTATGTCTTGGCCAAATGATTTTTCATTTTTATAACACCACCTCAATACGAATTGCCACATTAGAATGTATCCTACGACCATGACCATGACCACCTTTTCCATCATCCACACATTTACAATGTTTCCTAGTTGGGTCAATATTTCTCTTTCCTGTTTTCAATTTTTTTTTTTGGAGCATGAAAGTTTTGAGAAGAGCTTGAATGCTATCTTCATTGCTCTTATCCCAAAGAAAGGTGAAACATCAATCCATCGTATATTCATATTTTTTTTTTAATAGGAGATAAGTTCAAACATAAATCCTTTCGTAAACATTGTTATGTCTTGGCCAAATGATTTTTCATTTTTATAACACCACCTCATTACGAATTGCCACATTAGTTATGACACTAAATGTATCCTATGACCATATCCACCTTTTCCATCAACCACACATTTACAATGTTTCCTAGTTGGGTCAATATTTCTCTTTCCTGTTTTCAACCTTTTTTTTTTGGGAGCATGGAAGTTTTGAGAAAGCTTGATTGCTACTTTCATTGCTCTTATCCAAAAAGAAAGGCAGAGCAGAGGATATTAGTGACTTTAGGCCAATTAGCTTGGTGGGAGATGCCAAAGTTCTTGCTAATAATAGATTGAAAGAAGTTTTGGGGAGGATTGTTTCAAATAGCCAAAATGCTTTTTTTTTTTTTTTTTTTTTTTGTGGGAGGAAAATATTAGATGTTGTTCTTGTGGCTAATGAATGCATCAATTCATGGAAAAGGAAATGGAAGGTAGGCTTAATTTGCACACAAGGTATTGAAAAGGCGTATCATGTGAGCTGGGGATTTTTTATGTACTTGCCTGAGAGGATGAGTTTTGGAGTAAAATGGCATAAATTAATTTCGTCATGACTCATGCATTTCCTCAGTTTCATTCTCAGTCCTTTTGAACGGAGCGACTATTGGTTTTTTTAAGAGCTCGAGGGGGCTTCTTCAGGGTGACCCTCCAGCCCCCTTTCTTTTTGTCATTATTATGGAAGCTCTGAGCAAAATGGCGTCAAGGGCAGTGGAGGAAGGATTTTTTACGGGCTTTGTGGTTGGGGATTATGAAGTGTATGGGGTGGAGGTTACTCACTTGCTATTTACGGACATCACTTTAGTTTTTTATGAGGCTTCAGAAACAGCTCCACTACCTGAGGTGTATTTTGTTGTGTTTTGAAGTTGTGTTGGGACTCGGGGTGAAGTTGGGAAAAAGCGAGCTCATCCCGGTTGGTAGTGTTGAGAATATTGAGGAGTTGGCATGGGACTTGGGTTGTAAGGTGGACTCCTTGCCATCGACTTAATTGGGTTTACCACTTGGTGCAAACCCAAAGTCCAAAGCAATATGAGATCCGGTGGTAGAGAGATTCTAAAAAAAGTTAGCGTCGTGGAAGAAACAATACTTATCCAAAAGGAGGCTAAGTCGTACTTATCAAAAGCATGTTGAGAAGTCTCCCCACATATTATATGTCCTATTTTTCCATTCCCACCTCAGTTGCCTCTAATATTGAAAAGATCCAAAGAGACTTCCTTTGGGAAAATGAGGAGGAGGAGAGAGTTCCTATCTTAGTGAGTTGGAAAAAGGCGAAATTTCCTTTGAAGGGAGGTGGTTTAGGGATTAAGGATATGCAAGTCTTCAACAAAGCTTTTCTCGGAAAATGGCTTTGGAGATATGCCAAGGAAGATAATGTTATGTGGAGAACCACCATCGTTGCTGAGGTGGGTGATGGAGAAGGGAAATGGTGTTCCAAGGTGGTAGAGGGGGCTCGTGGGGTAGGGCTTTGGAAGAGGATTAGAATGGGGATGAAGAATTTCTTTGAATGCACTTCTTTGGTAATCAGAACTGGAGAAAGGTTGAAGTTTTGGAAAGATAAATGGTGTGCGCGCTAAACATATGATGTAAGGGGCTTTTGTACATTTTGCCCTTCGTGGCCTCTTGATGAATTCCTTATTTACCTATAAAAAAATATTTCTCCTTTTAGCAAACAAATCCAAACTATAAATGAACCTAGTGAAAATTAAGAAATAGTTACCCTCGAAGTCCCAAGTACTAAATTTATTAAAATCCTTCAATTGTTGGCTTTGAAAGAATTTTTTTGCCATTAGTAACTCATGGCAAAAAGTGGAATTCAAGAGAAAACTAAGATTCTTTATTATTTGGAAGTGACTCCTCAAAATCTTTGGTAGAAGAGTAAAATAGAGAAAGTGGGAATCAAATAAAATAACCCTAAAAGCTTAAAAGGGGCTTAGGAGTCCTTAAAAAAAAGCAAAAATATCAATTCTATTCCAATTGGGCCTGACAGGATCCAACCAAGATCAGTCAGTCTCAATTGGAATAGGAATCAATTGAATCGTCAATTTGAATCCATTTCAATTGATTCAATTTAATTCTGGTCTATTCTTGGTTCTGGATGATTCAGCTCCCTTGTTCGAATTGATTGAATGATGCATTGTATCAATCGTACAATTCGAATCATGAATTGCACAATTCTAACAACTATGTTCAAAATCTTTAAAAATTGTTCCCATTAAAATATATTATGATTATAAAATGTTTGGAAAAATTGTTGAATGATTTGGAGGAATATAAATGAACCCCCCCCCAAAAAAAAAAAAAAAAAATTTTTTTTTTTCAACTAGTTTCCCTCTTGTTTTCAATGAGTGGGCAGAGACACCTGAGGTTTGCTGCTTGAATATTTTTCTGCTACTTTATCCTATGAAGGGCTGTGCTAACTCATTGGTTGGGTGAAGTTTAAACATCAGCTAGTGAAGCATGTAATGTAGAATAACCACTTAGAATAATGAAACAAATTATGGTTCTAGAGTTGCAAATTCCTTTTCACATGAATTGTGCACATCGATGTACAAGTGATGGAATTCTTAACAAACTTACGAGTTAAACAGTTCAGATATAACTTTTTATGTGACATACTCATTTCACACCATTCACCTGAAACTTCTGTACTCGTGTCTCTGAGAATCCTAGCAGATCTGCTCAGGAGATTCTTTAATCAACCAGTATTGTAAAAAAAAAATGTGTGATTATAAAGTCCTGATTGTAGATTTTAGGTTCAACTCCCACCCCAAGGGCCACTTAGCAAAAAAGAAAAAATAGAGAAGAAAAAAGAAAAAGAAAAAGAAAAAAGGTTGTAGATTTGAAATAATTCAGTCATTTTAACTTATTTAAATTAGATTAAAGGATGAGCTGTAAACATCTGTAACTAGAACTGAGAACTCATGAAACAAACTTCTTTTGCAGGTGAATCAATTCCTACAGGTTGCACAGAAATGCCAAAGCACTATTGCTGAGAGTGGATCTGATGGGGTTTCTCAGCAGGATTTGCAGACAAACAGTAACATGTGAGTTAATTAGAAGATAAACATTTTTGGTTGAATTTTTGTGACCTGGGAGTCACCAATCTCATTTTCTAGGCTTGAGTTATGGTGATCTTTGAACTGATTTTAGATAACTCTTATCCCAACTATTTGGGAATCTTTTCAATTTGTCATATTAATTTTCTGTTCTTTGGTTTTGTTAAGAACTGTTGGATTAGGAACATCTTACTTTTCTAGATGGAGGTTTGATATAAAAAGGAGTGCAGTTTAGTTTAGCTTAGTTGACATTTTGCAAAGGCTTGAGTTATGACGATCTTCAAACTGATTTTAGCAAAGCCTTATCCCGTACTATTTGCAATCTCTTTCGGATTCATTATGTTGTTTTTTTTCTTGATGGTTCATCAAGGACAGTTAGACTGGGAACATTTTGCTTTGCTTGATGGAGGCTTGAATTCTGACGATCTTTGAACTGATTTAAACCCAGCCTTACACTTGTTTGAAGTTGTTATGTTAATTATTGTCTTTTGTGGTTTTGTTAAAATAGTAAGTCAACGTTTTGCAAACACCGGTTCTAAAATAGCAATCCTATTAGCCAGAAGTGAAATTTTGTTCTCAGCTACATGGGAATAAATATCAATTCTGAAATAGTTACTCTTTACTTACCAAAAAAATTCTAAATATTGTCCATGTCTCCAATCTCAGACCAGATTGTTGAAAATAAAAATATTGTTTTAGAACTAATTAGGTGCTTTTTATGATGGTTGTATTGCAAATGATTGTCCATCTTTTCAAATTAGTTTGTCTTCCATGTAGTGATCCAGTCCTGTGGATCACCAGTGGTAAAAGGACCCTATTACTTGTCGCAACTATAGTGGGCGAATGTGTTTATGTGTAACCTGGCAATTGGTAGTGACATTGTGTGAAGTGATTGTCAGTTCTTTCAGTCTGTTTAGAAATGGACACTATCCAGCAAAGGACCTATGGGAAGGTCATCTTGAAACTCTTCCCTTTTCGAAACCATCTTTTGCATGTATTCAATTCTGATGAGATTGTTTCAACAGTTCAGGCTCTTAATAGTTTGCTAGTTTGAGGTATCTTTAATCATAAGCTATTTAAACCTGCATTTCACTTGGGTAAGTTGAGTTCTAAAGGCGGATTTTTCATTGTTTGAGATTGGGTTTGATGTACTCTTGATCTTAATCTTGGGTTGTAATGGATTTAGATTTTGACTCCATTGTTCTGGTTATGGCATACTGTTGGATAACATCGGTCATTTATTCTATCTTAGGGTCGTGACAGCTTGGCGTCAGCTTGCCAGGACTTTAGAGCTGCAGTCACTCAATGACTTGGGATTTTCCAAAAGATATGTGCGGTGCTTACAGGTATGCTATTAGCCTATTATTCCAATAGAATAATTGACCTAGTGTTCTAGTTTTCTCAAGGTTCCTTATATTTGTCCACTCCAACTTGTGACAGATATCTGAGGTTGTTAATAGCATGAAAGACTTGATGGATTTCTGCGGAGAACAAAAAGTTGGGCCAATTGGTAACTGCTTTGTCACGGTTATTATTATTTGTCACTTAATAATCTCTATGCCTTGCTGGGTAGTTGGCCTTTTCTTAGTTCTATCTTCTGGGTTTAATTGTCAGTTCTTGAAATATGCAGTTTCAGGGAGAATTTTTTTTTTTATGAAACTATCAGGGAGAGTATTCTTTCTCCGTGTGGATGTGTACATTCTTGTTTAGTACTTACATTTTTTTTTTTTTTTTTGCATTTTTGTTTTTGGATGTAATTTATATTTTTAATTTGTGGTTTCAAAATGCCTACAGATTTTTCTAAATGCAGAGAACAATTTCCTCAAATATGTAGCCATATTCTTGCGTGGATCTGATACCATAACTCATTTGCAGAGGGCTTAAAAAATTATCCTCAACATGCCACTGCAGCCAAGCTCCAGATGCAAAAGATGCAGGAAATGGAGCAGCTAGCAGGTATTCAGGGTCTGCCAACTGATCGTAACACTCTTAGTAAGCTAATGACAGTGTATCCTGGTCTAAACAGCCAAATGGGCAATAACCATCACATCGTTGGTCGAGGAACTTTAAGTGGCTCTGCACAAGCTGCTTTGGCAATGACTAATTACCAGAGTCTGCTTATGAGACAGAATTCAATGAATTCAAACTCTAATCCCCTTCATCAGGAGGCATCGTCCTCCTTCAATAATTCTAATCAGAACCCCTCTTCAACATTTCAAGGGCCCGCTGGTCTACTGCAGGGAATGCTGCAAAATTTACCAAGTAGTGGTTTCTCAAATTCACAATTCCCACAGCAACAGCAGCTGCAGCAGCGGTCATTGAATGTTAATGGCTTACTCCAACAGAACCATCCACAACCATCCCAAGGCAGCCAGACTTTACAACAGCACATGATCCAGCAGCTACTGCAGGATATGAAGAATAACAGTGGGGGTGGGGTGCAACAGCAATCCCTTGCTGGGCAGAATGTTAATGGGAGTGTGAGAAGGGATACCATAGGATTTGGTAGCAACACCTCTACTGCAACTGCAGCTCCAATCAATGGGCCAGGAAATATTATGGGCCCTACACCGAGCAGAAGCAACAGTTTCAAAGCTGTTTCCAACAGTGACTCATCCGCTGCTGGTGGCAACAGTGGGTTCAACCAGAAAGCACCGGATCTACCACAGGATCTTCATTTGCCAGAGGATATGGTTCAGGATATAGCCCGTGACTTCACAGAAAACGGGTTTTTTAACAGTGACCTTGACGATAATATGGGTTATGGCTGGAAGGCTTGACTAACTATCTTAGCCTTTTTATTGGCTTTCATTAGGTGGGTATCCTGGCACACGTTGTTGTTGTACAGGTTATTTGAATCAGTTTCCTTTTTTTATTTTCTTTCTTTTTTAATTTTATTTTTAATTGTGGAGTTTGTTGTGATGTCAAGCACTTGTACTCCCAGTAGGTATGCAGTTTTTTTTTTTTGTTTCTTTCTTTTTGTTCTTCTTCTTTCTCTGCTTTTCCTGTGGGTTTTGCCTATAAAGTGTTGCAAGTGTAATCAAATGGATATGAACTCACGGACAGTTTGAGTTTTGCATTAATATGTTATATTCACATTGTTCTTTCCGCAGTTTCTGTGTATTTTTATACCCGTGTTTCCTTGTCATTTCTTCTCTTATTGATTTTTGCCGCTGCCTAGGTGGGTGGAGGATTACGAGCTTACAATTCCTACTCCTCTAAGAACTTTCTTGCTTGTGATCCTTTTCATGGAATATCTTTGTGTGTGTTCTTTTAAATTTGACTCTTGAAGTTGGAAAACACCCTTCATTTTCATGGAATGTTTGGAATATTCAGACTCCTATATACAGCAACATATGTATATAGGAGTCTGAATATTCCAAACATTACCATGTTGAGCGTTGCACGAACGCGAGGAAGAAGATGCTTTTGTGAAACCTGCATTGGGTAGTGAACTGATGCTGTGAAGTTGCTGCTCAACCATGACAGTTAAAGCAAAAGGGAGTGACTCAGTGAAAACTGTCGATGTTATTTATCCAAAAGATCATCATCATCATCATCATCATTTCATTATATTGAGCAAGAGGACAATAATAAAGTGATTTTGGATGTATCAAGAGTGTTGTTTGAAGTTACAATACCCACCCTTGCACTTGTTTTTGTTCTAAGAAAGGGATCAAGACACCTCACCGCGTAGCAAAGCACACCTTAATACAAGGACAATTTTGCATTCCTTAATATCAGTGTTCACGCACCTCCTCTTGGCAGACGGGGCAGTTCTGTATGAGAGAGAGAGACAGAGATTGAGAGAGTGAGTTATCATGCAGTCTTTCATGGTGGAATAACATATCTAACAAAACGATTTAACATTTTGAAGAAGAGATGCAAAAATTTCCCATATATTTGAATAATGTGCAAGATCAGCCTCAAAATAAACTAAAATTTTGAACAACTTTTGTGGTGACTGAACAAACCAGCTAAATAAATACATCTTCCAGTTTGCAAAGAGTTTTCAAAAAGATAAGCAGAATTGGGACACATGAACTATTAAATGTAAGGCTTTTCCACTGATTCTGATGGTGTATATTCTATATCATGTACCAAGTGTGAATTTGTATTTGTATTTTTTATTTTTTCAATGTAGTAAGTGCTAGGACACAAATAGTCTTATTAGGCTAGTAAATTGATCAAATTCTTAACACTCGCATAATCATAGATAAATGAGTGACATAAAGGTCGGTTTGGTAAAACTTTACAGGTTTCACAGCTAATCCATATGTGATCGAGGAAAGCTTTACTAATCATGGAAGGGAAGCTTTGTACAGATTTTATTGGCAGGAGGTGACTTATTGAGGCACGTCCCAAGCTTAAAGGTTATTAGATCTCTGTCCCAGGTCAGTATCATCTTTATCCTAAGGCCAACATATGTAGTTATGTACTAATTTAAAATCTAAGGCACGAATTTGTAATTCAAAGGTTTCATACTATGGTGTTAGTATTAATCTTGCTTCTGGCAGACAATGAAATGAAAGACCAAAAGTTTTGCTTCTGTTAGTTTTTGGGGACTTCCCTCGCACCCTTTTTCTCTTCCTCAGCCAGAGAAGGAAAGGGGTAACAGAACTGGATATCTTCCCCAAGTTCTGGAATGATGGAAGGAATGGTTCAAAATTCAAAAGAAAAGTTTGCACAGAATTCCATTGATATTACAAGTGTTAAAACCATTGGTTATGCATATAATTTACATTGCAAATAATTAGACAAGAACCCCCTCGCACACAAAAATACAAAAGAGAAAGAAGAAGGGAAAGGGGCAAAAAAAGGAACAAACTGCACAGCATTCTTAAAAGAATCATAAGACATTAACCAACGCTGTTTACAGGTAGAGAACTTCGCAACTACCGGCAACAACCCCGAGCAAAGACTACAAAGATGTAAATGAATTTATTTGTACGAAACCACAGAACCACTTAACAGTAACACCAAGCAAAGACTAATGGAGGTATTTATGGTGATCAGAACAACATTTAGTATTGAGGGAAAATAACATTTACCTTATTGATCTTCAACCAAGTTGTAATGCATTTCGAATGATATTGATGTGCACAAGGCAAAGTGGTCAAATAATCCCCTTTCTTGTACTTCATGTAACATATAACACACCTAGATGCAGATATGCCAGAAGCAATGATCAAAAAAAGATTATGATTTTGCAAATAATGAAACAAATAAATCCAATTACTTTGGAAGTAGTTTTTTTTTTTTATAGGTAAGTAGCCCTTGGGGTGGGAGATGAACCTGGGACCTTGGGGATATTGCCCAAGGCTCTTCCCAGCCCATCCAACCCCAAGGGTTCCAATTGCTATGGAAGTATTGCAGTTATAGATTAGGTTATGCATGAACAATAATAAAATTATCAGATAATAACTTGGATCCCAGTATAGAAAAGAGCCCCTCCAAAATAAGGTAAGAACTGACAATGTTGGCTCTAGAAGTACAGGTGTCTCCTTTATCATAGAAAGGGAGCATCCAAATCAGCAGTGTTTTTTAATAGCATGCTACAGAATCAAGTTACATATGCTTAAACATAATTCTACTAGTCAGTGGGTCAACTTAAAGACTTCATCGAATTCATCCCAACTGTGACTGGATAAGAACCCATTCTGGTCTAATATCAGTCAAGGTATAAAATCCTCACGAAAAATCAAAACTTGATGCAGTTCAAATTTGATTGCATAAATTTTGGAACAAAATGTTAAATAAATTCATTAAATTTATGATGCCTTTACTATTTATTACATATTTTAAGCAATTTCAACCAAGTCAAATTACTTTGAGCTGTTACTTTAGAGTGTCAACTCTTACAAGCCTGGTCAAGTTTTAGAAGTACACGTTTAATGAAAAAGTATCATTAAGTTTGTAAATTCCTAAATATTTATATAGTTTTGTCATGATTTACACCCAAAAATACTTATCTAATTTTAGTTTTAACTTTCGAATGGAAAATGTAATTATTAAAGATAAACTGAAGCCAAAAGTACAGGAATTTTTTGGTAAATCATAAGTACAGGAAAAATGGTCTTTTGTCAACCCTATTTACAGCTATAATTGAGATGCCAAGGCATGAACTATGGCTTGACTGTAGACACCACTTAAAATCATGAAAGCAGTTGCAGTTAAGACCTTGTACTGAGAAGTATTAGTGGGAATGGAGATATTGGGGATTTGCTTTCCACAGCTTACTCACTTTGTCTTTACTTACCCCCCCCCCCCAAAAAGAACAAAATTTATGGTAATGGGATTCCACTCTCTCTCTCTCTACAAGGGTGTGGAGTATGTCCTTAAAGCTTTTTAGGGAAAAAAATTGTGTTAATAGCAACAAAAGTAGGAATCCCTCTCCACCTTTTACAGTAGTATAGGCAAATGGAATCAATCATTTTCTTGTAATAAAATGAGCAGAATCATTGATTCTAACCAGAGTTCTCTATATTGGTATAGATCATTGTCTTGATGTTGCTTAAGGTTATCTCCACCGGCAAACATATAGCAACTTTACTTTTTAACTCATTCAAACGAACAAGCTTGTGACTACACGTGCTTGAGGTTGTGGGTGCACATGTATGTTTTACACACACACACACACACACAATGCCATGTTATAGGGGAAAAAGAAAACTTAGGTTAAATGGATCTTACTCTTCAATATTCTTTTTCTTTGAAAACAACCCTGTTTTGTACTTGAAAGATGGCAATCTCAAGATAAGCTCTTCAGACAGTCCTTTGCTCTCAACACCAACAGAATCCCCTAATGATTGCAGTTGCTAAAACAAGAAAATTTCCAGAAAGTTACATTGATACAGATGAAATTGCATATGATTTAGCAGAACAAAAACAACCCAGATGAGTCATCTAGGATTTTTAGGAGTCCAATCAAATTTGAACACACCGATTTCCATTGGTTTTCCGAGCATTTAATGGCTCAAAGTCATTATAAGGAATGGATTCATTAGCAAACATGATGTCATTGTAAAAATTATAAAAACATTGAAACAAAGTCATTTCTTGAAATCCTAAAAGTAAGCCTTTATATGTCTTAGCTCGTCACCTGGATGTATCTTACTTGATGAGCCTGATGGATTATTTTAGCAGGCTAAAACAATCCACTCAGACATATTTCTAGTGAGTTCATTCATAAGATTTGAATGCAATGAAGAGTCAAACCTAAGAAGCACAGATACGGACACGGGACACGGATACAACACGACACGGATACGTAGACACGTTATTTCTCAAAAAAGTAAGATACGGACATGCTAGGGACACGTTGAATATATATGAATTTTTATATTTTTTATATAACCATATAATAAAGACCTAATGTTATTACAATTAAAATTGACATAAAAACACACAAATCACAAAAATATTATTAAGATATTAAAATAACAAAGCCATTAAATAAAAATTAAAGAACAACTTCATTTAATTATCAATATCATGATTTAAGTATCCGACACGTGTTCGAAAAGTGTCCGAGAGTGTCAGTGTCCGACACAGACACGTGAGCCAAAATAGAGTGTCCATGCTTCATAGAGTAAAACTGTATGAAGGAAGAAAAAATGTCATGGTTTGCCTGCACCACCAAAGGTTTTACAACAGACGAGTTTCTGATATGCAATCCAAAACACAACATGCAAAATACTGCACCCTACATCAATCAACATACCTCATAAGTCATTTCATCTGGATCTATATCATCTTGTCTCACATTGGGACTCTCAGACTGTATTTAAGCATAGAGATCAAGTGTCATATATGGGTTATAAACCCCAGAAGGCAAAAACGTCCAGCAAAGAGTAAAAAAATTGTAGAGATACCCTGGCAGGAGTTGCTCTAGAACTGGCAGGAATTCCACTAGAAGTCTCTCCTGTATTCCCTGCAGAATATGTAAAAATGGGACATTTTCATTACGAGCAATGCAGATAAACATTCATATACTTGATTTGTCTGAAAAAGTAACTCCAAAAATCTGGAGTTAGATCAGAGCTAGGACGTAAGAGCTAATAAAATGAACTGCATTGCATATTCATTAGTCCATTGGTGAGACAGGCAGGGATAAACTTGATCAGGTCCTTTATCATACGTATTTATATATGCAAATGTGAGCATTTGTGTTAAGATGAGAATTTGCATTGTGCGTGCGGAAAACTACCATTGTTTAACTAATCAAAGCCTAATAAAATTAGGTTTAACTAATTATGATAGCTGTCAAAATTTCCACTAAACTAAACTTGAGAGGTTGATTATGATTAAGAAATTCTCTTATTAGATTACTTAGACATTGAATTCAAGTATATCAAGCATTCATAACAAAATAATTAAAATATGAGATTATGAGGGACACCATAATTTTATGTGAAAACCCCTCATGGAGAATAAAACCCACCAGCCGCAAAAGATCCACTACAACACAAGTCCACAAAAATAAATCCCAAACAACTAACCCATCACTATCCTGTGGATTACAACTAGTCTGCTTGTAAAATCTTCTTCTTGTTGTCTGCTTTTTCTTGATTAGTCTTTCACAACCACAACACAATTCACAATCCTCGAATCCACCACCGCAACAGTGTGCAATTCCTTGTGCAATGGAAGTACGTGCCTAACCTGTTATACACCCTTATGTGTACTACCTGACACTAGGTATGTAGACTTTAAATCATAAGGTACTGACTACCTTGCAAGAAGAATTGGGTAATTGAATAAAAACTAAAACTAAAAATCACTTTGTAAATCTCAATACTTCGAGAGGCTCTATGGTTTCTTACCTGAGACACAACAATGCCCTATTTATAAAAACACAAAAACCCTACTCCAATTAGGAATACGAAACCGTAGCCACTCATTGGTGTGCAAAAACTAACTTGCGTTCGAATGGAGAACCATGTTGCGTTCAAACGGAATTCCACTTGAACGAACCCCTAGATTGTTCGAATGGTCAAGTCATCAAAAATTCTCAGAATTTTAATTAACGCCTCCGTTAGAACGGAAAAAAAGTTGCATTTGAACAGGAAAGCTACTATTTTCACTTTTCAAGTATGAAAAATAAAACCACAAAAATAAGATTAGAAATAGTCTTTTTGCCAATTCCCGTAGGTAAATTTAGCCTATAGCTAAAACAAAAACATACCTAAGGTCATTTTTAAACTTTGTAAAGACTAAATCTAAACTTAACACAATCCTAATGTCAAGTGCCCAAGTGTAATGCATGAAATTTATGGCATATTACCTTGAATTGCACACTTCTTCAAACTTAAAAGGTATTTGCGAGGTTTCTTGAGTTTTTAGCTTTAAGATTAGCAATATCCACGTAACTCAATACGACTCTACAACTACTAAACTAAAAATTACATATTTTGGAAAAGAATTGCCAACATAAAATTGCATAATTTTTCTAACAATTTGTGTGTATGTTTGCCTTTTATTAACCAGAAAAAACAGTCCCATGGTGGAAAGGAAAAAACTCAACATAATTTCCCTAGTTAGAAATCCCATCTTGGTTCTGTTGGCTTCCTAAAATAAGTGCAATATTCCTTAAATTGAAATGCTGCAGCAGGTGTTTAGTTTTATCACAACCAACATATACTATCTCCAAAGAGGATATGCTCTTCCCTGGATACCTTTCATGACCAATCTAGTGCCACCTTCCATGACCGCTTGTGATGCTATTGTTGAAAGCTGATATAATAGTAACCCTTAATGCAATTCCTTCTGCAGTAAAAGCTCCCAGAATACAGCCCCAACAATTCTAATTCACTCCTGTTGCAGCCTTCTGTATTATTTATTTATTTTTATGGAAACACCATTTATAATTGAGTTTCCACATTTCCTCTGGAAGAGGCACTCATCTTATGAATATCAAACAAAGAAAAGAAAGTACAATAATGTGAGACTGTGATATCAACCCAAGTGAGCAATATAAATGGTGATTTCAGGCATCCCTATGAGCCAAATTATATGGGTAGTCGACTGATCCACTAACATAGTAGTTGAAAAATGAGATCTGTCAGGGAAACAACCTTTACCTGTCAAGCAGAATAACTACAGTAACAATTAGAAAAAGATGCAACCAAAGGTGCCATGTAGACTAGTTGGTAAAGTTTCTAGCCCCCCCCCCCCCCCCCCCTTTTCCCAAAACAAAATAATAATAATAATAATTTCATGAAATCATATAAAAATGTTATTTTTACCGGCTGCATTATCAACGGATTCAGATATGTACCAACCATCCAAGTCATCCCCCAACTCTAATGATTTTGCTAAAGCTTCATCCAAAGCTATTTGTGACTCAACACTTATACTCCGTGAAGATTCACCCTCCTGCCTTGAGAACTGATTCGAATCATTGGTTTGGCCATTGTCAGAGGTAGGACCTCTGTTCCTATTGTTACCTTGTAGTGATTGATAAACACTTTCCTGCAACATAATTGAAAAAAACTATGAAAAGACTCTTATTGTAAAAACTGAGAGCAAGATAGTAAGGAATTAAAAAAAAAAAAAATTGTTTTCCCTATTTTCTGAATTCCGACTAAGGAAAGATAACGAACGAACATCTTAACTCTATAGTACCTGCTGCTGAAGAACCTCTTCATAACTAAGATCAGCATGTTCAGGAAATAGTTCTTTAAAATTCTCAGCAATTTCAGCTGATAATGTGGCACCCAAATATTGGCCATGCACCTCTTCGTTCCTTATCATGCTTGTTTCAGACAGTGTAGGAGAAACTCCCTTTCTCTAGATTATTGAAAGCTTTTCCTTGCTTCTCATTAAAATATCATACACCAGTCCATCACGCAACATTAAGTTACAAAAAGCAAACAAAATATCTGAAGCAGTTCAAAATTCATGAATCAAATGGTAGACCAGAAAAATCAGTACCTAATTACTTCTTTCGGAATTAGGTTCCACGCATTTTGACCCTCCTCCTTAATATCTTATATGGATTGGCTTGCAGAGGGAAATGGCTATGCCGTCACCATTATCTTTCTCACTTACTGATGGAGACATAAATGCGAATGAGAATTTTTATACCCGTGAAGAGATCATAATGTATTGAGCAGAAAAATATTACAAGAAATGTTATTACCTGTTGGAAACATAATTACTGTTTATAACACAAAATTCCTCCCCCCTACCCCCCCAAAAAAAAAAAAAAAAGTTTATTCCTACTCAAAGAAATCTCAAAAAAATAAACATCAAGTCACATGAATAGAGAACTTGGAAACAATCCTTACAGTTTGAGATGAATTATTATTGACCATATCACACAGACAAATGCAAGCACTAAAGTAAATGAAAATTCAAAATACCACCGAAGGTATGAAGATATCTTACAATTTATGAAAGAGAAAATCATAAAATCAATTATGAAAAGCAAGGAGTTCCCTTGAGCATTAAAAATGAGGAATTCCTGAAGAAAAAAAGAGAAGATTGTTCAATTGTTTCTCACCTTTACGTGGATCTAGAGATAACAATGACAAGAAGGACCTAAATGAACATTTTTGACTTGGATTTTCTTTTTCCTTTTTTTTTAACCTTTAAATATCAGATTGACGAAGCAACCCAGAAAGATGCTACCTATATCACTATCCAATGTTAATTTCCTCCAAAATTAGGGTCTTTGTTTATCATTGCACTAAAATAAACCCAACAGACATTTTTTTTTATAAGTAAAAATAAACCCAACATACATCAGCACTCACCTAGACTGATTTCAACACTATAGTAAACCAAAAATTTGATATACCCATGAAAGCATGAAAAGATCCCTAGAAATTGCAGATAAAGGTGATTAAAAAAAATGGATCATTGGTGACCATATACGCAAAAGTTAAGTATTTAAAAATGAGGTTTTTACTATTTGAAAAGAAATAAAAATGGCTTACCTATTGATTCTCTCCAGAAGACAAGAACTGTAAGGACCGTAATGAAGATTATAAAATGGGTTTATCATCACTAAATTCATAAATTAAGAAGCTACCCAGAACCACCTAATCACTATTTAATTCTATACTTCTTGTAAATTAAGATCAATATTTTTTTTATATAAGATGACTGCGTCACAAGTAGAAATGACATGGTATTGACCCTTGACTCACACTAATGCAGACATTAATTAAAAAAATTAAATATACCCATGAAAGCATGAGAGATCTTCACTTGAAATCCCGAAACCATGTTAATAAAAACGATTATTCATGACCGAAAACAAGAATATTAAGCATTAAAAGCAGAATATTTTCATAATTCAAAGAGAAAATATAAATGGGCTCCTGAATTGACGATCTATTTTTGATTAAAAAGTCAGAAACACAGAGATGACAAAGATTAGAAGTACCTTAGACTGAAGAAGATGAGATGGGTAGTTCACAGACACGATTTCTCACCCTAGTCGTCGCTCGCAGACGAGGGCCATGTTGTAGTGTAGTGATGAAAGAGATGAAGAGAAACTGATAATTTATATTTTTATTTATTTATTTTTTTATGGTGGTGGTGTAGGAAAGCAAAGGCAAAGGGCTCCATTTGACGTTTTAGAAAAAGTGATGCCAATTTTATTTTTATATTTTATTAAAAATATTTATTTTTATGTTAATGTTATATCAATTAAATATCACATTACATCTGATTAATAGAATTATCGGTGCTTATTTTTATAAGTTTTCAATGTTCAATGATATTGATTGAAAATATCATGATGAGTCATGGCCGATGACACCACCAATCAACCATTACATCTGATCTCATTTTTCCAAATATAAAAACACAGTGATCTTTGTCCTTTGTTAGGGCATGTATATTTCTTTAACTGGGAGGACAGAAATTTAAACCTCTTTTTCAGTTAGTTTAACTTTTTATTGCTACCTTTTTTTTTCCTCACTCTCAGCTCTGAAGAACACTGGGGTTGGGGGTGGGAAAGAGATCACGTTATAGTAGAATCTCAACTGTTTTCGGGGCTGCTGAATTTATTTTACACATTCATCAAAAGTTTAAGAGTAATGTTTCATTGGCAAATGGGTGTCTCTTTATTAAGAGATGTGTAATTTATTTTTCTTCCTCTCAGGTTTGATCCGAGTTTTATGTCTCATTTCTACAGTAATTTGAGTTGTTCGGTTTCCTTAAGGTTTAAAATTGAACTATTATACTCTTATTTTTCTTCACAAGTTTGGTTTGGACCTTATCTCTCATCTTTATAATGATTTGGGTTGCTTCGATTTTTCAAAAATTTAGAATTAAGATACTCATCTTGTCTCTCATTTTTGTAATAATTTGAGTTGTTGAATTTTTCATGATTTAGAGTTGAGATATTCTTGTTGTTTGTAAAGTAATGATAAAATAAAAAATCATTTACCAAACAAATCCCCTATAATATAAAATTTGATAGCTAAAGATTTTGTTTTTTTTTTCAATAAAATATATATAATTGCAACTAGTTGAACTGGTCAATTTTCTACTTGTTCAATAGACTAATTTAGGTCAATCTTTTATACGTTTTATTAACATCGCCCATTCATTGAAAGAATTAGAATGGTTTAGTAATCGGTTCTTAATTCAAGCAATTGAATTGGCCGATTCAATTTTGTTTTTATTTTTATTTTTCAATAAAATAGATGTGCAATTGGTTGAATTGATCGATTTTTTATTTGTTTAATAAAATAATTTAAGTCAATTCTTTACGTTTTGTTAACATCGCTGATTCACTTAAAGAACTAAACCTATTTAGTAATCAGTTCCTAATTCAAGCAATTAATTTAGTCGATTTAATTTTGATTCGAATAATTATGCTTAAGAGCCTATAATTATTTTGATCAACCGATCATGCAATGTTTTGACATAGGTTCCAAGTGTGTAACTTTCATGTTTTTCATAATTCAGTTAGGAGGCTTAAAAAAAGTTTGTTTTGTAGGAGTATTAATTAGGTTTGGATTTGAGCATATTTAATGCAACTTGAATTTAATTACTTATTTGACCTCCAACCGGCTAGCAACTCCTCCAGAGTTACCAAAGTTGATGTGTTTAGTCATTATTGGACAAATTTGTTATTTTATTTTTATTTTTTGTAAAAACATGACCGTTTTTATCAAATTGAGACACAACAAATCTTTTTTTAAAAATCGTGGGACCCATCAAGTTTAGTAATGATTATTGACAACGACCTAAGCGTATTCGGGAACAAGGTCGGAGTTGGAGTCGTAGAAAAATAGATGTATCAAAAAATGGCCCTCAATGGTCGATAATAAAAATGAACGAAAAATTGTGGAGTTGGGAAGTTTGTAAAAAATAAAAACATGTGTAAAAAATGTGAGATGAAGTGGTTAAATTTTTATTCCACAGTGTAACACGAGTAGATAAAAAGTATATTATAAATTCGGAGATTTTTTGGCTCTTTTTGACTTGTTGGTATACGAGATATGAGATTGTTTCATGCATTATTAGATAGAATTAGTTTGAGTCAAAAACTTAGAATATTCTTGGAAAAAAGAAAAAGAAAAAGTGATTAAAATTTTAAAATATTTTGTTAGGCTTATAATAAATTAATTTAAAAAATTTAAAATTTGATTTTTAAATATATATTGTTTATATAGTAAAAGTAATTAGAGAATATGTGAACTTAATTGAAAGATATGCACTGAACTACAGTTATAAAAAAGAAATCAACAGTCATGAATTTTTAATTCAAAGAAATAAAAAATAAAATAGATGGTTTGTTAAAAAGTACATTGAAGAGGTAACTATGAATGCAGTGGAGAATGAAATTACAAAGAAAATCATTTGAGCGCAGGAAGTCAAAAAAATGATTGTCACAATCATTTTATTGCCCATTACAGAGGCTGTCAATAATACCTTCCAATTTTAATTCGAAAGGACAATTAGAGTGAATTCAAGGAAAGGGTAGCGCAGGAAGTAAAAAAAAATGATTGTCACGATCATTTTATTGCCCATTGCAGAGGGTGCCAATAATAACTTCCAATTTTAATTCCAAAGGACAATTAGAGTGAATTCAAGGAAAACTCTTTAGTGCAGTGATCTGATAATGGGATATTTTAATAATATTTTATTATATATAATATAATTTCTTTTTTATATAAATCAAGTTTATTGACGTGGACTGGACTTAATTCGATAATATTATGTCATTTAAATACGATATTTGGCTTTTTAAAATATATAAAAGTATCATTTTACTTGCATGATAGACTATTATTAGTCGGGTTTATGGATCATGACAATATGTGATGTATTATATGACTCATTATTTTTAATAAATCATAATACAGTAAGAAAAAATGTTATTGAAAAGACACACAAATATGTAATGTATATCTCAAAATGACATCTCAAACTTTGTATCTAGGGAGAATTTATTATATGATCCGGGACTATTGACTTAGTCAATAGTCTCAGGCCAATCATAGATTATTATGTCAACAAAAATTATTTCATAGATTTAACATATTATACATATGACAATTCCTAACATGTTAATATAACAATTCATAATCTGGACTATATAATAAATTCTCTATATCTAATAAGCATTTATGTGATAATGGTAGAGGATCAGCTGCGCTTGGATAGTGATTCAGATATAATTTTTTGAAAATATTTCTAAAAATTTTGTAATTAATTTTTTAAAACTGTGAAAATGTATTTAGATATAATAATTCCAAATTATAAAAAATTAAAAAAAATTAAAATTAATAGCTTGCCAAACGTGTATCTCACGTTTTGAAATTAAAAATCTTGTTTTGAAAATGTAAACAAACATTTCGAATGATCAGGAGTTGTCTGTGTACAAATTATTTTTTTATTTTTTAAAATTTAATTTTTTATACACTTCACTTTTTTTTTTTTTTAGGTTTTTTTTATAAATTTTTTTGAGTCTTGACGGTCTATGCATTATGGATTCTACTCACTCCATGACTTCTCCAGTTTTCCTCCTGAAATCTACTTTCACCATGTCCCTAATAGAGATATCAGTAATTTAATTTTTCATTTCAATTTTAAACTGGACTTTATTTATGTATTTAGTTACAATTGTTGAGTAGAGAAAAAGAAAATGTAAACATATAAACAATATGTGTATTATATTGTATTTGTGTATTGTGTTACAAGAAAGAGAACCTTCTTTTATATAATAAAAGAAGGAACATACAAATAGAAGGTAAAAGAAAAGGAAACGGAGAGGAAAAATGAAGGGTAAGAGAAAAAGAAAGAGAAAGGAAATGAACCAAAGGAAAAGAAAATACAGAAATAGGAAACCTTGGAGCTATATAACATATAATAAGAAACCATAAAACTATGCACATATATTGTTAACATTGAAAATCTCTAATAAATTTATAAAGGAACGAGTGATTGTACAATATACCTTCAGTTGAAAAACAAAAAACTGTATCATTCCAAATGTTTTTGAAGATTTGGAATTTACAACTCCTGAGTATGTTAATGACATGGCAAAGAATGTGAGGCCTTTTTTTCTCTTCCATTTTTTCTTTCTTTTAATACTGGTAGACATCAATTAAATTATCAACAACAAAAAAAGAATATTAAACTTGGCTAATGATTGCCCATCACCTATATGAGCTATATCTATAAACACAATGGAGCCTTCAGCCTTGATGCTGCTTCAGGCATATTTAAGGCTTTCATCAATGGTGAGGAAAAAGGAAAAAAAAACAAATTATTTCATAGTGCCTTTCTTATTCAAACAAAATTTCAAAAAAAAATCACTTTTTTTCTCCTTCTCTCTCTGACTAAATTTCCGAATCAAACAATCTAAAAGATAATAGCCAACCAATCTAAAACAATCTAAATGAAAGGCATAAAGAAAACTACAACTCATCTTGAAAGCAAAATATGGGTCCAGCCATTACGAAGGCTTGGAGTTATTTTTCACGTGCTTTGGGACTGTTGATGTGTTAAGTATTTCCTTAGATATGCAGCAGATTTTGTCTTTGTCATGATCTGTATTAGTTAAAATTTGTGGAGTAACTAAATTTAAGAATCATATCTTTCACTTAACATTGATATGTACTTGTGTTAGGTTGGCTTTCCTTAAGTTTAGGAAGATAGTTTATTTTGGCAAGTAAGCTTCTGATATATGTGTATTTTTGTATCTTGAATTCTCACGGAAAACAGAACATCACTTTTTTGCCTTCTTTGCTGTCATTTTTTCTCTTTCCATTATCTATCAAATGGTATCAGAGCATTCTTGCTCTTAAGGGACCTGTGAGTGATCTTGAGAGTTTGTAAGGAGAGAAATCAAACTTAAAGGGGCAGCAACATGTCTGTAAACAACTTCTTAGGCACAGGACCTCCATTGTTCAATAGAGAAAATTATCAAGTGTGGGTGATTAAAATGAAGACATATCTAAAGGCATTAAACCTGTGGGAGGCGTAGAGAATGATGTTGATCCTGCTCCACTCAGTGATGATCCGACTATAGCATAACTCAAAGATTATGAAAAGCAGAAGGCCAAGAAACCAAGAGCTTTGACCTGCTTACATTCAGCCCTTTCAGAAACCATATTCCTGAGTGTAATGGCTTGTGAAACTCCTAAAGAAATTT
Organism: Nyssa sinensis; assembly: GCA_008638375.1. Lineage (NCBI taxonomy): Eukaryota > Viridiplantae > Streptophyta > Magnoliopsida > Cornales > Nyssaceae > Nyssa > Nyssa sinensis. The sequence continues at coordinate 4,091,420 of CM018041.1, read as the reverse complement.
GGGAGAAAATAAGGGAGGAGTATGAAGGTAGCCAAAAAGTAAAGAATGTCAAGTTACTCACTCTCAAGAGGGAATTTGAAATGCACAAAATGAAGGAAGGGGAAACTGTCAAGGAGTATGCAGGAAAGTTGATGGAGATTGTGAATAAAATCAAGCTATTTGGTGAACCTTTTCCAGATAGCAAAATAGTGGAGAAAATGTTGATAAGTTTACCAGCAAGATTCGAGCCAAAAATCTCAGCCATTGAAGAGTCTTGTGATCTTACAAGGCTAACTGTTGCAGAACTTATTAGTAAGTTGCATGCACAGGAACAGAGAACAAGCCTCAGGGATGATGAAACTGTTAAGGGTGCTTTCCAAGCAAGGCAAAAATGGAGGCATCAAGGGAAGGGGAATAAGAATGGTGGTGCTGAGCACTTGTCAGACCCTACACAACAAAAGCAAGCAAACCTGGTATATTGATAGTGGCTGCACTTGTCACATGGCTAACAATAAAGAAATTTTTAGCAAGTTGGACAGGTCCATTAAAACAAAAGTCAAACTTGGAAATGGTCAAGTGGTGGAAGCATATAAAAGGGGAACAGTTGCTGTGCATTCAAAAGAAGGTACCAAACATATCCATAATATTCTTTACATTCTTAGTTTGACACAAAATCTATTGAGTGTTGCTCAAATGATTTCAAATAGATATTCATTGTTTTTTAAATATCAAAATTGATGTATATATGATTCAAATGGTCTGTTGGTTACTGATGTACCCATGGTTGATAAATGCTTTCCTTTAAAATGGAATTCTATGTGTGACAATGTTTTTTATGGCAAAACTGATGACACGTTGTTATGGCATCGAAGACTTGGGCATTTGAATTTTCACAATCTCAAACTACTCCACCAAAAGCAAATGGTTGAAGGGTTGTCCACTATTGAAGAAAGCAATGAAGTTTGCGAAGGATGTGCACTTGGGAAGCATCATCGACAACCTTTTCCAAAAAGAGTTGCATGGAGAGCAAAGCAAGTGTTGGAATTAATTCACACCGATATATGCGGACCCATGAGTACACCATCTCATGGTAACAATTACTATTTCATTCTCTTTATTGATGATTTTACTCGCATACTTCATGAGACAAAAATCTGAAGTGTTCACAATTTTTTAAAAATTCAAGAGTCTTGTTGAGAACAAAGTGGTTATTTTATTAAGTGTTTGAGAAGTGATCGTAGGGAAAGAATACACTTCAAGAGAGTTTGACAAATTTTGTGAAGATGAAGGTATGGAAAGACAACTTATGGTTGGCTATACTCCACAACAAAATGGGGTATCCGAAAGGAAGAATCAAACTGTGATAGAGATGAAAAAATCAATGATTCATGCAAAAGGGCTACCAAAATCCTTTTGGGCTGAAGCTGTATATGCTGTAGTTTATTTGATTAATAGGTGTCCTAAAAGGCTGTTTGGAATAAAAATTCATTTGAAGCATGGAGTGGGAGGAAGCCATCGGTAAGGCATCTCAAGGTGTTTGGGTGTGTTTGCTACGCTCAAATTCCAAAGGAGAAAAGACGTAAGCTTGATGAAGCAAGTGAGAAATATATTTTTGTTGGCTATAGTTCAAAGTCCAAAGGTTACCAGTTGTATAGTTTGAAGACTAAGAAAGTTATCATTAGCCAAGATGTGTTGTCTGATGAAGATGCTACATGGAATTGGGAGAAGGAAAAGGTACAAAGGAAGGCTGTTTTGATTGATGTTCAGCAACAAAAATCAGCAAGTGAAGTTGGAAATAATGGTCAAGAATCAACCCCTTCGTCTCCAAGTTCAACTCAATCATTATCTCCAACAAGTTCACCAAGTAGTTCTTCAAGTTCAAGTTCTTTTTCACCAACCTCAACTCCAAGGAAAATGAGGAGTTTGACAGATATTTACGAGAGGTGAAATTTTTGTGTTGTTGAACTGGATTACTTTGAAGAAGCTATGAAAGAAAAAGCTTGGAGGCTTGCTATGAAGGAGGAGATCTCAATGATTGAAAAGAACAAGACTTGGAGCTTGGTGAAAAGACCTAAAGCAAGAAATATCATTGGAGTGAAATTGATTTTCAAAACCAAACTAAACTTGGATGGATCTATTTACAAGCACAAAGCAAGGCTGGTTGTCAAGGGGTATTCTCAGCAAGCAGGGGTGGATTTTGGTGACACTTTTGCTCCTATGGAAAGGCATGAAACAATCAAACTTTTGTTGGCATTAGCAACTCAACAGAAATGGAAAGTGTTCCACCTAGATGTCAAGTCAGCATTCCTGAATGGTGAAGTTCAGGAGGAGTTATATGTAGAACAACCTGAAGGCTTCCAGGTTGAAGGAATGGAGAACCATGTTTACAAGCTTCATAAAGCTCTATATGGCCTTAAACAGGCTCCAAGAGCCTGGTACAACAAAATTGATGCTTATTTACAAATTGTGGATTTGTTAGAAGCGAAAATAAAGCTACATTGTATGTGAAGGCTGCTGAAAAGAGTAAGGTGATCATTGTGTCATTATATGTGGATGATTTGCTTGTAACTAGAAGTTGTCAAAGGTTGGTTGCTGAATTCAAGAGAAAAATGGAAGAGATGTTTGAAATGTCAGACCTTGGGCAAATGACATACTTTCTAGGAATGGAAATTGATCAATCAAGTGCTGGTATTTTGTTTCTCAAAAGAAATATGCCAAAGATTTATTAAAAAAATTTAAAATGGAGAATAGCAAATCAGTTGCTACTCCATTAGTTCCAAGTCATAAACTGACGAAGGAAGATAAGGGCGAAAGTGTTGATGCTACGCAATATAGAAGTTTGGTGGGAAGTTTGCTCTATCTCACAGTTTCAAGACCTGACCTATTGTTTGCTACAAGTGTTCCTTCAAGTTTCATGCAAGATCCTGGCCAAAAGCACCTTATCACAGCAAAAAGGGTCCTGAGATATGTTAAAGGGACTGTAGACTATGGTATCATGTACTCAGAGGCCGAAAATTGTGTCTTGGAGGGCTATTCTGACAGTGATTGGGCTGGATGCCCTGATGATTTCAAAAGAACTACTGGTTATCTCTTTACACTTGGTTCAGGAGCATTTTCATGGATGTCTAAAAAGCAAGAAGTGGTTGCACAATCAACAGCAAAAGTAGAGTACATTGCTGCTGCTGCTGCTGCAAACCAGGCCATCTGGTTAAGGAAAATCATGGGAGATCTGTTGCAATCTCAAACAAATTCAACAAGGATCAATGTAGATAATCAATCAGCTCTTGCCATGTCCAAGAATCTTGTAAACCATGGCCGAACTAAGCACGTTTTGGTCAAGTTTCATGCAATCAGACAAGCTCAAAAAGAAAAGGAAATTAAGCTGATTCATTGCAATTCAGAAAATCAGGTTGCTGATATTTTGACAAAAGCACTATCCAAAGGAAGGTTTGAAGATTTAAGGGTCAAGCTTGGCATACCTAAGCAAATTCTTAAGAAGGAGTGTTGATATGTTAAGTATTTCCTTAGATATGCAGTAGATTTTCTCTTTGTCATGATCTGTATTAGTTAAAATTTGTGGAGTAGCTAAATTTAAGGATCATATTTTTCACCTAACATTGATATGTACTTGTGTTAGGTTGGCTTTCCTTAAGTTTAGGAAGATAGTTTATTTTGGCAAGTAAGCTTCTAATATATGTGTATTTTTGTATCTTGAATTCTCACTGGAAAAAGAGCATCACTTTTTTGCCTTCTTTGCTGTCATTTTTTCTCTTTCCATTATCTATCAAGGGACTAATTTCTTCACTCAAATCATTACTTCAACTGATGTTTTCAAAATTTAGGACTAAGCGTGGAAAGAAAAAGAGAAAAACGGATAACATTAATTATAAAAGAAAGAATAAAATAATGTAATATCTCATTTATATTTGTAAAACAAATGAAACAAAAGAAAATATAATCCTCTTATCTTGTTTAAAAACAATAAAAAAAAATTATATATATTTTTACTATTATACTTTAAAATAAAAGTGTTTTTTTTTTTTATTTTTTTTCTTTTATAATTTAAAGTCATAATCGGTATTCTAAAAAAATTTAGTAAAAGACTTTCTCTTTTCCTTCCGTTTCTATCTGCTTTTGAAGAAGAGCAAATTAAACAAAATAAAAGTTAAAAAACCCATCCACAGTAGACGAACCTAATTCGGATTGAATCATATCTAAACCCAATCCAAGCCTGATCTTAAACCCGAACAACTAACCCAAGTTCAACCTAAATTAAAACTCATTAGTATCGAGTTTAATCCAAACCTGATTATTAATCCCAATTTTTAAATTTTATTCACGATTTCTTTAATAAATTATTGTCTTTTTTCCTATTTTGATTATACACCAAAAGCTTTAATAATTTATCTCAATTTTTCCTTCTAAAAGAAACAAAAAAACTGATAAAATAATTCCTTCAACATAATTTAATTTTAAAAATATATTAAAAGTCAACAAGATTTTGTAATTATAAAAATATAAATAGTAATTATTATTAATCTAAATAGTAAATAACTAAAATATAAAATATATAATATATAAAATGTTAAATTTGAGTTCGAATTTTTAAAGTCTTAACTCAAATCCAACCCTAATTTAGATCGGACTTGGGAGTCTTTTATCCGAGCCAAACATGGGCACCTGGAAAACTTCCCAAGGAAAACACACATTCAAGTGCAATATCAAAAGGCAAGCGGAGCTTCCATAACCAAACTGACATAATAATTCTCCAGAACTTCCCCTTTATGGGGTACATTGATCATGGCGCTTAAAGCAAATGAACCATATTCTATGACACTCTCTAGGTTGCTCTTAAAAACCTGAAAGCAGAGTGCTGCATCTGGATTGAGAAATCTAAACACGACTACACCATGAAAATTAACAAAGCATACACATACTTAGCACCTTAAATAGAAAAGAATGACGAGACAGGACCTCTCTCATGTAGCCGAACACAAATAATTGATATAAGACTTTATTAAGTCGAGCATTCACATAAACTTAGCCCAAGAGGATATACTAACAGGTTCAGTACCAAATCGCTACAAACTTTAAACCCATCGCAACAAAGAAGCAAATGCGTATTAATCACCACCAACTTGCCTCTTCCATGAATCCTCCACAATTAATTCATCAACTCCCCAGTCTTCGTAACTGGAAAATTCCACGCAGAGCCAACAGACATTATTTATAAAAGAAAAGAGGAATAAGACAGGTGTAGCCAAAAAACAAATGTTATGATTATTCTTAAGTGAGAAAGACAATAACAGCAATTATGAACAGAAAATCTTACCTTCCATCAGGCAGGTAGCGGCGAATGGTAAAGGGAATCTTCCGTTCTCGCAGCTCCTTCATTGCAATCTAAGACAAACAAATGAACAAAATATCAGAGAGGTGAACCATGGAGAGAAAATCAACGAAACTAAAGCAAAAAAATGGACTGTGTGCATTACTCTGGTAGGTTTGTGCAAATCATGAGTGGTCTTTAGAAATCTAGAATAGTTTGATGGTCAAAATTTCCTAGTTCAGAGCCTTATTCCTAAAAGTAGAAATACAACCTCCTATAAAAATCTATAATCTCTCTATTTCAATGGAGATGAATTACGAGAATTAGAGATTTTGTTATTTGTGATGCAATATAACCTTCACGGGGTGTCCCCAGAGAAATTCTAGGTGAGATTCCCAAAAATCCACTCCAATCCATAATCAATTGGAACTCTTTCCCCTACCTTTTGAAAGTCCTGAAATCTAATTCTCTAAAATTTCTGCAATCAGATATCTAAAATTCCTGCAACTTGACACTTCTAAAAGCAAACCAATTCCAATCCTTTTTTATTCACTAAAACTACCTCTCTTCCGCCTCTTAAAACCTGTTCCTACAAGCTTTATCAAAACCAAAACTGGAGAAGAGCAAGGTAAGTGATATGTCCGAGGTACTTTGAGAGTGGAGGAGAAGACCAAAACTGGCACGGATTGAGGTAGTGAGAAGATAACTATAATTTGACAGAACATACAGGCCAAAATAAAGAAAATAGTGAAATATGATTCATATATCAACCCTGAAGAATCAAGATACAGCTTATACAAACTGAGCAACATTGTGTAGCATGGCACTAACATTTAATAGTAAACAGTCAAATTGAATGTTATAACCAATTCATGCAACTAACCTATGAATACCATGGACTTATGTCAGGTGCATTATAACGATGGTATCATGTATCAAAAGAGTGAAAATATGATAAACTGTGTCAACCCTAGGGAATCAGGATACAGCTTATCCAAATTGAGCAAGTAACATTGTGCAGCATGGCACTGCCATTTAATAATAAAGAAAGTCAAATTGAACAATATAACCAACTCATGCAACGATCTATTTTTTTACGCGCCCCAACTCTCATAAACTCAGATTCCCCGCCCCACTTGGCTGAATTTAACCTATCAGTCCCATGGACTTGCTTCTCATGCATTATAACAATGGTATCACACTTGTTAATTTCTATTTTCCTTTTTCTTTTTTTCCCCAGGCAAGAACACAACCTTTTTTGATTGAAGGCAACAAGAACTGAACCTCTAAACCCACTCATCCCTTTTAAATGACATGGCAGCACTTAATCACTGTGGTGAAACTTGTTCTTTCCACAAAGTATTTTACACACAAAACTGATGATGAAGGCCCAAATGGTCACTCAAAAATATTATCAAACTGTCTACTTATGCATAATGTGATACATGTGATGCATTTATGACAAAGTGGAAAGTTTGGAACTAAAATTTAATGAGTTCAAATGGTTAATATTCTGATCCCAAAATCAAGGTGCCATATGTATGTAAAGGAAAAAGGGGAAGTGGAAATAAAAAATGACAATGGAAATACTTTTCATGCAAACGATACCGTTCAAAAACTTTGCAAACAATGCTGTTCAAAAACTTACCTCAAGTGGGTCAGTTTCACCCTCCAACTCAACCATCACAGGTGCATTCATGCTGCTCAACCAAGGTGAAAAAGTTATCGCGTGGTCAAGTCAACTAGTTTAACTTTAACAATATTCCAGAACTAAAAGCTTCAAATATAAAACCTGATCTGCAATGCACGAGTACCCAAGATTCTTGCACGTTCATATTTTGTCATATATTTTGATGTTTTCCTGAGGTCGTTCTCCTGATTGCTGTTCTTCTTTTTCTTCATTTTCAGCTAAAAGAGGATCAGGAACGTCTTCATTGTTATTGTTATCAGCTTCTTCCTCTACCCCTTCCTGCCAATTATCCCGCCAACATTTGAACCAATTAATTTTACAGTGGCAATAATGGCCATCAAATACAATAAAGCATATCAAAGTAAAAACTTACATCAGGCTCAGGTTCTGCTGGCTCATCATCATATCTACACAAATGAAGATTTCATCAGCATTAGATAGCAAAGAAACCTAAAGATTTTACTGTGCAACAAAGATTAATAGTTTTTAATAAGACCAAGTCAAAGCAACAGATGTTCATAAACAGGCAGATACAGTATGGGGGCACCTGCCCCCATTGAATTTTTGAGTTCATTTAATATTTTATAATTTTAAGATTATTTTTTAAAACCTGCTCCCGCTGACTAGATTTCAACTTGCCCCAGTAAATTTGTTTTACAAATTTTTAAATTAGCCATATTGGAAGATTAGCATTGAGAGAGAGAGAGAGATGCTCCTTCACTTTTTAGATGATACTTCAATTGCTTTGCTCACTATTATTCCACACTGAAATCAAATCGTGATTTAAGATGTCATCACTAAATTTTGATATTTGGAGCTTCCTAGAGCTATTTCCTTTTGATGAAAACAGCCTATTGAAAAGTAAATCATATAATCTAACAGAATCCAACCCAGCATTTATATTCTCACTACTTACGAAATAATTCCCTAAAAGAAGAGCCATACATGTTGGGATCATCCTCAATGAGACTTTCAAGAATGGTTAAATGACCAGTAACATGTCAGCATAATAAAGGTGCAGGACACATCCAAGGGGTTCTAAGTAGTAAATTAACTCGAAATATCTGATTTTCAAACTCTTCCTATCTTTCAAATTCAAAGAATTTGATTGTAATTCTAACCACTTGTGAAATTAATGTTTGCCATTGTATAACAGACCAGAAACCTTTTTAGTGCAAGCACGGAAAGGTTTTAACAATCTCTTGCACATATCAAGGGATCGCGTATAGCACCCAAATCCAAAAAGATACACCCAAAGTATGGCATAAACCTCAAAATGACTAAGTTTAGGCATCTAATTGCTAACCATAATTACATATCACAAGCAATCAGTGTAATATAATCCTCTCCTACACTGCCTTCTATTCAACTTTCATTCATTATAAAATATCTCCCTTTCAATTCTAGAATACACACACGTATCCAACTAGTGTCAAATAGCTAAACACGAAGCTAAATTTATATAACGAATTCTATGGGAGAGTGGCATAATGACATTAAATGATTTGATTATCAAATAAAAAGATATGATGACATGAAAACGGTCAAATTGCCTTATTGAAACCAAACCAAGAAAACCCTAAACCTTGAGCCATAAACCCTGAGCTCCTGTAATCTAGGGTATTACCATTAACAAAAATGAACAATTAGAAATTACAAAATTATAGTTTTCATATGTGAAAATCTCCATGATCTAAAATTAAAAAAAGTTCAAAAATAGCAAGTAAAACTGAAAAAGAATCAATTGAGAGAATGAGTCCCTAACCGTACCGTTAGAGATAGTGGCTCATATTTAACTACTATATAAGGGAATTTTTCGGGATTAGGGTTAGAGTTTTAACAAGGAAGCACTATAAACATATTATAACCCAATTTTCTGACTTCTAAAGAACTTAGTCGCTCGGTCCCATCCATGTAGACATATTATCGAACTACTTAAATTCTCTATGTCATTTTTGTCTCTCTTTCTCCTATACTTTTTATCATGGTTTCATAAATCGTTATTTTCCAACATCCACTAAAGGAAAGATGCAAATAAATATAAACATCAAGTTGGAGAGAGAAAAAAAAGTTATTAGAAGAGAGAAAGTGAGATTATACGAACCCGCCGTCCATCTCGTAGTCCTCATCGGCCATTGTTGCAAAATTGAAAGTGCTCTCCTTCGCAAAAACCCACCAGAGCGCCGCGTAAAAATAGCCTTCCAGCTCCAAGTCTCTCTCTCTTTTATAGGTGTCGCAGTTTCTAACCCGACCCGTAATGGATCAAATGTTTGGATCCGGATCCGTTAACCTAATCCAATTTTGGTTGAAGCGGGTTCAATCCAGTACCGAGGGCTTGGCCTTTTTATAACTTAAATTAAATATAATATATATTTTTGATAAATTACATTTTTCACTTCTCTAGTGTGAGGTGGGATTTTATTTAGTCCTTAATCTTTCAATTGTTGTAATGTTGTTTATCGATTTTTGATTCTTTTTTAATTTAACATTTTTATCCTTTTACTTTATTTATCATAAATAGAAATAAAACATGTGAATAATATATGTACATAAAAATCTTATCATTGATTAAAACAAAAAAATACTTAAAACATCTTAATTTATTTACATAGACACATTTAACTCGAGTTTAAAGAGAAACCTAGTTGAAGAAGAGTTGAAGCCAAATTTTAAAAGAGTTTTTATCTTTATTTTATTTTTTTTTCACTTAAAACTCTTTTCTTTCTTCATTTGTAGCACATTGAAGTCGAAAAAAGTAAAAGAATGAAAAATAAAATTTAAATTTGACTCCCATCAACCACAATATATATATATATATATATATATTTTGATAATATCCAACAAACACATTTTTTTTATAATCACTCCAGATATTGAAGTGTCCACTTATTATGCAATTAATTAACGTAAGTTCGATTCCTTCACATTATTGTATTTGTGAAAGAAAAAAAGAAAAACTCAAGACCACTCAACAGGTCTTTGAGTTATTATGACCTCAACAGGTTGCTTCTTTTGCAATGTTATCCCAAATTTTTCATTCATATCTAGCTGTTGAGGAACCATGTTGTGTGGGAGAGACCACTCAAAGTGGTGTATTAAACAAGCCAGAGTCAAGTGAACTTGCTTAACAGCCACTGGCAATCCAGGACAAATCCTCCTTCCACCACCAAAAGCCAAGAACTCAAAATCATTCCCTTTGAAATCCACTTCAGAATTGAGAAACCTCTCTGGCTTAAAGCTCAAGGCGTCTTCCCAAAACTTGGAGTCTCTTCCAATTGCCCATATGTTCACCAGAACTTGGGTGTTTTCCGGGATGGTGTAGTTCATGACTCGGCATTTCGCGGTGGCTCGCCGGGGAAGAAGCAGTGGTGCCGGAGGGTGTAGTCTCAGGGTTTCTTTAACACATGCTTGAAGGTAGGAGAGTTGGTTTAAGTGTGATTCTTTTATGACATTTCCAGGGATCTGTTTGTCAAGTTCTTGTCGGATTTTGTTTATAGCTTCTTGATTCTTTATTAGTTCTGCCATGGCCCATTCTATTGTTGAAGTAGTGGTATCTGCTCCTGCAGCAAACAGTTCCTGTGCTACAAAATAAATATATTTCTAAAAGCAATAATACGAGAAGTTATTGATACAATCGTCGTTTTACATCATAATTTGATTTAGAATGATAATTTCTCACAAGTTTTAGCACTTTCATAAATCATAAGAAATATTTTTACTTTAAAATTCAGGATGAAATATAAAATTTGCGAAGAACATGTTAATCCTAGGTCAGATAGTATTAAAAATGAAGTGATCGTTTCAATGAATAATTTCTCCAATGTATTATTAGTCATCATGCAAATTGAAAATTTGAGAAAGAAAGAAAATAATCTTTCGTCAAATAAAAGTATTTTGAAACATCTTTAATTTTATTATTTCTTCTCATTATATATGTTAGTTGAACATAGAAGAAAATTTTCAAATCTTCTTTAATCGACAAAGTTTCAAGTTTAGATGCTTATTTAGATTTTATGCATAAAAAATATTGATTTTATTAAAATCAAATAATGCCAATAAAATTAATAGTTTGTAATATAAAGATGGATTTCTAATTTATATTTATAAAGATGGATTTTTTTTAAAAGTAATTTTTTAAGTTTAATTAATATAGAATGAAAAGGTACCGTGAGAGTCCCTCCGATTCTAGTTTGACTTTATTTAAGTTTTTATGTAATTTGTAAGAATAAATTCAAATAATATTAGCGTGATTTGCAATTATTGTAATAAAAAACTTAAAATGATCTCATCTATATTTTATACAACTAGTTCTGATCTTTTTCAAACAGAATTAATAAACATAGACTTTAAGTTTTCTTTTAGCCTTCTAATGTAAAGAGTGTAACATTGTAAAATGGGTTCTTAGTTGGGCTGCCAATATTGACTTGAATGCTTAATGACAATGATTAAAGGTAGTTGGATGTCCCTATCTAACTAATTCAAATTTTATTATTAATAGTTTATAATTAATTATCACAATCACTACCCAAAAATATTCAAACATAGTAGTTGAAGAAAACAAACCAGAAACAAATAGTTGATCTGATCATCTGTAAATTCATTGTCAAGCAAAACATCCAAGAAATCTCTCTGCATCCTTGAATCTCCATCATGCCTCTCTCTTCTCTCTCTTATAATACCTTGCCATGCAGCACAGATCTTCCCACAGCACTCTTCTGCCTTCCTGCTCAGGCCCTGAAGGTCCAGCCTGCCCAGAATTGGATACAAGTCTGATATATTTGGACTGGTCCACAACTCCATGATCCTCCTTATAAGCCCACTCATTCCACCACCTTGGCCTACTTCATCAAATGCTATAAAATCCTTTGAGAAGAAAATGTTTCCCAAGAAATTGAAAACACTAAAAAACACAACTTCTCTAATCTTCACCATTTCTCCTTCCTTTGAACGCAAAAAATTCAACAACTCATCAACCTTTTTCTCTCTTAGGTGCGATTGCGTTTCGATGATTTTGGTTGCAAAAAGCTCACTTCTACAAAGGGTACGTAAGAACTTCCATTGTTCGGTGCACTCGTAAGTCCAACCGACCGATACGTGGTTCCGGTGTGGACTCTTGGCATATGACACGTGTGGGACGTGCCGGTCATGGGTCTTGAGGATCTCGGTGGCTGCAGCTGGGGATGATCCTACTATGACTAGCTGAGTCCCAAGCCGGAGCGAGATGAGGGGGCCGTAGACTTGGGCTAATTGGGCTAAGGCGACGTGAGGCTGGGTTCCCATTTGGAGGAGGCTCCCTATGATGGGCCATGGATATGGGCCTGGTGGAAGATGTCGGACTTGAAAAAGTTTCTGTTTTAATAGGAGAAAAAGGAAGAGAAACAGAAGTAAGAAGGGAAGAATTAGCAGATGGATCTCTCCTGATACGAAGGCTGAGGCCATGACTTCCTGGGAAGTCACAAAATAAGAAGCTAAGGTCCTCTTATTAAATACACACACACACAAATACATATATATATATAGAGGGTACTACGGTAATTTAGTTAAAGTGTTGGGAATTTCCCTTTACTTTTTGGCCAGAAATATTCAAATGTAAACAGTTGACTAGTGGAAAAGAGTGAGGATGTATAAATTAGGTTCAGCTATTTAATTGGTGGCCACAAGCATGCTCTTAATGATCTATGGGGTTATAAATAAGTCAAATCAAGTCAAACTAAGTATTAGATTGTTCAAACTCGATTCATTAAAATAAATAACTTTTAAATTGTGTTTAAATTCAATATGTATAAATATCAAGCTCGGGACAAGAGACAAGGGGGTTATGATCAAAAGTGGAACATCTCTTTAGAGGAGTCTTTAAGAGGCGTTTTTGGGCCAATGGTTATAGGGTTAGAAGCACGGACTAGGGCCGTGGTGTGGACCCAACTTATATTCGGCTGTTTGGTGGACTGGCTTGCGACCTGGAAACACACAGTTTGATGACCAGAAAACGGGGTTTTCTTGAAGTGGCACAGGATTGTTTCTGCGCAACTACAATCTCCGTGACCTATCTAACAGTGCAATTCCGATTTTAACCCTAATCTTTCAACAATTTTACGGACCACTACAAAGGCTTAATCACAGGTGATGCCTGTGGAAATTATAAACTATAACTTTATTTAGACTATATTTTTATATTATTTAATACATTACTTATTTATTTAATATTTTTTGAATAAATATTATCTTTTATATTAATCATATATTTATTTAATTGTGTCAAATGGTCTAAAGGAATTAATTAACAATGATAAAAAAAAAAAAAAGCTTTTTTCGAAGTTATTACACAAGATATGCTCCCAAATAAATCGTTTGTGTATCTATATATATATATATATATATATATATATTATTTGTAGAGATGGGAAATAAGGCTGAAAGAAACCAAAAAAATGGCCCAAACAAGATTAGACTGAGAGGTCATAAGGATGAAGTTGAAGTAAAGATACCACCAAAATAAATCTAAACTTGTATACATATGTTGAAACAACCTTGGGGATAAAGAGATAGAAGCCTCCAAGTCTATTTTTACGGAATAATCTAGGTCATGTGGATTGGTGGATGAGGGTGAAAGAACTGCCAAGAATGGACCGAACTATAGAATTGATACACTCTAGCCTCTCTAAAATTTACGAGAATCTTCCACTAAGTTCTATAAGCTTCCATCATCCTTTATCATCTTCTACTAAAGTACACGTGGAATGATGAGCGTAATGGATGGAGAAATCGTTAGGATTTTCTCCTATAAATAGCTACTCCACCAATAGATATGGATGATGATAAGAAAAGAAGGAAGAACAAGGACTGACTATGGTGCTTCTCCATTGATTCTTTGATCCAGATTGCTTCACCCTCTGACCTAACCATATTACCTCAATATTCCCATATGTCATTCTAAGCATAACCACCACTCCTGTACGAATCCTATCTAATTTTGATACTCACCTTCAACATTATTCTACCTATTTTTCTAATCATGCATTGTTATGACAAAAGTTCAATTTTATTAAACAACAGTTTTACCTTTAGAGTAGTTTAGAATATTTTTTTTGGAAAAGTAAAAATTGACATTCTTTTGAAGGATAATATTTTGTTAGTTGATGTTTTGATACTCATATATTCATATGAAGCGAGTTCCATTAATGGAACTTATAATAATAATATTTATCTCATGTATGTATATAAGTACGATCTGATTGTCAAAACATAATTATGAATCATTATCATTCTTTTGAATGTTATGACACAAAGGTGGTGAGAGGGGTGTCACATGCCTCCTCAATTATGAAATGTAAGAGGACTTCCACCTCAACTGGTTCGATCGGTGATGAATGTGCGTCGATGGAATTGGTAGGGTAGAAACAATGCAAAATTCAAAACCTGATGCAATGGAGCTTGAATGTTACGGGTCATCAACGGTGATGGATGGTTGGATGACTGTAGCAAAGATTATTTAACTGATGAAGATGATGCACAACTGAGAAGGGCCGGAAATCTAAGCGAGAGAGAGAGGGAAGGAGAGAGAGAGAGAGAGAGAGAGAGAGAGGAGGGTATAGTCGATCTGTTCCAATTCTTTCTCAACCCACTTTCAGTCCCTTTTTGACCCTTTTAAATCACGGGTTTATTTAACCTAATTTATTTTTGGCCCGTCTAAAATATTAGACAATCAAATTCATTAAATATTAGATGAGTTTTTATGTTCGGATAATAATTGTTATTTTTATTTTAAACTATTATTTGACGTAAAGTAATATTTTTTATAAAATTTTAATTTTTTTAAATTTTTAATAATTGACTTGTTTCTAAACTAAGAACAAATATTTAATTTTATTAAAAATAATTACATCACATCACATCACATCACATCAAATAATAAACACCTTACTTAAATAATTTATACACTTTTGTACACTACCCTCACATGTGACAGTGAATCTCACGGGTCGGTGAAGTCTCTTTATAAGGAGCACTCCGGGAGATTAATCACACCCACCAAAGACCCACCATGAATCTAATTCCAGAGGAGATTAATCTCAGTTTCTTCCCTCTCATTCTACCATCCCTTCTTCTGATCTTCGTCTTCCTCAACCTCAAATGGACTTCCTTGATCAGAAGACCTGACTTGTTTCTAAACTAAGAACAAATATTTAATTTTATTAAAAATAATCACATCACATCAAATAATAAACACCTTACTTTAATAATTTATACACTTTTGTACACTACCCTCACATGTGACAGTGAATCTCACGGGTCGGTGAAGTCTCTTTATAAGGAGCACTCCGGGAGATTAATCACACCCACCAAAGACCCACCATGAATCTAATTCCAGGGGAGATTAATCTCAGTTTCTTCCCTCTCATTCTACCATCCCTTCTTCTGATCTTCGTCTTCCTCAACCTCAAATGGACTTCCTTGATCAGAAGACCTGACTTGTTTCTAAACTAAGAACAAATATTTAATTTTATTAAAAATAATTACATCACATCACATCACATCAAATAATAAACACCTTACTTTAATAATTTATACACTTTTGTACACTACTCTCACATGTGACAGTGAATCTCACGGGTCGGTGAAGTCTCTTTATAAGGAGCACTCCGGGAGATTAATCACACCCACCAAAGACCCACCATGAATCTAATTCCAGGGGAGATTAATCTCAGTTTCTTCCCTCTCATTCTACCATCCCTTCTTCTGATCTTCGTCTTCCTCAACCTCAAATGGACTTCCTTGATCAGAAGACCTGACTTGTTTCTAAACTAAGAACAAATATTTAATTTTATTAAAAATAATCACATCACATCAAATAATAAACACCTTACTTTAATAATTTATACACTTTTGTACACTACCCTCACATGTGACAGTGAATCTCACGGGTCGGTGAAGTCTCTTTATAAGGAGCACTCCGGGAGATTAATCACACCCACCAAAGACCCACCATGAATCTAATTCCAGGGGAGATTAATCTCAGTTTCTTCCCTCTCATTCTACCATCCCTTCTTCTGATCTTCGTCTTCCTCAACCTCAAATGGACTTCCTTGATCAGAAGACCTGACTTGTTTCTAAACTAAGAACAAATATTTAATTTTATTAAAAATAATCACATCACATCAAATAATAAACACCTTACTTTAATAATTTATACACTTTTGTACACTACCCTCACATGTGACAGTGAATCTCACGGGTCGGTGAAGTCTCTTTATAAGGAGCACTCCGGGAGATTAATCACACCCACCAAAGACCCACCATGAATCTAATTCCAGGGGAGATTAATCTCATTTTCTTCCCTCTCATTCTACCATCCCTTCTTCTGATCTTCGTCTTCCTCAACCTCAAATGGACTTCCTTGATCAGAAGACCACCACTTCCACCAGGTCCTTTCGCATGGCCACTCGTAGGCAATATATTCCAAATGGGTAAGAATCCCCATGTCGTCCTCGCAAACCTTGCCCAGCTTCACGGCCCACTGATATCGCTGCGGCTCGGTGCACGAGTCTTAGTCGTTGCATCATCGCCGGAAGCCGCGGCAGAAGTTCTCAAGACCCATGATCGTGCACTTTCCGGTCGGTACGTGTCCCGTCCACTTCGCATCAAGGGCTCAAAACTGTACAACTTATCAGTTGGCTTCTCAGAAGAGTGCAGTGATCACTGGAAGTCTCTCCGAAACATTTACCGCAGCGAGCTTTTTTCTGGCAAAGCCATGGAATCCCAAGTGGAAGTCAGAGAGAATAAAGTTGCAGAAATGGTGAAGTATTTGAGTGCAAAAGAAGGTCAAGTGGTGAAAATTAAAGAGATAATGGTTATTAGTGCTCTAAACATGCTGAGCAATGCACTTTTTTCAATGGATATTGCAAACTTTGAGGGTGATGGTCAAGAAATGGGGGAATTGATAAGAAGATATACAGAGGCTGGTGCTACTAGACCATTATCAGATTTGTATCCCATATTTGCTGGATGGGATCCTCAATGCATGTACAAGAAAGTAATGGATTACTTTGATAAAATCTCGGCTGTTTGGATAGATATTGTGAAAGAAAGAAGAAAACAAAGGAATAATGTTTCCAGTGGACAAGATTTCTTGGATGCTTTGCATTGGACTTGGGTTGAGTAATGATCAGATTGACCCATTGCTTGTGGTAATTCTACTTTCCTGTCTCTCTTTTTAAGAAAAAAAAAAAATAGTATTTGGGTAGCACAGAAAAATTTTATAGTTATTCAAATCAGTTTGTATCATTTATTTATTTCACCTATCTGATTTGAATGAATATTGTTTCTTCATGCTACATCTTATCATTAGACTTTTTTTACTCTCTCTTTGATCGTTCAATCATGGCATTTATTTCGAGCTGATATTTGGTGCTTTGTTAGGACTATGATTCTCAAGAGTTAGATGATAAGTTATATATGTATGAAGCTCATTATAATTATACATGTAACATATCATCCGACCACAAAGTATAATAATATGACTGTAATGAAAATTTTTTCTCTTCTGTAAATGTAAACAATCAAATGTCAGTATGCTCTCCTAATACTATTCAACCACGTGTATTACCCACTAAAAAAGAAACTTAACATGTGGTAAGACAACAATAGGAAGATGTAGCTAGAAGGTGTGTCTCTTTCGGAAAAAGGTTCTCATACAATGAGGTTGCATGGAAAAATTATATAGTCATTTAAATCAGTGTTTGACATGTTTTATATATTTTAAATTGAAACATCAGTATAACATCATTTACATCATATATCTGGAACTGATTTGAATAATAATGAAATTTTTTCATACTTGGCTTTTTTTCATCTGTTGCATTCAATAATTTTTTCTCACACATATGCAACTGATTAAATACAAGCTATATGCACACACTTATACGCAGTTATATTTGGCTCATCAACTTTGTTCTTTCTTTTTATCCTTTTTTGCTAGGAATTATTTGGTGCTGCTACAGAATCTACAAGCGCAACGTTAGAGTGGGCACTTACAGAACTCATCAGAAATCAAGAAGCCGTGCAGAAACTACGTGATGAACTTGAGAAAGTGATTGGACGACAAGAAACAGTAAGAGAATCAAATCTACCTCAGTTGCCCTACTTGAAAGCTTGTGTGAAGGAGACACTCAGATTACACCCCCCCGGACCATTGCTTCTCCCTCATCGCGCTGTGCAGACATGCCAGGTGATGGGTTATACCATTCCTAAGGACATTCAAGTGATGGTTAACATTTGGGCAATTGCAAGAGACCCCAAGATTTGGGACGATCCACTGCGTTTCAGACCCGAGAGGTTTCTCAAATCCGGATTAGGATTACATGGGGACTGATTTTGAATATATCCCATTTGGTTCAGGGAGGAGAATGTGCACTGGATTACCAATGGCTTCCAGGACAATTCCCCTAATTCTGGCATCGTTGATCCAACATTTTGATTGGCTTCTCCCAGGCAACATGAACCCAACAGACATTGACATGAATGAGAAAGTGGATGTAACAATGCTAAAAGAAGAACCACTGTGGGTTATTCCTAAATTACGAAAATAGTTAATGAGCCAGTCACATGCTGTTCCAAATATTGTGAGATCCATATAGAAGTTACTGTATGGAAAAAAAGGTAAAGACTATCGCATGCATACGAGGAAATTCATGGAATAACTTTTCATAATAAAGTGTTGTTGGGACTCCATCAATTTGTTGAGAGTGTTGCTGCTTTGGGTTTCTGGTTGGATGGTAGTTCTGGTTGAGTCCCTTTATTTGAGTTGTGCTTGTTGGTTTTTTTATTTTTGGTTTGATTATTTTGGTTTTTCCTGTAATGTGGTTTCTCCCCTTGGTTTAGGGGTGGATGTGTTCTTGTTGGTTTGGTTTTAATAAAAATTTAAATTTCAGCCCCCCAAAAATTGTGGAGTGATAAGATTTCCTTGGGTGACAAAGTGATTTTGTTTTTGTGTTTATGTTCTAAACAATATTTTATTTTTGTACACTTCATTTTATTTTTTCTGTCTATAAATTTTTGAAACTATTCAATCAATTCATAATTTGTACTCCGTAATTCAAGTTTAAGTATAATTTTTCTAGAAAAAAAAAGTAAAAAGGCTACATAAAGTAATATGTAAACTCAATATAAATTTTAATTTTTTTTGTAAAATAGAAAATAGGATTAATAATTACTCAATTATTAATGGGGCCATGTATTTATATAACCACCCGCCACTGACGATTGTAATATATGAAAAAAATTTGTTTGATTACTTTATATATATATATATATATATATATCCCATCATCTCATTTTTGTCTATTTGTCCCCACTTTTCTTTCTGTCACTGTAATATTATCAGTTCTATTATTGTCCTTGGAAAATTGCTATAATAATGGATGAACAATTGATGAGATGAATAGTTAATTGCTATAATAATGGACTCATTGTCAATATTCCATAAATGGATGAATAATTGATGAGATGAACGTTACATATATATATATATATATGTGTGTGTGTGTGTGTGTGTGCGTGCGTGTGTGTGTAGGGTGGGTGGGTGGATTGTTCAAAATATGTACAACAATTAGATGCATATCTTAGGAAGAATCCGTGCTGCATGGAAATATATAATAAAAGAAATGGTAATGTCATAATTTTTGAAATTTTGTCCGTCCTCACGCGTCTTTCATATATTATTTATCTTCACGGCTTTGTTTTTTTAACCTTAAATAGTACTATCCTAGTTTTAATATTATGTTTACATGCGATTTAATCCTGTAACACTTTGATCCAAAGGTATTCGAGTAATTGATTCGTATTTTGAAATTTAAATAATCACAGATTCTCTAATTATTCATTAGAGCTCCTATTTAGAAAAAAATTATATATATATATATATATATATGTGTGTGTGTGTGTATTTTGCCAAATGGGCTTGTCTGTTGACATCGTGGGCAAGGATACAGATCCAATATTATAGGCACTGTCGTTCACCATCAATGAAAGGTCTATGGGCCGTGGGCTTATCACAAACTCAGTCCAATGGAGAGCTCACATTTGTCTTGACGAATTAACAGGTCCACTCCGGGGATCACTATTGCACGCTTTAACAATTTTCAAATATCATATTCTAATTTCTAAAGCCCATATCTCGTCACAGCTAGAGGAGAGCCTTTTCAAGTGAAGCTATATTATATTTTAATTCGACAATGTTTTATCTGTCACCGACTATCATCTCATCACTATTCTACTTCTTTCATAAGTTACAAGGATGAGATCTATCACCATAGAGCCTACAAGTGACTTTTAGAAGTGTGGTAGATCTAGAAATATAAAATAAAAATTAAGAGTCAGTATTATTAAAAAATTCTAACAAAATTACTAATAAAAAGTATAATCTCCAAATTTTTTAAAGGGTTAATGACAGATACTAAAATTTAGAAGGGTTCATTTGAATATATAAAAATAAAAAATAAGGAGCTAAGTCTTAATTTGTTAAAAATTTATAATAAAATTGGGGTTAAAAATATAATATTCAAATTTTGTAGAGCCATGATCCTCTCTATCCCCTCGCATTTGCCACTGAATGGGATGAAAGTGGTGGATGATGAAGCATTATTGATAACCAAAACCAAAAATGGCATATATGAGCTGGGAGACAAACTTTAATTACGTAAAAAGTGAATTTAATATAATCGGGTATTTATCTAAAGACCTATTTGGGACAGTCGGTTTTGTAGAGTATAATGAATTGATTTTAAATTTTTTCCAATTTGATAAGTTATGATGAAAAATTATTCTTCACCATTAATCAATGTGACACGTGTACCTTCAGTCCTAGTTGTTTACCATGACTTTATTGAAAAGGAAAGTCTTTTGATCAGAGAAAGAATCTTATAATTTCAACAATCTTTAATTTGTATGGTCAATATACATACATTTGATTTTATTTTTAATCTCAAAAATATATTATTTATTCTTTTTTTACTGACTTGATCATCTAAGAATTTTGAACCGGCATCTCATTGGTATTCCTAAAGCTTCTCTTTCTTTTTCCAAATCATTCTTGTTGGATCACCGACAAAGGCAATTTTTTGGCCACGTTATAAATCATATCTACTCTTGAAAAAATACTTAAAACCTAAGTAAAATTATATTGAAATAAAATTAGTTTTTCTAGAAATTAGATAATAGGAGTGATTCTGATTCGATTCAATTCAATTCAATTTAATGATTTTCAAATGTTACATTCTTAATCCCGTTTTAGAACAAAAATTTGGGAATGGTAGAATCAGTAAGGATTTGCTCTCTCCTCCAAAATTTTAAATTAACACTATTTTCTATTTTTATTTTGAATAAAAAAAAATTAAGAATCACCCTTCAAAAGTTTTCACATTTTCAGAAGAGCCAAACAAAATTATAATTCATATATATTTTCTCCTTAAATCTATGATCTGGATCTACCATCTGGTAGAATTTCCCTTTTATAGTTTCTAATCATAAAAAGAAATAAATGGCAAGGTGCAAGACCATGAAATTTATGGAGTGCGGGTGTCACGCAATTGTATGCGGGCAAGGGCACCTTCGTGGGAAACTCAAACTATTTTACTTTGCAATATTAAATGATTTCATTGAATTAAATTGCATGCTACCATTTGCACACATAACGTGATTTGTCATCAAGATAAACAAAAAAATTATCATAGTTGTCTCATATCAACTCGGGTTTTTAATAGTATTATTCTTAGCAGACTATACGAGATTTATTCAAGATTTAGATCATATAAAAAACAAATTAAATCGTAGTTTATATCTGAGAATCTAAAATTCTTTTGGAGTTAAGGATTGAAAGGACAGATTTTTGTAGACTCATCACGGAACTACGAACTTAGACTTGCCAATAAGTAAGAGTTGAAATGCGCATCTATCAAAATAAAATTATAATATTTTTGTATAAGTAATGTTACTATAAATTCAAGTGCACATGTGATCGAATGTTTCAATCTTTTGATGACTTACAAATTAGAGATAAAGTGATTGAAATAAATGAAAACTTAATTTCAAAGTCATTTAAAAACTAAAATATTCTGTCTCGTTATATTTTTATACCCAGCTCTCTTACACATTAATAATTTATATATATATATATATATTCATTTTTTTATACGAAGTTTGAAGTGTAAATACAGTATGGAAGGGTAATGTTTCGAAGAGAACAAAATTAAAATTAATATAAATAAAATGGAGATAATAAAAGAATACATAATAATTGGTAATTTAATGAAAAAAAAATATAATATTACATAAAATAGAACGGCAAAACAGTTGAGTAGAGCTATTTTCAGATTCTTCACAAACAAATAAAAATAAGGAGGAGTTAATTTGAGACAAAAGGATTTGTAATCTTTCTCAAGGAATGGTTAATGACATCTTATGATCTAATAATCTACACATAATCCGATATTAGTAAGTGCATGCTTTCTTAATTGAGAATTAATTCATTGGCTAATACCGATATTAATTTATATTTTTTAATAATTACTTAATTAGTTAATCGTTGCGTTGACGTTTAATTATTGCTTTTGATCCTACCATGGTGCCTGAATCTACGTACTTTTGCAACTTTCTAGAAAAATGATATTATATATATATATATATATATATTTTGCAAGTGGCAGCTATTATATATTTGTATTTGTATAACAAAATTACAAAAGGCTCTGGGTTTCTTAATTTGCGGCTCGTTGCCTCCACACTCCTACGGGCAACATGATTGCTCAGTAGTGGGCCCCCAATTTTTGGGGTGGGGCACACGTGGTACTTTAGCTATTCAATTTCATAATTTACCCCTAGGAAAAGCACAAAAACCCTAAAAAGTCCCCAGGAAAATGTACGTAATGCAACTAAAAAATTCCTAGATGGTAACGTTGGGCCACCCACCGGAAATAATAATAAAAAATAATAAATTATACCGACATTCATTTTTAAGTTTATGATAATTATAAATTTTTTTAACAAATTATAGATATTTTTTTTATTCAATTTTTTTTTCAAAATGAAAAAAATAATTATTTCATAATTGTTTTTACATTTTTTTAATTTTGACTACTTTCTTTTAAATAATTTTTTATTTTATATAAAAATAAGTTTAAAGTAAATAACTTATATTTTTATTTTTCATATTTTACTTAATATTTATTGAAAATCAAAATATATAAAAAATCAAAATTAAAAATTTTTAAAAATAAAATAAAATAAAAGATGCACTTTTGTTATTTTGAAGAAAAAAATACACTAGAGAACACGTATGTATAGTTTGTCAGTAAAAATAAAGAAAGACTATATAATTTCAGAAAACTCAAAAAAAAAAAATTATAATTTTTAAAAATTGTAAAAAAGTTTAGGGTCATTCAGCTATACGTCATTTATTAAGATTTCAATTATAATAGATTCCAACTCTAACTCTTATAACTCAAAAAGTCCAATTAACTTTTATGGATAATATAGTCTCTAAAAAATTTCTACCAAAAGGTAAAAATGGCCTTCAATAACCGCACAAGAAGGAAAAAAATTTTGTTACTCAAAAGGACAACTACTATCCAATTCACTTATCCATCCATTTCCAGCGTTAAAATTATGGTTTCTAAATCTCTATAATTTCAAATATCATTAGAAATTTGAAAAGAAAAAAAAAAGGATAAACAAAAAAAAGATAAAAGAAATAATTTTTATACCACATGAAATTGTGAAATTATACAATAAAATTATAATAAAAAAGCATAAACATATGTATGTTTATGGTGAAATATGTGAAATATAAATTTATATAGTATGAAACCGTTAAATTATACATTAACAAAAAAAAAGATAAAATAAAACATAAATATATGTATTTTTATAATAAACAAATATTGGCATGTAACATTTTATAAAACATTTAACGAAAAAAGTGAAAGATCAACAAATAAAATATTGACATATAAAAATTTATAGAACATTTAACGAATAAAGACAGTGATGTATTCATTATAAAAATAGATCAAAAAATATATAATACAAAATAAAATTTTAATAACGACTAACAAATAATTTATATAAATTAAAAAAAATGAACAAAATACTATGTAAATAATAAAAATATTGTATGAAAAAAAATTATGATTATAATGCGTATAATGAATAAAAAAATAATACAAAAAAAAATTAAAATATAATTACATGCCTGATTATGAATAGAATTCAAAATGATTTTAATTGTGAATGAAAATTCGATGGACAATTTTTTAACATAAACCAAAATTGAGATAACAATAAAGAAGAAAAAAGAAAATGAGCGAAAAAATGTTAATAAAATCCAAATAGATAAGGAAATTTGCAGTGGAGAAGAGAATAGAAAAAAAAAAAAAAAAACAAAGAGGTGACCGAGTTCAAGAAATTGACAGTCAATGATACCGAAAATAGATAAAGAATGTATTCAAATTAAAAAAAAAAATTCAAAAAACTAACCAAAAATAAAATCAATCAGTAGGGGTGTCAATTTCTAACATGACACGAAATTAACGGGTTTGGGTTTAGTATAAATGAGTTTGGGTTATAAACGGGTTGACACGTATAATACGATTAATAAACAAGTTGTGTTTGAGTTTTACTAGTGTCAACCCGTTTAACACGACTTAATACGTTTAATTATAAAATATATTATGAGTTAAGGTAATTCGTCTCACATCAAATATTTATCAAGGTTTTGAGATTTTTTATTTATAAAAGAGGTTTCTATTTTAATTTGGCCCATATCCAAAGTTACTAAACTTGAAAATTATCTATACATATTAAAATATAAGTAAATTTCTTTATTTAAAAAATAAAAAAATTAAAATAAACGGGTTAAGTGTGTCGACACGTGTAACCTTGTTTAATAAGTGGGTTAGGGTTTGTGTTTTGAAACGTGATACGATTAGTTAATAATGTCAAGTTATGATTCACACATATTTTCGAATATGTATGTCTTGACACGATCTGAATACGACACGAGAACACGAATTAATACTCCTATCAATCAGTGAAAAAACAAATAAAAAAAATCCATCTAATAACGTAAAAGATTAATAAATAAAAGGGTAAATTAATTATTAAAAAATATATAAAAAATAATACATAATCCAAAAGTTACTTTACATTGAAAAAGAGAAAAAAAAAATGCTCTTTATAACAAAAACATAACTAATGTGGATTAACTAATAGTAAAGACATTAATACATAAGTTATAGACTAATTAATTCAAAATTTTAATACAAGTTATGCTAAGAAAGATCCCGTAAAAGTTTCATTGGAGACAATGAATTTGTTTGTAGACAGAAATTGGACGCAAAATTTTCTTTGGTGCCCATAAAAGAAAAAATATTCCCAAATGGTACATGTACTTATTTCATCCGTTTCGTTGACTTATTAATTGAGTTTATTATGTGATACTTAAAGATCTATTTTTGTTTTACATAAAAATAAGGATTGAAAAATATTAAAAATAAAAATAAGAGCATATTTTAGTATGGTACAAGTTATAAAGCCAAAGGTGAGGGTGAACTTTATTTTAAGCCGGCAAATTAATTTAAATGTCACAAACATTTACATTCTGTTTTTTTTTTTTTTGTGGCAATGCACGTGAGATTGTTGGATAATCAATAACCCAGTTAACAACTTTACGACATGGGTGCTCTTTTTTCCTTTTTAGTAAGAGATTCTTAATCATAATATTACTGATAATAATCAGTTATAGGCTCCTAAGAAGAATCCGAATAAGAATAAAATTATAGTACTAGACTGGCTAGTAGCATGCATGCATACATACATATATCTATATCTATATCTATATCTCTCTCTCTCTCTCTCTCTCTCTCTATATATATATATATATATCAAAATAAGTTCAAACCAAAATAATATATGGCAAACTCTATTGCATAGTTTATATTTGGTTATATATATTTTTTAATTTCTTTTTTTGGTAGATTTTTTTAATTGCTTTTGAAAAACAGAACATATTTATGGATGATTTAAATATTTAAATATTAATTTATAATTTTTGATGGAGTTTATCTATACATTTGTCATTGTATGAAATTATTAAAATATTACGTGTTTGACTCTAAATTAAGTAAGAGAAATGTGAGTATCACAATCTTAATGTGTCCCACGTGTAATTGTATATGTATATCGTGTGACTATTTAGTTTTAATTATAAAAATAAAAATAAAATAAAATAGTATATGATATCATATATGTGTTAGATTATAATTAAAACACGTATTTGAATAAGAAATTTTTTTTTTTATCAAAATTAAAGTTAAATATTATTATATATATTATAATAAATTATGATTAAGACATATATTAAAGTAAGAAAATTTGTAAATACTCAAATTAGAGGATTATATTACCAAATAAACCCCTTTCCACTGAAGTGGATCTCCGGACACCGGTAACGCTACGCTGACCGATACGTGTAGTACTTAACTGGAACCGGTTATACTGGGGATTACACGTGATGGGCCCCCAAAACGACCCTAATCCTACTTACGTCCTTAATATAATATTTTAATTAAGGCAGTCCACATCAACACCTTATGCTATTCCTCTCTCTGTCTCTCTCCCTCTCTCTCTCTCTCTCTAATTTCATCTCTTTCTCTCTCAAACCCTCTTCACCTCCCCCACTTCCACTTTTGTAACCCAAACACATCATCTATATATTTTAAGTATATATAATTAATGTACATTATATACATACATTCACCAACCACACGATCAAACTTAGATTCAAAACGCGTCCTCCAATATCCATCTCCCTCAAATAATCTCAAACCTCAATAACACTAACATATACAGACAGAGAGAAGAAAGGGATCACATAGAAGAACATAGCCATGGCGGGTTCGAACACACCACCATTTTGCTCCGCCACCTCAAAACCCTCCGCCGCCACCTCTAACTGGAAAAAAACCAACCTTTATTCATTGGCTATAATCACTTTTCTTTGCTCTCTATCGTACCTCTTCGGCGTCTGGCAACATGGCGGCGACGCCACTACCTCTGCCACCACTTCCAACCTTGGGACCACCCTCCCATGTATCCCCACCAAAAACACCACCATCCCCACCGCCGCCGTAACGTCCACCAAACCCATAGATTTCTCCACCCACCACTCGGCGGACGACGGCGGCAGCCGTCACGCTTCCCGAGGAGAGCGTCAAGACGTACCCTCCATGCGACGTGAAGTACAGCGAGTACACGCCGTGCGAGGACGCGAAGAGATCGTTGAAGTTCGACAGAGACAGGTTGATTTACAGAGAGAGACACTGCCCGGAGAAAGGCGAACTATTGAAGTGCCGTGTGCCCGCGCCGCACGGTTACAAAAACCCGTTCAAGTGGCCCTTGAGCAGGGATCTGGTGTGGTACGCCAACGTACCACACAAAGAATTAACGGTGGAGAAAGCGGTGCAGAACTGGATTAGATACGAGGGGGAACGGTTCAGATTCCCTGGTGGTGGGACCATGTTCCCTAACGGTGCTGATGCGTACATTGATGATATTGGGAAGCTGATCAATCTCAAGGATGGGTCCATTCGGACCGCCATTGATACTGGTTGTGGGGTAAGCTTTATTTTCCATAATCTTTTTTTTTTTTTTTTTGTGTTTTGATTTTGGAAATCTTGTTTGATATTAATTAAATTTACCTAATTATCAAAATCAAACCATCCAATTTTTAATCACAACCAAAATTTGACCATTTTGGGAAAATGAAATGAAATGAAAGGTGTTGCAAAAAATTGAGAAAATATGTAGGTATGACTTCCTTCCTTGTTTTTGGTTAGATTACATTGTAAAAATGAGTTAGGAAAAAATTAGTGTATCTTAATCATTAATTAAAGCAGATTTGTTAGTAGATAAGCATGTTGGACAGAGCACCTCAGACAGCTATTTAGATCTTATGTCACCCAATTTTCTCTCCTAGAGCTGCAATTACACGTGTATTCAATTCATAGGTTTATGATTTATGGGTCGCAAATAGAAGTATCTATCTTTTGGATCACCATGCAGGTTGCAAGTTGGGGAGCTTATCTTCTGTCACGGAACATCCTGACAATGTCATTTGCCCCGAGAGATACCCACGAAGCTCAAGTGCAATTCGCTCTGGAGCGAGGAGTTCCTGCTTTGATTGGTGTTCTTGCCTCCAAGAGGCTTCCTTACCCATCAAGATCCTTTGACATGGCACATTGCTCTCGTTGCCTCATCCCTTGGGGCCAACATGGTAAAAATCCCACTCTGTTGTCATCGAAAAAAAATTGAGTGCAAGTTCTATCGGTGATACTGTCACTTAAATATTTGAATATTCATGTAAAATTGACACCAATAAATGTTCAAACCAGATGAAACCTTTACGTTGAGCTTTTTCTTATATTGATTTATAATTTTTGATTTGTTGTGTTTTTGAATAGATGGGGTTTACTTGATGGAAGTCGATAGAGTTCTACGGCCTGGTGGATATTGGATCCTCTCAGGGCCGCCGATTCACTGGAAGAAACACTCGAGAGGGTGGGAGAGAACAAGGGAGGATTTGAATGCTGAACAGAGTGTTATTGAGAATGTAGCTAAGAGTCTTTGCTGGAAAAAGTTTGTGGAAAAAGATGATATTGCAATTTGGCAGAAACCCATCAATCATTTGCAGTGCAAACGTTACAGGAAGATTGTCCAGAGTCCTCCATTCTGCCCTGCCCAGGATCCTGATAAAGCCTGGTATCTGCTTCTTAATCCAAATTATAGCATTCTTTCTACTATATTTACACACACACACACACATATATATATATATATGGGTAGTTAAATAGATAGATACCCATATCTATGTCTAGTCTAATTCAACATCACCATTGATTTTCAGGTTGAACGCTTCTTAATCCACAGTATAGCATTCTTTGTACTATATTTAGGTGTAAATACACACACATATATATACCCATGTACATAACACACACAGACACATACATAGGTAGTCATATAGATGTATGTATGTGTAGTCTAATTCACCATCACCATTTTCAGGTATACAAATGTAGAGACTTGTTTGACTCCCCTGCCAGACGCTTCCAACTCTCAAGAAATTGCGGGCGGGGAATTGGCAAAATGGCCGGAGAGATTGAATGCGATTCCACCAAGGATAAGTAGGGGAACTGTGAAAGGTATTACAGCTGAGGTTTTCCAACAAGACTGGCAGCTGTGGAAGAGGAGAGTGTCATATTATAAAACTGTGAACAACCAACTTGGGCAAGCTGGAAGATACAGAAACCTTCTAGACATGAATGCATACTTGGGTGGATTTGCTGCTGGCCTTATTGAAGACCCTGTTTGGGTGATGAATGTTGTTCCTGTTGAGGCTAAGATCAACACTCTTGGTACAATTTATGAACGCGGATTGATAGGAACATATCAGAACTGGTAAACACACACACACACAAAAATTTGTTAGAATTTAGATATATTTTTAGGCATGTGGCTTACAAGTAGTAATTGGGTTGGTTTCAGGTGTGAAGCAATGTCTACATATCCTAGAACATATGATCTCATTCATGCTGATTCTGTGTTTACCCTCTACAAGGACAGGTAATGATTTTCAGAGATTTTTCTTTTGCAGAAGCTTTATGCAAAACAAAGTTTTGGGTAAATGGCACCATATTTGAAGAATTAGGATAGAAAATATCTGTCTTCTGATGTTGTGATCTGCATTTGTGCTTACAGATGTGAAATGGATGATATTCTGCTAGAAATGGATAGAATTTTGAGGCCCGAAGGAAGTGTAATCATCAGAGATGATGTTGATATTTTGGTGAAGGTCAAGAGGATTGTAGATGGATTGAACTGGGATAGTCAGATTGTTGATCATGAAGATGGGCCTCTAAAGAGGGAAAAGCTTCTGTTTGCTGTGAAGTCATATTGGACAGCTTCGGCTTCCCCTGATCCCAAAACTTCTTAGAGTCTTCTCTTCATTTTTCTTTTGCTTACAGTATTTTCTTACTTTGCTTTTTTCAATTTAATTCTTTTGTGATTTTTTACCAACTACTTAAGCTAAATGCTGATCCATTCATCAATATATGGAAAAATGAGGTTGTTTCAAATGTACCCATTTGTTCACGTCTAGTACTATTCAGCATTTTTAACTATTCACCTAAGCATTTATATGTGTAATTCAAATATCATTTTATATAATTATTTAACTCAACATTTTTAACTGCTCACCTAGCATCTGTATGTGTAACTCAAATATCATTTTATATAATTATTTAATTCAAATAGTGACTTGACTTAAACTTAAACAACACTGTTATGCCGGTCAATCAAAGGGACACTAATTGCCTTTCTTCTTGCCACACTACTCCCTGAAAAGTCTTCGTTTTGTCACCGCCATTTGAGTTTAGGTTGCTTATTTTAAGTAGAACAATGTTTTCCCACAATCATACCAATAAAGAAGACTCAGACTAAACAAATCCACCCATCAAATGCCTCTGACTTTCTGGTTTTGTACTGGTCTCTCTCTCTCTCTCTCTCTCTCTCTCTCTCTCTCTCTATATATATATATATATATATTATAGCTTTTCTTTATTCACTATCGAACCTTGAATTGAAAAATTATATATATTTCTACACCACCTTATGAATCTGATAACCATTTCTTTATTCACTTGAATCTGGAGTCACATTCAACCTGTTAAATAATATTATGTGCTCACACCATGAAGGTTACAACTGGGTCACTTATTTTGATATTGGACCACGCCCCTAGGGCTAGAGGACCTGTGGTTGCCAACCCACCAAGCTTACGCAAGTAGATCTAAATCAGATAAAAGTATAGAAAGTTGTTAAGTTAGGCGTAAAGAAGGGAGAAGTTTTGGTTTTTTTAGTCAAATTGCGACTGATTTGAGAATAATCACTTCATTAAAAAAAAAATGTTAAGTGCTAATAGATTTATGCTTTATAACGCCTCGAATTGACAAGATTAAGTCTTAGATCGCCAATCCCAATACGTCTTTAGTTAAATATTCACTCTCGAAAATTGAAACCATTAAGCATTAACTTGAATAATAATATCACGGCCTCTACTTGCAAAAGACTAGGTTGAGGATTAAGTTCCAATTGAGACATAGTGGAGTATGTGTCTTAGTAATCATCAAGCATTGGCTTTAATTAATTTTGTTATATATAATTAATTTAGGGGTATTTCGGTAAGAAATGTTACAAGAAATAAGTATTTAAGAGTGCAAGATACCTGATTCAATACTTTATGCATTACTTTGGGGTTACCTTCTCTAGAAGCACAAGTTTGTGTGAAATGACCTATGATTGAAGGGGGGTTTGCAATTCGGTCATACAACTGAAGGTTGCGGTTTGTGAACTCAGTTCTCGGTTATAAAAAAAAAAAATTTAATCTAGATTTGATTATTATAGCCCATTCAATTCCAATCCAACCAAAGTATTTAGGATGATAAATTTAGAAAGTTATCAATGAAAATTGGCCTAGATTGTTATAGCCCACTCAATTCCAATCCAATCAAAGTATTTAGGAAGATAAATTGAGAAAGTTATCAAAGAGTATCAAATCAGACAGTTAAAACTAATCAAAAAGCTTAAATACTTTTTAAGATTTGAATTTAGCCTGATCACATTTAATTAATTTAGACTGAACTGACTGAAAAATGTGTGCTGCATGAATAGGAAATTCTCAATCCACCCCAAAGATGGGTATCCAGAAACATGTTTTCATATGACAACTGTTTAGAACCAACACAAAGTTGATGAGAGTTCAAACTAAGATTAGGTGACTCATGAAAGAATTCACCATTCACATTCCAATCAGTACTATAAATTGAGGTAGAGAGTACCATATATTATATATAGCAGCAGAACTACAAACAGCTAATTAGTAATTAAGGAAGATCACAAAATTTCAGTCATGGCAGCCACATCTGTTGTCGTCCTTTTCGCAGTCGTGGCGCTAACCATGGTGGTTCAATCTCAAGCGCAGATCAGTTGCTCGACTGAGCTTGGCAACCTTAACGTGTGTGCACCCTTTGTAGTGGCCGGTGCAGCTAACACCAACCCTAGTCCAGAGTGCTGTGGTGCACTTCAAGCAGTTGAACATGACTGCATTTGCAACACTCTCAGGGTTGCTGCTCGCCTTCCTTCTCTCTGCAACCTCTCTCCCGTCACCTGTAATGGTTAGTTCTCTCTCTCTCTCACTCACTCACTCACAACACATACTAATGCACATGGTCATGACATGGTACAACTGTTAATTATGAAATTAACATGCCAATTGATTGTCATCTCTATTACATTATTATAATGGTTGACTGATTTTTCTATGCAGTGAATTGAGGAGGATCATGCTGCCGATCGATCAACGAATAATGTTCCAGTTTCTCTTGAGTTTCGTTATCATTTGATTTTACTTTACTTTTGTTTTTTTTTTTTGGGTGGGTTCCTTTTATGAATCTGCAGTTAAGCAGTGGCATGCAGGATAGAGGAGTTAATTATCATGAAAATTATGAAATAAAGAATATATATATATGTTTCTTATCACTACCATGAAATAAAGAAAATATATGTTTCGCATTGCCACCACGATCTATCTTGTTCATGATGTAATCACCCTCTTCAAATGACAGCAATTTTTCTTTCTGTGCCGGTTAATTGAAAACCTTGCAATATCATGGAGGTAACATACAGTTGATAGCTCATCCATGAAATGGACCACAAATCACCAGCCTAGATAATAATATACACACACACACACACACACACACCGTAACGTACTCGTGACTTTCTGCAATAATCAAACATTAGTATAACCAATCATATGCCCATACTCTAATAAAAATTTATAAACACAAAAAGAATGCGTACGGTGTAGACTAATCAGGTTATCACTAGTGAGTGCACATGGAATGTGACGTACTTATATATATACAAATAACAAATAAATAAACTCTTTTTCATGGTAGTTTCCTGATCATATATAAAACAATCAGACAATACACTGACTAAGATTTGTTTCAATGTACTCTAGTAAAGCATTACATCATCGATGTGTGTGTGTGAGAGACAGAGAGAGAAATATATATATATATATATATAGAGAGAGAGAGAGAGAGAGAGAGGGGGGGCGGGGGGGAATTTTTTTTCTTTGGGTGAAGTGAGAGAATCTAATTTAAATTGCATGGGTGTCTTGTGTGTACTTTCATATATACGCTTTGCATATACAAATTCTCATGTACAACCAATCCATGCAAAAACAATCCTGCCATCGAATTGGAACAACAAAGGCATAGTTCTGGAACTGATGCAAGGTGGATTTAGTTCAGCCCTTTTCTTCAACCTAATTAAAAATCTTGCACTCTGGTTCTGCAATTTTGATAGATATCCTTCTACCTCTTCAGGATCTTCCTCTGCATCCAACTAATTTGTGCAATTGAATTTCATCCACAGGTTTCCTTAGGTCTCATGTAAGATAAGAATTAGAACAAAGTCAAACAAGGGTTATGATTCACATATCTAAGCATTCATAAAATTGAAAACATCATCTTCATTCCCAAGGGCGGAGCCGAGAAAGAAAATTAGGGTGTTAGAATTTTTTTGAGAAAAATTTTAAGAAATTATTTTTTCTCAAATTACAAAAATTTTACGTGGAAATTTTGTTTTCTTCGAAAGGAAGATGATAAGGAAAAAAGTTCAGAGAAATTCATTTCTTCCCAAAGAGGAAGATGATTAGGGAATTTTTTGAAGATGACATGACTTTTAACATATTATAGATAATGGGTTGTGTGTTAGTGAGAATTAAGAATTGGACTAAAATTTGAGATGGGTTAAAGTTTAAATAGAGATTCAAGTGATAAATGATTGAGTTAAAATTAAATTGGGTCATAATTTTATGTGGGCTAGATTCAAATAAGAATTTAAGTGCTAAAGAGTTGAGCTAAAATTAGAATTAAGTCGAAAATTGAGATGGATTAAGTCCAAATATGAATGAAGTAATTTGAAAATAACCTAAATTTCATATGTAAAAAAATCCCTAAAATTTGGAGTGAGGGGAGGGGGAGGCTATAGCATCTCAGCCTACTCATGCAAGCACCTGCCCTTGATTTCAAGGAATGGATTGAAAATATTTACAAGATATTTAATTACAATCAATTTGGTATCTTTCTTACTTACAATCCAGACTTCATAGAATAATCAGAACACCACAATTTTTGAGAATTTATTTCAAACTCATACCAATAATGTTGTAAGTTTAGGAGTTGTTAGAGATTATCATAAAAATTTTATTGACGGTATGTCACAGCAGTTAGCAGTTACCAGTGTCTATGTATATTAACAATGTAAAATACTGACATAGTGATATATGTTTATTTTAGACATTGTTATTTCGAAAGTGATTCCTTAGGCATTATAAATGCCAGTTTATCTTTCACTGTTAATTTTTTTCTTTGGGTATGATTTGAAAGGAAACTGAAAGTGCTTTCTTGTAATTTTCAATATCTCCTAATTACAAGTTTCGTTAAACATTTTGAGAAATGAAATTTATTTTAAATATTAATTATATAATATAAAACTTATTTATTATTTTATTCTGTATAATCAATTCAATTCAGTTAAAATATGACAAAATAAAATAAAATATCTTTATTCTAAACTCTAACAAAATAAATATAACATTTCTAGGCTTGTCCAATTTTTTGACAAAACGAATTAAATTTTTATCTCTTGCAACAAGGACATGTCTTTCATTTATCTCAATAAAATCTTTCTTTCTTGTTTTCTTTTTTTTAAAAAGAAGGTTTTAACCTCTTATTCTAGGATATATTACATTGTTCACCTATAATTGTTTTATAATTAAATGATTACCGTCCAAACTTTGAGGAATTATCCTGCCACCACCTTGATCTTTTTCAAATTTCTTTTGACCCCCACAATAAATTTGGAGGTCCGTTCACCTTAGACTGGAATTCAAATTCCAGAACCTGGTTAGCCGTGGGTCGTGAAGAACCCAAAGAAACAAGCCTCCCTCCCTCTCACTCTCAGCCCAAAACTCTGTTCAAAGAACTTAAGAGAAGAACCAGAAGAAGAATCAATTGGGAAGTCACAACTGAAACCCTAATTTTTGTTCACTATTGCGGTAATTCTCTCACGTTTTCTTCAGTCTTCGATTTTATTGATCGATTATTAGCTCGCATCAGTTATTAATTTTGTCTAAATTTGAAGAGAAAACATTCGAATTTTATATGTAGCAAAAATATAAAATCTGTATGCATTCTGGTATTCAAATACGTGCCTTCCAGTATGGATTTTATTCTCTGAGCTACAGGTTTTTGTGCAATGGTTAAAACTTATTTCTGGAATAAATTATTATACTTGTATACTTAATTCCTACTTCTTGGTGTGGAATTCTATTTCCACTTTTTTTTAATAATAATTTTTAAGTATTGTGAGTGACAAGGAATATGAACTGATATAGAACACAACATCATTGTAAACATTGAATTTTCATGTTGGAGGGATGAAAATTAGGGCTCTGTTTCTTTCGACAGAAAATGATATTGCAGCAGTCCCTATGATTGTAATGGCGGTAAGATTGATTGATTGTTTGAGAGAGAGAGAGAGAGAGAGAGAGAGAGAGAGAGAAGCTGCTTTTCATCAATTTGATAAAAGGAAGAATTGCTATCGACGGCATCAAAAAATGGAAAACACCTAACTAGAGCCAAGTGTTGGAATTAGTATAGTTTTTGGAAGAATGTAAAATTTGGGTACCGAAGCGGCATGTGGATGCATGCTTGTAAATTAGTGTAAGAATGGGTGTCTAATAATCCTGCAAAGGAAAGAGAAGATCTTTGGGGTTTGGACATTTTATCCAGTGAAGGGAGAGGACCTTCTTGATTGCCTCATTCTTCAACCATGGGTTAAGATGTGGCTAAAGTATCTCATACACAGGTGGTTAGCATAAATTACAATATGTCGCTGGACGTCTCTTGAGCATCCTATTTTACCAGTGTGAAGAAGCTAATGATCTTTCGGAATGGAGTTTTGCTTCGCTGTTACAACAAGCTAAGAGCAAATGCCTTCTCCCTTGTGTTTGGGGGAGTCAGATCCGAAGTCATGCCAGGTATTGCTATCATACATTCTCCGCAGATGTGGACATGGGTATGTCATGGCAGCACATCATGAGTTTGACTGTCTTCTTGATTGGTACAAGGCAGTGGTTAAATGACGCGATTACGATGCACCTAATCACAGTGCATTATTATCCTCAGCTGCAGTGCAGCCCCAAGGCACTGCACTGTTAGCCCCTCATTGCAGTATTTAGAGGAATGCAAGGTGCTGCCGAGTGCTGACATTCACCTCTCTATTAATGCATTCCCATCTGCATGTGTGACCGCTACGCCCCCTCATAATCATGGTGAGATGAAAACTATGAAATGTCACGTCATGATCCTGGATAGGGAACATGGGAATTATTTGGCTTGGAAAATTGAGATGGGAGCTGGGTGCAGCGTGAGAAGTTGAGGCACATTTTTTAGCCCAAAATGATCATGTTGCACCCTGATTGTCGAGGTGGAGACACGTCATTAATAGGGCAATTAACACTAAAACCCTAAGTGTTCATCTGCTCTAGCACATGCTCAGAACGCCTATAAAGAGGTACCCTATTACATCATGTTGGGACATCTAGAAATCAGTACCAAAACTCTTTCACTACAATTATTGAACGCTGCCACACTCTATCTCCACTTTAAAAAAACCAGCCTCGTCTCTCACCCCCGAATCAGGATCTCATGATTCCCATTATCCTGATCTGTGCATTAATCTTGGAGGAAGGCTATTCTTGAACCGCTTATTCTTACTACGAGCATAAAGATCCAAGTGTGTATCAATTATCTGTAAATAAAGAGCTTATTTTTTCTTATAAATTGAGGAACAAGTTTTGCAGAGGTTTGATCCAGAATAAAGAATGAAGTAATACTATGAAGTCATCCAAAGAATTATTGTTCTAGTTCTAGTGTTATATCGTTTTTCTTGCAGAAATTTGATCCAGAATACAGAACAAAGTAGTGCTACAAAGTCATCCAAAGATTAATTGTTCTAGTGTTATCATTGTCTTGTGTTTCTATTGAACCTGTTTAAATGTGTTTTATGATAGAGTGCTACCCTTTGAGAATTAATTTTTATTTTTTTTGGGTTTATTTCCACAAGTAATCCAACAGCCTGTTAGTACCTAACCGGATTCTATTTTTATAAGTGAATGCTGATGTGAAAGCATTCACATAGGCATGAGATGCTTTGATTGAATGCATTTGCATTTAAGAGCATATTTAGCTTGTGTGAGACACAGTGAGAGGGAGTGGCGAAGAAGCAGAAATGAATCATTGTGTTGACATCAACAGTTGTTCTGTATAATATCATTGCCTATGTTTTTCATACTTCTAATTTTATGCAACAAGAATGCAGATGATGAACTGTTAAGTGGAGAAAGACTGAATCATATATGTATCTATTTTGTTTTTGGAAGATCATTCTCCTTTGGATCTGCAGAATAATTTATCAGCGATATAGGAAGAAGTTGAAAGATTAAGAAAGTGTTTATGGACAAGTGCAAGAATGGTGAAAGATTAAAAAGTGTTTATGGAAGAGTGCATTTACGCAGTTTGGTATAAACAAATTGGTGATTGACAAGTTTCTTATTGAATTTATGAGCAATACTGAAATTATACAGCTAAATAGGTTCAAAGTTTTCTATATATCTTTTTTTTTTTTTGGATGATCATTCTCCTTTAGATGTGAAATGATTAATTTATCAGCAATATAGGAAGAAAGGTGAAAGATTAAAAGTTGTTTCTGGAAGAGTGCAATTAAGCAGTTTGTTATAAATAAATTGGTGATTGACAAGTTTCTTATTGATTTTATGAACAATATCGAAATTATACAGCTAAATAGGTTCAAAGTTTTCAGAAGCCAAAATTTTATCAAATTGCTGATAGTTCATGATGATTTGTCTGGGTAGGGTTTTGATTACTCATTATTTGCTTCATTTACTTCTTCTTTCTCCTGTTGTTGATTTGAGCTTTGTTGATTGGGGCAATCAAATTAATAACGGAAGGAACATTCATTATGGTTGATAATTGGCATCTTGAGAGACCAATATTTTTTGGCTGTCCTTCACAAGCAAAATTTGGCAAGTATGGGTCCTTTCTGAGTTGGTACGTTGTCCCTAATTGGGCTTCCGGTAGTTTGAAAGGAAAGAGCTTTTCTACCATGGTGGGAAAAGATTTGTTTAGCAGACTCAGTTTGTTATATCTGGCAGAAGCAAAATGGCAGAGTTTTTTGCGATGATTATAGAGATCTGCTTTTTATTATAGGTGGACTGAAGGGTATGGTTAGACGCACAATGATTATAGAGATTTG
Organism: Nyssa sinensis; assembly: GCA_008638375.1. Lineage (NCBI taxonomy): Eukaryota > Viridiplantae > Streptophyta > Magnoliopsida > Cornales > Nyssaceae > Nyssa > Nyssa sinensis. The sequence goes on along the minus strand of CM018041.1, from coordinate 4,052,907 downwards.
CATTTTGTTATATCTGGTTTGAAGTGTATGGTTAAAAGCAAAATCCAGTGTTTTTCAAAGATCAAAGATAACCCAGAAAAATAGAACTCTTCAACTGAAGACTGCCTGCTTCAATTTTTGATACCATTAGTTGTTGAGGTAGTTAATGAAGCTAAGTCTGTGTAGATCAAATTATTTGAGATGGCATAGCTTGTTTATTAGGTGTTTGTATAGCTTTATTGTGTGAGGAAGTCCCCTGGCCTTTATTCTTTGTATTGGATGCTCTTTATCTTCTAAGTTGTCTGTGCTTGCAATTTCAATTTTCCACCGAGTAATTATACTTTTGCTTATTGAAAAATAGAAGAAAAAAATTGTGAAATTAAAACTTAACAAGAAATACAGTGTGAATTCTCAGCATGAGATCTCTAAATTATTCTTTCTGAATGAATTTGTCAATCATGAGGTCGCATACGGCATGTTGGTCATGTAGCTCTGTGATAAACATTGAAAAATATTAGGTATCCCCTATCTTTGCCTATTTAACTGTGCATGTGATTGTATGCACATGTGCATGCATTCATGCAAGTCACTTGTTATATTTATTTTTGCATTGGATCAAATGCATGTATATGTGCATGCATTCTTGCAAGTTGCTTGTTGTATTTGGATATTTTTTATTATGAACTCTTATCATTAGGGATTTTGTTGTGGATCTTTTGTTGTCTGTGACTCTTCTGTCAAACAAGTTAATTCCACAATCACCATCCTGATGTACATTTGTGATCAGTTGATTTTTTTTATGTTTCCATTTTACATTGGGCACGGATTTGCTGAATATTTTCTTCCATCAGATTTTTTTTTTAGTATGGTTCACTCATTTCTGTCTTTTATAGTGAAGGTCAATGCATAGGAATGAAGATGGTCCAGTTAGTCCTCATGAAGGAGATATGGATATCAGACTCGAAACATCAAATAACTTGGATTTGAATGTAGAGCACGACTGTCGCAGCCCAAAAGTTGCCCATGTTAGTGCTGTGCAATCAAGTCTTTCCTCAGGAGATGAAGTTAATATGGACGGGGTTCTTAAAATTGGTATGGAGTTTGAATCAGACGAACATGCATACAGATTTTACAATAAATATGCTGGATTGGTAGGTTTCAGTGTTCGCAAGGACTGGGTAAATAGGAGTAAAATCCATGGTCAGGTGGTATCTAGAAAGTTCACCTGCTCTAAAGAAGGCTACCGGCGGAAAGACAAACGGGATGTTAATGTGAAGAAACACAGAAAGGAAACAAGAACAGGCTGTTTGGCACATATGATAATTACTCGTCAACCTGATGGAAAATACCGGGTCTCCCATTTTGAAGCAGACCATAATCATGAAAATGTGAACCCAAGTAATGCTCAGAAATTACAGGATTTACCGTCACACGGGATGGTAGATGTTACTCAGGTTACTGAAGTTGACTTGGCAAATAATTTGGAAATACAATCAAAATTAGAATTTCAGTTGTTGGGTAGACGATTTGGTGCTGGGGAGAGCTTTGATTACCATGCAATAGATTATGACAATCACCTAAGCTCTGGACGGACAAGAAATATGGGGGAGGGAGAGGCAGCACGTTTGTTGTATTATTTTCAAAGGCAGCATTTCGAAAATCCTTCATTCTTTTACACTACACAACTTGATATTGATGATAAGATCAGCAACATATTTTGGGCCGATGATATTATGATAGTGGACTATGACCATTTTGGTGATGTCGTTTGTCTGGACACAATGTACAGAACAAACAAAGATTTTCGGCCGTTTGTGCAGTTCATAGGACTGAATCATCATAAACAAGTTGTGATCTTCGGTGCCGCACTTTTATATGATGAGACTGTTGATTCTCTTAAGTGGTTATTTCGAACTTTTATTGAGGCTATGTCTGGGAAGAAGCCAAAAGCCATTCTCACCGATCAGGATGCAACAATAATTGAAGCAATTGATTCAGTGTTATCGGAAACAAACCATCGTATATGTGCATGGCAGATGTACCAAAATGCTCTAAAACACCTTAGCCATGTAATAAAGGATGCCGATTCTTTTGCTAACGATCTTAGGAATTGCATTTTTCATCATGATGACGAGGAAAATTTCATCCATGCCTGGGATGCTATGCTTGACAAATTTAGTCTTCGGCAAAATGAGTGGTTACGATGGATGTTAAGAGAAAAGGAGAAATGGGCTTTGGCATATGGCAGGAACACTTTTTTTGAAGACATGAAAGGCACGCATCTAGGTGAGAATTTGTCCAATAACTTGAGAAATTGCTTATACTCTGACTTGGATGTGCTCCAGTTTTTCAAGCATTTTGAAGATGTGGTAAATGAGCAACGGTACAAAGAACTAGAAGCTAGTTATGACATGGGCAGGTGTACACCAAGATTGATGGGTAATGTGGTTTTGTTAAAGCATGCTAGTGATATTTATACACCAAAGGCATTTGAAGAATTTCAGCGAGAATATGAGAAGTGTTTAAATGTTGTTGTTAACCAGGTTAGTGAGAATGGATCATTATTTGAGTACAAAGCTAATATATTTGGTAAACCAAGAGAATATACAGTCACATTCAATTCTTTGGATGATACAGTTAGTTGCAGTTGTATGAAGTTTGAGTATGTTGGGGTTCTCTGTAGCCATGCGCTAAAAGTGCTCGATCATCAGAATATAAAGGTGGTCCCAGCTATTTATTTCTTGAAGAGATGGACAAAAGATGCAAGGGTTGAAAGTGCCAGAGACAGTTGTGATGGTGTTGTAGAAGAAAACCATAAATTAATTGCTGTTAGCCGTTATAAAGATTTGTGCCGCCGCATTCTTAAAATATCCACCAGGGCTGCTGAATCTGACCAAGCATTTGAATTTGCTGCTAGACAACTTGATGAGGTGGTTCAAGGGGTGGAAAAAATTTTGAAATTAAAACCTTCTGAGGAAGCTCAAGTTATCACCTCAAGTAGCACGGGTGCAAATGCTTCTGAAAGTGATCAGGCAGAGATTTTTCTGGATAGAAATGCAATTGACGTTCAGGACAACAACATCATGAAGGAAACAGTCGAAAGGGAGAGTACTTTTCCTGATACAGATCAACTGAGCAATTTCAGTGTAGGGATCTCAAAGACCAGAAGCGCTCAGAATGTACAATCACCCCAACGAGATACTGTTATCTCATGTCCCACACCAGCATGCATTTCATCTCCATCCCCAACGCTGAATCCTGTTACACAGGTGATGCTTTGGTTACCTTTGGTTGTCACATGTTATGTTCATTTTTTCCAATGATTAGATTTTGTCGTATGATAAAAAAAAATTCCCACATTAAAACACAGGGTTCATACAATATCGAAGCAAGTCAGGAGGTTCAGTGCATATACCAACCACCTAATATAGTCATGGACCAACAACCACAGTCTGACATGTACCGACCTCCAAACTTCTACTCTAACCAACATGATTCTCCTGTGCAAATTCAGTTACTCCAGGTAAATATATATATATATATATATATATATATATATCCACATTTATATTATGGTTATTATGGGGTTTTGAAGTTTTCTGTCTGCGATTTCAGTCTACATTGTTTTACAGGAATCTTTAATTCGTAATCCATTCCAAGACTCCATGTCAAGCAACGCTCAATTGAGGCAGGTAATATATAATTGACCTCAAGTGATAGAGATTAATTTGCAAATAATTTTGTTTAATTGAAATAATATTACTTTCTGATTTTGAACTTGTAGGCAATGGATCTTGATGTCCAACATCCACATTCATCTCCATTCATTCATTACGATCACAGATACAGAGCATCAGATGCCGAATATTTTGGGTCTAGGTAGGGAGGAAGAAAAATTTCTCATTACTCTTCACATTTTATCAATGTATTTGCCCCCCCCCCCCCCCCCCCCCTTTTTATCAAAACAATATAACTTTTTTGTGCTGTACATAGTCTCAAAACTTTTTTATATTTTTACAAAATACCTCAAATTTTATTCTGTTTTCATGGTCTAGATCCATTTTATAAATATGTACTACCAAATTCTTGGTACGAAATTTCCCTTCATTACGCCTTTCAATTCTCCATTACCATGACCCTTTCCTTCTATTATCGACTACTGTAATTGAATGGACCCAATATTTATTCTCTTTCTATAACTCTTCTCTCTAAAAACAGTATTCCAATGAATTATCTCTTTACAAATTCCTCTCTACAACAATTTTCGGCACTGATACATATACATATATAAATATAATAAATCATAAAATTCACCCAAAAAAAAAACCATTAGATTATCACATGAGTCCATTCACTTCTATCACACCTACTCAGAGTAACTCCTGCTTCTTAAATTTTAGTTAAAATGACAAAAAAGTTATTTTAAGTTGTCATTTTTGAAGTTAGTACTACTTCGACCATGCTCTTTATTTTTGCTAATCTTGAATTTTTAATTAATTTTTAACTTTATGTAGGAGAAAGTTGTAAGAGCAATTTTGTTTACTGTGAAATTTGGCAAAGTCCCTCTCCTTGCATTTTAGGAGCTAAAAAGGCCTTATAGGATGAGAATTAGGTCTTGCACATGGGGTTTGGAGAACTTTATATAAGATGGCTGGGATCAACTATCATAATAAATGCATGTAGTTCTCGTTTGTCTATATATATATATATATATATATATATATATAGTGTGTGTGTGTGTGAGAGAGAGAGAATATGGAGAATTGATTCAACTTGCATAAAATGCTGGCTTGTTATGTTAGGTGTTAGGTGTTAGGTTTAATTAGTTGAGAGAATGAGGAATGTAACGCGAGAGAATGTAGAGAAAGAAACTAAATAACAGTTGAAATGGTTGGAATTAATTGATTGTTTGCTTGAGTGAGGTTGATGAAGGATGATCTCCAGAAAGTGCGTAGTAGCAAATCATTTAAGAGATTGAATGTGACATTAGAGACAGAGAGAGACTTTAATTTTCTATATTTAATTTTCAAATCTTCACCATTAGAATATCAAATTAAAACATTTTTGAAATACCAAAAATCAATCTTCTGCAAATTATATAAAAAAGATATCGTCATATATGAAATCTATCTTTTTTTTCAGGTCTATTCGTGAGCTAAAAAGGAGAGACCCAGTTAGAGAGGAATTTTGATAAATATGTGTGAGATTCCTTTTTTCCCCTTTTATTTGTGGTCTTGTAAATTCTCGTTGGTAAAATATGACGAACAGTGCTCGACTCCAACCAAATTAGGTTGAAGGAACTTCTTTCTAGTGACGCTACTTGTTACAATTTTAGTGGGTCACTGTATACACTTATGTGTATATTATGTGATTATTTAATTTTAACAAAAAAATTAAAAATTAAAAAATTAAAAAATACATATGTATTGCATATGTAATATATTGTGGTTAAGACACGTATACGAATAAGAAGAAATTTCTCTTAGTCAAGCTTTTAGAGCTACGTATTATCAAAATATGACACCGATGAAAAAAATGAACCCACCAAAATTACATCAAATCATAGCCCAAAAAAAAGGAAGGAAATATGAATATTGGAGCTATGAGAGGAGTTGTAGATTTGCTTGAACAGTAAAGGATTAATTATATTTTAATATTTTATAATTTAATTTTGATTTTAAATAAGGTTTTATTATTAATTGAGATATTTCAGTCTTTTAATTTATTATTATATTGTAAAAGATTAATTATATTTTAATATTCTATAATTCGATTTTGATTTTAAATAAGGCTGAATTGAAAGATAAATTTAACTTTAGACACATCACTTGCTCAATTGAAACAGTGACATCTCTCTCTAGTTTGAAAAGAGTACAATTTAAATTAAACTGTGAGTGTGAGTGTTTAAATGAATGTATTTTAAACATATTTAAATAATCTTGCAGCGTTTGAATGAGTTGTTAAAAGTGTCAAATGTGTTAATAAAAAATATATTTTTTTAACATGAGAATTTGAAAAAAGTTTCTCAATGACACTTTTTTTAGATGAATGCTTGGACTTGAAAACGTCTAAACGAGTGTTTTAAAAATGTTAAAACAAACATTCAAATATTAGAAAAGTTTGATTTGGACTTTGAAACACTCGTTTTGAAAACACTACCGTCCATCTAAACATGTATTTAGATATTCTTCAAAAATTGCTTATGAATCAAGTCGAAGGAGACCAAACGAACTCTTCGTTTGATAGAGTTTCAGATCATGGAAAATTGATTATTAGAGAAGAGAATTGTTTCTAAAAATTTGCTTGTTATCCGGGTGTTTGGAAAAAATTATATAAAAGTGATTTTATATTATGAATTTCTCTTTTTATCATGTATTAAATAATGTGGAAGTAGTGAGTTCTAGGATAAAACTTGTAAAAAATTAAAACTATTTGAAGAATCGAGCTTTTTTTTTCTAAGTTTTTGTAAACTCTATTTTACAATCGAAATTTTGTAGGTTCTAATGCACAACTCCATTAAATATATATATATATATTAGACAAACACTTCAAAACTTTATTTTACATTTTTTCATAAAGTATTGCTATCCTTACCCAAAAAAAATTTATCAAAAGTTATTTGCTATAAATGACGGGACAATATTGAATTAGATGCTTATCATATCAGTATTTGAAGTAAAATAATATGATAATGCCACATCATTTAATAAAATAATTTTTGGTAAAAAAAAATTAAGTTATGTTTAGATGAACAATCCAATCGCAGTTTAATTAATTTTGAAATTATTTGGATGAATTTTAAACTACAATTTATTAGTCACAATTTTTCTATTAAGTTATAATTTGAGGTAAGTTGATAAGTTTAACTTTTTTTTTATTAAATTAGTGAAGTTCATTATAAATGTTATATTTAATATTTATTAACATCTTATCTAAATATTCTTTAAATTAAACAATGCTTTTCCATCACTCACTCAAACAAATACTTTGTAAATATAGCATTACTTATTTTTCATATACAAAACCAAGTTTTGGGTGGAATGTGTACCTCAAATGGCCTCTAATCCATCAAAATTTCTTGAGTAATGTTAGAAATTTCTATTTTAAACTCTCATATGATATTTCATTATATAACAATTTTAAAAATTATATTATATGAAATTAAAAAATATTATATGGTGACAAAAAAAGTATTCATTAATCTTAATTTAATAATTTTAATCATTAAATAATACGTCACATGTGTGACTTTTCATCTGAGACCTAATTTTCTTCATTAAGTCAAAATATATTGAAATTTTTTTTACGTATTTATTATTTATTTTGAAAACAAGTGGTGTTTAATATGATGGGTCCAATTTCCAACTAACCCACACGTGTCCTTCAAACCCTTTGAAATCGCGTCTAAAGCAGTCCTCAAGCTCCTATCTATCTCACACTACAGTCTCTCGGTCTCTCCCTCCCTCTCCTTCCTAAACAAATTCACTGCCTCTTCTCTCTCCCACCCAAATGGTATCAGTCACTCAAATTCATCGCTTCTCATCAAAACTGCTGGCGATTTGGTGGTGATGAGAGATGGGAAGGACAAGCAGATGGTTCCGGGCACTTTTAGGGGCCAAAAAGTTGTCGGAATCACCTCCGACGTCAAGTGGGTCAGATTCTCGGCCAGCAAAGGAGAAGAAAAAGTGGGGAATCGTCAGATCCTTCAACGGCAATGGCCGTAGAATTGGTGGGACCAGAGGGTCCTCCGCGGAGGCTTCTTCGTCCGAGTTCGTATGTCGAAGCAGTGGACGCGAACAAGCACGCCATAGCAGTAGCGGCGGCGACGGCGGCCGTGGCCGAGGCAGCTCTGGCTGCAGCCCAGGCGGCGGCAGAGGTGGTGCGTCTCACTAGCGGTGGGACTAGACCCGCCACGGCGCACGTTAGTGGGACCGACCGGCGGCGGGAATTGGCGGCTGTGAAGATACAGTCGGCGTTCCGAGCTTATCTGGTTAGTATTATTCTTACTTTTTTCCCCCCCTAATTTACCCTTCAATTTCGTCAAAATTTCCAGAGTCTGCATGGCTGATCTGGCGAGTTTGTCTTTCGTTCAATTAATGTCTGGTTTCTTTTACCTCTTTTAGTAAAAAGAAAGAAAACACTGAAGTTTTGTGTTTTTACATGAACTTTATGTTTCATTGCTCTTTGTTCTTTTTTTCTTTTTTTTTATATGACTGGGAACCTCCGAAGGACACAGTCTAACCGGAGTCAGGGCGCTCGACCAGGCGCTACCCTAAGAGGTAAACCCCGGATGCACGAAATCGCCCAGTAACCACGTGCATCAGGAAAATCGCGAACTCGTGCAGCGGTGGAGAGTCGAACCAACACTGGTTGCCTCGTAAAGGTCCAGGGTCCTCACTCCTTACCAACTGCGCTATTTGTTTTCTGAAAACGTATTCAGAAATCAGTTCCCGTATTATTTTGTTTCCCATTCTTTGTTTTTTTTTTTCAAAAAAATTGAGGTGGAGGTGGTACTAACCTGCGCCGGGACCAGTGGGTGTTGTCTATTCCTAATCAGAGAGAAACGCGATTCCCTGCTATCCCCACCATGTTAATATTAATGTTATTGCGTTACCTGTACTTTCGATACACTCCATAGAAAGTCATTTACTTTATGCTCTGGGAATGTATCAGGATTCGAGTAGCTTCCGCTATTTATGCTTCAACGCGCGTCCAAAATGATTTTCGATCGCGTTGACTGTTCACCGGGAAACGCATGTGACCCTGGTCTGAATTCTGAACAATATTTTGGGTCCACTTTCCGGCAGCTTCTTATCTTCAAAGGTTAAAACGCGTTTACCACGCGCCTTTGAATGAAGCATGTAGATAAATGTAACCTTGGACGTTTGGACTCATGTCACCAACAGTTGTACTATTTTCTGTCTTTCTCTCTCTACGGGTGGAGGTGCTTTACTTTTTATTGTGGGAAAATTTGGTTTAATTTGATGAAATTCAGCCTCATCTTCCTCTTTTTATCTTAGCTTTTCTTTGAATCTACACACAAATATCCCTACGAATCTAGACAACTAGTGCACAATGGGTGACCTTGTTTTCAATCATGTTGACCCTGTAGGAGTTGAACTTTGGAACTATGGGTCAATTCAAGTTTTACACCAACAAGCTACGGGCCAGAGTTTCCAATTCTTTCTATTCACTTTGCACATTATACCTGATTCTGGATTTCACTAGTTAATTAAATAACCATGATAGAATGCTAGTTACATGCAAGTCATGGATTTGTTGTCACGTGTGCCTAATTTGTCATCGCACGACTTATTGCGAGGGAAATATTTTTTTTTTCACGAATCCTTATGTTGCATCTTTAGATCATATGTGTGGTTTGGAATCTCTATAGGTTTGGAATCACATATAGAGAATGATACTAGATGAATACAGCAAAAGTGAAGATAGGGGTAGCTTTAATATTATTGAAATATAATTCTGAATCATGCATGTGCCGCCCTCATCTGTCATTTTATTAGTGTTACTTTATGCATTGGTACTTTGATCTAATTATATCACTATGTGTGAGCAACTGGGTCAGATGCCCAGTGCTGGTTTTATTTTCTCAAGTGGGAAGTAATGATTTCATCCACTTGCCACTATCTTTTCAAAATTTATTCCTTGATTGTGGCACTTCGGACTTCACCGCTCTAGTTTTTAAAAGCAATGATTTGATGTATGAAATGGATCCCTCCTTTTGGTTGTGATGCATCATTAAAATACAAATGATGAAAGCTGGACGGTATTGATTTGTATGTAATAAGAAGGGTGATCTGTTTGTCTGACGTTTGGGGGGCTTTTTTCAAGGCTAGAAGGGCTCTGAGGGCACTGAAGGGTTTGGTGAAGCTTCAGGCATTGGTGAGAGGCCACATTGTGAGAAAGCAAAGCGCACATATGCTCCAACGCATGCAGGCAATGGCCCGAATCCAGGCCCGAGCCTGTGCAAATCGAGCTTGCATGTCAGAGTCCTCATATTCTAGTAGCAAGTCCTCCCAATCCCAACAACCTGTAAGTATGTCTTCTCACTTAAAATTAGTCACGAATCACTTAGTTCACATAGAAACATGCTTTGTAAATGGAAATTGAGTTGAAATTTTATGAGGGTACTTGCATATGGTTCTTCACAAATTACTCAGATGCATGGATTGAACATCGTGTCACAAATCTACTATATGTTAAAGATAATAGCGGGAGAGTTCAGGGAAAGATTATCAAGATGCCCTGCATGTAGGGATAGCTTTTCCACTCTCTCACTTTTGTTCTTCCACGGTAGCAATGATTCTGATTATAATCAGTTTATTTACCTTGAGGCATCCCCAATTCCGTCCAGAGAATTGTATGTTTCTCGGGCTTAAGTGAAATGTTTTATATGGCCAACTGAAACTTTGTTATTTTATCCCCATGCAGGGCCTTACAAATTCCAAAAAATATGACCACCAACTTCGTGCATATAGTACCAAATTAGATGGGCCTGCAATCCTGAAGGTATCCACTTGGTTTGTCGTGTTCAATTTTATAAATTTTCCTATTTTATTTGATGCTTTACATTTTTTTTTCGGGGGGATGGCATCTCCTTTTGACTATTTGATTTTCCATATCAACAATGAACGGCATCCCACCTCAATTGTCCCATCTTGTAGCCCACCCTCTCACAAGAGTGGGATCCACTATTTATGGAGCCACCAATGGGTCACATCTCTTGTGAGAAGGTGGGATACAAGGTAAGACATCCATCTTTATTCCATACACTGGACTCTCTCTTGAGGACAAAAATCTGAGGCCCTTTTTTTAGCTTCTCCCAATCAGGCAGCTGCATGGTGTACTACTTTATTTGGAGACCAATTCTATATTGGAGAGTCATTAATTAAGAGTTTGGGACATGATTTGAAACTTAGATATTAGTCCAATCTTTCATTATTAAAATTCAACTGGAAGTCCTTGGATTTGTTTCAGAAAACACATCCTGATCCTGTGAAATCACACATTAGTGAATATTGAATGCATCCTTTCCTTTACCATAAATGCAGAGATATGGTTCATCAAAATCAAACATCAAGGACACTATTGACCAAGAAAAATTGCATTCAAATTCCAACTGGTTAGACCATTGGATGGAAGAACGTTCATGGAACAGCCAGAGAGACACCTCACTCAAAACTGGGCATGTCGATGATGAGAAAAGTGACAAGATCCTTGAAGTAGATACTTGGAAGCCTCACTTGAACTCCAAACGACGTGACAGAACCTCTCAGATGTCAAAACATGTTTCGGCTTATAGTTACAATAATCAGGGCTTCACAACATTGGACTCTATGTCAAGACACTCAACAAAGTCTCATAAACCAAATCCAAGTTTATCTTCGGCAGAAGTATTGTCTTTAATGTCCCTGAATTTCCCTACAGAAGCAGAAGAAACTGTTTTATGGACAGCTGAGAACAGCCCACAAGTATATTCTGCATTGTCCAGACCTGGAAGTAGTGCAAGGAGAGGTCCCTTCACACCTGCAAGAAGTGAATGCTCACGAAGCTTATTTAATGGATACTCTAGTCACCCAAACTACATGGCCAACACAGAATCTTCTCTCGCAAAGGTAAGGTCACAAAGTGCCCCCCGGCAAAGGATGGCATTTGACAAACCTGGTTCAACCAAGAGGCTTGGTCGTGGGTTTTGGGATGCTGACACTCGCTCAGAGATGGGTTTGGATGTACATGCTAAATTTGGAACCAAAGCTTATCCAGGCTCCGGCCGGCTAGATAGACGTGGGACACCAATTCAAGGTGACACTTCAGGCTTTAATTTCATTAATGGCCACAGATGCTAGATTTGCATTGGCTATTTTCAATCTGACTTGACATCTTCATCAATGTCTGATGCCCAGGATTGTGAGAGAAAATAATAGGTTGTGCTCATCTTCTTTTGATGGTTGATTTGTAATGTATTCTGTATATGAATGTGATCCAATGTTACTTTGTAGAAATGTTAACAGCTTGCATCAATGCACGCGGGCGACTGGTATGAAGATCATGGTGCTGTCTTTGAAAGCTGTGTGTTGGCAACTGTCTTCATTGTCATTTTTGTGTAACCTTTTTAGAGAATGATACCTGGATTAAGCCTCTAAACTCGGATGAATTTAGTGCTCAACTCTCTCTTCTTTGCTGCTATGCATCTTCACCCAAGCAGTTGGTTTATTGCATTGATTGAGCAATGCAATCTGCATTGTGCAGCACAATCTCAAAAGTTGTAGAGGACTCTGTCCAATTATAGCAGTACATAATTACATGCTTTGATGGATGAGTTACCTCTGTTTTGCCGACTCTAGTGATGCAAGTCAAGCATCAAATGTCCATACTCGGCTAGTGAAAGGTCAAAACTCAACTCGATTCGACTTTCAATTCAAGCTTAAATATATGTTTGAATTCGACTTGTTTATTATTAGACTAAGTTCAAACTTAACTTAGAATACATACACGAGTCTTATCTCGTTTAAGTTCAAACTTAACTTAGAATACATACACGAGTCTTATCTCGTTTATCTAAGTGCAGACTAAATTTGATATGTTTTTTTATTTATTTTTTTGCATGTCTAGGTCAAATACAAACTACTAAAAAAATGAACAAAACTTAAATTTTATGTGCTTTCTTTATATTAAAAAAAACCATTAAATAAGAATCAATAATAAATAAATTTTTTTAAAAAAAAATTATTATTGTTAGAAAATGGTAAAATAAATTCATAACTAGAGTATTTCTCCCAAATAATAAAGAAGCACCTAAACAAAAGGAGGCATAACTTTAAACACTATTAGTGAAAAGTGAAATGATGGGTCTTACAACCATTAATGCATAATTATTATTATTTTAACACTTAATTAATTCGTAACCTTCAAATAAAATGAAAAAAAAAATGTAAAAAGTGATTATTTATAATTCCACTTAAATGAATTAAACAAGTTAAACGTATTTAAACTCTCTTTGCAATCTTAGTGACCTGACTCATTTAATAAATAAATGATAAAGGAAGTAGAATTAAGTCAAATTCAAACTATTTATAAATGACTTGATTTATTTATAATCTTTTAACTGACTCAAAAATCTTAATATGACAAATATATTGTTGAGTCTTGAGACATGAACAAGTATTTCAGGGTTCGGGAGGTATTGGGACTTTAATTATGTGTGTGTGTGTGTGTGTATATATATATATATATATATAGAGAGAGAGAGAGAGAGAGAGAGAGAGAGAGCAATTGAGTAGGAAAGACGAATCCCATGTAAGTTTGTCCATATATAAATGTTGGTGAAGTAACTATCAACCTCGACTTACGTTCCAATTTGAATTCAGTTTCCACTATACATTCACGGAGAGAGGTCTTCTTAGCCTTTTGTTAGCCTTTTTCCTAGTTTTTTGTCCCATCTGTGGTTTGTCTAAAATGCTTATTATTTAAAGAGAACAACTTAAAAATTGATTTTCAGGCAAATGAAACCTCGGATACCCATCAAAGGCCAATGAATTACAGTGCTCATCATTTAAGCTGCGAGATCAATTATGAGATTCAAGTAGATTTAGATTAGGTGAGCATCAAATGATGGCTTAAATTTTGTCTTTTATCTTTTTATCACTTTTTATATTATTTTTTTGGATTCCTCATATGGTATTACTGTCTTATTTAATTTTTTTTATTTTAAAAAATTAAAATAAATTAAAATAAAGAGATATTTATTTCACAACGTGAGACCCATCTCTCATAAATTCCATACTTGATGGGTCAAGTGGAGTGAAATAGAAAAGTATCATACCCCACAGTTCTTGTAATTTTATTATTTTGTAAGATCCACGTAAGATTCATTATAAAACTAAAATCATAAAGATCCTTACATGCGTGTGACAGATTTATAAAATAACTTTTTAACTGTTGTAAAATTAGAAGTCGAAAACACGATATTTCAATGCTTTCTTCTTTTCCTTTTTTTTCTTTTTTGATATGAAGAGAACTACATATGTTGAATATTGTTACAATTTTGTGGGCAAGTAAATTTTGATAAAGTTTCGTAGGAGGAAATGATGGATGAATTTCACAAGGAAAAAAAAAAGTGTAACATGGTGATGAAATTCATTTTTATACACAGAAGAGATCTATATATTTTTTGAGACTACAAACTTTATTAATTATTCTCCATCATTAGTAAATAGTTTCCATTGTTGAGAATGGTAAATAGTGTCTGCAACCTCCTCTCTGGAACTGGCAAAGCTCCTTATTTGGCTCTCATACATGTTATCTTGTATGAAACACACCTTCTCTCAGACCCCCAACTCAAGAAATGCTGCACCAAAAAATGTAAACAAAATGAGAAACTATGCAGTGGAAGCATGATTCCAGTACAATTTACTTAGAAGCAGTAGGTGTGTGTATATATATATTGGACTCACCTTCAATAGTTGATCTTGGATCCAATCCATCAAGTTTTCCAATCATTTTATGGCACTTAAAACAGTAGATAGTTAAAAATTAATTTTTTTGACATTTTTTAAATGGGATAGAATTACCAATCTCAATGGAACGGGATGCCGCTTCCAAACCCACCCTGTCCTGCATTATTGTTCCATATCCGTCCTGCCTTAATTGTTATAAACCAAAATCTACTTCGCTTATACTAAAATTAATTATTTTTATTTAAATATAAATAATAAATAAATTTTATATTTTACTATAATTATATATATATATATATTCATGGGTATGTTAGATATTTTATAATACATAAGAGATATTTAAATAATTTTATACTATGATGAAGGTAGAACGGGTTTAAACAACCGTTTTTCAAACCAGCTCCAAAACTCTATCAAGTTTCAGTTTTTTTCCTAAACTTGTCCTTAACCCGGCCATTTATATACCTGCCAAACCCATTCTACTAAAGGTGGGTAACCCAAAAAGAAACCCGCCCATCAACATTGTTAGAACTTACTGTTCTAGTAACAAAAGTGATGGGAAAACCTGATGGAATTTAGGTCAAGTATTACAATTTGGGCCAGGACATAATTAGAAATGGCAAGTAGGAGGCCATCTGGGGCGCTCCATGGACCTAGTCATATTAGCCATCGATCAAGTATGGACCCATAGAGTTAGCTCAGACCAGCTTCCCGATTAGATGGATTTGTGTGTATGTGTGTGAGAGAGAGACAGAGATAGGGACATACTAGCTGCAATCAGTGTTAGGATCGATGGTGAAGCCGAAGGAGACTCCACAGAAACCAGGCAAGGTAGCTATGGCAGTGGCATTAGGATTGTAGGAAGTAATAAGGCCCATTACGCATTGGCACACCAATCGCCGATTGTCGATAGATTCAGCAATACCATCCAAGCTCATCATGGCATCACAGCATGGGGATCCAGGAATAGGGTCTGGTGTTCCGTAGGTGACAAACGTGGAGCAGGCAGAGATGAGAGCTGTCACGGTGGTGCAGTCTCCCTCAGCCCATACAGCCGTGGCCCACAATAGCAACGTCAACACTCCGATCATCACCACTGCCCTCCGACAACCCATTTCGTCGAGTTTCCTTATACAAGTCACCTCTCTAATTGGTTTCCTCGGTGCAAACATGGAAATCTTATAGTGTCCATGGGGTTGGGTTGGTGTGCAGTGACAAACGTGTGCTGTTCATAAAAGTTGCATGAGTTTCTTCTAGCCCTGCAAATATGCTGGACGTCCACCCAAATGAGCCCAGCCCATCTTTTTAACTAAGTCAGCAAATAACCTTGAAAGATATTTTGCAAAGTTTGAGCAATTCGGTGTCGTGGTGTAGTTGGTTATCACGTCAGTCTAACACACTGAAGGTCTCCGGTTCGAGTCCGGGCGACGCCAATGTGACTTTTAAATTTTTTTTCTCCATTTTATATGTAAATCCAGTCTAGAAGTAGTAGATTACAAACACTGCTGCTGATGCCCAAGGAACAAACTCAGTGAAGAAACCAAGCTGATCTGCTGATAATACCAATACACACCCACACACACACACACTTCGGAAATCTGGTTCCATGAAAGTGAAGAAACAAATCTCTATTTTATATGTAAATCCAGTGTAGAAGTAGATTATAAACACTGTTGAAGCCCAAGGTACAAGCTCAAAAAGTGAAGAAACCAAACCAGATTCTAAGCTAAAACTATTGCATTTACAAGAGAACAGAAATCTCTAATGGAAATAGGATCAGAAGGTATAGAAGCCCACTACTGAGAGAGGAGAAGGAAAGGCACATCCTAAGAGGAGTATCAAGATCAATCGCACTTCCATTTGGATGTGGGGACGCAGCTCAGGTAGTGACACCAGTGGCAATGATCATTTCCGTTCACTCCCCGAAACAGCATTACTAATCCTACCGTAAACCTGCATTTTTTTGTTATCGTATTAGCTTTCATCACAATTAGCTTCAAAAACACTCAGTATACAATAATAAATCACCACAATTATCTCATAACGACATAAGATGGTAATAAAATAAACTGAAACCACTTCTAATGCAATCAGTTACAATTGCTAAGAAAAGCATAATGGAGAGAGGCGAGAGCCCAATTTCCATAATAGTTTCCAGAATCCAAATGCAACCCAAATGAAAACCAAGTGTCAGAACCTCTAAAATATAGTGTCAAAGAGCCAACATGGTTGTATAAGGAGGCATTTTAAACAACATAAAAACTAGATCATCCAAATTTGTTTTCTGCAATATAATTATATCAATATCAATGACAAATTCTTTAGTTGACTCACCCTGCAATCAGTAGAAACAGAGAAACCAACCAAAGCACGTACTGGTAAGCCTTGTATTTGGATTTGACATGAACATCTGCTGGAAGATTCCGACGCTCTATCCAATCATATCGAGGATGGGGCAGCAAAACAAAGCCAATGAGGAAGCCCGTCATGAATCCCCCAATATGTGCAAAATTATCAACATATGGCAAAATTCCAACAGCAAGGTTAATGATAAGAATGACCAGAAGCATTAAGAGTGCCGCAGCCTGAGAGTAACAAATAATAAGAGTAATTAGTGAGGTAAGAAACCAACCCCACCCCCAACACACACACACACACACACACACAAATGTATGTATGTGTGTATCTATCTATCTATATATATATATATATATATATATATTTGGCCAAATCCACTCTTTTTTATTACTATCGGCCCCAGGTGCCCCATCACTACTCGGTCAAATGCAATCTAGACTGTGAACGGCAAATAAATTAGAACTTCAAGGGCGGCTGCAATTGCTAAAACAGCAAATTCTAAGCACTTTTAAGATGCACAATTGATGACTTAGCATTGTTCACCTTGTTCGTATAGATAGTCCAGTTTGTGATAAGTTCTGCAAGCATTGCTCCAAGAAGGCCAAAAAGAGGACCAGAGGCACCAATAGATATATTCTTTTGAATAAATAGAGACGAAAGTATGCTCCCACCAATTCCTGACAAAAGGTAGATAATTCCAATACGAACTGCCAAATTGGAAGCCCACAACAAGATGGTCAGATTCCATTATGATTGTTGATAAATTGACATGTCAACAAATGGAAAAAAAAAAAACTAAATAAAATGGATAAAAATTCAAACATGACAAGAACATTTTGCATTAATGGATAGAATTTTTTTTATCAGTAAGGAGGGGGGCAAACCCAAGGACAAAAGAAGGGATCGGCCACAAATAAAACCTAATATCCGTAATAAAAAATCAACTATATCATTTACATTGATGGATAGAATTTCTCGAATTAAAAATAGTTATTAACTTACTGTTAGCTAATATTTTTCCCTTCTTAAATATTTTTAGAAACCTTTTAGAAAAAGGTTTCGAGCTTCAACAACTTTTGGAAACAGAATAGAGTATGACATACCAAACCCAAACTGCTGTTCAAGGCGAATGCCAATAAAAACCAGGCTCAACATGTTTGCAAGCAGATGGATAACACCAGCATGTAACCAGATAGAACTGATAAGCCTCCATGCTTGATGCTTATCCACCACTTTGTTCCTCTCAAGAGCTCCCAACTTCTCTAATCTTCAAAAATAAAAAACTCTCTTCAGTGCTACTAAATCAAAGTAATATAACAAAAAAATATATTTAAAAAAAAAATCTCAAAGTCCAATAAGAAAAGAAAAGAAACTTCTTGGTTTTAATTCACAATCAATAATCAACACTAAGTGAAACCTAAATAACAAAATCCCAGAAAATACCCACCCCAAAGCATATAATCAAGTCACAAACCCCATAAGAATCACACACCAGATTAACCAATTTTAAGCCAGCTCAACTAAAACCAATAATGTTCTCTAAGAAAAAAACAAACAACCAATGGGCATGGAAGAATTATATATCAATGAAGAAACATTATTTTTTTGGCCAAATACATCAATCAGTCCAAAACCCTAAAAGTCAGATAGAGCAATAAAGAGTAAAATTGAGAGAGACTTCAAAGAATCATTGAGTTGAAAAGGAGATATTCTAGAAAACCAACCAAACTTTCACCCAGAACAAGCAATCAATAAAAAAACAATGAAATAACACTAAGAACCTAAATTCATGGCAGAACACTCCAAATTCACAATTTTTTTTAAAAGAAAAATAAATAAATAAGGGATTAGAAGATGACATCAAACATCAACAGTCGAAAACCCATACACACCAAGCACCCAATTTTGATGCCAGAAAAATCATGAATCACAACTTCCCACAACAAAACAAAGAGCAAAAACGAAGATATGGGTATCGAAGAAGCAATCCTTACGTTGACGAAGAAGGGCCGAATAGAGGATTTTCCCTCAGGGCCTGGAACGAGAACCTCCCAAGAAACCTTGCTACGCACTTCCCTTGGGACCTCGAATTGTTTTTGGGGCAATTGTTGATGTACATAACAACAATAAACATAGCAACGTTGGCCACAACAAACATAGGAATCAACCACGAAGTCCATTGGGTCTCTCTATCCTCTACTACAAACGAAGAAGAGTAATTATTCCCTCTGTTTTTCGCTCCCCTGCTCTCTAAATCTTCCCCTGACATCTTTCTTCTCTCTCCAACTCTATCTATCGTTCTCTTCTCTATCTAAACAAGTGTTAAAATAATGGTGGAGAAGACCAGATGGAGTTGTTGAATGGTTTAATTCGAGAGGAAGATGATCGATGAGAGAGAAACCTGAAATTGGAAGTAGAGAGAGAAGCAGAGGAGTGGGTGCCGTTGTAAGCAGAGGAAACGCCGATGAGGATGAATTTTGTTCGGTGCGGAAGGTACCGGCAGCTTCACAACAATTTTTTAATAATTGTCGCCACGTCAGAAAAACGCGCAATTATGAGTGAAGTGACAGTTATCTTATTTTAAAATTGGTGATGTGGCAAAAAGGTACTCGTTTCTTCAATGTAATACCGTAGGGTGGACAACACTGGATGAAAGCTAGGCGGTGGTTCCTGTACCGACAGTTATTTTTCGCGGTAACTATGAAAGGACGGACCGGGCGGGATGTTAGCGTCTCAAATAAATGGTGAGTTCCAAACCCGGTTCAAACCGGGAACTAAGCCAGTATTGATTTGGTAAAGTTGACAACACTACTAGTATTTAATTACTTACTAATTTTGAAGAACACATAAATGATTCCACAGTTGGCTAAGTTTTTTATTGAATAGTGTTCCGTTTGGTAGAAAAGAAAGAATGAGAGGAAGAAAATAAGGGGGAAAATGGTTAAAGAGTTTTCATTGTTAGTAGGTGCTTGGTAGACATTCTTTAAATGTACATGAAAATGTGTGGGTAGAAGTAACTCAAATTTATTTTTCTGCAAAAGCATCTGTGCTATTTTTTTTAAAAAAAATTACACTTAATATGAATTTGGAAGGATAAATTATAAGTAAATTAAATAGTTTCTACAAATTATAATTAATTTGAAGCGAAAAAAAAAATTACTTTTAGACTATAAATTTTATATTTAAGTTGATGAAAAATGAAGAGAAATATGTGTCTACTAGAAGTTCATTATGTGTTTTCCGTGTCCGAACCCACCTGTATAAGATTAAGACGCTCACTAAATTTCCAACATGCCATGATTTTATGCAGTTGCCATTAAGATTTCATTGAAGAACTTGTTGAGCAGAAAATTGAGAGTACAGTGCTTGTGTCAAGATGTATTCAAAAATCAATTAATTAAATGTATCAAAACTTTAAAATCCGATACATGTCAAACACAATTCATGTTCATGTGGAGCCTGATAATATTTTATGCTAACTGTCACCTACCTAACATGACTAATCTGGGATATATGTACTGAGAGGCATTGTTGTAGGAAATATTAGTCTGAGATGACAGAGCAGTTTCATTCTTTTCACCTCCTGCCTGATGAGATACTCCCAATATGTGATTGATTATATGCATAGTATTTTTATTTTATTTTTGATGAATCGATTAAGAATATTTAAGTCAGCTTACGCTTATATATGCATAGTATTGATTCTTCTATTACCAGCAGTTCTCTTCTTCTCATTATTCCTCATCTTTCAGAAATGGAACAAACATTTTGTATACTTGTTTCAACTAGTTTCATTCAGTAAAAGTTCTATTCAATTAATGAGTGCATTTTCCTGCCCTGTATTCTATTTAATTAATTGTTTATGGGGTATCTCTGTAATATTTATTACAAAAAAAAAGCTATGGTCTTTTCAAAATGTTCTCCACTCACTGACATGCATTATTCAAGGGGGTATATTGTGCAATAAACTTACAAGTAAGAAGTTGTGTATTTTGTTTTCCTTTTTTTTATTTTTTTTATTGTTGCTTTTAGCCACCAAAGCCATCAAAGAGTAGAGTAATAAAAACATTTTATATGAATCTATGGTGGACAGACCAGAAGTGAAGTAGATTATAGGACAATCCATATGACTAATTGCATATTTCATTTTAGATCACACAAACTGCTGCAGCTGCTTATATGTTTCAGCTTGTTAGTAGTAAAAGTAAAATGCAAACTAGCTTCTTATAAAAATTAGGAACAAAATGGTTAATCACTCTTATGTCTCTCATCTCTTCATTTCCTTCCCTTTTGGAAGGAAGTTTCTCATCCCTCCATTTTTCTTCCACTTAAATCCTAAAAACTCCCAGACGAGGGAAAACTGTCCCCCCCCCCCACCCCTTTTTTTTAATCCCTTTCTTGTATTTCTTTCCTCCCACTATTGCCTACAGTTGCTCTGGAATTTGAGCCCGGCGCACACCATGTCATCAAGTAAACGCAGTGTACATGTCCTCCCCATCCTTGCATCGCAAGCCTCTCCACAAGCAAGTTTGATGGCTAGAAAATCACCCCCCTATTTTTCAACACATTATCACCTCATTCATAGATCTATTGAAACCTACATCAGTTCTCAAGCCGAGCAAACACTTCAATGATCCTCTATCCTCTCAAATGGAAGTCGGCTTAAGGGTACAAGAGACCCACCAATAAGGAGGTTGTATCATGCAGATAACTTACCAATTTATCCCCAAACAATGTTTAATTTCTTGCTTCCGTTGCAAACAATATCTATAATGATATAGATAAGAGGAGAGAGAAGGAAATTTGGGAAGCATCCAACAAACTCAACTTGCCTTCATTATGTTGATTCATTCCTCCCATTTCAACCACAAGGAAAAATTGAAAAAAAAAAAATGAGAGAGATTGAGTCACAAAAGCAAAATAAATGCAACAAGGCATTCAACACAAAGTTTGGTTACAACTGCATATCAAACATTCTAACTTACGAAAGGAAATGACAACAAAATTTCAACGCTTTCCACCACCACCTCCAAGCTTGGGGCCCTTTGGTGCAGCACCCTTAGCCATGCTACCCTTGCCTTGAGTTTTTTGTGTCTTGGACATCACCTCAGCTTTCTTGGCCCTCTTTTCATCCTTGGTTTTCTTGATCCTCTCTTTAATCTCACTGCATTAACAGAACAATAAAATTCATCTTAGCAACTGAACTATTGTTACTAATGACTCTACAAATTTAAGATGGCAAGGAAATCATACCGAAGAGCTGCCTCCCGAGCAGCATCCCTAACTTCAGCTTTCTCTGTTCTTTTCTTCTGTATAACCTCCAAAGTAGCACCTACAATAGACCTTGAATAAGGTTTCTTAGTCGTGCGGCGCCGCTTCTTAACAGCTTCTTGGGCAATGTCCTATTAGTGTAAAAGGGTAATAGAACAGATCAAATTGGTCAGCTCCCAAGCAAATGAAATTGTCCTGTGAATAAAGTGAAATGAGTTCCCCAATAGAAAGCCCCAAGTATTATAAATTTTAATCACCTTCTTATGCTGCTTCCTGTACATGGCTGTCCAGGTGAGCTTTGAGGGTTTCAGCCGGTTGTGGAAGTACCTCTTGCATTTGGAATTGGCGAAGAGGAAGACCTAATTGATTGACCAAAAAGTTACTAATTTTCAATAAATGGAATACACATAAACTAACCCCAATGGCACAGATAATTTAATAACACGTGCCATTCAAAGAACAAAGCTTCGCTCCAAACTTGGTAGGTGGAACTTCCTCCAACCCACATACGTGTCACAACCTTAGTGAACCACATGTGCAATACACATGTACTTTTTGATTTATTTAATTTTTATTTTTTTTATTAAAATTAAATAGTTACACGATATACATGTGAGTGCATGCGTGGCCCACTAAGATTGTGACATGTATGTGAGTAGGAGGAGGTTCCTCCTACCTAGTTTGGAGCCAAGCATTAGTCCCCATTCAAATACTAAAAAGCTTGAGATAATAAGTGAATCATACCTGGGAGTCCGAACGAACAAATCTAATACCTCTGCCAGGGTATATCTTGGCCCCACTGAAGCGGCAGAGTTCAGTCCTGAAATCCCCAACTTTTAGCAGCAAATACAAGATTTAGCGAGAACCAATGCAAGGGCATTGATCTCTAATATATAACTATTTCACACTAACTGAAACATGAGGCAAATTCTGTCAATCGTGTAAATGAATTTATAAGACATGCTACCATCACAAGTTCCAGGATCTTCAATTGATAAAAGGGATCATCAACACAAGTATAAGGTAATATTATCAATTTCTCATTGCAGTGATTACAACAGAGTATAAATCCCCACATAGCTCCCTGTAATCTGTGAAGTTACTAAATTCACCCATGTTTTTTATTCACTAAAACAGAAAACAGGGTGGTTAACCAAAACACTAGACCAAGAAGACAGGTTATTGTAGTGGGCTTTCCCAAATGAACTGATAGCGAAGAATCCGTTATATACATGCTCAAATTTGCAGGGATAAAAAACATTGATGAGAAAAATATTAACCCACTACCCTACCACAAAAGGCAATCAAAATTTTGAAGAGCCAAGTGAAGAAATGGTGCTCAAGCTTTGTTCAGCTGAACTTGAACAAGTTTGAGCTCAGTAGGAACTTTTTAGCTAGGGTTTGGCTACCTCCCAAATGGGTAAAGTACAATTTGTAACATTTGTCAAAACTAATACTAACATTTTTAATGTCTAGGTTACTTGAAAAGAACACATTAGGATGCAACATGGAATATCAATGGTCCCATTCTTTATGTATGGCATATTAAGTAATGAAATTCATCAGCCAAATGAGACCATTACAGAAATGAGGAACTGTAACCAGTTGACCAGACGTCCACAGCATATGGAACAGACTCGACTTTCAGATGCCAAACCTCATGTTAATGCTCCTACCTCTTAGTCACATTTAGCAATTTTAAAATGATCCCTATATCTATATAAAATCAACACAATAAACTCTATCCATACATATATATATATATAGCTGCAGAGAATTTGATACCTAGATCACTAAGAAGCAACAGAAACCAAATAGAAATCAACGGAACAAGCAAGCAGACGCATTACCATTAATCACCTACATCTAATCAAATGTAATAACCAATGCACTATCTGTTCGGAAGCTAAGAAATTTGGGAAAAGATGATAAATTTAAGTTGAATCTGGGGTTCTCCATTAAGCTTTCATATCTTTTAAACCAGACAAAAAAACTAAACTTAAATGCAAAATTTCATCTTTACAAGTCCATCTTTTCAGCAGCCAAACAGAGGATAAAGGTCATGATTCAAAAAACCCAGAAAATATTTTAATATGGCAGAGAAATAAAGACAATTAATGAAGTAGGAGCAAAAAATAAGGTGAAGAACGTACTTGAGAACCATGGCGGCCGCTGCTAATCCTCTTGCAGTAGAAACCCTAGAATAAGAAAGTGTCGACCAATATTTAGTCGCGTCTATGTACAACGTCTTAATAACTTTATATTATTACGAACTCCCCCAACTTTCTCGCAATAACATTACCGTTTGGGAAGTTTTAGAGAAAATAAATTAAGTTAAATTATACTATTTTTTTTATAATTGTAAATAATATTTTTTTATTTTTAAAATTATACTACATCTTTTGTTAGAGGTATCACATTTACGGCATCGACAAGAAAAGATAAATTTTCTGAAGTACCTTTATTTTTTATTCGATGAGATTTATTATGTCACATTGGTTTAGGAGTGACAATTTATCCTATCTCATTCCGTTTCTAATAAGACAAGTATAAACTGCTTATAAATGAGGTCGGAATAGAATTAGAGCGTGATTTTTAAAATCTCATCAGTTCAGGATAATTCGAAAAATGATCACCCCGTCCCGACTCTGTCCCGTTTTTATGTTAAATTTTTTTATTTATTCTTATATACATTATTTTTATTAATAAATAATATTATATAAAATTAGTTTTAAAATTTTTCATATCATACTTATATATATTTTTTTTTATATTAATTACTTTGGTAAAAAAATTTAATTTATTTGTCAAAATAAAAATTTTAATTTATTTAAAAAATATATACAGAAGAGTTCAAAACGAGACGAAATCAAGTCAGGTGAAATAAATGGAATAAGAATAGAAATAAAATTTTAAACAAGGTAAAACAAAATAATTGATGACGAAAAATATAAATAGAATCGTATGAAAAAGAAGTCACCCGACCGTTATCATTCTTACACTGATTATAACCAAGATGGAAAGTCAGAAAACTTTTCTCTATAACTCATTTTTTCTCATTAAGAAATCATCTCCATATCAGTTTTTTCTTTCTCTAAACCTCAACCAGCAAAAACCCTCCATAATATCACTCACGAGACCACAAAATGGTCAATAAAGAGGATGATGGTAGCGAGGGACTAGCGGAGCTGCGGCCATGACGGGATTGCTTGGTGAAACGGAGAGATGACTGCTAGTGGTGGTTGAGTGGCGGATCGTGGTCTGTGATAGAGGTCATATGAGTGGCGGCGAAGGTGGGCTTGGTTCGATGACGTTACTATGACTGTGAATGGGAGGGGGTGTTTAGAGATGAGGCCACCACCGTGACTGCGTTACTGTGAAGACAATGGTTGGAGTGATGGCGGTGGTGGCTGTCGCTATCTCAATTTCATTATTTACAATACAAACTGATGTGAATCTTCTTCTCAATCTATTTATACAGGAATTCAAAGCATGATTTGGGATTTGGAGATTTTGTATATATGTGAATTTGTGTGTGTACATATAGCTGATTTACAATTAAATTGAGATACGAAATTTGTTTCCGGATTTATTTGTAACGGTATTCATGATAGTGCTCTGTATAGAGTTTATTGTATGTTTATTCATGACAGATTTCGAGATATATATACATACATATATATATATATGTGTGTGTGTGTGATGGACTTGTGATTAAATATATGAAACTTTGAAGATTTGACAATGAAGAATTTATGAGATCATCACCTCTGTGTTCGATTGAAAACTCATAACTCACACACAAACACGTATGAATTTGATTTCATTATATATATACGGATTCCTTTTTATGCATGAAAATCATTTCATATGTTTTTCTTTCGAGGTTGGATTTTATCGAGGGTTTGGGGCTCTGTGAGCGTTAGAGAAGAAGAGTTAGTACAAAGAGCAATAAAATGAGATGCATACAAGAATAGGGAAGAAGATTTGACCCTGTGAAAAGAAGAAAGAGACTTTGACTAATAAGAAGAGTAATTTTCGTATTTTAAAAAGTTAAAATGTTAATGTCATTAATTTCTGTCTGTACTCATTAATGACAGGGGATAATTTTTATTAACATTTAAAATATAATACGTGTAAGTGTAATTTTAAAAATTAAAAAAAAATTTATTTATAATTGTTAAAAATTTTAAGAAAGATTAGTATAATTTATTATAAATAAATAAATAAAATAATAATTTATAATATAAAAAAGCGAATAAAAGGAATACAAAATAAATAAATAGGTAAAAGAATAATTTATAATAGAAAAAAAAAAAGCATTAGAGTCTATGATAAATATTGTTGAAAAAGTATAAAAAAGAACAAAAATTAATTAATTAATTAATAATATTACATTATTTTTCATGAGCTTAACTAAATAAACACCAATGACAAGTCTATTAATAAGTTTATTTTAGCTATAAAAAAAAATGTGAGTCGACTGCATTAGTTAATTCTAATTTATTATATCCAAACAATTATTTTCAAATTAAATCTCTAATTTTTTCCCTCAAACACAATAAGTTAATATAGTTAATAAAACAATGGACTCTTGAGTATTAAAATATAATTTACTTTCATTAAAGTAATTTATAACCATGTGAGCAATTGATACTCTTTCTGCTAAAGTCATATTTCTTTTATTAACAATATGTTAGAATAAAATAATTAATTAAGACTAGTTTAATTTGTCATTTATGCATTCTCATTATAGGAATCACAACAAGACGGGTTTAAGCTGAGAGACCCATTCTCTAATCTCGTCTTAGAAAAAAAAGATTTTTTCTAATTTTATTTAAATCTTGCAATAGGCAGGGAGGAGGTAGGTTATCATCAAAGTCCCAATTCATTTTTAAACTTTTATTTACTCATTTATTTTATTAAATTAATTGTAATTAACACATTTCAAGCAAAACGTTACTTGTTTTAAAGTAAGAAATATGCATGTCAATAAAAAATTAAAATAATATTTTTTTTCAAACATAAAATTTTATTAAGTTTGTCTAAACTTCTACCATGAGTGACTAACAAATATCATCATAAAAATTGATTATGTAAAACAAATTTTTTTTATTATTTTATTTTATATAATCGGAGCGTGGTCGGGTGGGGTGCTTTCATCCCAAACTCGCATGAGGTGAACATAACTTTTTCCAAATCTGTCCCATTAGGGGTGGGTTATGACAGGTTCCTAATGATGCGGGTTAAATAGTCATCCCAATCACAGGTTCAAGTCTCACTCAGTTTCATTAGATGGCATGTGAACATTTATTTTCATTCAGGTGTGGGTTGGGTTGGGTTGGATTGTCTATTTAGAACCCATATTTGAATGACTCTTATTGTTATTAGATTATGTAATCTTTTGTTACTATTCAATTGACTGTAATACATGAATTGTAATATCTCATCACTTTCATGAAAAATAATATATAATAAAACTTTAATTCAAAATGTAATATTAAAGTTAATATATTTTTTGAATTGTATTTCTTTTAAAATAAATTTTAATTTCGTTAAGAATTAAAATCTTATTCAAGTGATATAAATATTCATCTTCTATATAATTAGTGTAAGTTGAATTATCCTTTTCTATCTTCATTATATAAAAAGGAAAAAAAGAAAAATAACTTTCATTAATGCACAACTATGAATGCAGTTGGTGCTATAAATTGGTACCTAAAACTAAGAAACTACAGACTGGATGCCTGTCATGGTAGTCGTGGGGTTGATAGTGCACTCAAAGTGGCTATGAAAAGGCAGTTGGTATTTAATAAAATTTAATGAAAGAAATTGGTGTAGTTATATTGATATAATAATGTTTGAATAAGGCAAGTGACATTTATATACTCCATATTAATTCCAAGAGATGAATTAGTTAGTCATGACACTTCTTGAAAAATACTTATTTAGTGAGAGATTTTAAATTCGACTTGTATTATTTTTAAGAGTTAATTATCTCTCACTTCAGTAAAAATAATGTGACATATATATGGCACATCAATTATTTTTGAGCAGATGTTATCAAGTATTTTTCAAAATCTTTTGCAGGTTACATCACGAGACGTTCTTATCAGATTTTGATTGAATTCGATTTATTTATTTTGAATATAACATAAAAAAATTAATTGATAATCTAACTATATATTTTACTCAGTTAAATAAATCAAATATTAATTAAACTGATTCGATCGGTTAACGATACAATTCTATTATATATACTATGTATATTAATTTATTATATTACATTAAATTTGTATAATATATTAAATTTTAAATAATATAAGACTTTATTAAGTTGAGTTAGAATTTCTATATTTTAAATTTTACATATTATGTAAAATTATATCATAACCTAATATATATTAAAATTTATAATATTTAATCCAATTCAATGATTAACAAATTTGGATTTGAATTATGAATTTATAGATCATTTGAAGCATAAGTTTTATTCTAGCAAATATAATTTGAATCACACCTAAATTAATTCGAATTTGATTCAGTTCTTAGACTTAACATTGTAACTTGTGTTTTACTAAAATTTTGAAAAATTCTTCCAATTTCATACAGAGTTATATATATAAACACACACACACACACACACACACACATACATTTAATGTTGGAAAAATGTGAATGTATGCACATATTATATACACTCATATCTTGAATTTTGAAGTAATTAAGACATTAACGGTTTTTAACACTTCCAATATTTTGCTTTTTGGCAAATAATAATGAATTTGCATACGTAGATGTCCTTTAAATTAAAACACAATTAATCATATTTACTTCAAATAATTTGATCGTGAAACAAAATTTAGAATATTAATAAATATGTACGAGACAGAATCTTTCATTTTAATGTAGATTTTCCCATTTTATATTCTCTTATTTCTATCAAAAATAGCTTCCCATAAATGCTATGGGAGAGGAGAGTGTTTTGTAATGCTATGAGAATGGTAGTAATAGGTTCATGGCTTTCAACATCCTCCATTTTTCATCACCAATAAATTAATTTATCAAAAATATTCTCTCCTTTTTTTTTTCTTTTTCAAATTAAGATTCTAAAGTTTATTTAGTTGTTCAATTATTTGTCTTTGATTGCATTATATACTTCTTATTGCCCAAAATTTAAGAGTAATATGAGAACATCCTTACTGTAATAACTCTAATTAATTCACAAATTTCCGTATCTTATTTTACACGCGAAATTTCATTTCATTAGTTTTACGACTTTCAGCAGTTAACCCGATTCACCGATCATGTGCCTTTATGTCCATCCATATCGAAGAAAACTCATCACCCCTTCCCTGGGACATGATATTTAAGATGATCGATGAATCTAAAAATGCAATTCCAAATTCTAAAATATTTAATTAAATTTGATATTATTTAATTTGTAATACATGATTTGTAGATTACATGTTAGTTATAAGATGAAAATTATTAGAAAGATAAGAAGTCCTAAATTTTTCCTCTTAGAAGGAATAAAATATATAGATTAACAAGAAAAAATAAAAGCATGTTGAAATACAATTAATCATCCTATAATTAATATTTAATAAGTTATTAATTTTTAATAATTAATAAGTTTTTAAGGAACTGACTTGATTTTATAATAAATAATTAATAATTCAATTACTTAATAATTATTTTATTTAAAATCTTTTATAATATTAATTATTATAGAGATAAAATAATTATATATATATATATCATTTATGATATGTTTGATAATTATATTTGTAAATTATACTTTAATTGAAATGAAAAATACTATAAGTGAAAAAAATTATGACATAAATAAGCGAAAAAAACATAACTTCTTTAATTTAAAAGGATATTAAAATTTTGTGTATGTCTTAAATTGAATATTATATTTCTTATTTATAAAATATCAAAATATTATTAAAAATTACATATAAAGTCTTTTATTTTATTTTTATCAAAATTCATATATATATAATATTTTTTATTAATAAAAGTATAAAAAAATATTAATTAAAAATTTTAATAATTAAAATTTTTTATTTTTTATATATCTATTAATAGAAAATTGACTGCAAATATTTATTCTTAATTATTAGAAAAAAGAAAACAAAGGTGTGGTTAGAATAATTTGGAGGGAGTGTTCCCATTTCAAGAGAGGTAGAGCTCCCCTATTTTTTTATTTTATTTTTTATACAATGCTGCAGGGAAGAAAAATTAAATTCATGCCTAATATTTTTGTTTAATTTTTAATACTTGAAAAAAGTACTAAATCATAACTTGTACTTTTTCTTTTTTAAATCTTGGTGGGGATAGGGTGGAACCTATCATCATGGTCCCACTAGCTGTCCCAGTCCGGGCACATCCATTTGTGATTTTGTGTGACTTTATTGGTTAAAAAATAATAAAGTGTAACAATTTCAAATTTCGTGGATGTAGCCGAGTACCGCCGACCAAGAAGTAGCCAATGAGTCAACCGGTGAATTCACACGCGCGATTGCACGTGACGGAAAATCAGCGTGGCGGACAGCTCGAACGCAATTTTCCCTAAAGGCACTCCTCTTCTCCCGCTAGGATCCCCTCCCCCTCGCTCCTCTCTACATATATTGTTCAGAAAGAGACAGTGTGAAGAATTTCACGGACGCCATTGAAATCAACAAGTGATTCTTCTCAAAAGCCAGACTGTTTTTAGGGTTTCGGTTTCTTCAACGAGAATTGAAAAAAGTTTAAAAAATTCAACAATTGCCATTGGCCAACGTGCGGAAATTCAAATCATTGTAAGTCAGCTCTAAATCTTCAAAGGACTAGTTTTCTAATCTGAAATTATATATATATATATATATATATCATCGCTCAGTGTATCACTCTCTACGTATCTCAATATTATAAAGGGCGAACTTAGGGACGAGAGAGGTCCACAAATCTGTAACTTTTTATCAACTCTCTCTCTCTCTCCTATCTCTCTAAGCACTGTTTTTTTACTGTTGTTACTGTCGAATTTAAAAAGTACCCTTTTTATCCGTACCGGGTTTGGTTCTATCATCTCAGATAGATAGATACATATAGAGAGAGTGTGTGACAGAGAGAGAGTGAGTCAACTGGCCTTTTTCTCTATTTTGGCAGTATGTATTTTTTTGTAAGGTATAGAAAAGTCCACAAATCTAAAACCTGCGAAAAGTCCTCAACACAGTCTGAATATGAATATACATGGACCTATTAGCGTTTTATCTTACACTTTATTGTGCTTCTCTTTTTTTTTTTTTTTTTCTGCCATTTATTTTTTAACCCTTTCGTTTTCTCCTATTTGGGCCCTTTTCAGTGATGACAACGGAACAGTCAAACGATATCACTGATTGAAGAACTAGGGTTTTCTTATTTTCCTTTTCTTTTAAGAGACATAAATTGGAGAGAAAAGTGTTGAGCAGCAATAAGGGTTTTTGGTTGTTTTCTACCAGCCTGGTTGTTTCTAATTAAATTTTGTGGGTTTTGGTTGGTGAGTTGGTCATCGTGTTGTATGAATGCAATGGGTTGTCAGTTGGTGAAAGAAATTGATTCGGTGAATGCTTTGGTGGTAGTCATAGTCGTGTAGATCAATCTGAAAGCACTTGGAGATGTCAAAGAGAAGAGTTGATAGTGGAAAGAGAATCTAAAGAGACCCATTTTTTAAAGTGACAGTGCTAGAAAGATAGTCAGATAGAGAGTGTAGTTTTCCCTACTCCTTGATGAGTTTTGGGGGTTTCATTGGCCGTCGTGGTGGTGGTGGTGGTGGTGATTGCAGTGGGGGTGCAAAAATGATGGCTGATGCCCCTTACAGCAACATGACCACTGCTGCCATGGCTCAGCCACAACTGGTCACTCCTTCCCATTGCCCAACCTATGTTCGATTCTCCTGCCCTCTCTCTTGCACTTGTACGTCTCATCTCTCTCCCTATATATATGAACACGCGCATCAATATTTGTTGATTTTTCTTAAGTCCTTGTATCTTTATGTTTTCTTCATTTTGTTGTATCATTTTTTTCTTTTTTGTTTTCTTTGTGATTTTAATTGATTCATTTTTATTGGGTCTTTGTGCAGAAACCCAAGATGGAGGGTCACAGTGAGATGGGTCTGATAGGGGAAAATTATGACCCTGGTCTAATGGGGAGGGTTAGGGAAGGTGAATATGAAAGTAGGTCCGGCAGTGACAACTTGGAAGGTGCATCGGGTGATGATCAGGAAGCCACAGGCAATAGACGGCCGAGGAAAAAGAAATACCACCGACACACCCCGTATCAAATACAAGAGCTCGAAGCGTAAAAATTGTCACATTTGTTCAAAATATTATTATTTTATCTCTTTTTTTTCATTGAAATTGAGGGATTTGATAACGAGGATTGTTTTTTCTTTATTGTAATAGTTGCTTCAATCAGAATCCTCATCCCTGTGAGAAAACAAGGCTGGAAATCGGCAAGAAGCTATCCCTGGAGAGCAAGCAAGTCAAGTTTTGGTTTCAAAACCGAAGAACCCAAATGAAGGTAATTTGGTATATGGCCTCTCTTTACTGATTCCCTTCTATTTTTCTTGTGTAGTTTTGGTACATGGACTAATGGAACTAAAATTAATCAATTGAATCAGACCCAATTGGAGCGCCATGAGAATTTAATTCTTAGACAAGAAAATGATAAGCTCCGAGTTGAGAATATTGCAATTAAGGATGCCATGAGGAACCCAATTTGCAGCAGTTGCGGTGGCCCTGCAATTCTGGGTGAGATATCTATTGAGGAGCACCAACTTAGATTTGAGAATGCCCGATTAACGGATCAACTAAATAGGATACGTGCCTTAGGGAACAAATTCTTGGGCGGGCCAATATCTGCTGGCTCCATTCATCCTGTTATGTCAAACTCTAGTTTGGAACTTGCGGTAGGAAGAAATGGCTTTGGTGGTCTAAGCACAGTAGACACCACATTGCCAATGGGACTTGACCATTTTGGTAATGGGGCTTCAAATGCTTTGCCTGTTATGCCTTCAACCAGAAAAACATTTGGTACAACTAGCATTAATATACCATTTGAGAAATCTATGTTTCTAGAGCTTGCGTTGGCTGCCATGGACGAGTTGGTAAAGCTGTCTCAGATTGATAATCCCCTCTGGGTTAGAAGCATGGATGGAGCAAGGGAAGCATTGAACCATGATGAATACTCGCGAACATTTCCTCCTTGTATTGACATGAAACCTAATGGTTTGGTAACTACTGCAACGAGGGCAACTGGTATGGTAATCATCAATAGTTTGGCTCTTGTGGAGACACTAATGGATGTGGTAAGTTGTTCAATCCTTTATGATTTTATTGAAACACTTATTTGCTTCAACAAATTTTACATAGTTTTTTATAATCTTTCTATAGAATTGTATGCGGAATTTTTTTAATTATCATATCATCAGTGTTCTAAAAAGCTTTACCAAGGCTTGCCTAGAAGATAAGCATCCCCAAAACACCTTGAAGCTTGGGGAAAAAAAACAGTTGTCCTAAGAAGCATGCACTTCAAAATCAATGGCATTCAAAGACAACATTTTGAACACTTTTTGTGCATTCAAAAATGACTATATAACTTTGGAGGATTCAGAAAAATTTGAAAGAATATAAACACTTGCCTCGTAAAGATTGAGAGTTATTTCAACAATAATACTTGAACCTAGTTACTGACCATTTGATAATTGAACCAATTGCATGAAACTTCTTTGATTTGAATAACTCCTCCTTAAACTGGTAATTAAGTGATAATTCGTCTAAGTTTGAAACCAGTGCACAGTTGATATGTTGGAATGAGCTGACATTGCAGTCCAAATTTTCTCCATGCTTCTTTTTTGAATCATATTTTGAATATATTGTTTGAGATGATCTTTAATTTGATTTAGTTCTTCCATCTTTGCACGAGAAGTTTCTTGATAAATTACTACACTTAAAGGGTTGCCAATCAATGTATTCTCATTAGGGAGTACATACCCTAAACTTGAAGTCAAGTAAACATCATCCGGATATTCATAAAGGATTGATGGTAGATTCCAATCTAAGACTTCCACATGTTAATGGATTTTTTTCCCTTCCCTAATAAGCATCAAAGAGAGGGAGGGAATTAGGAAAACTGTTATACAGTGAGTTTTTATACATAAAATATCTTAAAGAGGAAAAATAGTCAAACATATAATATTTTCTTATAATTTTGAAATTATAATTGTGACGTAAATTTCAAAATACTGAAACTTTTCCTTTTTTGACTAATAAAATTTTTTATTTTTTTAATAAAAAAATTTAAGTCTAAAAAAAGCTTAAACCTCAACACCATGAATCTTATGCTTCACCATGTAAAGGTTCAAGTGCCTTAATTTACGTTTTTGCCTTTCAAAACACTGCTTATTACACATCATTTATTATCTAATATATTTATTGAATTTTGAATCGTAAAATGTTTGATATTTATCTATGATAGCAAATTTCTATGCTTAATTTCCTCTATGCAGAATCAATGGGTAGAAACCTTCTCATGCATGATTGGTAGAACCTCTACTATCGATGTGATTTCCAGTGGCATGGGAGGGACTAGAAGTGGTGCTCTGCAACTAGTATGTTCTCATTTTATATATTTATTTATTTTTCCTTCTGCAATCAGATTTATTTTCCTTAGCTGCAAAGCTGAAACTCATGAAGATCCTACTTTCTAGATGCATGCAGAGCTCCAAGTTCTTTCACCATTGGTCCCTGCTCATCAAATGAAGTTTCTCCGGTTCTGCAAGCAGCATGCGGAGGGTGTCTGGGCTGTGGTTGATGTGTCTGTTGACGTCATCGGAGAAGGTTCAAATGCACACGCATTTGTGAATTGCAGGAGGCTCCCTTCTGGCTGTGTTGTGCAAGATATGCCCAATGGGTATTCTAAGGTAATTACTAATGTAGATTCTGCATATGTTCACCTACATCTTTACATGCACCTCTACTAGTTTCTTAATATTTGTTGTTTGGGATTTTTCGCTTTTTAGGTCAAATGAGTTTGTTGTAATAACTGCAGTTTTTTAGCTGAGTGGGAATTCATCAAGGTCAAATTATGGGCATTTGGACTCCCAACCCTCCTTGGCTTGTGTTTCCAGAAACTTATTTTTGCTATTATTACTCACCAAAGCTATAATATCTTTAAAACAGTTGTTTTTAGTAGTACTTTACCTAAGAATCTGAACCTTATTTTATTATTTTACTGATACAGATGTCTTCCCAAGTTTAAACTATTGTTTAATCTTCAAAATTTCAAACTAGGGTTTAGTGTCCACTGTCTGCTTATATTTAACATAAGATTGAGGGTATCCACTGATCTACACTATAATATTAGTGGTAACCTTTACTTCCATGTCCTTTTCTAGAGTATATTAATATTATAAATTTTGTTTGAAGGTAAAAGCATTGGAATTTTCAGCTTTTGCCGTATGAATTATTAATTTGATGCTTCTATTATGCTGATCTCTCTCTATCTCTCTCTCTCTCTCAAATGTTTTTTGTTTGTTTATTATCCACGAGGCTATATGACCTGGATAGTCTCATATGCCATTCTTCAAGTCTAAATAATGTGACAACGGTATCAGCCTATTGCTCTATCTTAAAATTTCTATCCTCCTTCATTTAAAAAAACATAAAATACTTGTTGTCAAGCTTTCATAAATGCAGCTGTTTTGTTATTGAATGGGAAGCATTTTGTTCCTATCTTCTTAACATCCCTTTATGTTTACTTCATTCTGTCTTTCACGTAAAATCTGATTTTGGAATAACTATGTACGTATATAAACCCCCCCCCCCCCCCCCCCCAACCCAAATAAAAAAAAGTCTGGCATGTATATATATCCACGATTTTATGCAAAATCTGTTATTAGTATTTATCGGTTATTTAGTTGTTAAAAATCTCTTGCATGGCAGCAACTCACTGAAAGTGCTTTGGAAAAAAAAGTTGAGTTTTTCTTTAAAATAAAAATGAACCTAAAAGGCTGTTTGGTAACTTCCCGCACTGGTCCATGGTCCATTTGAGTATACTCAGATCTGCCCTTGCAATTAGGGAGGGTAGAAATCAACTCATAATCTGTTGGCAAAATTTACCACTCAGACTGAGTTTCTTGAAAATTCCTGTGCCCTACAGCTGCCTTTATGGAATTGACTTTTAAGTAAATGGACTGGGTCCATTCTCAGCTAAGTGGATATTTCAGCCACCGAAATAAGCCCAATCTTTTTTCTCATAAGTAGTTTAGTTCTCATAGATGCTGGCTGGGTGCATGATAGCACATTATCCGATGTTCATTGCTGCAAATAATAAGCGGCACACTTAGTAATTGTAGAAAGTGAATTGCAGGTCTCCTGGGTTGAACATTTGCAATATGATGAGAGTGCCGTCCACCAACTCTACCGACCATTACTCAGCTCTGGCATGGGCTTTGGTGCCCAAAGGTGGGTTGCCACTCTACAACGGCAATGTGAGTGCTTGGCTGTCATGATGTCCCCTATTGTTCCTGGTGAAGATCACACAGGTTTGTCCTTTGTTAGATCGTTCAATTTTTTTTTTCTGATAATAGAACTGGAGTTTGATACAGTTACATGTACAACAGCAATTACTGCCAGTGGTAGGAGAAGCATTTTGAAGCTGGCTCAGCGCATGACTCGTAACTTCTGTGCTGGGGTTTGTGCAACTGTGCACAACTGGGAGGTCCTCCAAATCGGAAATCTGGGTGAAGGTGCAAAGTTGATGACACGGAAGAATGTGGATGACCCTGGTGAGCCGGCTGGGGTTGTGTTGAGTGCCACAACATCTGTTTGGATGCCCATATCAAGGCAGCATCTGTTTGATTTCTTGCGAAATGAACAGCTGAGGAATGAGTGGGACATTCTATCCCATGGTGGGCCAATGCAAGAGGTGATCCATATTGCTAAGGGCCAGGATAGTGGGAATTGTGTTTCACTTCTTCGTGCTAGCGTGAGTCATTCTACTGTATCACATTATTTTTGCCTGTCACTACTGAGTATTGACAATGATTGAGTTTGTTTTTGTTTTTCTTTGGCCTTATTTTTGACCTTTAATACTTCCTCTCATGCGACCTTGCAGGGTGCTCCAGTTAATACAAACCAGAGCAGCATGCTGATATTGCAAGAGACATGGACGGATGCATCGGGGTCACTCATAGCGTATGCAGCAGTCGACATACCAGCGATACAGGTGGTGATAAATGGGGGTGATTCTGGCTGTGTGGCTCTCCTGCCATCAGGATTTGCAATCGTTCCAGATGGTTCTCCCGAATCTGCTCCTTTGGTCAAGGAAGGTAGTGGTGGCGGGGGTGGTGGGTCGCTACTGACCCTGGGGTTCCAGATATTGGTGAATGACCTTCCTACAGCCAAGCTCACAATGGAATCGGTCGAAACAGTGAATGATCTGATCTCGAAACAAATTCAAAGAATCAAAGCTGCTCTTCGCTGCCATCAAACATAGCAAGAGTGATGGGTCACTGTTCTGCATGGCTTAAACTGCATTTGTTTCAACTTTTTTTTGTTTTTGCTTTTGGAAACAATATTATGTAGAGATGAATATGTAAAAGAAAAGGGAGGGAAAGGAAAGAAGCTTGAGATGAACATTCACACAAAAGGGATTTTGAGTCAAGAACGAACCGAGTGTGTTATTTACACAAGATTACTTTGATTGCTACCTAGCAGGGTTGTGTTCTGAACTTAGCAACAGGAAAAGGGTAAGGGTGGTGGTGGTGGTGGTGGTGGTTCGGGTATTGACTCAATCGACCCGTGAGATCAACTCAGCGCTCAATAGTTAATTTGTGTTTGTGGGTTATTTGTCAACAGGCACTTTCTATCTGGAATGCAGGTTTTTTTTGTACTGATTAGTGTTAAAATTTTCTTTTTCTTTTTTAATTTTATTTAAGGTTGTTTTGTGTTAGATCAAAACCTTACATGCCCTTCTTTCTGTATTTTGCTTTTCCATCAATTTTCTTTAATTTTATGTGTGCTTGAACTTGAAGTTGAATTTGGACTTGGTTCTTTACTTGGTGATTTTAAGCGTCTGTCTAAGAAATGTTAGAAATGATTCAATAAAAAAATATAAATAAAATAATTTTAAATTTTTTAATATTTGATAAATATCTTTTATTCTATCCGGTTTGCATTTATTCTTAAAATATGTTTATAATTTGAATAAAATTAGATCACAGGAAGATTGATTTTTGCAAAATGCGACAAATTCGGGTTGACCCATTTTAAAAATTCTCAATAGACTCGAAGATTAAGAGATCATCCGATTCTATTATATTAGACAAACAAAAGTTTTAGAAGGAAAAAAAATGTCATGATAAACTTTTGTTTTGGATAGTGATCCAGATATAAGTTTTTAAAAACTTTGTAATTAATTTTTTAAAAATTATAAAAATATATTTAGATATGGTAATTTAAATTATAAAAATTAAAATTAATAATTTGTCAAACACGTTTCTCAAGTTTAAAATTAAGCTTTTTTTTAATTTTTTTTTATTTATTAAAATTTTCGCCCTTTTGGGCCAGTATTGTTTTCACCAGTCCAAAATTTTAAACCATTGACAGGCCTGCATATGATAATCCAGCTCAGAATTGAGCCTGGCCCCAAATTGCGGTCCACCTGGATTTTTTTTTTTATTTCATTCCACTCCACTACATTTCCTCAATTTACGATAATCCACCATTACCATGTTTACCCTTCCAGCTTTCTCTGTAAAATCAAACTATACCATCATTTTCGAACCCTCTTCGAAACCCTAAACGCCCAACACCCATCGTACAGAATGCATGGATTCTTTGCTTATTCAATTAAAATCTTCAAATTCAAGTCCACAACCTTCAAAACCAGTCCACTGATTCACACGAAACTTCACAATACGCCCACCAATGCATTCACTTCAACAAGACCTATGTCGCAGTCCACCTCCATACCCAAAAAGCTTCAGAGAGTTCGAGACCACGGCTACGATAACTACATGGAGGTCGAGAAGAAAATGCGAAAAGTACTCAAGTTTCAGGACCTCATTCTCACACAACCTAATTCCATCCTCTCCATCTCTCGCCTCGACACCCTTGGTCGCCGCCTCGGATTCAGGCAGTTCGAAGCCGGCCATTTCATCCTCAAATTCCCACATGTCTTCGAGATTTTCGAACACCCGGTTCAGAGAATTCTCTATTGCAGGCTGACCCGAAAAGCCCTCCTCCAAATTGATCAAGAAAATGAAGCCCTTCTTGCCCAAATCCCCGACGCTGTTACCCGTCTCCGGAAACTCATCATGTTGTCGAACACTGGACGTCTTCGGCTCGAACACGTCCGAATTGCACGGAAGGAGTTTGGGTTTCCAGGACGACTTTGAATTCTCGATAATTCTCAAGTACCCACAATTTTTTCGATTGTTTGATGCCAAAGAAACTAGGAATAAGTACATTGAGATTGTGGAGAGAGACCCTAACTTGACTGTGTGCTCTATAGAGAGACTTCGGGAGAAAGAGTATAGAGAGAAGGGAATTGATGCTGAAAATATTCGGTTTTCGTTCATTGTTAATTTCCCACCTGGTTTTAAGATTGGTAAGTATTATAAAATTGCAGTGTGGAAGTGGCAACGGCTTCCATATTGGTCCCCGTATGAAGATGTGTTGGGGTATGATTTGAGGTCGCTAGAGGCACAGAAGCGGATGGAGAAGAGGGCTGTTGCTACAATTCATGAATTGTTGTCTCTGACTGTGGAAAAGAAGATTACTCTGGAGAGGATTGCGCATTTTCGATTGGCAATGAATTTGCCCAAGAAGCTAAAGGAGTTTCTTCTTCAACACCAGGGGATATTTTACATATCGACCAGGGGAAATCACGGGAAGCTTCATACAGTTTTTCTGAGAGAGGCTTATAAGAGAGGGGAATTGATAGAGCCAAATGATTTATATTTAGCAAGAAGAAAGTTGGCGGAGTTGATTTTGTTGAGTCCTAGGAAGGCCAATGTGGATAAGGAGTTGGTAAATTATAGGAGAGATACAGAGAATGATGAAATTGGGGGCATTAAAGGAGACTATGTGGAGAGCAGTTTGGAGCATCAGGACAATGTTCAACGAGATGGGAAGAAAGAAGAGTATTTGGACTCAGATTTGGATTGTGACGTTGACTCTGATTACACAGACGAGGATTATGATTGTGAGGGAAGTGTGGATGCAGGGGATAGTCATGTGACTCACTGACTAAGATAAGTTTGGTGGTTTTTGGGTCACTCTGAAACTTTGCAGTTCTATCATTTCCCACCCTTTTTTTCTTTGAAGCATCTCCGTCATTGCAATTTTACAGAAGTGTTAAAAATATGTGAGGGAGAACCATCTAGCAAATCTTCAATCTTACGAAGTGTATGGAAAGTGCGTGACTTGGATTGACTAATGATGTAAGGCTGGAATAGGAGAAAAATGGGCGTCTTCATGAAGAAAGAGTAAATTAGTCTCTTTTAACAGTGAAGAAGAACCTGGAATTTGAGAGGGATTCTTGAAAGAAGATTTCAATTTAGCTGGAAATGCTGATACCTCAAATGGCCCCAATTTTATTCTTGGTGATCTGAAGTTGCTTATTTTGTGGGAATTAACTGAATTTTTCCATCTGGTCATTAACATGGCTTCTCACTTGTATCAATCCGGGGGAGCTTGAAAGAAAATCTTTCACTGATGTAAGGAAGTTAAAGTTTTCACATGAAGTACCAAACTGTCGAAGAATTATTGCTTTAGGAAGCTGCACATGCATTCATGTAAGTTTTGTTTTTTTTTGGGGTAAGTTCATTCATGTAAGTTACTTGTATTAATTCATTTTTCTTTTTCTTTCTTTGTTTACATAATAATCAGGAGGATAGTTACTGGAAAACACTAATACCCTAATTTTCGTTTTAATATGCAGATTTCAAAACATGGAACAGTTATGTTTCAAAACACTAAATTTAGCGATTCGAGAAAGTTCTTTTAGTTTGTTCCTCAAATTTTCTTTAAGAGAAAATTAATAGGAAAAGAACGACATAAATTGGTCTATTTAGTTCAATACTTTTTCATGTTTTATTCTAATATAATATTCTTTTATAACTATATAGAAAACTTTTGTACTTGAGTAATATTAATTCTTGATACTCATCTTTGGGTGAAAAGAACTACTCCCACAAC
Source organism: Nyssa sinensis (assembly GCA_008638375.1). Lineage (NCBI taxonomy): Eukaryota > Viridiplantae > Streptophyta > Magnoliopsida > Cornales > Nyssaceae > Nyssa > Nyssa sinensis. The sequence continues at coordinate 4,011,593 of CM018041.1, read as the reverse complement.
TAGACCTAGTCCATTGTGTTCCAACTATGTCATCTAAATAAGAATATATATAGCATATGCCATATTGCATTCTCATTCTGCATACTAGAACAATCCATTATCTAGGTAACATTGTTAAGGAGAAACTATGCGAATCTAAAGTGGGCTCTAATACTTCTCTGCTCTAATTTGTATACATTTGATGAAGAGTCGTTGTCAAATAACCACCAGCAGAAACAAATTGTTTTAATTTATAAATTAATTCAACTATCTGAGATATGTGAATCTTCAAGTAGTGTAACCATTTAATAGGTCGCTAGTATCTGGTCTCTGTCTTAGGCTGTTTGAAATCCAGATCAAACAAATTTAGAAACTAAATAATTAAATATTAGCTATAGCTTCATGGGGGTTCAGCTGGATTTGTTAAATTGTAGAGATTAAGAGTTGTGGACAGAATTATGTTATGATCCAAAACGATATTTATTTTTCTTATTGCAAAATCCTAGGAAAATCATTTCTGGTGTAGGATTCAATCAATGTGGGACCTCTGTCGTCTTTTTATCAGGTCTCTCTCTACCAACCAATTTTTCTGACTCTGCATTGCACGATGGATGTCAAGAAGTAGGCCATTATCTCCGCAATAATGAGTGGAATTGCTTTTGAATGAAGACCATAAAAGGTCTACCATTCAAACAGTAAAGAGCCACGTTCAAAGAAGGGCTACTGGTTTGATAATTTGTTTCAAACAAGCCCTGTGTTTTATTTAACTGAATCAAGGGTCAAATTATCACAATCCTATGGTCTTTCAAGTTTATAGTCAATACTAAAGTGTCAAAGGGTATGTGGAGAATCAAATTCAGAACCTACAAGGACCATTGTGAAAGTTTAAATGCATACGGTAAAAGTGAATGCAGTGCATGCCGTGTGTGTGTTTATACTTTTCTTGATAGAGTAAATCTAAAGTCATTGTATTGATGATGAAATACTCCATCTTCAGAAATAGTAATCCATAATTCAATCAATCTGGTTATTGTCTAAGTCTTCACGGCCCCCAGGTATAATATGACTAGCTCAAAACTCAAGTATCTTAACAATTACCGACTCAATATTCAATAAGACTTTTGGAATGAATTTCCAACACTAACTGACTGTGGGAGCAATTTTTCTCACAGTTTACAAACTTTTGTAAAGTCCTATTTTTTAGGTATTAACATCAAGGACCTGAGGTTTTGCCCAATGATAGAACAAATGCTTGTATATCAGCTTTCTAGCTATCAAGCTACGACTTAACATGTGGAACTTGATAACATGCATCAGGCTGTAAAATGAACTTAGTTACTTGAACTCACCTTGCAATTAACTTAGTTGGAGGCTCTTTTGACATTGGCTTGTGAGATAAACTAGTCAAACTGGGTTCAAACTTGGCTCAATAGACACTCCAGGATTGTAAAAAATTAAACTACTCGAGCTTGGCTTTCAATGGCTCCATTAAGGGCTCATTCAAGATCAGTTCGAGAGATGAATAAGCAAAACTTAGACGTATTTTAAAGCTCATCAGTTTTTTGAGATCTGTTTCAGCAACACACTACTCGGTTCTGTTGGCTGGTTTATAGTCCTGAACATGCGCGCTGCATTGGAACAGCATTCTCCAATAGTTTGGGAAAATTATTTATTATGTGCCAGCTTCTTACTTGGTGTACATGATCTTTCCTTTTGTTTTATAATTAAGTATTACATGAATTATTTACAAATATTGTATGTGAATTCTTGCAAATAAACCTAGAATGACCAAGTATGCCTGGATTTTCCCCAACTCAACAGGAACTTCTTTACCAATAAATCTACAATTCAATGCTACCTAATTCAAGTTAGTCATGTTGTGGATCATATTTATACAAGCCCATTAAAATACAGTCTGCACTCAAAAACATTAAATTTTAAATGACTACTTCCATGTGGTTGGTCTTAATGTGGTTCATAAACTTGATAATCCATGTACTATTTGGACTGATCATCTCCCAGATCAAGGCTAATCCATCTCATGGTTGGTTTATTGTCCTCCATTCTGATCTTGTAACTCTTTTCATTTATGTATTCATTTCTGTTTTTTTTTTTACTTTATGTTCATGATAACTACTTCTCCAAGTTTTCATATGAAAGAGGTTTAAGTACCACTTTCTGATAGGCTTTGAATTGATATCTATTTGATGTCAGGTTTATATATTTGTCTAGAGACTAAAGGCTCTGAAGCTTGATTCTTTTTTACGTTCATTTTTTTGCTTTGAGGCTATTTTTTAAAATCTTTCTAGTACGTAATTTGTTGTAGGAATTTCAGGTTCTCCATATGATGTTTTAGAACTTTGAAATTCAAGATCATGTAGATTATGGAGCTTGTTTGAATCAAGTTGAAACAAGATCTTTGATGTAAAAACAAAACTAGCCATGCTTTTGTAGGTTGAATGAGTCTAAGATTTGATTTGCTAATTGTTGAAAGTCAGAGGACTATATTAAAAAAGATAATAATTAGAAAGATTGAGGAGGCCACTTGAGGAACTCTTGAGTCCATTAAGTGTTACATTGAGCAGAGTTCTTTGATATGATGGCATTAGTCACTCAATGGTGTAATAGACTTCGCATGTTTATAGTAACCCTCTAATAATTAATAATGGTGGGAGATTCAAAAAAATTTAATTTATAAAATTATTAGGTATTAAATTTTTTATAATTTTATTAACAAAAACATTTCCTACAATAATACACCCTACACAAAAATAAGTTGCTTCATATATATTTTTTTAAGAATAGTTTAAAAAAAAATTCATGCAAACTAATTATTATGTATACTATGTCATAAAAAAAACTCTTATATCTTTTTTGTTGATCACTTATTGTCTTAATGTTGTTGAGATGGGCAACAAAAAGTGTGAATGTTCATCTGCAAAGATATGAAATATGGGTGAATATTATTAATTATTTTCTATGCATGTCTTTAAGTTTCCATTGTTATATTTAATACTAATATAGTAGGATTTTTTAAACATTATCAATTATTAGGCAATAAATTATTAATTATCCACTATGGAACAAAGTTCGTTCTTCAAAAAACTATCAATTACTAAATATTAATTTATTGAATATTAATTGTTGGAGGATCATTGTACTTTGATTCCTAATTCTATGCTATCTGAATCACTAATCAATCTCATCCATCGTAGCATCCTTATTCTAGCTACTCAATTTTTATATTTGTTGTTTGATTGCCTAGTATCTGATAACATAAAAGTTGAGGTTGGGCATATAGCTGTCATTTTAATTTTTCACTCTAATAAGGAAGTCGATCACAACTCACTTGATCTGTCCTGCTACCCTTCTCTGTTTGAATTCCATCAACTGGAGAATGATGAATCCAGATAGAAAAATGATTGCTATTTTTGTATCTTTTAAAAAAAGGGCAGTCCCAGTACACGAGGCTCCTACCATCGCGGGGTATGGGGAGGGTTAAATGTACGTGACCTTACCCCTTGCAAGTGGAGAGGTTGTTTCTACGACTCAAACGCGTGACCTCCAAGTCACAATGGAGCAACTTGGCCATTGTGCCAAGGCCTGCCCTCTTACTTATGTTTCTATGTACTATTTTAATCAAAATGTCTTCCATACATTTTCTCCTAGTCTAATTGATATAATCTTTGATAATCTGTGTGAGCTCCAATTCACTATGTTTTGTGTTTGTGAGAATCCAAATGTTATCTCTTCAGTGGATTTATAGTTTATTGCCCAGACAACCAGTTACAGATCAGAAATTTGTACGTCTGAGACCAATTTGGAGAAGTTCTAATTTCAAGGAGATCATCAGTTTCAGGTCCCGGTGATCTAATCCAATAATCTTGGAATAACATTCTGTTGATACGTTCTTTAAGCATAGACGTTTCTAGTGACATGGATACAAGATCTGTTAGATTGAATTGACAATCACATTGTTCAGCATGATTTTTTGATGCTCCTCTTTAGGGATTATAACTGCTCATTGTCACTTGAAGCATTACAACTCTACAAGGATTCCCACTCAAGTAATGATGCAGGTTAGTGGGACAGTTTAGAATGGTGGAAACATGATTTGGGTTCTATATCTTTGTAATGTTCTCGTGTGTCAGCAAAAGCAGGTAGCACAAACTTTTGAGTTGCTTTCCAATTGCATTTTGGTGTCGGAATTGGATCTAATCAAGAACTTTGTTCATGTTCTGGATCTAACTATTCTCCTTTTCAATACACCACAATCTCTTACTGTTGCTCACTTGAAAACAATTGCTTGTTGGTGCTTGTATACCTTGATGCTGTTTTTTTGTATTGTCAAAGGAAAAATATGATGAAGTATTGTGTTCTAGTATCAGCTTGGTTTCATGTAGTTGAAAGGCATGTGAGAAACCCTTGTTAAACCCGATTGCTCAGCTTAGCCCATCCACATTTTATCACATATCAAGGTAGTTCTAGTTTTTGACATGTCTCACTTGCATAATGGCCAGCATCTTCCACTTCAATTCAACTTCAACCCTCTATTCAATATGCCCTTCTTTTCCCTTCCTGATTCTATTGCCATTTTTTACCTTGTGCCAAGGCTTCTTGTAACAAATATCATTCAAGGATTGTGTAAACAGAATAATTATACTGAAGAAATGGAATTATGGAAGCCTTTTCATGAATTTGTAATTTGTCCATCTTTGTTTTGTACTTGTCATTACTTTGTTATGCAGAAAGAATTCTTGGTAATTCTATTTTAATCATGCTTTGTTGCAGTGCCCAGAATTGATTTACTGCAAATTAGTGTATTGGCTGGGCGTCATAGAGACAAAACGTGGCCGCCTTTCTTCAACAGAAGTAAGAGGAGCAGGAGGGGGAATCGCGTCACGCCGTGCGATTTGGAGGGCTGCATATTGCCCCAAACTAGCCTTTAGAATTGATCAGAAGCCATGATGAAGTTAAACTATTGTGAAGATCACAAGTGGTGCCTCATGAAATGGTTTAACTGCAAATTTAAATTGATCAAATGCCAATATGTAAGCATGTATGTATTTGTTTATTTAGATCATCTGAAAGCCGTTGGGTCAATGATTATAAAATTTGAAAATGATGATGTCCTCATCCATTTGTTGCTATACTATCTCTATTACTCTAAATAATACAAAAAATCTTAGATTTTTTTTCGAGTATAATTAAAAATTGTAGGTGAATCTACGTATGCAAGTGATGAAAATCATGAAAATGATGTGTCCACTCTTCGTGTAATGATGTTACAAATACTCCTTGTATTCATAATAATTTTTGGAGTCAACTTTACGACTATTTTAATTTTATAATTATGTCATTCACTCATCCACTTGGACTTAGACAGCTTGTTTTTTTAAAGTCAAGGTATTTTTTTTTTCAGAACAATATTTAACATTAAATTAAATAAAAAGAATTTATTATCATTTCAATACGTGTCTTAGTTCTTAATCACAATCAGTCTGTCATGTATTTAATGCATGTGTTTTTTAAATTTGATTTTTTAATTGAAATTAAGTAATTAATGGGAGTCAAGTTTGCTCTGCATTGACGCATCATGCCCAGTACTTACATCTTGCAGGTGTTGAACCAACTATTATTATATTATTTGTTTTGGGCCCTTTGTTGCATTGAAATTTATTTTTCTCAGACAGCCAAGAACAATAATATTAGGTAAGCTATCAACAATCTAATATATATATATATATATATATATATATATATATATATATTCACACTGTGTAAAAATGATAAAATATTCATTCCATTTTTAATAAAACATATTTAAAAAAAATAAATGGTGAAATGAAAATAGGAAAAGATACAAAAATTAAACATGAGTTTAGGATGAGGATGGGAAAAGACACTTGCCCCAATCTCAATCCTGATCCTAACCTTAATTTCGATTATATTTTTAAATTATATAATTTTTTAAACATTTTCATAATTTATTAAATAATCTGACATAGTGACTTTTATAAATGTGAGTGTGTATATATATTATATGCATATATATATATATATATATTATTTGCATATATGTGTAAATATAAATTTGTACATTAAACAATATTAATTGATTAGTTTTAATTTTTAAAAAATTTAAAAATTAATTTTTAGATGAGGTAGGAATAAAAATGAGATGAAAGGCATAATAAATTAGATGATGAGAAAATAAAAACATGAAAAATTATTTTAAAACATGACAGAAATAAGAAAAGAATATCTTGTTGAAGCCGTCCTGTTACCATTACTTAATACACACAGGCAACCTTAATGCTTCCTCTGGGGTGATGAGCGGGACACTTGGGTGCTGAAGTGTCAAGCTATGATTGGTTTTTTGAACTCTAAATTTCTTAGGACTTATATTAGAGAATCCGATGTAGCTTCCCTCCTCCCACGGGCTACAGATTGGGGGGGCCCACAACTGACCAAACTAACCTAACCCCACGGCGTACAGCTCGAGATAACTGATAGAAAGATCTCAACTGTGACTGCTCACACCCCATTTCAGTCAACAAATCTTGGAATCATAGAACGGACGGTCTTTGAAGCACTGTGCGTGTTCAAACTTTACGTTCAATGAGAATCATGCACTCGTGTGCTAATCTGCGCACCGTGAACACTATGGTGTCGGAACTACCTGATTTTATTGCCTAGCGACAAGAGTCCACGCGCTTTCCCACCTGTCCAATATTGTGTCACCAAGCGGGGCCACGCAGGCACAGGACCCTTTTCCTTACAGGAGGCACCCTGGAACAAAAAAAAAAGCGATTTAATTAATTAATTATAATTTTTTTATAACTAATACAATTATTTACGTAAATATGAGATCACTATCTATCATACTCACGTAAATCTTACCCACGTGTGAATAGTTATGTTGATTGTGTTATAAAAAATTATATTATAAAATATTACTCTGAAACAAAATTAGCCAATTTGACCAGCTCAGCTTCTTTTTTCTTCTTCTCAAGGGCGATTTGAATGGGAGATTGAACACAGCTTTATCATTTTGAAAAAGTATATCATACTTAGCTTGGTTTGAATGAACCGAAAAAAGTATTGTTTGATTTAAATTAGAGTAATGGTATAAAAGTATTATTTGACTTAAGTTATTTAGTATTTAAATGAATGTATTTGATAAGTGATTAAATGATACTATAGTATTTGAATCAGTTATTAATAAGTGTCATTAAATCATTTTTAAATTTTTTTATTGGAACTATTTTTTGAAAAAATCCGTTTTAGATTAAATGCGAATCCAATACGTGAGATCAATAAATCAAACCAAATACCTAACAAGTTAAAAAATTACGTTCTAAATTTGAAAAGGTCACTAAGTATGATTATAAGTTAAACAAAGAATAATCTTAATTAATTTTGATACTATCTGAATATAATTTAAACTACTACAGTGTTTTCATTAATTATTTTTATTATAGAATTTAACTTCTCATCTTTTGTAATTAAAAATAAATAAATAAAATTAAACTTAAAATATCTTGTCCTTACTTTTATGTAATTTATTATATTTTTATATTTTTTTGTTGAACCAAATAAACAAATAAATGAAATTAGAAGCACAACAACATAAAGATCATAAAAAATGGAGGATAAAAGAAATTTCACTATTTAAAATGCCATTTTTATGTAGAATTTTAGATGCTATATGTATCTTACTTGATAAATCTTAATTTTTAAATCGTTAAGATATTAAATTTTTATTGAAAATAAATTTATATATTATGAATAATTTAATTTAAAATTTTAAAAAAACTTCTTGAAATACACGCATTAATTGAGTAACTGGCTTATTAAGAATGTCTGAAAAGAAACACGAAAGATAACAAGGGTGCATTTTTGTCACATAATTGTTGAGGGGCTTTGGGCGTTTAAAATCATTATTTATTAGTGATCACGTAATTCTTGTTCATCATCTCTTTCTCATGTCTCTCGTTCAAACCTATTGTGTGTGTAGTGTGTATATATGTAGCATATATATGTGTGTGTAATGTTCTGTGTATATATTTAAATATACTGCGTGTATATTTATGCACACACAAGCTATATTATCATTAACCTCATTTTATATACTATTGTTCAATGTTTGAATGTCTTTTGTTCAATATTTGAAATATTATTATCATACTAATTTTGTATTATTTCATTTTCATTGTATAAATTGATGTTTTAGTATTATATGAGTTGTACTAAATATTGTAATAAGTTCAACTTATGTTGTAAATATTGTACACAACGTTATAAAACTTGCACCCATTCTGTAAAGTAAAAATGAGTTACATCTTTAACGTGACTTGAACATTTTATTGTCATATCCAACTACAATCCAAACATTATGATATACATCTTCGACAATAATAATTTTCAAAGAATTACATATAAATAATTAAAATAATTAAAAATATTCATTTTTTAAAGAAATAAAAGTGGAATGCAATGTCTTAAGAAAATATTTGAATATGTATCACTTGTTAATGGACTCGAAGGGTATTATTTGATTAATACGAGTTATGTATTCAACGTTGATAAAGTCTTGTAACATATTAAAACTGATTCTTTCGAGCAGGTGCAACTCTCACAAGATTCAAGTACAACTATTATAACATGGTCTTACGTTAGAATAATTGTACCTAAATGCTGTGAAAATTGTTTCGGATTAAAAACCTATTTTAATTTTTCTTAATTTAACTCCAAATCGAGTTATTCCCATCACCATTTTTCATCACTCGTGCTTGGTGTGATGGAGCATGGTGGCTGTCCACAAAAGAGTTTGTTGTCATTGATGGGGTAGTTAATGGTAGACAGAGTAGGGAAGCTACAGTTATAGAATAAGTACAAAGATAGAGGAAAAAGAGAAATAATAAAGAATTACTATATTTAAGACTATGAGAACTTAGAATTTACGTAAAGTGAAAAAAACAAATGGTTTTTGACTTTTAATAAAACGTAATTTTATAATAGAAAAAAGGAAAAGGAAAAAATGACGTAGTTTAAATTTTTGTAATGTCGTTTTAAATTTTATCAATTAAATGATTTTTTTTTAATATTCAATTTATACTTAACTGATTCTTAATTATATCACAAAAACTGACTGAATCTGAATTTTCATATTTTAATAAGGAGGGAAAGAGATACGTCCAATACATGTACTTATAAATATTTTATAATGAAAAAATAAATTAAGAGGAGTGAAAAAGGGAACAAGACGGAGGAGAAGGTAAAGTTGCCTTGACATTGGGCGCCACTCCCCCTTCTTTCTTCTCCATTTCCTCCTCCAAAGCAAAACAAACCGAAAGCAAAGGAATACTATATAATATATATATATATATATATATACAGAGAGAGAGAGAGAGAGAGAGAGAGAGCAGCCACGTCAAGCCCCCTCTAAAATCTCCACCCAAATCCAAAATTCAACACCACCAACCTCTCTCCCCTTGTTCTCTTGTCTATATCCCAATTTATCCTCCCGTTTTTGAATTTGTGTAACGACAGTTGACCTAATTTCTCCCCGTCTTTACGAATAACGCATACACGCACAAATACAGAAAGGGAGGTTTAGAGAGAGAAAGAGAAATGGGGAATTCCTTCGGGTGCTCGGCGTCGGGAGAGAGGTTGGTGTCGGCGGCGAGAGACGGCGATTTTGTGGAAGCCAAGATGTTGCTTGACTGCAACCCTTGCCTCGCCAAATACTCCACTTTCGGCGGCCTCAACTCTCCTCTTCACTTTGCTGCCGCTAAAGGCCACAACGAGGTTCCTCATTTGCACCCATCTATTATTCCTCGCAATCCCATGGCTTACGATACATTTCATTATAGCATTTATGTATCTGTAATTATTTCTTTTCTTGTGGTGAATAGATTGTTGCGTTGTTGCTTGAGAATGGAGCTGATGTGAATTCCAGAAATTATTGTGGCCAGGTGCAAGATTTTGTTTTTTCCCCCCTTTTTTGTGGGCGATCTTGATTTTTTCTCTTCTGGGTTTTTTATAATGGTTGATTTTTTATAATGTCGAAGGGTTTGAACTTTGGTTCGATAACTTTGCAAGATCAACTGAGTTGTGTTTGATTGTGTAATTCCATATATTTAGAGAAATTAGAGCTGGAAATTGTTCTTGAATGATTTTAAATTAAGTGGATCTGTGGTGAATCTAAATGTTGAACTGTTGTGAAATTGTATTTGAAGACGGCATTGATGCAAGCGTGTCGATATGGGCACTGGGAAGTTGTACAGACTCTCCTGCTCTTCAGATGCAATGTGAGTTTCCCTTTCTATTATGTTCTTTTTTTATTTTATTTTTCTATTTGTTATTTGGAGCTCTTCGAATGAAGAGGCAGTTTAATACTACTAATTCACAAGGCCGGCCTTTGGTTTAGTATTATTTTTATTTCTTGTTGTACTCTGAGGATCTTTTTCAACAATTAAATAATTTTGTTTTTTATTTTTCATTTGTTTCACTCCTTTCAGGTTACAAGAGCAGACTATCTTAGTGGGAGGACAGCTCTCCATTTTGCGGCCGTGAGTGGCCATGTTAGATGTGTAAGACTTGTGGTGGCTGATTTTGTTCCAAGTGCTCCTTTCAAATCTGTAAATGCTCAAACCAACATTGATAGAGGCGACGAAACCAATACAAAAAACAAATATGATCAAAGGTATATGATTTATTTCCATTTGTTTATTTTCCTTAAAGTATCATTCATAATAACTGTTAATGGGGCTAATAGTAGAATATGAATGGAGATGCATTGAGGTAGGATAACATTAAATTGAATACCCAAAAAAAAAAATGTCTTGGCCATGCATAACAAAGACACAGAGTACACCCTGCGGCACCCTAACTTCCCAACATGCACACGTGCATAAAACGCCCCAACGTTTTGATAGTGCTATATAAATGAGAGGAAGACTAACAAATTTGTGGGTCGAGTAGGGAGGAAAGAGCTTTCAGGATAAGGTTTAACAGGATGTATGTCTCTAGATAGAATGAAATGACGAAGAGGATTTATGGAGATGCATTGTCAAGCAGGGTACAATCAGAAGTTAAATACTCCAGTTTGTATGCTTATCTCAGCATGCTATGTAACCTTTTTTTTTTTTTTTTCTTTTCACAAGTATGAATGCATCTAATTAAAAATATATGAACATTTGCTGCCCAACCATATGGTGCGACACATTTAGCCTTTTCTAAGTTTATTTTCTGGCAGGGTTGTAACTAAGATATTTCAATAGATAGGTTATTTGCTTACAGAAGAAGGTGCAATAAGTTGTGATATGCCCAATAATAGTGACTTCATATGATATAGAATCATTTAATTGAACATGCCAAAAAGACCAAGATCATGCTATTCTTTTTATTTATTTATTTTATTCCAACACAGTGCACTGTCCAAGTTTGTAAATAAGGCGGCTGACGGTGGTATCACTGCTCTTCATATGGCTGCATTGTATGGATATTTTGATTGTGTACAGCTCCTACTTGATCTTCATGCAAATGTGTCAGCTGTGACATTTCATTATGGAACATCAATGGATTTGATAGGTATGTTGTTTGTTTGAAACTTGGTGACTTGTATAATTGGTGGTCACTTTGTTTCCCCAATTGTAAATGAAATAAATGTATCACTTCATAGGAGCTGGAAGCACTCCATTGCACTATGCTGCTTGTGGGGGAAATTTAAAATGTTGTCAGGTGAAATTTTGTTCTACTTCAGTTTTTCCTGAAATTTGCAAGTTATATTTAGTTTGAAATGATGATATGATGTTCTTATATCTGCAGATCCTCCTTGCAAGAGGTGCCAGCCGGTTGACATTAAACTGCAATGGGTAATATATTGGTGTTTAGCCTTTGGCTGCGTTCTATAGCTATTATTGCCTCACTGTATGTGGCTTGCTTAATGGAAATTTATACATTCTTTCAGGTGGCTTCCTCTTGATGTTGCAAGGATGTGGGGCCGTCATTGGCTTGAGCCACTGCTGGCACCCAACTCTGACTCAACAATACCAATGTTTCCTCCTTCTAATTACTTATCTCTGCCTCTCATGAGCGTACTTAACATTGCAAGGTAAGCAACCTAACAATATCTACTGAATAGGTTGAAGATTTTTGCAATCTAAAGAATTCCAATTTTGGGAGAAGCATGGTTTCATTTTATGCAAGTGTTACATTGTATGATGAGTTAATATTGTGAAACTTCTTCTGTAGAGCTCCTACTTCTTACTCATTTTTTTAGAGATATCTTTTCAAGCTTCTGCTTCACTAGTCATTTCATAATGTTCTTTGAGTTTTTAAAACTCCTTTGAAATTTACTGAAGATTTTTTTTGTCCTAATGATTGTTTTTACAGGGCACTTGCCTTCAACGAGTATTTAGTGGTATTTTTGAAGTGGCTTCTTACTGTTTAAAATTTAAATTAAGATCAATTTAAGTTTTTTTATTTCCTTACAGCCACAGAGTTCCTAAAATACTTGCAACATTAATTGTTTGTCAGCTTTAGATTGCTTTTTGGAAGGGTGAAAACATAAGTTCAGTCATTATAGTTCTATTTTAACATGATTACTATTCATAGGTTAAACAAAGTGAATTAAAGCATTGCCAAGTGATGCCTGAAACTAGAAGTGAAGCATCTAAAAGACATTCTAGAAAAAAAGAAGAGCATTCTTTAGTAAATTGGGGAAGTGTGAAAAAAAATATAGAGAAAGAATGATTTATTTGCTTCTCCGAAACCTTTCTGAAGCACCAGGAGTCCTGCTTTGGAACTGCAGTCAGCTCTGACGGGTGCTCATCATACTTCCAAAGTGAATTAAAGCATTACCAAGTGATGTCTGAAACTAGAAGTGAAGCATCTAAAAGACATTCTAGAAAAAAGAAGAGCATGCTTTAGTAAATTGGGGAAGTGTGAAAACAAATATAGGGGAATAACGATTTATTGCTTCTCTGCAACCTTTCTGAAGCACCAGGAGTCCTGCTTTGGAACTGCAGTCCCTCTGTTGGGTGCTGATCATATTTCATTGATTTAGGGGTAAGGTTGCTCCATTACAACTTGAAGGTTCTAGATTTGGATCTGCTTGTGGGGGTAACATTGCGTACATCTAACCCTTCCCAGACCAATAGTGGTAGAAGCCTTGTGCTTTGGATTGCCCTTTACTTTTTGTCTGCTATGGTATGGGTGATCCATACCTTCTACGTGCATGAAGATGGTGTCTCTACAAAGTCATGACGCTAGTACTTCTTTAGCTTATATGTTTGAAAGAATCTCTGGACTCTTAAAAGTTGGGACTTTTCCAGTGCTTTAAAACTGTCATCTGTGGGCCCTGTTTATCAGAGATGAATTGCAATGATGAAAGAAATCTTGTTAATGGTTACCTCTCTAGACATTTACTACTGTATCAAGTGAGGTCCTAGTTTTCATTCATGATCTATCCAGAAACAGCACAGCCTGTGGGAATGTGGTCACCGACAGACCAGGCTACATAGGGTCGCCCTGGGGTCAGTTAAAAGCTTGTCAGTGAAGCCTAAGCTTATAATGGAGCTTGCTCCTTTTATAATTAGCATGAAAACTCTCTCTTTTTTTTATAAGTAGCGTGACAACTCTAATTTGGGAATGTTACTTTTTAAGCTTGTATTGATTGGCAAAAATTAATTTTCTATTTTTACCCTATTGTGTTAATTTTAAAATTACTGAGGCTTTTAATTACTGGAAAGATGAAAAGGAGGAAACTAATAAAACCATTCAGAAAATTGATTATAATTTTTTAACCTTAATGGATTGTTTGATGTCCTCTAAAATTAGCCCACATCTAAAATATCTTATTTTACTGCTTTCAGAAAACAAAAGAAGTAATTGAGATAACTTCTGCTCAATAACGTATAAATTACACTCTTTTGGTATCTGGAGTGGTGCATAAATCTCTTTCTAAATGCTTTCATCTCTTTCTAAAATAGATTTCCTGGAAGTTCTTAATGATGGATTTAGTGCTCTGCTAACTCTTTGTATTGCTGTATAGCCTTTTCCTTTACTTTCAAAAGAGGAAGATGGTTTGGCACTATAGAAACATTTAATCATGTTGATTTTTGGCAGAAACAAATTACACATTGTGGCCCATCTAGCCGTGAGGTTGATCATGTTTGTTCACAACTACTGAGTCATCCATTGTACATATGCAACATGTCTCTGGTAATGGTGCTTGGATACCAATATTTTAAGTCTGAGCTTTAGATGTACCTCAGTTCTTTTATTTTTAATTCCCCCCCCCCCTCTTTAGTCATAGGGAAAAACTATAAAATAGGTTAGAGGAAAATAAGGCAAAGGTGGAGAGGAAATAGGTTTCAGTACTTCTGCAGTTTCACTTCATTAATTAAACATACAATGCAACCCTGGTGAACAGTGAAATATTACCTTGGTTCTAAGTAGAAATAAAGAAGAGGTCAGAGGGGGTGCAGGATGGAATAGGAAAACCAGGCTTCAAAGGTGAAGGTGGACTGGTTCAGTACTCCAGCAGTTTCACATTGTTAACCTATTATATAATGCAACCCTTGTAAGCACTTAAAAATTTGCCTTCATTTCTTCTATAACCCAGTCATTCACACTGCTAGGATTTCCCTTTACAGCTAATTCAATTTATAAACCTTAAAAAAGATGATAAAATTTTGACCTTTTCTAGAATGGCACTCATCCGGTCAAGAATTTGGGAATCATTTTACTCTGTCTCAATGTTACATTACTTGATCATTGAAGGTGCACGTGCGCCCCCAAGAAGAGTAAAAATAAAAAAAAATCTTTGTCCCTATTATTGGCCCTTTTTGTCAAATTAGGTTTGACATTTATCCTCCCAATTTTGTTAATCACAGTTGTTTTTTTTTCTTCCCAATTTTATGATACCAACTGTGCCATCATTTTTCGGTTAAAACATTGAAACACATTCAAGTTATGAAAACCACATTGTGCACTTTGGTTCGAAATGCTAGATGTGATTGCCTCCCCAGTTGTGACTGCTAGCATAACTGGTGTCTTGTCTTAGTGGTAATTTGGGGGCCCACCGTGTAGCGGATGTTAGGGTTTTGAACTCCATTGCCCAGCGGAACAAAATTGTATCTATTAGTGTATTAATCTTGCACTATATCAGTATTTAGGATCATTTTTTTTGATAAGTAACAAGTAATATTATAGACAAAAGCGTCTAAGGGGTGCACATCCCATTTGCTAGAGAATTGCAAGGTCTCATCTTTACAACACAGATCACACGAGGAAATAGGATATTTCCCTGAACCCCAAAAATAAAAGGATTCCAGAATTTTCTTCTTTAACTTATGAACATGTAATTCCGCCTCCTCAAAGTGTGCCGATTGCGCTCCCACTGTATGCACCACAGAACACATGGAGGAGTCGCTCGCCAAACCTTTCTAGCAGGACAAGTTGTCCTCCAACTCCCTAAAAGGTCCCTTACCAATCCAGGCATGACTCAAAACACCCCAAAACCGCAAAGAGCATTGCCCAAACATCTATAGTAACCATACAATGAAGAAAGAGATGGTTAGTAGACTCTTTTACTCTTTAGACATGCAGCATCATTAAGAAGGAACTTCCCTCTTCTCCCAAATTGTTCAAAAGTAAGAATTGTTTTCAAAGCTTTAGACCACACAAAAGAGACCGGAACCCTCCAAATACCTTTCGAAGAAAACCAACCCCATTGCTTTGGCCTATCACCTTATAATAAGACATTAAGAGTCACCCCAAATCTCCCATTTGGACTTGGGAACCATCTAATAGGATCTTCCTTATCAGCCATCACTTGAGCCCTATATGAGAAAGTCATAAAATCCACCACCGAGCCCATGATTTTTGCTGTCTTGTGAACCCCTTCTCCAACTTTGTTGAAGCCATCTTTGGAGTTCTAAGTTATCTATGAAAGTTTAACAAGGTTCAACTTGTGAAAAAAGATTTTAGACTGTCTTGTTTAATTAGACTTTTCACACTTGTCTTTGGAGTTTTAGTGAGTTTACTGAAGTTTATTGAGGTTTACAACATGTTATCAATTAATTTATATTTAAGGGTTAGACTTCATAGTGATTACACTTCGCTCACTTAAAATGGAATTGTGATAATCTTCTTTCAGAAGTTTATGAAAGTTCAAGCGATGGCTGTGCTTCCTTGAAGCATCATAAAAAAGGCAGGTTGATCTGTGCATGTTGAGAATTTTGGTATTGCAGACAGTAAGAGGTGCCTAGGAAAGAGGAAAACTAAAGCAAAGATATTTAAATTTGGCTCAAAGTCTTTGATATGTTTTAGTGTTGCTAGATTTAGGCTAGATAGGTTCTATGAGTTTTGTTATTTGGGGTGTGGTAATTTTACTTTTGGGCTGTATAGTGGGTTGCCATATGTGTTTTTTGGTCGCTTCATACATTTATTCGAATCAAGATTTACAGGTTCTGGTGGGTTTAAGTAATTGTCCAAGTCTTAGTCTTGGCTTCCGATACTACTTTGCCACCAAGGTTTGTTGGCTTCCAAGCTATAGAGTTCTAATTATAGTGTTGTATTGGCTTTGTTTTAAGGATGCTGTATCATTTGGCTTTTTAAAAGATTATTGTTATAATTATTATCATCATTTGAAACTAAAACACTGGTGATGAAAATCAACACTGAAAATGCTATCCTGTAACTTTCTTTCCAGAGAGTGTGGATTGCAGTCCTCAACAACCTGTTCTGATGACACTGAAATTTGTGCTGTTTGCCTGGAGAGAGCATGCATGGTGGCTGCTGAAGGTCAGCTCTTTCTCTGTGTCCATGTTCTTGATGGCAAAGTTTAAGGTTTGCTTAGGTATACTTAAACAGACTGCATAATCTGGTTTAATTTTCAGTCACCTGTAGCCATTAATTCAAACTCCAAATAATTAGTTTTATATAACATTATAATAGTTGAATTTTTTTTTTTTTTGACAAGTATTATAATAGTTGAATTACCTGATCACTTGTCAATTTTAAAGTTACCTGTTTTAATTTTTTTCTTTTTTTGGATTTTAGGTATATATCCAGGCCTTACTGTTGTTATTTTCTTTTCTTTTTCTTCTCCCTTTTTTTTTGGGGGGGGGGGGGGGGGGCGCATATGGGGGGCTGGTCAAGACTGTTCCTTGTTACCACGATTTCAATTTCACAAGCTAAATTATCAGGAGTACATAATTCATATGGAATACTTTGAATGTTGAGGATTTGAATATACAGACAGCATAGGTAAATAGGTTGAAATTGAATCTACTTGTTGCATTGTTTTTTTTTTTTTTTTTTCGGTAAATAATTCTTTATATATGTATTGCAACAATGTACCAGAGAGGGCGCAACCCCAGAACAAACAAAATGACTAATACATACTAATTCCCATCTATACAATTCATCTCCTCCAAAAAAATAATCAATAAATAAAGACAAAAAAATGGGATATTTCCCTACAACCCAAAAATGAAAAGTATCTAAGATAATCTCTTAAAAAAGCGTTCCTATTATCCATGGACTATCGTTGAAGAATGTCATAATTGATGAGCCTAAAGTACAATTCTCAAAACTTTTGAGTTAGTCTGGGTTTTCTAATTAGTCAATCCCAGAGTTCCATTTTAGATATCAATATGGAAGGGGAGGGATTGTATAATCTTCCTGGTGTGCTTGGTTATGATATTAGTAGTTAGTCCCTCAAGAACCTTTGCATCCTTCTGAGTGCGAGTCCTTGAGCCAATTCTTTTGAGCTTTTATTGTGGTAGAACTCAATGAAGTGCTTGTCAATTGGAAGAACGGGAGCTAGTAATGCCTTTTTTAGTTTTGCTTTAAACTTTGTCCGAGCCTATGTATCAGCTTGCAGATTGCAGGAGTATAACAATGTAGGAGAAATTTCTTGCGGTCTGGTGGGGTGAGTAGGAAAGTGCTTCAATACATTGTTATAATAATTTTGATAAAAAAATGTTTTAAAATTGATTTTGTTTATTTTGAAAGTAATTTTTCTTAAAAAATTTCAAAGGCAATCCAAGAGTGCTCATATTATGTCATGTGTATCATACGATATAGTTCAAATCTGTTGCATAATTTTTGAAGAATGCTACCATTTGTTTCAAACTTTCAGCTGAGGAGCGTGTATTTAATTTTTTTTGGCACTCTTGTGAGTAAAATGGAGCTTCCGTTGCTGGTCTCTCTGCATTATGCAGAATTGCATTACTTAGAAATTGAATAAAGAATTTGGCAATTTTTACGTTATGTATGTATAATTGACAAAAGACAGGAAAAACAAAATGATAAGGTGTTCACTGCTGTTTCGATATCAAATGATCATGAAATTCCAAATTTCCTTTCCCCGGAATTCCAAATTTGACTTTGAATAGTCAGGGAAAGGAAAAGGGAGTAGGTAAAGAAATGAATGCATTTGTGGAAAAATGTCCTGTCCTCGCTTTATTCCATATTTTCTTCTCCTCACTGTTTTCCAACATAGCCAAACAAGGGAAAATGAAAGTCCTTGTATTTTCATACTGAGTTCCAAATGGAGTCTAATGAGTTTTACATCTTTCCTTCCTCTGATTGTCATATTTGATAACTTTTTTCTTTTTAATGGTTAAATTTTCTCTTAGGTTAAGAGTTTTTCTTTTTTATTTTCTTTTAATTTTTTTTTCTTTGATCTTTTAGGTTAATCATTGATACTGTGAAAACTGTTCGGTTCTGATAGTCCATCTTTTTTATCAAGTCATTCTTAAACCCTTTCCCCTAAAGTATTGAGGAAGACAACTGATATTACATTCTTTATTATATTTTTGAAGTACTCATCCTTTTTACCATACTTTCAGGTTGTGGGCATGAGCTTTGCGTAAGATGTGCACTCTACCTTTGCTCAACAAGCAACATCCCTTCAGAATTGCTGGGCCCGCCTGGGTCCATTCCTTGCCCTCTTTGCCGACATGGCATCGTCTCTTTTGTAAAGTTGCCTGGTTCTCCAGCGAAGGAAATCAAACTACATCTGTCCCTTAGCCTGTGCAACCCTTGCATGCTTCACCCGCGTGAACCAGACCATTCAACACCAGCTTGTACACCAGATATTCGAAAAAATCGTGTAGCTTCTGTTTCTTCAGACATTTTCTGCCCAGTCACTTGTAGCCCATTTCCTTCTGTTGCCATCCCTATGTGCACCTGCAACGATGGACCTTGCCCGTCTTTTGAACCCGGAGAGGTTGAAACCCAAGATGAATCTCCTCGTCGCTCACAATCCACAGCAATAGACCAACAGAACAAAATAGAGGGAGTGAGACTGGAGAAAACAAGTTGTTCAAGCATGTTTTGGGGCAGGAGAAGCTGCAGCCGGGAGCATCAATGCAACTCGGAAATAAATGCTTGATTGGTCTGGCTGATGCTCCCATTCTCATAACCTCCTAGTGTGTTGGAATTTTGTGAACAGCACAGCAGTCAACAGTCATGATGTTTAAACTCACCACTCCCAGACATTGATATATTTTGAATCCGGGTTTGCTCCTGTTTCCATTCGGCTGGCTGTGTGGTGATTGATCCATGTCTGGGATTGCGGCAATTTGATCACTTCTCAAAATATTTGAAGAAGTGCTTGTAAAATTTGTATGTTGGGAGTATAGATTGATTGTAAGGGATTTCATCAAAGGCAGATGTTTTTGTAGTCATGTTGGGTTCCTTTGCTAATGATTCTCGACAACAGTTTTATTATTCTTAAAAGTAAAACAACGTTGATGTTTGGTTCTGCTTCTATTCTATGCTATCAATTACAAGTATTCCAGGCATGATTCAAGGGGTAACATGTCCAAAAACATGGGAAAAAAGGCTTAAAACTCTTATTATTGGAAGGAATTCAATTCTTGGAATTGTATGGAACGACTCAGTTCTCATTGATGTTTTATCATCACAACAGCCAAGGAAATAATGGCAGAAGAGTCTAATCTACTGCAAAATGATGCTTAAGTTCACTAGTTTTCATGAAAATTGTGCTATCTTGGCAAGAAAATGTCGAGGACAAGAAAGGACCAGGAATGGCTATGAAAGCTTTTTGTGGTGCCCGAACCTGGCTGCAATCGGTGACAATGGCAAGATCACATGCCAGCCAGCTAGCCGGCTCTAACTGAGAAAATGTAGTAAAAACTTTGCCATGCTGCGAACTCTCTGAAATTAAAGCTAGAGTAGAACTGTGTTGATAATTTTACACAATGCAACAGGACGAAGAAAGTTCTTCACCTGAACTCTGATGGTCACGAGGTTGGTTTTTAAGGACTTGGGTTCTGATGATGCTAATGTCATTACTGATGGTATGGGACCCGACTCCTGAATCTTGATAAACTAATATATTCATGGACGGTCCAGATGAAATACTAAAATGTTAAGATGACACAGGCATATATATACATACACACACACACACACTAATATGTCCACTAATATAGAAGAACTTGAAACCATTCCCTTGTTAATTTGTTGACAGAGATTGGGGACCGCAGAACAATGCAGAACAAGATTCATTGGACGACACGTATCAGTACGGGGTTAGCCCTGATACATTCTGCGTCCTATAATTATTAGATCCTTAAAGACACCTAAAACCAAGTAGGAGAGTAGGATCCACACGTCCCAAAATCCAGTGAAGAAAAGCAGTTAGCTACCTAGCACACAGTACAAGTACATGCAGTACTACGACCCACAGACTTGAAAAAAAAACACATGCCAAATTCCAAAAAAAAAACAGCGCACTTCACTTTCACTCCTCTCTTTGAAACAGAGTATCTCTCTCTCTCTCTCATCTTCTTCTTGCGGCAGTTTCTCTCTGTGCATTGAAGTACACTGCAGCCACTGGTAGTCCCAGGCCATTCTCTTCTGCGAAGTCCCTCGTGTTGAAATGGTCTCTTGAAGCTGGTGGCCTCACTGTTTGTCTTGCGCTCTGCTTGAACAAGATGAATACGTATCGGTGAATGCCAATGACTGCCTTCGGAGTCTCGTAACTTACAATTTCCCTTCCTGTATTTTAGTTTATAACTCATTGATTTTCCAAGCCATAATGACTCCATAACAAAAGACAGAGAAACATATATATATATATATATATATATATTCAAGCTTTAGGGACTCACCAAAGGAAGCGTCCGTGGTACCAGGAATGTCCGTGACAATCCTGAAAGATACATGAAAAGGTTTTTTACATTACTTGTATTTTAGAGATAACCATTAAACAAAACGTAGTACATAAATTACAAGGTTGGTGACACAAACCAGTGCAGATGTTCCCTTAGGTATGGATCACTAGGGCTTGGAGCATCTGGGTCTGTCATGATCTTCCAAGAAACAAAAACAAAATCTTCAGTCACACACACATACAAACACACACGCACAGAGAGAGAGAGATTTACTAGTGTATAAGCGGCCCTCATGTCTTCACCACCGATCTCGACACGAGGTCTAGAAGCAATGACAGAAGGCATTAGTTCATAGCCATTAGAAACTTGCTTGTTGGAGTTGTAAGTTACGTTCATTTTCACAGTTGGGGTGAAGGAATCCACCACCTCTCCTACCACTCTCCCTATAGCAAGTGTTTCAATGAGCCTTGACATATTGACAAAAATTGTGAGAGAGAGAGAGAGAGAGAGAGAGAGAGAGAGAGAGAGAGAGAGAGAGAGAGAGAGAGAGAGAGAGAGAGATGTGCTTTGTTGTAGTTTTGGTGTTATGGGTATGAGAATACAAGAGCTTTTATAGACAGAAGATCAAAGAAGTGGATGTGGAGGGCTTGAATTTGGTGCTCAAAGAATCAGGGACACTTCAATCATGCCATAAAATTAAAGGTTGTCTATATACTGAAAAAACACGTTTGAAAAATCTTTCAATTAACTTTTAAGATGTCTTCTTCAAAAAATTGAAAGAGAAGCCACTAGAGAGATATGGGTGATTGCTGAGTTTTTCTTTCTTTGAGAATATAATAATAAAGTTATATTTTTCTCTAATAATTTAAGTTTTTAGATCAGTTGGTAGTTTAACATGGTATCAGAACATGCAAAGGTCCTGAGTTCAAATATTACCGTCACTCTGAAAATATGAATTGACACGTGTAGCTCAGACTCGCCACACGTGAGGAAGCATGTTAGAAAATATAATAATAAAGTTACACCTCTCTCTAACAGTAGTGATTTAACATCCTTATACAAGAGATCCCTTCAAAAGTTTAAAACTTTTTATATACTGTTTTATCTCCAAGTGCAGAATCAGTGATGTCTTTGGCTTATTGGCCTAATGAGAATGAAGAATTTAACTTTTTCTCACTTTAATACAATATCTTTGGGCAAATGGGAATTCAGCTTTTAAGATGATTCTCTCAATACACATGCTTTCTCGCATAAAATAGAGGAGACATCTTATCAACAAGTTTGGGAACGTGTATTTAATTGGAGCAAAGAGAGGTAAAATGGGGATGACAAGGCATAATATACAATTATATTAATATTGCAGCATGTTGAAATGAATCAAAATGTTTCCTTTTATGGAACTTGGATTAAAAATTATGTAGGATGCTTGAAGTTTGAAGCTTTCAATTTATTAAAGTGGACAGGCAATCCAATTCATCCATTAATCTGTGAGCCACACCTCATGGGTATGCTCTAGAATACTACCATTTTCTCTCTCTCTCTCTCTCTCTCACACACACACACACACACTCAAACATACATCTGTGAAGAAAATGTCCTGCATTCAAGGGTACCTATTCAATATATAATCTAAAAATTGAGGAAGTAATATTTTCTAAGATTCTAGTTTCTTAGTTTCAGGTTCATTACCATCCTAATGTAGGAGTGTTAATGGGTCCAGTAGCTAAAGGGCATGTATATAGAATTGCTACATAGTCTCTTAATTACTTGTGATCAAGGAAATCCTATTTTTTCTGAGCCTTCAGTACTTATTTTGCTAGTGTGACTCGCCGCAAAGTATCAAATCAATGGTAATAGATACTATGATTAACGCTAAACATGACAAATTTTTTTTATCCTATTTTCTTACTCTTATAAATGCATATAGATTCATCACTTTTTGTTTAAGAGTGAAAAAATTATTACTGTTAGCAGTTTTCTATAATTATAGGAGTTAGATGACCTATTTTTCATTGCAGAGTTTCAATCCCAAGCTAAGTGACTGAGATTTTGTCGATTTAACATGCAAGGGAAGAGCTTTTTTTCTTTTTTTTTTTTTAAATTCACAATTTTGTTTATCTTACTAATTTGTTGTGATTATCTTAACTTAATTATCAATCCTCTTAATACAAAAGCAAACAGACTAATAAGAGAAGCAATTAAAATTAAGAGGGCATCATGAAAATTGTATAAAAATGTGACACCTTCCACCCCAATCCTAATAGTTAAGATCAAGAACATCAATTCCTTCTCGCCAAGGGGAATTCTAGAAAGAAAACACATTTCATACCATACTTGACAAAATTGCAACAAATTCTCGATTGCAAAAAAAAAAAGAAAAAAAAAAGAAAGAAGAAGAATAAGGATAATGAAAGAAAGAAAGAGAATTTTCTTCCACATTTTCAATAAAACATCATCTCTGGCCCATACAATTTGCCAAGCGTCCGTTTAAAGTACGACGAATATGATAAATGGAGTCCATATTAAAGTTAGTTCTGGAGAATCAATGGCAGCCAACGGTGTTTGAAGGCCCCCCTCTCACTCTTTCTCTCTCTATATATATAGTGTCTTTAAAAGCACAACTTTTACGTTTATGGAAAGGGGATGACCAAAAAGGAATTTGAATGGATAGAATAATAAGATATATATATATTATATATATGGAGCAAACAGTGATGAGTTGACACGTCTTTGGATTTGAGGGTAGAATTCAGATTAGAATTGTATAAAAGCTTTTTGTTTGTCATCAATCGTCAGCATAAATTCAGGAATTTTTGACACATTGAACTTTAGGAACTCAGTCAAATCTTTTTAGTCAAAAATTGGCTATGTGTCCTACTCCTGCATGGACAACCTACAGCTACTGCCTATTAACATAGCATATCAGCCTCCAAAGTTCAAGATACTTTATTATTTTTCTCATATATATATATAATGTTTTCGTAATACTTTCTATTTTAAAATTTGAAAAAAAATAAGAGTTGTTCATCGTTGGTCCAAATTTCAAATATTTTGGCAAAGGAAAAAAATCCACCAATAGTCTTCAAAGTAAAAACTTCAAGTGACAAGGTGAGATGAGACGACAAATTTACAATAGTACTAGTGCAAGCCTATGGGTTGGTGGCATGGCATGCTGGTTGTAGTGATTGCTATGTCAGTAAATAGATTGAGTACAACACTAGATTAGGATTGATTTAAATTTGAGTAATACCATTCTTATTTTAATATTTTATTAAAAAAATTTATCTATTGATGTGATTGTTATTGATGCTAGTGAATTCAGGATGTCGGTACTAATGAATTCAGCATTTTGGTGCTAGTCATGTCAGGTGAGTCCAAAAGACTTAATTGACTAGCACTAAAAGCTTAATTGACTAGCACTCGCATATATCAAGAGACTTAATTGATTAGCACTTCCACGCCAGTCGGTAAGAAAATTTGATAAAATTTTATGATACGGATAGCATTACTCTTTAAATTTTATTTATTAAAAAAATTAACAAATTGGATTAGATCAATTTTTTTGATGAATTAATTCAAATTTAGATCATTTAATCCGATAATAAAATTACTATATATTATGTATATAAAATATAAAATTATAATATGTATATAATATGTAAAATTTAAAATATATAAATTCAATTTCAAAATTTTTTATATAATCTAATAACTAACATATTATAAAAATTTAAAAAATATATTTTAATATAATATATTAAAATCTTAATATATATGTTATTTTTAATCAGATTAGATAATTAACGAACCAGATTCATTTAATTCAATTCGATTCAATTAATTAAAAAAATTATTGAATTCAGATTGAATCGGATCAGATCATCCGATCAAATTTTTTGTATCATATCAGGATAAATGAATCCGACTCGAATCAATATCCGATTTATTGACAACTAGATCACGTAAAGTAGGCATTGCTCCCAAGTTCCCAACGTTCAAATAAATGGCATTAGTTCTCTTTAATTTGACAGCTGTGTGTGTGTGTGTGTGTGTGTGTGTGTGACACTTGATTACAATGATAGATAGTTCGAAGTTCAAACAAAAGATTATATGAGCTGGATCTATTTCTATAGCCAGTTTGCATTGCCTTGACGGACTTCAAATTTTTGGGTCACAAATTAAGTAACAAATTTAAGACATAGATAACATGTATATATTGAAGAAGAAAATGTTTTAAATGACATTTAATTGGCTAATTATGAGATATTAATTTCGAAATTATCATTAATTCAAGTGACCTGGATGGTGGATACCCACCCGTTTACCCAATCACTCCACATACACCCACCCAGTTAGTTTGGTTCTCCTAGATTTCTATTATAAAATTGGTTACATATTGAATACACACATATTTGATCTCCTATATATTAGATATTATAATATATCTTTATATTCAAACATCACTTGTAAAATTACAACAATAACCCTGTAGGTACTAAACAAATGGTCTGAAAAATGTCGAACACAACATAATTATTTAGTAAAACCGCTACTCTATGTCATTACTTGATATAATATGATTGTCTCCCGTAAATTTTACGACCATTTCTAAATTTATAAAAAAAATTATTTATCGTGAATTTTTAGAATAGTATTTGAATTTATGAGAGATAGTCGCACCAAATTAAATAATGACGTAAAGTGATTATCTCTATATTGTCTCAAAAAATTTGTTTGAAAGTCACATATTTTTGTTGTTCCTTTGCACATTATACATTAGGTCGCTATACGTCTTGACTGTTTTAAAACATATCACGTATCATGTGTTTGTTTGAATGAATTAAGAAAAAATACGATTTGAGTTAAATTATTTAGTATTTGAATTACTTTTTAAAAATGTTTCACTAAAATTATTTTTTGAAAAAGTCTGCTTTGAGTTAAATACAGATCTATTAAGTACAGGTAATAAGCCGAATCAAACACATAACAAATTAAAAAAGTTTGTTTTAAACTTGAAAAAATCATTAAGTGCAGTTAACAAGTAGAACCAAACATAACCCACGTCACTTAATCAAATTTGTCTTCCCTGTCCTCCAGTTTATTTTCATGTGAAATCTCAGCATCAAGTGAAATAATTCTCCGTCATTATCTCTGCAATATTCCACCTGCAATTGCAGCAATTCATTTTCAAGATTAATTAGAAGGTTAATCAAATGGGGTGAAATTAGGTCAGGTCTAATCTATGTTTTAATCTCCAATTGTAGTGGTATTATGTATGTCATTGTTCAAGGAGTGTAAGTACTTGGTTTATCTCTACCATGATTTTTCATGAGACGACATGCAACAAACTGAAATGCAGACCCACTCTCCTAAACCCAAGTCTAAGTCAAGTTAATCTTTGTTTCTAAGAGACTAGGCCCAATGATACTAGACCTGTTTGAAGTCATTAAGTCGCCCCCAAGCATTGTCAAACTTCCTATTATAAATAAAGTCTCCCTCAAGGAATTCTCGTCATACTGTCTCATGCTTATCTAAAGACTTAGGGATAAGTTTTTGGAAGACTTCTGAAGTCTAGCATGTGATTATAGTGTAATTATGCGTTATAGATTCATTAATCGAGATACTCTAAATTTTGTGACATGCATGTTAAAATATTAATTTTTTATAAAGTGTTTATCATATTACTCATGCGCGAAACACTCGAGACATTTTAGAATAGAGAAATTTCACCAAGATTTCTAATTAAACCTTCTATCACCTTCTACTACTATTCACTACATACTTCTAATTAATTGCTAATTTGAACTATACTTATTCACATGACTAGTTTGAAACCAACTCCCAACTACCTCACCTCACGTGCTGGAACTATTATAAATAGTTTCTTTCACATCATTATGAATAGTATCTTTACATTATTACGAGTAGTGATGTAATTAATATCCTTGACACTATGCTTCTTATAAGTGCTTATACCCTGAATACTAGCCATTAAAGAGTACTTTGAATTTCAGTGCCATCGTCATTACATTGCTTTGTTAATCTCAACCAACACTCATACCTTACATCCCACACTTCTCATGAATCTTCTTAAGTTTTAGATTCTCTTTACTTTTTCTCTGTCATCTTACTTTGAAATTTGTCAATTATCTAACTTGAAAAAATTATTCCCTATACAACTCACTCTTTTGCTTCCCAAACATTAACAAGTAGCTAGCCAAATTTATTTTTCTTTATGAAAGTATGAATGTTTGCAATACATTCACATTTTATCAACATGCGGTGCAGCATTAGACCTATGACAATGCCAAAGGCTCTTGCTTTGCTTGTAACAACTGTACTTCTTGCATATCAAAACATTTAGTATCTCAACATTAACAATTTTTTTTTTTTGAATTTTTAAAATGACTCCAATGTATTTCAATATTTTTATCAAACAAACGAACAGCAAATGTTTAAAAATTTTAAATTATTTTCGAATATTCTGAATACTAAAAATAATTTCCAAATCTTTTTAAAATTCTTAAATTAGTCTAAATAATTATATAATAATACTCATCATTTAAAAAAAGAAAAAAGAAAGAAAGAGTTGTTAGACCCATGCATGCAAGGGTCGACGACGGATATAGCGGGTCCCAGATTTTTTTTAAATTTAATTTTTTATCCCTTTTTTATGAAATTATTTTTGAAAATATTGGCAATCATCCCCATAACTTATATATATATATATATATTTATAAAAACAACCTAAAATTTTAATTTTAAAAATAAAGTTATTGGACTCCAAATCAGTTAAGATAAATTTTCTCTTATTTAGATGCATATGACAATTTTAATTTGTCACGTATATTCTCATAAAATTATACTATTTAGTTTTAATTAAAAAAATAAAATAAAATATATGAAAAAAAAACGAGACAAATTGTGATTAACACATGTATTCAATTCGAATTCCTTACAGTGTTGAACATTACTTTTCTTCCACTGAAAAATGGAAATCTTGATCAACCCAAGGAAGCACAATCAGAGCTCCCCTCACAGGCTTCAATGGACCCTTGCGCTTTCCATTTCTAACGAGGTCGCCCCATCCCTTAACTCTATATTGGGTTCCAAACTTCTCCAACAACATTCCATACTCAACTTCAATCTCTGTATCTTGCATTATTAACTTCATCGACTTTTCAGAAATCAAAGCATAAAGCATAAAGCTGAAATGGCTGCAAATTGTTTTTTTATGTATGTTTCGACTTGTTCTTTGTTCTTTGGACAAATTCAGATATATTACTCCGTCTTCCACATCCTCTTTTGTTAGCCTCATCTTCAACATCTCTGATGGCACTGCACTACTATTTTCCCTCAAAACAAATTTACTCTTCTTGCTGTGAAAAAAACAAAAAAAAAAAACAAAAGACTAGGGAGATGAGTCTCTATAACATAAAACAATACATGCATACATACATGTGTGTGTGTGTGTGTGATTTGAAGAGAACATTTGGTTATCATTTAAAGCATATTTCTTTTGATTTCATGGGCTGATGTTATAAAGACACACACACACACACACACCCATATACATACATACATATATATATATATATAATACAACATTTTACAAAATTTAGTATATTTTCAATGTCATTTCTTTCTGCTTAATTAATTAATTATCCCTTGTTCATGTATTAATTTTGTTAAAACATTTGTTACTATGATCAATTGATATTCTTAATTTAATTTTTTTAAATCCAATTTTGTTATCACACATGTCTGTGTCCTATTCTCTTTATCTAATTTCGGAAATTTATTTTTTTTCTATGCCATTAATTATTTTTAATGTAATTTCCTGTTTTGGGAATATTTTAATGTAGTTTTCAATAGAAAATATAAGACATAAATAAAAAAATTCCAATCCTAAAAACTTATATTTTTTAATTTATCCATTTTTATAACATCCTATAATTTGTACTCTTTTGTTTTGTTTTTGTTTTTAAATAAATAAACTCATGTAATTATGTTGAGTTGACTGTAATATTGCAATTTCTATTGCTTCTTTCAAAAAAAAAAAAAAATCCAAAGTAAAATGTTTATACATCCTTTATAAATGAACCACTTATTGTTTGCCATGTCAACAACATTTTTAATTTTTTTATATTTCAAAATGTTTATCCAATTTTTATATTCCAAATCTCAAACATTTTGATCCACTTGACACTCATAAACGGCTAAAAGTTCGTTTGAAATTAATATACAAAATAAACAAGTCCAAATATAAATAAATTTTAAAACTCGTTAATTAGATAGTTAATTTAAAGATATAAAAAATCAAGTTAATCGAGTTTGACTAATCATTAATTTAATTAAAAATTTGTCTTAGATTAATTCAATAAATAAACTAATCAATTTTAATTATAATTTGAAAATTTTTCATTTTAACGAAATAAACCTTAAACAATTCCATGCTAATTAGACCGTATGCTAATTTGGGGCCTATACATTTTTTTTATTTACATTTTTCACATGTGTATAAGTAATAGCCAATAAGGTGCCGGTATATGCACGAAGATGATTGGATCCTAATTTGTGGGTGTCTTTAATATACGTGATATAGGCTGATACATAAGTGAGCGGGTCAGCTCAAGGCCCAAGATGAGCGGGTGGGCTGAATTCTAAACGGAAACTACCAGTTCAGGGCATAAACTTTTGGGCCGGGTTAAAACTAGATTGCCCGCAGCCCTATCTTGACCCACCCTCCTTTTCTTTTGCTAGTTGTTGGAAGACAACTCCAACAATATAAATCATTTTAATCCTCTTAAAATTAAATTTTAACAGTATTATATTATTAAAAAATTATTTTTTAATATTTTTGCTTTAATGATATATATTATTTTTTTGTATAATTATTATTCTTCTTTTTAATTACTATTGCAGTTTAAGCATTGAAACAAGAAACGAATCTAAACTATACGTTTAGAGTAATATGAACTCTTGAAATAAATAGTAGCCAATCAAAACATAAGTCATAATTGATAGAATATTTGATTTTTTCAAATTTTAATAGTTTCAAAAATCAACCACTAGAGTACTGTTGTGGAGCATCTTTATTAAAATATGACTTTGATAACTCTAATGACTCAATCGTTAAAAATGTTCTAAAAAATTCTCACTATCTCTCCCTCTTCACATCCTAAGGTTGTTGTCTAAACACTTGTAACTTTGATAATCCATACTGTTTTTCCCGTCTTCTCTCTCATTTTTCTGCTTGTTCTCATATTTTACCAGACTACTTAATTTTCTCCCGTGTCATTTCTCTACTACCAAAAAAAAAAAAAAACAACTTTCATCCGTCACAAAAGTCGGAGCCCAGATCTGACTGCTCGTGTATAATACAAATGCGTGTATCTATCCATTATATAAACGATCGGATCTACGATCATCTAACCTTTGCGAGTGGCTATAGCATACCTCTTATGCTAACACAAGTACAGTATTAGCATACCTCTTATGCTAACACAAGTACAGTATTTGAATGTATAATGCACACTAAAATATTTGATTTTGAGATTTGATTGACACAAAAAAAAAAAGCAAATTTGTCTTTTTGGAGCCCTCAAAATGACAAAGATTGGGAAACCAAAGCATTCATTTTCAGGAACCAGTATGGGTGCTCAATCCCTTTCGTGATGTTCACATGACTCATTTTATCAGTACATAAGACATTAAAGTTTCACAAAATAGGCAAACAATTTAATACTGTATTGGTTACTTCGATCGTTATTAATATTCAACCAACTATATTTAATGATCATGACCATGACAGCTATCACAACATTTCATGCATGCTTAATACTTAAAATTTCTATTCTTACTCAATCAAATTCAATTTCTCAAAGCAATGAAAGAAGAAAAAGATTCTCTAGAACTTCCTTTAGGAAATTCAAATCTCTTACCGGAAACTATATATATTCTGCATTGGTAATAGCTGACTATATGACGAAGAAATAGTAAAAATGTTAATGGAGGGAAAGACGTGAGCACATTTAGAATTAATCGTGATGGTTAAACTTTCACAATCTAATTAGTATACGTATATGCACAAACCGTGATGTATGCATTTGATGTATACACACTAATTACATCTTGAAATCATAAAAGAAAAAGAGAGACATTGGTTAGAGAGAGACATATGAGTATTATTACTATCAATCATTAATGTTAAATTTTTATGACATGATTAATATTTATACATACACGAACACATGATATGTGATGCATGCACTTGATCTCCCCACAACAATTACATCTTCATTAGTATACGTACATACACAAACACGTGATATGTGATGCATGTACTTGATCTACCCGCAACAATTGCATCTTCAAAGTCATAAAGAGAGAGAGAGAGAGAGACATTGGTGACATACAGAGAGAGAAAATACAGATGTAAGAGAGAGTGATCACTATGGCGTGGTGACTTGGTTCTGTCATAAGACAATACTATCTTTCTCAATCTGCCATTATCGGCATTTTTTTTTCTTCTTCTTCTCAGAATATTATTATAAAAAAATTCACTTAAAATCTCCATTACTCCACTGTGTAAATTTCCATATCTAATCACCTAAACGTGCACGAGTCAATTACTCTCTTTATCCTAAAAACCATCTTTCTTGAATGCTTTATTTACAGTCTCAAGGAAGAGCCATTTGATGGGCTGACGCAAACGCAGTTTCTCTGTACATTTCAACTCTGGTTGGGTAAGTTGTAATAGTCATGGAATCAATGCACGAGAAGATATTTGATGATACTCGTACTGGTGGGTCCATAAAGACAAATGAATATTGGCCGTTGATTGAGTTTAATCATGGTCAGTAACATTATTTTGGATTCAAATGCAAGTGCATTTCTGATTACCTTATGTCCACATCATCACTGGATATCTGGCGTTCATTTGTTTCCATATACCTGGCACCACATGGTTTGCTGATCACATCACATCACTGAGCTAACTGCTCCTGCTTTAGTACTCTCAATACGATTGCTCATATAGCTGAAGTCTTGATGAATAAGACCCTGGCCAATACAAGTAGTTTGCTTGACGGAAGTCAGCGACGTAGTCATTGTAAATTGGCCGCCGGCATCACAATTAATCCGTTGTCTTACTTAGGTGTGGCGACAACATTTACCAAGTTCGAATGATTGTCGACCACCGATCTAGCTTTCATTGAAATTCTAATATAAATGTATTATTGAAGAAATATTATTTATTTTTTTTAACTCTACACTTTAAACTTTTTCATATTAATTGTTATAATCCAAAATTTCATTGATTGTGTCGATCTATTTACAATCCAATCCCGAATATTTAATAATGATATTAATTCATTTATAACTCAAATTTATCCAAACCCACCAAGTCATTGTCGTGTTCAAATTGTATAATAGTGTTGTGTCATAAATTGACATTACTATTTAAGATTTTTCACATACATTTAATATTGTATAAATTTAAAATAAACCAATCAAATTTTAACATATTTAAAAATTTATCAACTTATTAAACTAGGATATATATATATATATATATGATAGTAATTACTCAAATGGTATATAAAAGATCAAATTACTTTGAACTTGTAATTGGTTTGATGAGAAGTGCATTCGAGATCATTTTGAAAAATAAACAAGTTAAGTTTAAAATAATTTAAATTTATATATAATATATAATTTTTATTATTTTTAATATATATGTATATATTATAATTTTAAACAGATTGGACCAGATTAACGGATCAGATATCCGGTTATTAACAGATTAATATTCGCATGATCTGTAAGGATCGGATCAGATTTCTTATTAAATGAATCGGATTCGGATCGATTCTGATCTAGTTCGTTTACAACCCTAGCCCCAAGTAGCGCACACATGGACGCACTGAACGAACTAGTCATGTGCGTAAAGGGCCTTGGTATCTATGGAGCAAGGGTGTGGTTTAGACGTTGGAAAGAGGATTTTGCACCGATCAACGGGTATCTCGAGCTTTTTTAAAATTCTACTTTTTATTTTAAAAAATATTTTTTATTTCAGAAATAATTACTTTAATTTTATTATTTATGATAAGTATTAATTATAATATGATCGGAGATGCGTCAAATGATCTGGGCCCAAGTGCACTGTTCTTGCACGAGAAAGGGGTGCAACAAATAACAAAAACAGGTGGAGCTTACACAAAATCAGTCTAACCCCAAAGCAGCACATAACTACAAAAATTCCAATTTTTTGTTTGCTTCCTTTGAAGAGGGCTCTTATCTGTGCCTCTAGGCCAAACGGCTCCTTACCAGACTCTCTCTCTCTCTCTCTCTCACTGGTCCCATCAACAATCTCTTTCTCTCAGAACAAGTAATACATTGAAATGACAAAAAGAACATTACATCGAGTCCAAATGTCCTTTATCGACTCTCACAGTTTTGTCCTTATCAAGGGTGTTTTGGTTATTTCAGTAATGACCGGACGCCTCGAACCTGGAAGGGAATCAAATCCATCAATATTTGGTTCGGTTTTCTGACCAAACCCAGGCCTTTTGCAAAAATTCCTGGGCCCCAATTTGTAAAAGTTTCTGTAGGGGCCCCTAGACGAAACGGTAGCGTTTCCCCCAAAACTTACACGTTGCAGCATTCCACGAAGAAACTCCAATTTTTGTACCAGCCCCCATGTTCCCAACACCCCCCCCCCCCTCTCTCTCTCTCTCTCTCTCTCTCCATATATATATATATATATATATAAATCTCTGGTACTTCAAAAAGCTTCGCACTTTCAATTACAATTTTCTTGCGATCTTTAAAAGGATGATGGGTTGGAGATATCGCAGTGGTGTGAAGAGGACACTGAGACTCCATTTATAAGCTATCACAGTCTTTCTCTGTCTTTTTCTACTCTCTCTCTCTCTCTCTACACCAGATAATGGGGATGGAATTTAGGATTCTGTATCTCTTTCTCATCGTTTTCCAGCGGTTTTTCTTGCCTTCTAATGCAATGCATGACCAAGAAAAAGAGCACTTGCTTTCCTTCAAGAACTCTCTTGAAAACCCACTTCTTCTCTCTTCATGGAAACTTACCACTTCTCACTGTCACTGGGACGGTGTGATTTGCGAAAATGGCCGAGTGAGCTCACTCGTTTTGTCGACTCAGTCTCTCAAAGGGCCCCTCAATCCCTCATTGTTCTCTCTGTCTAATCTCATTGTTCTCGACCTGTCTTCCAACCTTCTCTACGGCGAAATTTCACCAAAAATCGTTGCGCTTCAGCGGCTGAAGGAGTTGGACTTGAGTGATAATCAGTTGTCCGGCGAATTACCAGCTGACCTCGGCGAGTTGAATCAGTTGGAGACTCTCAAACTCGGTCTCAACTTCCTCGCCGGAAAAATCCCGCCGGAACTGGGAAACCTGGCACATCTCCAGACTCTCGACCTCTCTGGAAACACTCTCACAGGAAATGTCCCCACCCAAATCGGAAATCTGACCCGCCTTCAGTTTCTAGGCATTGGCAACAATCTTCTTTCAGGTTCTCTTTCTCCAACTCTGTTCACTAAACTTCAGTCTTTAACCTCTTTGGACGTCTCAAACAACTCTCTTTCCGGCAACATTCCGCCGGAAATAGGAAACTTAAAAAACCTCACCGATCTTTACATAGGAATCAACCAATTTTCCGGCGTGTTGCCCCCGGAAATCGGCTGAACTTTCGAGTCTGCAAAACTTCTTCTCTCCCTCTTGTTCAATTCAGAGGTCCATTGCCTGAAACCATTTCAGAGCTCAAATCACTGAGTAAACTTGATCTTTCATACAACCCATTGAAGTGTACTATCCCAAAATCTATTGGAAACTTACAGAATTTGACTATATTAAACCTAGTATATACGGAGCTCAATGGTTCAATACCTGCTGAGCTCGGAAACTGTCATAATCTGAAAACATTGATGCTGTCTTTCAATTCTCTTTCCGGTTCGTTGCCGGATGAACTTGCAGCACTGCCCATGTTGTCATTCACGGCAGAGAAGAACCAGCTTTCGGGATCATTGCCTTCTTGGCTAGGAAAATGGAACCAAATTGATTCGCTCTTGCTTTCAAGCAATCGATTTGCTGGAAAAATCCCGCCGGACATCGGCAATTGTTCAATGCTCAATCACATTAGTCTCAGCAACAACTTGTTGACGGGTCCCAATACCCAAAGAACTCTGCAACGCTGTCTCGCTTACCTGAGATTGATCTCGATAGTAATTTTCTTTCGGGCATGATCGAGGACACTTTTGTTAAATGCAGTAATCTTACCCAGTTGGTTTTGGTGGATAACCAAATTGTTGGTTCAATACCAAAGTACCTTTCCGAGCTTCCATTAATGGTGCTTGACCTTGATTCCAACAATTTCACGGGCCCAATTCCCGTGAGTTTATGGAATTCAATGAATTTGATGGAGTTTTCAGCTGCAAATAATCTCTTAGAGGGTACTCTCCTTGTAGAGATTGGCAATGCTGTTGCATTGGAAAGGCTTGTACTCAGTAACAATCAATTAAGGGGCACAATTCCTAAGGAGCTTGGTAAGCTCTCTTCTCTTTCTGTTCTGAATTTGAACTCGAATCTCCTTGAAGGGTCTATCCCGGTAGAGCTTGGGAACTGCATTGCTCTAACAACACTGGACCTTGGAAACAACCAGCTCAATGGGTCAATTCCAGAGAAACTCGCTGATTTGGCTCAGTTACAATGCCTGGTTCTTTCTCACAATAGCCTATCCGGGTCCATTCCTTCTAAGAGGTCCAAGTATTTCCGTCAAGTTAATATTCCGGATTCCAGCTTTGTTCAGCACCATGGAGTGTTTGATCTCTCACACAACAGGTTGTCTGGTTCAATACCTGAAGAGTTGGGAAGTTGTGTGGTGGTGGTGGATCTCTTGATCAGCAACAACATGCTTTCTGGTGAGATTCCAAGATCAATAGCTCAGTTGCCTAATCTCACTACCTTGGATTTATCTGGGAACTTGCTTTCGGGTGTCATCCCAGTGGAATTTGGCGACTCACTTAAGCTACAAGGCTTGTATTTGGGGAATAACCAGCTCACAGGCATCATCCCTGCAAGCCTTGGTCTGTTGAGTAGTTTGGTAAAGCTGAATCTTACTGGTAACAAGCTATCTGGTTCAATACCATCTAGCTTGGGAGACTTGAATGGGCTAACCCACTTAGATTTGAGCTCTAACGAGCTTAGATTTGAGCTTCCATCTTCTCTTTCGAGGATGGTGAACCTGGTTGGTCTCTATGTTCAGCAGAATGGACTTTCTGGTCAAATAGATGAACTCTTTTCAAATTCTGTGATGTGGAGGATCGAAACCATGAATTTGAGTAACAATGTTCTCCATGGGGATTTGCCACGGTGTTTGGGCAATTTATCTTATTTGACGACTTTGGATCTCCATGGAAACATGTTTAGAGGTAATATTCCTCCTGAAATTGGGAATCTAGTGCAACTCGAATTTCTTGATGTTTCAGGAAACAGGCTTTCTGGTCAGATTCCATATAAAGTTTGTGGCCTTACCAACTTGTTACACCTGAATTTGGCAAGAAATAGATTGGAAGGGCCAATACCGGGAAGTGGAATTTGCCAAAATCTTTCAAAAATTTCACTTTCTGGGAACAAAGATCTTTGTGGGAAAAGTCTGGGCTTGGAATGCCGGACTAAGGGCTTTAGCAGAAGATCACCCCTGTTAAACATTTGGGGTCTATCATTAATTGTGGTTGGCACTATGTTTATAACTCTTTCAATAGCTATTCTTCTTTGCATATGGGTTAATAGTAGCAGCAGGGAAAGTGATCCTGAGGAAATTGAGGACAGCAAAATGAGCAGCTCTACAGATCATAAATTCTATTTTTTGAGTAGCAGCAGATCGAAGGAGCCTCTCAGCATTAACATAGCTATGTTCGAGCAGCCCCTTCTCAAACTAACCTTAGTTGACATTCTTGAAGCCACCAACAACTTTTGTAAGACTAATATCATTGGTGATGGAGGCTTTGGAACTGTTTACAAAGCCACTTTGCCTGATGGGAGAACAGTTGCAATTAAGAAGTTAAACCAAGCCAAAACACAGGGCCATCGTGAATTCCTTGCGGAAATGGAAACTTTGGGTAAGGTGAAACACAGAAATCTGGTTCCTCTGCTTGGGTACTGCTCTTTTGGTGATGAGAAGGTGCTTGTTTATGAATATATGATGAATGGGAGCCTTGATCTTTGGCTAAGGAACCGAACTGGGGCTCTTGATGTCCTGGATTGGAGTAAACGTCTCAAAATTGCAACTGGAGCTGCACGTGGGCTAGCTTTTCTACATCATGGGTTCATCCCCCACATTATTCACAGGGATATTAAGGCCAGCAACATCTTACTCAATGAAGATTTTGAGCCAAAAGTTGCAGACTTTGGGTTGGCTAGATTGATCAGTGCTTGTGAGACTCATGTCAGTACTGATATTGCCGGGACATTTGGGTACATTCCACCAGAATACGGGCAGAGCTGGAAGTCCACTACAAGGGGTGATGTTTATAGCTTTGGTGTGATTTTGCTTGAATTGGTTACGGGGAAAGAACCGACAGGACCTGATTTTAAAGAGATCGAAGGCGGGAATTTGGTTGGCTGGGTGATTCAGAAGATCAAGAAGGGCCAAGCTGTTGATGTTCTTGACCCAACAGTACTCAACTCAGATTCAAAGCAGATGATGCTTCAAACATTACAGATTGCTGCAATATGTCTGTCTGATAATCCAGCTAACAGGCCTAATATGCTTCAGGTACTGAAGTTCTTGAAAGGGATCAAAGATGGGTAGATGTGGAGTTCGTCGAGGCTTTGTTTAGGTATGTTTTCTGCATAAATCTATGAAATAATTAGGATGAAAGGTAGAAATTAATGTTAGTTGTAGTGGTTTCAGTGTGCTAACCTACTTAATTATCAAGAGTTCCAAGTTTTTATATATGAATATGTGAACTCAGTACTGACTAGTGTTACTGCCTCATCAGCTGTAAGGTTTATTATAAAACTATCATGGCCCAATGGATTTTGCTTTCTTTTGTGTTATGTAAACACCCTACTGTGCAGAAACGATAAAACTAATGCGTAAATCAATCACAAATAGGAAAAATAAACAAAAACATAGAGAAGAGACAAGTATACGTGGTTCGGCAAGATGACTATGTTTATAAGCTACGATTATCAATCCACTATGCATCAAAGAGATTATAAGAACAAAACACTTTCAAGCTCTAAAATTCCTACACCCAATAACGGTTTAAAACAAAGTCAATTATCTTCTTATAAGAAGTAATCCTAAAAATACCATCCTTATATGTGTGGTTTACAAAATCAAAGATGAACCGGGTCAAAAAATTCTCACCCCCCTCCCCTTTTTTGTGTTGCATCGGTTCATCCACTATGCGGGTAAATTCATGACCACCACTCAACACACCCAATCTTGTACCAAGAAAATTTGAACTAGAAGCAGCTATTCTGGGGAGCAACTTGTTATATATGGGACATGTGGATTAGGTTTTAAGGCAGTGTATGTTAATACATATTCAAGAACCGAGATCTCATTCGAGATGACAAAATTCTCTCTTTTCACATACGTAAATTAGGGTCGAGACTTATTCATATTCATACAACTTAGACAAACATGGCTTTGCATGATTTGAGCGCTAGACTGCCAGTGCAAGGCTAAATGAAGATGAATGGGGGCATCAAATTAAACTGTTGGCTCAATTTTTATGATCAATTCCAAATTTCTTAAATGATTAGAGAAAGCATATATATATATACAGAATGTTTTCAAACACAAACAAATCATTGTGATTTCTGACCAATGATGAGAGAGAATCTAGTGTTTGTGATGATTTTCTATCCATATTATGATGAAGTTTTTCTTGGGTATGCACATGCATTGCATGTGCTGCTCTAAGCACTTCCAGTAAAGAGGCATCTATCAATTGATACAAAACAAGGATGACAATCATTGAATCAATATGTAATTTAGTTTATTAAAATAGTATATACGGAAAGGTGGTGTGAGGTGGTTGGGATTATAGTAATCTTATGCTGACATGGCAAAGTTTGTATGAGCAAAAGTGCACAACTTTGACAACCATGTGTGATGAGTTGTAATATTGGTATATAATCGGGGTCAGTGAAAAGGGTCAGATTTGCATTTTTGTGTTCTTTCTTGGTCCGATGAATGATCAAAGTGGGTGGGCCGACTTGGGTTTTACTGGGCCTCCAGTGCTGGTTTCAGGAGAGGATTAGCCCAAAATGAAGAATGTTGATTGTTGACCATGTATTATAACTTGTAAGCATCTCCAAAGGAGGAAGCAAATGGGGACCCAAACTCATTTTCTCTCGTGGTAGAAAATTTGCACTCTGAAGGAAGAGGCTAATTTGAGGGGAGAGAGAGAGAGAGAGAGAGAAATAGCTCTTTATTATGGAAAGACTATTCCTGGCTCCTAAATTTGAAGAGAGAGAGAGGAGAGAGAAAGTCATTCTCTAAACTAAGATACCCATGCAAATGTATTCTTCTTTAATAAAAAAATTCAAAACTCTTCAGTAATTATGATTGGGATAACTCTCTATTCAAGAGAGGCAAATAGTATTTTGGCTCCTTATTTTGCATTCCCCTTTGGAGTTTGTAACTCAAATTGATAAAGAGGTTGTACTTGATATTTCATATGGTCAACCAACTGAGGCATATCTTCAAAAAAACAAAAGAAAATTGTGAGATAGTTAGCTTCACGTCATTATTTATCGTGGTATAATTGTTTCAAGTCTTTTACAGTTTTAATATTTATGTCAAATTTTTATTTTAAAATATAAAAAAATAATAAATTTTGTAAAATACTATTACACCAGACCTACACAAGGGCGGAGGGAGGGGGGCTAGAGTGGGCGGTAGCCCCTCCCCCCAAAATGTAAGAAAGAAAAAAATTTATTTGTGAAACTTTAGTATTTTATAAATTAGTCCACCCTAAAATTTAAACTTACCCGATCTTTATCCTTGATTTTTTATTTCAAAATTTTTATCTTTATTCTTTTATTTATCTCTCAAAATTTTAGCCTAACCCAAAAAATATTCACTAAAACTTTTTTCAAAATTTTTTTAATTACTTAATTTATTTTTCTTACTCCGCCCTTAAATCTACACTAACATAACGAGTCAGTCTCACTTAATAACTTTTCTTACACACAAATAGAAAGATGAGTGTCTTTGCAGTCTTCCTCTCAGATGAAAGATACTTTCTTCATAGAAAAGAATAAGAATACAGAGCAAGCTTCCAGAAAAGTCTACAGACGCCAAAGCTAGAAAATGAGTGTTCCATTATATAAAATATGAAAAGCAAGCCAATGTCCTTGATGTCTACCTAACATTTTTGGAACCAATGTCCAAAAGTTATTGCGTGCGAGCTGTGCTAACTTTGACCTTTTAATAGTGGATGTGGCGTGGGCAGCCCAGGCTTTACAGCTCTGCAGCTGGCTACCCTTCCTTGGCAACCATTGATACTCCTAATTACATTTTGAAGAACAAAAACACTTCATTGCCCAAGTAGAGAGAACAAGTTCGGTAAGAAATTAAGTTGTGATGTAGAGTGAATTGTGGTAGGGGTGTCAATTTTTAACACGACTAATACCATTCGAATAAGACATGAAGTTAACAGGTTTGATTTTAGCATAAATAAGTTTGGATCATAAACGGGTTGACATGTATAACACGATTAATAAATAGGTCGGATTTAGGTTTTACTAGTGTTAATCCGTTTAACACGACTTAACACGTTTAATTATAAAATATATTATAAGTTAAGGTAATTCATCTCACATCAAATATTTATCAAGGTTTTAAGATTTTTTATTTATAAAAGAGTTTTCTACTTTGATTTGGCCTATATCCAAAGTTACTAAACCTAAAAATTATCTATATATATATTAAAAGATAGGTAAATTTTTTTGTTTAAAAAATAAAAAAATTAAAATAAACGGGTTAAGTGTGTCGATACGTGTAACCTGTTTAATAAATGAGTTGGGTTTGGGTTTTGAAATTTGACACGATTAGTTAATAGTGTCGGGTTTGGGTTCACACATATTTTCGAATATTTATGCCTTAACAAGACCCGAACATGACAAGATACTGCTAGGGCAACAAGAAATCCCCAAGGGTAAGGGTGTAATTTGGACAGCTCAAAGACTCAACCCAAGTTTTTTTAGACCTGAATTAACATTTTTTATACTTAAAATGAAGTCTGATCTAACTTAATTTCAAGTTGAGTTTGGACTAAGACTTAAAAAATTTGAGCCCGAACAATATATATTGATTAAGAAATATAATTCAATCATAAATGTCAATTAAGTATTTTTTGTTGTTATCATTTGATTTAAATAAATATACCCAACAATTAATTGAGCCAAAAGTAGGGAAGAAAAATAAACAAATTTTATTATCAGGTGAGCTCATTTTTTTCAAGTTTGGGCTGAATTCGATACCATTAAACTTTAGTTCAGATCGTACTCAGGTTGAATTGTTCAGGTTTAAGGTTGGACTCGATCTTACCGTCTCACATCTTGAACTGGACTTGGAATATAACTCAACCCAAATCTGATTTGCTCGACTTACACCCCCTATCAAAAGGGTGGTCAGTGACGAAAATGACAAAAATAAGTATCTTATAAGTACAAGTTTTTAATTCTACTCTCGCTATGTGTCTTGTTAGGATTGGGGAATTTATCCACCAACAAAATTAGAATAATGTTCTTGAGATTTTTTTTTGTATTAGACAAAAAGGGGGGGGGGGGGGGGGCAACAAGTAGCATTTAGTCATGGCAATTGCATCTCTCTAGAAAGACAAATACTATGTGATGAGGTGAATAACAAATAGATACAGCCAAATAATCATTGGGAGCTAAACCTGTAATTGGTGGAGATGGGCCTTCCCTTGGCCTCTATTATGATGAAATTCTGTAATATTATTGATAAAATTGAATAATAGATGTCTCTTATATTATTTTTATAAAAATTTTTTTTAAAAATAAACTGTTAATTTGACTAAAAAAAACATTTGAGAAAAAATTGATTTATACCCAAAATTAAAATATAAAAAAAAGTAAAAGTTTGCCTCTAAACGACAACTTATTTGGAGTCTTTTTCCACATGAAGTAAGTAAGGAATAGAACTATCATTAAAAGGTGTAAAGACACAAATTTGACCCAAAAAAACAGCGTATCCACAGCCGATACAGTGGTGAGTTTGATTTATTCCGAATCAAATATATGAATCATGAATCCCAAAATTGAGTCAGTCAAAAAAAAATCTGCCAGTGTCATGAGAATTTAATTTAAAATTAGATTTGTAGTGTTTCCATATTCCATACACTCTTTTGTAACTTGTTATCTGTAGATTTCACAAGGAGCTATTCATTGTACTTGTTGGCCTAAATTCTTCTTCAAATTCTTGTGTTGTGAAAACACAGAGTCCTCTAATTTTGTCTCACTTTAAATCATACAACCTTCAAGTTATGCCTACTAGATACTTCTCATGATAGTACACATACTATATTATCAGTAACTAAGGCATAAAATAGAAATAAGACAATACAATACAATAAAGCACCCAAGAATTATGGATTTGTGCATGTAGATATAAGATCACTTATATCTAATCTTTTCAGAAATTTTTATTTTAAAAACCCTTTATATTGTCCCAACCTACAATTGTCTTATCTTGATTCCGCGCCCAACCTTCAAAAGTATGGACAATTCTCCCACTTGTCATCACGTCACTTAGCCCCATGTGTTGAGCCCACAAGTGTATCTAAGACTATACCCAACTCATGCCTTGATCTTTCGGACATTAGAATATTATTTTAGAATTGAATTATTAAAATATAATTATAACAATTCTAATGACTCAATTGTTAGAACCTATTCTTAGCTACTAAAACAACTTGATTGATGAATTCAAATAAATAACATCTTATCATGTGATAGAATATTTTTTTTGGTAAAAAGTGATATTCCAATTGGGTTTATGAATCTGGTAGATACAAAAACTTGTATGGTCATTGTCACCAATTTAATGCCCTAACCCACAGGGTGTGCCAAGCCCATCACCTTTCATCAACCCGTGACAAGGTTGGGCATGCCCGTAGCATAACACCAAGGCAGCCCACGGGCACCACAAACACTTTATGATAAAAGTATAACCAATGATATCCAATATGATAGGAGGAAATATCGCATCGCAGGAACCGTCAATTACAAAAAATGTGGCCGTGTCCAAAATTCCTTTTATAAACCAAAATGTCACTGTCGCACTTCTCTGCTGTCCACGAAAATGCCATGCCTTCGGCCTTTTCTCTACCCAATGCTTTCACAAAACACATACTTTCCCTTCTTACATTCCCCTTTATTAAAAAAAAAAGAAGCCAAACTCCAAAGAAAATCTCCCTTTTTAAGACTTGACTTCAAAGGACTCGTACAACAATAAATAATGGCAAATTTCTAGACCTTAAATTTATGGAAGAACAAAATACGATAAATAATATTTTACAAGATTATTTTGGTACAAATATAAAAAAAAAATTAAAAACAATTCCTAAAATTTATATAAAAAAACTTATAAAAAATACAAAAAAAAAGTCAAAATTTTAAAACTTTAAAGACTTTATTGGTCTAACAATGAAAATTCAAACTCACACCAAATTCTCATCAAGCACTAGAGAGTTGAGACATGTTTTACCAACACACTACGCCCACAAGACTGACCCGAGATTGACACAGGAGACCCTCTCTAAAGCCCTTTCTAGTAAAACTAGCCTTTAGGGCTAACATTGGTCACTAAGTTTGTTACATTAACTAGGATTTTGCTAGATGCATCTTCGCATGACAGCGGTGTTTGTTGGAGCGAACAACGAAAGTAAAAACAAACTGAAATAACAATTGTATAGGCGCTTTGGGTATTTCTTAAACTCGAGCAGAGCTAGGTATAATTGGTAACGTCCACTGATACGAACAAGAAAACTTAGACTCGACCAAGTCAAATTTCTCTGGGCATTTTCCAACCTACCTTATGCTTCCCTTCCACTCTTAGCAGGCTAAGAGCAATATCAGGTGTATACTTTCAATATAAAACAAATGAATGTTAAATAATTTTTTTTGATTCGAATAAATATAAAAAGTTTTTAACTACCTCAATACACACAAATTAGCTTCTCTGACATAAATTAAGTTCATGAAAAGCGTTCCAAAAAGTGTTTTATGAAAACACTTTTAGATTATAAAATTAAGTAACTAATAATAAAAAGATACTTCTTTTTTCCCCTTCCTACAATAGAAAAAAAAAAAAACAGAAAGTAGAAAGTGCAGGAACCTTCTTGAAATCGGTCCCCACGAAACATTTTGCTAAGCACGTGACCCATTTGGCACATGCCTCTCCTCGTGCGGACACTTCTACACCTGCTGGATTCATCAGTCTAATCTAATCTCCACCTACTATCTCAATTACAGACCCTCTGATTGGGTCGGTTGAACTGGCGGAGCCACGGTGTTTCTTGATTATCACCGTTTTGATGATCCAACGGCTCTGATTTCACCAGCTCCGTCCCAGGCTGCTGAAGTCGCAGATCTTTATGGTGCTCCGCCGTCTTGCTTTCACTTTCCCTTCCCCGTTTCACACCCAGTGCAACACCAAACAATCTCGCACTCGTTTCCTCCTCCGGTTTCGTCC
The DNA here is from genome assembly GCA_008638375.1 of Nyssa sinensis. Lineage (NCBI taxonomy): Eukaryota > Viridiplantae > Streptophyta > Magnoliopsida > Cornales > Nyssaceae > Nyssa > Nyssa sinensis. The sequence goes on along the minus strand of CM018041.1, from coordinate 3,966,670 downwards.
GATCATTTCCACCGACGATGATATCAGGATCGCACGCGTACCCGCTTAACCGGTAACAGATCGAGCGGTTTAATCGCTTGAAAACTGCTTTCCGATTGGTTATTCGCGTAATTCGACATTAAATTGTATATATTGTTGCATAAACTCTTCATTTGACTCAACTCTCGGTTGAGCTGGACGTTCTCCTTTCTCAATCTTTCGTTTTCGTCGATGAGCTCGGCTGTACTGCCACCGCAGCTCGATTCTCGACGCAATATAGATGCGGCTGCCGGTGGCGAATTCGACGAGATAGCTTGTTCGTCACCTGAATTTGTAGGAGACGACCGTGCAGGCGGTACCGGTATCGCCGCCACCGTCACCGCGATAGCAGCGCCGGCTGCGGTGGGAGTTGCAATTTTCCGACGCTGTATATCGCATAAAAGGCGTTTTTCACCTTTGCGAAAGCATTCGTTTGAGAATTCCCACCGATCAGGTACTACTTTTCGAAATCCCTATCAATTCAAAAAAAAAAAAAAAAATTCATCAAAACCATAAATAAATAAATAAAAAATGAAGCTTTGAATCAGATCGTTTAAGACGATTTTTATGAAAATTACTCACATAGGTGTTGAGTTGACGAACAAAGCTCGAGAAATTATTGTGCTTAAAATACTTTGGAAGTAAATCTCTGGCAAATTCAGTTGGATTCCATACGATGAAGGTAGATCCGTCTTCGTTCCACGAGATCACATCGTCGATCGTACGGTCATCCACAAGCTGATACGTTTTGGTCAAAAACGGTGTCGGGAGAGATCTCGGTGCATCCCCAGCCGTCAATTCTCCGCCGTTCTGCTCCCCGGGCGGCGGAACCATCGCCGTCACACCCTAACCAACCCAATACCATCAAAATCAAGATTAAAAAACGAAAAAGAAAGATTTGAACGAAGAACAAAAAAGAAGGATGAAAAAAGTCATACCTAAAAAGATTGATGATAGACGAAATTATTGAAGCAGATCTGATGGGGAAATGAAAAATCGAGAGAGGATTAGAGGGAGGGATTGGGAGAGAGAAGCTTTGGCGAACAATGAGTGTGTTTTTGGGCAATTCTAGAAGTTTCGCATGAAACATATAAACAATGGGTGGGGAATACAGGAATAGATAAGAGATCTTAATTCCCCGAAACAAAATAGTAATAATAATAATAAGGAAATTGAAGCGAAGAAAAATAAAAGAAAGTAGGAGAAGGTATGTTACGCCTTTTCGAGAAGTTTCAGTAACGTTACATACGTGGCAATAAATGATAGATACAAGTACAACCCATATGTTTCTGTGAGGTTCCCCTAAATAAAAGAGTCAAAGAAGAACATGTGTATTATTAACCTCCAAATTTGATTTATCCAGAAAGCTTACCACTATTTTTAAGAATCCTTGCAAGGGAGCCCTTGAGTTGAGTTGTGCCTCAAGGATATCCATTATGCCAAACCTCGCAAACTTAGACCATCGAAGATGAGGTAGCAAATCTAATTTCACTTATGTAGAAGTCAATGAAAGTTTTCTGACAAAAAACCCAAGAACTTCTCTGTTCCGTCACTTCTGTGGGACATATCACTTTGATCTTATTTGAAGATTTTTCATGCATGTTCCATTATTTGAAAACTTTTCAAACCCGTCTTACTTGAAAAGTTTCCATAGCTCTCTTATTATTTGAAATATTAATTTATTTGTATTGAATTGTTCTACATCGTCCGTTTTTAAGTCCTCTGATTTATATATAATAGAGTTTTCTCTTCCTCTTTTTAACACCTGAGTTTTAAGGAGTTGCACAGGACCGCTCACCTGTCTTCTCTCTGCGGGTAATGTAATCTAGGGAGCGTGTTGAATTGTTTCACATCGTCCGTGTCTAACTCCTCTGGTTTATGTATAAGAATTTTTTCTTCCTCTCCTTAACACTTGAGTTTTAAAAAGCTGAAACGCTCTCTCTCCAAAAACAAATTATTGTTAATTTTTGCTTTTTCTCTATCTAAAGTACAATTCTCTGTTGGTACTTCAGTGAAAGCCTACTCTGTGGCCTCGAAGACTCGTAGAGCGGTGTCAAAGTAATAAGATAGAGAACTGAACTTCGGAATTAAATATATGGAAAGAAAATGAAACCCAACCCAACAATCCCCAAATCATTGCATGAAACGAATTAAATGAAACAAAATAAATTTCACAAATATATGTTGGTGGTGATGCAACGGAATGGTTACGTCTGAATGATGGCAGCGGATACAGAGGAGACTACGATGAGCCGTGTTGAGTTATCCAATGAAATCCAACAATCCCAAAATCACTCCACTGTGCTGAAAAATCAAACATACCACTAAGAAATCCAACTCATGACCGAAACATCACCATACTACTACACACTATCACGTTAATCACATTAAGAAGATTCAAGCCCGCCAAGGGCATCGGATTGTTGGTGGGGTTCCTTACAATTGATTTTAATGCAAGGAATCGTTAGCTAATGTCAGATAATGATAGGTGGTGAATTGAGTTTCAAGGAAAATTATTCAATTGTATCATCAAATTTAGACAATTAAAGACTTAAAGCAATAAAAAAAAAAATAACTCTAAATGAAATCTTTTTAAATATTAATATAATTTTTACTTTATTTATATATATATATATCTTATTTTATTTTTATTATATAAAATTTAATTGTTTTCAACAATGAAGAAGTATATGTTAAATAAAACTCTAATAATAGAGTTTTTATATTATTTTTTTATTTAAATAGATAATAATAAAATATTAGAGTAATATATCAAATAAAATTTTATTAATAGAATTAAGTTTTATTTTTATTATACTATAAATTCATAAGTCTTAAATCTTTTTTAGAATTAAACTTTTATTAATTTTAAACTTCTAATTTTATTATATTATAATATATAAAATTTGAAGCCTTACATTTAAGTGAAGTTTAAAATAATTGCTTTGTTGACTTTATGATTGAGCCGTTCATGTTCAATTGTCCGCCTCAATGAAATGATAAACCTAAATGTGCATGTATAATTACATTATTACACGTGATGTGCATGTACAATACATTATTACACATGTAACTTTCAATCTGAACCTTTGAATCACTGAATAATTGTTTTCAAATATCTTTTTTTTTTTTATTAAAAAAAAATCATATGACCAAAAACTAATTATAGCAAGAAGTGGGAAATAGGCTTTTGTCTTTGCCATGATGCTAACCATCCAAGAGCTATAAACTCGAAAGAATGTGTCATAAAAACATGTGCGTATTCAGCTGTTTAAGACTTGCCAAATTTCAAGGATTGTCGATGGAGAGAAGCAGGACTGAATGCTACCATTTGCGTGTTCAAATTCACCTCTTCAGTGCCAAAATTGTCAGGCCCGGCGCCGTCGGTCTCGCAGCCCGCATTCTACCAATGTGCGCCAAAACTATCTCATATTGTACTTTAGTCTAATTCAAAGGAAAAATAAATAATGATTTACGTATAATGTATTTCACTTTATAAAGTTATAAAATGAACTAAGTTAGTCAAGTTAAATTTGGTTAGACGCTCGTTTAAAATCAATCTATAAAATAAGTAAATCAAACTTTAACGTATTTTAAAACTCATTAATTTATTGAACTCAACTCAATAAATTAATAAATAGTCTAATACTATTTTTTTTTTAAAAAAAAAAGAGCCACTAAAACTTAACCCGCGATTGACTAAATTAAAAGCTTGTATGAGATCGGTACAAGAAATAAACAAAACAATCTTGATCACAATTTAAAACTTATTTATTTTAACAAACTAAACTTAAACAACTCACTATTTAGCTCTAGCTCGGCCTCAACTCACATGTAGCCCTACAATTTAGCTACTCTCCTATTCATTTCTTTCTCATTTATTTTTTATTTAATTATTTTGTTTCCCAAAAGCCATCATGGCAAACCATTTTAAAGCATCAGTTACAGAGGGTTGAAATCACAGGGTTCATATGTAAAAAAAAAAAAAAAAATTGTTTCCGATAAGAAAAAAATTATACAAAGAAGATAATTTTTTAAAAAAAAAGGGTTGTGTACATGTTAAACTGGAAAGATGTTTTTACTTTTACACACTGATCCCTATTGTGATCACTAATATTTTCACTAAATTTGGGCAACCAATAATTATAAAATTAAATTTAAGTCAAAAACAAAAAAAGGCTCCTCCTTTTATTTGCCTGACTTGTGTGTGTGTGTGTATGTGTATGTGTGTGTATATATATATATATATATATATATATATATATATATATATTGGGTAGACAACAGTGGAGAATGGGAAAATATAAGAAAATCATACCCAAATTTGAGGAGTGGAGAGGAATGATTCTCATCCAAAGCTCCATTCTGGTCCCCATGGTCAATCCAAATCTGTTCCTTCAGGATAAATATATAACCATGCAAACGTTTGGAGAGGAAGCGCTTATCTCATCCGAAAGCGCCAAAATAATAATAATAATCCAAATAGAAGGAAAACAACTTCCAAATCATTTTCTTCAACCAAAAAAAATTTATAATATTGAGTAAAATGTTATTCGCACTACCCTGGGCTTCATTTCAAAAGCAAAATTGCTTAATTGCCCTTTGTGGACAACCTAGATACCATGGATGTTAGCGGGGTCTGAGATGTGAGTTGTTAGAATAAGTGCAATTTGCACGTAAAATGTCAGGTGAACGCTCGGAGTAAAATGACAAGGAGAAAGTAAGGTAGTCCAGAATCTTTACGAGATATTCATGAGAGAGTGGGACGAGACCTGGGATGTTCAACTCTTTCAAGTGGTAGATAAAAATTATTACCCTTTTTACAGTAGTAGTTGAGAGGTATTTATAGTAGGTCAATCACAGTTTCAATCCCTAAGCCTCACGTGAGTGCCTTAGATTTGACGAGTGTCCTACTAATGTCCAAATTAGGTGAAAATTTAGGGAATCTCTTGATTCTAGAAGTTCCAAAAAGCTTCACACATAAATTGCGCAATATTGTCTAGAGATCTTGTTACTTTAACTACCACCTTACAAGACCCTTGTTATCCCGAACGTGAGAGAGCATGGCATCGTGAGACTTCATGAAGTTTTACAAGTTGTTATTGTTCATGAGGGAGCCATTAATATGGTTCTCCTTGCTCATGAACATGTTATAGTTGAAAAATCATTATATTTTCTAGATACCTTCACGCTATTGGAAATCTAGTGTCTTTTGGAACCTTCGTGCTTCTACAAGTGGTAGTTTCCAACCGTTTATATTGTCGCGTAAACCAAGTTGAATGACTTTCACGTGAGAGAAGAAACAGAACGGTTATTGTCTCGTGAGCCAAGTTGAATAGCCTCCACACCGGGATAAGGAGCTAAGGGGGGACCTAATAGCCACAATCGTCATATGAGGGAGTTTGGTGATGTGGACTTTAATACACACCATTGCATGTAGAAAAAGCCATATTCATTTTCAACCAAGGGGATTTGCGTAATTTACTTTAAAGAAAAGAAAAGGTGAAGTATAGGCTGTACCCCCTGAGAGAGAGACTAATCAGTTTTTTACCTTTGCCCAGATAAAGAATTTGGGTTCCCTTCTCTCCCTAAAACATTTATTTAGCCCATCTCCTTTTAGGGAGGCTACAGGTTCAAATTATTTAAGCTGTTTCTTGAATAATAGAAGTTGTACAACTCATAATTTATAACACAATCAAACAGTGACAAAGAAAGCAAAAGAAAAAGAGAACATTACACTAGAAATTAAACTTCAATAAAGCTAACAGGCTAATTTATGCATACTAAAAATAAAATTCTATAAAGTTAACAGGCTACACCAACTGATAACAGAAGGAATAATTTGATGAATACATTTACACTGCTAATTTATGCATGCTTGTATGCTTTTACAAACATGCAGGAACAATTATAATTAAAAAATAAAAAAGAATCAGAGTACAATTGAGAAGACATATTCTGTATAGCATTGTGCAAACAATTATTGAGCAAATGCTGCACACTCAGATAGCAAGTTCATTAGTAATCTATTTTTGTATATTGGTTCATTATAATCTGTGATCTAACTACAGAAATGTCCTTAAATAGAGTGGTATGGCAAGACATAATTCATGTAACCAACTCCAAATAGTTGAGATAAAACTTTGTTGAATTTAGTTAAGTTGAGTTCACTAGTAATCTATTGAGACCCAATACAACTACTAAACAATTTAATCAATTGTATTTATCATAGAATTTTGACATAACAATAATTTTCATTATGTTTTGATTTTGAATAGTTCCTTCATTAAATTTTAAGCACATTCTCAGAACCATAAGATTGATCAGCCCAACTTTTATGCTACAATGACCCAATAGTACACATCATATTGATGGATAAATGTGTCACCTAGATAGTGTGAAATATAGCATGTTTTATCCCCATATGTTAGTGATGATATAGAAACAGTTATATCCAGACTTTTGTTTAGTAAAAGAGCTCTAATGGATGAAGATCTAAAGAAAAGTAACGAGTTCAAGACTAAAATGCATAGGATGGAAACATATTAACTTCTAATGCAATTAATGTTGTGTGAAAGCAACCAAATTAAATAATGAATCAATCTCAAACAAGAAAGATGAGCAAAAAGCATACAGAGAAGACACAAAATAGCTGGTTCGGAAAGATGCTTACATTTACGGGCAGCGATGATCAATTCACTATGTATCAAAAACTACAAAGAATGAAACACTCACAAACCTAAAATCTCCCTTTACCCCCAACGATAGTTCACAAAGCAGGCTCCTCTCACACAATAATTTGACCCTAGAACAATAACACTCTTACATAGGAGGATAACGAAATTTTCAAATCCTGAAACAAACCGGCTCTCAAATCCCACACTGCATCTGAATGGAGAAGCATTTTCCATTTGGACGGGAACCAATTCTCCGTTAGGACGGAGAGGCTACTGGAGCCAAAAAAACAAAATCGGGTCAAAAATTTTCTCCGGGATCGAGTCGCAAACAGGTTATCGAGAATTCAGGTGAATTCATAACAACCACTTGCCAATTAACCTCTCTCTTAGAGGTAAGTTAGACATTGCTAAGCTAGAGACAGTTACTTATGCTTTTTTCAAGACTACAAAACTATGGAACTTTTATCCAGGACAAGCGAAAAGTCCATTTTCGAAATGAATATTATGAGAAATAAGTAATTGGAACCAGCATAATTCTTTAAAAATAAAATAAAATCACGAAGTTCAAACTTGTCATGTCAACTAGGTAAATTGTAAACTCTAGTTGGTAGGCAAATCGGGTTCTCCCTACTTGTGGAAATGTATATGGGCACTAAGTTGCATCAACGGTCACATGCTTTACTTGGACAACAGCAATTGGCAAAATATTGATACTTTGTGTGAAACTGGTCACGAGGTAAGAAGCTTCCTAATCGGTGTTGTATGTGCTAAGGGAAAGAAGAGATGATGAGCGCATTCTGATTCATTGTAGAATTGTGAGATTGCCGTAAGCAGTCTTATTGACACTTTTTGGGTATGTGTTGGTCTTCCCAATGAAGTTGGTGGATGTGCTAGATACGTGGGGAAAGGCAGGTTAGGAGAAGTAGTGTTCAACATGAAAAGCAGCCCCCCTCTTCCTCCTATGATGTTTATGGAAAGAGGGGAACAATATTATACACACACACACACACACACACATATATATATATAGACACACATATTTGATAAGTAAGAATAGTATATATTTTGAAGGGGTAGAAATGGTCAATAAAAATGTTGAAACAAGATTTTTTGAATAAATTGTGTAATTGGATCCCCTAGATACTTCATCGGTTATTGTAAATAGGTTGGTGTTTGGTACAGAGCTTTGTAAACCTTACATGACTTCAGGTACGCCTACTTTAGCACTTTTTAATGAACATTGCTTGCTAATGAATATATATATATATATATATATAGACACACACAGTATACCCGTCCTAATGACATCTGAGGGCCACCACTGCCATAATCTTCTATCATGTACATCTACTTTCTCTCCGCATGACTATCTCAACATCACTTGTACCCGATAATTTAATGTCGTCCACCAATCACCCAAGCAATCCATCATAATGCTTTAAATTGCAAAAACTAGTCAGGCCCTACAAAACATCATGCCAGACTTTTCAAGCACAATTTCACTATTATGACTTTACAGCTTCACATCATTGCATTATAAATCTCACATCTGCAGCGATACACAAAAAATCAGAGTCCAATCCACAACCCACACTCCAAGAATTGTCAAGTTTGTTTAAGAGCTTGATTTATTTACGTCAGAGCTCACCAATCTACTTCATTTGGACCACGTTGCTGACTAGCAGTTTGTAAGGATTGTCAGGCTTTCACTGTGTCATAGAACCAACCATCCACAAATAACAGTACCTCATTTTATTGCAGAAGACATTAAAATATAACTATAACCAGCATACTTTATGCTGGTTATAATTAAAGAACTTGATCAAATCAAACAATCTTTTTAAGTGTGTATCTACTTCTAGTAATTCTTAAGGCCCGTGATCCCATACTTGATGCCAAACACGTAACACCTAGTTGACGTCTATACAGAACTATCCATGTTCAACCCATATCAGGTAATTTTCATATTTCTACAACTTAAGAATACTCAACGTTATACTCTCTTAACCTAAGTTTATATTTGACAAAGAGATTAGAAGCAAACTAAGACTGTCCATTTGCTTCATATAAATGAGAAAATGTAACACTTTGCAAATGGACAGTAGTGCTGGATATCAACATAAATACAACATCTCTAAGATGGCAATTGACAAAAATTTAGATAAGTGCATGGCTATATATATGCATAGCTTCCCATGTCCATTTCATAACATAGCCATAGAAATAAAAGGGAAGCATCATTGACATTCACTTAATGTATACCGATCAAAAAAATACATTCACTTTATGTGTAAAAAGTAGTAGTATGTATACAGAAAGAAATATAGGGGAAATATGATTCATGTGTTTAACTCCTAATATGGTAGGCATTCCAATTAGTAAGAGTATCAAAGGAAGTAGCGGTAAGACTTGAGCTTCCAACTTCATACAATATTACTACAATTTCTGTTACAGAGGTAAAGTTATGGTGAATGATTAAATAGTGGTGGAAGTAGTACTGTAGTATTATTATGACATAATGATGATGGATATATTGATTTTCTACAAGAAAATCTAACTGACATATGAGATGACACTAATGAAATAACGGTGAATTAGAAAGCTCAAATTGCAACAAATTTCCTTATGGTGGAGTGACGGTCATAAATGCTCAAATGTTTCTAACAGACATGATGTGCGTGTGCACACTAAAAAAAAGGAAGAAGAAATAAAGGTGCTAATATACCAACAAGTTCTAGCTTGGTTGGTGTCTCCTCCACCCCCCATACGAGAGAGGTTAAAGGTTCAAGTCCCCTTTAAGGAGCAAAGTGTGTCCCCCATACGAGAGAGGTTAAAGGTTCAAGTCCCCTTTAAGGAGCAAAGTGTGTGTGATTTTCCTATAAAAAAAAATGGAAGCAATATGCTCGTGTTGAACTTTAGTCAGTTATGCATTATGTCAATAATCATGAAACTACACAGATAATATGCAGCACCCACAATTATTTATGTAAGAACATTTGAGCTAGCACTTTAGCCTTGTAAAAAATTTAACTCTTTCCTTAAAAAGTTACAATCATGATATTTTTGCAAAAAAACAAACTTAACAGACAGGATTCAGAATAAAGCCTCCAAAAATAAGTTACAGTTGCCCAAAATTGCAACTCATCAATCAAAAAAGAGGAGGAGGGGGCATTACAAGCAGAACACTCTTCGCTCAAAGCTGGAACAAAACCCAAATCATGGCCAACAATTAAGGGCCATCACACATCAAACAAAACATCATCATGAGACATACAAAATGCCCCGTCGATACAGAACAAGGCTTGCTGAAGTAAATAGTGACCAAACAAATACAACCCACCAAGCCATAAACAAAGCAACTTCTTTAACAAAAGCAGAGCAAGGCAATATAGTACATACCGATTGGAAATTGCCAAACAAATAATCATCGATTTGAGACAACCCGAGAAAGAGAAGTACCAATGCCGGTGGCACAAAAAATTGCAGAACTGCTAGACACAAGTAAGTGGTTGTGTAGGAAAACCTTTGCCCTACTGAAATCCAAGTCCGGAACCTTGCTGGCATGCAATCTTTGGTACCAACATAACACTGCTTCGTTCAAATAAATTTGCAAATTGAGGCGCAAACTAACAATTTGTAAAAGACCAGTAGCCAACAAGCAGCAAAGCCTCAGTTTATCAAAATCGGATTGCTGCATACCCACATTCCCAACCAACTCTTCAGCAATTCCCGTCCTACCAACCGAATGTGATCCTTTTGAATCCTCAATGCTCTTGTTAACAAGAAGTTTTGCAAATGGATTAATCCAAAGCAATGAAGTGAAGACAGCTAACAAATAATTAGAGTAGAGAAGCATTCTCCCAATCCATCCGCAATAAATAATGGATAAATAACAACGAATCTGATCGGTTCCGAGCCAAAATGCACGGGCACTCTTTAACGCCGGCATGAACAAGAAACCTGCAATGCAGCCCATAAAAATAGCAACAGAAAATCTCCCAAATCCATCGAATGATTCGAACTCAACATCAATAATAAAACGAGGAACAATTCCAAAAACGATGGTAAGCCCTAACAGAAACCCTAAAACCCCGAATAGAACACTCAATTGCTTCTCCGACCTCTTTGACGCCGACCGCTCAAACGAAACCCTCGCAATCAATATGAATGCCCTGCAAACACCTGCCACCCCCAATACAATCGGAATAATAGACCCATTTGCTAAAATCCCAGAATCTTTCGACACAGATAAAAATTTGTGGAGCAACAAGCACGACGCAGCCACAATCGTGGAATTGAAAACGCTGCGGAACTCATTGAAATAGAGTCGGGACTGGAGGTGATTGTCATTGAGTTTTAGTCTGAAGATCTGAGCCTTGTTTTCGTCGAACTCAAACTTTTCTTTCGATCTCTTCCTATTTTTCAAATCAGAATCGGAGGTACCGGGTCTTCGAATCGCTGCTCTTACACCATGTTGAGAGCTGTTATTGGGGCTGACATCGTCTGGGTGGATATAAGTGTGGAGGCCATGGAGGAAGAGGGAGGAGATCTTGACGAAAGAGAGGAGTAGACTGAGGGAGAAAGCAAGTGAAGCTTGCAATAACAGATTGCTGTTGGACAGTATGATCGATGACATGATGATCTTCGTCAAAATTTAGAGAAATTGAACCAACAGACTGACATTAGTTCTCAGGGACACTACCTTTGTGGTACTGAACAATGGCTTCATCTTCTTTCCCACGATTCGCTGTACTGTTAAAATTTTATTATAATTGTTTTTTATAATCAAATAAAAAATTATATTTTATATCTTTTATTTTATCGAATATAAAATATAATATCTTGAATCGATTTATACATATCATATTAATTCATCATTCATATTTTAAGAAATTGGTAAAGAAAGTATTCGAATAGGAGATGTTTGAATTTATCCTCTTCGCCAAATTATTTTAAGAAAGAAGAATCCATAATCTGAATTTAATCCATTATACTTACAAGTTATAAAATTTTTAGACTGTGTCATATAAATGGAATGAATTAGAACATAAACTTACTTTAACAAAAATAATAATAATAAATTATATTGATTTCTAATAAAATTTTTAAAAATATAATAATCTCTTTTCTTTTATTAACAAATTACAAATATTTTATGTAGCTAAAAAAAATTAAAACAACAAAATTATCATTTTGTTTATTTAAGTTTTTTCAATTTTTATAACTTTTTTAAAGAATTTTTATTTTATATAAACATAAATTAAAATTTATTTGAAAAAATAAATCGACTAGAAAAAGTAGTGATAATTTATGTGATAAAATATGAGAGATTAGCGCAATTTCATAAATTTTAAAAAATGTAAGTATGATTGTAAGAGATTCCAAAAAAGATTAGTCTAATTTACTTTAAAATAATAATAATTTTATTTTTAAATAAAAATTTCTTTATTTCCTAATATTATAAGTGTAAAATATGTAATTATAAAAAGTGTAACATCTTTCCAATAGGATCCCCTATCCATTTTTTCATTGTGAATGTATGTTTGGTCTTGCTGGCATTGGAATCAATTGTCTTTTTTAATTTAATGATTTTTTACATATTGCATAAATTATTTATTTATTTTTACAAATAAGTCTAAGAAAATTGTGTTTTTATTTGAAAAAAAATTGTATAACTATTGGAAACTTAAACTGGAGAGACTTTAAACATACAGCTCTTCTAAGTTTCTAATGCATTTTTCATACAAGTTGAGATGAAAACTTGTTATAAGGAAATTATAAAATCAGTTTTTAGAGTTCAAAATGTTTTGGGTTGTTTTTCTTGATATATAAAAATATGTTTATAACAAAAGTAATTTAGTAATGTTTTTGGGCTGGGCAGAGGTTGGGTTCGGATAAGTTTTGCTTAATCTCAGCCCAAACTCATGTTTGGGCTCTGAATCCGAAGTACTTTAAGCCCACTGTGGTCTATTACCACATTAACTGTCAAATGATGAGTTATGCATCATGCACAACAATGTCACCTGCATAATTAACTCAAACAGAAGCCCCAAGCATTTCTCCCAAACATTTAGAAAATAAAGCATAAGAAATTTTTAAAAAATGGAAAAAATTGTTAAGCGAGCTCAGACACGACACGTTCTGGCCCAACATGGGTCATGATGGGCTAGGAGTTTGGGTTACTAGGCACGACTCGCATGCCTATCCATTGATACCAATGAACATTCTTTAAATGCGTTGTCATATCAAGTCGGTATGTTAATAATTTTAAAAGAACGATCTCACAAGTTAGTCTTTCTATTTTATACTTAATTTTCTTCTTTAATGTGTTTACATAACTTAATAGATCTACAATTTGATAATTAAAAAATTTATGTTATTTTATATTTACAAGAATTCATCATGAATTATGACTATTCTTATTAAAGATTAATGTAATTCTGATTGAAGTTATAAATTCCTACTAAGAGGTAAACAATATAGGTTCCTTGGACTTAAAAGGCGGACTTATATATAGCTTTTCAAATTTTTAAAATTTGTTGTTTGTTTTTGTTTTCAAAAATAACTTTTTAATTTCAAAACGCGAAATACGTATTTTAAAATATATATTTTTTTAATTTTTTAAAATTTAGATTATCATATTCAAATATATTTTCACAATTTTTAAAAAATTAATTACAAAATTTTGAATATATTTTTAAAAAAAAATTTAAAAATTGTTTCTAAATCACAATCCAAACGAATTTCTTTATTATTTTGCTATTTTCAATATTAAAAATTGCTCCTAAATTTTTATTTATTTGTTTATAATACTGGGTGTCCTAAACCAGACTATGTCCCATCAGCTTTTATTTTTTTTACTTTAGGATTCGGTTGAGGTTGGCCCAAGATGTTGTCAAGAGAGCTTGAACCTACACGTTCGAGAATAAATTTTTTACTAAAAGTGACACAGCCACTCAAACTAGTCTCGGGGTTAGTCCTAAGTTTTTATATATTTCTATAAATAAAATAAAATTTTTAACTTAATTCTCCCTCCATTCACGTGAAGAGGGAGGAGATCTTGACGAAAGAGAGGAGTAGACTGAGGGAGAAAGCAAGTGAAGCTTGCAATAACAGATTGCTGTTGGACAGTATGATCGATGACATGATGATCTTCGTCAAAATTTAGAGAAATTGAACCAACAGACTGACATTAGATCTCAGGGACACTACCTTTGTGGTACTGAACAATGGCTTCATCTCCTTTCCCACGACTCGCTGTACCTTTAAAATTCTATTATAATTGTTTTTATAATCAAATATAATATTATTTTTTATATCTTTTATTTTATCAAATTATATAAAATATAATATCATGAGTCAATTTATACACTTCATATTAATTCATCATTTAAGAAATTGGTAAAAGAGAGTATTCCAATAGGTGAGGTTTGAATTTATCCCCTCCGCCAAATTATTTTAAGAAAAAAAAATTATAATCTGAATTCAATCCATTATACTTACAAGTTATGAAATTTTTAGACTGTCATATAAATGGAATGAATTAGAACATAAACTTACTTTAACAAAAATAATAATAATAAATTATATCGACTTCTAATAAAGTTTTTAAAAATATACTAATCTCTTTTTCTTTTATTAACAAATTAAAAATATTTCTTTTAACTAAAAAAAAAAGTAAAGCAACAAAATTATCATTTTCATACTTTTTCTTTTTTTATTTAAGTTTTTTCAATTTTTATAACTTTTTTTAAAGAATTTTTATTTTATATAAACATAAATTAAAATTTATTTGAAAAAATAAATTGACTAGAAAAAGTATTGATAATTTATTTAATAAAATATGAGAAATTAGTGTAATTTCATAAATTTTAAAAAATGTTAGTATGATTGTAAGAGATTCTAAAAAATATCAGTCTAATTTACTTTAAAAAAATAATAATTTTATTTTTAAATAAAAATTTCATTATTTCTTAATATTATAAGTGTAAAATATGTAATTATAAAAAGTGTAACATCTTGCCAATAGGATCCCCTATCCATTTTTTCATTGTGAATGTATGTTTGGTCTTGCTGGCATTGGAATCAATTGTCTTTTTCAATTTAATGATTTTTTACATATTACATAAATTATTTATTTATTTATACAAATAAGTCTAAGAAAATTGTGTTTTTATTTGCAAAAAAATTGTATAACTATTGGAGACTGGAGAGACTTTAAACATACAGCTCTTCTAAGTTTCTAATGCATTTTTCATACAAGTTAATATGAAAACTTGTTATAAGGAATTATAAAATCAGTTTTTAGAGTTGAAAGTGTTTTTGGGTTTTTTTTTCTTGATATACAAAAATATGTTTATAAAAAAGTAATTTAGTAATGTTTTTGGGCTGGGCAGAGGTTGGGTTCGGATAAGTTTTGCTTAATCTCAGCCCAAACTCATGTTTGGGCTCTCAATCCGAAATACTTTAAGCCAGCTGTGGTCTATTGCCACATTAACTGTCAAATGATGAGTTATGCATCATGCATAACAATGTCACCTGCATAATTAACTCAAACAAGAAGCCCCAAGCATTTCTCCCAAACATTTAGAAAATAAAGCATAAAAATTTAAAAAAATGAAAAAAATTGTTGGGCCAGCACAAACATGACACGGTCTGGCCCAACATGGGTTATGATGGGCTAAGAGTTTGGGTTATTAGGCACGACTTGTAAGTCTATTCATTGATACTAATAAACCTGTTTTAAATGAGTTGTACCATGTCGAGTCGACCTATTAATAACTTTAAAAAAGCAACCTCACAAGTTAGTCTTTCTATTTTATACTTAATTTTCTTCTTTAATGTGTTTACATAACTTAATAGATCAACAATTTGATAATTAAAAAATTTATGTTATTTTATATTTACAATAATTCATCACGAATTATGACTATTCTTATTAAAGATTAATGTAATTCTGATTGAAGTTATAAATTCCTACTAAGAGGTAAACTATATAGGTTCCTTGGACTTAAAAGGCGGACTTATATATAGCTTTTCAAATTTTTAAAATTTGTTGTTTGTTTTTGTTTTCAAAAATAATTTTTTAATTTCAAAACGCGAAATACGTATTTTAAAATATATATTTTTTTAATTTTTTAAAATTTAGATTATCATATTCAAATATATTTTCACAATTTTTAAAAAATTAATTACAAAATTTTGAATATATTTTTTAAAAAAAATTTAAAAATTGTTTCTGAATCACAATCCAATCGAAGCCTTTTCTTTATTATTTTGCTATTTTCAATATTAAAAATTGCTCTTAAATTTTTATTTATTTGTTTATAATAGTGGGTGTCCTCAACCAGACTATGTCCCATCAGCTTTTATTTTTTTAGGCTTTAGGATTCAGTTGAGGTTGGCCCAAGATGTTGTCAAGAGAGTTTGAACCTACAATTTGAACCTACAAGTTCGAGAATACGTTTCTTACAAAGAGTGACACACCCACTCAAACTAATCTCACGGGTTAGTCCTTAGATTTTATATATTTGAGATAATTACGCTTACCTCCCCTGAGGTTTCTGACAATTACAGAAACCTCCCTTATGGTTTCAAAAATAACATTGTCCTCCCTGTCAGAATTTGTCTCCAAACGCCGTTAACGGATTTGATCCATTTACCAAATTACCCTTACAAATTATGATTAAATGACAAAATTACCCTCAGACAAATTTCTTAACCCTAACCTCTTTCTTCCTCTCTCATCTCTCTCTCTCCATTTCTCTAAAAACAAACGTAACCAAATCCTTTACCCAAACCACCTTCATACCCACGGTCACGTCCACCGCCATAGCCGCCGCCGCCGCCACCGTATCCACCACCATGGACCGGTCGTATGCATTCTTTGTACCAATCAGTGTGGAAGAAAGCCGGAATTCGTGATGCAGTCATGAGTTCGACGAACTCAATCCCTCGAAATGAAGATTTGGTCATTGGGGTTGCAGAGAGATGGTGTTCTAAGACCAAATCGTTTGTGTTTCCTTGGGGAGAAGCAACGATCACTCTTGTAGATATGATGATTTGAGGAGGTTACTCTGTTTTGGGTGACTCTGTTTTAAGACCTCTTCAAAGCAGAGAATTGAAGGAAATCAAAGAAGGGGAAGAATACCAGGGAAAGAGAAGTGAGGGAAAGGGCAAAGAAACATGGAGGAGAGATGATGATGCCATGTAAAGGTGTTTCGAGTTGGGAGAAATGAGCACTCCTAAGGGTCCAAGATTCTACGTTGAAAGTAATTAAGATTTTGGCATGCGCTGGGGGGCTAGATGTGTGACCTCAGGGGATGAAGAGCCAGAAGATTCAGAGATAGATCTGTTAGATTATGATTCTGAAACTGAGTTCAAGTCGCAACAGTGGGATGATCCCAGTCAACTTGGGCGAGGGTAGTGAGTCCCCTGCGAGATGGGTAGCAGAGTCCTGCGAAGGTGGTCAACAGATTGTTTACTGTCAAACATTGCAGTGGAGAAACCAGATTTGGGGCAAGGAGGCACAGAGTTGGTCGTGGCTGAGAATGGATGGGAGGAGCAGAGAATGAACTTGAAAATGATGGAGGCTTGAGACTGGGTGTTGATGAAAATCAAAGAGGTAAGTAAAATCTTGGGGTTATCTAGTAGGGATTGCAAAGATGAGTTGCTGGGCTTCATAGTGAGAGTTGATAGAAACAGAAGCGTGCCCAGGATGACGAGAAGTGATGTAGTGGAGGATGATGCAGTGGTTTGGGAGAAGTGATGACTGGTAGAGTAGATAGAGAAAGAGAGAGATGGTAGAGAATGAAGTTGGGTTGATATGGGTAAAAATGGTATTTTAAAAAGTATTTAAAATGACATCATCTAAATCGTCTGGTCAATTAACGTTGACCGACGAAATGGATATTTCTGTTACTGATAATAAAGCTCAAGGGAGGTTAATGTAATTTTTTAAACTATAAGGGTACCATGTGTAATATCACTAAACCTCGGGGGAGGTAAGTGTAATTTACCCTATATATTTCTATAAATAAAATAAAATTTTTAACTTAATTCTCCCTCCATTCACGTGTTGCCTTATGAAAGGTTTGGCCACAATAAAAGATCTGGCACATTATTTCCTTCATCATATTAATTTTGAATTTCAAATACCTTGCAAGATGCATGCATGCCTGTGACAAGACCAAGATATTGTTTTGACTTTCAAGAACAAGGAAGCCCAGAATCCATGTATATCTAACCCCCTTCAATTATTTAGAAGATATTTAGGACCAAAATAAACAGTATTTACCCATTTCATCTAATGCTTTTCCTAATCCCCTCTTTGCATTCTTATTTTGACCGCGCGCCATAGGGGTAAGTCCGTAAATTGAAGTCAACAACGAGGTTAATTAGGTAACGGCAAACAAAAATATCAAAACCCACGCCTGGTCGCCGTCGCCATCCCCATAATAATATAAATAAATAAATATGAAAAAGAAAAGCTCGCAAAAGATCTTTTTCTTTTTTTCCTTTTTTTGAAATTTATGATATTTCTCCTTACTTTTGAACGACCTCCCAAAATATCTCTCAGTTCGCTTGAAATTAATATCCCGACTTCAGATATTTTCACCCCCTCAAAAACTTCATCCTACTCGCTAGCGTACTCATACTCGCCATTTTCAAAGAGAAAAGGACGGTCCCAGGATTGCGGTCTTTTGTGAGGTAGTAACCAAGTGTTACCATCAAGAGAGTCTTATGTGAGTTTTCTTTCTACTTTTTCTAAAATTTATTTTCTTATTTTTATTTTCATTAATTCTTACAAACTTACTTTTAATTGATTTTTCTTTGAAAGAAAAAAAACATTAAAGATGTATTAGAACTATTTTCAAACTAGATTAGTATAAATTACTCATGAAAACATATTCCACATTATTTTGTATAAAAAAAAGTCTATACGATTTTTGTTTATTCCAATAGGATAAAATAACATGATTCATCGTGACAAACCTAAATGATGAAGTTAAAAGGAAAATTCTAAGGGAGTGACTGAGTAGGTAGTAGATAGTAAAAAAAAGATTCGACTTCGAGTTCGTCAGATCAAAATTTAGCGAATATTATTTTTTTTTATTAGTTCATATGTAACATTATCTCGATTTTAATCAAACTTTTTGCTAGTAGATGATAGAATTAATTTCTTTAATTAATCATCTTAAAAAATCAGATATCGAATTATCGAAAAAAATTAAGAAGAATAAACATATAAAATTTAAAATAATTTCTTATAAATTATGGGAAAAAAATCAAGAGGTGCCATAATTTCCTAGACTAATAATTGCCCAACCATTTTGGTATGCTATTTTGGCATTCTATGGGCGCTCACAAGAAGGGGGCCCTCACCATAACTTTTCCCAAGTTCAAAACCAAACAAGTTTCCCAAAAACAAAGCGAGTAAACGCTTTCCATACTCTCTTCCAAAAAAATGCTTTCAGAATAAAATCACTCTAACGCCAAGGCGTACTATATAAATCCTGCAAATACCCAAAATCGATTTGACATTGCAATAAAACATTCCAATCCAACACACTACCGGCGGCCGCTTACAAATTCGCCGGCGACAGAGAAGAGTTTTAGTTGTGCCGATGGATACCAAGGAAGCGAGGAATCCAAGTGCTTGTTGGACAAACGAGAGGCATGTGCACTACTTGAACTCAATGGAAGCTTCGTTCGTTCAAGCAATGTTTGAAAAAAACGGTCGTCTTCTTCGCCTCGACCGTTACTTACCGGACAGTTCTGAATCAACCCTAGATTTGAAAAAGGAAAGAAGACGACGATATTCTACCTCAGGTAATTACAAATAATATCTTCAATTATTATATTATTTTATATTCATGGATGATGGAGGCTTCTCTACCATGCGCCGGTGGTGCAACTGGTTGTACTTCAGTCGCAGTTTGATGATCTGAACAGTGGCGACGGAGTGCAACTGGGCGCATGTTAGCTCAGTTTACACCTCGCTGCTATCGTATTCTTCGTGCCGGAATTTGTTAAAGACGTGTTTGGTTGCGCATTCTGTATTCACGTATTCAAAACGTGTGACTTTATGTGTTTGATTAATATTCTTAGCAATTTTAGCGTTTATAACTTGCTTGGACATGCGTTCCAAACACCACCTAACGAATCTGGAAAAACGTCGAATATGCCTTGAAGATATTTGTTGCACTATGAATTTCCTTTCTGCTCATTTCAACTTTTAATTTGAAATCTTGTAAACAGATATTATGGAAAGCAAGTCTGACAAGAAAACGAGAAGACTACGCTCTCAGCCGTACATTTCAACACAAGATCAGGTTTGTTACAAAATATCACAAACCTTTCCACACTGTAACAAATTTATATACCGTTATGGTACTGGTATATCAAACTACGAACCATTTTTCCACCTCATGATCTTGTTTAATTAGATTGGTCCAAACAACTTTAGGTGTGGCCCCACTTTAGGCCAACCTCCAACCCTAATCGGACGGTTGTTAAAAATGCTGTGACATTGGACAGGGAACTAGTTAAAGTGTTAAGCATCCCTTTTTCAAAAAGTTGGTGGAATGATAATTCATACCACTAAAATAAAAGTCTCTTATTCTATTTTTTTCTTCATGTCTCAAAATAAATATCCTGTTTGAAAAGTCAATACATAAAATTATAATAAAATTTTTGAATTACCCTTTTTATCAATTTTTTATGTTATAATAGTCAAAGTGAAAGAAGATTAGTATTGTTAAATTATACTACTCATTTAAGTATGAAAGAATTAAATACATGTCTCCTTAAAAAATTAGTTTTTCAAAAAAAAAAAACCTCTTAATATGGGACGGAAATTTAATTTTCTAAAAACAAACTCTTAATATGAAACAATGGAGTATAAAAGAATTTTATAATCAGATATTTTAAATTATTGACATGTAATTTAAATAATATCATAATAATAATTTAATATAAAATAAGACTATTTTATTTCAAATCAAGCAAGATTTTTAGTTAAGTAAATGTTACTAGTTTAACATTTTATCTATAAAATTACATGAATATCATTTTAATGATTTATGTTTAAAAAAATTAAATAAAATACAAAAAAAATGTGTTGTATATATGATAAATTATGTTAAGATATCTATCTAAGTAAAAGGGGATTAATATTGTTTTGTTTGAAATCATGTATTATTTTATGAATTCTAGAAATTAAGTATTATTTTATGGCATATGTCAAAATTTGATATGCATAATTATAAAAAATTTTAATATTATCTTTCAATAGGTTTTTTTCTTTATATTAACGAATATTAAGGTATAAATAAGTCGAGTCGAGTAGTTTTGCGTTAGGATACATATCCAAAACAAATTTTTGTAACTCAAAAAATTGAAAACATGTTTGTTTGTGGACTCATTCTTGACTGAATTCAAAACACTTCTCCGAAATTCAAAAACGGTTTTCAAAACTTTCTTTACCGTCTTAATTTTTTTTTTTAAAATGATAAAAATATTTTTTTTATTTAATTTTTTTTGTATTTTTTAATTTTGACTAATTTTTTAACTTTTTTTTTCATGTTCAAATAAATATTAATTAAAATCTCTTTTAACTAAAAAATTATAAGTTATTTATCTTAATTTTATTTTTTATATAAAATAAAAAAAATCTTTAGAATAATTTAGAAAAAGGTCAGAATTTTAAAAATCTAAATAAATAAATGAAATAGGTATTTTGGTCACTTTAGAAAAAAATAAGTTAACGGAACAATAAAAATATGAGATGTTAGTGACATTTTAGAAATCTCACTAAAAATTTATATAATTATAAAAAATTTAAAAGATATTAGTATAATTCATTCTTTAAATTAAAGTAGTATTTAAAAAAATTACTATTCGTGTAAGAATGTAAATAAGTCAAGTCAAATTGAGAAATGAGTTGTTTAAGTTTAATTCGTTAAAATAAATAAGTCTTAAATTGTTATCAAACTTGATTTCTTTATTTTTTAAATTAATTTTGAATAAACTGATTAAGAGTTAAACTTGAGTAATTTAATATTTTATATAATATTAACTTATTCATTTGTTAAATTAAATTTAATAAATTAATAACTTTTAAAAGATTTTTGTGAAGTAATTATATATTATTTTATTAATTATTTTAGTTTATAGTTTGAGTTAAAGGAAAATACTACAATCCATATCAAATCAGACTGGTGGCATTAACATCACCATGTTGGGGGGTGGTTTGTGCATATTGCATTTGTAACATGATACTAGGGTTTATTGTAATCTTTTTAATTTTGTATATTATTATAAGCTAGAGATTAGAGAAATGTAAATAATACTTTAACTTTTTGATGTATATAAATTCAAATATTATTTTATCCAAACGTATTTTCACAATTTTCAAAAAATTAATTACAAAATTTTGAAACACATTTCAGAAATATTTTTCAGAAAATTATATCTGAATTACTATGCAAATATTTTTTACAAAATTTTGAGTTGTTTAAGTTATTTAAGTTTGACTTTTTAAAATAAATCAGTTTTAAATTGTGATCAAATTTGACTTGTTTATTTTATTGATTTGATTTCGAACAAGTCTTTAATCGAGTTGAATTCAAGTAACTTGATATTTTATAAAGTATTAGATTATTTATTTATTATCGAGTCAAATTTAATAAATTAATAACTTATAAAATATGTGTAATTTTGATTTGCTTATCCTACAAGTTAAATTCAAATGAATTTCTAATTAAGCCATTTTTGAGCCAAATCGAACGAGTTTCTTACTAAACCATTTATGAGCTGACCTAAAATCAAGTAACTTGTTCATTTTACACCCCAACTTATGCTAGGTTGGTTGATCTTCACAGCAAGAGACTTATTAAACATGTGTCCCCACAGGTGGTCCCACAGCTTGGAAACAGAACAGGTGATAAGGACGAGAGAGACGACCCTGCTGGTGTCCCCGTCACTTCGGTGTCGACTGCGCCAAAGTACTGAGAAAAAATCGTTCTCTGCAGTAGGGTTCTTTTCTTTTCTAATTCCATCTGTACATTACAAGCATTTTGGTAGTTTGCATTAGGACAAGTTTTTGCTTGTTTTAAATTTTTAATGGCGAAAATGTTGTAAGATCAGGTTGCATGCATGGTGTCTTTCAAAGACAGGTGGTATGTATACAGTATTTATGTACACACCCTTTGGTATTTATGTTGTTCTTCTCATGATTGATTAGTGGAGCTGTGATTCGTTTTGAGATTTTTAATGAGTGGCCTAAAAGATGTGATGAATGAATTTATAATTTTTTTTCCATTTGAGTAAGGGATGAGAAGATGGTACATCTTATCTTTGTTGTAAAGTTGGTTGGTACATCTTATCTTTCTTGTAAAGTTGGTTGGTACATCTTATCTTTCTTGTAAAGTTGGTTGCCTAACATTTTTAACTACAATATATCACTAGTTAAGCTGCTTCTTCTTCTTTCTCTTTCTGCTTCTGCTTGTGTGTGTGTGAGAGAGAGAGAGAGAAAGAGAGAAACTCAAGAGTAGTTTTAGGAGGGAGTCATATCCTTCGAATATCGATATAGCTTTTTATTCATGTACTGGTCATTTTTTAAGGAGCATTTATTTTAGATTTAGTTATGAATAATAAAAAAGTGAATATAATATAAATACTATGAAAAAAATAATCCAAAAGTTAGTTGCAAGAGAAAGAGAAGTGTGAGAAAAATATATTAGAATATTAAATAAATATTTTTTTTAGATATTATATGTATAATGTTAGGAGTTATTGATATATGCATAAGTACAGCAGCATTCAAAAGAGGTTTTTGAGACAAAAATAGATCTCTTCTTAGAGTTGCTCTTAGTGTTCTAATTAATTTGTTGAATAAGTAATTTTTTAGTAAAATTGTCATTCTATGATTCTATATCATTATCAAATGTGGGAAGAGTATTCCTTACAAACTCAACTAGTTAATCACCATCCATCTCCAAAAAATTTTGTCACCGTCCAAGTATCATTGGCACGTGTTATTCATGACTCATTGAAAAATATCTCAACGAGGCTTCGGCAACCCGTGCGCAGAAGCTGAGAGGGTGGTGGGCTTGGGTTCAATTCTGGGTCATGCGAATTCAATCGAAGCCCAGTCAAAAGGCATTAGATATGTCTTTTCTATTTTAAGTGACTGGGCTGAAATTCTGCTAGTTGTCCTCATAGGGCCTTAATGAAAACGGGAGTGGAAATCCATACTAATTCATGCACCCCAACAAATGGGCTTCTTAATATGGGCCTTACTTCCAAAGAAAAACTATAGATATGCAAAAAATATATTCAGAAATTCCATATAAAATAATTTAGTGTTTTAAAAATAATAAATAGTGGTGAAATAATATGATTAGCGAGTTAAGTTTGAGAAACTTAATTCATTTACGGTCCTATGACTCATTATTTTGAAGAAAAAAAAAAAGAATATCTAAACAATTACTCAAAATCTCACCTATCAAATTTAATCGAATTTCTTAAATTGCAATAATATATATATATATATATATATATATATCATCCGTGCATAGTATCATAACAAATATATACAAATTCGACTGTTCCTTGGCATAGGCCATAACTCTGAAAAAGTATTATAGGATCATTTAGCCATCAAGGCTAGTCATGTTTCATAGTGTTTTATCAAACACAAATGATACAAGAAAGACATATATGCTCGCCCCCTTAATTGCTTTCTCTAATTTTCTGCCACAATTATATAGCCACAGTACTTTTTATGCAAGTAATTGCTCACTCTCACTCATGGGCTAATGTTACTCAAGATTGGTGTGGCGAGATCGAATGGCCTCAGGGCTCTCACCCAAAACTTCAGCCAATTTGAAGATCACCATCTCAAACAGCACAAACATAGCCCCTTCATATACACTCCCCATTGGAAGCAACGCCCGAGATCCTCCCAACCCTTGCCCACTCTCACTCTCACTCCCACCACCACCAACACCGTCAATATGATGATCATCCGCCATAGTTTTAGCCGGAAGATAAGCGATTGCACTGGCGAACTTCACAGCCGATCCGGTCTCGGGCTGAGCAGTGACCAACAGTATACGAGCCCCGTTAAATCGGGCAATCCCACATATGGCCTCAACGGTAGAGAAGCCGCCGGGTCCAGCGGAAGCAATAAGGAGGTCGGAGGATGAGATCGGGGGAGTGGTCATGTCGAAGACACAGTGGGCGGAGAGACCCAGATGGGCGAGCCTCATGCAGAGGCCTTTGACCATGAGACCCTCACGCCCCACTCCGTACACGAAGACTCGGCCGTTGCGAACGGCGGCGCCGGAGATTTCCTCCACCATGACATCCAGCGGCGGCGGTCTCGAACTGGGACTGGAGAAGACGGAGCTTATTTGATTACAAATTTGGGAGGCCAAAGCTGAAATCTGGGTATTGGGTTCAGCCATTGATATCAGGATCCAGGAGTTGCTGCGCACTCTTCAACACTTTACCACTTCGCCTTTGTCGTGTACAGTATAGCCTTATCCTGATGAACGCGCTGAACAGCACAAGTGCGTTTATATAAAAGTCGCGGAAGTCTCATACTCGCGATGGCCACGCTAATATCGCATGCACACTTGAATTGTACGTATTAATGGATCGCGAGTTTTCAAATTCTGACGGTAGTATTTTTCTAATATAAATCGCAGTTTCATTTGGCTTTAATCGCTAATAACTCACAATTCACATGTGGTGCACCCTCCCCATGGAGATGGAGGAGTCCATGGTCTGTTTTTGTCACATTTAAGTACCTCTAATTTATATATTTAATTATATTTCATGTGATAGTATAAAGATATAATAATTTTTAAAATTACATTATGTAAAATATATTATATTAAAAATATTTTATTTTAAAATATATCTTGCATGTCAAAATTTGATTTGTATTATCGTTAAATTTTTTCATACTATCATATCATTAAACAATTTTTTAGAGGAAAAAAATTCAATAATAAAATAATATGAAATTTTTTCATAATCATACAAAATCAAAATTTAAACACAATAGTATAAATAATATCATGATAAATTTTCAATTTAAAATATATATCATATAAAAACGACCTTATCACTAGACTATTTTCCCTCCCCTACCTGTAAAAAAAAATATATATATATATATATATATATATCTTTACATTTGCTACCAATCACAAGGGGACAAGAATTTTCAAACTCAGATGGAACTATATATGTACACTGACCAGGCGTAAAACATAGAAGCCACTCATCTAGGTATCAACCATTCCTGGCTAGGAGCGTTTGCGGCTCGATCTTTTTAGCAGCTCAAAACATTATGTAAAGGCGACGATGATGCAAGTGCAAACACACCTAAGACTATTTTCACAATCCCCCCCCCCCCCCAAAAAAAAAAAAAAAAAAAAACTGGATTCCCGAGTGGTAGCTGCAATAAGATTCAAGAAAAACCTAAAAAGTCTAAAAATATTAAGCTTGTTATTTATTAGAGAAAAACAAACAAAATAAAAAGAGGAAGATTGTAGCAAAAACCATGACATGTTGGAAATGCCTATTTACAAGGGACATTCCATATGGAAAAATACAAATATGGAGTCATATTGTATAACAAAAGCAATAAAACTGTGATGAAAATGACATAAAAACCATCAATGTAAAGTTCTGTTTTGACAGCTTCTATGCTCTGTTAGCTGCAGGTGTAGAAGATTGTTGATTCACCTCTGCACTGCCCTCCTCAACGTCTGTATTTTTCACCCCAATGGTTAATGAAGACGATGAGTCAGTCCTCCCACCCTTTTTCTCTTCATTTTCTTCCTCATCAGATGCATCTTCGAGTAAAGAGCCCTTTCTCCGTAGTTCTTTCACTTTCCGGAATTCATCATAATGAGCTCGCCTGTGCTCCCTAAAACTTGCACTCCTACCAGTTTCAGAATCTGGCAATTTTGACACAAAACAGCAAAAGCACACAAAAATCACCATCAGTGTCAAATTAGAAAGGAATAAAACCGACATTTAGAACTCTCGATCACAAATTAATCGAACAATATTACATAAAGAAAATTAAACAAAAATTGGAGACATCTCATTCATTGTTTCTTGAATTTGAACAAATAAAATCTTCAAAAAACAATGCTGGAAAACTGTTGTATTGTAGGCCAGAGAAAACCTACCAGCGCGAAAAAATTCTAGTAGAACACTAGGATGATCTATTCCAATTAAGAATAACTTATGATCAAGAGCAGCAAAGAGTAAGAATCATTCATTTCTTATTTAGAGCAAACAGTACATGCTCCTCTTCCCCAATCCTTTACCATTGAAATTGGTTAATTGCTTGAATAAAAGCAAAAAACAAGAGTTGAAAAAAGAAAAAAAGAAAAAAGATTGATGCTATTATTAAGGTAGCAGTTGGAAGTTCACTTCCTTGAAGTAAATGCCAATTATCTCCAAAGCTATTGAATGCGAAAGCAATCAACAGGAAATATTGGTTGTGAATTATAATATCTAACTTAACTTAGCATAAAATTAGCTAAAAAAAAAAGGCGTTGAATGGATACATGTAACTAGAGAGCAAGAGAGCAAGAGATCAATGAAGAACCTTCATCATCATCAGCAACATCTGCCTCGTCCTCAGATGATGTCCAACCAGATCGCTGGGATTTGTTTCTGCTAGAAGCCGCCACATCATTCAGAGCAGAACGTATCGCTTCTGCTTCCACGGCATTACCAGAACCCTCCCCAAAACTGCCCCGTATAGGAGACAGAGATCCTAAAAATGCAATTCGGCTGCTATTAGTCAGAACATCAATATAAATTTTGAAAATAAAAGTATGCTTTCCCAGAACAAGTGGTGATTTATATCCGACCCCAAACCAGCATATTTGGCAGTATTTTTTCCCCAATACCTGACAACTAATCTCAATAAATTTTATCCCCAACTTTTTGATTGACAAAGATCCTCATTTCTCATTTTTTCCCCCTTTCCCAATAAGTTTTCTCATTCTGTTATCTACTGCCTTTTATTATTTTAAAGCAAGAACCATCATACTTCTCCCAAAACATATTTAAAAATTTACATGCAGTCATTTGTAATTTTTACTTTTTCTTCTTCCTCTTTATATGGCTGGTGTGTATAGATACAAGTACATAACACAGAGTTGCTTGTATACATACAAGCACTGCGAATGTAGACATGCCAAACATAGAACAGCTTTGAAAATTAGCACAAGAAACAGATTAGTCCTCAGTGGACCCTACTTGGGAAACTCACTCGAAACCCTACACCCACAGAAACCTTATATAGAGTTTGAAGTTTGAAAAGTCAAGATCCACAAGCAGATTATGAGCAAGTTAGTTCCATCAAATTCTGAAGCATAAAAAGGAAAATTTCGTATGAAGTGGAAAGATTCTGCATCAAATGACATAAATCAATGTCCACAATAACCATATCCACAACCTTTAAAATATCTATCAAAATTCTGCTTTTTATAAAAGCAAATTTTCCAGAAAAAATCAGGGTAATTTTGAGTACCACTATAACATAGCTAAGGGTCCTAATTTATATTTTTATAAGCCAAAAAAAAACTAAATAATACAAATCCACACAGATATATAGAAAAGAAATTGCTCAACATACCATCATCATCATCATCAATCATGGGGTGATATGGTGTCTTGGGTTCAGTAATTTTCTGCCTCACGGGTTTATTTGCTTCAATTTCCCCCAGATTAGCCTCATCCCATTTTACACGCCCCCTGCTACTGGTACCCCCAATAAAAATGCTCACATTATCACAGTTATGCTTGAATACCTCATAAGAGATATATGTAAATATATATATATATATATATATATATATATATATTGACAAGTAATAACATAGATAAAAATGTATACAACAAAGCATTTTATGAAACTTCCATCATTGGCAATACAATCATAGAGCAGTAGTTAACCATATAACCAGATAGGTTATTGAATATTAAGAAAAATAGTATAGAAACATATAGTTTAGAGCCTTTCTTTCGCTTATTTAGGACAACAGCAAGCCTGATAAGGAAGTCTGGACATTCACGGATCGACGATTACTATAACATCCAGATACTGTTCATTGCGAACATAGGAACAAAGCCTAACAGATAATGGATCCTAAATAAGAAATCAATGTGATGACCAAGGAAAAGTAAATAAACATTTGGCTTTCATCAAATTAAACAGATCTAAGTTCTTAAGAAATAGTGTAGCAAG
Organism: Nyssa sinensis; assembly: GCA_008638375.1. Classification (NCBI taxonomy): domain Eukaryota; kingdom Viridiplantae; phylum Streptophyta; class Magnoliopsida; order Cornales; family Nyssaceae; genus Nyssa; species Nyssa sinensis. The sequence goes on along the minus strand of CM018041.1, from coordinate 3,937,684 downwards.
TTTCATAAAATTAGAAGCCCCAAAATCAACCAACCGATCAAATGATTCTCGACCTTCCTACACAATTTCTAGTAAGGAATAACGAAGTTTTAGCTCCTCAACACTTCATAGCATGAAATGTCAAATGAAGGTGGCAAAGCTAATGTGATCAAACAATATATATTAGGCAAACACAAGCAAAGGTGGTAGCCCATAACATGAATTTGTTTAGGTTTGTGCTCGAAAAGCCTTATATGTATTACTTATAAAAAAAAAATTAAAAAAAAAAATTATGTGTATTAACATAAATTATTACTCACGAGAATCATGTTCTTCATGGAACACGTGATAGAACTCAAGCTATATTGCATTTAATTATGGCGTATGAAGTGTGACTTATGCACAGAAAATCTTAGAAAAAAAAACTAAAAAATCCCTAAAATAAAATTTTCAATCCAAAAAAATCATGATATATTTTTTTTTATCTAAAAAATCCATATAAGAAACTTTTAATACAAAAAAGTCCAATTGTTAACTTCCACCTTGACGCCGTTAAAAAATATTACTGATTATACTAAAATGACCTTTAAGATATATTTTTAAAAAAAATACTAAAAAATATATAAAATAAATTTTTTAATCCCAAAAAATCATAACATTTTATAAAGTAAAATATTATTTTTTAGGCATTCCAATAAATAAAAAATGTTATATATTTTTTGTTTGAATTGAAGAATTTGTTGTATCTATTATTTAGTATTTTTTAAAATGTATCTTGAAGATTATTTTGATCTAATCAATAATATTTTTTAACGGTGTTAAGATGGAAGTTAAAAAATTGAATTTTTTGTAAAAAATTGAACTTTTTGTATTAAAAGTTTATTTTTTGGATCTTTTAAATAGAAAAAATATATCATGAGCTTTTTGGATTGAAAATTTTATTTTAATGACTTTTTAGCATTTTCATAACTTCCTCAAGACTTGAAAATGTTGTTCATAATTGTAATATAATTTGAACAAATTATCTTATCACTCTTAACTTTTATATGATAGGGTGATTAATCTTGATTATCAAAATGGTGATTTCAAGTTAGACCACATTGAGAACCAATCTTGGAATTACTATCACTTAGATTTGGATACTCATAGCTACTAAATTGCAAAGGTCTTTAATCTTAAGAAAATGGTAGCATTGAATACAATGTATTTGTTGCTTTGATTTACTAATGAGTCGGATCTTCAACAATTAACACATCGGTATTTTAGGTGATAAGTATGATAGAATTTGATAACACTTACTTTCAAGATGGAGTCCATAATCTCCTTATGAGAGGAGTTGATATCCCCTTGAGATAATTTATGAGTTTCGATCACTTAAGTTCAAGCCTCACATGTTTTAGCAAACTATTTAGTAAGTTAATTATACGATTAAATTATTAAATTAGGAACTCAATGAGATACACATGTAAATAGAAAGGTTGACAGTAAATTACCTAATTCTATTTACGGGTTTGTTTGCAATTATTTAGTAGGTTAAGGGATAAACTTGCACATTTATACAAGTCTTGTGACTTCTATGTTATTTATATAAACCCTAGAAAGCAATTATAATTTTATAGTGAAATAAATTATAATAAGTTTATGAAGGGGTCATGATATAACCAGAAACTTCATATACCTATTACAATTAGGATATATCCTTGTCCTTTGGTCCATTCCCTAGCCTCTACATGGGTTGGCTAGCCACATAATTGATACACACTTCCCGCACATTATAGAAAGAGATTATAGAGAGAAAAAGTTATCGGGGGCTTAAGAACCCACCCTCTCATAGTGGCTTGGTCAATCGAGGAATAAAGAAGACAACTAAGGGTATCGAAGCACATCAAATTTGAAGATCAAAATTAAATTATCAAAATCAGATTTGATGTATTTATATCTTCCTTAAATTGATGCATGCATAATTACATAGATTAAAATTGGGTAAATTACACTTTTCACCCTCGAACTTTACCCCAAATTTCACTTTAGTCCCCATAATTTTAATTTTCTCAATTGCAACCTCTAATTTTTAGCCCCATTCTAATTTAGTCCTTCTGTCACAATTGACCGTCTAAAATGGACGGAAATCAATCATGCGCATTGTACATGTCATTGTAAATAGTAGGAATGTAACTTCATTACCCTTTCCCACCTAAAGCTGATGTTCCTCTTCCCATCTACAGACAGCAAAAGTCTTTTTTTTTTTTTTTTTGATAAGTAAAGATGTATATATATTGAAGATGTGCCCAAGAAAGGCAACAAGGGCAAAAGTCCCCAAAAAACTTTACAAAGGTCTTAACGACCCCAAGAAATCAACAAAAGAAGAGACATTGACAGGGGATGCCTCTTTAACCCAAAAAAATAATAAGCGCAGAAAAGAGTCTTTGAATATGGGAGTGAGAAGCTCCACTTCTTCGAAGACGCGCTTGTTTCTTTCAAGCCAAATACTCCAAAGTAAGCAAACGGGGGCCAGATGCCAAGGACTTTTAATCTCTTCTGAGAGGTTGTACCATGTCCAAGCTAACAAAAGATCCTTGACGGTACCAGACATGACTCAAGAAACACCAAAAAGGGCAAAAATCATGTTCCAGCAATTCCAAGAAAAAAGGCAATGGATAAGAACGTGATCTACCGTTTCCTCTTTCTGCTTACAAAGGTAGCATCTACTAGCCAGAATGAAACCTCGTTTCTTCAAGTTGTCCGCTGTTAAGATGGCTTTCCATGAGGCTTCCCAGGCGAAGAAAGAAGCCTTAAGGGGGGCTTTTGAGAACCATATGAGCTTCCAAGGGAAGAGAAGACTATCCGATGTGAACAAACTATTGTAGAAGGAGTGAACTGAGAAAGACTTCTTATTCGGAAGCCACACTCGCATGTCCTCCCTCCCTTCCCTGGCTCAGAAAGTGCAAATGTGACCAAGAAAGGAGCCCACTTCATCTAACTCCCAATCATAAGAGTTTCACCTAAAATAAGTGGTCCAGACGAGCTTGTTCCCTGCTCTCTCCAAGTCCTCACATACCTTAGCCGCCTTGTTAGTAGCCAGACGATATAAAGAAGGGAATTTCACTCTAAGCGGAACATCTCCATTCCACACATCATCCCAAAAGCTGACACGGCCTCCATTCCCAATGACAAAGCGACAATTATCATTGAAGATCCTCCAACCACTTCTAATAGATCCCCAGGGACCACAACCTCGAGGCCCCTCCACTCTGCCCGAGCACCAGCAAAAGTCTTTGTCTCCGATTATCATCAAATATCCCGAAAGAGTGTTGCCGCTGATTACGTATAGTGAGCAAAGCTTCTTCGTCCCCATTTTTTGCGATATAGTGAGCAAAGCTCTCAATGACCTCTACTTTAATGTCTATATCAATGGAAAAATGGCAATCTCTGGGTTAGACTAGTCAACCCTCACAGATGGTTTGGCAAGCACTTACTATATTAATGTTTCGAGATTTTGAAAATAAACAATTCGATTAATAGCCTAGATGACGAGTTTGGCGTCAATGGCAAGTCTGCCAGCAGTCCCACCCGCTGAACTGTGGCGGCAGTTGGGTTTGCGATGATGTTCAGAGCCTTTGTGGGTTTGGGTGCAATGGCAGTCAAGTGGACAAAGGGGCCTCATGATTGGCAGAAGAGGAATAGCTTCTCTTCATGGCTACTTCCACTTCATGCTGGAGACCCCAGCTTCATGACAATCAAGAGCTCTCGCAAGACCAATTTCTACTCGTCGACAATGGGACTGGGCCAATATTTCTCTTTTGCGGAGTTGCAGGAGGCCACCAAGAATTGGGATCCAAATGCAGTGATTGGTGTTGGTGGTTTTGGAAATGTCTATATTGCCAAGATTGACGAGGGAAATAAAGTTGCAGTCAAGAGAGGGAACCAACAATCTGAACAAGGTATCAATGAATTCTGTTACTTCTTCCCTTATATTCTCTCAGAGAAGATCTAAACCTGGATCAAGTTCACATCGGGACATCATTAGTATATTTCTTAATGCTTTGAATTTCCCAAAGGCTGAGGAAGGATGTGTGATCCTATTATACAGACATAGAGACCTGGATTGAATTGTTAGAGCCAACGTAATACTGATCAACAATCTTCAACCACCCAACATCATCGTGTGTGTGAGGAACCAAATGAACATTAATCTTTCCAGGAAAAATTGTCTGCGGAGTATTGTAAGCGATAAACTTCGATTCTGCGCTGAAAAGACTTGCAAAGAGAACCTTACAGAAAGTTGCAATAGCCATTTGGAGGAGGATTTCGAGTACAAAAGGCTTTGACAAGTGCAACAACAAGAAGTTCAAGTGCTCGATAAATCGAAACAGAAAATTTGATGAAAGCAACAGCAATACATTGTGGCCATTTCGCTTCAAAATAGACAAACTTAAATGTTTCTTTAGAAAAATTGACACTTGATAATGGCAGTAGTTGTGCAACAGGAAGTTCCTTGGAAAGTAACAAAGAGATAAGGTTAAAGTGTTTCTGCCACTACATAAAGATTTGAATGCTTCGTGTTATTGACGCACGTAGAGAGGTTAGGATCACCGGAGACCAGTGTTGTTCCTGCCGTGGATGGGTGATTGGCGGCAAAGGTGTTGGTTGTGGGGCAGAAGAAAGAAGGGAAAGGAGAGGAATGGTTTTTTGCAGTTACAGACAAATGTGGGTTAGTTTGAGCGAGAACAGGATGTGCCTTGCACGTATTCTTTTTCATCCACATTAGATGCCCAGTTGTGACGGAATGATGAAATTGAAATGGGGCTAAAAATTAGAGGTTGAAATTAGCAAAATAAAAAAAATAGAGTCTAAAGTGAAATTTGGGATAAAGTTCAAGGGTGAAAAGTGTAATTTACCCATTAAAATTTTATTTTTTTAAAAGCTTAGAAATCACTTATAAACACTTCCATGGTTCAAACAGAATTACCTCATTTCTATAATCTGGCGACTTTCAAAAGTCCCCAAGCACGCCAAATAGTTGCCAACTGACCTAATTACACTGAAACGAAAACCAAATCTGTTTGTCACATTTTGAATCTATAAAAAAACAAACTTGGTTTCATAATAAAGTGAATGAAAATACAGAGAAGGAAATTCCAGATTATTCATGAAATACAAGGAAGGTAACCACATATCTGAAAGTTGAAATATAAGAAAAGAAAAGGCAAATTACAAGAACAATGTAAGACAGAACTAGCAAGCACAAAGGGGACATTATAGCAGCACAAGGATCCCAATCTTGAGTGTAACTGTGCTAAAAGTAAAACAGAAAAGGATAATAAAAAAAAAAAGGTAACGTATAATAAATAGAGAATAACATCTAATGAAAGAATGTGTAGATCTAAAATGTAGATGAAAAGATGTCCCAAAGAATGTGTAGATCTAAAATGTAGATGAAAAGATGTCCCGTGGTAATTGAAAATTCAGAAATGTTTAACAAAGGACTTATTTTGATGTCAGTCAACAATGATGAATTTTACTGTGAAAGATGAAACATCAGTATAAACTGGAGTAACAGAGAATTTAACAACCATAAAACTAAATGTGTTATGGCAAATTAAGAAAGAATAGTAGCAATATGATGTGATGATTTCAACTTTATATTCCTTTACCTCTTGTTTTCTTTCTTTGTAGCTTTTTTATTTAATAGTATAATTTGGCTTTGAAGAAAAAAGAAAAAACACCCTAGTGCAATACTCTACCCAAAAAAGACCACAAAATTTTGATCATCTCTTCTGCATTGGTCCTATGCTAGGGAGGTGTGGAGCCTTTTGCTTTCCCTTTTTAGATGCTCTTGGGTTTTTCCTTATACAATTCGAGAGTTTTCGTTAGGATGGCAAGGGAGTCGAATAGGGAAGCATTTTAGAAGAATTTGAAATTTGGCTTGTGCCATTTGTGGTGCTTGTGGATAGAAAGAAATGAGATTTTTTAAACGCAAGGAAATGCCCCTTATTAGATTTAGGATAATTTTTTAAAATTACTGTACTCTTGGTCTTTAGAAGAAAAACTTTTTTTGTAGAGTCTTCTTTTTTGGAAGGATTGAGATGGTAATTTGTGCTCCTTTCCTTTGTTTTCTATATGGGTTTGGCCCCTTAACGGCTTTGTTTGTAAACGTTTTCTCGTAAAAAAAAAAAAAAAGCAGTATTTTCTATCCTCAAGTCTCATCAAAATATTGCCTCAAAGCTTTCATTAGGTGTATTGGCTTTTGCCTCTCCAAAAAACCAATGGCTGCATGTTTTATGATGACTGTGAGTGAAGGCTGCTAGCATCCTCGATGCAGGGTTGCCATGGCTTTGAATGACAAGAAGGATTGGCGGGGTGAAATTTACTGGGCACAAAGAGAAAACTCATTTATTTATTTCTTTTTTATAAGTAAGAGAACAAATATATAGTGAGCTAAGGCAATGGGTGGCTTATTTTATGAAGCTAGGGAATTTTCTTGAAGAGAGCTATGGTTGTTGCTCCCAGAGAAATGATGATGAAATACAGGTCTGGGACCTTGGGTCTATAATACTCTATAAAGATCAAAAACATTCTAGTGAGGGAATTAACCTGCTATTCACCCGAAAAAGAAAAAGTCACTCTTAAAAAAATTATCGCTGAATTATGAATGAAATCCTCTGCTCCTTCAAAGGCCATTGATTCAGCACCTCATCAAACAAAGAGAAGCAGTGTTTCAAGTCATCTTCTTCCTCCTACTCGCTTTGCCAACTTTTCAACTAATGAGTAACTGTACTGCAAATAGAGGAGAAACCGAAACCACCCAATAAAGCCAACAAAAAAAAGATCGAATCTCTCTAGTAACTCTACAATGAATAAGAATCCGATCAAATCCCTCCAACATGAAACACCAATTGGAAAATTCTCTCTCTCGAATTATCAAGCATGAGAACCTCACCACACTCTGTCATCCATACCAAAAGCCCACCCAAGTGGGTGGGTGCCTTACAATCTGAAATGCACTTTCGAGGAAAGCAATTTCCTGAACTACCACAAAGCACCTTACAGAAAGATTTAGCCTCATAACTGTGCCAACTTTAAAGCTCCACATCTTATTTCGTTCTCCCCTTCCTGTCCACTCTATACAAAGTTTCTTATGATGCCGCCACCAAGTCTACCTCCCAATCATGCACCTCCAACCTAAGTCTAACATCACATACTACTTCATCACCAGCAACTCTTTAATAATCCATGTCCATTGCATCAAACACCACAAATGGTATGGGAAGGATTCATTGAGCCAAACATCTCCGCATCATTTATCATGCCTAAATCAGAACCCATTACCCTTTCCACCAACAAAATAAACATTTTTGGAGAATTCTTTACACCATCTCCTAATAACCTTCCAAAAACTCACTCACAAACTATAGGTCAAGGAACCTTCAAAGTATCCCAATCAGCCATACCTTACCCATACTTAGTCCATCTCTATTTCAAATCTCCACAACAATTTCCCTAACAAAACCCAATTAGATGAAATGATTTTTCAGAAACCCAATAACCCAAGATTGAATTGGAGAACAACCCGAGTTATGTACTTACATCCAACTAATAGAGTTCCAGTGGGGAAAGAAAAAACATTGTAAACTAAAAACTATAAAATATTGTACATCTTGAGAAAGTTTGAAGGCATTTATGCCTTGTAGCATAAAAAAGTTATCTATGTTGTAGGAAGAGTAAAAATATAGGCATTTATTTTGGGAGGCAGCTCAATGAAAAAATTTCACAAACATGCATATATATATATATATATATATATAATAGTGTACATCTTAAGAAAGTTGAAAGGCGTTTATGCCTAGTAGCATATAAGTTATCTCAGTTGTAGGAAGAGTAAAGTAGAGGTATTTATGTTGGGTGGCAGCTCAATGAAAATTTTTGCACAAACATAAAAATATATATAATTAAATACTAAGCTATATCGCATAAATCCCCATCTTAGATTTAACAGTTTCATCTAAGTTATGGACAAATCCTAAACACACACAATCAAGATACCATATGCAAAAGACTTCCACTTCCAATGCAGTAAAATCAGAATATAAATATAAAAATTCAATCTTTGTATCCAACATAGTGTTATAAGAAACGACACGGAACAGATAGAATAAAACCCAAAATCTACAAAACTGAAATCAATTTCTAAGCTATTAGGCTATCACACAAAATCTAACCCCAACGCTGTTGCAAAACCGACTCGCATTGCACAAAGGCTCGCCAATTTCCTCCCCAATTCTCAACAAAAACAACCCTTCCTCTAACATCAATTTCCAGATATCCCGTCCCAGATTAATCAAGCACAAATTAGACCGCCATAACATATATATGTGTGTGTGTGTGCGCGCGTGTATATGTATGCATGTATATGCGTGTATATGTATGTATGTATGCAGGCATGTATGTATAGAGAAGATGAAACCAAAAATAAATAAAAAAAACAAAAACAAAAGCAAAAACAAAACAAATCAGACCCGATAACGTCATTGGCCAAAAATTAAAGATTAAGCAATCAATTAGTCGCATTCAAGGCACAGATCAACATATGAGAAAGGTAAGAAAGTTGCAAACCTAAATCAGAATATTCGAACGGAGGTCAAAAATGATAATTCATAATCAGAGATCGTAAAATCACAAATGAAATATTAAAAACAAAAACAGAGAGAAATTGGAACCTCTGAATTTTGTGAATCAACGACAAGAAGATTTATGGGCTCATCAACATTTGCTCCCCACTCTAATATCATCCTCGCCTTTTTCTACTACTTTCCCGTACTACCCTTCTGACTCGCAACTCCACCCACCCAACTCCAACCATCCAACTATTAATACTCTTTTCTTTTGGATTGATCGATGGAAGTGTCGTGGATCAGTGTATATGTATGGTAATAAATATCTTTTTTTCGTGTCGGTTAGACGTTTATTTTAAATTTTATTTTTGATGTAAGAAGAAGTTTAAATTTAATATGCTTAAATTTTATTTTTAATATTTTTATTGTTTGACTATATTTTTAAATGATATATTCAATAACAATTTAACAAACATTATGAATTTTTTTCCTTAAATTAAACATAAAATGTTTTTTTAATTAAAATGTTATTGAAAAATTGCACCTAATATATTTTTTGTACCAATAAAAATACTTTTTTACTTATGAAAATATGAGAAAACTCGATAACTGATAATTTTGATAATTAATAATCTTATATATCCTTGTTTATTAATTATAAGATTGTTAAAAGTATATGAGAATGATAACAAGAAAAAATTAAGATAAATGACCCATTCTTCAAACCTGTTTTGTAAAAAAAAAAAAATTCCTAAACTCGTTAAAACTCGTGATGGAATGGCTTGAGGAACCTATTTAATGAAGTTTACATAATCTTCTCTGAACCTGTTTCATTAAAAGTAAAATATAACGAGTGAAGTATTTGATAGTTTTTTTTTTATCTCTGACTAAATTAAAATACTAAGTACATTTTTCCTAAAAAATAAATAAATTATGAAAAAAATATCAAGTTGTCTATCACATTAATGAGCTTTAAGGTTCGATTCCTCTAACTCATCAATCACTATTTTTCAAGTATTTTTTTTCCTGTCCATGAACAAATATTAAAATTAATAAATCTTAATTCCACTAGAATTTTACATCTTGATCTCCAATGGACATTAATATCCTCTAACTATCTACATTCGGCCATAGGTCCACAAAATGTATAAAAATTGTCATAGGATCAAAGCCTAAACAAACTATCCCACCACGTCACTCAACCACTTTATAATTCAAATACCCTTACATACATTCAGCACAAATATACGTGCAATGTGCCCATATATTAAGAAAATTTTTCAAAATTTCAAAAGTCAGTAGCTAAAAAAATATAAATCAATTTTCAAAAAAATTTATATACTTGGGCTCTAAATATAAATATCTATTAAAAAAATCTATATTGCATATGAAATTTTAAAGAAGAAAATTGGTTTAAAATTGTAAAATTTTACCGTCTATGAAAGAAACAAATTATACAATTTCACATTTCAAAGATCATCGTGAAATTTAAAATTCACTATGATTTTTTGGGTTGTTACCATTTTTTATTCATTTTTTAAAGGTAGTGGAATTTGCACAAAAAAAAAAAAAAATTAATAGTAAAATTTTACAATTTGTGAGATTGTCGTGTGTAGTTTTTTTGGACATTATGGCAACCATTTAACAGCCACTATGATCACCATTACCTTAATAACAATTGATGCTGCACTTTTTCATCTTGACACATAGTAGGTTTCGCGTGCACCATATTGTCTGTTTTGGACTTAAGAGCCCTCACGGCTTTATTCTTCCTGGGTGGAAAAGGCCTAATGCAAGGGAGAGGACGACTAGGACTTATAAACGACGCCAGTGCCCGACTCCTATTCAATGTGGGACTCAAAGTGGCACAGTAGTTACTTCCTCCAATCGGGACTGGTGAAGCATAGGAACGAGGCACGTGGCCTAAGCGTTCCCATAGTCGGCGCCAAACTGATGCTGCACTTTTTTGTCCTGGCACATAGTGGGCTCCGCGTGTACCATATTATCCGCTTTGAGCTTAATAGCCCTCACAACTTTGTTCTTTTTGAACGGAAAAGGTCTGATGCAAGGGAAATGACGATTGAGACTTATAAGCGACGCTAGTGCCCGACTCTTATTCTATGTGGGTGTAATAACCCGAAATTTTTTTTTTAATATATAAATTTTCATGGTTATTATTAATTATTTATTATTATTATTACTATTATTATTATTATTGAAATTTAATGTGTATGTATCATATGTGAATGTGTGGTATGTATATATGTGTGTGGGCTACATTATGTGTATGTATATGTGTATAGGTATATGTATACATAACAAGTGCATGTGTGCACTGTGTGAGGTCTCGGATGGGTGTGTGTGTGTCTAGTGTGTGTGTGTGATAAGTGATATATATATATAGGTGTAAGGTGTAGGGCAGCTTTGCATTTAATGCAAAGCTGCTTTGTAGGGAAATTTGGGGAAGAGCAGGTGACTAAGCAGGGTGAGGAAAGTCAGAGAAAGGGGCTGTGAAGGGGGAGTAACCGAGGGAGAGAAATGGAGGTGTTTGAGTGATGTATGGGTGTTGGTCTCGGGTGGGAAGAAAAGAGAAGAAAGGAAAGACTGAGAGCAAGGGAGAGAGAGTTCTGAAGAAGTAGGAGTGACCAAGAGGAGGAAGGAAAGAGGGGAAGAGCTACAACAAGGAGAAACCCGAAAATAGGTATGCCCAGGTCTAGCTTCTGTTTTATTTTTTTTTCTAGCATGATGGTCGATTTAAATCGTAGGGCCTTATAGGGTTTGAAAAATGGAGTTTAACGCAACAAGAATCAATCAAAATGGTTAAGGGAAGAGGGAGAAATGGGGAGTTGCAGGTCACGGCTGGGAGAAATGGGTTGTGATATTTTATGTGTTGAACTCGTTTTAAATGATGGGAAGCAAACCTCATTAGGTGCAGAAACTCATTAGAGAAGAATAGAGACCGAAACAGTTAAGGACCAAGCTCGAAATCAAGAAAACATGGTTGACCGGAGCTACGGTTTGGGGCTATTTCGTGAAGATTTAAAGGGACAAACCAAAAACCAACCATAGGAATGGAACCCTCTAAAAGAATAGAAGAAAATGGCATTTTAAAACCTTGGAAAAGTCACCGGAGACCGGTCGCCGGCGCCGGAGAAGGCGCCGGAACCCTACTGGCCATCACCGGAAAATCGGGGACGAAGGGGGGGCTGTTCTGGACCTGGGTCGGGTCGGTTCGGGTCGGGTCGGGCTTGGGCCGGTCCGCCCCTGCCACGTGTCGCATTCTGGTTTTAAATTAAAAAGGGGAATGGGAGTGTTTGGCAACAGGGATGATAAATTGAAATTGAAAATCTTATTGGAGACAGGGATATCCTATCCCAGTTTTGACCCTATCCCCTGTTTGGTTATCCGAATATAGAATAGGGTTTTGCAAATTACAATTTTGCCCTTGAACTTTTGATAATTGAAAATTGATCCAGAACTTTCTGAAATTTCACTTCGACCCCTGAACTTTAGGGAAATTGTAATCTGACCCTCTGATTAAATTATTAATAAAATATTAATTAAGTTAATTAATTAATTAATTAATTTAATTAATTAAATATTCTAAATTAATTCGAAATCCAAATGAGGCAAGTCATTAGTGTATTTTGACTATCTCGGTCATTCTGAGACCAATGGTGAGGTCCGTTTTACGAGACGGGGTCCCGAAAAATAAAAGACACGTAACAACATATAAAATTACCAAAATACCCCTGAGTTGAAATACAGTCAAATGAACTCCGAATTAGGTAAACAAATAGTGAAACTTTATTATCTCGAGCATTCCGGACTCAACCGTGGAGTCAGATTTGTGAAAAGAGGTCACGAAATATAAGGACCCGTGTAAAGTGCAAAATGACTGTTTTGCCCTTTTTAACCCAGGTGTCCGAATTGAATTCTACGAAAACCTAAACTTAGTTTCTTCGACGTCCCGGACTCAATAGTAGAGTCTAATTTAGCAAAATAGAAACTTATGAATTAAAGACATAAAATTTGATGAATAGCATAATTCAAGTGACAATTAAACTGAGTTTCATGTTATGAATTTTAGGGACACGAGAGGGCAATGAGAAGGTGATCTGACCTCCGGTATTCTCATTGTGATTCTACCCTTCCACGAGTACACCTTCTTGAGTTGAGATCGATTATCAGGTACGATATATTGTGCTAAGTAAGAAATATAATTGAGATTAGGAATACTTGCTTTGTTGCATTGATTGTTCACATGTTTGCCTGAGTGTTCACATGCTTATGTGCTACGTGCTATCTTGTTAAGTTGGATGATGATTATGGGTATATCGCATGTGTTAGTGTGGTGTGTGAATTATATGCTTTGAAGAACTGTTGATATTATGAATTGTGTACTTGAAAGCATGCTTTATGTATGAATGAGATGCATCATTGAGATTGCATTGTGACATAATGAGATCAGAGCATATTGGCATAGTGTAATTCCTTGGACATGGTGTGGGTAAGCACTTGGTGCTTTGCATTATGAGGGTGCAGATCCTGTGGTGAAAAACCCAAAATCGGCCAATAGGTACTTGCCTGCCTGACGGATTCCGGACCGTGAAGCGAGACATACGCGGCGGTACTCATGCCAGCGGAGAATGACCGTATCATGAGACATGGGTGGCATAGAGTTGCATGGGTGTGTCACGCATACTGCTCATATACTGCATATTGTGTATATGCTGCCATCATGACATTGAATGCCATATAGAAATAATTGTACACTTGCACATGCCACGACCTTAGTTCTGTTTCTTGCATTAGCATTATATTGTACCAGCATGTTGAGCTGACCCCTTTAGTGGGGCAAACATTTCAGATGATGTCCCAGCTGTACGAAACGCGAAGATGAACTGATTAGGGACTATGTTAGGCCCAAGGGGCGCTTTTGATATTGTGTAAGGGCATAAGCCCGCGACTGTATTTTATTTTGTAAGTGGTGAAGAAATGGACCAGACCTTATGTATTTATCCGAACAGTATGTAGAATGTATGTAATCGTCCTTAATTATCTTTTATTCCTTTATTATTTTATTTTCTTTTGTCTCGTTACTCGCGCCTCGGGTTCGCTGGAATTCGGGGCGTGACAGTGGGACTCAAAGTGGCACAAAAAAAAAAAAACTAACATTCAGGTTCACTTTTAGATCACAAAAATTCAAAACTTCTCTATAACTGCTTGGTGATGTCAACCCTGATTAAAAGACATACTGGTTCAAAATAACAATTCAATTATTCTCATCAATTCTTGTACTATAGAATTTGGTGGACAACGATTCAAATGATCAAAGACAACTCCAAAAATCACCATGAGCACTATGAAGTTAGTGAAATTTAAAAATAAACAAAATTCATATTGCACATAAAATTTTAGAGGAAAAAATTGCTTCTCAATATGTAAAATTTAAATGTCCATAAAAGAGAAACTATAAAAGTCTACGGTTTTAAAGAAAATAATAAAAATTCAATTTCACTATGAATTTATTGGTTGTTACCAATTTTATTCAACTTTTTTTATTTGCATTTTGGATGTCAAAAGAGTATTTCAATATAGTAAAATTTGCAAATAAAAATAAAAAATTGTATTTGAAGAAAAAAGTAAATAGTAAAGTTTTACAGTTTCATTGATTCATTATTTATAAATATAATTTTTTTTAAAAATGATAAATTAATGGGAAAAAGGTTTGATCCTAGAATAGGGCACAAAAAATCAAACAACTAGTTAACAAACAACAGGCGTAGTAGACACGCGTGGCAGCAAAGTGCAAGATTTGATTGAAAACTATCAAACACAACATTGTACCTTGTGTTACAAAGTATTCAATCAAATATCCTTGAACAAGCGTAGCAAAACAACTACAGACATGGTGGGCTTGAGGTTGTTGGCGGTTTTACAATAGTATGAATTGCAACGATGGTAGTGACAAGTGGAGAGTATCAAGATGCAATAGAGCAGTGGGCAACGATGGAGTTGATGATCGTCGAAGATAGCCCGTGGTGCCAGGATTAGTTCGGAGAGATGATTAATCATGAAGAATACCCTTTCAATTTACGCGAATTTCTTGTCGGTCAATGCTTAAATTCTTTCTTTCTTGACGCTGCAATAAGCTTTCAAATCCTTGTTTCTCTAGCGATGTAACCAATGACTATAATTGCAAGGTTGAAGCTCTGACATAGAAAGAGAACCAGAGAAAAGAGAAATCAAAATTAGAAGAGATGGGGATGAGTTAAAAATTAAATATAATCCGTATGTTCTATTTATTATTGTTATTTATAAAAAAATTATAAATTTTATATTATTAAAATGAATATCCCATACTTTACAATTAAAAATAAGGTAAATTTTAAAATTATTAAATAATGTGAACTTTAAAATAATTGCATGTTTTTTTAAGAGATCAAGGCTAATTAATTCTAAAAGAAAAATTATTATAATTCTAAGATTCGTAAATACCGAATTGAAATATGCAATGGTGCCGTAACTTTGGAGCTTGTAGTTGTAGCTCCTGTTTACAGGTCTAAAGGGGAAAAACCAGCAAGAGCTCTTCAATTTACTCCTTCAATTTCCGTTGCACCCTTTTGTGGGCAGAGTACTAATCTTTTTTTTTTTTTTGGGTAATTACTAATCTTCTTTACTATTATTGCTTCATGTTTTTCTTCATGCGATTATATTATTGTTTCAATCTGCACACTGGGTCATTTATTCTTGATCTAGGTGCAATCATCTTGTGATTACCACGTTGGAAACAACTGGGTTTCTGCAAATTTAAATGATTTATTTATAGATGGATCGTGGATAATCTCCTTTCACGTTCTTGGGCTGCGATCACGAAAAAGATTTTATTATTATTTTTATTTTTGACCCGTTTTCTTTCTTTCTTGGAATTTGTTTGGGATTGTATTTATTTTTTTTCATTATTTATCTTCGCGTTCAGATGGTCTCAATGAGTTGCTTATTGAACCTGCTTGTTTCATGAATTGACACTAGGAGTTCATGCGAAGCACTTTCTAAAACCACCATTAATTGGGAAATAGAGAAATGTTGGTTGAATGTTCTTGCCACATAGAGTTGACAAAGGGCTTTTAACGATATTTTAATTCAAATTGTTTAGAAGGTGATTTAGTAATAAAATGGGAAACAAATTTGGTTTAGTTGCAAACAAATCATGTTTACTCTTTGTGAAATGTGGATTTTCGTGGTGTCAGACTCTGATTTAGGTGAATATTTTTGCTGGCTTATTGGGTTGTAGTTCCTTTCTCTATAATAATGATTCAGTCTGATAACATGATATCCCATGAAAGTATTGTCTCACATGATGAATATCAATGATGGTGATAACATGATGAAATTATAAGTTTCCACACCCTTTTCTCATTGATTGTGTCCTGTGGTAGATGAACAGGCAGCACCGTCGAAGATGTAGGCACATTTCATGAGTTCTTGTATGTGTTGTCATATTACTGGATAACAAAAGTTTCCATTATTTAGCTATTCTTGTTTGTGTAGCACTTTTCCTGGTTATGCTTTACTAATCCCTCTGTTATCCAGTGATAATAGCTTGTACTTTTGTGGTAACATCTTTGTTTGTGAGATTTTTCAAACTTTGTTTGAGTGATACAATATATCAAGCAAAAAGTTTCAATCTCCTAGAATAATTATCCATCTGATGGTGGAGATCAAGAAAGATGTTGCTCACAAAGTAAAATGGTGCATAAGTGTTGATGTACTTATATGGTTTTAGTATGACTAAACATCTTATCAAACTAATGGAAGAAAATTTATAAGGTTCGTTTTAACAAGAAAAACGTAGTTGGAACAGACTTGGTCGATGATGGTGAAAATTATGGCTGTTTTATGATGAGGTACTGGTTCACTGTAATAATATAGATGACATCTTTTGATATGTGAGTATCGGGTAGTTTTTCACAATTAATAAATCTTCCTTTTCTCATTAATGAGTTTCTTGGTGTAATAATAGTTGGTTCATAATTTTATCTAGACTCGGATTTAGAATTGAAATAAATGAGCATAAATCTTGAAACACTTTAACTTATATTTACCACTTATCATGAATTTGTTTTACTTAGAATGTGTCTAAAACAACATGCTAGTCAGCAATAAATGTGATGTTTATTTTATTTTATTTGAGCATGACAAGACCGAAGCTTGAAAATATAGAGAGGTGTTGAAACCATATCTCAATTTGATTAGAATAAAGAAGTAGAAATAATTGTTTAACCACGTGAAAATGAACTTGCAATTACAGACTTTTCTCTCTTTCTTCCTTTCCTTGCTCTCTCTCTCTCTCTCTCTCTCTCTCTTTGGGATAATGTCCATTTCTTTTATTTACCTTAAAGTGTTGTTCATTCTTCTCGTGTGTTTCAGTATTTTACATGATGAGCAAGAGGGAGATCAAGTTAGACAATATAGGGTCCTTCTCTTTTTCCTCTTGAAGGTTACGAAGAACAGATACAAGAGAAGATAATATAAGACAGAGATGTTTTCACTGTTTTATGGACTTTGGAAGCATCTCTTTAGTAAGACGGAGTTTCATGTTCTTATTCTTGGAATCGACAAGGCTGGAAAAACAGTAATTTGTTTACTAATATTCTTTTAAATTATTTATTTAGGTAGTTGCACTTGTAAAAAAAAAAAAACTTAGTTGCTGAAATGTTTTCATTGGTTCCATTTCATAGAGTTCTGATTCAGTTCATTTTGTGATTTATAATATGCTTATATCTCTATTTTTCTTTCTTTATAGCATTGAAAATGCTTATTGTTGTCTTGATTCAAAATCTTGCAGACGACAGTCTTCTGTTGGTCCTTCTCTCGAGCCTCCAACTAACCAATTCTTTGAATGTTACATGCTTCTCCGCTGATTTTTATCTTCTTTGCCCAATGTTTTATTCAATTACTTTATTGCTGTTTTTTTTTTTTTTAATATTTGAAATAGGAACGTAGAGCATATTCCCAATATATTTGTGACACATTTTGATGGAACTCGGAAGTAAGGATGAACTGGCTAGTTGCACTCCAATCATCAATAGTTTTCTCTCTTTTGGAATTTATACCTTATTATTTTATATCTCTGTGCGTGATGAAACCTGTAAGAACATTTTCTAATTAATCAAGTTGGAGAAAATTAACTTTCTAATTTTCAAACTTAACTTCATCTTTGACCATCATGGTGACCAAAATTTTTTTTTTTTGGGGGGGTGGGGGCGGCGGCTGAGATCTTTGAGACAGCAGTTAGTGACATTAGAGTAACACCTCTTCATTTAACATTTCAATTCCGATGAAGCTGATGATGCAGGAAGGGCCTGCAATGGTGGCTAAAAACCAAAATTATTATGCTAAATGAAGGCGAAAAAAAGGGAATTACATGGCCAAAGGAGATAAAGTTATATGCGGTAAAAGGAACAGGAGAACATTTGAAGGGACTTAAGGGAGTGATCTTACTGTTGTTAGATTGGAATTTATTTTTTTAAGGTTTTTTGGGTTGTAGAGTCATTCCTTGTACAAGTGGATTTTTTTGTAGACTTTTGGGAAGGATGAGTTTGTCTTATTTGTGGAGTTTTTATTTATATATATATATATATATATATATATATATATATTTTTGTAGATTTTTGGGGAGGGATGAGTTTGTCTTCATTTTTTTTGTGTAGTTTTGTATTCCTTATGTGTACATGGGTTGCGTCTTTATAAGAAGCATGCTCGTCACACATGCTACTGTTCTCGTTACCCATAAAAGACTATCTACTTCTTCAAACTTGTAAAATGTCCCATGCTGTTGATTCACATTATGTAGCACGGGCACATGGCTTGATACGTTGTCATATTTATTCCATAACTGCATCATCTGATGTCAGAAGGTTAAATTTGAAGTTTATAGATTGGTTCATATTTCTTACAAACTGCTGCAATGAGAAGAATTGTGTGAATCGAAATTTTCTGTGACAAAATTTTGTTGATTGTGATGACAGTACTATTGTTGGCTAAGTTTTTATTATTGATTGTTTAGTTTCTTCAAGCATTTAATGTTTATTTTCGAGATAGAACTTTGGAACAAAAATATCAAAGAGTTTGGTATTGAACTCACCACCAATGTGAAGATCTCGATCTCATGAAATCGTCCCATAAATTCAATGATTTACTAATAATCGAGCACCGTGGGAATCAACATGTGATTGTTTGGAGGCCCAAGGAGAAACCACCAATGCTAGGTGCAGGTCTTCACTATCAACTGCCAAGCAGATATGTTTATGCACATAGCGTTTTATGTAAGCAGTGTAAACATTCCAGCCATTTGGTTAGTGCCATTCGGAGCGAATCTGGCTCTGGACAGCTTCAGCTTTGTTTATTAAGAAGCTTGTTTAGACTCTGGACCACTTGCTGTTACTTGAAAGGCATCTACTGCCATTCTAAAAGGAATAGATGCAGGATCAAGTCCCGAATGTTACAGGGGTGCATTTGTATTTCTTATAGAAAAAATATATGTTTGTATGTTAAAGACAATTTAAGTAATTCACATAAATATAAAAAAAACTATATATCACGTCTTCATATTCTCTGTACTGAAAAGTTGTGTATACCCACTTCCATTTTGATAAGTGATAAAAAGCTTGCCTTCATCTTTAGTCACTACAATTTGGTTTACTTGTCTGATGGTTATTTGATGTATGGGAATTGAAGTGTTCTTAGTTTCTATTGTGTGGCTTGCAATAAAAATGATAAATTTCCTCGTTAAAGCAAATGCTTATAAAAAATAAATTAATAAATAAAACTACTTTTGTGTTTGAATATTAGTGACACTTCTCTCTGCTTTACTATTGTCACTATGTCTCCCCTATGTATCTCGCTGCTTTCCCCCCTTGTATAGATAAATGCAAATGCATTTGCACTACATGCATGCGCGTACACTCATATATTAATATTGAATATATCCTTAAAAGGCTTTGTAAGCTGTGTATTTATTTATTTTATATCTATGAATTTGTAGACTTTATTGGAGAAGTTGAAGGCACAATACTCAAATGTGGAAGGCCTACCTCCGGATCGAATTGTTCCAACTGTGGGACTCAATATTGGTCGTGTTGAAGCATCAAACACAAAACTTGTTTTTTGGGACCTGGGAGGTCAGGTATGTGTGCCACCTACAACCGATGATTGGATTGCTGGTTAAATAGGCTGATATTCTCCTATTACTTTGACAAAGTATTGGATGCCTTATTTATTTTGGCATTGTAATGTATGTGGCCTCTGTCATTATCTGTCATTATCATAGTTTTAACAGCAGTTATCTTTTTACTCATTTTTTTCACACTAGTAAAATTAATTTTTAATGTTTGACCCAAATTCCAATCTCTATTTTTTTTCCCACACTTGTAAAATAAATTTTTAATATTTGATCCAAGAGAGATTGTTTGTTAATATGAACACAATATTATCATGTTAAACAACAATTACCCAACTTGTGCTAGTTGGGAAGGGGGTAGATTGGGTATGTAACTGAACTCTACAATTATTTGCATGAAGTGGCCACCCGATACTCAAACCCACCTCTCATGCTTGGCAGCCCATGCTTCCACCTCTGCTCCAAGCTATAATTAACACCTTGTGAACAACTTCTCTGTGTGTGTGTGTGTGTGTGAGAGAGAGAGAGAGAGAGAGAGAGAGAAACCATTATAAACTGATCCCATTAGTACAGTCTACGTTGACACAACCCGAGTATGGCATTTGAATGTGTCAGAGACGTCTATTATGGACACTTCTCGAGGAAGACAGATAAAGGAGCATATGGCTAGTTTGCTCAAAAAGCATCAATGTCTAAAAAACCATTTTGCATGGAAAAAGGCTATTTGGTGTAATAGAGCCCCTGCGAAGGTGACGTTTTTGGGGTGTGTGGTGGCTTGGGAATTGGTCTTGACCATGGACAATTTACAGAAAAGGGGTTATTGTTTGGCTAATCGGTGCTATATGTGCTACAAAGGGGTGGAGTCTTCTAGCCACCTATTCCTCCATTTTAGTGTCGCAAGGGATCTATGGTGCACTCTTTTATTTTTTTGTGTTCTTGGATTATATCAAGCTCAGAGATTGAGTTGTTGACAATTTGGGAAGGAACCCGTGTTCAGAAAATACAAGGAAGTGTTGGGATTGGTGCCCTTATGTCTTTTTTGGTGTCTTTGGCAGAAGAGAAATAGTAGGATTTTTGAGGGCATTAAATTGACTTCTTATAGTTTAAAAGATGTCTTTTTGAAAATTTCATACTTTTGGGTAGTGGAAGCTTACTCATCTTTTGTTCATTCTTTTGTAGAGTTCTTGGGAGACTTAAGAGTTAGGGCTTTAACTTAGCCGCCTTCCTTTTTTTGTACACGGGTTCACCTTCCTCAAGGGGCCTTTATTAATACAATACTTGATTGCTTATCAAAAAAAAGTTATTGAAGAAGATACATTGAACATGGCAATGATTTGTCCAATTGTCCTTGTTTCCATGTCTAAAATTTTGGGATTAAATTAATCCGGCACCTGGATACACATCACATCGGAAGACGGAAATGCGTACCTGAATCCATGTAATTTAGGCAACAGTTTCATCTTTCAGGAAAACCTTTTTTTAAAAAAAATAATACTACAAATGGTGCTGTGGTAATTCTAATGTTAATTGTAACTCTAACAGCTGCTGCTAGAACCATGGGGGACTGGGATTTTTACTACTATTTGTTGTAAATCCAGTTTTGACATCCTTATTATGATCCCATCTGGTTGTCATTTCAGATCTTATCATGAATCCTCTTCTTTTTTCTTTTACCATTATGAACATCACAGTTTAGTGAGATATTAGGAGCTATTCACCTGAGAGTGGAACGGGAAACAATCATTTCGTCCATGATAACATCTATATGCTCATATTGTGTGATAAAATGAATAACCTGAAAAGAAGGGGTACTCTTGGGCTTATTTATTTATCTCTGGTAAGTACTCTTTAGCTTAATTATACGAGTGTCATATGCATGTTGTAGAAATTCTGTTACTCTGTCTACTAGTCGAGGCTAGGAAACACTTGGAACTTTAGCCTGGTCCAAAACACGATTTGGCATGATAGGAAAACTTAAAAGTGCTCCTTCTGCAACTAAAAGCTAGTTTCTGGATGTATTAATGTCTGATGTAGCTTTCAATTTTGCTAATTTGAACCTTTCTTTTAACCTAAAAAACTTTGAAAGGGGTCATATCAAGATGTATGAACTGAGCAAGGGCGGAGCTACAGCTAGGCTAGGCCTGGCTGTAGCCTCTCCCAATTTGAGAAAAATTGAAAAAAAATTCCCCATTACATTTTCCCTTGAAATTTGAGAAAAAAAATTTCTCCCTTAAAATTTCCCCCCCAAAAAAATTCTAGCCCCCACTAATATTTTTTTCTAGCTCTGCCCTTCGAACTGTGGCCTCTCATGTAGTGTCAATTCTTTCTTTGGTTCCTCATAAGATTTTTGCCAGAAAATGTTAAAATTTTGCAAGTTACCAAAAGGCAAGATGATGTTTTAGCTAGATTCAGATTGCTGGATATGAGGTGTCTGGTATTCCGTGAGGACAACATTGTGATTATCCATTTACGCACAAGCCTTTAGATCAATTGGATTATCAAAACCAGTTGCTGTTAACAAAAGTAAAGCGACTTACCTGGACGTTAGCAGACTCGATGAATGGCCTACGGACCCAGTTATGGTGGAATCGCGTCCAGTCCATGCCCGCGAAGACTTCGAGATTCACAGGGCGTCATGTGAAAGTCGTATGAATTATCTCCGGCGTTGCTTGGTCGGAAGGTTTGGCAGCTTCGACACTCCAGTCCCGGACAGATGCAAAATTCTAAACTGGGCTCTTCGAAAGTGGGGGGTTCAAGCAGGCCTGAAGATCTTAGACATGAATGGCGCCTGGTTCCTTTTCGAGCTGCCGTCAGAGAAGGAGGCCCACAGGATTCTCTCCGTAAAAGAATGGTCCTTCGAAGGGCTCCCGGTGACGCTTCAACTGTGGACACCATCGGGATGTTGCTCGGAGCAGGACGATCAAGGCTACATATGGCTTAGGCTGATGAGTCTTCCGGCTTTTCTATGGAGCAGCGAAGTGTTTCGTGCGATGGGAAATCGTTGTGGTGGTTTCGTGAGGATGGACAAAGATACCGCGGAGCGCCGTCACTTGAGATGGGCGAGGATTCTTGTCCGCAGCCGTCCGGAAGACATTCCAGCGTCCTTCAGTATAAAGTGTGGGAAATGGTTTTTCACCATTCCGATCTGGTCCGAAGCTGGGCCGAAGTGCGTGGATGCTGATTATAGCCGGCCGGAAAGTGCAGCGACAAAGAATAGAAAGGAGAACGACGATCAGGGTGTTCACGCGCCAAACGCGCGTCGGATTGCAACTCGTCAGCCTAACACGCAGCTCAGACAGACTGACAGGAGAGTACGGCACCCTGACCGGAGGCTTCGTCTCCCAGCCAAGGGACTACGGCAACCTAACAAACCTTCTCTTCGACGCAATCTCTCTGACGGCTCTACAGAGGATTTGAACTTCAAAAAGCAAGGAGATATCAGACGGAAGAATGGCAGGAAATCTCCAGACCACAGGAACTTTCGAGATCCTGTAAGGAGGTGGGGCTACGGCTATTCAAACTTTTCTCTCGGTGGGCCGCATGGTTCGGGTCAGACCCATAAGAGAAGAGCTTTCGGAACTGGACTGGGCCATATAAAATATCAAGAAGCAGGTTCTAATGGGCTGATAAATGAATCAATTAGATTGGGCCAAAGGAAAGGAAAAGCTAAAAGTGGGACTGGGCTGGCCCATCAGAATGATTTTGAGCCCAGTTCGGGGTGCTACACTGTGTATGGGGAGACCCAAACAGACCATCTCCAGGCTAGCAAGGAATTCAGCAATGGTTTGGGCCAGAATAAGAACCAAGGGGCATGTTATATTGGGCTGAATGAGGAAAGAAACAGGTCAGCCCAAGGTGGAACTAAAGGTGGGTCTGGGCCGGCCCAACTGGTAGAAGCAAGTGAGTTCAGAATGGGGTGCCTGTCCGAGACTTTACTTGGGTCATCCTCTAATCCCATGTCGCCCCACTCGGTGCAAGACGCAGACATGGAACAGAGGTCTCCTACGTTTAATGAAGTCGCTGCCCATAACAGCAGCGACGTCCACCGGAGAACTGCGACAGGAAAAGGCAAAGGAATAAGAAGTTCTGAGAAGCAGATCGTGCAAGCGGAGGACAGCTCCGATGGGCATGAATCTGATTACAGTAGCATGGCAGATGATTTTGAATTCCTCAGATATCTGGAAAACAAATTCTGCTCGGACCCACCCCAACACTCTTGGGCAGCAGGTTGTTCCTTCACGGCTGAAGATGAGGCGATATCAACGAGGGACATGAGGTCTCAGGCAATTGAACAGGGGAGTGCAGTAGGATGGGACATGCAGCCCCTGGCTATCGCTCATGGGGGCACAGAAATGCTGCGAGGTCAGGATTTCTCCGAGAACCCAGAGGATTATAATCCTCTTGCAGTTGTCCTGCCGGATGAATTTTCCAACAATTCAATTCAGAGTCCAGAGATGCAAACAGCAGAACTTTTATGCCATCAACAGACATTCTCCGACGGTTGGGTGCTTCGGAAAATGGGAAAAGTGAGCAAAATTCTGGGAGTTACATGCGCAGGTTTTGAGGATCGATTGATGGAATTATTTAGAGAAATTATAATGCGTAACTCTCTGTCGAAACCTGTTGCATCAATGCCTCTGAGAAAAACAAGGAGGACAAATCAGCCAAACGTCTGAAAAGGGTGATGAAGGAGCTTTCCTGCACGATTAATTATGGGGGCAGCAGAGAGTTGGTGGCTGCTGGGGAAGGCCAGGAGAGGGTTTAATTGGTGGTTTTATGCATTTAAAAATTTTATCATGGAATGTGAGGGGTTTGAACGATCCAGACAAGCGTTCAGTAATCAAAGGTTTAATTCAAGAATGGAAGCCCACAGTTTTATGTTTTCAGGAAACCAAGATGGAGAACATTTCTAGGAGCATTGTCCGTTCCTTATGGGGATCCAGATGGATCAAATGGGTCGTATTGAACGCCCACGGTGCCACAGGAGGTCTCTTGGTGGCATGGGACTCCCGCTTGGTCAATGTCATTGAGCACAAAGTGGGTGCTTTCTCCATCGCATGCAGGTTTAGCTTGGTTTCCCATTCTCTCGAGTGGGGTTTTTGTGGTGTCTACGGGCCCGTGGCTGAGGGTGTCCGGGGTCTGTTTTGGGCTGAGTTGCAGGAGATGCTTTCCTCTTGGCAGGTTCCTTGGTGTATTGGTGGGGACTTCAACGCAGTTCGGTGCCCGGATGAAAGGTTGGGAGGAGGGAGGCTGACGTCGACAATGAGGGGCTTCAACGATTTTATCAATTCTCAAAGCCTGGTGGATTTACCTTTGGAGGGTGGGAGGTTCACTTGGTCCCGAGGAGGTCACCAGACGGCCATGTCTCGTTTGGATAGGTTTTTGGTCTCAAACAATTGGGAGGACGTCTTCTCTGGCATCTCCCATCAGTGCCCGCCCTTGTTCAGATCATCATCCCATTATGTTGTATTGTGGGGGTTTTAGTGCAGGAAAAAGCTCCTTCAGATTCGAAAACATGTGGCTGGAATCCGAAGGTTTTGTGGACTTAGTGAGAAATTGGTGGACGTCTTACAACGTGCTTGGGTCTCCAAGCTTCTGTATTGCCAAAAAGTTGAAGCTTCTCAAAGAAGATCTGAGAAAGTGGAACCATGAGGTCTTTGGTTCCATTCAGGTCAGAAAACAGTCTTTGTTGAACAATTTGATGGAGCTGGACAGAGAGGATCAGATGGGCTCCCTCTCTGGTGACAAAAGGAGTGAAAGAGAAGGTTTAAAAGGCCAGATTGGACAGATTCTCAAGTTGGAGGAAATCTGTTGGAGGCAGAAATCACGGGCCACTTGGCTTAGAGAGGGAGACCGCAACACAAAATTCTTTCACAGAACTTCTTCTTCTCACTTCAGGAAGAATAAGATTTCCTCTATTGTTATTGATGATCACATTCTTACCGAAGAGGAGGCCATTAGAAGCGGTATTGTTGATTTCTTTTCTAATCTTTATTCTGAGCCGCATAGTTGGAGACCGGGTGTGGAGGATATTTGCTTGAACAGGCTGAATGGTGATGAAATCTCTCATTTGGAGATTCCTTTCTTGGAAGAGGAGGTGGTGGAAGCCTTGGAAGCTTGTAATGGGGATAAAGCCCCAGGCCCTGACGGTTTCACTATGGCTTTTTTTAAAAGATGCTGGGATGTTTTAAGAGCGGATATTATGGCAGTCTTTGGGGCCTTCTATAGAGATGGGGGCTTTGAGCGAAGCCTCAATGCCTCTTTCATTGCCCTCATTCCTAAAAAGGACGGTGCCAATTGCATTAAGGACTTCCGCCCTATAAGTCTTGTAAGCAGCATCTACAAGCTCATCGCCAAGGTTTTTCTTTAAGGTTAAAAAAGGTTATGGGTAGTCTCATCTCTTCCAGTCAAAATGCTTTTGTGGAGGGTCGGCAAATCCTGGACGCAGCTCTCATTGCCAATGAATGCATTGACTCTAGGAGAAATCAGAAGAGGAATGGGCTTGTGTGCAAGCTGGATATTGAGAAGGCCTTCGATCATGTTAATTGGAACTTTTTGATGGGCATGATGTCTAAGATGGGTTTTGGTAGCAAATGGAGAAAGTGGATTCAGTCATGTATATCTACAGTATCCTTTTCGATCCTTATTAATGGCTCCCCAGCGGGTTTCTTTCGTTCTTCTAGAGGCTTGAGACAGGGGGACCCGTTATCCCCTTTTCTCTTTGTGATTGCTATGGAGGCTTTGAGCCGTTTCTTGATCCGGGCTGAGGAGGCAGGCCTCACCAAAGGCTTTCAGGTGGGGGACAGAAGGGGTGGAGAGGTTTCCATTTCACATCTCTTGTTTGCAGACGACACCATTATTTTCTGCGATCCTACAGTGCGCCAGCTCCGATTTGTGCGATGCATTTTAGTGTGTTTTGAAGCTGCTTCAGGGCTGAGGATCAACCTTACTAAAAGTAGTATTACTCCAGTTGGTCCAATCCGAGAGATGGACATGTTAGCTAGCACTTTACGCTGCAGAGTGGAGAGCCTCCCTTTGGTTTATTTGGGACTTCCTTTGGGCGCTTCTTTGCGCTCCATTGGGGTTTGGGATCCGGTGGTGGAAAGGTTCTTTAGCAAGCTGTCAGGTTGGAAGGGCCAGTTACTTTCTAAGGGAGGCAGGCTCACCCTTCTCAAAAGCACATTGGCCAACCTCCCCACATATTTCATGTCTCTCTTTCCCATTCCGAAGTCAGTGAGTAGAAGGCTTGAGAAGCTTCAAAGGGATTTCTTATGGGGTTACACAGGGGAGCGCAGGAAGTTTCATTTAGTGGCTTGGGATACTATCAAAAAGCCAGTGTCTCTAGGAGGTCTAGGGGTGAAAGACTTGGGCACCTTCAACAAAGCTCTCTTAGGTAAATGGTTATGGAGGTTTGGAGAGAGCAATGGCGAGCTGTGGAGGGAGATCATTATTGCTAAGTACGGTTGCGTCAACGGAGGGTGGTGTTCGGGCAATGTGGAGGGGCCTCGGGGTTGTAGTCTGTGGGGTCCCATCAGAAAGGAATGGAGGAGCTTCAATGAAAAGTGTAGATTCGTCATTGGGAATGGTGGCCGTGTTAAGTTTTGGGATGATGTTTGGAATGGAGATGAGCCGCTAAGGGCAAAATTTCCTTCTTTATATAGGCTGGCTAGCAACAAGGAGGCTTGGGTCTTCGAGTACTTGGAGAGAGCGGGGAACAAGCTTGTCTGGGCTCCTCGTTTTAGGAGAAACTTTCTGGATTGGGAGTTAGAGGAGGTGGGCTCCTTCCTTGGCCACATTTGCAATTTCCGAGCTACGGAAGGAAGGGAGGATAAAAGGGTGTGGTTGCCAAATAAGAAAGATTTTTCTGTCAACTCCTTTTATAAGAGCTTGGTCTATTTTGAAAGCTCTCCTTTCCCTTGGAAGCTCATTTGGAGATCAAAAGTCCCCCCTAAGGCTTCCTTCTTCGTATGGGAAGCCTCTTGGAAGGCTATTTTAACTTCGGATAATTTGAAGAAGCGAGGTCTCCTCTTGGCTAGTAGGTGTTACTTGTGCCAGAAGGAAGAGGAAACGGTGCATCATCTTCTCATCCACTGCCATGTTTCTTGGAGTTGTTGGAACATTGTTTTTGCTCTTTTCGGCGTCTCCTGGGTTATGTCTGGCTCAGTCAAGGACCTTCTTTTGGCTTGGGCAGGATACAACCCTTCAGGAGAGATCAAGAGAATTTGGAGACTGACTCCTCTTTGTTTGCTGTGGTGTATCTGGAGGGAAAGGAATAACCGTGTCTTTGAAGATGAACATCTCTCCGCTCCCTTCTTTATTGATGCGTTTTTGCGCCTTTTATTTTTTTGGGCAAAAGAGGCCTTTCCTGTTAATGTCTTTTCCTTTGTTGACTTTTTGGGGTCATTAAGACCTATGTAAATCTTTTTGGGGCTTTTGCCCTTGCTGCCCATCTTGGGCACTTTTATAATATACTTCTCACCTTTACTTATCAAAAAAAAAACATTGTGATTATCCAATATGAACTGGTTCCTCCATCATGTCTAATATGTTTGAAGCAGTTTTTGAAGTTTTGTCACTGATTCAAGATCTTTATTCTTTCAGCTTGGTCTTCGCTCAATTTGGGAGAAATATTATGAAGAGGCACATGCTGTAATTTATGTAGTTGATGCTGCTTGCCCATTTCGTTTCGAAGATTCAAAATCTGCCCTTGGTAAGTCATGCTCACTTATTTGATTTTGTGGAATATATAGTGATATTATATTGACTACCAATATATTATTGTTGGTGATGATTTTCAAATTTTATGCTGTAATGTTACACTAATACTACCAAATTGGTTGTCAGAAAAGGTTCTTCGGCATGAAGATCTGCAAGGGGCCCCTCTTTTGATATTAGCAAACAAACAGGTGAGTGAGCTGTTGCCTCTTTCACCCCAGAGAGAGAGTATTAGAAATCCTGGTCCCAAATTTTCGAAAATCCAAACATAGTAAAAGCATATAGGTCACAAGGTCACAGAGAGCCATAAAATTGTGGCTTAAAATTTCTATGTTTTTTTAGCAGACAACCTTTTTTATATGCTCTCTTGTCATTTATATCAGAAATGGTTGTTATGTGTCCTATATTGGACCATGTATTGTTTTTATAGGATTTTTTTTAATTAAAAAAAATACATTTTCCATGTGTTTTCAACATCTTAAACTTGTCGGAGTCATGTCTGTGCTCAGATTTCAGCCATTGACAAAATATTGAGCATTCTGTGTGTTTTTTTTTTTATTGTTTTTGTTTTCTTGTAGGTAGTATATACTTCTGCTTACCATAAATAAATAAAAATAACTAATAAAAAGAAGAAAACTTCATTAACATGTTTTAATGGCAGGATCTTGCTGAAGCTGTATCAGCCGAAGAACTGGCTCAGTACCTGGATCTCAAAAAATTGGATGAGAGGGTTTTCACATTTGAAGCTGTTTCAGCATATGATGGGTGAGTAGATTGCTTATGATTTCAATGCCTTGCCAATAATTTAAAAACCATTTGTCTTCCAAGAAAATTTGAATCTTATGGTCATTTGGGATTGAAATGTTGCTCGTAAGATTCCAATTTTCTCCCCCCCCCCCAAAAAAAAAAAAAGATTCCAAATTTTCTTCTTTTCCTCCCATCTCAAGTAGGTAAATGTACAAAGCATAAATATGTCAAAATCTGGAATTGATTGCAGGATGGGAATTAAAGAAAGTATAGTCTGGCTAGTAGAGGTTATGGCAAGAAGTAAAAGAACTGAAAAGTTGAGTGTTCGCGCGGTTCTAACAAACCCTGGTTCTGCGTAAGAGCTGCTATATCAATTTACTTCTTATTTGCCCCTGCTTTTGTAAGTAAACTATGGTTAAACTGTATCCTACATCATTGGAACTTAATAATTGATTACATTTTTAGCCAAGTATTGATTTCTTATTGGTTTATACGAAATTTATTTGGAATAATACTTGACTTTTAATCTTACCCAATAAGTTGTACTGCAATGTAATGAAGGAAACTGGGATAGCAAGGGCCTTGGTTCTCCACAACCACAACCACAAATATAAACATATATATATATATATATATATATTTGTTTCTTTAATGGTGGTTGAAACTTGAAATGGCTTCCCATCCCGCAGATGTGTCGCGTGTGTTGACTGTGGATCAAACAAGAGGATAGAAATGTATGCTTATTTATATGGAATCATACTTTTACTCTTCAATGTTATGTCTAGAAGAGGTTTTTAATAATGATGTTCCACAATCTAGAGTGGGATCCTAGTTCTTGTTGTGAAAATGGTCTCTCATGCTCTTTCTAATGGTTAGCACTGTGGAACAGAAAACTGGTCTTAATGATATTGTGGTTTGCCTGTGGCTGCACTTGTAGCCTTCCCAATTTTCCATCACACAGAAACTGAAGGAGGAAAAGTTGTCTAAATGTAAACTTAAATATGATTTCAAATTAAATGGCCAGATTTTGTGGTCTTTAAAAATTAAGACACACTTGAGTTTAGGCTAAAACTTTCCATTCGTTTTGATGGGATGATTGAGAGGAAAAAAGAAAAGATTCAAAGAGAGATACTATTTTACTTGTTAAAATAAAATCAAAAGGAGACACTATTTTATCTCGTTTGAATGTTTATGACAGAAAGAAAGAAAGAACAGAGGAGATTAGTAAAAAGAGTTTTGAGTGATTAATATGATTTTTATGAACTCTCCAAAAGTAGAGAAATTTAAAATATATATATATATATATATAGAATAATTTTTTAAAAATACCAAAAACACATTTCAATGAACGATTTAAAACAAAGACAACTATCAAATTAAAAATGTATAATTTTCGTATAAAAATATTTACATTCTTTTCTTCTTTGATTATTCAAATAAGAGATAATAATTTTCTTTTTCATTTCTCTCGTAAACATATAAACAAGATGAAAATCAATATTTTCTTTTCTCCTCTTAAAAACTTCCAAACAAGAATTAGAATCCACTATTCTATTCGGGAAACTGAAAAGCTGAACCAGCACAACATACATTTTGCAAAAATTTCAGTTTTCCTCCACAAGTGATCCTCCACCGGGATAAATTAAGTTAATTAGGACAAAGTCACACTTGTGTTCAATGAAAAACACCTTGACTAATTAAAAAAATAAAAAATAAAATTTTTTAGAGCATCAAAAGCTTGAACAAGCCCGCAATTGGAAGCAGAAGAAGATTAACGTATCAAACTTATTTGGATACTCTCTAAACATACATCATATCCAGATTTCAGATCAATGAGATGGCTGCAGTGGGAACAAAATAAAAAAAGAAAAAGAAAAGGAAAAGGTCATAATGCCTAAAAGTAACTTTCTACATAGTTTAAGTGCGAACACTTTCCATTAGAACATTGTCCGTCTCGAGCATTCCTCACCTCTCCCTTCAACAGCTTGGTGAAGACCACTGTCACCTGAATTCTGTGATCTAACATTTCCCTTTTGTGGCAATACCAGTTCCTGTTGTCTAAACATAGGCTTCTCTGATTGTTGGCACAAAAGATCAGTGTGGCAGAAATCTAAACCAACGTTTGGCAGTGTCAAGCCATTGGGTGGCCCTTTGGTTCCTGATGGGCTACATTGCTGCTGCAAGTAATTCTGAACACCAAGATCATCCCCTACTGGAATTGCACCTGTGAGTGTTTTTACTGCAAATTCGATGCATGGGTCTGTCCATAAGTCTCCAAAAGTTAAGTCCAATGGGGAACCTGGATTTTCTTCAGCCTTGTTCTCGTCCTCTATTGGAGTTGCACCTGTAAGAGTTTTTATTGCAAATTCAATGCATGGGTCCTCCCATATATCCTCTTGGGACCTGGGATTCTCAGTAGCCTTATTTTCATCCCCTATCGGAATCACACCTGTGAGAGTTTTTACTGCAAAGTCAATGCATGGGTCCATCCATGAATCCCTCAAGGACAATTCGAGAGGCGATCCTGGCTTCTCTTCAGCCTTGTAATTAGTTTCAACCTGTCCAGCATGCTCTTCTCGAGCAGATAGGTCCCCTTGAGGCGAAACAAGATGGCATTCTTCTTTCTCTTCAGCCTTGTACTCTTTATCTACCTTTCCAGCATGCTCTTCTGGAGTAGCCAAGTTTCTAAAGTTCTCAGCAGTACTGGCTTCTGACTCAGATGATCTTCTAGCTGCAACTCGACGAGCTCGATAAATGGATTTTAGTTCAGGTACCGGATCAACTTCGATCCCAGCAAGTCGTTTTGAAGCCCGCCGAGGCAAGTCAGGCACTTTTTTATCATTTGACCGAACTTGGGTCTTTCCATTTCCCCGACTTTTCACCCCATCTCTTAATGGTAGTTTTTCTGTAGGAGTCCCAATTAAATGAGGTGAAACAGACACACTTGTGGTGGCATCACCATTCCCTTCTCTTTGCTCCAAATCCTTGGCTTCTGGCAGGTTAGCACTGCTTGCTGCAGCCACTTCCGTACCTGCAGCATGCAGTAATTCAGATCAGAAGCAATGTCTTAAATAATCTAGCACAGTAAAGATAACATAAAATCCAACTTTTCATTATAATATTTAGTTCTTTATTACTAATAGATAACCTAGCATAAAATGGCATTTTCATTTTTAAGTCAAGTGTTTTATAACAAACATGACACCGTAAAGCAACTTGTTTGTGTTCTTCTGACCAATAGGCACGGCCTGTTTATCATTGGAAAGTTCCGGCTTTAATGTAATTGAATGGTGTTCTATCATAGAAACTTGTCGAGTTATCATATACCACTCATTTTCATGATACACATAGAACCCCAAAAGAAAAAAAAAGGAAGAAAATGACAAGAAACTAAAAGACAATAACAAGAAGAGTTTCTAGCCATAATTTCAAGCATAGCTGCATGTATAGAGCTTTTACACTGACCAGAAGTATGTTCAGGGTGGGGTTTGCAATCTGTTGTACAGGTCGGCTCAAGGTTTTGTTCATCTTTCACTGCTTCATCCAGTTTTAAACTCTGATTCTGGAGAATCTGTCTATTTGTTTCGCTTCCTGCTAACTTCTGCCCTTCAGGTATAGGAGGTGACTAAGAGAAACAAAACAGCAGACAAAAGAAATGTCTAAATCTTCATGAATCAAACTGTTCAACCTCAAGAAAAATTTCAACTGGCATTGCACAAAAATAATGGAAAATGCTCCCACAAAAGCAAAATCAATTATGAGCGCTGCCACAGCACCACCAGATTCAAACAAAAGGAAATCAAGGTTGTCAATTTGGTGGGTGTCACAAATGAATGCAGTCCTAAGAGTCTGGGCTCTTCCACATAATGCAACACAGAGAACAGAAAGCAAAAGATGCTGTGGAGTGTGGATCTGAAATAATTAATAGAAAACCAGATCCATCCCCTGTCAACATTTCATTAAACCAAAACCCACATCATATACCAAAAATGACTGGATGCCAGACAACCTTAATTTTCAGATCAAGGATAAAAGGTACCACAAGTGACTCAAGTTGGCAATATTCAATCAACAGCATTGAAACGAGCCAGGTAATTTCATCGAACATCCTAAAAGTGGGCCTCCAAACTTGTTACTGATGTTGTTGACAAAAATGAAATCCAAAACCACAAATAAGTGATGCACCCCAAGGGGAAAAGTCAAACCCAATGAGATACCAAATGAAGAAGGTATGATCTGATCAATTGCCACATAGGCACCTTCTTGGAGCCAAATTGGTGACAATGTGGCAAAGATATAAATTATATTCCAGGAATAAATACTATTAACTGAAAAGCACTATTAAATTCATAAGCTATTTCTATCATAAGAATAATAACATCAATGTTATTCATTCCTATTCTTAAGACAGCCTAAACAATCATCTTATAGAACAGGGTTTATAAGGGAACGATCAAGGGAAATAATTTGCAACTGATAAGCATAGCTTAACAAATAAAAAGTATAAATAGAAAGGAAAAACTTCAAGAGTTCAATGATGAAAACACTAACAGATATTTTATCATCTTCCAACTCCATACTATCGCTGCCTTTGTCCTTTGGCTTGGATGCAAGCCTTCCCAGCTCTCCAGTGTCAAGATAGCGAAGAACATCCTTCATAGAGCGGAATACATATCCACTTACAGGATCAGTATAGTACTGCAGAAATTATTGATGAATTAAATCCTGTGCTGATTTTCCAGTGGAAGTGCAACTATAAAATTTAGAGTACAACTAAGTCAGAAAGAGAAGATATGCAGTCAAGGGAAGATTTAAAATAAGCAAAAGCAAAAACAAGCAAGATTTGATAGGATCAATGTGCTTACTAACTGCAAGAACAATTTGGGAGACTAGTCAAGACAACATGTAGACATTGAAATTAAGACCAGAAAAGAAATTAAGGAATCAGTACCGGGTCTCTTCTCATCTTATGACCCTGTTTTCTTACTCTCATTTCCTTAATCCATCCCGGGGGTAACCCTTCTGCTACAACCTTCTCAACTACAGACTAGATCGGTTGAATAGTCAAAATCTCATTTTGAAGTAATAAAATATTGACGAATTATAAACTTAAAGAGTGATTATAGTAACAAACATTTACTGCAGAGTGCTCGCTGATGCATTTTTTTTTCTCCTTGAATTTAGAATGATTGATTTCTATGTTCTTGAGATAGCGAAAAACCTCTGGCTTGGAATAGAATTTAAGTCCATTTGAGGGATCAACATAACACTACAATAAACACAAGCAGTCATATTTAGAAACGCTAAGAAAGTAGAACAAAATAAAGTTATTTTCAACTTATAGAGGTTTCCAAAATACTTCCAAATCTGACATATAATCTTCAATAAACACAATATAATCAATAAGCGCAGCATTCCCATCACAGAAAGTTAATGTTTGCAAGGCCATTTGGTAATACCTTGTACCTAGCTAAAGAATAGTACATTAAAGAAATGCCTGAGCAGGGTGAACACAAATGCAAGATAAAGGAGGACGCAATGATTATAACCTCATATTTCCTTAAAACTCTAGAAAATAATGAACAAAAGAAGCATAAGATTCTACCACCCAAACATACAGGAATTTCAACAAGAAATCTTTCAATCAATAAGTAGACATTTCTACAAAGAAGACATTTTGCATACAATGTGTACACATATTATCTGAATCAATAGGGAATTTGCCTTCTTCTAGAACACAGTAAAATTTAATAGAACAACCAAATTCAGGTCTATTCATGTGATCAGGCAGTATTGCTTCCAGTCATCTAGAAGGGAAATTTGGTGAATCCCAAATTCTCAATGGCATTTTCCACTTCAGAACCAATGAACATATTTGTTCATGTTACACATATTATTTTCATTTTCAGAACAAAGGAAAAAAGAAGACCCTGCAAAGTATGTTTCTGGAAACCTTTTCTAGATATATCATAGAATATTACCACATTTTCATTCCCCACCAATTAACTTTTTTTTTTCTTCTGGAAAGATAGACATTTCTCGAATTTCATGGTATTTTAACTCTCAAAATTTAGTTTCTTGTTGTTTTAATTACATGTCAACATGCATTTCGATTTCAGAAGAGTGCCTCTGAACATCATTCTTGATGTCATTAATGTGTGATAATTCTGCTCATAAAGCATTTCCCCCTTCAGAAGGCTCAATTGTTAGCCGAATAAACGGCCCTACAATACACGGCCTCATATAGTTCTATATAACCTCAGAAATACTACTACTACTTTTAATTAAGTAATACAGAAGTACAGAACTATCTATCATGTATTACTCTCCCATTCTCAACAGAGTAGTTGGAAGTTGCAACAACTAACTTTCAGTCTTCTTCTTCACTTAAAGAACACCAACAAACATACTTCTAACGGCAGGCAAACGATAATCAAAGAGAAACGCAAAAGTCAAAACTCATGGTTACTATTGTTCCTTTTTTTCTTTGGGTAAAGAAGCAATTTTTATTAATTAAAATTAAGCATCAGCCAACAAGAAATGGAATATGGTAGCATATCGGATTATGGAGTTCAGTTAGACCATGATTTGAGTATGGTAAAAAAATTCTAAAGCTAAAGCATCAATTCTAGTAACACAATCAAGAACAAAATGGCAGTATTATGGTAAAGATCTAAAATTTACTAAGCTGAACTGAGTTAAATAACGGCAAATATGTGTATCACAGATCTGATTACCTTGTCTTTTCTTCCATCCTTCCGTACCTTGACCTCCGTGGTCCAACCTGCCGGAAGCCAGTCCGCCGACGATTCCTGGTCCACCATTTCACTGAGCTTTTCCGGTGATCGTCGGCAGCAAGTTACGAATTTATCCGGAGATCGACCACCCAAAGTGACTCTCTCCTCTTTCTTCTCTCTAGTCCCTAAATCAGAGCTTTCTCTCTGAATCCCTAAAATCTCAGCATAGTCTCACAGTCTCTCTCTCTCTCTCTCCCCTCCACTCATACTCTGACACACTCTCTCTCTAGACCTAAAATGAAAGTAGAAATACCGGACAATGGGCCTCCGAAACCACGTGTTGCCAAACTTTGGGTGTTGCAATTCAAGAAACCCAAACGTGTCGAAGATTGTACATGATAAATTTCCTAATCCCCACTTCACCTTTTGTTGAATCTGCTTCATCTTTTTATTTCTTTGACCATATCAGAATCAAACATTGTGGTTGGTACGGTAGTTAACCACTCGATAAGAGTTACAAAACCACCACCTTCATTTTCACATTCATTTACACTTTATAAAATTTACAGATAGCGCTCTCGTATTTTTACAGTTCATTTCAAATATACCAATCGACAATCATCAAATTTATCTTTCATTTTAAGACGAACAGTTTAGAATAGATGAGTTAAAATTATATTCATCTGTTTATATTTTTAAATTTAAAGTTTTGAAAATAGATTGAAGATGTTCTTAGAATGTAAAATTTAATAAACAATTAGTCGTTTGATAAAATTATTGATTAAATTTCGTTTGATAAACAATCAGATAAAGAAGAAGATAGATTAACAGATATATTAATATCGTTGATTCGAATGATTGATTAAATTTCAAGAAAAAGTATAGAACAATAATCATTTTCTCGTACTAAACAATTTAAAATTACTTGAATAAAATTATAACTAGACACAGATTTAATTGATAGAAGTATAAATGAGTTTCCCGCAAATAAAATTCCAGTTAGACATGAATTTAAGTTTTATGTATGAATGACAATGTTTCATATGAGGGTAAATTTGGTGCAGTGATATATAAGGTTGTTACTTGAGAAAGTTTGAACTTTATTTGTTCATGAATCTTATAAGTTCAAGTCGCACCTTTTATCCAACCGATGTGAGATGTGACACTAGCTATCTCAGGTTAAGACTATAGCTATCTTAGGTTAAGACTACGTATATTGGGCGTATAAGCTTTAATATCAGACAGAGAAAAAGGGTCTTTAGCAATATTTTCAAAAAAATCTCCAAGTTCTTGGCCTTCCAAAGATGCCAAGAAACTAAGGAAGAGGCGCAGATGCGAAGATACGAAAATAGAAGTCAGGCTAATTGGCCTTGATCATTGTTTTGTGGGGAGGTTGAAAAATCCATATGAGGATTGGGGATCAATCCAGAGAGTCTATATTTGTCTAGATTGAAAACAATCATCAGAACTGGCCATATTCCTAGTGAATCTGAGTTATTAGTTAAGAGTCTTTCATGTGTGGCCAGCCATACAAAATCTGAATCTTTTTGAGAGTTCTTAATTTTCCAAAGCAATAGGATTAGTTTCCAGCCTGTTTAAGAGCTTTAAATTTTCCAAAGCCAGAGCCATTCACTGGGATCAAAAGAAGAGTTTCTAGCTTGAATCAACTGATAAGTTTTTTTAGTGGTGAAAATTCCGAAGGTAAAAGGTTTCCAAATGAATCCATCTTCATTGTTCAAAAAATTTGCCAACAGGGGTGCCCTGGATCAGAGCTTTTATAGTATTATTGAAGGATGTTTCAATAAGATCAAGATTCCAGTTACCATTCCCTTGTAAAAAGTCATTGAATTTCAGTTTCAGGTCATTATGACTTACTTATCTCCTGAGTTCACTATTTGAGCTAAAATAAGAAATGTTTTTGCGTGAACATCATGAACCACGCTAATCAAACAATGTCATATGACTCGAATGTATATGTCGTCTATCTTAAAAAAAAACCTTGTTTTTCCTTCACGTCAGTGAGTGATTGGCTGGGTCCATTATTGGACCTGGTTCATCTAAAATTCTCTCCTAATTTAGTGGTTCCCGTCTGTTGTTAAACCAAAATAAAACTTGTCTCCCTTGCCTATTATTCCAAACAACCCCTTAATTCTTTAAAGCTTTTGCACATTTCTTTCCAAGTTGGAGAGGAGTAGGGCTCGGTTAGAATCTAAAGTTCTAACTTCTAACCCATAGAGTATGCACTCTTTCTTGAGAATTTTCTTGCTTGCCTTGGCAAAGAGAGCAACATTTGAAGCCGTAGCTGGTCTAATGCCAAAATCTCCCATCTTTTTTGGTCTTGGCGCCACCTCCCAGCTCACATGATATGGTTTCTTCCTATCAGGATCATTGGACCACAAAATATTGCTGTTTAATTAGTTTAGTTTATTATATTGGATGACCCAAAATCATACTTTACGGAGCATCACATGATGTGAATGGATCGTTTAAAAAAGACTTTAGATAAGACCTGTACTCTTATGTTGATAAGTGCGAGATTGAATTTAGTATTCAGTCACTCCTAAGATATATTCCTACATTTTGTCTATAAACTATCCGACTCCCTGGGACGTTGTCTCTCTATATTTTCATAATCCAAGTGCAGGTCCGGCTCCGGTCAAGTTTTCTCTTCCAGCATTTCCAATCCAACAGTTTGTGTTATCATTTGAGAAAGTTTTTTTATAAAATACAAAAAGGTAAAGGGAGAAAGGATTCCTCTGCTAAACCTCTTTCAGAAATAAAGGTTGAGAGGACGTATCCATTACAACAGAATGGCCATTTTGATGGATCTGACACATAGCGTAATGAAGTTGAGAAGTTGTTTTGGAAAGCCAAAAATGAATAAGGGGAAATTCATGAAAGGCCCAATTGACTCTTTATTTTAGGATTAATAACTTCTTTCCATGAATGGCACTCGCTAATTCTAATGAGCATCTCTGGCAAATGGTCTTCTAGCACTCTGATGACTTATTCTAGGAAAGGCACCAATATTTTCTTTTCTTTTGGGGGTGCAAAAGATATATATATATATATATATATATATATATATATATATTTGAAATGCTTGAATCTTTCACTTTGTGCTAGCATGTTTATCAAAATAAACTCTAAAAGAATATGTATTTCTTTGCTCACATTCATGTGGTCATGTCCTACAATGCTTCCAAAATGCATCGGTTGATCATTTGAAGAGAATAAATCAAGCCTACAGTAGCATGCTTGTACTGGAATTAACAGTTTCTTAATCCTCCTAATTTTTAGCCTGAAAAAAAAAAAAAAACCAAAACCTTGTTGTCACCATGCAGGCTGCATAATTAACTAACTAGGAAATGACATAAAATCAATAAACAAAAAGAAAAAAAAAACAATGTTATTTCCAATTTATTTAGTTGTTTCCGTCCCAATTGTCTAAACCAAAAATACTGGTGAGACTGTCATAACACGTCATTATGCAATAGTGTCTCATAAACTTTTCAATTTTTTTTTAATATCTA
This sequence comes from Nyssa sinensis, assembly GCA_008638375.1. Lineage (NCBI taxonomy): Eukaryota > Viridiplantae > Streptophyta > Magnoliopsida > Cornales > Nyssaceae > Nyssa > Nyssa sinensis. Next base: position 3,898,176 of record CM018041.1, on the reverse strand, counting down.
TGGGAAAGTTAGTTTCAATGAGTCACAGAAAATTTAAAATTTTTGTGAAACATCCCAATGGCCTGAATAGGAACTCTTCTCAAGCTCTAACAATGGCAATGCAATAGGGATGTGACCATTGAAGTAATTGATAAATGACAATGACTACATGTGTAAATATTTGGGAATAATGCAAACAAAATATAATTGATAATGCGTTTATAGGAGAAAAATCAATGCACACAAGTCCCAAAAACCGTGTACACTTATTGTAAATGTTTTGTGTGCTATGACTTACATGCCAGAAACTAGGTTTTCACTTCATTAACCTGGTTGGTTGCTGAGAAACTGAAGGAAAAAGGAAAACAGAAGGAAATTTTTCTATATTGTCAAACTCAATCAAGTGCAACTCTTATCTACTCATGAAAACTTCCACTACATTCCCTTAAAACTATAATTCTTTAATACATCTCTTCTTTAAAACTTTGCAACATACTCTACATTGCCAAAAAAGGAAGAAAAACTCTGCTCTTTCTCTGCACTCAAATGAAAACAGAATTTCATTTCCTGGAAACGGATTGAATTAGAGAAAACCTAATCAATTGTGCGGTGGGTTTGGTCTACCAGGGACGATTTGGTGTGAAACTGTGTGCATCAGGTCATTCTCAGGTTCTGGACAGTGACAATGGTGGAGAAGTGACCCAAAAATGTAGAAAAGAACTTGATTCTTAATTTTTGTTCTGTTTCTTCCTTGGTTGGATGATCAATGTACCAGAAACTGGATATGTGGACTAGTGCAAGTGTGCTGTGAAAATTATGAATGGGAGTGAAGAATTTTGGATTCTCATAAGTCAAATGATAGAAAAAGAAGCTAAAAAACAGACTTGAAAGTTGAAACAAAGGAAACAGGTTTTTTGAGTTGTTATATGCATGCAGGTTGTTTTGTCTCCTGAAAACATTTCTTGGCCAGTTTAGAATTCATTTTTTCTAATAAATGTTGCAGCCACTTAACATTAAGATGGAAGTTCATGAAGAGAATACTGGGAAAATTACAACTAACATGAACTCTAGAGGGTAAATTATCATTGGGTTTAATAGTTTTTGAGCTTAATTATAATTTATCCTTAAGAGTTCATGTTAAAGAATAAGTTTTCCAAGAATATTTCTGTATTGGAGAAGTCCTTGTCAGAGCTGTTGTCAATATTATTAATACTATCCTGCACTCTTCTCCTAACGTGCCCTACTGATTCCATTTATCTTTCAATGTATCTGATGCCCATCCTTCTCTCAACAAGTATATTAAACAAATATAAAATATACAAGTGTGCTGGAATGCTGTTTTAAAAGCAAATTTTAATGATATGCTTCCAATTTCCAAATTGTAGTATGTGATCCCCCACAAGAGAATAAAACAGGTGGAGGCTCAGATTCATGACTCCAATTAAGAGTTTTTTTAATCTTCCTTACTGCCAAACCCCAAGAAAAGCCATAATGATGTCACATTGCAGGCTGCTCAAATATATAAACTTGGTAGTGATGCAAAGATCAATATAGAAACTAATCAATTTACTCATATTTTTTTTGCTTGGTATTTGACTTATTCCCAGTTTACTTTATGAACTAGGAAAAGTGGTTGAAGATTTCTTGAAATTATGAGAACGATAACTATATAAGTCTTATTTTAAGTCAAAGTAGACACAATTTTGGTAGTTCTATATTTGGGGATCATTGTCCCTACTTTTAATCTAGAATGACGAGACGGATGCCTTAAAGTCAAGATCGATTCAAAACGAGATGACAGATTCAAAACGAGATGCCGTCTGTGACCATCTTCTTCTTCTTTTCTTATCTAGTTTCTTATTATGGGCTCAATTTTAAAAAACTTCAATTTTAATTTTTTCTAGAATTCTATTAGAATTAGTACAAGAATTAATAATTTTCTATTCAAACTAATAGTTTTCTAACTCTATAAATATGATATAATTTGTATCTATTATTCAGTTTTATCAATAATATACTGTTTCAAGAAATTTATTTTATTATTTGGATGAGTAATCCCAGTAACTGTTTCAATACAAAAAATTCGGCCTGCTTAATTCTTTTCACCTTTAGTGATCATTTTGCTTTTTTAATGAGAATTTTTTAACTTCAAGTATTGACTATGCCGGCTTGGTTTGTCCTCTGATCTAATTCGACTGCATGAACTTAACAAGAAATTCCAAAAAAGGATGGAGGAAGGAAACTAATCTCCAAGTTATGATCAGTGTCAGTTTGAAATTTGGTTCTTGAATGGTAGAAAATATCTGTACTTATGAGTTTAGCATGAAACTTTCTCGGAGAAAAAAACTGTGAGCCATTGGTAACAACAAATTTGGTTTAATGATTGGGAAAATGCATTTAAGATTAAGGAATCATCTACTAATGATGAGTAATGTCCTCTCAAATCACAATTACCCATGAAAAGGCGGTATGTATGTGTGTGTGTATATATATATATATATATGCTCCATTTGATTGTTGAGAAGTTCTCTAACTGATTAAAAAAGCTCAGAATCTTTCAACTGCAACTTTCATGAGATTCCCACTTCTACATGTCTTTACTTTTGTTTTCCTGGCAGTCAATGGATCAATGAAAAAGTAAAACATTTCTCAAGATTTGTTCAAAAATTTGGTGGCCTGTATCATCATTGAAATTACCAATTTTCAAAACTGTATCTACTGTACATATCATTATTTAATTTAGTATAACTCAGTTCTATATATTCACAGGAAAAACCACACAAATACCATCTTTCAAAACTGTATCTATTGTACATATCTCACATAGGATTTCAGAAAAATATATATACATATAACAGAAGAAACACAAAAACTCTGTATTTCTCTGCTTTCCCGTGAAAACAGAATTTCATTTTCTTGGAAACAGATTGCACTTAATGAATCCCATCAGTTGTGAAGTGGGTTTGGCCCTCCAGGGACAATTTGGTGTGCAACACTATAAATTGGACTAACCTTTTCATTGTTCGACTCCACAAACTGAACTGTTGCTGCAGCAGCAACAGCAACAGCGCTTAAACGGTGTGAAGATGGAAAATAAAATTCAGTTGTTGTTCTTTCTTTGGTTTCTTCAATGGCAACTCTGTTGATGTACCGGCAATTGGCAGGATGCAGTGTTGCCAGCAAGATGATGAAAATGAGAATTGCTAGTAAAGGAAACTGAATTCTCATGATTTGAAATGGTGGGGAAAGGAATTTTGAAGCAGGGGAAATGGTTATCTTTTGAGGTTGTTTGTATGCGTCTGTAGGATGGTTGGAACTTTGAAGGCTACTTATAACAGATGTGGCAACCCTTTTTGAGGAAGACTTCCAAAATTCACAATCAATCATATGGTAGTGATATAGACACATCATTATCTATTCATGTATTGAAAGATTACTATATTAACCATTTAACCCTCTCATGATCTCATCCCATTTATTCATATATATAACATATATAAGAATCTATTATATGTGAAAAAAAATTGAGTATGTCGAATTCTTTTGTTAAATCAAGTGCGAGATTGCTCATCCAAAAAAGAAAAAACTCTTTATATTCAAAATTGCATCTTATTAATAATAATCTGAATAATAAGAATCTGATATATCATATTTATAAGGTTAAATAGAACTAATTCAAATAGGAGACTACTAATTTTACTACTAATCTGATTAAGAAACTACTAATTCTTTATTCTTGTAGGATAACAAATTACTAATATTAATCTGAAAAAAAAAAAAACTAAAATATCTCAGAAACAAGTCAAAAATCGAGTCAATTTTTTTTTTTTCAAGCTGTAATAATGATGAAAAACCCATACAATACCCATTTTTTGGGATGACATATATACAATTACTACTAGATTTAGGATGAAGATTGTAATATGGTCACCCTTTTTTAATGTGGCATGATACAATAGCGTGAAAATGTGTGGTGTTGTACATGGAATGATCAAAGAATTAGTTGAATTGGATGCATATTATAAGACATTTTGAGCATATGAGTGAGAGCAGAGAATACCACTTAACAACGTAAGCTTAGGGTACCATATGTAGAAACGATTTCATAGCATGTGGGACCCACACCAAGCATGGCATGGTGTACAACTAATAGGTTTGGTATGGTGGCATGATACAATACAAGTTTAGGGTAATAATTTGTGAGGGTAAAGTAGGAAGTGCAATTAGGCATGACATTTAATTAGAATTGTACATTGATTAGATGTTTCAATGTGCATTTCAATTGCCAGCTGCAAAGGCAAAATGCACAGCTTCAAATCCTATCTTTGGCCTTTGTGGTTCAAGGGCAACCACGACCCTCCTCGCAATGGATACCTCAAGAGATCCATGTTACTGCAGCTAAGTGATTCTAAAAAAAACTTTTGACTTGAGAACGGATTACACAAGTGTGTGTGTGTACACAAACTTGTACGGGAGGAAATTCGCCATAAGAGTAGAGATCAAAGCCAACCGAGCAAGGAACACAACACCACCCACATGACATGATAGACTGCAGCAAGGTAACTCCACCCGACACACCAAAAATTCACTAGACGTGTTGGCCCAATAAGTACGTCGTAGCATCAAGTGAAGCCAAGCTAACACTGCTGGGCATGAAGCAAAAACACTCTTAAGCACACCAAGGCATGTCAGGCTGCCTACCCCCTTATATATATGCTAAAGTAGATACACACACACATATACAAAATCAATGCCAAAAAATCCAACCTGAAATCTGAATTGCTTACCATTCCATGGTAAATGCTCAGCTGGACATTCTATCAAATGAATTGTAGACATTGACTTCTTTCAGACATGTTAATTAAGCATCTAGCAGTTGCTGTGTCAATCCACCAGGACCCATAAAAATTCTACCTTCTTCCCTCCCATGAATTATTTGTGTAGATGAATTATAGTAGTTCAATACAAATTTTTTAGATATGGGTGTAAATGAAAAAAAAAATGTTACTTAAATTCAACAGGCCCACAGAGGGGTTTTGATGAAGCCAACTAGGTGGAGCAGGCAAAGCAGTAATTATCGGTTAAGCCTCAAACAGCTCAGTCCAAAGGCCTGTCCGCACTTTCTCAGGTGGATCCGGATTGGAGACTGTCACACCCTTGATTATGAAAGTGATGTAGAACAAGTTGCCTTTGATTTTTTAAATTCTTGATGAAACCAAAATATAGAAAGAAAAAAAAATTGACCTGTTTTTTAGATTTCTAGTTTTCAATTTTATCAATGAGATTTATTTTCTGATTGGGTGAGTATTTTTCATGTTATTAAAATTCAAAGAATTTAACATGTTCAATAAAAAGATTCTCCAAATTAACTTGTTCAATAAAAAGATTCTCCAAATCCGGGATGAAAGAGTTCTATAAAGCATTACACCAACCATGAAAATAAAAAGCCATCCTACTGAGAAGCAGGTGAGAATTGTTTGGGTCAACTTTGCCATTTTCATTGTGTGTATTAACTGCACCTGTGATATGCCTCTCTTTTCTTTTCTTTTTTTAATAATCATGGATTTTCAATTTATGTTGTAAAACGAGTTAAGTTGACCGACTAATTCTACGAAGTGATGTAAAACGGACATTTTATGTAAGACTTGATAATGACTTCCAAGAAAGTTTTTGAGCCTATCGAATCCAAGATGAATGAAAATTGCTCCCATCTTGTGGCCGGCAATTAGTTGGCCGCATCTTTAGAGTCAGATCTTAATTTACTAATGTCTGCAAAACTTGTGTAAAATATATCTTGAACACAATAATAACCTTTTCCTACATGCAAACATGTGAGTTAACCTCTATAATGACAAACTACTTGACATCTCATCTGAAGTTTGCTTAAAAAAAAATCTGCAATAATAGAGTGGTGTATAAGTACAAAGGTAGGTGTCATGGAAGAGTGCTTGTATCCTAGCACAGAAAGGGTGAATTGTCATCTAACTTAAAAACTTCATCCTCTCATATGTCCAGCATGTTGTGGGGAAGGAATAAAAGCAAACAATAAATTAATTTCACAAAAAATAAAAAATATACAAAATTTACGTGATTCGATAAAATGTCTATATTTATAAGTAACGATGATCAACTTACTATGTACCGAAAAAATTACAAGAGCAAAACACTTAAATCCAAAAAATACTTTTACACTTAACAACGACTCACACAAAATTAGTTCTCTTTTTATAAGAAAAAAACTCTAAAAGCACTACCCTTATGCATGTAAGTTATAAAATAAGAAACAAAATGTATCAAAAAATAACCAAACAAAATGGGCCAAAAAAATTTCTGAGAACAAACATTGAGTGAGTCATCAACAGATTATCAAGAATCTAAGATAAATTCATAACAATTGCCCTAACACAACAATCTTCCAATATACATCCTATGTATAATTTCATACACTCATCTATCATCAACCACCTATTCGTTTACAGAATAAGACTGCATACACCTAGTTCTTTCCGGGCGCACCACGCTGCAGAAGCCTCGTGCATCGGAACTGGGACCTATCATCAACATATGAGGTAGAAAGATTTGAAGTTTAAAAGGCTACTCAAGGTCTTGAAAAGCCGACAGCTCAGGTGTTAGCTTTTTGAATCTTCACATCTTTTGAGTTATTTTTCAACATAGGATTTACGCTTTTCAAACTACTTTTACATCTTGAGCTACTTATGCTTTAACAAACGATCGTTCCTCAGCTTCTTGAACTTCCAACATTTTTGAGTTATTTTTGCTTGCTTTCCACATTTCGAGTTATTTTTGCTTTGAGATTGTCTTTACCATGAGAAACGAAGAAATATAATCCAGATGAAGCTGATTTGTGCCTTCAAGATATGAAGGCCATAAATTTACCTAAGATGAAAGGGCAAAGCTGATCCAACAGAGCTCAAGAGGCAATTCCAAATTTTCAGAATTCATAATTTGACTACAAAAAAATAGCATAGACTCAAAATATGGCGATATTGCAGGTCTGAATCCCAGAGTTTGACATGCCAGATTCATTATTTATTAATCTAACAAACTAAACATCCAAGTAAGTTTGTACCCTAGACAAAATAAGATAAACTTGAATGTGAAACATAAGCACAAAACACATACACCAGAACCTTTTCTTCCTCAGTATCTCCATCACATGTGGTTCCCCAAATTCCCAACTGCAGTGACAGATGAACATTAACAAAATTACTCTTTGTTGGCATCACCGCCAGATGCAGTTTCAACAGCAGGGCTCTCTGATTCACCTTCTGCAGGCTTAGCAACATCACGGTCGGTAGCTTCTGCTGGGTTCACCAGCGGCTGACCCATCAGTTACTGGTACTGTCTTCTTAACAGTTCCGACCTTAACATACTTGCTCATAAACTTGTATTCCCAGTCTTGCAAGGCATCAAGTTCGAAAGGACCAAGACCGGATATATCCCCTGTAAGATCTTTTTCTTCAAAGGACATCTTTGCAAGAGCTCTGCTAGCATCCTTCCCAGCAAACAGAGCATAAGGTCCACCAGGTCCATAAAACATCCTGCAAGAGAGAGATTAAATTTTAAACAAGTAGGTAGTTTGGTGCAGATTAGAAAAAATATCTAACAAGAAAGGTATTTTTTTTGATAATTCGGTATCCGACCCTTCGGGCCGACTAACAAGAAAGGTCTTGAATCATTTCATTTCTCATGTTCATCTGAACAAGCCATATAACAAATATTTATGAGAATATATTATATCCTTCTACCTGCCCTGTCAATAGGATTACAGTGCAACAAACATTACATAAATTGAGTAAATTTCTCCCACCCACAAGCAAAATACTCTTTTGATCCATAGGAAGTCACTTGTTCATTATCTTTCATAATGTGTAGTATATGAGATCCATTTTCTGACACTATCTCATCAGATAAACAACCCAGATCAAGCGTGTTATAAGCTTATATGCCATATGTGCTAACAGTTAATGCGTTGCTCCATTTGCGAAACTGGTTACAACTGAAACAGTGCAAGTAAAATACCCAGATCAAGAAAAACCTAGCGAACGGAGGAAAGGGAGAGGCACTCGGGCAAATGAAGGCCCATAATAACCAGCATTAGCAAAACTGGCCACATTCAAAGAAAAATAGGGAATTAAATAGACAGAAAGGACAGATTTCAAAGAATTCTGTACAAAAGGCATAGACAGCAAATCACAACCAAGAATCGATAGAATACAATTTTGATGTAAATTGCTTTTTCTCCAATTTTGCAGGAAATTTTATGATCTTACTTGCAGATAATAAATAAAAATAGCCAGACTAAAAGCATCTATAATCCAAGTAATGGCTAATCCAAAATCATGAAGCTCCTACAGTTGAACCAAAAAAAAAAACCTTATCCATATCGTAATTGCAAGTAGGTATAGAAACAATTGAAGAGTAGGAAGACTACCCTGTTCAGTCAGCCAGCAAACAAGTAAAGCTTCTAGTCCTGCTGTAACTATAAACCCCAATTCCGCAGAAGCGTCGGTTATATCCTACCAAGAACTCCATCAAAATCCCCCAAAAACTTATGCTAAAATCCCTTAAATCCCACAAAAAAATTAATTACTCAAATCTTACACGATCTATAATAAAAATCATATTATAAGCTTAAATCCCTAATTTCCCAGAAAAATAATTGTTTCCCCTGGAGACTACAACCCGCAAGTATTGAATCAACAACAGAGAATAAAGAGAAAGAATCAATAGGCCAAAAAGTCAATCCCTGAATTTAACCCCACAAAAGTTTACTTAGACAGTCACATAACAGAGAGAGATCACCCAGAAACCAAAATACCGCAAAAAACAAAAACAAAAAACAAAATTTACTCATATCCATGAGCTAAATATCTAAAAAGAACAGCAAAATTACATAAAATCTCCAAAAATCCCTAAACCCAGAAACAAATAGTACAAAGAATCAGACACAAAACTCCAATAGTTCTCATGCCTAGAAATAAAAATAACAAGTGTATACCAGAATTCAACCTACCCAAAAGCTAACAGATAAATATATATATATATATATATATATGATATACCTGCTCTGTGTTACATCGTAGATCTGACCCTTGATCGCCATGAGCAGAGGCTTCTTCGGATCGTTGCCATCATAGACCTTCAACTCCTCTTCACTGATCTCCCCTAACTGAACTGGAGGAGGCAGAGGCTCCATCTTTTCTTCGAAATCCCTAGAACTCGGATGGTGTTGATCGGACGACCCAAACAGCCCTGATACGACATAGTAGATTGCAAGCCCCAAAGCAAGAATTGTAAAGAAGGTCGCCGGAGACAGTCCGGTGTATACTGTGATTGATTCCTTGAGGGTCTCCCAAAGTTGCAGGGCCATGACTATCTGCGATGGGAAGAGAGAGAGAGAGAGAGAGAGAGAGAGAGTGTGAGATATCTTCAAGGAGAAGAGGAGAGAGAACCAAGGTTGAGTATCAATTTCGTGAAGTGATGGGCTCTTGGAATCAACTCATAATTTACTTGTGTTTGGTTTTGCTTTTGCTTTGTACTAATTCTACTATATTTAACTAATTTTCATAATTATACATTTATTAATATTTTTTTGTTTTTTATGTTTTTTTTGGCGAGCCACACGATTCTAGATCTATACAAAATTACTCATTTGCCTTTGGAGAGTTGGCCTTTTTTGGAAAATTTTACACCTTCCATTTTTGTGTTTACATTTTCATTTGTAGAAAAATATTTCAAAATATGTTTTTGAAAACACTTTTGTGTTGATTTTACTTTTCAAAACACAAAATGCAAAAAAAAAAAAAAAAAGTGATTGGGTCTTGAAATTTCAACCCTGTTCTTGAGTCTTTTCTCTTCCTTGTTAAATAAAAAAAAAAATTGGATTTCAATTATTTATTTAGCTCAAATTTTTGAACTATTTAATGAAATATTTTAAACAATTTCATGAAAATGTTCTGGTCTCCAAATTTGTTCAAAAACAATTTTTATAAACACCTAGCAGTTTTTTCAAATACCATTTTCCTTTTTTAATTCTCAAATCCAATGCAAATTATGCCCTTAAGTGATTTACAAATAAAAGTATTCATGTCCATGGAAAGTTTTGATAAAAAATAATTAAAATTAAAATCTTCTTCTTCCTCATCAACCATTAGCTTTTTCCATTTTTTAAAAAAATAAAAATAAAAATCTTTAATTGTTTAATCTATGCAAATATCTCTTACATTAGAAAGTTATGGAGTTTAGTTTCAAGCAAAAGAAACTTTTAAAATAAAATTACATCCATTCAACTTTTTTCAAACTTTGTAATAATCTATGAGACAGGATCATTTTCTTTTTTTTTTTAATCAGCACCATTTAACTAATTTTGAACAAAATATAGGCAATAGACCTTGTCCATGACACCATAAATTTAATATTAAAAATGGCTAAATCACTCAAATTCTAACAATTATTCTGTCAAAAAATAATATTATAATTGTAGTTTATATAATGTAGGGTATTTAAACCTTTGAATGATGTAAATATTAGAGATAAAGTAATTAAAAACTTAAATTTTAAATCATTTATTAATTAAAATAGCATGTTTCATGTAAGGTCAAAATTACAATAATATTATACTATTTCAAAATGGTTGATTGTGTTTAGAATTTTTTTAATGTATGTGTCAAATGTCATGCTAATTTTAAAATTTGACAAGAATGTAAGAAAAATTGTTCCAATTGCATGCCTTTTGATTTGTCAAAAAATGACAATATAATTTCTAATATCAAATATGACATTGGAAATAGTTAAAACTATTTAACTGTATGAGAGGTGGAGTTAGCATTTTGTCGAGTTTGCAAAATGGAGAAGGTTTAAGGTGGAATCCACGTTTGAGCTATTTCACTTTTTTTGTGCTAGTCACACTTGACTTGTTTTAGTTACTAGTTTCTTACTGTATGAGAGGTGGCAGCCGCAATGCCTATGTTGTGTTAAACATTAGCATTTTAGTAGTGGAGCATAATAATTAAAATTTGATATTTTTGTATTACAACAATATCAAAATATAAAATTAATATGAATAAAATGACATTTAAGTATTAGAGAAGCTCTTAAAATGCAACAATGAACTCTCATTTGAGTTACATAATTGAGGGGCAATAAAGTGATTTGAGACTATAACGAGATAGTGGACTGTAGGTGTCAAAAAGTAAATATTATGTTTTTTAAATTTATTTTTTATTTTTTTTATCTCAAATAATGTAGTAATAATACGACAGAATCACATTAATTACATGATTTCAAATATGGTTAGTAATTCAATATTATATCATTTAAAATAAAAATTTGAAATATAATTTTTAAAAATATAATATTACTCAGCTGATAAAAAGTGTGTCAGTGTGTGTCTATATATATATATATATGTATATATATAACAAGGGCAAACTAATAAAACCAGCTGGATCAAGCTTCTTCTTTTTTTTTCTCTGTTTAATTTTTTTTGAAGGGTTAAACAAAATCAATATAAATATACTTATAAGTGTGTGTATATATATATATATATAATATCAGTTTAGTTTTTTTTTTTCAATTAAGAAAAGAAGCTTAAGTTCAGAGATCCTCAAGTTTCACGTGTCGTGAACTAAAAATCTTGAAAAAACACAAAAAAAAAAAAAAACAAAAAAGCATGTCACGTGCTTTTGCTCCTGTAATCCTGTTTGTTTAATCATATTTAGTCATGGATCAAACTCCATTTAGCTAGAGCTCCTAATTTTCTTTATTTAAAAAAGTTATTAATTTTATTTTTATAATTAGACTATTGCTGGGCTCTAAAGAAATCTTTAAAAAATAAAAACAAAGTAAATGTAACCTGCCTAAAGTTTTAAAAAATAATAATAATAAATTAATTAATAGTAAACAACAGTCAAAGAAAATTATATATGGCCAGAGAATTGATTTAAACAAAAACACCAAATATTATTCTAAAAGATGGGTCAAACTAAGCAGCCAAAATAATTCTTAACATGACGCTGGAGAGTTGATTTCTTCTTACAGTTATTCAACCTTGACCACGCAAAGGGAACCAAGACAAGTGGGTGAACACTGCACATGGACCATGGTCATCAATGAATCTTGCTAGAAAATTAATGAAATAAATCATCTCAAGAAGGAAAATTAACTATTTACAATAACAAAATAGACATATCATCCTCCCCGAGGAAGGAAAATTCTTGAATGAAACTAGTACAGTGACATGGCAATGTGTACTGCACATTGCCACGTGGTGTACCTAGACCCACCAGGAGAATATCTTTTCCAAAGAAATTGCTAATCCGTCAAAACACCACCATCATAGCCAGTCACTCGGGCGGATATGTCTAATGCCACAACCACCACCACCACCACCACCGGAGACACTATTACCGTTTACAATCGTTCAACAAAGTTTTATTCAGCTTCTTGCACATAAATTATATAATTACAGAAGGGTAAAAGGTTATCAGACCTACTAAAACACTCTCAGATGCTACAATCAAAGTGCAAGAGATTGCACCTCACCAGCTTTCCAATGCCCTTCTTCATACTTGTACCGTCTCATGAGCCCTTCATCATTTCTAGTCCGCTGGCACATAATGCAAGAGTCTTCCATGCATGTAAAAAATTTACGTAACCTAGAAGCTCTCTGAAGTATAGATTCATCAAGCTCCTTCAGAATTTTTCTCAGTGAAGGATGCAGAGGGACTCCGATAAGGTGACAATGCGATATGTTGAGCACCTCCAAGTGTTGTAAGCCATCCAAAATAATGATAAGAGCATCCTTGAAGAGCATTGAGCACCTGAGACTTAAAACCTTTAAGTTTGGAAGAAATGTAACCAAGGTAGATGCAAAGAAAATGTCAAAAGGACCCATGATCTTTAGTTCAGAAAAATTCTTGCAGTTCTTGGCAATTTCTTCCATGAGATATGGAGGATTTGCTATGCTAGGCATTGTCAGAGACTCGAGATCTTCCCACAGACGAATAGCCCTGCATATTCCAGCCTTTTTAATTCGGTTCCAAGCCGGCATAACAAGTCGTTTGAGCTGTGGGCACCTGCAATAAGAACATATTTGTGGGTCACTTTTCATTATGCCTTCAATTATTCAATATGAGGAGTAAAATCAAAGTCAAGTCTGGTGCAACACACAAAACAGTAGATGTATTTCATAGGGGAAAAAAACTTTCATACTCAAATCCATTATTATATAAATGCTACTCTAGTATCTTTTCATAACCTTGTGCAAATTGCAAGCCATGCCTGTAATGCTGTTACAACAGATTACATGTAAATACAACTGTAGTAAACAAGATTTATACATCTTCTAGTATTTAAGCATATTGTAACAGATGCAATTCCGACTAAAAAAAATGAATAGAATGAATCGAAGGCCATGTTCATATCATTCTAATAATGGGTACTAATGAACACGAAAAATGTGAATGCACCACATATTTTTCCAACTCAGCAAAAATTGACAGGTAGAATTCCATCACATCAATTATGGGTTGGAAAATCAATCCCATTTGCATACCTCCCCTCCTTGATGCTTTAATATGAGAAATATGCAAAAGGGACCAATTTAACCTTCCCAAGTTTAACACTACCTCTAGTTTGATATGCAAAGTCAGGGATGGAGTCGGTGGACAGTCCATTTAAGTATTTCAAAGAGAGCATATGCACCTAGGGCCTAGGGGTGGTGAGCACCACTGACATTGACCTCAGAGAAAAAGGTCAGGGATATTTGGGAACATAGAGGGAGATCAGTGATAGGGAAACCTTTAGAAATTTTATGATATATTTACACACAAAAAATGAGTAACTTCTTTGAGGTACCTTTCAGCAGTGTAAGTCAACTGATCATTGCTGACGTACAGATTGAAATGGAAAATCAGGGTTAATATGTTTCCCCTGCTGAGATTTAAAGCAATATTTAACACCAGGGTTAATGTTTTATCAGATTGACCATCCACATAAACATATGGCTCTAATGAGATTTTTATGAAGTTAGATTTCAACATCGATAAGTCAAGATTTTTCTATAGCAGGGGATCATAAAAAGCCAACCGCCATGTGCTACAAACTTGACCAATGGCAGACGTCAACTCAGAGATGTCAACAGACTGAAATATCTTCACCAGAATATCAATGTCGAGGTCCTCTCATTTCCTCCCAATAGAGACACCATCTTCCATTTCACAAGCTTGCCAAAAATTTCTGAAGAGGTTTAATGCATCATAATGCCTGCATAAAGGAGAAAGAGTAATCAACATGAAAAGTTAACCCCAAGATTCCAATTTCAGCTTGTTGTCACTGACTTGTACTTGCAAAGTTGCACACAAATCTTTCATTGTGTCATATATTATCGGACAACTCTGAGATCATAGCTTGGAGAGATGGGAAAAGTTTAGACAGATTATCCCTGATGGGTGGACAAGCGTTTGAAGTACGAACTTTAAGACATGAGACATGAATAGTCAATAACAATTATTAATGCAATGCCAATAGTAATTACACACTGTGATTTTACACATAACACGCAAGTAGTCAATAATTCAGTCGAACAAAAAAAAAATGGTATTTAGGTCAATAACCCATAACAGCTGTTAACAAGAATGAATCATGCAAGTTGGCTGTACATCATTGGAATATTTATTTCCTGAAATTTGCAAGACAAGTTTGCATAAAGATGCAGCTGGAAACACTGGTGGATTCAGCAGGGGGCTAAGGTCCCCACCCCACGAGTGATATTTCTGGACCTGCCACTGGCTGGAAATAATGTTCATACAACATATTATGGAATTTGGGGGCTCGAGACCAAAAGCAACTCCAATCTAATTGGGTTTAAAGAATAGTCTTCCATTCATTCTAAGCATGCTTGCACTTTGTCAGTTTCTGATTAACTAGATGGTGCGCAACGAATTTACAACTTAGTTCAAATCATAACCCTTAATGGATGATCACCCACTAACAAAAAATGACCCAAACTTCACTCAGTGCAGTAAATATTAATTAGGTGGTGCATAACTCATTTACTGATTAACAACTCACTCAGTTCAAATCACAACCCCTGATGGATCATAATCCACTGACAAAAAAAAAAAAGACCCAAACTCCACTCAGCTTAGACAAGTTTTAGAGAGTAATAAAGCTTCCAAAAAATCAAATCTGGGTTCTCAGTATTCAATCTGTCTCTCTTGAAACTTTTCTTTGAAATCCTAAAGCCAGGACATGACTAGCTTATATTTTGAAAACTCCGTCAAAGTATCCTCTAAAAATTAGGAAGTTGAAACCTGTAATGCTTTATCTGCCCCCAATACTCCATTATACTAAAGAGGACCAGTATATGCCTACTTTTCAGCCAATAAGTTGTCTGTGTCCATGACGTATCTATGCAGAAGTATGGAAATGCAACCGCAAGAATACAGGCAACTCTGCAAGTGTTTGAAGAAGTAATTAACTGAATTGAGAATAAGACACACTTCGAATTCAGTAAATTCATTTCTGAGAGTATATTCGTCATTTAGAGGAGTTCTGCAGAGCTAATAGCCATACATCATCAGAACTATGCAAAAAATAATGGTTGCTATTCACGTTTCATGTGGAATAGATTCCGAATGCTTCGAATCAGAGTAAATAGACGATTGAACAATTTGTTGTAAGCTTTTCACAAAAAAACATATACACAGTAGAAAGCTTCAAATGGGATGGGACAGCAATGAACCTTTACCAGGGTGTGAACTTGGCACTGACATGGTGGATGCAAGCAAAAATAATAGATGATGGAGTCTTTTCTCTGAGAAGAGGTTTGAGTTTCAATAGAAGAGACAAGTGACTAATTCTTGAGAAAAGAATATTGAAGAAAAAAAATGCACATAATGCATTTAGACAAATAAAAATGAGCAACAACCAGAATTGGCAAGACAAACCTGCTCACTTTAAGCTTTATTTATCATTCCTCTACCACCTTCAACCAGCACTAATTAATATATAAACCATCACCTTTTTTACATCGCTGCATGAATGAACATTTTAACCAAATTGATCATGCTCCCTCCTTACAATAAGGTCCACTTTCAGGATTCTTCCAATTTGCCCATTAGTAATTCTCATCATTCTTGGAATCCAGGTCTTCTTAACTTATCTCAGGGGAAATGTTTCTTGAATGCCAAACATTCTGCTCCATAAAACATTTTTCTTTGATAAGCATTGTTTGCCAAAAAACAGACCTTGTCTTACTGGTGTTTACATAATTTTGCAATAAAAATTTAGCTAATATTCATTGGTCATATAACATCTACAAAACACGTGTAAAACTTCTGTCACCCACACATAATCAAAATCCTCCCCAATCTCACCCATCTTATTACCAACCATTATTTTCCATAGAACATAACTTGTCCTACTGGGGTTTGCATAATTTTGCAATAAAATTTTAGCTAATATTCATTGGTCATATAACATCTACAAAGCAAGTGTAAAACTTGTCACCCACATATCAGCAACATCCTCCCCAATCTCACCCATCTTATTATCAACCATTATTTTCCATAAAACAAACCTCGTCCTACTGAAGTTTACATAATTTTACAATAAAATTTTAGCTAATATTCATTGGCCATAAAACATCTACAAAGCATGTGTAACACTTCAGTCACCCACATAAGAGTAACATCCTCCCCAATCTGAGCCACCTCATCACCAATCGAGCTAAGGTACCCAAAAAATACTCCAAGTTATCTCTGAATCATCAATGCAAAACCCCATCACACCTTGTTTGATAAAAATCTTGATATAGCTGCTTTCCCTGAATACCAGTTTTGTAATTGCCCCTCTTCTGTTTCAAAAGCCAACGCCAAAAACTGATGTATAAAGTCGTACTGATCCTTTCATAAAAATAATAATAGGGTACTAGATCGCATGATGGACAGGAGTTTACTAAAGCTAAAGTTTCTACAAGGGATTGACCTTCCACCTCCAATCAGGCACAAGACAAGTTTCATAACTATTTCAAGGACTCAAAATCTATGGGAAAAGATCATAACCATTTTGTGGATGTTGTTCTTCACCGTAAAACGACAAAGTTAAGGAAAGAAATTAATCCTGGGTATACTATCAACAGAACGAAAAGGTAAATGAAAATGACCAGGTGAAATCAGAATACCTTTTGCGGTCCAATGGTAGAGAGGCTGTGATCAAAAGCCTTTGTTAGAGAATATTTCACCCCAAACATTAAAAGTAATCCTAACCCCCTGCACTGTATAAGGAAAGAGGTACAAGTGGGGCCAATCAGTTCTCACAATATCTTTTTGCACTCCACTGACAGACATAAGCTAATAAGCATGGATACAGATACGACACGAACAGACACATTATTTTTTTAAAAAGTAGAATGCAGAAATGTTAGAAACAAGTTAAATATATAAAATATTTTTATATTTTTATATGACCATATAATAAAAATTTAATGTTATTTTAATTAAAATTGATATAAAAACACATAAATTTATAAAATATTATTAAGATATTAAAATAACAAAATCATTAAATAAAAAATAATGAACCTATTCATTTTATCATTAACATTCATGATTCAAGTATTCGAACACGTGTTCGGAAAGTGTTCGAGAGTATTGGTATCCGACACAGACACGTAAGTTAAAATAGAGTGTCCGTGCTTCATAGCACGTAAGGAAAGATTTGAAAGACCTAAAAAGCTAAAAATTTGGGGAGACAATAACTAGGCCATTTAGACTTGGAAGTTATTGTATTCATGTATAGAACACAAGAGCGAAACCTTGAACAATACCCACTAAGAACAGAGAACCGACATAAATGTACTCTGTATCTGATGATAGAAAAAGGTAAAGTCAAGTAGCAAGGTCTGCAAGATTGTTGAAGCTTTCAATTAACATGAGACAAATGAATACGAACATTGTAACTATTGGGTATCATATATAGCTTAATCTAATTAACGTAAAAAATAAAAAACCTTGTGCACCTGATTAAACCAATCAAGAAACAAATCACAGCAACAGTATATATTTCCAAGCAAACAAAATGTTTCATGTGAAGAGAGACTTTCACAAGCACAGTAGCATCTGATGCAGCAGGAGATATAGCTAACAATGTAAAGGGGTACCTAGTGTCCATTAATAACCATTTTGTGATTCAAAATATATTCATTGCAATAGTTTTAATCCCCCTGAACTCCAAAAATGCTTTATTTTTCGATTTAGTCTCATTTTTCACTTTCTGACTATGGTCTTCCATGTAAGGCTTGAGGAAAGGTCTCTAGTCATCTTGTGTTTCTCTTGTCCCACGTCAGGAAAAGCAACCAAGTATTTATAGCGCTCAGCCTACAAACATATGGATTGGGAAAGATGCAAAGACAACCGTGGTAGCCCAATTCAAGTGCCAAAAGGAATCAGGAATGGAAATGGGAGGAATTTGGAATAAAAATCCAACAGTCCTATAACCATTGGAATGTAGGTAATATCCAAAACAGAAGGATGAATATTCTTATCCTTTAGCTTGGGACATTTGTACATGCATGCAAATTTGGATATCTTTTGCAAATTTTAAATTTAATCCTCTTTAGCCAGACATCATAGTGGTGAGTACGTTGTTTAGCTGCCAAATGGGACCAAGGGAATCAAACAAGAAATAAGCAATCAAACACAAATAAAATCTATAATAAGAGGCAGCAACATTTGGGGAATTTGCTGGCGCTACTGTCTGTTTGCATATCCCTACATTACTGATGGAAAATGAAGCAGATTAATCTTGCTTTAATTTGGATATTTTGCATGTGAGATACAATTCTGTAAGTGCAATGATGTCCGTGCTTAAACGTCATTTTAACGTCTAACATTTATTTGCATGTCAAGTTTCAAACACTCATCTACCTGACAAGGTTTCAACTTTCAATTAGAGAAACAAAAAATGGAAATTCGTGAACAAAGTATCCGCAAATTATCACCTTTTCTGCTATATACGAATTCCAAATTCTAGTTCATGATAGCTGAAATTCAAAAGCAAAAGAAAAAAAACTTTCTTAATCCAAATTTCCTGCGTTTCGTTCATCGTTTTAACAAGAAAACTTCTTTCAATTCCTCGTATAATATTCACAATCAAGATCAGCCTCGATCTGTTCTCTAATTTCACGCACAGATAGAGAAAGACAAATATATGTGTGTTTTGTGTGTGCGCGCATATATACACATATATAGAGATGAGAGAGTCTGGAATGTCCCACATCATCTATTGATTGCCCTTTTGCGCTATTTATAAATCTCAGTTACCCATCTTCTTAACATCTGGAGTTTTAAGGGAGGTTTCGGGCTGGACCTTCTAATATGGTATCAGAGCATGATCCGAGCTTGTTTTCCAGCGTGCCCAATCTTCAGCCTATAAAACACAATTACCCCTCTCCTTAACACCTAGATTTTAAGAAGGCTTCGAACTGGACCTTCTAATACACCTCGTTCAATTTTGTCTAAATTTTTTAAGAGGTTTTTGAAACTAGTAGCACAGATGCGGAGAGAATCCGATTCCAGGACACTGAAACGAGTAAAAACCCCTATATATTTTAATGAACTACTTAAAATTTGTCTGACACAGCCAACTGTCAAATTAAAATTTGAGAAATACTTGTGGTTTATTTTCTGTAAAATACTTTTTAAATATATTTTAAAATTTTATAATTAATTTTTAAAAATGATAAAAAAAAATTTGGATATGATAATCTAGATTTAAAAAGTATTTAGATATAATTAAAAAAAGTTACTTTTTTTATATACTAATATCAATACATCTTAATCAACGTGATGGTATCTCATACCAGAAATAAATCAAGAATTAAAATTTTTATATTTAAGTCAAATGAACTCACAAATTATGTATTATATTAAATCTCACTTCAAAATAATCCTATCTCTCACTCCCTTTTTATCAGACATCCACAAATACCCCCACTCACCTCCTTAGTGTTTAAAATAAACCCGTTTTGAAAATGTTTTACGCAATATTCATGTGTGTATCACATACAATAACCATATACATGAATTTAATATTGTACAATCGTGTACAAGATGAAATTGACATGAAGGAAATACTTGTGTCAAATTCAATTCACAGTCCATTATCTGAATATGCGAAATTGTTTAAAATTCATCATGTGTGTATTAAAACTTTCTTAAATAATCATAAACGTTGTTAAATCTCATTAATATACAAGGGCTAACAAAATTTAAGACTAAAAATTTATAGATGGTAAGCCAAAACAAGGTGAAAAAAAATCTAAAGAGAGAAATATAAATTTTTTCTTAAAAAAATTATGAAAATTATATTACAGGTATATTACAGTTGTTTTTATAACACCAATTGGAATAGAATTCTATTATTGTCAAATCTCATTTTTAATAAATACGATAATAATTAATTTTATTCTATCTCTTTAATTAACTAATATATTAATAAAGTAGATACATTACAAATTATAATTTAAATAAATAAAGTATTTAAACCTGCCAGAATTTAACTAATTTTATTTATTTTAGGTAATATCATCGCTTTACACGATTGTATAATACTCGAACTATTAATCTTGATTAAGGATTAATCTAGAAAATACAGACGAGGTGAGGGTCTAACAACCGTAAAATAAAGTAACTATAATTTTGCAAAGTGAACAGGTTTATTTTTTTAGTTAAAACATAAATATAAATTCCCAATTTATAAACGTATTCGAGCCTACCCCATTCCTGGATTTTATGCGACGACGTCGTGGAAAGACGTAATTTTACCAGCGACGTCGTTTGTTTCCTCGTATGCTAAGCCAGAAAAAAGTTGGTCCCACCTGATCACTCTCAGATCAGTCGATTAGCCGATTAGGGGATTATTACTCCATTTTCCCAACACCATCGGATCATCGTCGTCTACCTATATTCTCTGCCTTTGGTCGAATCGAACAGGAAACAGAGAAAGCAGAGAAGTCAGAAATGGCCGGAGGAGGAGATCACGGACACCACGGAGATGCGGCCCACGGAGGCGATTTCAGAACCAAAGTGTGGACCATGACCGGTGGGCCCAACTGTAGACCCAAGCACTGGAAGCGCAACACCGCCATCGCTATGGCCGGCATCTTCCTCATCTGCATCCCTATCGCCATGAAATCTGCCGAGCTCGAGGTTTCCCCCCCCCCCCCTCTCTCTCTCTCTATATATATATTTATATATTAATTATGGAGGTGTGCATAAACAAACACATTTGATTTCATTCAGTTATAGTTGAACTTCTACCGATCGATTTATTTACCATGGAAGATATAGAATTAGTGTTTATTGATATATGATTGTTGAAACTGTGATTATCTGTTGTTTAATCGCATTCGAAAAGGGAATTTTTTCCAATTTATCTCGATCTATGATATGCAACGTAGTAATCGACAAACGAAGATGATTTTACTATTTATGGTGTCATCTATTTGTATTTATTATCATTGTTTTGGTTGACATTGTTCCCTTTTTTATGCAATATAGAAGTTGGTCAGTGGTAGTGAATGGAGTAATACCTAGGTCTATATTCAGAATCGGCAACACGAT
Organism: Nyssa sinensis; assembly: GCA_008638375.1. NCBI lineage: Eukaryota > Viridiplantae > Streptophyta > Magnoliopsida > Cornales > Nyssaceae > Nyssa > Nyssa sinensis. Next base: position 3,876,547 of record CM018041.1, on the reverse strand, counting down.
TTTGATATTCGGGAATTATATTACTAACCATCATATGCTAATTTGTCTGAATCGAAGGACTGCTTGTGGCCCGTGAATATATTAAAGGATTCGGGAAAAATTTGCTTCATGATTCAGAAACATATCATCATTTTGCATTGGCCGTTTGACCTTTGAGTATGTCACCTTTTATAGCTCATTAGGGCAGTGAGTTGAACTGCAGTGAGTTTTGTAGTTGTGACACAGGGAATACAGAATAATATGTTTTAGAGTTTGGTTTGAACTAGAAGCAAGTTAAGAACTGCACTGAGAATAGAGTTGTGCAGCTTAAGTGGAGGCTTCTGTTAACTATTTTTCGCCACTGCCAATGCTTAAAGAGTATTTTTATTTTTTTATTTTTTCCCCTTCCTGGAATTTTGTAGGTTGAGTTGTTTCTACGGCCTTGTTTTGGCTGACGTGATCTTTGCTTGTATTGATGTGTTCAATGGTCAAGGAGTTTTTTTTTGATGTTCCAGGTGGGAATGTCCACTTGGAGTTTGAGCTTTAACTTCTCTTTCTTTTTACAAATTGATTTGTTTACATGGAAAAGATATGGTTTAATCTGATGTTTATGATCGTTTTTCTTTGCCCCCTTCATCTTTCCCCGCTACAAGTTCGTTAAAAGAAGGTTCTCAACTTTAAATGTTTATTCATTTCTAAAGAGAGAGATGGAGTGATATGTGAATGCTCTCCCTCTTGTTATAGAAGCTCTATAATGTATAATTTTTAGTGGTTCTTGAGTACAAGAATGTCATTCGTTGACATTGTGACAGAAATTGTATTTGAATTGTTGTGAATTTTTTCTCTAAGTATTGTGTTGGCAATTCATTCCAAAAGTCTAAGTCAAGAGTCTATAATGGTTAGGCTAAGTTAGTCTTGTTGCTAGTCAATCCAATCCTTGAAGAGTTGAACAAGCCGCACTGAATTACAACTTGGTATTTTTGAAGATGAAGAATTTCGAAGACAACTTGAAAACTTCATATTTACTCTATCGAGAAAGTTATAAACACATAAGCACAACATGCATTCATTTATAGTTGCGTACTTAAGATGAGTGTGCGCTTAATCTTTCACTATTAATGTTACACATACTCCAGATATTTTTCATTAGTGACTATAGGCCCGAAAGACGTTAGAGTATGATAAAATATTGACCCTTTGGTTTTTAATGTGTCTCTATGTTTATTAGGAACAAAATGCTGAAAATAGAACCTGACCCGTCTGAAAGAGAGGACTTGTCCAAATTTGCGTCTTGATTTCGAGAATCTAATTGGCTGAAGTAATCCGAATTTCAGTAGGGTTATATGTTTGCCAACACAATGTGTTGTATTCATTAGTTATTAAAAGAGAACCTTTGCATAATCTAGAGAGCATAATATAGCACTATAAAATCCTTTAAGAGAATTTTCTTCTTCTTATGAGTGGATTCATCTAGACTTCCTTTCACAAAGGTTTTGTGAGCTTTGTGGTGAGAGAATCTTAGGACACACCTTTAGATCACCAAATAGTCAGTTGCACACCGGTAAAGTGGATCTGCAGAGGCAGATTGTGATTGGTACGAGGTATTGCTATGGTAAAGAAACAAGTTAATAAAGTCAATTAGTAGGTAAGAGTGGAATATGGAAGACAACGTAATTGATTGGTTAATGATAATCTATACAAGTTAGTGTGGAAGGTTAGTAATCAAAGTTGTCAATTTCGTGCTTTATCTATTTTCGTGCTTTATATTTTTATTGCGTAATTGACTAGTGAGCACTTGGCCATATAGAATTAATTATGAATCTAACTTTATTTCTCAGATCACTCGGTTTAAACCACTTAAATATCAACGAGATCTGTTTAGTTAATTAGGGGTAATTAATTAAAGAAATAATTTTGAGTTATCTGCGTTAACTCTAAGGAATCTCTAATTTATATTTATTAATTATTTATTCTATTTGCACCTCAGACATGATCAACAATACCAACACAAATTGATCATTATTCTGTAAGATCACATCTAACTCAATTTGGAATATATTTGAATTGTGTTCACAACCTATGAACTCATTACTTTGGATCCATTGTGGCTCTGGTCATGTCAACTCAACTCTGTGAACCCTACTACCTAAAAACTACAAGGTCAGAAGCTGTTGTCCATTTACACCATTTAGCTTTATCAAGGGTCATATGTTCCTTTAAATTATAGGCCATCATCATGCCTTTCTTTAGCGCCTCATCTCCTATTGTTTTCTGGCATTTCTATTGTAACTGGAGCACTTTCAAGTCAATCAAATCACTTATCCTAACTGGTGCATCTATTGGTATTCATTGACCAGGAGCAATAAAAGTATCCAAGTACTTGAGGAAGTGACCTTCGAAACTTCTATTTTCTGATAAACTGCTAAATGCCTTGAGAATAATAATAATAGAATATAGATAAGAGTTGAATTTTATGTATGAAAGTTAGGGTTAGAAAAGGAGGAAGAAACAACTGGAAAGAAATAAAAGAGTTGGAGAAAGGTCAGGGCTTTTTCTTACTCACTGCTGCCCTCAAATGCTGATGTCAGCAGTCCTCCAGGCCCTCTTTTAGTCCGTGTGTATACTTGACTGCGTTTGGATGAATTTCCTTGCTAAAATAACCTTGGTCTGATACCAAGTTGAATTTTATGTACGAAAGTTAGGGTTAGAAAAGGAGGAAGAAACAACTGGAAAGAAAGAAAAGAGTTGGAGAAAGGTCAGGGCTTTCTTACTTACTGCTGCCCTTACACCTTGCAATTTATTAACACAAGAGAAAAGTACAATTATACCCTTAGAGAAAAATATAACTACAACAAATAATAAACACTATAACAAAAAGTTTTATCAACATTTTTTTTTCATTCGCTCTTATGTTCTTTTTGTCCTTCCTCTTCTCCTAGTAGCATTTTTGGTAGAATCAAACTCTTTCTCCTTATTAATCAATTAATTGGCTTCACTACATGTGATACCAAAAACCATCTCTTCTAAAGACTTTGGGTTATCTGATTCAACCCCATCCTCCATGTTTACGGAAAGGATCGTAGAAAAGTATCCATTCCTGTCTCAGCCACTTTAAGGACACGGGGTGGAAGGGATGAAGGACAATTGCCGTGAAAAATTAAAATCAAAAGCCCATGGATTCGCCTCCCTTGGGGCTTGGGCACTCTTTTTATATATACAAATACCTTTACCTGTCAAAAAAAAAAAAAAAAAAAATAGGCCATGGGCAAAAATCACTTCCAGCGAAATTTGCCAGCTCTGGGGCCTTAGCAATCAACCAGCAAGCAGAGGCCTGAAGAGCCTGAGAAGCACTGTCTGCAAGAGCTTCAGTGGCCCATCAAGAATCCGAATTCTACTCAGCCAGAGCTGAGAATTGACATTACCAACCCTGAGTCATCTTCAAGGACAGCATAGGGTAATTCAAACTCTTTTACCATTTAAATTTTGAACAAATCAGCTTTCGATTCTGCTAGCACTGGATCCAGTTATCCATCATGAGAGGAGTTGAATTTCCTTGGTCGATGTTCCTCTCATCACAGAAAGTGTGTCGAGTGTTCCAAAACATTCTCTCTTTTTTTGTTAAGTTTGTTCCAAAACAATCTTGCAGCACCTCGTTGGCCAATTTTATACGTTTATGATTGATGGAAGATGGAAAAGTGGGGGCAAGAAGAACCTATGGTTACAATTAGGATATAACAATTTTTTTTTGGTTCAGTATCTTCCAAAACATTCTTGCAACATCTCATTGGCCTACTTTATACGCGTATGACTGATGGATGATAGTGAAGGGGGGGCAAGAAGAATCTAGGGTTACAATTAGTATATATATATATATATGTATATATATTCCTGAGTCAATTAGGACTTTATAATTTCAGGTGCAAATTTCTGATTTTCTTCAACTTCAAGACAATTGCTAGAGGTTTTTTTAACCCCCAATACCACAACACAATGTGCAAGGGCTTTCATGGCTTTAACTGCCTGCCTTCTTATGTCGCTACCTTTATTTCTCATTCACTTGTGTGGCACAACAGTTCCGAATTTATCAAATTATATTTATTCTTAGTAATATGTATCAGAAGCTGTATTTAGGTGACTTCCATCCTCCTTCCAAGAGTCCTTCTAAGTGTATATTTTGACTGCAGTTGATACCAATTCCAACATCCAAGTTTTTACATAGTCAAGAATTTGCTTATAAATAACTGCAAGTAACAATTTTTAGACTTCCAAATAGGAATTAATTTCATTTTCTGGTGTTGCTGAACTTACACAATAATTTGAATCTCACATACTTGTGCCTTCGGTTGTGCACCAGGTTGTGTTTTGCTTTTAAAGGGATAGGACAGTAGTCCTACTTTTAGCTGCCTCCTTAAATCACGGAATTGTATATACTATTTTATTTTACCAAATGAGATTATGCATTGCTTGTCATGCTTTGATTCAAAAAAGTCCATAAATAGATTAATTCTCGACTCTCCAATTCAGTGTTTTAGGTGTCCTATATAACATGTGTGTATTCTGATTAATGTGCGACTTTTTTTTTTGGTTATTTGCAGCAACGGCCTCACCATCCGGTTCGTCCAATTCCCTCGCAACTCTGGTGCAAGAATTTTGGGAAGAAGGAATACTGATTTGTAATAGTTTGCTCGTGAAACATCTATAAAAGTTTGCTATTAGGCAAAGAACTGTACTGCCTTTTGTAGTTGATTGTGAGAGTTTTTATATTTTATGAATGTGTTTTCTGCTTATAATTGGCTTTGTGGAACAGTGCACCACTGTGAGCATCATATCTAATTGAATAAGATAATGACACTTTGGGCTTGTTCCTTCAATATGTGCTGAAATTTGTTGGTTTAAAGTCCGTTTTGTGAATAAAATGTCCAAGGGGGAATCTTTTCATAACAATTCCCTCCATGGGTCAATTCTGGCAGGAACATTGTTTTTTTTTCCACTGCTTGCATGATTCATCTTTTGTTCATTTCTTGCATGATACATTGCCCCACTTAGCATGATGTCTCTCCGTGGCGGCAATCATTGTCACTCATAGGTGTAAATTGTGACTGTGTGTTTTGTATAGCTTAACTTGTATCTATAGATCCCAGTGGCCTAACTTTCACCCTACCTTTCTGATTTTTTCTAGTTGTTGATTCAATAATCCACCACTAAACATGTTGCAGGTCATGTTGGACTTCCATGCCTTGCCCTTTATATTGGAGTAGCCCTGTGGACATCCTCTGTACCAAAAAGAAAAAGCACACACACACACACATTGAGTGATAGGTTTTGGGAATTGGGATGTTTCATGAATATTTTCTGAGTCCATTGGGCCCAGGAAGTCAGACTTTCGGTTCTTAGCAGGAGAATTTCAAATTTTGGAGAATATATTCTAAAAAAAATTATTATTAGGAAATGAATTTTAAAGCATATAATCAATTTTTATTTTTTTTTATTTTTAATAATATATATATATATATATATATATTAAGTAATGTCTAAATGGTTGAGAGATAAAAGTTGTAAAAATTCAAACAATTTTTTTTGAAGCTGAAAACTGAATCACCAACCAACTTACAATATTCATGATTTTACTTGTAGGTCCATTACCAAATTTCATTTTGAAAAATACAATCAAATATCTCATTCTAACACTTTTCCATGCCCCAAAGTCATGGTGGGTGCAATCCTTTGGAGCAAACTCAGTAAAGTTCCATTACTCAGCCAGTCAACCTTCATTCTACTCTTTGCTCTTTTCATAATCCTATTTTTTAGTATCTTTATGTCAGAAGTTTTAAAGTGAGTGTTTATTTTACATTCTCAAATTTGATAATTTATTTACACATTATATATATATATATATAAAAAAAACATAAAATGTAAAAAAAGAAACTTACTGCGAAGCAGAATTTGTTACGAAGTTGAAAATTAAAATATGAAAGAGACTGAAATTCTAGCCGAATAGCAAAATGGAGTGAAAAATCGGGTTGGATTTTTTTGATTTATAGCCTAACCCTAGAGGAAACATTATGACGACGTCGTTTGCCTTTGTTGCATTTTCAAACATCTATCTGTCTTAAAATGCAATAATCCAACAACTTTCTCTAATTCGTTACAATAAAAAAGTATTTTCCAAAAATTTGTGGGGTTTTGAAAAATCCAAGCTTCGTCTCCGCAACTTTCCCTCTTCTCTCTCTTGAAGGTTTTCAAATTTGTGGCATGCTGAAGTAACTGAACTGCGGCTAATGATCAAATAGAGCAGAGATGGGGGTGAAAAACCTATGGGACATCTTAGAATCCTGCAAAAAAATTCTGCCGCTTCACCATCTCCAGCAAGTTTATTCTCCTATTTCTCCCACCTTTTTTCTGTCAATTTTATTTTCCGAACCACGCAGATTCACACATAATTTGTTTGTTTATCAATGGGTACTAGGAACAAGAGGGTGTGCATAGATCTGTCATGTTGGATGGTTCAACTTCAAAATGTCAACAAGTCACACTGTTCCATGAAGGACAAGCTATATCTGAAGGGTCTCTTTCACCGCCTTAGGGCGCTTATTGCTTTGAATTGTAGAATTTTCTTTGTGACAGGTATTGTGCTTTCCCCTGTTCTTCATTTTCTAGGTAAATTATCAAATTTCTTTCCCATTGATAAAAAAAAGTTATTTTTTTGGTACCAAATTACCAATTGCAAATGGGTATTGTTTAGTTGTCGAAATTTTTAATGGTTTATATATAACTGGGTACCAGGGACTAGAGGAAGTGCGTGGAGTGGGTTTAGTATCTATCATATACTTTGTTTCTGGTGAAGTTACTCCAACACCAACACCAACACCAACGGGCTACCTATTTATATATTGGAATTTTTTTTTGTTGATACAGAAGAAGTAGAAATCTTGTAGGAGGATAACAGGTGTTAAGATAAACAAAGTGATGAACCCTGCCACCACGTCTCAAATAATTCGTGTCATGAGGATTGGTTTTGAAATTGGGTCAAAAGTACATGCTCAAAACAAAATGATTTTTTCAGCCATCACAGATGGTTACACAAATTTTTACTCAAATTTGAGTAAAAGCTTCATTTGATTTGAAGCTCTCTAATGGTCACATGAAGTTTTACTCAAAAGATTTGAGAAAAATTCCATCATGTCCCAAACAAATTCCCATCTTGTCCTAAAAGTTTTAAATTTAACTATGAACAGTTGAGTCCATGAACAGTGTTTTATGGATTTGGGTATAAGTTTGAGTAAAACTTAATTTGGTATGAGTTTGAGCATAGAGTTGGAGGAGATTTTTGAAGATTTTGACTCAAATTTAAATTTGATGAGTTTTGAGTAACCATTGGATGTGCCCTATGAAGTGGGAATATATGTCTGGAATGATGCATATTTGCAAGCCTGTCAGACACAAGGACATGGCAAAAAATGCTATGACATCACTTAGCGGACAAAGTATCCAGGCCTAGGCAATTGACTGGCAGATTAAAAGAAAGAATACTTATTAGCGATAGTGGAATTTATGTTGAAACTCATCAACTGTATTCTTAGATTAACTGTATGTACAGTGATGGAGCCAAGAATTTACTTGGGAGGAAAAATTTTGTTCTTAGTGTTCGATCATAACTTAGCTCTTAGTGTATGAGTTGAGTAAAGAAGCTTTGCGAGGGAGACCAGAAAAGACATCAATGGATGGGCAGAGAATTTTTATTTTTCTCCATTCGAATAGAACAAGTGAAAGTTTTAGGCGTTTAGTCGAATATATGGGACACTTCTCAAGAGGATTTATTAGAAAGTAATAATAGACAAAAAGGGCTTAAATTAAAATTTGATTAAAACTAATTGTAAAAATTTTTGAACTAAGGGGGGCAAAAATTGAAAGTAGAGGGATACATTTGAAACATCTTTAAAAAATATTAGAAAAATTTTAATTAACAAAATTTGAGGGGGGTGCAATTGACCTCCCTAGGCTTTCATTGGCTCCGTCCCTGAATATGTAGGTTGACTCTTGCTTTTAAACTGTCAAGTCAGTTGAATTACTGAAATTCCAATATATCTACCCCCCCCCCCCCCCCAAAAAAAAAAAAAAAAAACCTAAGTCGTCATTTTATGAGTTTGGATTTTTTAAACAGTATATATCGCTATTGATAATTCTCCATGACATGTATTATATATATTTTTTTAATAAATAGTTGACATAAATCTGATAATTTGGGTAACCTATGCTGATTAATAGATGGATCAATTCCTGCTATCAAATTATCTACTTACAGACGACGCTTAAAATCGGGAACTGAGGTAGGGCTGTTGTCTGTTGATCAATCTTCATATTGTTTTCTTGTTGGCGCTCCTATTTTTATTTCACATCAAAATTTTTACCTTGCTAACTTTAGTTATTTAATTAAGGCAGGTCACGCAAGATGAAACAAAATTTCATGAAGTAACTTCACTTCGAAGAAATATGGGATCTGAATTCTCTTGTATGATAAAAGAGGCCAAAGTCCTAGGCATGGCACTTGGGATTGCTTGCTTAGATGGGTAATTGTGATTAATGCAGTTGAAATTTCATTTAACCCACATTCCTTAAAAATTATGAGTATAGAAGCAAAAATAACTTATCAGAAATAATTATATAAATAGGTTTAACTGTGATTTGATATCTTTTTTGCATGGTTATTAAAATAAAACTTAAAGTTAGATTTACAGTGGTCAGTGAGACAACTTTTTTTTTTTATAATAATTTTTAAAAATGACAATTTTTTTCTTTTTCAAGGCTTAGAAGAGAAAACAAAACAAGATGATATAATGAGATGTTGCATGTGCAAAAGAAATTTATTCAGTTACTTGACTTTTGTATTCCACTTGGAAGTCAGTGGAATTTGGATTTTTCAGTTTTCGAGTTTATTGGGTTACGCCCCTTCTTGTGGTATACCTTGTAGGGGTTGGTGGTTTGTAGTATGAGCTAGTTGAGTTTGCTTGTTTGGGAGGGCTGCTTCACCTACAGTGTATTTTGGTTTAAATGGGGAGACTGTTTGAGAATTCTTAAAGTGGCAAATATGATGGAACTTTTATTGGCTTGGTTGTCAAGTGATCTTAGAGGAATGTCTTTTTTGGGCTTTTTGGTTGATCTATCCCTTTGTGGCTTGAATTCTTGTACAATTTTGTTTACCTAGTGTGTATGTTTGGGCTCTCGCACTGATAAAAAAAAAGTATTGGTTCTCTAATTTTTTTTTTTTTTGAATTCTATATTTATTATTAATGAAAAAATCCAAGTAATATTATGATACAAACTCAGCCTAGGCGTGCCATTGTAAGGAAGCCCCTGCTTCTTTTGCACCTTGGGATTAGGGAGAATGGGTATTTTCAAAATTTGGACTAATGTTAAACTTTCAAATTTTTTTTTAATTGAGGAAAAGGCTACTAAGAGTGCATCCTAGAGACTGAAGAGGGGGCATCCTAATATGGTTTAATGATCTCTCTCCTATCTTAATGAGACAAGCTTGGTTAATTTTTCAGTTCGAAGTTCCAACTGAGGGCCAAAATTGAACTTTCTCTTTTGATCAAGTCAACCAATGTCTCTTGCACTCTGATGCCCATGGACGCCAACAAACCAGAGTTTGCTAGTGTTGGAGAGCTAATATTTTGTAGGTGGGGCCAATGTTGGATCCCCATAAGCTTGTTTGGTGTATTTCTGTTGCTGTGCAAGAGATTAATGAAGGGAGCTCATAATTTGCATATAAGAGTTTCATGTTTTTATACATTCTCTTTGATTGCTACTAGTTTTGAGTTTGAATGATCTCTCTTCTCTCAAGAAGTCCACCGAACTGCATTTCCCGTGTTTTGTTTTTACAATTTCTTTATTAAACTCATCTCAGTGAAGAGTTAGCTTTATTAAGTTCTCCATTTGAGGGAGTGATTTACCACAGGCATCTTGAAAGAATAGATGCAATTAGTTCTCTGGTCCATCGGAATAGTTGTTATGCTATACTCATCTTAAAAGTATTAATCCTTTCTTCCCACGTGCACTATAAAATGGCATTGGCGAGTATTTATTTATTTTTGTTGTGAGGCTATAATATATCTATACTTTTCATTCCTCAGACAACTCTTCAATGTCTCAAACACTTGCCGGGATGTAAAATGTTTTGAACATTTAAGCATATGCATTGGCTCCAAATACCACTTGCTGCTTCATAGTGAATGAAGAGTGGTTTGCTGAATTTCTTAATCTTTTGGAAGAAAAAAAGCACCTTTCAGAAGAAAATATTTTACTCCACCAAAAACTATTGTGAAAATCTGAATTTGACAAGAAATCACCAATTTTGTAAGATAATAATCATTTATGTCATTAAATAAGTCTAAAGTAACTTCTGAAATTGCTTCCTTACTCCTCCAAACAATATTCAGGATTGAGGAAGCTGAAGCTCAGTGTGCATTATTAAACTCAGAATCATTGTGTGTAAGTAGAAGCTCTTATATTTGACTTTTGTTGGGATTATCTAATTTCTACCAGAGACTGAAAATACAACCATCTCATTATTATTCGTAGTTCTTTTGTTACTATTTTTTTATCAGTTCTTTTGTTACTATTACTATCATCAGGATGGATGTTTCAGTTCAGATTCCGATGTCTTCCTGTTTGGTGCAAGGACAGTGTACAGAGATATTTGCCTTGGTGGGAAGATGGGGTTTTCTCTTTCATTTTCAGTTCTATATTAAAATATTACTCTTTGCTTGATTGTTTTTTCTTATTTTTATTTTTATGAGTTTTAATGATGCCAACTATTTGCTGATGATTTAGGGGAAGGGGGTCATGTTGTTTGCTATGAAATGGCTGACATTGAAAGAAAGCTTGGGTTTGGAAGGAACTCCTTGGTAAGTTTCTTTTGACTTGTAAAATTACTGATGAAATAACCTGTACTAAAACTAGGGCTTTTAATCTGTGAGATCTTTTTTTTTCCCTTATGAATGTGTGTGAAAATGCCGTGTTAACAAGAATGCAATCTTATAAGGTGCATTAATGATTCTCATTTGTATTTTGAAGTTAGTCTTTGATTCATGTCATAGTGTGGGACGATCTAACTAAATGGCCTTCGGGGGTGGGAATGTGAGATTCACCATCAAAGTAGATCTATTTTGTCTAATCGCGGAAACTCTTTCCCAATCAACTGTTCCCTTTATTAACCCCGTTGTTTCTAATGATGCGCTAATTTGGAATTACTGCTCGTCGAAGCTCATAAAGTAGATTTAGTTTATCACTCACGTAATAATTGGTTTCCAGTAGAGTTTTCCTTTTGTAATTCGGGCTACCACAAGAAGAGACACTTGTGGCCCCTGAACAGCATTTTTCTTTCCCGTTATTTCCAACTGAATGGGCTCCAACTATAACAACTCCAAAGTTTCCAATTGTAAATATTTTTTATGGGATTAGGGTTTGTTTCTCAATTAGCTATTTTGCTAACTTTTAAATTTTTTCAGATTACTCTTGCCATTCTTCTCGGCTGTGATTACTCCCAGGGAGTTAATGGGCTTGGTCCGGTAAGTTCGAATATTCTGTTGCTTCCCAGATATTGATTCATTTTTTTCTTTAATGGAAAACTCCTTACTGATCTGTGATGGGTGGGTGGGTGGATGCTTATGTTGTTGCTCTTTTTTCCCATGGATGCAGGAGTCAGCATGCCAGATTGTTAAATCAGTTGGCGACAATGTCATTCTTCAACGAATTGCATCAGAGGGATTGTCATTTGCAAAGAAGCCAAAGGGTTCAAAGAAACAGAAGCAAGCTCTCAGATGCAATGACAAGGAGAATTGTTCGGATCATGAAATGAACATTAATGGTGAATGAAATGCATGTTTTCATTAGTAAATATTCTACTATGGCTTGCTTTAGGTTCCATCTCTTGGCTTTTTGGGGAAACTTCTGAATTCACTTGACATGGCTACGTCTGAGTTATTAATGAAAAATGATTTGAGTTGTTTTGAGATGACTTACATGAGAGTCTCATACAATCTTGTGAAGTAATGCAATTAACCAGTAAATATTCTCTGGGATAATTTGTAATTCATAAGAAGCTGTTTTTCTCAATCTCAATGCCATAATTTGATTTATAAAAGGGAAGAAGTTGGACCTATCCAAAAAACGCGGGGGGGGGGGGGGGGGGGGGAAGAAGTTGGTGATATTGATGTGTTCCAAATTTTTTGTAGAGTTCTTAATTTGAACTTTTTAGTGCAAATCTCTCTCTTATATAAAAAGGAGTTGATGATTGTATACTGATTAGAAGTTCATGATTGTATGCTAACCAGTCATGATGACTTTCTTCTTCTTCTTAATTTAAAAAGAAGTTGATGACTGTATACTAACCAGTCGTGATGGCATTATTTCTAGTCAGTATACTTTCCAGGGCTGCTTTGGTACGTGATGAATTTATGCACTCCCTTCCTGTAAAGAAGTTCTGGTTTCATTACTGCAATGCTATAACAATAGTGAATTTCTCCCAGAAAAGGAGTAAAGCATAAAGCTATCTTTTATGTGTACTGCAGCTAACTGTTGCATTGGAATATATATATATATATATATATATATATATATATTTTGGTAGGGGTTAAACATGACTCGGATAGGGATGATCAGTTCCTGCAAGTGATTGACGCATATTTGAAGCCAAAGTGCCATTCAGCAGACTCCAATGCTGTGCATAGGTATAGTTCAATGCTCAGATTTGTCACTTTTGGTACTTGTGCTATTTGCTTCAAGATGAGAGGGTCATGGAACTTATTTTTAACTGAAATCTCTTTTGACAGCTGGACTCTAGACCTGTTTTAGAAATCAGGCTCTGAACTGGCCTCAGTAAAAAGTAGCAGAATATATGAGACTTTTTATTTCAACTGCTTAAATTTTGTAGGATTCTTGCTCTGCATCCATTTCAACGCATCAAACTTCAGGAGATATGTGCTCAGTTTTTTGCATGGCCTCCCGAGAAAACTGGTCCGTCCTTCCTTTACTCATAAAATTAAATGTGTATTCATCATTACACTAATTCACACATACATGCAAATAAAAGATATTCATTCACTCAATATTTGTATTCATGGGCTTTCTTTGAGTTGGGTATCCTTTAATGCTTTCATGTCCACCGATATGACAATGCATAAAGCAGTCTCTTCTTGGAATGTTCCCAATCTTGGGGACAATCATTACAATATTGGCAACCAACTCTAGAATTTTCCTTCAGATTTTTGATAATGTTGTTATTTTTGTTCTGTTATTGACTGTGACAGAGGTCGTTTAGATTTTGGTTTTGATAGTGGTATTGATCAAAACTGAAAGAAATGTTAAAATGAAATCTGAACTTTAGATCTTTTGTTCATTGTTGAAATTTTTAAAATTTGAGATTGCACAAAAGTGCATGCATATCATTATTCCGAGTTTTAAAACCATGGATGGAGATAGGAATTAAAATCTCTGAGTCGAGAAGCATTATAAAAAATGTTCTGCTTAATGCACCCTGGTTGCTAATGCCATTTAGGAGGCTTCTTCTATCATTTTCGCATTTGATAGATTGTTCATGATTTGTGGTCTAGATGAGTATATCCTTCCTAAGATTGCTGAAAGAGACTTGCGCCGATTCGCCAATTTGCGTTCTGCTTCATCAGACCTAGGACTTCGGCTTCCCCTGGACAAGGTACTACTCTTTTGACACGTATTTGATTCTGGAACTTTTATTACTATATGACTTGTTGAACTTGTATAATTTCTGAAACAATCTAGTTGATTTGTATAAGTTCAACTTGTACTGCTGCTCTTTGAGACAGGTTTATTTTTGAAATGGAGTCATGACAACCTTCCTCCCCCAACTTAGGTGGTCAACTGTACAAGCCAGTCAGTAAGTTCAGATGTTTGTGCTACATCCTACAAACTAGAAGTGGAGATTTGGTCATATATGTCATTACAACACACGTGTTAGCCAAGTGTCACATGGGGTGAGCTGTGAGCTTGTATAGGGAGACACTTTCTAATGGCACTCGTATAATCTGTTAAACAGCATGCAACTAGACAAACTAGTGCGGTCTAAAATGGAGTCATCACCACACATATATTATAAGTAATGAGATAATTTTTCATTTCATGCATTGTTATAAGTTGAATATCTATGATTAGCAAACTGGACCCATTTCATGCATTGTTAGAAGTGAAGATTGGGTCATATATGTCATTACAACACGTGTTAGCCAAGTGTCACATGGGGTGAGCCGTGAGCTTGTATAGGGAGACGCTTTCTAATGGCACTCGTGTAATCTGTTAAACAGCATGCAACTTGACGAAATAGTGCGGTCTAAAATGGAGTCATCACCACAAATACATTATAAATAATGAGATGATTTTTCATTTCATGCATTGTTATAAGTTGAATATCTATGATTAGCAAACTGGACCAATTTGATTTATGTGGATATGGGCTCATATTAAATAGTTACAGCACACTGGAGTGACTTCATTGTTTTCAAACAATGCCCTATATTGGTAACGACAATAATTGATAACGTTCGATTTGATATGTTATTTGTATATTTTTATTCTGATGTTTTGTGGTACAAGAATCTATGTGATGAAGTTCATACAAATGAATTATTTTGGTTCTGGCATGTTACTTTCTGAAAGCAAATTTTTAATCCCTGATATGGACTGACGATTGTTTCCTGAGTACAGATGCCAGTTAAGTGTCCTATATCTGGAATTATCAAGCAGCGGAAGGTTCAAGGAAAAGAATGCTTCGAGGTTTCCTGGGAAGAAATGGATGGACTTAGAACCACTATAGTGCCAGCTGATTTAATAGAAAGGTAATTACTGTTATTATTTGTATTTTTGTTGTTTTTGTACTACCAACAAGAAAAAAAAATTAATTGCATTTTCTCTGAGAAGCGAGCTTAGTAGACTACATTTTATTGTTAAACTTAAATTGGAATTTATTTGATGTTGTTTTGTTTTGCTTTTCTTGGCAAGAAAATTCATAGAAGCCTTTTTTTTTTTTTATTATTTGACATTTTGAAGCAGTGCAATACACAAGCAATCTTCGCTAAAGAATTGGATTGGCGGGCAATCTGCAAAACACCTTTTTTTAATGTTAAATTGATTAAAAACTAGAAGGATGACATTTGCCACCTCATATTTCCCCCCCTTATATTTTCAACTCTAAACAGTTTTTTAGGGAGGGTACTTTTGTGGGAGTTGTGGAGTTTTTCTTCCACTCTGCTTGTTATCGTGATACTGCGGCAACGTGATATAATTTCCATATTTTCCCCAATTTAAGAATGTGGAAGAGTATGAAACAAAATTACGATATCCTTGACATTCAAGATTATTTTGGAAAGACGAAGTATGTCAGGGCTTTAGGTGAGGACATCACCAAGAGGCCTTGTGTATGTGTGTGTGTGAGTAAAGTAAGAACAACCTTTGTACAACAGTTGAGCACAATGCCTTGAATCCAAACTACTTAGAGTTGGCACATGACTTCTTTTTTGCTGTTCAACTCTATCTAGGATATCCTGGTAGGCCCGTCTCTTTCACTACCATTTCGTCTTTTCTGTCACTTTTTGTTTTACCACTCATCCATCATCACAACATTGTCGTTTCAATTACGCTCTTTACAAAAATTTTAATGACCATTTAACAATTAGTACCCTATAATAGTTGCTGGCCTTAGTGTTGCCCTTTAACTCAATGGTTACTTTAGTTTCAGTTACACTCTTTTCAAACATGTTTAACGACCATTTAACATTTAGTACCCTATAATAGTTGCTGGCCTTAGGGTTGTCCTTTAACCCAATGGCTATTAGGTTCGTACTCAACAGATCAGATGACTTATTTCCGTGAGCACCCCAGATGATTCGATGAGAAGAACAGAAATGATTGAAACGGGTTCTCCTTTAACTGTTTTGTTTGTTGGAGCAACTCTGATGAATTTTCAATGTATGGAGAATTAGAAATGCTTAACAGAAAAAAGTGAAACAAATGAGTTCAAAATAGAAAAGGAATCATGATAATAGTGGGTTATTCATCCTGCTTCCATTCTGAATATTTTCATTATTTATGGCAGATTACTTTTATATTGACAGGCAAGAAAGATAATTTTCAACAATGAACATATTCACTTTCCTCCTTTTCTTCAGTGCTTGTCCTGAAAAGATTCTGGAATTTGAGGAGAGAAGAGCTCAAGGGAAGAAACCGAACTGCCGTAAACCAAGACCGAAGAAATCAGAGAACAAAGCATCTCTGAATGACATTGATCAAAAGGTCCAAGAGCTGCTGCTTGACATTGAACTAAAAAGCGGTGCCATTCAGAAAGGCTCTTTATCTGCAGGAGCAATGTCAGAAAATACAGGTGTTGTGACCGCAGTTGATCTGATGAACCAAAAATCATGGCTTGATACAGAATCAAAAAGCAGTGTTGTAAGAAATGCCGCCACAGGTTGCTGCTCAATAGGTTCAAGCGGTGTTGAAGCGGAGGTCGTTGATCTGATGCACCAAGTATCATTGCTTGATGCAGAATCAACAAGCAGTGTTGAAAGAAATGCCACCACAGGTTGCTGCGCAACAGGTTCAAGTGTTGTCGAAGCAGAGGTCATTGATCTCTTAAGCCCTTCCCCACCGGTGCGTGCCCATAATGTTTCAAAATATCAGCAGGCTAATGTACAATGCATTGATGTGATTGATTTGAGTGAGTCAGAAACTGACATATCACCTGAGCATGCAAGGAAGGCTAGAGAGCTGAGAATGTTCTTAGCCAGCATTAGGAAAGATATCTAGAGTGACCCGTTAAAGGAAGAACTATGTAAATAATTAAGAAAATTATGTTTATCTCTTGTATGATTATATAATAGGAGCATGCAAAGCTCTTGATTTGCATCATCTTAATCCAAGTGTTGTTGCTAGAATAAAGTGGCTGCACTCAATATTACAGAAATGTTGCTTGCACTGGTCATTTGTTTATATATAAAGCCCCGTGCCACAAAGACGTGCGTGTTTTCAATGAAGAATAGCCCTAATCTGTATGACCTTATTGAACCAGTGGTATGTCGGAGTCAAGAAGCCGAAACCATCCTAGCTTGTGGATGTAGGCATCCGGAAGTTGAATGGGAAATCATGTGAACTGGTTTTTGATTGTTTGTTGAACACATTGTTGCTGAAAATCTTGAATGTATGAAGACAAGCATTCCAAGTCACACCTTGAGAGGAACCACTGCCCAATGTTGCTTTAGACCACCGGTGTCTAATATCTTCATTCCGTACCAATACAAACTAAAACTACACCAAAGTTGAAGGGTCACTATAGAAGCTAGAAGTAGCCTGTCTGTCTGATATAATAGTTCATCTCCTCTCTCTTTCTTCCCTACCGGGGTGAAGGAGCTAGCTAAACTAATTCCAGAGTTCGCATCTGGTCTGCCACTCAGTTGAAAGCTATGAAACAAATTCGCGGTAGTTCAAAACTAGAATTTGCATAATATTGTAACGTGGCCCTTGCTCTAAGCCAGGTTCCCTGTCCACGTAGCCCTAGTCGCACCTAAATGGATGAAAGAAGAAGTGACAGGGATTGCATGCCAAAAACCTCAAGACTAATGGAATGTGTGAAACGAAGTTCTATAACCTTCAGGATCTTAATAAATTCCATCCCATTTTGATTTAAGTAGCTGAAATGTGAAATTTAAAGCTTCTGCATGGGACCTGGATTGAGCCAGTGTAGATGAGTTTATTTGCTCTCCTGCAAAATGAATTGATCGTTTCCAAAGTCAGGAAATCTGAACTCACTCCTTTCATCCACAATTGGATTTTAATAAAGTTGCTATTGACTCAACTGGGTTTTGCATCTTTATAATTTGCAGCTTATCACATCAACAAAATTATCCATCTGTTTTTCACCATATGAGTTTTTGCTTTCTGATTTTTTTTTCCCTTCAAGACAAGGGGGTAAAAACGATGAAAACAACCTTTGAAGAGTAATCACAATGAAATAGGCAAGAATTATAATATTTTATATATAAATACTATATATACAAAATTTAAGATATCCATCACTCAAGCTCTTTGTTTCTAACAGTATAGCATCATTTTCTTTGCTGTACTATACAAGCTATTTCAATTTAAGGACCAGCAGTTTATCTGGAAACACAAGATTGAGTAAATGAATCAGAGAACCCGAAGTATATGATACAAACTCGTGTGAACAAAACTGCAGAGGAAAAGCAAGCCAATCATGGGAAAACCTTTATGATTGCAGTCTCTTAAAGTTGGGTAACTCGGGCACCTCGAGTCTGACAAAACTGGAATACCATATTGATATCGGACGAGAAACATCTGATTCAAAGGGAAAAAAAAATCAATATTATCCTCCGTAAATAGCCTCAACAGATCCACAAACCCACAAAGCAAAGCTAACACAAACAATTCAACATTCTAATGAAACAATTCATCATTCCAATGAATGATTTCCGTCATCATCCAATTATTAGAGAGAGATACCTTCATCTATTAATCAACTCCATTCCAATGCTTCTAGCAAGCTTCAAAAACTGAAAGCTTTTTGCAAGGTCATCTTCTCCCAAAGCATAGTTCAAGTATGAAAAGAATTCTCTATATGCATCAGTTGATTCTTCCAAGTCCTCAATCCTTCCTGCACGGGAAAAATCAAGAGGTTTCGAGATGTTCTCCTGTGATTCTTCTTGATTGATTGCCAGTGCCGCTTTTAGTGACTTCTGTGCCGATCTATTTTTCTCTCTGTTGCCTATTGCCACTTCCAGCTTTGCAGCCATGACTATGCCTCGGCGAATACATGAAGAAGGTAGCTGGAAGTGAAACAAATATTAGTCCAAATCACAAAAACAAAAGTTAAAAATGAAAACAAGTAGAAAGGAGCTTTCAAATTCGAATTCTAAAATGAGAACCAACCTCAACTTTGGCCCAGCCTCATAGTACTTGTCAGAGCACAGATTCAGATGCTCACAAACTACCTTGACAAAGTGCCTCATTTATTTATCTAGTTATTAATTCATTTGTAAGACCTAATTTTCAGGTGGCTGGTTGTTTTCCCATGGTTGTTATGTCCCTAAATTCCCACAACAATCATGTTTTATGAAGCTAGTTCTGTTTACAGGTAAACATCATGAATTCTTCACCCCCATGGGGCCGGGGGAGGGAGAGAGGGAACTTAAAAAAGAAAAACCACACAAGCACAGACAAGAGGGGCACCCAACCTGTGCAAGCTGAGCAACCTTGAATCCAAAACTCCTCTCTGCAACACCAGGCACAAGTTTATAAAGATAAGTGACATCTTCATGATACACATTGTCAACATTCTGATCAGATTTTGTGTCGATCATAGTCATTTCATCCTGTGATGTCAGATATGAAACATGGTATGCCCCCACAGAGCCTGGGAACTCATTCTTGATGTCAACAATTTTAGGGTAGTGGGTAACAAAGAGTACCATGCATCTTTTCTGTTCCAGAAGATGATGCAAAGTTCCGTAAGCAATTGCTACACCATCATGTGTACTTGTGCCTCTCCCAAGCTCATCGATGATAACCAGTGAGCGGGCTGTGCAAGTATGAATTATATGAGAAGCCTCACTCAGTTCTTCTAAAAAGGTGCTCCTTCCTTGCTGGATGCTATCAGAAGCGCCCATCCGAGTGTGGATGCCATCTAGGACATGTAATTTTGCTGATGATGCTGGTACAAAGGAACCGACCTAGAGGGAGCAGAGGGCACATTTTGATGAAGCTATAGCTGTGAGATTCTTTTTGTTGAACATAAAACATAAACACGTGAATTTCAAACTTCAAGAGAATGATTCCCCCACTTAAAACTAATGGGAAAAAGAGAAAATGATTGGAATCATCCCTTTCAGAACACAAGACAGACATGTAAGGGAACTTGAAATAGAGGAATAAGCAAGTACACAAAAAGGTACCCTGTTATCCAATATGCCATGATGAATGCTTCACCTTTTTTATAAATAGATAATAAGTATTAAAATCAAGTACATGCAGCAAACTGAACACCCACAATCCTCCCTCCCCCCATGGCTTTGCCATGATGAATGCTTTGCCTTTTTATAAATAGAGAATAAGCATTAAAATCAAGTAAATGCAGCCCCCCTTTCCCCCAAAATTTTTTTTTCTTCCTATTTTAATAAGGCCCCCTCACAATTCCAGTACTCACTCTTTTGCTCCCCTAGGTATAATATCTGCCACTGACTGGGGATCGATCGAGCTGGCCTAAGCACTATAGTTTCACTCCATTTCTTGTGACAACTAAAGTTAATCCGCAATATATCTTAGACAAGGTAACAATGAACAAACACAATAATAATGTGACCTCTGAATCTACCTGAGCCATGATAGCAATGAGAGCAACTTGGCGAATATAGCAGCTCTTTCCTCCCATGTTTGGTCCTGTCACAATTTGACAATACTCTCCTTCGGCATGCAAATTCGTGTCATTTGGTACAAAATTGTCTTGTAATATAGTCTCCATAACCTGGTCAGAAACTATTGTATAAGCATAAAATATATGAATTACGTAAACAGAAGTTTCAATACATTGAGAACCAAAAATGAAATAATATCTATTTTTAAAAATTAAATATCGCCAAATCAACAATACTTAAAATTATTATGGTTAGAATGATCCACATATTTTATTCAGAACCTAGCCTGATCAAAGCTTCTGCGCTTAGTTCAACATTAGAAAGTGGCTTGTTGAAAATTTGGATAATATCTGACAAGCATATTCTTCTCCATTTTTTAAATAAAATATGGATCCTATTCCACTCCTTATTTGCCCAAGAGGTCATATCATACCACCTACTTACCCAGGTAATAGACTGAAACCAGAGAAATGGGATGCCAACCTGCTAATACAAAAACCGATTTGGGCTACACATCCCCATTTTTCCAGACTAGCAACTTCTGCATGTGTGCATGCAATGACTATGCGCGCACACAGGGGCTGTGTTTGTGTGTGTGTGTGTGTGAGAGAGAGAGAGAGAGAGAGAGAGAGAGAGAGAGAGAGTTTGAATATTTATTCATACTACATATTACTTGCCAATGCACTAGGAGATGACTTCCAATTGTACAAGAGTGATATTATCATCTAAATAACCTTTTTGAATAATTTATTCGAACAAAATTTTTGTTGTCACAATAAAAATCTTATTTAAAACATTACACATTGATAAAATGAGCAGTTAGCATACATACCGGATGACGACCGGAATGGATATGTATTTGAACAGGTTCGCTCTCATTTACAAAAACAGGACGGACATAATTCTGCAACAAAGAAGTTGAGAAGATTATATAACATCACATGCGGAATGATGAAGAGTTAAGTTCATACAGTCCTCCAAGAATAAACCTTATTTCTTGAAAGAATGGCAAGTGAATGTAGACAATCCAAAGCAGCTAGTGCTTGAACAGCAGATTGGAACTCAGCATAATTTTTACCAAATGCCTTCAGAAAGCCATTCCATGCAGCTCGGCAGACAATAGCAAGCTCCTCATTTGCCAGTGACAACTGGTCTAAAGCAGTCAAGACTTCTGGTGGGTGATAGCGTATTGTTTTCTTAGTGCTATTTACCTTCACCCAGTTTGAAGGTACCCTTGCCTCTGATGGCATCTGCAGTTGAAGCTGCATTGAATTAGTTCCACACATACACTTGTGTCATAAAAATAACAAAAATGATCAGGATATGAATAAAGACATTCAACAAATTACCACACAACCTCAATCTCACAGAGAATGTTGGGCCAACATGAAGACAACTATGCTGGATAACATTAAATAAAAACTTAACTATTTATATTTAGGGCGGGGCTATTCCCACTCCAACATGCCATATTTTGTTCACTTGCACTCCTCCTTAATGTCTCTAAAGGTGGAGTACACATAACACAAGGGGAAGCGGGGATAGCTCCCCCCTATATTTATAGTAAAAATAGAAATACAGTGTAATAACATTTTAAATCATTAGAGTTGAATTTCAAAGCATAAATCTGCTTCAAATTACTTGAAAAATAAAGCTGATAAGAGAAAGGTGCTTTCATAGTTAAGTATCAGCCATTAACATTCCAAAATCTACCATAATAGTCAAACTGCAACACACAAGGGCATCTACTATAGATCATAATCCTAGCCCCATAATATGCACGAAAAAGTCCCTCTTCCTCCCATTTAACCAGATCACACCTCACAAAACGGATTCAAACACTTGGCTAAATTAAAAAACAACCTGCAAGTCCATAACTCTTATTTGAGAGACATTACCACTAAATTATATTTCTCAGATTTGGCAACTCAAAACACTTACTAATTTCATTGATATCCCAGTGAAATTAGAACCAATGAATAAGAACTCATTAAAAATAAATTAGGGGACCCCACAAACCAACCCCCCCCCCCCCCCCCCCCCCAAAAAAAAAAAAAAAAAAAAGTGAAAGATCAAATTGAATAAAAATATTTGAATTTACAGTCAAGGAAATTCATGAGAAAAATTATCTCAGAATCAAATTTAACTGAACTACCTCTATCAAATGTGTGGTTCCAGACACACTCATGAATTCCAATTTCCACATTCCGAGCTGTTTGCGATACAAACCAATCAATGAATCCAGCTTCTCCTTAGCCAATTGAACTGCTTTTCGGGCTCTAGCGACCTGCACGTAAATGATTAGGGAGAATGAGTGAATGCAATATGCACCACAAATTTAAAAGCAACTCCAAAATGTGAAACTCTGTATAAGAACCTCCGGGAATTGTCCATCACAAATGATGAATAAGTTAAGAAGATCCCCTTGGTCAGCAGCTTCCTTGTTTATGGTGGACAGAAGTTTTGCAGCAGTTCTTATTATGCTGGATGATGAAGCTGTCAAAATCAACTTTCTCAACAACACAGAGTGCACAGTCTTTGTTGGCACAATCTCTTCTTTGTCTTCTTCTTCAATATGAAGTTGCTCAAGTTGTTTTCCAGCAACCAAGATAACTTGAATGACTGCAATGAACTGCACCATCAAGCGATGCAGAAGCTGTCACAAAGCACTGTTGGGGGCATCATAGATTGAGAACAACAATGAATAACTATGATCCTATTAAGAAAGGTATTGAAGAAGAAGAACTTTAACTGCTTCGAATAATGTAACTATATTGTAGGGGCACAGAGGCAAATCTAATAATTCTAGGCCATTCTGAAAATCTGAATTGATGAATAATAACTTCCTACCATATCATCACAAAATCACAGGAGGTATTTAAGGGCTTAACCATTTATTGAGCAAGACTCCACCTTGAACATTACAAGAACACTGTTCAGATTAGGAAATTAAAGTGACCAATCATATCAGATGCTCGACTCTGATGGATCATAAAGCCAATACATCATATTTTTTTTTTCAAATTTTTTTTTTTTTTTGGGTAGGTGCCAATATATCACAATATTATCAAAATGATTTGAACAAGCTTCACACATTAGCAAGCCTAAGAACAAGGCTATATTACCTCAGATGTGGTGGCAGTTTGATGGAAGATTCTTGTTATTCCACGCTGAATATCAGGTGACCTTCCTAAAGTTGTCAAAACTGAAGAAAGCACATAACTAAGCTCAGGCTGTACAAATGTGACATCAGCATCTCCCACATCAAGGCTGCTAGAATTCTGTGAAGCATTACTAGACCCCATAGATTCAGCAATCTCAGAAACAGCATCAAGACGAGCAGAAATCATGTTTCTATTATATAAAGGGTGAGTCACCTGTAGCATGCAGAAGAAGTCAAACTCAAATATCAGGAAAAACAAATAACACAAGTTACACAACCATAAGCACAAAAAAGGTTCACTGTTAAGTGCACCCATACCCAGTGCCTAAGAAGTCTCGAACCAAATATGGTGAGAGTATGATTCATAGACTGCAGCAAGGAACCAGACTCGGACCCATCAGAGTTATTGTTCAAAACCTAAAAAGCAGTAAACCAATTAAACCCATTACTTAGTGTAAAAACAAGGCAAAAGTAGAGAAGTCAAGGTGAGGAAAAATAAATTGAAATCAAAATTTGAAGTGTAGCTGAATAAATGAGAATATCTGTTAATGAAGATTTTGCAAACTATTTCTACTGAAATGTTGTAAATTTCCTCATATTTAATCAACAAGAAGCTCCCGATATTTTCAATTGGTCAAGAGTGATCCCTTCCTTGTCATGCTTTGCACAGCCTTGTGAGTTCCAAGGCCCAACAAAAGATGAAAGTTATGCAAAGCTGGCAGCGGGGAGAAAACATTGTTAAATTCATTTTCACAAATCCTGTTACATTAGTTCAAGCACTGGTCCGCAGATACAGTCACTGAAAGGATGAGGGAACAACATACAGTTGCCAATGCCAATTATACATCCCATGACATTGATAAATGAATAATTCAAACTTCATACACCATTAGTGACTCTATACAATGTCCAAGCACATAACACTGGTGTAAGCCATATCAAAAGTGTCAACTGTCAAATACCTCTAATTGTTGAAGTGCATTAGCCGACAGGGTCATCTCCATGTTGCTTGAGAAGGGCCGAAATGAAGCTCCCAAACACAAAATTCTTTCAAAACCAAATTGCTTCAGATGACGAATGGTTAAGGCTAATGCTTGGACAGCCAAATCTGGCATGGCCATAATTCCCTTTATGACCAAAATTGTACAGATTAGAGAAAAAAATAAGAAGGTAAATATACTAATTGAAAAAAGAACAGAGTGAAAAAAAATAAAATTTAATTAGCCGCATATGATAACAAACAACTGGCTAAATAAAGCAGAAATAATAATATAGCAGCATCTAAAAAGGGAAGCAAGAGGAATTTTTTGCTGCTTATGGATCACTACAAAACAAAATAATTCATAAGATAATGGTATATTGGAATTATAGTAAGGTATCACACAATACACATTGTTGAGCATAGTTCTGTGAATCAAGAAAAGACATCAATAGATAATATACCTTGATTGCCAAGTGAGTATTTTCCAGTTCTGTCACCTCTGTTCCTTCCTCTTCATAATCTGCTAAGCTCTTTTCGTTCATGTTCTCATACAAAGACATCACTTCAGCGAGTGCACCACCACCGCTGAAGCAGTCTTGTGAGGCACGCTCCGTGCGGACATTCGAGGCCGGTCCAGCATATGCCAATAGCAGCTATAAGAAAAAAATACTCATATCAGCCAAACTAGGGTCAACGACTATTAATTTATAAGATGTGATTTTTTTTTTCCTTTTATTCCTGATAAGTGATAAGTGAGATAGAATGTAATCAATTGCAGGATGCATACACAACAATAATTTTTCATGTTTGGTTGAATAGAAATTTAAACTGAGTTCTTGATGATAACTACACCTCCTGATAACATATAGAGCACCCCAACCACTACCAGGGAAGAGTGGGAAAAGAAATTCATGGGCTGACCTTGAGAAAGTAAAGAACGGACAGGCATTGTTTCTTGTAAATATCTCAGTTCATAGATATTGAGAAATGACAAAAAGGCTATATCATAATCACACTTTGAACTAAAAAGACTCATCTAAAGTGAAATTGTCTTCCTCTTTATGTCCTATTGATCTAGCAAGCATGGTATTCTTGGTTTGGTTAGAGGCAATGCACCCTCATACTTGAGAACTTACAAATTTACCCAGCTACCAAAAGAGTTACATATCCTTCAGACCTCCCTCCATTAAAATTGAATGCATGCTGTGTTTTTATCACAAGTTCACAGAGCTACATATTCATGTGGATAAACCTTACTGAGAAAAACACAAATTAGAGTGCTCATATGACCATGCCAATAGTGTCCTTTAAAAAAACCAACATAAACAACTATGTTGCGTTTTACACATTCTAGCAAGGGATCGCAATACAATGGTCATCAAACAATTGAAATAAAAATAATAAAAGAAAAATTAACAATTCTAACAAATTAAGGCTTCAAAGCAATGAGCTGAAAGCCTGAAAGCTGGATCAGTTTGCTGACAGTGAAATATGGAGCAGGCACTTGACAGTTTTTATTCCTTTGCTGAACAGGTTAAATAAGTGAATTTTAGGGGGGGAAATCAGTCTGCATATGAACCACCACGGGAGAAAAAGGGGAAAGTACCCAAATCTACATAACTTTAACTACTTTTTTTACCCATTTAAAAACTCGACTCAACTCAAAAAGCCTCCTTCTAGCTATCCAGGGTTGGCTATGTGAATCTTGTTTCACCATTCCGTTCTATCTAATATCCTCTTAGTTAAATCAAATGCTATCATATCTTGCCTTAGTATCCCAATCCATGTTAAATTTGTTCATCCTCTTCCCCTCACATGACCTTCAATGTAAACCATGTTACTCTTCCTAGCTGGTACTGTTATTGGTTTTCACTGCACATGTCAATGGCGTTTAATTGGTTTTCTCTCATTTAACAATCATACGGTATCAAGTAAATTCTTCAAGTTTCAACATTGCCGTCTTGTAGCTATAATTAATTAGATTTTGGCATATGCAGACAGATGGCTAAACCAGAAATTGAACTAGGAACTCTAAGCCTGGAAGCCTTTATCAAGTCAACAATATAAAAACACCAATAATTACACTTTGAAATTATTTGAACTGATAAACTCCACATTATTCCTAAAACCTTATATATTCACACATTGATCCCAACTAGGAGATTATATTAGGTAGCTTCTTTTTTTCCTTTTTTTTGTGTGCGCGCGTGCACTAATGAGGAGGTACCAGGCCTCTTTAAGCATCAGACTGATCCTGCTGGACACCTGCAGTCCCCCCAATTCCACATGCAACTGGCGATTATCAAGATAAATTCCCAGGAGGACGACTTGAAGTCAGGACCTCATACTAGTTGAAGTAGTGTCCTATAAAACATGTACTCAACTCTACATCATCCTTATTTGGACTAAATATAATAACAATTTCCCGCTCGTATTCATTTCTTAAATGTGATGAAGATCGCAATGATTAATTTGAATTGGCAAAGTACCCCCTCAGGAACTTTGTGGTTCTGGCAGAACTTGTAGTGCAGTAAACTTGACTTGGTCTGTCATAGTGATGAGCTCTTCCTTTTTCCCCAATAGGAACAACAACACACCAAAATATTGGTAAATAAATTTAAAAATGGGACAAAATTTTCAAGTGAACATTCATGCCCAACAATTACGGTATGGCATTGGTTTGAACTAAATTCTAGGGTGATTTTTATCCAATTATTTTAAGTTTCCAATTGAGATTAAAGAACAACCAAAACACTCAAATTCCCTGAGGTTCTAACAAAAATTGTAGCTTTCGATCAGGTTCATCACACTAGTTTGCTCTCTCCCGACTTCCCCTATAACAAGACGGTTACAATTGGTACTCATTTCAGTTGAAAACAAGCATCTTTATCCCCCGAGTCAACAGCCAGGAAAATTAAAACTTGCTTTTGTTAGGTACGAAAACTAAATATATTAATACAAAGAAGACTCAATTATTACGATGACACATAACACAGTCCCATACATGAAAACAATAAATAATGAGGTTCAATGCAACTATACGTATGAGCCCTTTCTAACAAACCAAAAAGATAAAAATATTTCACTTTCACTTGTTCTAAAACAGGAACTTTTTTTTTGTTGTGATAAGTAATTCTAAAATGGAACATATCCTGTACACTACAATAGCCTTAATTACACTTCCTACAATAATCAGCTTTCCAGGTATTGTATAATGTAATTGAATATGGAGATTTGTGAGACAATTTTTTTTTTTTTTTGTAGAAACAAAGGATGGCTAATTGTTTCTATAGCTTCAGAGCCAAGGAGGAGGTTTCTTTTAATTTGAAGGTTTCCACTGTAGGTAGGAGCAAAGAAGAAGGCAATTTCTGCTGCTAAAATAAGATAAGGAGGTTTCAATACCAAAGGAGTGAAGGTAAGACAGCTTTCAAGACTTATTGTACTAGTGGCTGGTGATGCCTAAAGTCCGCAAAGTGCAATGATTTACTGCAGTTGTAGGTGATATGATCCCTTCTAAAACAATGAACTTTATTGCAAGTAAAAGCTACCTTCTCTGTTTGATTAGAGATAGGCTCCCCGAGGAGCAATTCAGCAGGAGACAAGCTCAAAATCACAGCCTCAAGTCCAGCCCTCATAAAATTATCATTGAACTCCCCATGAACAACATCCCCAGTTGAAATCTCAACTGCAACTATCCCAATTCTCACATCAAAACCACTCTCAACCCCACATTCCACACTTTCAACAATCTTCTTCTCAATAACACAAACCAAATAATTGCTACTTGACCCACACCCCTCTTCACCACCCCCAACGTCCTCAGCCGCCTCCAATGTCGCCTTCGTGTACAATGCCGAGAGGCCTCTACAAAACGGCCCCAACCGGTTTGATCCGTGAGCCTTAATTGTCGCGGTTTCAGTTTGTTTTACAACACCTACCTTATATCCAGCACTCACAAGCCTCCTAACATGAACATTCAACCGAAAAGTAGGTATGCTGGCTGTCAAGAAATTGTGATCCATATGGGCATAAATCCCCAAAACCCTAGCAGCATTTTCGGCATCTTCACCAAAAAATCGATACTTATACCCAACTTCAACCATCAAAAGAATATTTGGGTACTTATCTTTTAGGTCCACTACTTGCTGTTCTAGTGGAGTATATTTGGGATTTGAAATTGAAGATTTTGGGGAAGGTTCTGGAAGGTCCTGTGAAGGCTCTAGAAGTTTCTTGAGGAATCTTCGGTGGAGGGAGGGGTTAGGCAGAGAAGGTATAGCGTTATGGGTGTGGGGGGAAAGTTTAGGGGTTTTGGTGGGTTTGTTGGGTGTAGGTTGGAAAGCTGTATTGGGTGGGGAAGATACAGGATCGCAGGTGTGGGAAGAGAGTTTACGGATTTTGGAGGGTTTGGTGTTGGGAGAGGTGAGTTGGGAGGCTTGGAGGCGTTTGGATGGCGAGAAAGTGACTGTGGCTGAGATTTTTGGGGCAGGAGTTGGTGGGTTTGGGAGAGAAAATTGTGATGTGGAAGGTGAAGAAGTTGAAGGGTTTTGGGGCTTGGGGGCGAAGAAGCGGGAAATGACCTGTTGCTTCTGCTTTCCCATGGTGGTGATCTCTGTTCTGGTTTTTTCTTTGGCAGTTTAAGAGGGCAGTTATATATATGGCTGATTGGTTTGGCGCCCTATTCCTCTGTTTTCCCCATCTTGCATGGACTAGAGAGAAGAATCTTCTCACTCTCCCTTCTGGAAACCTTGCTCCAGTACTTGATCAGTAATTAACGGGTTTAAGAGGAATTAATTATCTTTAAAGGCTCCCTGTTTTGCACCTCCCCTTTTACTTTTTTTTTTTTTTTTTTGTAAAAAACTGTTATTTTGATCAACCTTATTTTAAAAAATGCGTTTATTAAAGAGTAATTTTGAACTTAGATGTATGGCAAATTATCTTACCATATCTTATTTGGACTTACGAGTTTCAAAATAAATAATAAATTTTAACACAACTCGACTTTGAGAGAGAATTAGAAAAAAATTTCTCGTTATGCCTCCGATTAGATATTAAAATAAGGTACGGGACAAGAATATTACAAGTTTTTCTTTCTAAATGTATTTTTTTATATTTGAAAAAATTATCTCAAAACTAACTTAAAATAGAATCAATAAATAAGTGGCAAGAAATATTCCAATCCATAAAGATACCAACACCACCAATGGAGTGAAAAAGAGGATATAAAAGAATCAACCTGAAATTTATTAAACAGAATATGGAGCTATATATCCATCAATCAAATGAAATCAAGTTTGTTGAGGTAAGATGAGTCTTCTCTCGAAAAACTCCTGAGGTTTTAAATGACAAGGGTAAGATTTATCTCTAACCTCACTTTAAGCCATGAAGTAACTCGCCATGGAAAAAGAATAGGCTGAGTTCAGTTCATTAATTCATGAAAAGGTTTATATATCATTATTGCTATTAAATTAACATTACACAGGATAGCACTAAAGGTGATGTACAACAAGTGACAAATTTTTGATGATTCGAAGTGATTTGAAATTATTTTTTTTAATTTTGATCGGATTAGTATTAGTAATTTTTTGTTTTACAAGAATAAGAAATTGGTAGTTTTTTAATTAAATTAGTAATATCCTACTCATATTAATACTCTTTAATCTTATAAATATGATATATTAGACTTTTATTATTCAGATTATCATCAATAAAATACAATTTCGAGTTTATAGATTTTCTCTTGTTGAGTAAGTAATCTCCATGTTACTTAGTTTTCAAGTAATTTGACGTGTTCAACTCCACTTCACATTTTCATCTTGCATTAAAAAGGTCCGTTTGACTGCACATTCTTTAACCAAAATCATAAGCCGGATATAAAATTTTGACCCCACGCTTTATATATTCGTTTTAAAATTGCGAGTAGATCTTGTCTTTTTACCCCTTCTTCTGACCTGCAAAACACCCTCTAACTGGTTCTACATGAATTTGAAAAATGACTTCATCATGGTAAACAAATCCTCTTTCAACCTGAATAAAGTTTTTAGAGTACAAAGGCCATCCATACCATTAGATGTTAGAAATGAAGCAAGACTCTTGGAGTTGAAACCTAAAGAGAAAAACTCATTTCAAATAAATGCCATGGCATGCCATTGACTGGACTGCTCATATAAGATTTTTTTCCCCATGAATTTGGGAATTAAATCATTTAATCTTTGTGGAATAATCACCTAATTCAATTTTACAATGGTGGATTATGGAAAGTAAATATAAAGACTGTCAAATTAATTACAAATTTGAATCAACTGGCTCCTCTCTAATATGGAGAATCATTAGGTAGTGAAATAAGAAATTATTAAATGATTCTCGATGTTTTAGACTAATTAATACATGATGCACATAATGACACATCATGCGTAATTGACCTACATCAATGGTCTAAAACAACTTAATAATTATCATCAGTAAAATCTTGAATCAAGAATTGAGGTCCTATTCAAATATTGCAAGCGTCTGATTCTCTTTTTCTCCTTTGTTGTTAAAATTCAAATAAAAAGAATATAATGTCAAGCAAGAGGAAAGAAAAATCAGCCATTGGCCAACCATTTATTGGTCAATCAAAATCCACAACTGCTATTACGGCTACTTGAGGTTGTAAGTCAGTTGGCTTAATTCGAGCTTGACCCAAGCCTAATTTAATGGGCTTGAATATAAAAATTCGAGCTCAACTTCGATTTGATTTGGCCTTGGATTAAGATTTTGAACAAATCAATACAACTCGAGCCTGTACCCAAATCTAATATATATTTTATTTATGAATACATATTTATATTTATATTATATTATATATTACACAAATTTGGCCCAATTTAATGTAGTATTTTTTTTTTGGACTACTCAAGTGAATTTAATATAAATAAATTTGAGCTTATGTTAGTCCAAATTGAGTTATTGGGACTCAATGTCAATGTCATTAATTTTGATAGAAGTAATTAAAAAAAGATATAATAATGTGATATTTAATTAAAAAATAATTTTAAATAAAAAAAATGATAAAACATTATTTATGTAGTTGACCTTAAATAATTAAAATAAAATTTTGTTAAATTGAATTCGGCTCAATGTTAAATTTAAAGAAACTGTCTTAGAATTAGATTAAGCCTAAACATGTCTTATGTCTAGTTTGGTTGACTAACTTGCAATCCTACTGCTACTAAGTCTTTTTTATATTTTATACAACGATTTAAAAGGGAAATTGAATATACGCCAATTACGTAAAAAGTAGATACTCACATTACTCAGATAGGATATGAGTTGTTGAATCACTCATGTGATGTGCTAATTCCAAAATTTTGCGTTGATGTAAAAAACGTTGCTTCAATAGTGTGTTATTTGGCTTGCCAAAAACTGACAATGCCATATTTGACTTTGAAAGTAGCTAGTGTCATTTTATAACATTCATGAAATACAACTTGCATATATCATTTTATTAAGTAAATGTCAAACGGATGTGAGGTACATGTTATTTCATCAAAAACAAAATAATTGTTATATTAAAAAAAATGACATGTTAACATTGGAATAGAATTATCAAAATTTGATATTTTTTGTACGGTAACATATCAAATTATAGAATTAAAATAAATAAAATGATATTTAGCATTGAAGATGCTCTTCTTGTTACTAAGTCTTGTCTCTTTTTTTTTTTGAGTGAGGGTCTTATTTCTTTTAAAACAGATATAATATTTTTGGTGGTCCCTCCCATTTTTATTTGTTATAATGTGACAAGAATTATTAAAATTTGACATTTTTTATATTATTATATACTTAAATTATAAAATTAAAATAAATAAAATAACATTTAAAATTGAAAATAATCTCACGTTACTAAATCTCGTTTATTTTTTTTTTGGTAAGATGTCTCGTCTCTTTTAAGACAAATATAGTATTTCTCGGGGTCTCCCCCTACACTATTTGTGATAATGTGACTAGGATGTTACATTGGCACACCAAAAGCGACACACATAATTATTTCTCAATTTTTGTACATGTACTTTTGAACAAACTCACAGTCCAAAAAAATTTATGGTTTATAATCCTCCAAGAGAGTCGTCAATTTAATTTATGATGTGGACATCGCCGTGTCATTAAAAATCTTACATAAACGTCTGATAGAAACATCCACCATACAAGGGCCTGTTTGAGAATATATATATATATATATATTATATATCATATGATCAGACGACATCCCACTTCATATTATGAAAATCAACACTGCATTGGTAAAAGCAGTTTATTTTATGCATTATTTTATTAAAAATAATACTATTTTACATTCGGATTTATGAAAGCTCAAATTTACAATAGACATGAACTAGTTCAATCTTAAAATGTATATACAACTGTGTCTGATTTATTTATGAATTTATAGTTTTCCAAACAGGGCCTGATGGATGAGAATTGAGAAGAATCGGTGAGAGAAGGGTTGAGATGACAAGGCCTGGCTTAGACCACGTAACGCAGTGGCTAACAACAGCCTGGATCCACAACATCCAATTTTAGAAATGAGGTACAAAAGCAGCCACAATTTCTCTCTTTCTCCACCTCCACTTGTACCGAATCAATATTAATAAGTGCACCCTCCACTCCGCACCGCATTTATAGTCAATATATATATATATATATATATATGATTCAACATTTTTTATTCAGTGTAAAGTACCAAAATCACCTCCACGTCTGGGTATTCAGGCATCTTGCTTAACAAAAAAGGGCAAAGTTAATAGGGTTCCTTAGGTAAACACAATTTGGTGAACCTAATTAATCACTTTCCAATTTTTTGGATGGGTGTTTCTAAATACAAATCGGTTTTTTTATTATTATTTATTTTAAATGTTGTTTTGGCGTTGTTAATCATTCGTTTAAATATTTTTAAGTCTAAACATCTATTTCAAAAAAGTGTTAGTAAACAACTTTTTTCAAACTCTTATTTTGAAAAGAGTTTTTTTTTATTTATATAACACATTTAACACTTTTTACAACTCATCCAAACAGTACAATATCATTTAAGTTCGTTTCAAATACATTAATTTAAATACTCACAATTTAACTCAAATCATACTTTTATTAAATTACATTTTTTTACTACTCATTCAAATGAGTATACAGTAAGTATGTTGAGGTCATTTATAGATTATGAAAAAGTGATATACACACACACATATATCTTAAAGATTGAAGAGTAATTACGCAATGTTCAAAAGGGTGTTAAAATTATTCAATGAAAACATCCCTCTATATTATTATCAGATGTAATGTAATTATTTCTTACAAATTCTAAAATTTTTATAAATTTTTTTAAAAATTATTTATCATAAATCTTAAAATTTTTAAAATTTTGTGAAATACCTACCTAACATATTGGATAATGTTGTTGGAATGACAATCTTGAATAATTTCTACACCAAATGATTATAGTGTCTTTGAAAATTATATATTATGTTATGGGATCCAAATTCTTTATATTTTAACGCATCATATTAAAAATATAAATTAAAAATACAGAATATTTCCAGGACTTTTAAATCCACATGAAGGAAAAATTAAAAGTTCAAATCTGACCATCCAACGAAGGTTACCATTTGATAATTTTAAATGTACTCCAAAATGATTTGGTGCATCAACATGAACCTTTCCCCCTCATTTCAAGGAGATTTCTAAAGAAAGGTGAAATAAATGGCACAAACCACCAAAAGACTACTAATATTTAACACTTCAACTGATAGATACAATATATATATATATATAATTTAGCATTTTTTTTTTTATCAAAATAAGTAATATTTTATTTTTATCAAACTAATTTATTCACTGTTCATGAAATAGTCTAATAATTCAATGAACTGTAAAGATAATAAATTGAAATTAGAATATCTGAATTTATTGCACGTAATTCAAAATTCAAACCAAACCCCCCAACCATCCTGCCTCATATATTTACTTATTTACTATATTAGGGAGTGATAATGGTTGCATTTATAAAAAAAAATATTAATAGAAGATGAGTGTTGGGGCTTATTTATAGAACTTTTTAATGGCATTATCGTAATTATTGAAGTATCACGGGTCATTATATCAAAATTGAGAAAAAAAAAATCACAAAAAGAAAAAGAAACAGATCAATAACCATCCTATTTATCCACATCACAACTTGAACTGAGATTAGATTCCATGGGAGCCTTTCATTGGTTGAAAGCAAACAAAAACTCCAACTTCTCCACCACTACCACCTAAAATACCATCAATTCAAATGAATGGGAAATGAAAAACTCCTCAACACTTCCAAGCCAAACAGAGCCCAACCCAGAAGCAAAAGAAGAAGGAAAAGAAGAAGAGCGAGCCAGGTGTGAATGGAACTTCAGTCTTTCCACTATTGTTTCTTCAAACTCCATGGGAGCCCCCGACACCCTCGGCGTTATCGAATTCGACCCGTCCGATAGCCTCTTAGCCACCGGTGGACTTGCAAGAAAGATTAGGATTTACAGTTTGAACTCACTGTTACCCCACGAGAGCAGTGGGGAAGGTGAAGATAGTGTTGCTTTGTTGGATCATGCAAATGCATGTGACTACTATATATGCACTCCGGCAAAGCTCAGTAGTCTCCGCTGGAAACCCGGGTCCAGTGGCCGGATTCTAGGGTCCGGAGACTATGACGGGGTGATTATGGAGTATGATCTTGAACGGAGAGTGCCGGTATTTGAACGTGACGAGCACGGCGGGCGCCGGGTTTGGACAATGGGTTACTCGCATTGGGATCCGGTTCTGGGAGCATCCGGGTCGGACGATGGCACCATGCAAATGTGGGACCCGCGTTGCGACGGTGGGAAGTGTTTGGCTATGGTTCAGCCCAGTGTGGCACGCAGTTCTGTGTGTTGTGTCGAGTTCAATCCATTTGGTGGTGCATTGATAGCCGTCGGATGCGCAGACCGGAGGGCCTATGGTTATGATGTGAGGAGGATGGTGGCCCCGGTGTTGGTGTTTGATGGGCATCAGAAAACGGTAACCTACGTTAGATTTCTGGATCACCATACGCTGGTAAGTTCAGGAACTGATGGGTGTTTGAAGATGTGGCATACAGAGGATCAGAGCCTGGTTCGCACGTACAAGGGGCACGTGAGCGCGCGGAGGTTCGTTGGCTTATCTGTATGGAGGAATGGTGGCTTGCTTGGTTGCGGGTCTGAGACTAACCAAGTTTTTGTGTATGATAGGAGGTGGGGTGAACCCATTTGGGTGCATGGGTTTGAACAGGCGGCTCAAGCCGGGTGCGACCAGGGGTTCGTCAGTAGCGTTTGCTGGAGGCAAGTGGGAGAAGATCAGTGCACACTGGTGGCAGGAGGGTCAGATGGGGTGTTGCAAGCTTTTGCGGGCAAAAGGAGATCATTCTCATAAGATAATTAACGTCTTTTTTTTTTTATTGGTTGCCAAAATAGGTACGTAGATAGGTTATTCTATGTATCTATCAGTTTAATTTCACCAAGCGGCTATGGAGTTTTGAATTCAAGCATTGAGCAAGGAAATTCAAATATTTACCCATTGAGCACGGAAATCCGAGTGCTTACCCGTTGAACCAACCACTTGGTGGTGATAATTTCCATTTATTTTCCTACAAAATAGATGATACAAGAAATATTACTTAACATAGAGAAAGAGAAATGTAGAGAAAATGTAAGAAAAATAGGGCTAATTTGTTTAGTTCACATTGATTTTGCTAACAAATATTCCACGAAGGCAATTAATTACTTCTGAATTTCACAACACTTTTATTGCGCTTCCAGCTAAGTGGTAGCTTTTCATTAATTTGGCTCCTCAACCCATCTATGATTTCATGAAAAAAAAGGCCATTTCCTGCCTGGCCCACAGATAGAAATTAAAACTCCTTTCTCACCACAGGAGGTCATTCACAAGAAATGGTGGAGAAGAAAACTTTATTGCGCCAAATGCAATTTCCCAAGAAGGTGAAAAACTCAACAATCTCTCACAAGCAAGACCCTCAAGAAGTTATTCGGTGGGAAGATCACTCTACATGACGTAATGTAACTGTTTCTCATAATTTACATAACTTTTTCAATTATATCGAATAATGACGTGTGTGACTGTCTATTAGATAATTTCTCGTTTTCGGCTTTTGGATAGTGGATTTATGGTTATTAAAGAGACAGCTAATGATTAAGTAAATAGTAGCAAAGAAAGAAATAAGTGATTCAAGTTGAATGAGTGTATAGACGGAGAGTTATGCAACGTCTCAGCCAATTCAGAGAGCAACTTGACCTCAAAACAAATTAAATCACCAAGAAAGTAGTTGCCCAAAAATTGACTTACGAACTATACCAAAGGCATGGAGCACTGTTTATCGCAGAGTGTGCACTTGGCCATGATCCATACACGTAAGCAGAAAATAGACTTATAATTCGGCCAGAATTTGATATTTCGCTACAAAAAAATGCTACCATTTGCGACGCCTTTAGGCATCGCTAATAATTTTGACTTTGCGACTCGACAAAAGTGCCACTAATACTATGATTGTATAAAAAAAAAATTGCAGCGCATAAACTAAATATTGCAAATAACACATTATCTGTGACGAAACAGGCGTCATTAATGCTTAAAATATATCCTAAATGCCAAAAATAAGAACAATATTGCTAATTATTTATTATTAGCGACACAAGGATGGAGTTGCTAAATATTCCCGTAATTGCGATGCCATAAATTTTCCAAATAGGGTTCTTATTTGCAATGCGAGTACTGGTTTTTGATAAGGATTCACTTGCCATAGTATAATTTTATTTGCGATGCCGTTAATGATAGGAATTACTAGATGAGTAGTTTTATACAAATTTAAAATTCTTACAAATTAACCTTTGAATTAGTTCCGCTAATAAAGATGTTAATGAGATCAATAAATGATTATGTTTTCAAAAGTTCTTTAAAAGTTTTTTTTTTTGTCTTATCTAATATAAAGTCGTGGTTGATAATTTGTGAAATATTTTTGTAAGAATTTTAAGTTCGTCTAACAATTTCTTTTTTTCTTACTTTACTTAATTTATTTTGAATTATTTAATTATAATTAATGAATAAAGATCATGACAGAGGGCCTAGAATTGTCGTCAGGCCTGGACTTTTAAGTGCTCGGTTAATGTTATGGGTGCCCAGCGCTGTATGTCTTGGTCCTCCTTTGATATGGAATGTACTTTTAGTTTCAATATCTATATTAGCAAGACTTTTGTATAGTTGTTACGTAATTATTAATTATTAAAGTTTCTTAGTAACTGTTTGTTAGTAGCGT
Source organism: Nyssa sinensis (assembly GCA_008638375.1). Classification (NCBI taxonomy): domain Eukaryota; kingdom Viridiplantae; phylum Streptophyta; class Magnoliopsida; order Cornales; family Nyssaceae; genus Nyssa; species Nyssa sinensis. The sequence continues at coordinate 3,838,631 of CM018041.1, read as the reverse complement.
GTTGAGACGTGTTTAGACATGTGTGTTCAATTATATTGTATATTACAAGGGTAACAAGACATAATTTGTATAATCCGTTTATTAAATGAATTGTATTAACACGAGTAACATAACACAACCCATTTAACTCATTTAATAATAAATTATGTTAAAGTCGAAAGGATTAAAATGTGTAACCCATTTTGACACACTTAATACATATAAATATGCAATAGTGCGAGGGAGTGCTTGCTTTTATAAGCACCACATTCTCTTATGTTTTAATTTCTACTCAATTTGGGACAAATGAAATGCACTTGTTGAGTTGTTCTTCTTCTTTCACTCCTGTGTTCCTTTTTACATTTTTTATTGAACTAAAATGATTATTTATTATTAAAGTAGATTATTTATTTTCTAAACTACTATACTTGTAATTTTTTTATACTAATACTTATATTATGAAATAATCTAATTGTAAAAATATCAATTTTTACATGTATTAATACTTATAATATATTATATCTTCACTTATACGTGTTAAGACATGCTAATCGTGTCAACCCATTTACAATCCAACTCGTTTTATTTAATAATTGTGTCATGTCATAAATTGACATCCTAATGATAGTAATCGTTAGGATTTTTTTATGTTTGATATGTGATATGTGAGTTCTTTGATATTTAAAATATTGAAAATTTGTAATACATGTGATGTATGAGACAAAACACGATATGATTATATGGCAATTACATTATATCTTTTGGGAATGAATACATTGTTCCTTCTGTCAACGTCCCCAAACCGTTCAGTCATCATTGTGCCCATCGTCTATCTCACTGAGTCACCCCGTCGGAGCGCTGCTCTCATATTGCAAGCCCCCAACCTGGTTCGTTTCAGCAGTCGTTCGTCTCACATGTGGCCTCGGCAATCTCATCATAGTCTGTTCCATCGTCTCTCAATCGTAGCTCTGGTTTCGCCTCAACAAGCCGTGGTTCCGTCTCAGTCATAGGCCATAGCTGCAACCTTCTCTTCCTGCCGTTGCTACTGCTTCAGATCTCCAAGTCGACTGCTCCTCCGAGCCGCCAATTGCTTCTACATCTTTTTCTCTCTTCCTTTTACGCCGCTTTTCGTTCTCTGTTCCTCCGCCGCCCAAACCCCATTCACTTCATTGTTGCACTACCGGAATATCTGTCAGCCTTGTACCTCCGCCACATTTGTCAATCATCAATGCACTGTCTCTGTTCATTAACATTCGATCAACCATCTGGTTCAGTCCTGACCATGTCGCTGCTCCTCACCATCACTGCTCCTCGACTATGCACACCATCATTTGTGCTTCCATGCACCGCCTTCAGTTCTAGCTCCGCACGACAACCCAGTCAACCAGTTCATGTTCAGATTTTGTTTGCAAACTCAAGTTAGGTCTACCTCCCACCTTGAGTTTGAGAGAGGATGTTAGAAGTATATTAGGGTTACCTATATATGTCCCAGCATCGCCCTGTGGTCAATGGGGTGTGTTGAAATGTCCCACATCACCTATTTGTCTCCCCTCTGTGCAGTTCATAAGGCTTTAGTTACCCTCTCCTTAAAACTTAGGTTTTAAGGAGTTGAATGAGTTAGGTCTGTCAAGTGATATCAGAGTCAGATTGGGCTAGTCTTTCGGCGTGTCGAGTGTCCGGCTGCTTGTGGTCAAGGGGGTGTGTTGAAATGTTCCACATCGCCCATTTGTCGCCCCTCTGTGTAGTTTATAAGGTTTTAGTTCTCCTCTCCTTAACACCTGAGTTTTAAGGAGTTGAATAGATTGGGCCTGTCAAGAAGACCAACCTAAGTTTTAAGGAGTTGAATGGACTGAGCCTGTCAAGAAGACCAAACAGGATATGATTATACTGGCAATTACATTATATCTTTTGGGAAGGAATACATTATATCCTTTGGGGTTAAGCCCTTAGAGACCTCTTTGAGCAATGTCAAGCTTATCCTTCCTCTTTTTCTAATTTCATCCCTCTAAATTAGACCCACAATCATCTCTCTTAAGCTAACCAACCATCATTTTTCTCTAATCCCTCTTTCAAACAAGTTTATTTTCTTTATCTACTTTCTTTCTCTAAAATCACTTATAAACTATTCTCAATAATTTCTCTATTTAAAACGAATCCAATTTTTTTTCTCTAATTTATCTCTCTAACATTACTCATAAACATCTCTTGTAAATTTTTTTCTAAAACTAAACCTGTTTTCCTTCTTTATTTTCTCTTTCTGAACCCAACCATATTTTTTCTCCATAAACCACTCGTAATCACTTCTTTATAATTTCTCCCTCTAAAATCGATTTCACCATGATCATGATCCTTAAAAGTTGTCAAATAAAAGCAGCCTGGCTGGTAACTAACAAGGTTAGTGAGTCTGACGGTTGAAATTTGACCAGCCCATAGACACTAAGATTAAAAGAAATTAATTAGAAGGAACAGCTGTGGAATTCAACATTCTTGTTCAAACGTAAAAATTTCCAGATTGATGGATGCTTAAGTGCCATTAATTTTGTCGAACACTTATAGGGTGAATTTTGGTTGCCCTCAACCAATGATACGTTGTTAGTCAATTAATAATGGGGCTTGCCTTGAGATGGATCAGTGGACACTTGATGGAAGTTGAGGCTTTCAAATTTAATTTGAGATTTTTTTTTTTGGGTGATATAATTTGGGAATATGAGCACTTGAATTTGGTTGAACATGGACTAAGGACTCGTTTGGGGGTTCAGATTCTAAATAATTGATTTTGAAGAATTGATTATGGGGAATGAATTCTGAATAATTGATTAGGGTATAATCAATTTATTTTTTGGGTGTCTAGTAAAGGTGGTTTTGCATAAAAGTGATTTTGTAGTATGATTTTTCCCCTTTGTCGTTTATATTGAGTAATGTGTAAGTAATGGGCCCATGGATGATGCTTGTGGGAGAAGTACGTTTTCTAGCATTTCCAAAACCCTATTTTTGCAAACGGAATTTGGTGGGTCCCACAAGCTAAAATCACGTTTTGAGGAAAATGCCAAACTCCCACAACAACCTATTAATTAATTAGCATGGATTTGCCTTGAGGCATGGTGGATATTTGATGGAGGCACGGGTCCTATAATTTAATTTGGGAACAAGAGCACTTGAATTTGGTTTAACAGAATGTACTAATTTTGTTTCCTCTCAAAAAATGACCTATTACTTGAGTAAACATGAGATTTTCCATGAGATGCATGAGTTGACAGAGCTAGAGGTCGAGGGTTCAAAATTTGAGAGTTTGTAAATGAAAATGAAATTCCAAAATCATTGAGTTATCATCAATAATAAAAGAAGCCCAATCATACCTCATCCAGTTTTCATCTCAGCAATAATAAAAGAAGTATGATCATAACTCATCCAGTTTTCATATCAGCAATAAAATCTAATTCCAAAACCATGGAGTATCATCAATAATAAAAGAATGCGTGATCATAACTTTCATCCCATCAAAAGCCTTTCATATTAGGAAGCCATCTCCCATTTACTTCTCCCCTTTAATCTAACTGGTTTCTTTCTGGTAGGAGGTCTTGATCTCCAACATGAATAACATTGCTGCACCCTGTTCTCTTCCATATGCTCTTCTCTTCCATATTCTCTCTTACAAATAAAGCCTCTGGCCATTGACCCACTGAGGCATAGATATTAGACAAGAGCACATACACTCCTGATTCATTTGCTTTCAACTTACCCGCCCTCTCCATCGCACCCTCTGCTAGCTTGAGATCGCTTCTTACCCGGCAACCACCAAGCAAAGCTCCCCATATTGCAATGTCAGGCTCAAAAGGCATCTCCTTCACTACAACATGTGCTTCTTCCAAGCTGACCATTTCGGCTGAGTAAGTCTATCATACAGCCATAGTGTTCCAGGCTTTGGACTAATCCCAAACTGTCTCTCCATACTGTAAAAGATCCTGCGACCTTCTTCCACCAAACCTCCATGACTACAAGCAAACAGAGCACTAGTAAGCGTGAAGTCATTTGGCATTCAATCCTCTCTTCTCCATCAGATAGAAGATTTTGATCGCATCTTCTATTCTCCCGTGGATTGCTAGTGATTTGATCATAACATTAAAACAAAACACATCTTTATTTCCAATTTTGATAAAAATTGTAAAAGCTTTATTAACATCACCGCATTTAGCATACATTTCTACAAGGGCAGTCCCAACTACAACTACCAACTTATGCCAATCTTTTATAAGATAGTGTACCCATTTCCCAAACTCCAGAGCACCCAAGTGCGAACAAGCAGACAGAGCAGAAGCGAAGGTGAACCCATCTAAATCGATGCCTTCCAACTGCATTTTAACAAAGAGATCCAATGCTTCTTTGAATTTCCCATTCTGGGTGTAACTCGAAATCATAGCATTCCAAGAAACTACATTCTTCTCAGGCATTTTCTCAAAAAAGTTTCTCGCCTTTTCAAGGTCTCCAGAACGAGCATGTGCTCCAATCATTGAAGTCCAAGATATGACGTTCTTTTCCGGCATCTGTTCGAACAAATTTCTTGCATTTGCTACATCGCCAACTTTGGCATATGCAGCAATCATCGAATTCCAAGACACAACATCTCTATCAGACATATCATCAAACAATCGTCTTGCACACTCGACATTGCCAATACCCACATACTCAGATATCATTCGGTTCCACAATTCTATCGGCTTAATACACATACCATCAAAAACCTTCCGACTATCATTTATTTTTTCATTTTTCAAGACAATTGCCTCGAAAGAATAACCTATCGTTATATACAAATTAAAAAGCGAATTGGCAACTGAAAAAACACGCTCAAATCCAGTTTTTACAATCTGACAGTGCACTTTCTTTCCTATTCTATTCCATCCCAACGCAGAGCATGAGTTTAGAACATATGGGTATGTAAAGTTATTGGGTTTGAGTCCTCTTTGAGGCATTTCATCGTACATTGATATGCACTTATCAAATGGACCATTGTAAGCATAGCCTCTAATCATTGCATTCCAAAGTGTGATCTCCGTATGGGACAGGCCACCCATTTGAGAGAAGATGAGATTTGAATAATGCATCCCACCAAATTCGGTGCTCCGCCGCAGGAACTTAGACAGAATATGAATGTTTCGGTGGAGGGAGGTTGTGACAATGAAGGCATGAATTTGTTGGAGCTGTTTGAAGGTGCATTGTTGCAAAAGGTTGGAGACTCTCAGCTCTAGGGAACAAGTCATACATAAAAGCAGCGCGGGAATCAACAAACAAACTAAACAACTAACTGTTTCAAAACACCGCCTCTTCGATTTTTGATCAGCAAGATGTATTCATTAAATTTATCAAACACTGCCTCGTTTGGTTTTGGGATTACGGCGGGGATAGACTATTATCCAGCGTTTGGAATTAGAAAAAGAGCATGGATAAATTTGTCCTGGGATAGAATAGTGCCTCATATTCTGGATTATCAAGTCCCCAGCGAGGGCGTGGTATTACTTATCCGGTACTATTCACTGTTTGGAACAAAGGGTGAAATGACGGAAATGCCATAACTATATAAACCAAAGTTTGCCTTAAATCCATCATTTGCTCTTTTTACCCTAGCATCATCAAGGAGCGGCGATGGACTGCATCTCTTTGTAGCAACAGTTGGAGGTGAGTTATAAGGAATTTCATTTACAAATTTTGATGGAAGATTGTGTCTTTTTGAGTTTTTACTATTTAATCTAATCCTCTATTCCTTTTACTATTTAATCTCAGTATTATTCAACTTGACTTATTTTGTTTGGTGTCCAAACGAGGCCTATTAAATTAGAGGAAGATAGTTACAACTCGGATGTACCGGATCAGACTCGAGATTTTTCATGCTCAGCTTGAGTTTTTGAAATTATTTGTCCAAGTCCGTTTCGAACACAAATAACCTATCCTACCTAACTTGCAACAAAAGTCGGATGTGGCAAATTGAGCTTGGGCTTGGCTGAATTAGCCTCGATTGTTTGACTATTTTATATTATTTTTCAAATTTGTATTTTTTTGAAGATGATACTATCCAAACATTCATTTTTCTTCAAAACTCAAAGTCAATTTTTAGGACAAAATGATGAACTAAAATTTTTATATGCTTAAAAATTATATATATGCTAATCGACGATTCAATTTTTTTATTCTAACGATCAACTATACATGAATAAAAGGTAATATATATGTGTGTGGATGGGGCTCGAGTTGGGCTTAGGTTGTTGAAAGTTCAGCCCAAACCTAGTCAAAGTTGAAGTTGGACTTAGGATTTTTTGTCTAAGTTTGTTCCACGTTACATATAATACTGCCCAAGTCCTAACAAACTCGAATTAAGCTTGGATTAGTCTGTCAAAATTGCAATCCTAAAAAAAAAGTCGTGTAAAAAATATTGAAAATTAGAATCGCACCTGATACTTTTTACTGCATAATGCTATTTATTCCAATTTTTTATATGAAATTATTAATTTCGAATGATAAGATATTGAATTATTAGTAAATTATTAACTAATGTGTCTTATACACTACTAATAATTTTTTGACACCTCATTTAAAATGCAAAATTTAGAGCATATTATTGTTATTATTATTTTATTGGTGGTAACAAACTTGTTATTACAAATTTAATATACTTCTTCAAGCAAAGTCACTTAAAAACCTTTTGTTCTGAAATTGCACAAATTGAGTGAGGGGGAAATTTCAGTTTTTTTTTTCTTTTTCTCATGGTGCTCAATTCAATTCAAAACCAAATTGAATAAGAGTCTTAGACATAAATCGACCTGCAAATTAATGATATTTTTCATAATCAATTGATTCAATTAATTATTATCCAAATTAATTATGAACAATTAATAATTAAATGTAGAAATTCGGAACAATTATTTATGCGAAAACCCAAAATGGAAATGGAAAAAACCAAAACCTTGACTCAAGTGTACCAAATAAAAAAAAAAAAAAAAACATGTAGGGAGGATGATTTTTTTATTATTATTAAAAAACTGTATTCAAACTGACGAATTGCAATATTAAAATAGTATATAAATTATAAATGAAATCATTTGTATTTAAGGATATTCTAAAGAGATCTCATGTTGAGTAATTATTCAATGAAATCGTCACATAATGTCATTATGTGACAGTCTCTCATAAAATAATTTCTTAAAAAGAGATGGGAAAAAAGATTAGAGAGTTAGTAATTACGCGTTTGTTCATATATTTATTTTGGAAAAAGTGAAATCCTATTTACTCTTTTTACTTTCATAATAAAATATTTCATTCATTTCCTTTCTTTTCTCTATCTTTCCTAAACAAAAAAAAAATACATTATCATTTTTTTAAAACTTTTTTTCTCATTAGTTAACCAAATATAAATGAGAAATTACACTATCTTTTCCTCTCATTCATAATTAATTAATATTTTCATCTTTTTCCCTTTTTCATCTCGGTGTATCTGGGTAAACTTTAAGTAAAACAATTACTTATCATTTTATTAATATAAAATGGTTTTCAAGTTCAATAAACTTAGGATGTGAGAAAAAATACAAAAGAAACCTTTTTTAATAAAAGATTGAGATTTTGAAATATGGAATGAATTATCTTAACTCATTGCCTATTTTTTTTTATTAAAAGTTTTAAATCATGTTAAACAGATTCATAAATGCAATTCATATCTGTTCGATTATTACATTAACTCATTCATATTCAGCTTGAAATTCGTTAATTTTATATCGTATTATCATGTTATATCAAAATTGACAATTACGGCAAATAAAGTTAATTGTTGAAGTTACTATGAAGTAAATATACAGAGGAACCTAACAAAAATGTGATTGGTGGAGATTCCAATAACACAGTCGTCTTCCATTTTTTTATCATGCCGACAGAAATTTTCTATCAATGTCAATGAACAATGATGATAGTTCAATACTCTGCTCGTGCTCCAGAAGACTTTTTTTGTGTGTTTGCAGCACAACCAAGGATTGGCTGAGAACATAGAATGTGTGTATATATATATATATGTGTGTGTGTGTGTGTGTATGGATAATATTGAAGGGTAATGCAACAATTTAGGACAACAAATCTTTGTTTATTGGTTGACCATGATGGTTGATTTCTAATAATAGCTATTGACATTCGAAGCTGGTGTGTGTAGGTGCTTTAAAATACTGGCTGAACTCTTAACTTAAAAATTAATTTCTCTAGTTCATTGATCATAGTTACCTCATAAAACTCATTAATAATTCAATTATGATATTCTAGGTGATTCATAGGAAGAGAATTGAGTAAATAAAATAAGAAAGAGTAATGTTTTATATATATATATATATATATAATGATTTTTTTTTTTTGGGTTCATTACACTTTTTTATTCTATAGTTTGGTATTGATTTCAAATAAGATATCCTATTATCAATTATAATAATCCGATCTCTAATTTATAATTCTATTTTTATTAAGAGCAATTACAAACGACCGTCTTAAATTATTAACAGTAACCGCTTAAGTGATTTCTCATTATTATATTTTTGTATCTTATCATTTCATATAAATTTTAGAACAGTATTCTATAATTTTATACGAGTTTTAAATAAAGTCTATATAATTTTAATTTAAATAATTAAACATTCATTTAGTTAATAATTTTGGACGATTGTTTGTAATTTGGTCTCAATTGAAATAAAATTATAAATTGAGTGATTAAATTATTTTAATTGATAACAAATGGTCTTATTTAAAATAGGGACCAAATTACGGGGTATTAAAATATAATTAATTAATTTTTAAAAATCTTTATAGTATAAATAACCTTTTTTTTTCTTTGTATATGAATAGTAGAACCTTTTATAGTAAATGTATACTAACTCTTATTGCTTCAGATATAATTTTTTTAAAAACTGTGAAAATACATTTGAATATGATAATTTAAATTAATAAAAAATTTAAAAAAAATTAAAATTAATTACAAACTAAATGCGAATTCCATATTTTGAAATTAAAAATTTGTATTTAAAAACCTAAACAAACATAGCCTTAAAATCTACTTAAATTATTCTAATGTGCTGATTTGATCTGGTGCATTTATTTTTTCTATGAATATCATGTTACTAGATTAATGCAGTGAACACCTTTTTTCTATTCATGAAATGAAGATAATCCTAATTCACTGTTTTCATTGTATACTGCCTGTTGCTTTGTAATTTTTAATTTCTTTTACCTTTTTTATTTCCATTCTTAACATTTATGTTAGAGGAGGGACTAAACTTCTATTCAAACGGTGTAAATACATATTTTTTTTAATGTAATTGACGTAAGTTTAATTTTTATTCTTTTATATTTTATTAAAAAAAAACATTTATGTTAAAGGTACTGCATCATCCCTGTCAAATGAACTGCCATTGCCAAAATTTGGCATGGCACCAAAAATGACAGCACCAATGACATATGACATTCTCAATGCTAGAATCAAGGATTGCACAATACTATCAGACTATTATGTTTGTTTGTCGGTTTAAAGAAAAGATTTGATAAATTAATTTTTATGATCTTGTGAAATTAGTGTTTAGTAAAAAAAAAAAAATTACTAATAATATCAGGAATAAATAATAATCATATCATAAATAAAATAATGAGTGAAGAGTAGCGGGATTCCAACAACTATATTTTGACAATTGACCTGACGGCTATATTTTGTTAATTAATCCATTTTACCCTCAAAATAAATTTGTCACTCTTCACCTACTTTCCTTTTTTGTACTCAAATTGATCTTGTGAAATCAATTTTCTTTACACTATACTTTTTTTATTTTAAAAAATGAAAGAAACTAAACAATCACTATTGCTCATGTTAGTTGAAAAGACAAATAATTATCTAAAAAATAACATTTTAGCATTGAAACATAAGTACTAAAATATTGAAAATGTTTTTAAGACATTTCTCGTGGTTAATCAAACTTAAATTTAAGAAAAAAATTATAAAAAACATTCTCTAACCCTTGACTCAAATCTATACCAAATATGTTTTTATTCCAACTAAAACTAAAACTCAAATTTATATTGTATTATTCATGAATTTAAATTATAATTATAACTTAATTTGAGTCAGATCATTAAAAAAACATAAAATTCAAAACTAACTTTTAATTAAATATATTTAAAAATGACACGAGTGCTACAATATTTGGATTGATGTATCTTTGGAGTTGGGCAGGCCTGGCTCAATATAATTGGGGGCCTAAAGCGAGAAAGTAACAACTCTTAATGAAGCTTTTTTTATATTAATCTAAATTTTTACTTTGTTTCTTTTATATATATATATATTATATTTTAATTTTTGTAATATAAAATTTATTTATTTTCCAACAAGAGAGATTTATGTATTGAATAAAACTCTACTAATAAATATTTTACATAATTTTTTTTTTATCTTAATAAACAACAATAAAAAAAAATTGATTATAATACGAGTAAGATTCTAGAATTAAATTATTTTCATGGAGTTTTTATGGGGTCTTTTTTATAGAGTTAGATTTTTATTTACCTTAAACTTCTAGTTTCATTATATTATAAATATATAAAATTTAGGACCTTTTTATAGAGTTAGACTTTTATTAATCTTAGACTTTTAATTTCATTATACTATAGATACCAAAAATTTGGGGTCTTCTCTTTAGGTGAAGCGATTTTGAGGCCTTTTTATACCGTTAGAGTTTTATTAATCGTAGATTTCTAATTTTATTATACTATAAATACCTTAAAATTTGAGGCTTCTTTTTAGGTGGGGCCTAAAGCGATTGCTTTGTTAGCCTTATCCTTGAGCCGGCCCTGGAGTTGGGTGAGGACTACCCTAATTAATTTATAATTCTAAATTATGTGTATGTTCCCACTAGAAAACAGGCAGGCACTTTTTCATCAACCACATATATAGTTTCTTGTTAAAAATTGAATCATATATGCATTAAATAATAACTAAAAGAAGTGTTAAAATATAATACATTCCCTTTCGTTTTCTCGCTTACCAAACAATATATTATTATTTGATTTTTTTTATGTGGTCTTTTTTTCTTTTTCTTGTTTTCTTGGTTTTTCCTTCTATAAATATATATATATATATATATAATTAAGCATTGACTCGATGATTGGTCAACCTTAAGGTTGCGTGCCTTCTTTTGGTTCGTACATCCAACAAGGCTACAAATATTAATATCTAAACCCAAAACACCTAATTGCCTACATTTTATTATGAATATAATTGTAAAACAAAGGTATTAATATAAACTTTTGAGATGCTTAACGTGCATGAGTGGTTTAGTGATTTTGGGTCAAAATTAAAGACAAATCATAAATTTGGAAGTCTTAAATTCAATTTTTACTAGCCTCAAAACACTCTAAAACTTAATAGAGTTGAAAAAGATTTGTGTTTAGGGTTGATTGTTGGTTTAAATCCGGGGCAGAGAGGTTTAAGTGTATTCTTGTTTTTTTATTAATGTAATTTTTTTTGATGCAATGATATAAATGAGAGAATTGAACCAACAACAAATGAGTAGAGAATGGGTACTTGTATCACTCAAACAAAACCTCGGTCTTTCTTGTTATTTTATTATTAGACTCTAACAAGGTTATAAAATGAGTCGATTTATTTGAGCTCGGCTTTGTTAGAGACTCGTAAGATAAGCAAGTTAAACTCGAATAAATTTTGAGGCTCGTTAATTTATTGAACTTGACTCGTTAAGTTAAAAGTAGTATAATACTGTATAAAAAAAATCAAACTATTCGAACTCGGTTCATAATCAGTTCGAAAAATTAATAAGTCAGATTTGAATATAATTTAAAGATAATTTATTTTAACGAGTCAAACTTGAACAACTTTCGACTCGACTCATTTACAACCATAAAATCTTAAAAAAAGACACGGTTGCATGAATAAATGTCTAGCTATCCCATGCTTATGCTATTTTATTTTTTTTGTACACTTGTTTTTCTTTTACTAGTCTTTCAGTCATTAAAATTTGCAATCCTTTTTAAGGGTATGGCGAGGCCTAAATTGCATCACTTATCATCACCATGAATTACTCCATGCTCATGCTAATTTTTATTCAACTCTCTCTCTCTCTCTCTCTCTCTCTCTCTCTCTCTCACACACACACACACACACACACACACACTTTCTCTGTCTAAAAATGAGATTATTTTACAGTAAGGCGTGTCTGCTGTGTCACTCTTGTATCTCTGAGTTATTTTGTGATGGTGATCACTTGACTTGTTCAAAAAACCAAGAAGACTTAATTTTTTTTAGCAATATTTCTTAGGCAAATAACTTGGACTCTGGATTGATTGCAACACATTGCACCGTCCAACGGAGCAGATTGCTTGTTGCCTAATATTTTAGTAATTAAAACCATATATAGCTGTCACTCTTAATCCAATAATCCCAAGTCGTTTCCTTATTATAATTAATTAATTAATTAGAATAATTGATGAATCATATGGAAATTACAATAATTATTGTGATAAAAATGTTTCTAAAACCACATCCAATACGTGATACATGTACCCTGGAGAGGAGGCAGATCAAAGGTCTTCATTGGCAAGTTATCAAATTAAAAATGCCACTGAAATTTTTTATATATCAAATGATCATAAAGAAGTCTAGTTCTTTTTTTCTTCTTCTTCTTCTTCTTCTTCTTTTTTTTAATAGTGACGACAGGAAGCTGACTGTCTTAGAAAATCATATCTTTGATTAATTAATTAATTAAAATACTTTTGATTGTGAGTTCAGTCAGCTTGCCTAATAAAGATTAATCCTGTCTGGTTTTACGTCTATTTTCTTTTCTTCTTTTCCAAAGCTTATTTGTCATTCTTTTAGCCTTTGAAGTTTGATGTGAGTCCAAACCAGGAAAACAAAAGTTTGGTATTACTAAAAATTAATTTTTTTTTAGGATTTAGTGAAGGCAGTTCTTGTATACAACATTATTTTTTATAATTTTTTTTTGTACAGCGTAAAGTTTTTTGATGGGTTTTTTTTTAAAGACCTTTTGTTTGAGTTGTAATCTCAACTAAATTATTGAATTTAATTATTTATTAATTAATATTATATTTTTAAAAATTTTAAACTTAAACATTAAAAATACAGTTTGCTCCTCAAAAGACAAATTTCTAACCACGTCCTTCCCAACTCAAAGTGCAGACAATTAACTTGTTCCATTATATATAAAATACCAATGCATGGCTGTGTATTCAAATTCAACAGTGAAAAAATGAACTCATTTTGGTACGATATATCCTTTCCAAAATCCGACTTCACTGCATCTCTAATTGTATTTCTAATATGATCAGGACAGGCTCAATATAATTGGGAGCCTAAAGCGAGAAAGTATCAACTCTTAATGAGACTTTTTTATACTTAATATAAATTTTTACTTTGTTTCTTTTATATATATATATATATATATTTTATTTTATTTTTTGTAATATAAAATTTATTTGTTTTCCAATAAGAGAGATTTATATATTGAATAAAATTCTACTAATAAATATTTTACATAATTTTTTTTTTTTATCTTAATAGACAACAATAAAAAAAAAATTGATTATAATACGAATAAAATTCTAGAATTAAATTATTTTCATAGAGTCTTTATGGGACCTTTTTTATAGAGTTAGATTTTTATTTACCTTAAACTTCTAGTTTCATTATACTATAAATGTATAAAATTTGGGACCTTTTTGTAGAGTTATAGTTTTATTAATCTTAGACTTTTAATTTCATTATACTATAGATACCAAAAACTTTGGAGTCTTCTCTTTAGGTGAGGCCTAAAGCGATTTTGGGGCATTTTAATACCGTTAGAGTTTTATTAATCTTAGACTTCTAATTTCATTATACTATAAATACTTAAAATTTGGGACCTTCTTTTTAGGTGGAGCGTAAAGCGATTGCTTTGTTGGCTTTATGCTTAAGTCGGCCCTGAATGTGATATGTCAAAATATGATAGTTTTGAATTTTACGAAATGTGATTTTCAAAGTCATTATATCTTAACACATCACATTATAAATATAATTAGAGATATAAATTGAGAATACCTAATATTACTAATTTTAAAAACTATAGTATCTATACACATTTATATATTAAGAAATGCTTCATAAAAAAGTCAGAACCTTAGAAAACTTCAAACACTTAAAAACCTCTCTGGAGAGAAAAAACCACTGAGACTCTCGGAATGAAAACCAGAAATTGGGTTTGGTACAAGTAATTCTCTCGTTTTAAAAAAAATATTTTTCAGAAAAATAATATTCTTCCCATTGTGGTAGGCGGTCATAGATATATTTTAAGTATTAATTTTGTTGCACTGAGGCCAAGTAGCTAGGTCTTCTTTTTTGTTATATCTTCCAATAATTTGATGTAGAACTAGTAATCTTTGATTTAATAGATCAAAGGGAGCATCTCAAGACTCGTTCTAAGTCAAACTACGGTAAAAAATTTGACCCCTTTTTTTGAAATGTCTTGGGTTTCTTAATTTTATTTAGATTAGTATAAACAGTTTCTTGTTTTACAAATAAAAGGAATTAGTAATTTGTTATTTAGATTAGTAAGTCTTTTAACGTTATAAATATGATGTATTCAGTCATTATTATATAACTTATTAATACTATTTTAAGTTCAAATTTGGAGAATTCTTCTCTTATTAGGTGAGTAATTCTCTTATTACTTGGTTACCAAGAAATTTAACGTGTTAATTTATTTTCATATTTTCGTGTCGTATTATTTATAAAAAGTTTTCAGAACTAAACTACAATTATGTTTGGAAACACATCGTCCTAATATGACATGAGGTGATTGATGGATGATGCAGTGATAACAATACAGATTTTATATTTAAAATTAAAGTATTAATATAATATTATTTATGTTACATATCAAAAACTGACATAGTAGCGTAAATTCACCCATACACAAATAATAACATCTAATATGTATTTTATATTTAAAATTAAATTTCAACGTGATATTATTTATGTCAAATATCAAAAACTGACACACGACGTAAATTCACCCCATCAACAAATAATAACAATGATTTTAACGGCTATGCAGGAATGATGATATTTTAAGAAATAACTTTGCGGCTTGTAGGTAAAAATATATTTTATGTATGAGGAATCTAGAATTTTAAGAAATAAAAGGGCACGAGAGCAATATAATATGAGAAAGTAAATATTTTAGGAAGTCATTATTTGACGACATTGTAATTGTAGTTAATTGGCAGCTTCAAAGTCCAATGAGGCAAGTGGATATAGTTAAAGATGAAAAGAAACAGAAATTGTAAATTTTTTGTGATGCAAAAGTCAGCTCATTTGTGTAAGCAAATTATTCAACAGTGAATGGGAACTGAACGAAACATGTGCTAGTCATTTGACATATATAGTTTATTTCTAGTTTTGTACATTCAGAACTACATTGGAACAGCACTGATACATTTTGTATCTCCAATATGAGCATCTGTTATGATCTTAAATAATTGAAAGAATTGATTTCACGCGTCTCATCAGGTTTATAATATTTGGTACTAGAGTAAATATCATGTTATGAATTTGAGTTATAAAAAGAGCGCTTTAGAAGTCAGATTAAAATGCTTTGATGTTATGTGTATATATATATATATATATATAGTATCAAGTTATTGAATACTGATAGTTGTATAGAGTCATCAAAAGAGAAAGAGTTATCAACGGGTCAGTATCAATAGGGTTATAAAATGAGTAGAACTATTCGAATTTAGCTCGTGATCAACTCGGTTATAAGCTCATTCGAGATTGGCTGGCAAGATAAACAAACTAAGCTTGAATATATTTTAAGGTTCGTTAATTTATTGAGTTCGGCTCGAGTTCGACTCATTAAATCAAAAGTAATTAATACTATATAAAAATTCAAATTACTTGAATTCAACTCGCGATCGGTTCGATTAAAAACTCGTTTAAGATTAACTCAAAAAATTAACAAGTCGAACTTGAACACAATTTGAAACTCGTTTATTTTAACAAATTGAGTTTAAACAATCTACTATACGGCTCAGTTCAACTCGACTCATTTATACCCTAAGTGTCTATGAAGTGGGCTATCGTGGATGTTGATTCGGAAGTGTGATGATCTGTTATGATCTTAACTAGTAAAATAATCATTTTAGCCTCACTGTTCAAAATTTTACGTCTCTATAGTAAAATCCAAACTAGAAATCTGGCATTAATAAAAATCTAACTAAGAAATGATGGTTTTTGTGTACACAATATAATCTAAAATAAAAGTGTAAGAATAATAAAATTCCATTTTTTTTGGGTAAGCAATGAAAGTCTAATTTCACACAAAAAAGGCTCATAAGTTTTCCAAAAAAAGATTCAATTGTATTGCTATATGATTACATAAAAAAACGTGAATAGTTATTTCATATTACCTAATTTATGTTTTTGTAATTTTCATTACTAAAACACTTTTAATTACGTAATAAGGTTATGTTTAGTTCAATTTGTTCACCTCATTTAATGGAGGGTTTTGAGGAATTCATTAAATACTTAATTGATAATAAATTGTTTGTGATAAAATTTTAAATTGTACTTATTGGCCACAATTTTTTTATTAAGTACGGTTTATATTAAGTTGGTAAGTTTAAGTTTGTCAGTAAATTGGTCAAGTCTATTATGAATGCCCCCAATTTGATAGTTATTAAATATTTTTTAAAAATACAGTTAAATACTCATTTGTTTAATTCAAACAACACTTTTTTATAATTGTTTAATTCAAATAATACTTTTTCTACAACTCAACCGAAACAAACACTAACTCTATTATTAGATTTCCATTTAACATCCACCTCTCTTGAGTAGGATCACTATTAGAGTTTTAATGTTTTATTTATATTTAACTTAATTACTCAAAACTCTTATATTATAAATTGTTTTATTGTTATTTTAATCATATTTTTTTTTATTAAAAAGTTATTCTTCTTGTATTTCAAAAAATAAAAGAAAAGTTAAAAAAAAAAATCTAATTTAAATTTATCACTTCAAGCCTCAAACTGTCTTGTACCGGCCGTAAAAAAAAGTTATAATCATCTTTCCAATTTTGAAACAAAAGAAAATGCCATCGTGTTTCATTGTTGTCCTGGTGTGTGTGTGTGTGTGTGTATATATGAATTGCACACCCTAATGATGCTAAAAATAGAGTTCATTTCCCATTAGAACTATTTAATCTTAGCTTCAAATGACTCAGATGGCCAAGGTTTGGTGATAATCATCTCTTCTTTTACAGTACAACCTTTGACAAAATGGTGATAGAAAAGCAAAGAAAAATATTATTAAGGCCTATAAAAAGTAGGTATAACAACAAAAAAGTGATATTAAATTCTTTAAAGTCCACTAAATACCCTTCCTCTAGATCTTCAAATGTGAAATGTGTTGCCGTCTTTTACAAATCTGTGATTTCTTTAAATGATCTTCAAGCTATTGTACATGATTAATGGAGATTCAAGCAGTTTTACACATTTAACAAGAGGTTAGGGATGACTTTATTGTTTCAGAAAATAATAGAATTAAGTTTAGCTGAAAATTGTCAAACAAAGCCTTTCCAATTGTGGCACTTGTAACAAACAAAAACCTAAAAGAAAAAAACACTTTGTTTTTATTTTATTTTATTTTATATATCATAGATTAATTAAATGAAAACTTTAATTTAATTGCAAGTAGAAAATGGTAAACAATTATTCATTATTTAAAGGGGAAGACGCGTTGTTATTCTTGACAGACGAATGGAATACTGGGTTGGTATGATGATATTAGTTTAATCACTTATCAATTAGAATTTTCTTAATATAATTAATCTTCATTGGCAACTCTACGCCAAAGATATTTTTGATTTTATTTTTATACTTGCACTGTTTTTTAACGTATAAAAAATTCAAATCTGTCAAAGGACTCAAAGAAGGTTGGTTTCAAAATATTTTATTCTGTTTCTTTCTTTAATTTTATGAGATATCAAACCAGAGTGGCGGATTCACAGATAATGATTATATGTTGTCCATTTCATCATCTCAATGATTTTTTTGATCACAATCTTTTTCTGGTGGAAAATTAACACAACACATTGGAATTTTTATTCCATTTTCTTGCATTTTCCTAATTGGATTCCTAAGTCCTAACATTCTATGGGAACCTGATTGGATATGTGGTTGAAAAATAACATTCAATTTTATATATATATATATATATATATATATATATCTTTGGTGGTTAGGATTCTATTTTTGGAATGGAAATGATTAACTCATGCAATAAAATGATTAAGACTAATTAAATTTGTAGGTAATGAGTATCATGAGGTTTTAGATTATTGAAAATAAATTAAGCTGAAGAAAAAAATAGTTTATTTCTTCCCAAGTCCCAATCAAACATCTTTATGAGATTTGGTGGTAATTGTTCCAAAATCTTTCCCTGTAGGATTCATAAACTGTGCAAATACAACCTAGCTATTTAGTTTTTCCTATACTTTTTTAGCTTGCCCTTCATTGCTAAACTACAACTTTTGATTCAAAACTTTCGTTGACGTATGGTTTCTCATAATATTCATCATATTATGAGTAACATTCCCTTTTTTTCCCCTCAAAATAAAAGTCAAATAGGAGAAATCATTGTATGGTCCATGATCATTGATTTGGTCAATGGTTTCAGCCAATCATGAACTATCATATATGCAAAAGTTAATTTTTATTTCCTCACAGTTCAAAAAATTATACATATTGTGGATAGAAATTAGTATGATCACATCAACGACTGAAACAAAACTGAATATTCATACAAAACAAGCAATTATAAGGATGATTATCGGATAGACCCCGACAATAACCACTCTAACAATCAAGTTAGAAAGTGGAGAAAAGATAATAATCCCTAGCAATTCAAGTAACAAATTTAGTTTAGGGTTAGGTTGTATCTTGTATGTTTTGATAAGATCCAATGCAAGAATTTCAGGACACTCCACTTATCCTCAAGATTGTAGTTTTCTTGTTAGACCCTTATAATAGTTCAACTCTATAGGGCTACCCTTGACTTGTTTGGCAAAAAGCTTGGGCGCCCAGCTCTAGAGTTAAAGAGATAGGTTCAGGTAGTGATGCCTGAACTAGTGTAGGATCTGTAGCCATTGTCTTGGCCCAGTTGATCTATTGAGTTACCAAACAGTCGGGTGAGTTCGGTAAATTGGGTCATTAATTCTATCATCAGAATTGAACACGACTTATGTTTTCACAGATCCTGATTTCAAGAGAAAAGTCATTTTTGCCATATCAGTACACACATAGCAGCTAATAATGACTGGAATCAATAGTCTCAAATCATACAATAATCTTTTGGCCAAATAGTGCCTAGATTTTCATTAACTGTAGTATTAACTGACAATCGCTCACTGCCAAAAGTCCTTGCACTCAGTCTAACAAAGCTAAATATGCTATATATCTTGCTAAATGGTTAGAACTGGTACTAGATACAGCCCACCCAGTATGAGCTTTGGAACAATTATATCAAATATGTATTGCCTTCATGAGGGTAGCATTTTGTAAGAGGTCACTTTAAAATTATATATACTTTATAATATATATATATATATATATATATAAAGGACATATCAATTTTGTCGATTTGTCACTGCTTGGTTGCATGAGGTAAAGCATGTGACATCAGACATTTTTCTTAGTCTCCTATATTTCTTGAACAAGAAGGTCACGATTTGACTGTGCCTTGGGATCCTATGAAACTGATGAATCTAGGAGTGCACGCGCGTTTATTCTTTTTTTCCTTGACAATGGTTAAGTGGTGATAAAAACTAAGTAGGTGAAGTCAGGAATTTACACTAAGGGAGTTAGAATCAAGCCAAAATGTAATACCTGAAGGTCAAAAGGCAATATCATAAATATATTTATTTTTAATATTAAAAATATTAAAAAAAATCTGTAATACAATCAATAGCACAAAGAGAGAAATACCTTCTCGCTGGAGGAACACTGAATTCAATTGTAATATTTTAATCTCTTTCAAACAAATTTGTATGATGGGCTAAGTATAAATGGACCAAACATTTTACATACATGATTTTTTTTAGAAATTTTGGGGAAAGCTATAGTTCCCCTAGTCCACTCCTAGTTCCGTTCCTGTAAACAATAGGTGGACTCATATTTCTAGTCAGTTATTGGGCCTTGTTGGCTAGTCTTGTTTTCTTTTTCTCTTCTTTTCTCACTGTCCCTCTCTCTATTTTTATTGATGCAATTTAAGTACTGCTTGTACTCCACTTTTATCAATAATACGCTTCTTTTTTGCCTGATATAAAAAAAAAAAACAATAGGTGGAATCATATAGCCAACTTATGCCTTTTAGTTTAATGTTTTACAGTTACTTTTGATACTTGTCCTTCCACGTAACTGAAAAGGATGTGAAAACGCGAGAAGTTTTCAACTTTACAATTTAGGCCATGCATTCAAAGGTTTGATTAGTAAAGTTGATTTATAGGGTTATTGAATATGAGTAAAAAATAAGATATAAATTTTCACTGTCTTATTGCTTACGTGTATATTTAAAAAATTCTAATGACCCACAACTTTTCTCTTACCTTAAAAGAGTTTTAAATGCTGAAATAATAAAAAAAAAAAAGTTGTGAATCATAGAATCTTCGTTAATATACATGTGACGAGAGTGAAAATTTGGAGGGACATGGTGAATAGAGGTGTGGAAAGAAACTGAATAATTGAATATATATATATATATATATATATATGTTTTTCTTTATGGTTTACAGGATTATCTATCAAGACAGGAACAGGGTGAATCCCAGTTTTTGTTTTTTGAAGTGGGGTCATAGTGTGTCATCATAATTTATAAGCCTGCTTAATGACACAACACACAAGCATCCAATTGGCATGGACTGCCTGTCACAGAGTGGTCCAAGGACTAGTAGAATTTCTCTGAAGGGGACACCTATTGCTATTTATGTTTGTTAGTTATCAGAAAGTCAATTTACATCGACAATGTTTCCAAATATGAGGGCAATACCGACATTTTAAATTTGAAACTTGTTATTAGTTCTCACAAAGACAAGTTCTCAATTTATTTAATTATACTTTGTTTATTCTCAGAAAGAGCATCCGAGCTAGCTACCACCAATCTTCCCTTTAAATTCCAAAGCCATCAAGGGTCTGCTGTCTACAACCTCACCATCATCATCATCTCTCTCTCTCTCTCTCTCTCTCTCTCTCTCTCTCTCTCATATAAAGTCATAACTGTGAAGTTCATATAAATATATATCATCAAGCTTCATTAATATTTGACACTATTCATTTATCCTTCCTGATTCTTGATAATTGCAAAAATGGGGTGCAAGCCAATGGAAAAGGCAAAGCTGAAGCACAAGAAGGGCTTATGGTCTCCAGATGAAGACCAAATGCTCAAGAATTATATCCTCCAGCACGGCCATGGCTGCTGGAGTTCTGTCCCAATCAAAACTGGTAAGTTAATCTCTTCCTTGCAGATTGTGCACCCATTTTGGTGCCATGTTGCCAAAATCTTATGAGTTCTATCCATCAGCTTCTATATATATATATATATATATATATATGCGCTTGTGTGTATATATATCTATCTATTCTATACATATACATACACGTATACGTGCGTGTGCAAACTCTTGTAAAGCATTGTGCTATGGGGTTGAGTATTTCCCTGTTCGCTAAAATGCACTGGAATTGAACCTGAAAATGATTATATCTTGATCAGCATTTCTTACAGGAAGGCATTTTAATTAGCATTTTAGGTGTTGAAGGCAGACTCTACCATTAGTTGGTCATACATAGGTAATATAGTAAATTAACATTAATGCTACTTGATCAGATAATTTCTGAATACTAGATTTTTTAATTACTTGAACTTCATTGTTCATTTTTTTACCTTTTGGCCATCTTTTAAACAATAGAATACCTTTTTACAGTTTTTTTACCTTAAGATAAATGGTCAAAAATACCCTCCCATTTTTCCAATTTTACCATATTTTTTCCAAATAGATGGTAAAAAATTATCCAAACACCATGCTTTTCAATATGACAACAAACTAGTTAAGTATCATCAGAAGGTAGATGGCCCGTGTGCCATGTGTCCTTTTAAAGATTTACTAATCTATATGACCCGTTAGTAAATAGAGTAAATATTCAATGATTTTGAATCATTGATCCCGACAAATAAGATAAAAATCACGTTGATAGAAAATACATTAATATACCTACCTGGCCTTCGTCAGGACTATTAAATTTGAATATTTTCTACAATAATGAGACAAGTTTGAATATTTTTTACCACAAGGAGTCAACAACACAGTAGAATTTGATGGTAAATCAGAGATGTTCAAGTGAAAGAGATTGATATTGACAATTCTACTGTACATTGACTAAAATACCCTTGTAATTGACTTTTCTAGTCTCCTTGTTATCACTTGCAGGGTTGCAAAGGAATGGAAAGAGCTGCAGACTCAGATGGATTAATTATCTGAGGCCAGGATTGAAGAGAGGAATGTTTTCTGTACAAGAAGAAGAGACAATCCTGACCCTTCATGGCATGTTAGGCAACAAGTAAGTTAACATAATGCCCTCTTTATAATCCATCCTAACTCATGCTACTTTTGCTTTTATATATATATATATATATATATATATATATGTGTGTGTGTGTGTGTGTGCGCGCGCGTGTTTACACACACACACATATGTCTAACTGAATATGTCATGGGATCACCTATTCAAAGATAATTAAAACTGACTTGGGTAATTATTGACTCATAAAATATCAAAGAAAAACTGCATGCTAACGGGGGGCAGTTGATTCAAAATGCTTTTGTTACTCACAAATCACAACTGCCCCCATCTAATCTCCATTTTGTTTCCACAGAGGAATAGCTGAAAAGTAAGCCATACATCCAACTAATTAAGTAGTTAATTGCAAGTCAAGGCCTCGTTATAGAACTCCATCCTTTGAATGACTCAAACATTAAGAAAGAAGAAAATGCTTTTCACACACTAAAAACTCTAGCACTGGAAATTACTTATATATTTTGAGATCACAATGATAAGCAATTTTGAAAAATAATGTGAGATAATCAGACGGCTATTTTAGAATTGAAATGAAAAAAAAAAAAGGAAAAGAAAGTGATGATTTAAGTATTTTGAAGGGGACTTTTGCGTGAAGAGTGACATGGTTTAGTGAAAATCGGAATGAATGCGCAGCAGAGACATAAAACATGAAATGGTTTCATATCATTAATATTATGTAAATCCACACGAACATGAATCCTAAGAATAAGCATTTATGATTTCATATTCCATTATTTCCAAGAAGCTCGAATTTCTGATCATTAGAAAAGACTAACGAAAGAAAATATTTTCCCCTGATCTCAGGTGGTCTCAGATAGCCCAGCATTTACCAGGAAGAACTGATAATGAGATAAAGAACTACTGGCATTCTTATTTGAAGAAGAAAGTGGCAAAAATGGAGAAAACTGAAGCTCATAGTAAATCTGAATTTACAGTTTCAAGCACAGTAAATATAGAATCATCTCCTTCTTCTCAGAAGTCAGCTATCAGTAATCCAAGTATTGACTCATTTGAAAATATGGAAGGATCATCAACAGAGGCCATTGATCAGTCTGTGTCACATGATTTTGACTTCCCAAAAGAAGCTCGCCAAAGCAACTTACCAAAGCTTTTCTTTGCTGAGTGGCTTTCATTAGATCAGTTTCATGGGCAGGACTCTGGGAATGCAGGTGAGCCAGCAGTTTGTAAGGATGCTTTTGATCAGAATTCATTCTGCCAAGATTCTTTCATGCATAGTTTATTAATGAATGAGGGATCAATGGGAAGCGAGTTTCATCAGGAGCTAAGCAATGGTTTGGTTGATGAAATGTTTCATCAAGAATTCAAGTTCGACGGCCAGATTCCAGAGAATGGGTTTGCTGATTTCATCTCTGGGAATGATATGTGTAGTGATTTCAACATGAACAATGATGTAATGTATATATAATAAAAGGGTGTATTTGAAGCAACTTCATGCAAGAATAACTTCTAATTATACTTCGGATTATTACTTTGACAGTAATAAAAACAACTCGAAACTTGTTTCCTTTCAAAAAGAGGTCTGGATTAGGCATAAAAGTCACAAAAGTTTAATTAGAGATTATTGTTACATGGAGTTGCTTCTGAAGATATCTCTACTGTGATTTCATAAAGTTATGATCTTTCTCATAGTCATTTGATGTGTGTGTATAAAATAAAAGTCATGTAAGAAGTGCATTTTCTTTGTAAATTGTAATTATTTGAGAGATTTATGACAAATGGTCCCCAAACTGATGGTCTCTCTCCTATATCACGGTCTGAATATTCCTAATTTCGTGGAAATATATATATTTTGATAAGTAAATTTGTATATATATTGGTGCCCAAGAAGGGCATCAAGGGCAAGAACCCCAACAGATTACATCTAATTTAGAGAATCCAAAAAGACTACAAAAGAAGAGACATTTACAGATAAAGTCTCTTTGGCCCAAAAAAATAATGAATGCAAAAAAACATCTTTAAGAATAGGAGTAGCAAGCTCCAAATCTTCAAAAACACGTCTGTTCCTTTCTGTCCAGATGCTCCACATGAAACATATTGGAGCTATTCTCCAAACTTGCTTAATCTCCTTTGGGAGGTTGAAACCTTCCCAAACCAACAAAAGGTCTTTGACTGTGCCTTGGCATTACCCATGTGGTGTGTGTGTGTGTGTGTGTGTGTATATATATATGTAAGTTTTCATGACTCCCATGTTCTAAAAAGCCTCACCCTTAACATCCAGACCTCAGGTACCCAAATGTTGGAAGGTACTAAACAATTAATTTTAATTTACCGAATCTATTATAAATGCATTAAGACTAACCTTGATGTACATGTCTTAGTCAAAAGTTCAAAGGACAAGACTGTCCTAATCCAATCTAGCAATCAGGATGCAAATATCTAGGTTCCCAGAGCTATTCAATGGAAAGATATCACTCTTTCTTCCACTTAGCTACTCGAGAACGAGAACCACCCTAGTAACATTAGAAATATAGAGTCAAATATAGATTACATCCAACAATTCCTCGATGGAACAGTTAGGATTAGCTTTAATGAATGAAGATCTAAACTACCTTTACCAGCTTCGATTAGATCTATCCAGTCAATAGCCAGCTCTTCTCGACCCAGATCTTTTAGAAAAGACCTTAACTTAGATCTAAAGTAAAACTTGAATCGCAAGTTAGTACTCCTTGTTACACCACCTAGTCTAGAAATCTTGAAGATGCTGAACAATTATCAACCTAGACAAACCGATTTTGAACAACCTATAAGAAACTAGTTCAACACCCTCCATAATGAATTTATTCCTATATATATATATATATATATATATATATATCAAACAAGAGCAAAAGTTCAGTTAAAAAGGCCGAAAATCTAAGATTCTAAGTTTGCGCCCCTTTTTATTCTACTCCTATTTTCTGGAAATAAAAGTTATATATATATATATATATATATATATATATATCATCTGTAAGGTAAAAAGAACAAAGAAGGATGAGATGAACAGTAACCTAAGATAAATGTTGAGCCAGTCCATGAAATTCAATTTCAAGAAAAAATGACATCTGATATCCACTGGAGTTTGGTTTGGAATGTGCTAGGTGATCATGAAAACAGATATATGTATATATATATATATATATATATAGTCTATTCCGAATTGATTTTGATGTGATTAGTGGAATTTAAAAGGTTCATATTGGACCCTGGAAGACAGGAATTGGCAAATCTCACTCCCAATCAGTGGTGAATGGGCAATTCCTCGAAGTTAACACACCCTAAAATGATGAGTAAAAAAAAAGAAAAAGAAAAAAGAGTCATGATATGAATCTGCTATTTCTTTTGTTTTTCTCCATTTTCTCTTGTGATTTTGTTCTCTGACCAATTTGATGTTCCTTGTTGACTTATTTATTTAATTTTTTTGCAATTCGAATATTTTAGGAAGACAAATATTCGTGCGAGCTGCACTTTTCTGATCTTTGATACAGAAATGTTATTCTAAATAATCAAGAACCTTCTGCCTTAAACAAATGGGTACTACTGCACTGACCTTTAAACAAATTCAACCCACAGAAAATTCAATCTCACCACCATTAGCCTACCAAGTAAATGGGAATATGGGATTATGATTATGTATGTAGTTTCAGGCAAAAGGATGTTTAAGGTATGGTCAGGCATGGCTTAGCTTGCCTCATTTCAACTTCACCAGTAGATAGGATCATAGGATGGAGCCCAATGTTCACCATTTATAGGTCTCTGAGGTCCATGATTTAATTTAACTCATAAATCTAAAACTTGGCTTAAACTCATTAAGTTAAAGGAGAGGAGACATTATTATATGGTCCGGGACCATTGACCATGGTCCCAACCAATCATGACTTGTCCAAGTTATTTTTTTGTCCCCTAAAATTCTAACATGTACACCTAACAATTCATGATTAGGCAGGACAAATAATCATATAGGCGGGTTATATATACGCAATCTTATTCTGTAAGCGAAAAGACTATTTCCACAAGTGAAACATGTGACTTCTAAGTCGCAATGAATCAAATTACCATTGCGCCAAGACTTGCATTTTCAAAACATGATGTCATTTCTCGAAATCTGAGAACTAAAATGTGCAAAACAAAATGGCCTCATTTCAACTGTAATGTGAAGTTGGTTATGTTTCTTCACCCTAGTACTTGAGTAAGTTGCAATAAGCTAACCATAAGAGGGAATTAAATTTGCATAATTGTAGTGGTTGTGTCAAAAGTTTCATTTCTTCATGAATAAAGTAAATTTAAAAAAATTCAAAATTCATTTCTCATATATATTTAAATCTTGATTTTTATTTGTTATGCATAAAATGGATAGACACAATTTACACATAATGGGAATGCACAGTTAGTGAAAGGTTTGAAACCTTATAAGAAAAGCAAAAACATCAGCCTGTCAAAATGATTCACATAGCTAAGCATTTTCATATTCAGAATTTGAATCTTTCACAATTTCATATGAGAAAAATAAATCTGAAACATGACTGCATCAACTTCTCTCATGCATTTGAATTGTACATAGCATATCAATACAATTTCCTCCTACAGAAACATGTTGTATCATTTTCTTTTATTAAAATCACAAGAGATGAATGTTTAAGTAGCTAATTTCAGAAATCTCATATATTCATCCTGTGAAGTCATCTGTGAGAACTAAACTGGCCCATAGCAGAATAGAAGCTACGACGACGACGATTGTAATGGGTGTCCATTTCAACGCAATCACCTATGTAAAAAGGAACAGAAGTTCAAATTAAGCCAAAAAAAATTATAATTTATGCTCTTTTGGATGCTGAGAAAATGGAAGAAAAACAGAGAAAGCTCATGCTAGTCTTTTCAGCAACTGATAGATGTTATATGTACAGGATTGTGATGCTTGTTTGTAAACATACCTCAAGTAATGGAGAACTCCATATTGGGGAAACAGTTCGAGGAGTTGCCAATACTTTTTCCAATATTTCTGATAATAATAAGAGAAAAATCACACGTTATTTTCACATTCATGAACTTAACAGGAACTCAACAGAAGCAATGCTAAAAAGAATAACAAAAATGAAAAAGAAGCTTACCCAATTTTCTTCTTCTTTCTACAATTCCAGACATGTCTTGTGCAATGATATCTAGATCTTGTCGTCGATTAGCATTAAGCTTTGAAAGATTTGCCTGTGTTCTTGTATCTATATATTGCCTTCTAACAGTACCAATAATACCATCTGCAAGCAATACAGAAAAGCACAAACCATTTAATTCTTAGTACTCAGTATTATTTGGTTGCAAAGAAGCAGAGGAAGAGAGAACAAAATTTTCCTTTTTCCCCCCTTGAATTTCTCACTGAGCAAAAAATTAAATATGTTACACATTAAATCAAGTTAGAGTAGTAACTAGAGATTACCGAATCTAACAAAGCTGTATGGTTTTGTAATTTTCTCAATGAGGCTCATATCAAACTTCTCAAACTCCTTTTGTAAATCTTGCAGATAATGGAAAGCTAGTTTTCTTGGATATGAAGAATCACACAATGTGATGAAGCAAATTCCATTCTCTACCATGTAGCTTAACATCGGAATATTAAGTAAAATAAATGAACACAATCAACTCTTGTTTGGAACAGAGAAGTTTTATGGATTCATAGGCATACATGGGAAAAAAGAAAATCAAAAGATAGAAATGAAATCAATTCCATTTTGTTTTTTAGTGGCATTTCAAAGCATAAGCCAATGATCCTGAAACTAGGAGTCATCACAAAAAATGACAACCAAAGATATATAGGTGATGTCAATTGGACAGTGCCATGAAAACTAAAATGTACTTCTCAAAGCAGTAAGTCAGCAACAGTATCATAGGGACGAGTAAATTTTGGGTACTCTTGTGGTACTTCACTTCCATCGGAAAGACCAGTAGCCACAAGTGTTGGAGGAGTGTACTATTTCTGCATAGATCGCATAAATTATTGCTCCAGGACTACCCAATATTTTTCCCACAGTGACATCCAACCCATTAAGTCACAATGTATCTATCAGAAAATGTCACATTTTGAATTTTGGACAGCCATGTATATTAAGAACTCAAATACAAGCAGAGAAGAAAAGGATACTTGAAGCAGTGGTGATCAACTTGAATGGTCATCTTTGAAGGTTCCAAGGATCCTCTTGAGATTTCTTTGAGAATGAACTCTCCTTGTTGCTTGTAACATGAGAAGTTATCATTCTCTTCATTCACATACCTCGGACCTTGTGCAAGAGGAAGCCCATCACTCAACCTTCCAACCATTGTTAGCTTGACCATTCCCTTTGAATCTGAATGGATATAAACCTCTTTCTGTGTCTGGAAAACTCAAAAGGTTTATAAAGATCAGATGATCAGGTTTTGGGTGGGTGAAAGTTAAGTTAGAGAATTGAAAAGGCTCTATTGAGATTGATTCTCTCTGTGTTCTTAAAAGCTGTAAAGGTAAGGGTTTTGGGTGGGTTGAGAGTTAAAGAAAGGGAAAGCACTTTTTATAAGGCAAAAAGAAGGGAGAAAGAAAAAGGAAATGAGAGAACTTGGGGATGAAGTCATTCCTTGGGTGCTATTAACAAAACCATACGCGGTGGCTCAAAAGCAGCTTAAAATAAAAAAATAAAAAACAAAAATGGTAAGAACAGCAACACTTTGTACTATCTTAAGCGTGTTATACAGGTGGGTCCCATTGGTGGGCTTCGAGTATAAATAGGCCGTGTCCCTAATAAAAATGATAATGAGAACAGTTTATCTCTACCATGATTTTTTAAATTTATTTAAATTCTGTAATAAGTAAGATGAGTTTTCATTTGTATTTTTATTTATTTTTGAATTTTTATTTATTTATTTAATTTATTAAATTAATTATAATTAATATATTTCAAATAAAATGTTTTAAATATTAAAATAAAATATATATATATTAATAATTAATTAAAAACGTACTCTAAATTTTACCATCTCAAGCACCGTCATTTTATTATATAGATAGATAGTTCAGTGGGTATGAGGTGGGTTTCATTTCATGATTGGTGAGTTTGATTCATATGAGAAGATAGCAATAATTTGTGTTTTTAATATTATTTTAAAAATAAAAAATAAAAACATTTATCCAAAATAAAAAAATTTCATTCTATCTAAATACGTATCACAATTTTAATTTATTATATTTATAATTATATAAAAATTATGCAATTATTTGTTTTTTACTAAAAAATAAAAAAAAATAAGTATGCATCAAATACGTAATAAATTATGATTATGCGACAGTATAACCAAGTTTCTGTTATTTATTTTGAAACTAAGTATTATATTTTAAAAAAATACTTAATATCAAAAAAAAAAAAAAAACTTAAATGCTTGGTTAGGTCTATAATTATTAATTAACGGCCTGCGGATGCATGACAGCTCATGGCATTTTGTCAATCAATACACATATAAGGTTTTAGGTATTTATGGTAAAAAAGTTTGGTGAGAAAAGTAAATCTGTTTATATTTTCCAACCGTTATGCATTTAGTGTATATATAGTGCAGATAATTATATAATTTACTTGTTACCAAATCCACCATTGGTACACTAATCAACATGTATTAAAAAATACTAATCTGTTGCTAAAGTCATTGTTGGTACAATGGTGTTGAGTTTTTATATATTCAGGTAAAGTTTATTCATTAATTACTAATATTTTATAACGTTAAAATCTCTATTAATTATTAATAATTTTTAAGAAACTAATTTTGATTCACGATGAATAATAATTAATACTTAATGACTCAAATCTTTTTAAAACATTCTTTTAATAACATTAATCATTAGAACAAAAAAAAAATCATAAATGTGTATATATATATATATATAGTGGCATGTCCAAAGTTTTAAACATTATAGTTAAGAGGTGAAAGTGTAAATGTCAAAATTTAAAAGAATTTTTATAAATATATAAACAAATTTGGGAGGCCAAGTCATAAATTTTAAAAAAAAATTAACAAAACAAAGGAGAAAAATTACAACTTCCAAACTTGGGGCTATAAACCTCCCAAAATTTTGCAAAAAGTAGTTTTTATATGTAAATTTTACTTTAATTTTGAGAAATAAAATTTCTTTCAAATTTTATAAAAGAAAAAATAATTTACACGTAAATCTAGCCCTTTCCAAAAAACAAAAATTTTAAAAATTTCCTCCCAAAAATTCTAGTCGTCCCCAATAATTTTTTCTGACTCCGCCGTGAGTGGTATAATCATTATCTAATATAAAGTGATTATCTTTTGCAAGATTTCAAACTTTTCGTAATTACACATAAATTATTGTTATATAAAAATAAAAAACTATTAGATTTCGTGAAAGACAGTTATCCTATATCGAACAATGACGTGGAATCTCCGTCGCATCCAATAATTTCTTCTTGATATCTCAAGCCCTTAAAAGCTCTTGATATAGGATCACATGGTGATTAGGGTTTTATGAGGAGGAGAGAGAAGATGAGAAGAGCTACTGGCTGAACAAGACATGACGACTATGGCTGTTTCAGAAGCCTCAAATTCATATGAATTGGATGATTCCTCGGATACAACATGGAAGCCAAGGACAAGACAGATTATGTCTCCATTTTCCTCCAACCTTAAATTTGATTGCCTTGCAGGTGACATGGGCAGCACAAGACCTGGAGCTGATTGTAATTTAATTTAGAGCCTATAATGTTTTTTTTCCTGTGTATCGTTCAAATCCTTGACTATATCTCATGTTGGCTAAAAAACCTTGCTCCAATGCATCCCTATAACTCTCCCAATATTTTAATTTTGTCAAATCTCCTACCAAATTTGATCGTGTGGCCTATAATTTTTGAGAACTTATTAATTTAATGACTAAAAATCATATTTTATTGCCCAACAAATAGCATTTTAACAATGAAATAAAAATGTCAAAATATAGTATATCAGTATGGTAGAATAACTAAAATTTAACTTTAACACGACTTGAATGACTTTTAATATTGAAGATAATCTTATCAATTGATATACACAGCCTACATGGTTTCATGAATTTCATCTTATAGCCTTCCAAACTTCTCCACAATGAACTGGAGCCTAGGAGAAAGCAAAATAGCTTTATTAACAGAAAAATGACCGAACTCAAATTGAAGGTTATTAGGATTTGGAAAATACTGTTGAACATGTTCTTGTTCACTGGCTTTGACTGTAGGCAGTCCATTAGATATGTTATATGCATATTGATTATGTATAATTTTATGTTTTTATCATAGTTTCCTCATTTCCTCAAGAAGAAAGATGATCTCTTCTTTAATTTTCTTCATGCAAAACTGTCAGTAAGGTATGTACAGCAAACAGGGATGACTACAAACACATTACGAGAATCTGTAACCCTTTCCAGATCAGTGATTACAAACAGAGTTTAAAATGAATAATGATCTTAAAAACCAGTTTACATCTGCACAATAATTTCTGTTTTAAGTTAAACTTTAGATAAACTAGCAACACCCAACACTAACCTGACCTGGAGAAATCTTGATGCAATTTGTCAACTTTAACTTAATGACAAGGAAGATACAACTTCAAACTTGTTTCTTACAAATTCAATGAGATATTATTCTTCACAAGGTATATATATATACACACAAATACATCACTATGCACACAAAATAATGAACAATGGCCAGTTCTACAACATATAAGCATGTAATACGTCCGAAAAAAAGAGCCCAAAGAAGAATATCTACAAATAGAAAGTCAATGATTTTTTATATCAGAACTGATAATTTCAACTTCAAAACCATCCAAGGAGTTTCTTTGGAGCACTTCCAGTCGCACGGTACTTTGCAGCCATCTCCTCCGCCTTGAGAAGATCTTCCCCGCGTTTGGCTTCAATCATTGCCCTCTTTTCTGCTGCCGCCTTGTGGATGAGTGCTACCTTGTTTTTCATTTTCTCCACATACTCTGCCTTCTCCTTTTCCAATTTCTCCTGCTCACATGCATATGTGAATAAGTATCAGTTCTTAATCTCTGATTAGATAAAGGCCTTATAAATTCCCTAGACCAATTGAAACCAAAATTAATTTAAGCATAAACACAATCACCTACTCAATTTAATTAATTATTTATTTATTTTGGGGAGGGGAGTTGGGGTGTCATTTGATAACATCTTTTTACAATATGAACAATAACTTGTTACCTCAATCTTTTTCAGCTCAGCCTCTACAGTTGCTTCCCTGCTGTGCTCCCATGCTCCAACAGCAGATAGCTTTTTTTGAGCTCTGTTCAATAATTTCAGATTTTATTTATTGGGCAAGTTTCAGATTGTTAGGTTTGGTATGCCATAATACACATTGATTGATATGAACAATTTTTTTTTTCTCATTTTGAATTAAAACATGACTTTCAATATATCAAAATCAGCCCATCCAAGTAAAAGAACAGCTTTCAGCATCTGAAAGGTTTTGGACTTAATACAAAATGAACTCAATTTTCCAAGGTGCCTCAAATTGTCGGCATGTATTCTGAAAATGAAAATGATTGTGAAAGGCAAAAATGGCAGTGGAAATTATAGAAAATCCAGTGCACCAACTACATATTAGGTTTCTGTCAAGCTAAAGAACCTTCACGCCAGATTACATAACATGATGGCTACAATACAGCAGAACATGTTCACATATCAGGTATGAAAAATGTCTATACATTTAATCTTAACTGTCACCAACATCACTCTTTATTCATTGGCTAATTCGCTCCTCTGTAAATTATATTGAGAAGTGAAAAGTATCGATTTCTTCCTCCCAAACCGGCTCCCTTGCCCCAAAAAGAGAGAAATTAAAATAAGATATATGTTTTGACTTGAGCCAAGGAAGTGATAAAGAATTAGTGAGCCAAATTCACTGTGACTGATTCATTTTCATCTGTAGTAGAATTCCAAATAATTTGAGTTTTGCCAAGAAATTAAAGCACAATTGTAGGTGATACAAAAAATGTAGGAATCGTTCCTCAAGATGTTTGTGGCTATGCCATGTTCCGAAGTTTAGAGTCTTTTTCTCTTATTCACAATACCAATTTTTTATTTTCCTATGAAGATTATTTGCTGGACATAATAGAGAATTTTGTTTAAGCACTCATCTTGATCACAATAAAAACTTGTATTCTTAGCAGAAGTATTCACAATTTAAAATTATATTTATGCTTGAAATAATAGCATATATGCAAGAAAGCTCGTACTTGTTCTCTACTTTTGACTTCTCACTTTCTTCCCATGCTTTGATTAGGGACATCCTCTTCTCTGTTGCGACTCGTTCAAGCACAGCATCTAAATAAAATGAAAGCAAATTAATATTTCTTTCAATCGTCAAGCTAGAAAGAATATATCAGATCAAAGGGGACATTGAGATTAATTCCTCATTACCTCTGTTGATAGAACCCTCAACACTTTTCCCTTCCCCAGCATCAGGTACCTCTGTTAACCCAGAAAATTTTGAATGATTAGAGTACCAAATGTAGCAATTTATACGTTATTAAGTACAACTTGGAGCCAAATACTAATTTGGGAAGATAACGAGTAACAAAATTTTGTTATTCTACATGAAAATTTATTGAAATAAGTACCAAAACCAGCACCTTGAAACATGTGAGAGTAATGCAACAGATGGTGTACTCAGATCATGATCATCATCACTGGAGAAAGTCTTAAACAATACGTACTGAGTCTAGCACCATAAAACTGCCAGGACACATTATAAAACTCAAAACTGACTTCCTTTCAACTTCAGCCTATGAAGTGGAAAGATGCTGAGACCTCGACCTAGATCTTTACTTTAATAAGCATCTGTTCAACCAGAAACTTGTCTTAAAGACATTGGAACCAGCTTTGCATAATTATGTAAAATTCATCTTCTAAATGATCCTACTAGGACAACCACATGAGAATTACATGATGAAAAATTCCTGTCAAGTTATCAACTGGGATCTCAAAGCTTAAAGAAAGCATATATTAATATGATTCAAGTAAATCTTCACTAGCAAATCTTGTACTACGAACCAAGAATTGAGATTTCCAGTTTCTAATGCTGAAAATAAGATGGTTAGGATGGTAATGATAAAATTCTACAAGGAATTAAACCCAAATGAGTTGGATAACAATTTTATACTAAATGCATTGACTTTTGAAATTCATTTACTCTCAAGCTAGAGCACTTCCCTTCATTTTCCAAACTTCCATGTATAAACTATTCAGCTAACTGAAATGCAGCTGTGCAGATGGTATATCTTTTCAGATCTTGTTTTGAGATAACTAACCATTAATGGTAAGTTGCGTACTGTGAATATGAAGCAGACAGCTTATAAATACTATAAGATGGAGAACCAAATCTACCAACAAAAGAACCATCAACCAACTTAGTAATAAACTCATCGATGAAAGTTGAGATAATACAACCAAATCAATCCATTCACTCACATCCAATTTTTTAATACAATTATCAACTAAGGTGTGATCTTCCAATTGTACGCAACCATAGATAGTCATAACTTAATCACGCTCACTAATCAACACAGAAGCAGAATTGTCTCAAATTGCTAAAGATGACACAAAATATAATGTCTTAGCCATTGATAGCTGTAAATTATTAAGCATGCCAGTGAACACAGATAAGCATATTTGTATCAAATCATTGAGGACCACACAACATATTACACATCCTAGCCCTCCTACAAAGAAATATAACCACAGTAAGGTTACCAACTAAAAGAGTAGTGCCAAACATCATGAAAATTGGCACAATTTTACAAGGATGATATGGCCTGATTTCAATCATTCTGAATGAAAATGCATAAAAGTTTGCCACACCTATTCATCAGTACTCACCTAAAAAGTAAAAAGGCAAACTGAAGGGAAAAGAAAAAGGGAGGAAAAACAAAATAAAGAATTTAAAGCAGAGCACCTAAGCCCTAGGATGCCTTTAATCAGTTAAGAAGTTGAGCAATCCAGACAAAGTTTGAGTTAGACCTAAAAAATTAAATCCAATAAAAAATGTGTGAATTGGTAATTAAAAACCATGAGCACCTCTCATACAGATCTGAAGAAAGTAGCACACAATACAAAAGTTTCTAGCAATTTATTTATTTTTATTAAAAAATATCAACTTCTTTTTATTTTGTTTCCACATAAAACTTATTTACAAAAAAGAAATAAAGAAAGGAGAAGTTCAGATAAACAAAATTCAGTATTTCTGTCTGTTATTAGTCTATTGCGGACACTGAAATACTAAATTTCATTTTTTTTTCCTTTTTTTAGAAAAATAAACATAAAAAATAAAAATAAAAATAAAAATCAGTTTATTGAACAGAATAAACTAGTTAGACTTTGAAAAACATCTAAATAGCCTCAAAAAAACTTCTTTTAGCTCCGTTTGGTCGCTGAGGAAAAAAAAGGAAATAAAGCAAGTTTTGAATTCCAAATCTTTCTATATTTAAATACTCCAGTCGGCTGAACCTACTACGACTATCCAGTCTAGTTAAGTTGAATTTTTCATTTGCAACAAACAGAAACAACAGAAAACATTAGCACTAGAAGAAAAAAAAATTCAAACTTCCTTTTTCATTTCATCCGTTTTTTAGCCATCAAATATAGGTTAAACTCAAAGAATATCCAAAATTCTTTAAACTAAAGATGAAGAAGAACAGAAAGATGTGTTACTTTCGACAACGGCCAGCGTTTTAGACTCATCGGGCTTCTCTTCAACCGGAGGAGGTTCTTCAGCCGGAGGAGGTGCTGGAATTACGGATTTCTCTTCGGCAACCTCTTTCGGAGCATCGATGAGTTCTGGTGTGGGAGCCAGTGGAGGCTCCGACGGAGACTCGGATTCTAGCTTCTTAAGTTCCTCTTCTGCCATTTCTTTGCTAAATCTGGCGGAAGTATAACCAGAATTGCTAAGGTTGACAGGAGAACCGACGAAAGGGAGAGAGAGAGAGAGAGAGAGAGAGAGAGAGAAGAGTTGTGTAGCTGAAGGAACTAGTAGTTGAAGGAAGGTAACTGCCGCGGGAGATATTAGCTGGAAGGTAGGTTTAGATGGCCCAATGTAGAGTCGGCAGAGAGTGAGATGGAATTATAATTGAAGAGCAAGATACATGTCCCATTCCGTGTGAAGCAAGAATATTTTATTTTAGCTTACATGTTGATATTAGGCATTGATATTTTTAGAAACTTTTTGAATACGTGTAAGATATTTAAATAGATATTGATAATTAAATAAAAAAAATTATTTTTATTTAATGATTTTGTTATTTTAATAATTTAATAATATTTTTGTAATTTGTATATTTTAATACTAATTTTAATTGTAATAATATTAAATTTTTATTACATAATCATATAAAAGATTCATATATATATTCAACGTGTCCGTATTCTATTTTTTTTAGAAATAATGTATTTATGTATCTGTATTGTATCCGTATTATGTATTTATATTTGTGCTTCTTAACTCATTCTTCTCTCTGCACATGCAACTCGATTGAGTCGGGCAGTCGGATCGAATCGGATTAAATTTATATTCAATTTAAATTTTAAAATAATAAATTTGAGCTTAATTCGAATCTAACCTTGAATTAGTAACTCAATCTAAACTCGATCCCACCTTAAATTCAAATAACCCACGGAATCTTTAACCTCATGAAATCTAACATGTGTGACTCATCTTTGTAGAGAGATAGATTATTAAATATGAGATATTTATGTACTTTTGTTCGAGAGAGAAGAACAAAAATAGATTATGAAACGT
This sequence comes from Nyssa sinensis, assembly GCA_008638375.1. Classification (NCBI taxonomy): domain Eukaryota; kingdom Viridiplantae; phylum Streptophyta; class Magnoliopsida; order Cornales; family Nyssaceae; genus Nyssa; species Nyssa sinensis. Next base: position 3,801,138 of record CM018041.1, on the reverse strand, counting down.
AATACATTTATGTTTATTAATAATTGAATAAGAATTACTCTTATTCAATAAGCACAATGTCTCACCTCTAACTCTTATAAAGATGAATTCCTTTATGAATTTTACGGTAAGTTTGGAAAGTGAGAGATTTTTTACCTTCCTGAGAAAGGCAAAACAAAGATAATAAAAAGAAAAACACTTATCATTACTCAATTTTATTTGTCATCTTTTTTAATTTTTATAAGAAAATTCACTTGTAGGTAAATTGATCTATATGGGATAAAATAATTTATTTTTCTTATCATATATTTAATTCAAGTAGTTTGGCTTTTATTTTTTCACAATACTTATATTAATAAAATATAAATAAATAAATAAATAAAAGATTCACTTGTTGGCAAGAAGATTCACTTGTTGGCTAAAGTCCATAATTAATTGATAATGAAAGAGACAGTTGAGTGATGGTCCAAAAGACCAAATTCTGAAAATCCAAAAGAGCAATTAAATTACCCCTCCAAAAGTTTTTATCACAAGGCAAAATAGAATCTTTAGAATTCAACAAAATTGCTTCTCCTACCTTATGTAATATTGTCATTTGATCAACTTTGTTAAATATCAAAATTAATTAAATAGGTTTTAATTATCAAATTTTAATTAAAATGATTTTATCATTTCAAATTTTCTAAAATAAGTGAGCATGGTAATAAAAAAAATTGTTTGTTTCTTTTATTTTTATTAAATTAAATATGTATTATTTCAAAAAATTAATAAAAATGAAAATAGTAATAGATTTTTAAACCTTTTTTTTGGTGGAGATCATGGTTTCCTAATCTCTGTCTATTATATTAAGTAAGTGAGTGCTGTCGATATATACACACATACTATCATTGTTATAGAGTTGAGTAAGTTATTTTATGAATTTCATTAGTTTTTTTGGAGCTATAAAAATTAATTTATTTTTAACGTTTAAGTCAATAATCAGAGTTGATGATTTTAATCTCAGCTAATCTTCTTATTTTATTTTTACGATAATTTAAATAATATTTATTTTCAAAATGAGTACGTAGTATATTACCCGCTACTTTGAAAGCTTAACAAAAATTTATTTTAGCTTATAAAAAAAACATTAATTTCAAAGCAAAAATAAATAAATGTATCATGTATGTATGTATCTTAGATGTATGCAGGCCAATGGAGATTAGTAAATCATAGAGGGGCCGGGCCATAAAGCAGCTTATTTATCCGTTTAGCAATCAATACCTGAATAGGTCGGCAGATCTTAATGTCAACGGTCGAAAGACACGATTGTCGGTCGTGCTGTTGTATCTATATTGTTACAAGTACAACTATCTGATTGGCCTTTTTTATATGCCTTTAGTCAGCGCAAAGTTTGATATATATATATATATGTGTGTGTGTGTGTGTGTGTGTGTGTGTGTGTGTGGTGCCTACATTAGAGGCAAATGCATGGTCGGATTTTTGAGAAATCAACATGTATCATTTTGAAATATACAATCAGTGTATATTATATAGTCGGATTCTCCTTCTCCATAATCAGTTGCGTAGAGACTTGAAAACACTTTCAAAGGTAAGACTCTTCTCCACAATAAATAATCAGTAGAACGACAAATTAATTTGAAAAGCATGTGATGCTGTAATATCTGGCTCGTCAAGGACTTGACCGTCGTTGTGAATGAACATGAGAAAGAAAAATATCAGAATGTCACCGGGGAAGGTTCCGGTGGTAACCTCTCCGATGGTGCAGTTAAATAGTACTTTGTAGAAGGCTTGATATATTGGCTTCAAGTATGAGGCTCAATAATATTATCTCAATTAAAAACAGATAGATTGATTCACATATCTCTTTTCTGGTATTTATAAGATGGTGAAGCATTAAATTGACTGACAAGCAATGGATGTCATTTCATCTTGATTTTTCACCTCATGGCTACCTTTACACGTGTAGCTGTAAAAGGCCCCAAACCTGCATCATCTTTTTGTAGGGCTAGGACTCACCGCCTGTCAGGTTATAGTAGTGTCATCATGAGTACTTACGTCATTACTTCTTGTCAATAGTTGTCCTATCATTCCGAGGTCGGTATACCGAGGTCGATGTCGGTATACTCATTTATCTTAGAACCTGAACAGAGTCAAGCTAGACACGTGTCAGACCTTGATTAGGTAGAATGTTTTCTAGCGTATCAGCATGTAAATATGTGCGTCTGAATGCCAAAAAGATAACATCATGTATGATATAATGGAATAAATATTATAAGAATATTTATTCTAATTTTTTTATTTTTTATTTTTATTTAGTATGATTAAAAACACATATTATATAAAATAAATATTTTATTAAAAATTATTCTAATCATTTCTTTGACTTAAATAAATAATCATTATTTTATTTCATGTCAGTTATATTTTATTTTCTATTTTATTCTATGAAATGACTTGCGTATTAAACATAGTCTTAAAAGGTGATGAATTTCCTGATCAGGAATTATACTATCGAACAAGCAACCAAAGTCACCCAAAAAGATTGATTGAGCACACTAATGAATAACCTATCATAAGCAAGGTATTGTGCCAAGTTGACTTAGTCAAACTAATTCAAAATTATAATGATCACGTCTTGAACAATGCGAGGAGAAATTTTTGCTTGAATCAAATTTATTGACTTAATTCACAAATTTTGTCAATCATGTCTTGCTATGTAAGCATTGTGTTATTTTTATGTCTTTTTTCAAGATAGATATTCTATCGAAATGCTGCAACATGATAGGCCGGGTTTATGCACCTGGTTCTTACAAAAATTTCTCTCACCATGTGAGATAATGAAAGAAAAACGTGATTCCAAAATTCAAGTTAACATCATTACGAGCAATCTACATATATGAAAAATCACACACGACTCATCTTAATCTATTTACAACCATTTATCGTTAAAAAATAAAAACTTTCCTAAACATCATAAGAGCATTGGTTGACACCACACCAAAGTCGTTCGGTGACTTCTCTTTTGTGTAGGTGTCTTATTCTGACCATTCAATTAAATACATAAACAAAAGGATATGTGGTCATGAATGAAACTCCATTACACATCTATGTGAGCAACCATTTTGAAGATTGAAATGCACAAAAACATAACCACAATCAAGATCAGGAGACGTGGACACTAAAGCATACACCACCTTGGCCAAACATTTGAAACTGACAAGTCATGGGCTTTCAGGTCTAGATGATTGATCTCTAGTGTAGCTCAATAGTCACACGAGGAGTTTTTCCATTTTATGAGCTGATCACTTGGAGCACTGAATATCAAGTTCCGGGCATCTTAGAGCTCTACCTTTATCGAATAGGCTTGTCGGCATAGCTGCTACTATAAATCTAGAGTTCTTCTTGCAATCAGACTCCAATAAAAAAAAACTGTCACTTTGAATTTATCCAATTCATATAAAAATTTTGTGATTTGCTACTCAAGAAATTCTCTCAAAAATAAAAACCAAGTTGTTATATAAAGGAGGGAAGGTAAACATGAAAACCTTAAGTCCAATTCCTTCATTGAATTTCCCTTAAGATCTCTTACTCTCCTCTATAACTTGATCATCGAAGTAGTTATCTCCAAAATTTATCCGATGACCTTATTTACCTTTTTATTACCTTACATGAATTTTGCATGCAATCTCAACTGTTGATCAGGCCCTCTAATCCAAAAATACTAGCTTGTCTAACCTGGTTCCTATTTCCAAACATTTGGTTAAAGAATTTGAGATGATTTTCAAGAATTGAAACCTCAAAAATTGGGCCCAAGCCACAATATCAGTAGAAATAGCTAGTGTGAAATTAAACGCCTTAATACTACACTTCCTTAATACTACACTTCCTAACTTTCTATCTCAAATGGTTATTAATAGTACATTAAATCATATAATTAATGCAACACCGTAATACTTTGACAGATCATTTGAGATATAAATTTAGAATAAAAGCATTGCTGGAAAGCTATTGTCCTTCAGTTTCCAGATTTGCATTAACTTGTTACAAGAAACCATACAGATTTATTCACATTACAAAACATGAAAAATATCTCAATGGGGCCATAGATTGACATCACACCAAACAAGTAGACAAAAAGTTGCCAATCTGACCGGTTCACGTACCAACAAAGCTAACACACTAGACTCCCATTATCATCAACAATATAACCATTTTTTCATGTCCATACAAATAATAGAAATCCATGATTCACTAGAGAATGCAACCATGCATGATCATAATATATATAGGACCATGTTTATATGGATGAATAGCTGTATTCATCTTCAACTGGAGCTTGAGAAAGAACTGTCAACACCACAAAGGCTCCATATAATACTGTAATAACTGCAGTGAAGTTGACAAGGAAGGCCTCGGGGCCATATTTAGCAAGCCCAGAGTTCTCCAGGAATGTAAGCTTCTCAAGAAACCCTAGCGCGGCATTGCCAACAGCCAACACATAAACAAACAGCCCGAATAGTGCGTGCCAAGGAACTGATCCGCTTCTAATTTCAGTTGTTGCCCCAGGGTAGAAGAACACCAGAAAGCCAAAAATCCACTGCAAATTATACCACCATTATCCTAAAGTTCATAGGGGAATCAAAGGTTTGAATAAACCTATATGAATTGTGCACCAGTCAAGGCCGGAGCTGGAGTTTTTTTTTACGGGACTAGATTTTTTTTTCAAGTTGGAGTGGAGGATTTTAAGGAAAAAAATTTTTAATTTTCAAAATTGGAAGAGAATTTACATGTTTTTTTTTTTTTTTTTTGCAAATTTTGGAAGGAAACTTTTTTTTTTCTCAAAATTAGAGCAAAAATTTATATGTTGAATCACACTATGGGCCAGGTCCCAGCCCCATAATCAAGGACAGCCCATCTAGTTTAAAAAGGTATTCTAGGCCTTTATTCTATAGCCTCTTAACTCGCAGGCTGTAGGCTTTTGGATGCAATTGGGCCAGTGCAGCAGTACCAATTGAATCTAGTCCCCAAAAAATTATGACTAGCCATGGCCTAGCCTAAGCACATTTAATTTAGATTAAAGTACTAATTAATAGTTGTCATTCCTAGCAGCAGCTAACAGAACTTGGCTGGAAAAATTATTCATTGGTCTCAGGTGCATTGCACCGAGGCCATTTTGTTGATGTGTCAAACATTCATTAATCTTAGGGAGAATAGGGTCTCCATTTGTAGGCCTTTTTTAGCACCGCCTGCTTATGCCTTGCAGTCATGCTGCTCAAAACCATGTTATCCTAAAGTTCTAACAAATTAAGGATTCAAAAAGCAGGAGAAAAAAAAAATCAGATTTGCAGAATGAGATGCAATAGTGTATTGAAAAAGTAGATGAAATTCCGGTGTAGATTTTGAAAATCATTTGATTAACAATTGATAAGTGAAAAGCAAAACATGTTAGCAAGCAGAGCACGTTATGCACTTAAACATCTTCCTAATGACAGGGAAAAAAATTCAGATTTTCAGAATGAAATGCAATTGTGTATTGAAAAAGAGATGAAATTCCGGTGTAGATTTTGGAAATCATTTTGAGTAACAAATGGTAAGTGAAAAGCCAAACATGTTAGCAAGTGGAGCACATTTTGCACTTGAACATCCTCCTAATGATAAAAAAAAAAAATCAATCTCGTCCCAGATCATTTTCACTGACAGATAATATGTAATCAAAATGATAAATACCTGAATACCATAGAGAGCGATGATCCCAATTCCAAGCCAGGAATGTAAACTGTATAGATTGGCAATACTGCTCTCGTTGTGATATTTGAATGCCGCATAAACACCAATTATACCGAGAATGAGTGCAATAGCATGCAGAACTAAATGTATTAGTTTCTTCACATCATGCTTCAATGGAAGAGATTTGTAGCTCATAATAGCTGCAATTTTTATTTTATTTTTGGGAACTAATTAGTTTGTTAACAATAAAAGTTCATCTGTAGCAATTATGCAACTTATGAAGATATCTTCATTACCTTCACCTCCAATAATAATCAAGCCTATTAAAATCAGAACAGGATGAATCTGTACAAGGGGAAAAAAAAAAGGGAAATGTAAGATTAAGAATATAAACAAGACCTAAACCATGCTTAAAATGGTGCCTACTCGTATTAATAGCATACAGAGTATCTCTGCTTGCGAAAGTAAGGCTGCATACATCTAACCCTCTCCAGACCTCGCAATGACGAGAGCCTCATGTTAGGGCCTAACCCCTCAAAATAAAATTACTTAACCATTCTTAAATTGGCTGATCAAAAACCTGATCAAATCATGGTATCTACCATGTAGTTAATCTGTTAACAATCAGCCAAGATGAACCTGACTGTCTATAGTCCTTAAATTATTCAAAATTTTCCACGTCACTACTGAATTGTTTCTTAATAGTTTGAAGATACAACCTACATCTCTTGGTTGTGCATGGCAAATTAGAAATTGGAGACTAAACTAGAACTGATCCATTTCCAATTTTAACTTGATTCAATTTTGCTCTTATGCCTAGTGAAGCTTTTTTATGGTGAGAAATGCCAGGCTGAATCACTAGGACTATTTTCGTCTATCTTTCAGCAAATAAGAGATACACGCGCACACACACACATATAGATTTTAGGTAAAAGAAGCAAAAGCCAAAAAGAAATATCAGATATTTAAGAGTCATATATGATTGGCAGAAACTTATCACTTTGGATTTATTTTTTTGTGATATGACTTGGAATTGAAACGTTAGAAAATGAAGAGCAATAAATAGGAATGCAGTTGGGGTTCACTTTCAAAAAATTTGGACCATCCACGCAAAAAAGCATTAGTATCTGTGCATAAACAAACAAAATGGTCATGAGAAGGAGACAAACCTAGCTACGCATCCAATTAGTCCACATCTTATCTTTCATTTCGCACCACAAACTCCAAGGTGACTTGACTTGGATTAGCCCAAAATGTAGATAAGAATGTAATGCATATCTAAGAGCATATTGAATGCTAAAAGTCATTTGAGTCGTGCTAAAATTAAGTTTTAACAATGTTACTGTACCAAAATGCAATATTTTTTATATTTCTATTCGAATACTAAAATGTTAATTTTCAGGCATAACAACCATTCTTCTTCCCACTAGCAAAATGTTTTATGGCTTTGGATATTTTTAACCATTAGATTGAAAGAATTCAAGCCGATGATGTGAATAGCAGCTGCTATTCTTCTTACCTATATTTGAGAGAAGATATTTTTTTTATTTATTTTTTAATGTTTGAGAGAAGATTTGACACATTGGAATACGGTATTTTGCATCACATGCTATTTTTTAAGTATAGCAGCTATTAAAAAAGCTGCGTTAGGTAAGCTCTAACCAGGTGAAGATTATTCCTCTATTTTTGGGGAGTGCTATTCACACTTCCCAGTTACCCAATTAAACTCCAAAATAATATTTGTTTAATGATTAAAGTTTTAATTTTTGGAGTGCATTTGGATATTAGGGGAGTGTGAATAGCTCTCCCTTTTTTTAATTTTTTATTTTGAACTTTGAGAACATCACATTATATACACATGCACATGTATATATATGAGGGAGGCTTTCGTGTAACTCCACCTATTAGTAACGAGAAACACGTACACTTAATTGTATATATTTAACCCTCTGTAGACCTCAGTACCCTATGCAAGAAACGCAAGGAGTTCCCCTACTTACTGTTGAATTGAAATTTGTTGTCAACATCTATCCCTAGCTTATCATGGGTCCTATTGTTTAGGAATATTACTTACCAGTCACTACCCTCACATGGAGGGATAGGTCACTGCTGATGTCATTCATTTAAGAAATTGTTTTTGAAAGATTCAAGAAATAAATTAAATCACTGATATCTAAGTAACCCAGAAGTTTAATTATTGATATAAACTCTTACCAGAAGAAGATATTGATACAAAGAGACAGACAGATGTGTTTTTTTTTAGGTGTTCTCAAGAAGAGGTAGGTAGAGGTCACATGGGCATATTTTACCCCCCAAAAAATCAACCATAGGGACTGTTTGGTGACACGTGGGCAACTCTCCAGCCTTTTTTTGGTAACTAACTTGTTTGATCAAAGGATTGACTAGTTTGGGCTGAGAACCTGAGGTGTGTATCATTTCTTATTAAGAAATGGAGCCACCACTTTCACATAGTGTATATTAAAACACACGCAAATATATAACATCAATAATAAATCAAATAAAGCACAGAATAAGTTTTTTTATAGTCGAATCAATGACTCGAGTGACACAACTTTTCCTATTGACAGCCTGTAAACCCCTTCCGAAACACACACACACACACACACACATATATATATATATATGAAAATTCAAACACAAAAACGGCTTAATCAGTGTCTAAAATCAAAGCCAATTTAGCAGGAAATAAACCCTTTGAAACTCTTAACCTAATTTGATAATTAAACCCCCAAGAAGAAGAAGAAGAAGAAGGAGAGGAGAGGAGAGAGGAGAGAGAGAGAGAGAGAGGGGCTTACATTGAAGATGAGGCTTTTGTTAGAAGATTCCCACGCTAACCCACCCCTGAAGTGAATATTCCAAACCAACACCATAACAGCACCCGCTACGGCCAACACTTGCGCCACCAAAAAGAACGGCAGTGCCTTCACCCCTGTCGCCATCTTCTTCTTCTTCTCTTCTCTTCTCTTTCTCTCTCTCTCTCTATATATATTTATCTACTACTACTGCTTCTTCCTCTTCTTACCCTCTTCAACGAGATAACAGAGAACTCCACAAGGATGTCTGTCTTTCGGTTTATTCTCGATCGGCCTTGTGTTCTTTTCTACTTGTTCTTCTCTGCGATTTGGACCGTCCGATGAAACTCTCCATCTTCCTCGGATTAGTAACCACGTGGCAGTTGTTACTAACGATCGCGTTTTGGGCTTCGTGTTGCCTTTTCCGCCCTTGCCCTTTTGTCCTGTATTTCTCTTTTTGAGGAAGAAAAAAAAAACCTTTTTTACTGTAGACTCTGTTTTTCTGTTCATACTTTTAAGCCTAGAATTTGACTCGCCCGCGGCAGTTCTCGTAACACCCAGACCCAGTATTGCCTTTTCACGTCAGATGGTTGAAATTGTAACTTCCATGAACACGTGAGAATGGCTGGAAAGTGGTCCCACTAATCTCCATATAAGATTAAGATTTTTGAGTGTGCGCTAGAAAATTCAGCGACATCAAAGTTCCAACATCGTGTAAGCATATTTTAGTGCATCATTGAAGTATAAGATTCTTCTAATACATTTCATTCTTTGTGCTAACATCAAGGGGCAAAAATGTAAGTATAAAATTTTAGAAACAATTCTTTTGAATACCAAAAAATCAAATTAAGGAGTCAAGTCTAATTTGAAAAAATATAATAATAATAAACTAAGTAATAAAGAATATAATTTCAAAATTTTTGAAATTCTTTTCCAAACTTCATTTTGATATTTAACCATAATATGAATTACTATAGAGCAAACTATTATATTTTAATCTGCACAGGTGGCCTAGTTTCACACAAATTACACTTGAGTGTGTTAAATTTCATAATGAGTGGATATTGAAAGTTCTTCCACACATAAAGATAGGCACTATCATATGATAAAAGTTTAAACTTTATCGAAATTCAATTCTTACAAAACTATAAATAAAAATAAAAAAAAGTTGAGTACATTGATGGGGAGGCCCTAAACTTTGAATTTGGATCGTGTCTATGAAAGAAAAATATTTTGTCATGTCACATAAGATCTCAATTTCAATAAAAAAATATTTTAATAGAGAAGAAAATAAAGAAATTGACAAATGAATGTAAATTGAAATAACTTTTTTTCAGTAGAGCAATGAAGAGAGAGTACTAATTTAAATGTGTATGTGTGTGACATAAAACTCTAATTTTATTTAACCGTGTGGGAAAAAAAAATTTAATTATCTCATTTCCAGTGTGTCTTCACCAAAATAAATTTTTGTTACATATTAATAAAAAAATAAATTCAGTTTTACCGTATTTGCAACATGGAGAGCATCAAGACCCACACCTCAAAATGAAGAACATTATTGACAATATAATGGCATAATTGTGAAAATAGCAGTGGTTAAAGGAAATTTCAGTGCAGGCCAGAAGAAGCAGGCGTCTGAAGTAATCAGTGACGTCATGGTGCTATAAAGCTGACCGATCATGGCAGCTTAATTTTGTGGTTCTGTCCAGCATGGATGTGATTCTCGATGATTCTTGGTCTATTACACTAAATCAAAGCATTTTTAAGAACATCTCCACCAAGTTCTCTCTCTCTCTCTCTATATATTTTTGTTAATAATATCTAAATTTATAAATATCGAATTAAATACTCTTTTCTAATATCTCTTTTTTAATCAAAATAACTGATTGTTAAAAATAATTATTAAAATTTAATTGTTAAAATATTGACTTAAAAAATTAAATTCAAAACATACTTAACTAAAATAAAGAGTAATATTGAAGTTAGCTTTCAAAATTTAACTAAATAAAATATAAAACGAGACTTTTTAGTTAAAATAACTTGCCAAAATGGCATTACTGGAGTTGCTCCAACCGCGCTTCAATAATTCCATTCCTAATTGTAAGCTCGCAAGAAGAGGTTTGCAAAAATATCAATTTCTTTAAAGTATTTATCTCAAGCCATCATGTGACTGGACAACTACACTGCTAGTTAGACATACCCATCTGAAGAAATTATTTTATTTTATTAATTATTAGAAATTAATTGTCACTTCAACTCCCTAGCATAAGATCAGAAATTCAGAATTGAAACTTCTTGTGCATAAAATGAAATTAGGTATAAAAGGTTACATATATCACTTAAAAAGGCTCTAATATCTACGTTAGGAAACAAAAAAATTACACAACCCCATATCCCAATTTTATAATATGATTAATATCTATGGTATAGTTATGCACATGTGACCTTCTATCTCACTCACACAGTTGGGAGCATGGTACTCTTAAGAATATCGAATATTATGACCTTTTGAAGATGTTTAAAGCTTCTACACAATGGCTAATTTTACTAATTTACACAATTTTTGTACTAATACATTGTAATATTTAAATAGTCCTTTAAACAAGTTTGCAACCCCTCTACCCAACTAGCCTTACTTCTATTTAGTACATAAATGACAATCTTACTGTATTAACTGTTAAATTTGAGAGGAACAAATGAAAACGGCCAAAGGCAGATGGACACGGGGCTAGGTTGGGCCATAACTGCCTCAAATTATAGAATTTTTTTTATGCACGTAAAATCTTGACTCTTTCAAAATTAATCCATCCTAAAATTTCTTACCACCAAAATTTTGGCCAAACCCAAAATTTCCACCCAAATTTTCGCCAATCTTTTTTTAGCCCCTCTCTCCTAATTTTCCTGGTTCCACCCTTGGAAACAGCAACAGAAAACACCACCATTTCTCTAGTGAAGGAAGAGAAACTCAGAAACAAGATTGAAGAAACGGAAACCAGCAAGGAACAACTCAATCATAGTAAAAGTTTTTATGCAAATAAATTAGAAGAGGTTCATGTCTTAATTATGTTTACAAACATATACACAATTTACTGTTGTTGGAAAAAGGCTAAATAGCAGCTCATCAAACCACAATTTTGATTAACCCAGACAAAAAACTTAAGAATCATAATTCAAAGATTAGCAACACATTAGTCAAGAAAGAATTACTCTGAAAAAGAAAAAAAAATTCAACCTGCTAATTGTTATATATAAGAAGTAAGGCATAAACATGTCCTTGATGCTTAAACTTATATGTATATAGATGGGCAAAGTGGAGATAGGGGACTTTCACCGGTTCTCAAAATTCTATCAGAATTACTTCGAATAAAAACTTGATTAAATCTCTAGGTAAACCCCCACAAGTTGGATTTTAATGAAGTCTGTCTGGATTTTGTTTGCTCCAAACTTTTTGAACTTTTACTTCTAATAACATGCACGAAGCAGGTAATAACTCATGGGAGCACTTCTCCTTGACATACAGGAGGATAGACTTGCTGTGGAAGTAACTGCCATTTCAACAAAGCTTGAAAGAAGAGTAGAGGGGAAAATTTACAACAGTCGCGGATAAGCACTACAGGAGGCAAGCCCAAGCAAAATGAAGCATAAACACCAGTCGAAAGGTAAAGTCTATAACTGTAATAACTTTTGAGTTTATATTTTTTTTTATGTATGCACACATTTTTTTAAAGTTTCATCTATGCACATATTTATGTGGTAAACAATTCATTTAAAGAGATTTGTGATGAAATTGGGCTGAATTCACTCCTGTTTCACAGTGAAGTAAAAACTTGCCCAGAGAAAGAGCTGATTGTGTCCCCTTTCCATACAAGAGATGATCGTAATCTTACTGAATTGTTAGCTGAAGTGGCAATACTGAAGGAAAGGAACAAATATATGGAAGGAGAACTTAAAGAAATGCAAGAGAGACATTCAGGAATAAGTCTTAAATTCGCAGAGGTAGAAGGTAAGCTTGTAATCTAAAGAATGGTAAGAAGAACTAGCAATACCTAAAATGCTGAATCCCAAAACTGAAAACTATGCAAAGTGAAGTAGCAGGGTGTGTTAAGCAGCACATACAGATCAAACTCAATCACCTCCAGGTTACATCAGAGTTCAATCGAGAAATTAAACTCAAAACTTATTATTTCCTAATAAGCTTTTATATGAGAATACCTAAAGCCTTCACTATTTTTGGACAATCAAAAATGTTTGTAACTCAAGAGGGAATACAGATATGCTGTAGGCACTTACCGATAGCCCAGGTACATACATGTCCACTACATGCTGCAGCAATTCTCAGGTTGGAACTAATTACAGCAGGTCCATGAGCTGCATAAATGTTGCGCCAACACCTCCTGCTATTTCACATCCAGTGGTAACATCATCTGTTCAGAGTGTGAGCATTTTTATCACTCAGACCATGAGCATTGTTATCACTCCAGATCAGCTTACTTTGGCCTCCACCTCCATTTGTTGCAAAAGATAGTGTCTGCAGTTGATTTGGAGTAAAGCTCAAGCCAATAAAAATAGTACAATTAATCATACCAAATGGGAGTTCAGTTATAACACACCTGTCTTGCTCTCTTATCCTGTTGGAGTCCATGTTGGGGGAGCTGAAGTCTTCTCTCTCTTGGATGAACTAGATGGTTGTGTAGATCTCTTTTGCCTCTTCTGGTCAATAATTTTCGTAGGAGTGCTGCCTCCTTGGTACTTGTAAAAGTCAAGAATAGATGGACTTTTTCTCTTAGTAACCTTGAATGTATTCGCAGAGTACCCTGAAACAATTTCGAGACATGTCACAGTGGAAGGGACTGCTGACGCAGTCTGCTCTTTTCCCTGATTCTGTTAAGAAACTCTATTGTCCAGGGTGATCCTTGCTGTGGTTGAGCTGAGCGAATGGCTTTTGAGAGTGGTGTTCCACCATATTGTGATTTATCCTTCTCTTGAAATGACAGACTCTGAAAATTTGTTGCAGTTTTCTGCATTGAACCCTCTTCTAAAAGTGATTTGTGCTTTAAAGGCAAGTTGTCATTATTGAAATCTGTATCTGAATGTTGATTAATACCTTCCCTTGAACTTTTCCAATTATTTTTTGCAGATATCCAAACATTGGAGTCAGAGTTAATCTCAGCAGCTGTTGGAAAAGTAGGATGGCAGCTGCTACTAAACGACAATTTTCTTGCAGTCCTAAAATTTCCTGCTGCAGGAAGTTGTTCCATCTCAGGCACTAAAGTGGAGAAACCTATTGACTTTTCCATAGATGAGAAGTCACCACCTGATGAAGAACTATGATGGATGTCAATAACTTCCCCTATAAAGTCATCCTGCAGATTTTCAGAATTATTGTTATGACCCCAGTCCAATTTGTTCAATTGGAGCCATATTCAGTCCCTCTTTTTGGCCAAACAAGTTATCATTCAAAGTCAAGCTAGAAGTTTCAATCTCATCTGATATCGCAGGCCCTCTTGGCATTCGAGAATCATATGGCTTGCACACTCTTGAAGGGCTCATCATTGTATCTACACCCGAACCTTGCTGTTGACCAAAAAAATTGCCATTGGAAGCTACAGTGGGCTTCTCAATCTCATCAAATATCCCAGGACACTGTGACATCCAAGATTCATATGGCTTGGAGACTCCGGGAGGATCCAGGATGCCATTGGTAAATTGTTTTAATGGCTCAAAATGAAACAAATCCTCCATAAGAATGTCCATTTTGTGAGGACTCCTAATGCATTTTTCGCTTTTTTCTTCCAGAATCACTTTTGCAATGATAATTTTCTGAGTCAGGAACAGAAGGATACTGAAGAAGAGCAGTCAGTCATTCCAGATTTAGAATCCTCCCGTTCGCCGTATCTGCATAAAGCACTCAACAAAGACACACTTTCAACAGGAACATGATATTTCTGGATTGCCTTGAATCCTATGCTCATGTGACCATTCAAGAAACTCAACAAGCATGCCTCCTGAAGATAGTATTGCATGAGCAGAGAGTGGATTAATTGAAGGAAATGCTGTAAGGAAAGATTCTGCAAGAGTTTCTGATTCAGGCATTTTAGGATATATGCCTGTAGTTAACTTTGTGGTATTTCCAATGCAGCTCAGTATAATTTCATCAGTCAACTCAGATGAATATGAGCAAAAGAGCTGCAAATCCATTCCAAGGCTAGCAGCTGCAGCATAAAGTTCATCTGATGATTCCAATATCGCAGCAAGGAAACTGCTTTCTCCCTCAAAGATCTGGGAAGAAGAAAAACATAAAAATCAAAAGATTTTATTCACTCAGGACATGACTTTGTGCAACACAAGCTCAGTGAATGAGACATCAACTGAAATTATACAAATAAAAGGTTCTGTATTTTAATCCATTCTAAATTAAATCAACAAATTAAGGGCACAATTTGACCTTATGTCTATAAATTTTCTCGAACCAGTCTGTTTTGCAATTTAAACTAGAGGACATTTTCTTGCAAGAAAACTAATACTTAATTAGTTCTGCGTTACTCATTTTCTGAATGCGATACAGCTGATTATTTAATAAATAACAAAAAAATTCAAAATTCAAAATAAAAAATAAAAAATATGGTCAAATGCAAATTGGGAAATGAAGGTAACAAATTCAGTATTTGGATTCTTAGCAAAGTAAAAGCACAAGGATCCCACTTCTTATACCATTTTTCATTTTATCCCTTCAACCTATCACTTGCAAAGTTTCTTTAATCATCTACCAACCCATCCTTATCTGATCTTCTAATAATACAATCCAAACAATATTTTTGAGAAAGATAAAGTCAAGAGAAGGCGCTCTGCGTGTGTGCGCACGCGCATGCGCACCATATGCGAAGTACAAGAATGCAGATCCCACTTCTTAGACCATTTTTCATTTTGTCCCTTGAAACTATGTTACAATTTCTTTTAACAAACACTTCCATGTGCAAATGAGACCATGAAGTTAGCTTCACTAATCATAAGAGTGATTCTGAAATGCTTCAGCACTGTTAAGATAAAAACTAGCATGGTTCTAAATATAAACTTAACATTTAATATAAGTAGGCTTTACTGACTGCAATGAACTTTACCAATGTGGGATTTACCTCTGTTGTGTGGCGTCAATGGTAATACAACTTCTATCATCTAATTCTTCTGTTATTCTTATCCAGGCTTCTTTACTTCAACTACTCGGTTGTCTGGTCAATGGATTATTTAAGCAATGCATCTAACAATGTGTACATACATAATTATGCATTCAAGTGTATTGAAGATATCTAAGTATAAAAGATTAGTGGTACTATCAAGTCTCAACCAATTCCCACTTGCAGTGACTGATACCCTCATTGACCAATCATTGTCCAGATCAACAGAAATTGGGACTAGTGAACCATAAATCTTAGATGACATTTCTAAAAAAAAAAAATTGAAGTTAGATGAAACACGTGATTTTGAAACATAAAGTGAATAAAGTTTTATGCAGTGAATAATCACATACACTGCTACCAAATCTGAAATGTTTGTCTTATAACACTATTACTGAACCATGCTATTTACATGCTTAACGATCACAAGCTCAAATTTACTGGTCCTCAACAATCACAGAGAGATGCAATAACTTTTTCTCAGTTAGCATTACTTCTAGCCAATTGGCTTTGAGACAATTTCTATCTTTTGTAATCACAAGCATAAACTTTCTTGCAATTTATATTAACCAATGATCAAGAAAACGGGCTTAACAATGTTGAGACAACTTTGTATTGACAACATGACTCAGTGCTAACCTGACCAATGTGATGTCAAAAGTCATGTCCCACTTTTTACTTTTTCTAAAAAGATAATTTTCATTTATAATAAAACAAGGAAAATTGAGGTTTTAAGTGACATATGTCAAAGAATATATTAGTTAAGGGCCGTTTTATAAATCGAGTCACTGCTTAACATTAGGTTTAGGTGTGTTCCAAAAGCAAGAAAAGAACTTGAAAGAAAAAAACCAAGGTTGAGTGGTTAAAAACGGACAGGCAAGACAATTACCAAAATGCAACCGCTGAAAGCAAAACTCAGTGACGTCAAAACATTTGCCGCGATATTCTCAACGCACAAAGATAAACATGAAGAAGCCTCATCTCGAGCAGTTGCTTTCTTTCCAATATTTCTGCAATCATACCATGCCAGGCAAACTGCAGCACTAATTATAACATCTACAGGCAGATTTAAATCACGCTCTACAACTTGTGCTCCTTCTTTCTCCATTGCAAGAATTTTTTGATATGTGCTTCTCCTTGAAATTATCATTTCTTTCTCAAAATTTTGAGTGTTCACAATAATGACTGTATCAGGGAAAGGAATGCATGCTTGTGTAAATTTGCTTAGATTCCATAGTCAATGGCACACATGGAACCTGCAGAGGCATAGAGCAAGCTTCTACTTCGCATTCCGGTTCGAAAGACCCCATATTGTACTTCTCCTCAACTGGAAGATAATTTAGTAGTTCTTCCAATTTCTGGTTGTTCTCACTCAGGGTTGTAATAGAATGAGGATCTCCTTTCTAGCATATGATTAACATCAGCATAGAATAAAACTTTGCAATACAATTGCAAACTGATAAGTGAAAACATCATGAATGAAGAATTAATTATTACAGGAAGCAAAGACAACTATTGAATGATAACCATATCACCAAGGAAAAGGTAAAATATGCAATTCAACTTTGTGTGATTTGAATAACTAAAAAGAATTGATCCAAATGTTAAGGTGCAGATTCAAACGGAAAAAAAAAAGTAAAAAAATCTCTATGTGCATTGAGCTTGAAACTAACTTCTCTGGTCAAGATTATGAAAGTCACCAACATTAGCATGTTACTTGAATAGTTACCCTTCTGATTTCCAACACATCAAACTCAAGGATTCCCCAACTCTCTGGTCAGGAGTGATAAACACACCGAACAATAACTTTTCCTTTAAAGAATAACCCCTCGCCAACATCTCTCGAGTAGGTCCCCCCAATTACAGCCTCCCTTTACTGTTGTTAGAATTGATAATATTTTCAGTTGGAAGGTCTTTTAACTTTTGGGGGCATTGTTTGGTCCATTGGTAAAATGCTCAGCTTGCCAAGCATGAAAACTCAGGTTCGAGTCTGAGAGTGGCTGCTTTGTACAAAAACAATGCCAAGGTTAGGTCTGTCTCCAATATCCCCCTTCCAGCACCCTGCGTAAGCAGGACCAACACTGGGAAGAGCCTTAAGTTTTATCATTGACTGTCCCTTTTAGTGTAACACCATTTTAATGCTTTCTTGAGGAACAATTGTTTCAAATGCTGCAAAAGTAACATAGTCAATCAAAGAAAGGGCAATTATGACATTAGAACGTAATAGTTAGCATACATCAGGAAGGAGGGAGAGGTTATTGGAATAAGCCATGTGGAGGCAGGTAGTCTTTCCACCTTCTTAGTTACACATTTGCTAACTGTGGGGTTATAAGTACTAAAGGACATCTAACTCCCTACTGCATCAAGTAAAAAGTAAGTCATCGGAAAATGGACAAGATATTAATGTAAAGTTTCAAACAACACTTTCAAAACCCATGTTTGACCTTATAAAATATATAACCTGACCGAAATTTTTCCCCAAATTTCACGATTCAAGGTGTGATGCAATATATATAATATCACACAATGTACTTAAATTTATTTTGTTTTTTGTCTCTATTTTTGTTTATTTATTGTCAACCCTCTAGTTGAGATTGAATTTCGACATGTCATAGTATGAAGCAATTGCAAAGAAGCATAAAAAACACAACAAAATGTGGGATGAAACATGATCACTGGAATATAGTTCAAGCATATTGATGTACAACATACATCCATCTTATATAATGTCATTTATACTCATGCATGGTTTCCAAAACAGATGAAATGAAAATAATTGTGCTACTGACTATCAAAAGTCAGCCAAGTATGAAATGCTGATCAGAAAAGAGATGAGCAATGTTGGTTATTCATGCATAAAGTAAGAGAGGACTTGCCATTGTAAATCCAAGATTCTGGGGCATGACAACGCCATTCACAAAGTGCTTTGGGAATGCTAGAGTCCTCCAATTCCATCTTGAGGAAATGAAGACGGGGGAAAGCAAACTAACTTCGGGGAAATAGTGGACACTCTAGATGAGGCACATGAACCTCCATATTCCAAGATAATTCCATATTTGTCAAATGGAAATGATGCAGAAACATGCCTTGGGGACAAAGAAAGGAAGCATTATCTACTGCTTTAGGGCTCATCAACAATTAGTACTGCACAAAAAGTGCCTCAGAAAACAGTAATATGCAAATTAATAATGACACCAACACAGATATGCTGGAATACACAAGTGCTAAATACAGCAAGGCTTTGAACATTATCCAGATGCATCAAGATTATAATCATTATGTGCGGGGTATTATATTTTGGTTTAAAAAGAAGTTCCACCCGGCTTGGGTTTCATATGTAGGTTTCACTAATTTGGAATATTTTGCATCTTTTGAAAAGCAAATTGGAGAAAAATCTACCTTTAAATATAAGGAGAAAATTGTAAAAAATACCACCTACTATAAGGTAATGCTAGGGTGAAAAAAATAAAAGGAAAGTGATGATTCTAAACATACAATTTCTCATACTACTTTAAAAAAATACAATAAAGAACATTAAGCTTGAGATGAAAACTGCATAAATTGGGAAGGCCAATGTCGTGAAAGCATATATCATAGCAGTATATGATGTAAAATATTTGATTGTTTACAAGGCCACAATTCATGTAACTCAATTCAACATCTAGGACAATTTTACGTGGAACACAGATCGCTATGATACGTGGAATAGGAAAGGGAAGGTAGTATGTGACATTCTCTAAAATTTGATAGATGAGGGCGTGCTTATATAAATGACATAGTTAAAATATGTCAAGTAATTGTCTAGAGATAGGCATTCTTTCAAGAATAAGATGATTTATGAAAATTAATATTATTAAAATGCACAAATCATTAATGTGACATACTCTAAAATGCGGTATGATGAGGGTAGGCTATATAAATGACATAGTTAGAATATGTTAAGTAATTCAAGTTGAGATAGGTATTCTTTCAAGCATGAGATGATGAATGAAAATCAATACTATTAAATGCACAAGTCATTAATAAACATATAGAAATTTGGGTATTTGTTACCCTCTCATTTTGCTTCTCTCCTAAAATGAAAAATAGGTGAAGAAATAGAACAAAGACTTCAGTGTTCTGGAACATAAGTGTTCCTTATTTAGGAACGAGTACTAACGAAATTTGTTGGGGTATTAGAGTTTCCTAGTAACTATGATCTAGGGTTACTCTTAGACTCAAGGCTCACAGTTATGAAGTTAACTTTTCAATCCTTAACTTCATTTTTATGTTTTAATTCCTACATACACTCAAATTTGAGGATTCAATAAGAGCATATGTTTATGAATCAACAAAATATTTTTTTAGTCATGATTGCTAGATATTATATGAAATAAGTTTAATCGTAATTAATCTAACAACTTTAATAAGGTTCAAATTTTGCAGCAAATCCTGATATTGCTCTTATTAATGCATCATTTTATAAGGTTAATCTAGTTTATAAATCAGTGAAAGCCCATGGAACTGTTTTTAGTCATGTTTCCTCTTCCGGAGTATATAATTGTTCAGAAGCATATACCAGTACAAAAGCAGATATAATTTACACAAATATTATGACTTTTCTTTCAATGATTAGTACATGAATCTCCACAGGACAAGTACAGAGTAGCATAAACACAATTATGCTACCTCCAACCACTCCCAGTTTATACATACATGGAGAAATAAATGGTAATTTTTCTTTTCCTTTTTTCCAAATGTTAAGCTCTTATAGTACCCTGAAGCTTGTGACTACATATTTTTGCCCTAGGGCCCTGGAACTGATGGAATGCAGTTTATTAGCACTTGCAACTAGGGCTCTGAGATCGCAGATTGCCCTCAGACACAGGTCATACACTATCTTCTAAATCTATGGTTAAGTGGCACACAGGCTATTATATCACACAGCCACCAGTTACACCGGCAGCACCCAGCTTTAATAAAGCCAATTGAGACAAAGTAGTCATTGCAGGCAAAATTTGGAAACAATCCTCAGACCATGGTATAACCCCAAATCAGTCCAACCACCACGCTATTACCATCCTTTTCGTTTTAAATATCTTATTCTTGTTAACTATCTACTATTCATTAATAATAGGAAAAAATAAAAACAAAAACAATAGCAACTACAACTAGCTGTATCCCCTAATCTGCCTGCATAAAGAGCATAGTGCTTTGAGATTGCAGATTGCTCTTTCAAAGGCAATCTATCATACAGGTCAGCAGCTATCTTCTAAATCTCTGGTAAAGTGGCACACAGGTTATCATATTGCCCTGCCAACAGTTACACTGGCAGCACCCAGTTTCTAATAAAGTCAATTGAGACAAAGTAGTCTTTGTGGACAAAACAAGAATCAATCCCCCAACCATGACCACCATCAGTCCAACTATCAGGCTATCACCAAGCTTACAAGTTTAAATATCTTGTTTTATTAACTACATACTATTCATTAATAGGAAAAAAAATCCCAACATCTTGTTACTTCATTCATGCATATAAAAGTCGTGATATTCACTTACAACTTATTACATATTTATTTTTGTAACAACATTTTTTTATAAGTGTAATTTATATACATATTTATACAGGTGCTCCATAGACACGCCTGCTTACAAGGTCCTTAAGCATTGATGCTCTTGCAATCCTGCTCTCATATTCACTCTATGCTTTGGTTAGTTTTGACTGCGGTGCAGAACATCAATATATAGAGTGATAGGCTTGACACTAAGACATGCCATATCGTAATATGAAAGTTTCTGGTATGTGAACTGTTACATATCATCACTTATTCATCAAATATATAGCTAAAATTAAATTGGGAAAACTAAATAATGAATTAAATAAAAAAAAAATTGCTATGTATATCTTCACAAATATATTACATCAAAAAATCAATGATTGATCAATTGAACAGTTAGATTAAACACATTTACTACCAATTAACATTCCACCAAAAAGTACATATTATGAAAATTATGAAACTAAGACTTACTCATGGGATATGAAAGAACAATCTGAATGTCGCACAGCATCCATAGTAACATCTGTGAACTTGTTACTGTGACACACATCCAGTCGATCCAGATGTGTATGAAAATTTTTCAGCTCATTAAACGATATCTTCATGGAAGTCAACAACCTCCTCAGTGGCCACCAGAAAACTTGGCTCAGCCACAATCAACACTCTCAAACCACCCTGGTTAATGTTTGACTGCAAGATCTCCTGGATAACAGATAATGATGGATGTGATTTGGTTATGTCTTTGTTAGCCTTCTCGTGCTCATCTTCAATCAAGGTCTGGAGGGAACTTAGTTTGCATCTCAAGGACTCCAGATTTCGACATAAGCTTCCCTGCATACAGATAAGTTATGTGGATACCATAGTAACACAAGTACCATGCCATTTGTTTAATTGCACATAATGTGACAAATGCCATTCCATTATCATCACCATGACCCAAAGAAGTCGCGTGTGCACTTGTTTTCTTAATGCAGTCCATCAGCTTTTCTTTTGGAATGCTGGGGAATTTAAAATTATCTGCATCTAGAAATGAATACTGTCTATTTGTCAGCTCCGTGTCATTCTTCAAGATGGTTAGATAGCTCTTTTGGAAATTATCAATGACTGCCAGGATGTCATCGGACAACTTAATTTGATACAACTTTGTTTCCCACTGCTGCAATCTTGCTACAGCAGTATCACAGGCTGCAACAGAGTCACTACAAGAAATCATGGGACATGTAGCCTTAATATCAGAGGTCTTGTCTGCAGGTTTACTAATTTTTCCAATACTAGCCTCACGAGGATTTAAGAAAAAATCGAGATCATTGAACTGCGACATTGATTGAACTAATGAAGAAGCATTGTCTGCATTGATGTTAATTAAGACTTCCCCATTTCCCCTTTCTTGAAATCCATCGTCTAGCAACTTACTAGAAGCAATTTCATTAGGACCACCATGAATCTCCAGAATCCCACCATAAGGCATGTTCAGCATTTCCTTTTTCTCCTCTGTGTTTGGCACATTTGGAGCATCACCAAAGAAAACAAAATTGAGTACCAGCATCCCATCATCAATAGATTTCAGATCAGAATCGATGCTGTAAGTATCTACCTCGAATATTTTCGAACAAGAGTAAGAGATCAAGGTTCGTATTTATCATCCTCAAATAGATGCCAATCTAAATATATACTATCAGATGCAGACGACGCCTGTGGCTTCAACTCAGCTAGCATTTCATCAACAAAGGCATATAGTGACCTTATCTTTTCATGATCAGAAGAATAGGCACAGGCAATGATTTGAAATAGTCATCTACCAGAGTGAGCTCATGACTAATAATCAATTCATCAAAATTCTTGACATTCATGTCTTTCCTGAACATCTGTTCACATATTTCTGGTTCATTAACTGTTTGTGAGTTGAGAAAAACTTCAAATACCTGGGACTGAGTTCAAATCAAGAAACTGCAAGTCCTCAAATAGAAATAGGCTCACTGCCAAAACAAAATTGTCATCTACTGTCTCTGGATGAATTGCAGAGTTTCCTTCAACAGTATGAAAGTTCAATAACACTCAGAAAATCCATTTCTAGAAAAACTTTTAAGCATGCTAACTCAGACTCAAGGCACTGCTTTGATAGACAATGATCTGAAGGATACTCTAATAGATCAATGTCTGTAGAACCCAAAAGCTCCTTGCCATCAACCACTATTTCATCTTTTTGGGTCCAATCTTGGGGATCAATATTTTCAAAGTAGAAGAAATTCATCTTCCATGGATATGTTAGCAAAAATTCCCAGACTAATCTCATCCACTTCTAGAAGAGGAAATGTGCCAGTGATAAAATTGAAATTGGTCCCCAAGAGAGGCATCATCTTCCAACAAACAAGCCTTTTGCTCCATGTGGTACTTTGGAGTAATGTCATCAACTGAATAAACTGATTCTTGAATCTCAAAAGGATACTGCACTGTAAGCCCTAGATTTAACATATCCTGCCAAGTTCACAATTAAATAAGTTACAATTTTCTATTTTAAAGATTATAAACACATTGTACAGCTCTATGAATAACAAATACTATACAAGCAAGCCACAAGAAGCAACTTAACTTTTTTTTCCAAAAAGAAAATTCTAATAACATAACAGGCTTTCTCATAGCCAACCAATCAATTTTTTAATACTCTCACCCCCAAGATTGAGTAAAGTTTACAAATGCAGAGGTATTATGCCTTACATGCTGTTTATAAGGGAGAAGACAAAGATGAAGTGTTGGCAGTCAGAACTTGACATTAAAATACAGTATTTTTATGCCTATATATAACATTCAATACCTCCTATTTACAATCAAAGAGACAAGGATAGCCCAAAACCACCCCAGCTAGATCTGGCATTTTGTTTCATTGAACTGTAAGGGGCTCTGTCCTCAGCAACAAAGTCTACAATATTCAATGGAAGAATACAAGTAGAATCTCCTCATTTCTCTAGTTCTTAGAAGTTCTATCAGAATTTATACATATAGACAGAAACATGTACCTGTATAATTAGAAAGAAATAGATAAATTACCAATGCAAATGAGATTAAGAAAGAAGGTTCCTAACAGTGTGTGTGTAAAAGAAAGATAAATGAGGGGCTTCATCAAAAACATGTTTTACTTGCAATAACAGGATCAGTTAAGAGTCTTCTGTTGAAAAAAATTCCATTTGTTAACTGTTTCAAGAAACAGCAATCAAGGTTCTACAGATCACTAAGAACAAAACAAACACCAGACGCACGAAGGCAAACAAGTCCAGGCTTTTCCAAGATCATGTGAAGTCAAACTGCAACAAACATACTAAAACTTTTTATCCCTGTAAATGGGAAGGTGCCACAAGTTGATCTGTTTAATAACCTAAATGGGACACCTAATACCTAACTTCTTACAATTGAACTTTTTGGCAACACCGAAGAAAGATTGAAGGCTTCACACTGGCCCAAGACCAACAAAAGAATAGTGACATCTGGGTTACTCTTTCACAATTTCTGAGGTTAAGGAAACAAAAAAAGGAAGTGAACTCAATATATACGTGATGTTTGAGATCATAGGAGTTCTCAAAAATTTACCGGAATATTTTGGACCTCCAGAACTTCAGAAAAAATTTGCATATCCTCTTTTTTGAAAATGCAAGCAGTTTCCTGTTGTATATAAAATAAGATATACAGCATAAGCACATTTTCTTTAAATTAAAAAAAAAAAGAACCAAATTGTCTTAATATCCACATGTTTAATTGACCATTTAAATTACCACAAATAGATCCAGTTCTGGTGTTTCGAACTGGGCAAACTCAAAACTGTTTTTGCCATGAGCGTCAAAAGATGTCCCATTTTCCTTCTGCAGCAACATGATCTAGGCTTTAATATATATATCTTAAACCAAATTTAAGTAAAAGTGAAGGAAAAATAATTATCCTTAAACAAAGTTACTGTCATACTTTTGGTAATTCAAACTCCACAGTTTCAGGTCCGAGATTTCTCTGACTCCCCACTTTCTTCTCGTCATGTGGAACTACAGCTTCTTTCTGCAAGTTAACCCAAAACTAAATAGACTAAAAGGAACTCAAATGAGTGAAAATAATAGATCTATTCAGAATCCTTCTTGAGTGAATTACATTTATAAGGTATAGTTTTTCCAATAGAATTCAATCCAAAAAGGTTCAGATAAAAAAACCAAATCATCAACTTTTAGGCCCAGTTTTTCATCAAACAAATAACTTTGAAATACCAACAAAAAAAAAAAAATCAAACTTGAAGTAGTTCCTGACCCTGCATTTGGTTGATGAGAAACAGATCCAAATAGAAGAACATAGTTTTGAGTGTTATTTTCTGTTGCTTTGTTTCTTCAAGGCATAAAACTCAAATAAACTAAGAAACCTAAACATATTGCTTTTTTGGCTCTTAAATTATATTTCTCAGCTTCCAGACAGATTAAGCCTCAGTAATGTGATCAATGATTGTTATCATTCTCTAACTCCATGGAGCGGTCAATATTTTAGAACCTAACATTCAAGAAGAAACAGAAACATCTGATTTGAAGTTACGGTACTAACAACAAACATTGAATCTCAATACGTCAACATATACAGACATTGTCATGATAATCAAATTTTATGGTAGATATAAACGAGACTCTGATGAGCCCATAACTCCATTTGGGAAACTCCCTGAAATATCTAAATCCATGCCTCAATACTTGCAAAACAAAAATTTCAGATCCATAATTAATCACCATTTTCAGACTTAATATAAGATCAGTGGAAATTTCCAACAATAAAAGAAGCACGGCCAATTCAGAATCATATTTGATTGGGCACACTGTTCACCTTCATCCCCAAAATTGAATCTCAATACTCTCAGAGCTAAAATAACAGCACATTCAGTCTAAATTTTGAAATATTATCATTCAATAACAGAAAAAACCAATTTAAACTAATTTCAATAAACTCACAATTTTAGCTTCGAAAATTAAATTATATACTTCCAGGACTGAAATTCCAACCCCATTATTCATCACCGATTTCAAATTATCGAAACCAAAAATAAAAGCAAATTCACAATTACATATTAAATTTTTTTTTTCAGCAGTCAAATGTAGCTTCTACCTACGAAAATCAAATCTCAGTACATCCAGAACTAAACTTCCTTCCATAATTCGGAATAGGTGTCGAATTTTACAGCAGAACTGATGGAGTATGTGAGAAAGGATCATTGAAATGGAGATAAAAACTTCCAATGCAAAACTACATTTGACTACTGAATTCATCACATATTTTTCAGAAGAAAAAAAAACATAAGTTTGAAAATACTATATTTGATTAATCTAATGATTACGAAACTAAAATTTCAAGTCATCATTATCAATTACTGTGGCACTATCAAAAAAGAATTAGAAAATATCCCTCAAGAATGGAGCAGATCAGTAAATTCAATTATAAATCCAGTCGAACTCATAATTTACCTCTGAAATTCGAATCTCAACACTTTTTTGAGAACTGAAATTTCTTTGCTCATCAAAGCAATATTTCGGAGAGTAAGACTGTGTATTCGTTAAATCTCCGATTTCGACATTGATAGTGTGAGGAAGAACGTCAGAGAAGAACTTCGAGAGAGACTCGTGGATCTGAAATCTATCAATTTCGAGAGAGACGTCTAGAGCAGAGACGTCGTCGAAGCAGCGAATGTCTTCGAAGTTGGAGAGATTCGAAGGAGGGAGCTGAGGGAGTGGGAGGCGGAGGAATTCTAGGGTTTCTGTGGCTTGGATTGAGGCGGAGTTGAAGTAGTCGACGTTGAGAAATCGAGTTCGCATGTCATGCACAGTGCGGTTTCGCTCGGGGTGAGAAAGGAAACTTGAATAACCAACGACTGGTTTGCAAATGAATTGGCGCTCTTGATTATTTTATATAGGATTGAACTTCCACTAAATTGCGCGGTGAGTGCATAATGCACTCGAAGCTGCTTACGTGGAAAATATTTATCCATTTTTATTAAATTTTTAAAAGACGTCTCGAGTTCAAAATTCTTCTATATTTAGTATATTTTTTTTTATAAATTCATAGAAAAAAAATATTAAATTTCTTTAATTTAATAAAAAGTGATAAAAAAGAGAGAAAAAATATAAATTTATTTGAATTTGAAAAGCAATAAAAAAAATATTTATAAAAATTGGATACACATAATAAATAATAATTCTTCAAAAAAATATATTTTAATTTTTTTTGTAAAATTACAAGAAAATTTTATTTTCTCATAAAATTAGCTATCTTTACTGGATGTTCCCACCTTGCCCATTCTTTATTTTTTTTCATCTACACAATTTTCTATTTTTATTAGGCAACATCTTATTTTCTCCATTCACTAGTAATAGAAGTTCTTTCACTAGCGGCAAAAGCTCTTTCGAATTATAAGGCTGCGTTTTCTATTCCTTTTTTAGATATCCAATACTATCTTATACAATAAATTGTTAATATATATGTGTATATATAAATATATATAAACAAGATTGGGTGACATGTATGTACATGGTGTTTTTTTTATAATTTTATTTAATTTTCTTTGTGTATAGTTGCAAATTTAAAAAAAATTATATTTAATCTTTGGTGTAATTGTATATGTTTAACTTAATTTTATAACATTAAATATTTATAAATAATTATGTCATTATAATTAATTTTCATCTAAATATGTGAAATTCATTTCACATAAATCATTCTGTAGAATTTATTTTATTGAAATCTAGTCTCAAAAGTTACCGAAATGAATAATTATTCGGTGATTTCTTAAGACCATGGTCTCCATCTATCAAATTGAGAGTCACGTTTATAATAGTATATTGTATATACACATGTAACTTATAATCTGACTGTTAGGACTAAGGGTGTCAATTCATGTTATCGTATCGTGTTTGAGTTATATTAGGACATACATATTCGAAAATATGTGTCAATCATAATCAAACATTATTAAATAATCATGTCAAATTTTATAATCT
The DNA here is from genome assembly GCA_008638375.1 of Nyssa sinensis. Lineage (NCBI taxonomy): Eukaryota > Viridiplantae > Streptophyta > Magnoliopsida > Cornales > Nyssaceae > Nyssa > Nyssa sinensis. The sequence continues at coordinate 3,772,903 of CM018041.1, read as the reverse complement.
AAATCTAATTTATTTATTAAACAGGTTACATGTGTTGAAACGTTTAACCCATTTATTTTTATTTTTTATTTTTTAAATAAAAAATTTATCTATTTTTATATATGTATAAATAGTTTTCAAGTTTAATAAACTTTGAACATGGGACAAATTAAAGTAAAAATTTATTTTATAAGTAAGAAATCTTTAAACGTTAATAATTTTTTTTTTTTATGAAAAATGAATTACTTTAACTTATTTTGGTTTTTATAATTAAACGTGTTAATTCGTGTGTGTAAAAGATTGACACTATTATTAAAATATAAATACGACATGTTTATTAATTATAATATACGTGTCAATTTGTTTATGACTTAAAATTATTTATATCCTAGTCAAACTTATTAATTTTGAATCTTATTATCATATTGTATTAAAAAGTAATATTTTTAATTTTATTTTATTTTTAATGTAGCGATGAACAATTATTCTAAATGTGTATTGTACACTCAAACTCTGAACACTTCGATAAAAGGAGAAAATTTTAACCAACTCCTAATTGAAACCATTAGAACTGGTCATTCAATAATTTCTACACCAAGCGGTCTATCCGTCCGAACTTAAATGGTTTTAATTAACAGTTAATACAATTTTTACTTAAATTTCATGTCACTGTAGCCACGTCTGGATAATAGTTAGAAGACACGCGTCAAAAAGAAGAGACGTGTCAGTTATGTAACACGTGTTCCGCTTATAGAACGCCACCAACATGCAAAGGTGGCAAAAACGTGAAAAAAAAAATAGTCAGTTACTCTCGCTCCTCTGTATATATTTGTACATTCCATTTTTATCCTGTGTACACGATCTGATCTGCTAGAGTTAACCGACAAAATTGAAACCTTGCTGTACTTCTCACAATGGAGTCCCAAATACCACGTAATCATGGCCATGTTAAAGACGAAGATCCCCACAACGTTGGATTACACTCAGGTGAGAACCTTAAGCAGTTAACGGCTATAATTTCAGAAACTTGCTTTGTATATCGTCTGCTGCATGTTCTACTGATATGCGTTCTGTTTCAGGGGTAGAAGGTGAGGATGAACATCACCACGATAAGAAATATGTGATAAAGAAGGTGAAGGAAAAGGCAAAGAAGATAAAGGACACAATTAAAAAATATGGCCGCGGTCACGATCACGACCAAGAACACGGTGATGATTACAATCTCTCCGATGATCATGATGAAGATGAAGAAATGGTGGAAGACCCAGAAGTTCACGGTGCACCAAGTACGCTTTTTTGCTTTCTTTAATGGTTCATGGCAATTACTACAGGCCTTAAGTAGTGATGAACTGATATATATATATATATATATGTATAATGTGAATGTGTTGCAGTTTATGAGTCGGCTGCTTTAGGAGTGAGGTCCCCGGGCAAGATGTGGGTTTGGGGGCACCTAGAGTGAATTTGGAAAGATCGACGGTGATGGAGGAGGACCGCTACCCTTCTAGAATCACAGATCAATCAACGAAGCCGTTTGCGGCTCACGAGCATGAAGACAAGCATGTCTCAGTTTCTCCTGAAAGTTGCGAGACCAAGGTCACTGATACTGCTGCAGCAAATCTTGGCCATGGGCAAGTGGAAAATATAGGGCAACCGAGGGTCAATATGGGAAGACAAACAGGCCTGGAGGAGGATCCTCACGCGCCGAGGGACCCACATCGGGCGTCTTCTGATCCTTCAAATTATCAGGCCAAAGTCACCGATCCAACAGGCATGGGTAAGATCAATCTCTAAAGTTGATTTTTCCATCTTAATAAGCAATTTTTTGTTTTTTTTTTTTTGGTGGGGGGACTTTATCGTGAAATTGAGATATAAGTGGCATTATTACGAACTACTTGTTTGGTTGAAGACTAATTTTTTGATTTTTTACACTAATTTACAAAGAAAATCTCTCAAGTATTTATGTAATTGTAATATTAATTCTTAATTGAGAAATTAAGACTTGAAATAACAGTCACGCTAAATCCAATGATGAATGTGAACTGGTTTTCTATGTAAAAAAAAAAAAAAATTAATCAAATTTTAATTACTTGAATTCGCGTGCCCTCCTATGAAAAAAGAAGAAATTTTGAATTTGTATCATCAATCGTATTCTTCATATAGTGACTTTTGACATCAAATTTTGTGAATCCAAAGTCAAATCATAGTGACACATCACATGATCTCTAATCTTTTTCTTTAAAAAAAAGACTGCAATTCAATTACTATTTTTGGAGTTCTAGAATGATGCATTGCTCTTTCTAATATGTTACAGGTGGCGAGGAAGCAGGGATCACCCCAATTCTTCGCTCACTTGATAAAATGAAACTCTATGAAGAACCTGATCCAAAACCGAAACTAGAACCAGGACAAGAACAGAATCTATATACAGGTAGACATGACCAATTCTCTCCAGTCTCACTTCCCACAGAATCCACCATGACAGAGAGCTTTGATGCCGGCAAAACTGAGAGTCTATCACAGAACGCTCCAACCCAGAAACCATCAAACCAGAACAGTTACATTGGAAAGATCTCATCTGCTACCTCTGCAATTGCTGATAAGGCTATCTCTACTAAAAATGTTGTGGCTTCAAAGCTTGGCTATGGCAGTGATGAAGACACCGGGCCACAACAAGGAATTGGTGCTGTGGTGAAGGAGAAGTTGGCGACTGTGTATGAGAAGGTTGCCGAGGCGGGAAGTGCCACGATGTCGAAGGTTCCAGGCACGGGAACAGAGAAGGAAAGCGAAGAGAAACGATATGATAAAGGAGTTTCGATGAAGCAATATTTGGTAGAGAAATTCAGGCCAGGCGACGAAGACCGGGCACTTTCTGAGGTGATTTCGGATGCTCTCCATAAGAGGAAGGAGGAACCGGAGAGAGCGAGCGGGGAAAAGGAAAAGCCGATGGGGAAGGTAACGGAGTCGGAGGAGGTGGCAAGGCGGCTTGGCACCGGTGGTGAAGATTCTAGTGGTGGCGAGGGGAATAACAATGTGGTGATTTCTGACAATATGACTACTGCCACTGGAATGGGTGTGGTGGACAGGCTTAAAGATAAAGTTGGATCGTGGTTCGGGAAACCTGGTGATCACTTGCAGGTTTCGCAGGCATCCCATGGCACGTCAAACTGGTAACTTGCTGTACTTCACCATATCTTCAAGCAATCTTGGCATTTCTAGTGTAAATTCCTCTTCTGTTTGATTTGATTTCTATTGGGTTTAGGGTGGAATTTTAAAATCTGAAACACTGATTTTGATTTATTTGTTTCAGTAGAGCATGGTCAGGATGGTGCGGGGCAGCGGAGACTTCAGGAATCGGCAACTGATTGAAGTCAAGTTTGGGTTTGTGGAGTCTGTCTGTCTGTCTATCCTTAATGAAGTGTGTTTGCAGTTTGTGTTCTAAAGATCAGTGAGCGGTTTAAGTGAATGGAAACTTGGTGTGAAGCTCTAAATTGTATTAGATTGGGTTTGTGATTCATTTGGTTTGAATCCTTTGATGCGGTGATCAGTTTGAAAGTTGAATCTGTGTCTTGCTGCTACTTTTTTCCAGTTAGGGAACACAAGAACTTGTTGAACTTTGAGAAATGGTTCATTTGGTTAGCATTTCTTGAATTACTTTTCTTGCCTTGTATGTCAAAAAAAACAGAGCAAAAGCAAAGTTTGCTTTGAAAGTGATAAACTTATTTACTTCCAAAGTGCTAAACAAATGATACCCAATTATCAACTTTCATAACGGAGATATGGAGTACAATGGTTATTTCACATGAAAAAAAAGATAATTTTTTTTATTTATAATAAATAATCATATTATTATTTAATATAATGTGATTGTTTTTGACAAAAATTTTAAATATTTTGAGATTTATAATAAATAATTTATATATGAAGTTAGAGATGTCAAGTTTGTTAAAAATATGGTCAAATTGAATAATTATTCCTAATAATGAACAAAAATAATTTAAGATATTCATAATTAATAACATTGGAGAAGTTACAATTTCAAGTTTCACCTAAGCTGCAAGGCTATTTCTTTGTGAGCAAAGGGGATTCATAAGGTAAATACAAAGGAAACTCCTTGATGATCATCATCTAAAAAAAATTGACGAAATAATAAGACTGCGCGCGTTTGATAGTGATTAATAGATATGATTTTTTATAAAATATTTTTAAAATGTGTTTCAGAATTTTGTAATTAATTTTTTAAAATCCATGAAAATGCATTTAAATATAAAATTTTGAATTAATATTTGAATTAAAAATCCTTAAAATGCATTTGGATATGTGATGGTGGGTGAGAGAGAGTAATGAGAGGCCTGTGATGGTAATAGATTTTTTGCAGAGATAGTGTGAGATACATTTCAAAAAAGTAGGAAAACTGAAATATATGTTTCAGAACTTAGGTATATGTATCTAAATAGCATCTTGAAAAAGTTGAAAACTTGAGATATATGCTTCATAATTTAGATATACTATTTTGTCGTTTGGAAAATAGTAACATTTAATCAAGTAGAGCTACTTAACGCATTTTTAACCCTGACTCAAATTCTTACCTAAATTTAAATTCAAGACAAAATTCTTTAAAAACCCCTCCAATTAAATTTTACTTAACTTTGATTTCAAATAGGCAAAATACGATACATAATGAAAAAAAGTTTGATGATAAAATAATACGTTAACTTTTTATAACATTTGACATCAAAATTTAACATGTAACATAAATAATGTTCGTGTGACATTTGATATCATAAAAAATGAACTACTTAATAGAATTTAATTGACCGTCTCTTAAAATTCATTTGTTAGATTAGTCAGTATAACATAGGCAATAAAGTAAAATTAAAAAAAAAATAGAAAAATAAAATAAAGAAACTCTTAAAATAAGGAGATTTTTTTAAAAAAATATTTGAGTGTACAATTAAAGAGTCTTGTATCAATAAAGCTTTTATTCAAATTTAAGTGAAAATTTAGTAAAAAATTAGAGATAGCTTTACAATTTTCCCTGAAAAATCAACAAATATTTTCAAAACTTAATAAATAAATACCTATAAATAAGTAAATACATAAATAAAGTAATTGGTGACTGGGTGAACCCAAATTTAATTATTTACGGAGGAGTCGTCAAATTCTCCCAAATTTCTTTTGGTACCCAATCTCCTTCACAGAGAGTTTCTCACACACGAGGGAATTGCCCGCTTCTTTTGGCAGCTATTTCTCCATCTCTTGGAAGAGCGAAACCTTGGGCGGAACACGACCACTGCTTGAAAACAACTGATACCGCCGCAACAACCATCTCATTACCAGGTTTGTCATTGGTCTCCTCAGAAACTCCGAAACCCTCATCTATCACTCTCAGTTTCACTTGTCTCTTCCATACCCTTGGAAACTAGTTAGAATTTTTGGTCTGTGTCTTCGATTTCGTTCTGGGTTGGTTGGTTCTGGAACTGTTTGATCACTGACTTAGGATTTAAATATTAAACAAGATAGAATTTTCTTCAATGAATGCGATTCGTTGGTGGATTTGTAATTTTTCCTTTTAATGGGTCTCTATCAATTATTTCGGCGGTCTGAATCAATAAATCTGGAGCTCTCTGTATTTGGATATCCCAATTTATTGTTGGAGACTGAAAAGTTACAGATATAATGGGTATTTCCCATCTCTTGATAAGCTCTCACAATGTACTCTGTGGCACTATTTGGTCAAAGGGTTGTTCAGAGCTTTTCTTGTTTTTGCAGAATTTCCTCCCGCTCCCTATGCAGCCGTACCTTTAATGGCGACAGCAGCAATGATGGGTTTGGAAGTGTTGAGGAATCTCTGAATGAAACTTGGAAAAGTTCGTATTTTGGTTCTGTTGTTGAGCCACATGAGTCTCTTGGTTGTTCGGGAACTGAAAACGGTTATGAAAGCCATTCCCGCGGGAATTTCTCCACAAGAAAGAATTTTGTTGAGAAAGTGAGAATTGATGCTAAAAGGATTCTAGAAATACTTCAACAAGACGGTCCAGGGTATGATGCAAAAGCAGCTTTAGAGGATTCTCAGATAAGGGTTTCGGGTCTTCTTGTTAGAGAAGTTCTTGTAGGGATCTTGAAATCAATAAATTATGCAAATAAGAATCGATGTGCTAAACTGGGGTACAAGTTCTTTGTGTGGTCTGGTCAACAAGAGAATTACAGGCACACGGCAAACACATACCATTTAATAATGAAGATATTTGCAGATTCTGAAGAGTTTAAGGCAATGTGGAGGCTAGTTGATGAGATGGTTGAGAAAGGATATCCAACTACTGCTCGCACATTTAATATATTGATATGTACTTGTGGTGAGGCGGGCTTAACTAGGAAAGTTGTGGAGAGGTTTATAAAGTCAAAGACTTTTAATTATAGGCCATTCAAGCATTCGTTCAATGCAATTCTACATTCCCTTCTATCTGTAAACCAGTACAAGTTGATTGAGTGGGTGTACCAGCAGATGTTGATTGACGGACATTCACCTGATATTTTAACTTATAACATACTTATGTGTGCAAAATATAGGCTGGGGAAGCTGGATCAGTTCCACAGATTGCTAGATGAAATGGGCAGGAATGGATTTTCCCCAGATTTTCATACATTCAACATTCTTCTCCATGTTCTTGGAAAAGGGGACAAGCCTCTTGCGGCACTTAATCTTTTGAACCACATGAAGGAAGTGGGTTTTGATCCAAGTGTTATTCACTTCACCACACTGATAGATGGGCTCAGTCGCTCTGGGAATTTGGATGCATGCAAGTATTTTTTTGATGAGATGATTAAGCATGGGTGCATGCCTGATGCAGTTTGTTATACTGTTATGATTACAGGATATGTTGTGGCAGGGGAACTTGAGAAGGCCCAGGGAATGCTCAATGAGATGATCAGCAAGGGACAGATGCCAAATGTGTTTACTTACAATTCTATTATTCGTGGGCTTTGTATGGCAAGGAAGTTTGAGGAGGCATGTTTGATGCTTAAAGAAATGGAATCCAGAGGATGTAATCCAAATTTTCTTGTGTATAGTACCCTAGTGAGTTATCTGCGAAATGCTGGAAAACTTGCTGAAGCTCATGAAGTAATAAGACATATGGTAGAAAAGAGGCAGTACATCCATCTCCTTTCGAAGTTCAAGGGATATAGGAGATGCTAAAGTGGTATATTATGTAAAATTAAGGTGATTCAGTTGTAACTGTATTGTGAAAGTACCGATTCCTCCAGCTCACTCGATACCTTGTGCTTACTGCTTGTTTCAGATGCCATGTAAGTTCCAACGGTATCACTATTTTGATAACCTTTTCCCAATAACATGCACCATTTCCTTTTATCCCCATACCTTATTATGGGGTGTGATTGACAAATAAAAAGAAATTTAGAATGTCATTTTTATCTGGGTTTTCTTTTAGAGATTCACTTACTTCCCCTTTTATTTTTTACCTTTTTACCTATGTTATAATGATAATATCTATTTGTTCTTTTTTGGGATGGATTCTACTTGATTTGCTGCTTTTTCATTGTATTGAGCATTTCTCACATGCTTTAGGAATTGATGTAGTTTACTCGTATGTGTTATCAATGTTTCATGGTATGTGAAATACTTTAATATTAACAAGGGATTCCAATGGAGGTTCTCTTAGGTAACTAGGATTTGAGATTTAACAACCACAAGTAGTTTCTACCAAAGCTACAATAAGAAAGCAGCTGGTAGGAGAAGTATTACATACTTTGCATACACTTTGGACCACAAAAAGAGTGTGAGTAATGTGAACCGGTGATTATAAAAAAGAATAAAAATCTCTTATGAACATGTAGATATTTTCTGCTAGTGTCCTTTCCCCATTGATCACTAGTGACTCTGGGACATCCTCAGTACGTGCTAAATAATCATAGGTGGATATTTTCTGAAGATGTAAAATCGATTTTCTTATGAAGATGTAGGATCAATTTTGTTAAGCTATTTTCTGTATTCCTATTTTTTTCTTTCTCCTGGTTACGTTATGTTTCTATCTTCAGTATGTGAAAACTTCTTTTATCTTCTGTTTAGTTCATGGGCTTGATGAGGGTAAAGGAAAAACAAATTGAAAAACAAATTTTCTTATATATATATATATATATATATTTAAATTGTCTTTTCTTTATCTCACTAAATTCATAAACCAAATGGAGCCTTAATTTCTATTTTTATTTAAGTAGGAAAAAAAGCTAGAAAAGCCATTTTCCTTTTCCTTTTTCCCTCTCCCAATAAGCATACCAAACGAAGTAAAAAATTATCATAAAACTTCTTGAATTGACTTTTTGGTAAAAAAGGTCCAATATTTTTACTTGGCAGACCTAATTTTTTTATTAAGTGTAATTTCATTAAAAAGCGCCCCCTGTGGAAAAGGTGGGTTTTTTTTTCTTTTTTTTTTTTTTGGGTGGGGGGGGCGCTCTCATTTACAGAAGGAGACTATAATTAGTCTCTCATATCACTCAACATAACTATAACATCATCTAATGAAGGCTTATAGAACCATACAAAAAAATACTTCTAACCCTATAGGGGAAACTTCAATCTACTCAAAATTTCCTATTCCTCTCTTTTCATATACACCAAAAAAGACAAAGCTGGTCCGCATCCCAAGCTTTGCGAACTCCATGTTTTTTACAACCCCTTCTCTAGCTCCAAGGAACTCTATCACGGTTCTAGGTAAAAAAACCAACAACATCCAAAAAGAGCACAAATTAGCTGCCAAAGGTCTCACTCCCCTTTGCTGAATGGTCATTTTTTTGTGTTTTATGCTTAATTTTTTTTTTTTTTTTGATAAATAAGTAAGAATTGTATTAAAGGTGCCTAAGGGGGCACGCCCAAAAACAAGCTAAGCTAACTTTATACTAGTCTCAAGGACCTCAAAAAATCCACTAGAGAAAAAAATAGCAATCTAACAAAATTATCTTTAAAAACTACTATGGATTGTTCCTCTCCATAAAAAAGGTGTCTGTTTTGTTCCTTCCAGATGCTCCACATCAGACAAATGGGAGCCATCTTTCAAATCTTTTTAATATACTTCCTGAATTTGCAACCTTGCCAGCTTAACAAAAGATCCTTAACTGACTTAGGCATTGCCCAGTTTTATGCTTAATTTTATGCATGGGCTCCATCATCTTGTCTCTGGATAATCATTTTTTCTTATCCGACCTTGGTTTTTAACTTCTATAAGCTTTGATGGACTCCCATAGACTAATTCAGCCTCGTGGTTTACTTTTACTAAAATTGAATGTCAAATTGCAGTGCAAATTGATGTGTTGGTCTAATTTTCTTAGAACTTCCACAAAATTGCAGTTCCATAGTGGCTCTATTTCCTTGTCTGTATTAAAAAATTCCAACTATAATAATAAAATTACATTGCTCAAGGAAGATGTACAGATGCTATACCTAAGAAAAATTTGATGGGAGTTGTTAAGATTTGAGGTCCTATGGTTCTAACGGCTTTATATTTTCTGGGCTGCTATTATCTGAGATGTATTCGTGATGCTCATGTTCTTGCCCTTCTTTGCTGTGCTGGACACCTTGCCTGTTTTGGGTGTTGAGACCCGTGTCTGTGTTCAAATTAAATCCTATTTCCCTACAAGGGAGGTTAATGTGTTGGATACTTTGTTTCCGTTTCACATCTTGTAACCTGTATACCTATTCTTGTTACACGGCTAGAGGAAAGCTCTTCTTCATAATACTAATGCCACAATATCAAGTTGGCTCATAAGACTTGAAGTTGATTGTTACAGGCCTTTAGGTCTTTCTAGCTGCTAGAGGCAATGTAAATTGGGGATGGGAGAAGGAAAATGAAAAAGAGAAAGAAAGAGAATAACTACACTATGCTTTTCACTTCTTGTGTACAGATGGAAGCCCTTTCCTTAAGGGTCACGCCTAAAGATATTGAAAGTGATAAAGAAGATTTATGTGCATGCAGATGCGCTTGTCACTTTGACTTGGTCATTGTAGCTCAGCTGCGTGACTCATGCAATGCTGGAGTAAGCAGTTTTCATTTGAAGCCTTGAACTCTGTAGCTAAACTTCCCGTTGGAGATTTTTGGTGCTGTTACCGTTCTTAAGCCTTTGTTGCTCAGCTACCATTACCTCAGAAAGTATCTATGTGGAGGTCGGCCATTTTACATCTGTAGATGTGATTGGAACAGTTATATAGTCCTACCGAATCATTCATCATATAACTATTTTGTGAAATAATTTTCTCGAACTGTAGTGTTTGGTGGTTGGGAAGGTATCGTCCTTTCCATGGAGGTTGAGTCTCGAGTTCCAAAGAAAGCCATTTTTTTGGCTTGGGAGGCAGCTTGGGGGGCCATTGTGAGCCGGACAATTTGCAGCAGCGAGGAGTATCAACTTCCAAGTCGTTGTGTCCTATGCAAAGAAAGGGAGGAAACGGTCGATCACTTACGGCTGCACTGCCAATTCACGTGGGATGTCTAGAACTTGCTTTTTAGCATGGTTGGTAGTTTGTGGGTTATGCCGGTGAAGGTGAAACATTTGTTTTTGGGGTGGAGGATGCAGGAAGATCCCGAAGGTATTGAAGATTGCATGGAATATGGCTCCCGTTTGTCTTGTGCGGTGAATATGGAGAGAGGAATTGTAGAGTGTTTGAAGGGGTGGAATCCCTCCTTGGAAATTGAAAGATACTTTTTTGAGAACTTTTTTTTTTTGGATTAAAAAAGAATTTTCTATGTATTTAGATAGACTTTTGGATTTTTTTTTTTGGGGAGGGGGGGGGGGGGTCTTAGGCTTTGATTTTATAACTGGTCCCTTTTCTTCTGCTTAATGCAAACAAATCATTATTACTGATAAAAAAAGAAATAATCTTCTCGAAAATCTGGGCCTAGCTTTTCATTTTAGGGTGAAATTAAAGTAGGACAACTCATTCATGGATAGTCCCTTGAGACCTAGAGGATCCGTCATATCTTATTAATCTACTACTATTATTGTGACCCCTCCCCTTTTTCAGAGTTGTGTTGAAGCATGCATGTTGTCTTCTCATCACATCAAATTTTTTTTCCTTTTTTTTTTTGATAGGTAAGTGGCCACAAATCTTCTTAATTTATTAATGAAACTTGAGTATTGATAAATTATGCTCTTAAACTGTTGGCTGGATTTGCTTTTCTCCTGTTAACTGCATCAGCAAGTATCAGCAATTCTGGAATAAAAGGGACCTCAAGTAGAATGTTAAATTTCATACTATTGTACGTAAAATAATGGTTTTCCCAGGGTTTCTTTCATATGTGCTACCTTTATATTCATGAAAGTGGGTTTCTAATGTGGCAGAATTCCATTTTGGCTGTCCACATTCTTCCAACTTCTCTTGCCTAATAGTTGGCAAAAGACTGCAGTCTTTCCCTCTTCAAACTCAACTGTGAATCTCTCCCTAATGATTCTATGGTTATTCTGCTCTTCTTTGCTTATTTTGAGAGTGAAGCAAAACTCACTAGGTATCATTTTGAGATGCTAAATAAATGGTTAAGAGGTTTAATTTGAACCTGTGGTTCAAGCTAATCAAGTTGAAGCCACGGGTAGCTAAACAAAGTGTATATGCTAGAGTCAGCTTTGCGGACAAAATGCTGGGGGTAGGGGTTGGGTAAGAGAGTTCATGTATATACTCGGTGTGATAGATATCATGAAGAACAAAGATAACATTCATATAGTTAGATTTTATTTGAAATTGGCGGATTTTTATTTCTTTGTAACAAATCTAATAATCTTGGTCACATTATGTGTGTGGGATATGGATTGCAGTGACAGCTAAACATCAGAAGGTTGTATTATACTGATACTTGTCATTCATTTACCTATAACCTTCAAGTAGTGATTTTTCTCTACTTGTTTTCATCTACATGCAATATTAGAAACAGTGGTTGGAATCGTTCCATAGTTTGGCTCATGAAGAATCAGGGTAATGGTTATTGTAAATTATTGCACTATGTGAGTAACAGTATACATGGAACATATGAAATTCGTATTGCATCTGTGCTAATACCTTATTAGTACACAGATGATGGTTATGTGAGAATAAGCTCATGAAGTTTTCATGAAAAGTTTCCCCTTTTGGGGCTACAGCTTACGGTTTTCATTATTCACTATATCACGTAGCAGCTCTGAATGTATTTTTCTCTGTGAGCTTGAGTTTTGATTTGGATTAAGCTCTTTCATGTTATAACTCAAATTTGTTGAGGTATGGAAGACATATAGAAGAATATATGAATATTTATATTGAACAAACCACTCTGAAGCACAACTTGAATTGAAATTTGAAACATTATATAATGATAGTGTTCACTTCTTTCTTTCTCTGTGTGTGTGTGTGTATTTTTTTTTTTTTGCCCCTGGGGGGGGGGGTGGTTTGGGATATTGTTGTCTTTGTTTAATGTTTATCATAATATAAAGGTTTAATTATAATGTTATTAATGATTGTACATTTGGGTGACTTGTACTCTATATACAAAAAGTTACTAAATAAGTGGAAAACAAGTTTTTATTTCTTGTGATTGAATATTCTTGATATAATGATCAAATGAATAAAATAGTCATTGTCAGAATATAATAACAAGGGTTAAAGAAAATAATACCTGTTATATCCCAACAGAGTAATAATTTCTTGTCTTATACTGTTTAGTAACAAGTGTGACATTACCCCAACCACCCTCACAAAAAACATGAATAATGTAAAGACATAGACCTACCATTTTGGTTGTATTGGTTTGGATATTGAGATACAATGCTTTTCTTAGTAACCAAACCTTGCTGGCCAAGGGTTCCAAAGTAAGGTGTAATTGCTTTTCTTGTCATAAGCAGCTAAGCATTTTGTTATTTACTAATAGTTCTATTTGAGAGCATGCTTTCCTACCATAAGTTTTACGATACTGTCTGCTCCATTGTACATAAAGTTCAAAGTCTGATGATGATAAAAAGTTGCCTTTTTTTTTTAATAGGGAAAATGAAGGGAATTCTTAATGTGCTTTGAAAGTGCTGTCCATTGTTAGGTAAGCAGTCCCTTTTATCTCATTTTAGCAAAGCATCGATTCCTTTCTTACTGTGGCAAAGTGTAGAGTTTCATTGATGATTATTCTGGATTATGCAAAACAAATAGACCCTTCCCTCTCAATTTTTAGAAAAAAATTGTTTTTTTGTTTTTACTTTCCTTTACATTCACATTAGGGCAGCTGGAATGTCCATTTTGCTTTTCTCCCTGCTATTATCTTCATAAGGTTAATGATTTAGGCATCTAAGCTCTTGCAAAAAGTTCTGATCTAGTTCCATGGTGCAGTAGAGCTCTCGCAGCTAGTTGTAATTAGAGATTTGAGTCATAGGATTGGGAGAGATGATGTAGGACAAATATGGTACTTGTAAAAAATCTTGTATTTCGTTCAGAATATTGTAAGATTCTTCAATTTTTAAATTTGAGCATATCTTAAATTAGTTATTTTAGATAATATATATATATATATATTTTATTGTTTTCTACTCTAAATAAGATTCTATATTATAGTAGGATTAGGTTAACAAATGTGGTTTCGTCACCAAAGTGACAGGTCTTCATTATTCAGATTTCATCAATAATATTCATATTTAGAATTTTAGAGATTTTATTCTTTTACTTGGTGAATAGTTTTGGATATTGAATTTCTTCGTATTCATTGTTCGTGTGTTGTATCAAGAGACCACTTATTTCAGTTGATAGTGTGATCTAAATCACCCCTTTGTTTGATCAGGACAAGATCATACTCATTGGGACCTTCTTGAGGATTTTGGGATTGCTAATCTAGGTATATTTTTGAGTTGCAAATAATACTTCTTTATACAGAAGATTTCAGCTACACTGGAGTTAAGTTTTAATATTTGGTTAAATTTGAAGCTTTTGACTTGTGGTGGCGGCGGCAGGCGGCGGCGGCATTGTATATTGATATATACCATATCATGAACTAGAGGTTTTTGGGTAGTCTATGTGACTTTCTTTATTGTAATCAAGACAGGTTAGATCCTTCTATCTTGACAACCCAACAATTGTTATAAAGAAAGAAAGGTGGCTACATTCATTCAAGTCAAGGGCATAGCCCCCCAAAGGGGCAGGCTTCATGCTAAAATTGACCATAGAATAATTCCCAAAGGACAATAGTAATTGTAGAATGTATATAAAAAAAGGGCCAGTCTCACGCACAATTTTTTGCTCGAAGAAAGATTTAGGGCATGTTTGGTATGCTGGAATGAAATAAAACAAGATTGGAATAACATCAGGAGTAGAATGGAATATGAATGGAATAAGAATAATTATTCAATTCTTTTGTTTGGCTGAATACTCAATAATGGAATGATAATTACATTCCTGGTTGGAATAAAGTTAATATTAAGTTAGATATTAAAATATTTGTATAAATTTCAAAGTTTTCATGTACGTTTAATGAAAAAAAAAATTTAACTTATATTTCTTTTATTAACAAAAAAAAAAATTTAAAAATTTTGGTAAAGAATTGAAATGAGTATTTCGTGGCTTTTGATAAAGAATTGGCGATTCTGATTTCTTTGGGAATGATCATTCCAGAATAACCATTCCAGCTTAAAAAGTCTAAACAAAAACATGAATGAAATAACATCAAGAATGTGCATTCCATTCTTACCTTTATTCCGACCTACTAAACATGGCCTTAGTAATCTTTACACCGAGACCCCCACCTCATGCACACATATATTATTATATTATATATAATAAATGAGAGTTGTTTGCCATCATAATAGGATAATTTTACCCTTTATTTATTAATCTATTGTTATTTATTTTGTTTACTCTCTTATTATGTCTAATTTTTAATTTTTTCCTAAACATTTTTACCATGAATTTCTTTACGATATTCACTATTAATTATGAAGTAATTGAGTATGTGGATCAATGATTATATTGTTCTTATCCTAATAAATATAATGTTTGTGATTATTTCTTTTATCATATATAAAAATATATATACTCGCAATTTATTTGTAATTATATTATAGTGTTGAAATGATTGATGGTTGTGGATTGGATCGAACGCATGCATATATATATATATATATAAATTGCGTACAAGAATTGGTCTTCTGGATTTTCACATCTGAATCAGCAAACCGTCTCTCTTTTACTTGCAAGAAATCAAAAGCCTAGTTGAAGGATAATGCAATATAGCTTTCAGATTGGATTTTTATTGGACTTTGGTGGGCATTTTCGTAGGAAGGACAATGACTCGTTAACAAATAGAAGAGGAAACTCGTGACATACGAACAGGAAAGGCAAAACCGGCGATCTTCATCTTGTTACATAAACCAACTGGAATTTGTTGTTTATTTCTTCTCTTCCTTCTTTTCCTCTTTCTTTTCTTCTTTCTTTTCCTCTTTTTTCTCCTCTTTCTTCTCCTCCTTCTTTTCTTCTTTTTTCTCTTCTTTCTTCTCCTCTTTCTTCTCTTCTTTTGCTGGCCCAACTGAAACTATATCAACCTTTCCAATTTTCTTCAGCTTCTTGGCCACTGCCACTGTGTCCATATCTCCTATGACTGTCACCTTCTGCTCCTTCAGATCGGCCGCAATTGAATCAACTCCTGTTCATCAATATACAACAATCTCATCATCCATTCCCCCCCCCAAAAAAAATAAACATTATGCTTATCAGTAAAGGTAAATGAGAGAATTAAAAAACCCAATAAGCTAATTTAAGAGAATTTTTTTGAAACTATTAACAAAAAATCCAATAAATACCATAAATATCAGCAACAGCTTCAATAGCTTTCTGTTTTGTTTTTTCATCAGTCATGGTCAAGACCTTCAACACCACCTTCTGCTGATAAATTCCAAACAGAAATCAGCAAAACCAGTGAGCCAGAGAGAAGAGAAAGTTGCAAATTAAGTGTGGTTATGGTATATCAAATCTCAGAAAAATAGAAACATACATAGAGATGAAAACAGAACAAATTTCAGATGGTTGAAGCGATTAAACAATACCTGCGCCATTTGAAGAAGAGGAAGAGGAAGATGATGTGAACTTTGAAGAATGAATGAAGTTCAGAGAACTTTTGTGACCTTTAATGGAGGTGAGATGCGCTACGACGTCTTGTTTGGGTTTGGGTTTGGGAGAGTGTTGCGTACGAGTTAGGCAGACCCAAAAGGCACATCCTTAAAAAATGTTGGCAGTTTGAACTTTATCATGAGAAAAAGATTGGCATGATTGATTGGTGCGTTGTCTTTTTCTATGATTTTTGCTTTATATTCTCAGGAACCCAGATAAAAAATGTTGATTATCAATGGCTGCACTCTATAAATTATTTTTTGACATTATTTTTTTTTTTTGAAATTTGAAAATAAAAGTCACATCAATATTTAAGAATAATACACAAGAAAGCTTATTACCACTCTTTACTTGGATTACTGCACTCTAAAAATACATTATTTGACTGTTATATATAGAGAGAGGGGGGAATCTAGACTATATATTTAGGGAGACAAAAATTTAAAAATTAGAATTTAAGAAGATTTTTTTAATGAAAATATAAAAATTTAAGGGGAGGGGGATTCCAATTTTTTTAAAAAAATTCTAAATATTAAGGGTGGAGGACAATTGCCGCCTTCCCCAAGCTTGTTGTGGCTCCATCACTGTGTATATATATATATATATATATATATATAATGCAATTATATAATGGGGAAAGTGGAAATAGCTTCCCCTACAAGAATTTCATTTTCTTAAATTTTTATTTTTAATTTTATATCTTTGTGTCTTTGACCATGTAACATTAGTTGTATCATGTCATGTGACTAATGTAAATAAATACTAATATTCGGTGATTTTATTAATACAAAATTTGAAAATAAAAAATATAAATTGACATCACTCGTGTTTTAAAGCAATATGGTCCAATTTTGAAAATTGTTCGACGGTTGTCGTAGCTTCCTTCTAGATTCTCTTTATTTATTTGTCAAGCCTAAAGAAGATCCATTTCACATTAGAATGGGGTTTTCAGTCGATGGATAAAGATACAATTGAATTTTAATTCATTAATATTTACTATATTATTTAAATCTCATTTTGAATTTCATGGCTCGAAATTTTATTTTTATGGTAGCACGAGACTTTTGTTATTATAGAATTCTTAAAAGAATTAAATGTAGATAACTCTATTATACGGTTATACTAACAACCACAAGAGGTAGCACAATGCTATTCTCATTGTGATTTGAGTATTATAGTAGTTTTCATAAAAAATTCAAATCACAGTAGGGATAGCACAATGCTACCACAATGCTACTGTCCCATTGAACCTTTTTTTTTTTTTCTTTTTTTCTGTTAAAGAGTAATAATTTTTTTAATATGAGATTTTATCAATTTTTTTTATTTGTTGACGTAGTTATTTGAGTGTTAGTTAATGCAGTATTTTGTTATGTTAGAGTGTTAGTTAATGAAGTCTTTTGTGATTAGACAGTGAAACGTCTTGATGTTAAATAATGTAGTCATGCTAAGTGAGTTTAAGGGAAAAATGTCTAGTAATACGGTACTATCATACTACTGCCACTGTGACGTAAGTATTACAGTCAGATCCATGTGAATTCACAAAACTAACACATCATAGTGACAGTACCGTACTAACATCTTAATAGTCTCAAATAATAAAGAAAAATGTAAATTACACTAATTTCTTTTGAGATTTATGATAATTACACTGATTTTTTCTGAAATTTTCAAAATTATACAGATCTTCCCATACTTTATCTAAAAATATATAGATATCTTGTTTCTGTCAATTTTTTTTCAAAATGATGAAACTGTCTTTTTTTATTTATTTTTGTATTTTTTCAATTTTGACTAATTTTTTAAACTTTTTTATTTAAAAATAAATTTAAGGTAAATAATTTATTTTTATTTTATATAAAAATAATTTAAGATTTTTATTAATATTTATTTGAAAAAAAATTGGTCAAAATTTTAAAAAATTTAACAAATAAATATGAAAGCAATAATTTTATTATTTTGAAAAAAAAATTAACAAAAGAAATATATTTATATATTTTTAGATAAAGTAAAAAAATTAATATAATTTTAAGAAATATCAATATAATTATTATAAGTAACAGTTACTCGTACAATTTGTACATGATGTAGAAATGATGCCAGGAGTTGTGGGTAGCAGCTGATCTGGTTAAAGGTGATGACGATAAGGTGTCCGGTTCATGATAGCTGGTGCAAGTTAATTTGTCCCGCTTCGTCGGTGTGTCTCCGTAAAGGGAATATAAAATGTTTATAAACAAAGTCTAAATGTAATTTTTAAAATTTTGTCGGATTCTAAACAAATTTGAATAATATTAAATTTATTTATTTATTTTTATATATATTATATTTTTAATAAATAATATTATATAAAATTAATTTTAAAATTTTTATATCACACTCATATATATATTTTTTATATTAGTTATTTTAGTAAAAAAAATTAATTTACCTATTAAAAAAAAGTTTTAACCTATTTAAAATATATATATATATATATATATATATATCGGAGTAGAGTCAGAAAATATAAATAAGATTGGTCCCTATCTCAAACTCGTTCCATCCTTATTCCTAATTTGGCCATAGGACCCTTGAAAGAAAGAAAGAAGAAGCAAATTACTAGAATTGAGAAGTTATATATGAAAAAATGGCTGATTTTTTATTTTTTTGGTTCACAACAGTGACCAATTATATAAAGTTTTGTGAAAATAGTAATGAATATCACTATAAAGTATTTCGATACCTCAAAGTATATAGTATGTTATAACTCATCGTGGCTATTTGCCTATTTTAATGAAAAATAAATAAAATAATGTGACAGTGATTATTGTAACAAAATTTTTGAGAAGTTATTCTATAAATTTATTATGATCTATATAATTTTAGTAATATAATAAATTTTACGTGAATATAAAATATTAAAATTATAAAAATATCACACCATGTAACAACTCAAAATAATTTTTCATTTGGCATCCGCCTTGTTTTTTTTTTTTTTTTTTTTTATAATAATAAATCCCCTTGGCTAAACCAACAAGGAAAATTGGATCGGGAGGAGAAGATTCAATTATAGTTATCAAACTCAATCCGAATATCGATTTGGTAAAAAGATCGTCATTAGTTCATCCAATGGGTTAGTTTTATTTTTCTTAATTCTGAATTCGTACATTCCAAATTTTAAGACATGTTATTAAAAAAAAAACAAAAAATGACATAAATTTATTTTAAAAAAATGAGAAAAGTTTAGTTATTTAGTCATTTTTTGTAATTGCATATACTTTGCCCAATTCATTAAGACTCGTGGCTGGCTCATTGGATTAATCATAAAATGACCGATTCAATTGATTTTTACTAATTCACTCACTTAACTAATTCATTTATAAAATTAGATTAGTCTAAGTATCCCGTTTACTAAGTTGATCCATCGGACTGGCCAGATTGAATAACACTAGATTTAAGGGACCTAAAAGATAAATAGAAATTTGTCCCCGTGGCCCATTGGGCCATCTCGATGGCCGTCCGTTTGAGAAATGCTTTCTGCTCGAGTCTCTAATTCTATCAAGCGTCCTAGATAGAGTAGCCACAAGGCTTTGAATTAATTGGAGGGCCTGCTTCTTCTTTTCTATATTATTGGTTTCAAACATGATCTTATTTGGGCCTTTAGGACAAAACTTTGGGCCAAATAAGTATAAGGGTCTCTGACATGCTTTGCCCAAGCACTAAACTGACAAATAATCATTTCAATCAAGATCTTTTGAAGATAGGTTTTGACGCAACAACAATAATTTTTTTTTTAAAAATAAATTATACTTATTTTTTTCAAATTTTTTTCAAATTATAAAAATATTTCTTAAAAATTTTGAAATAATACTAAATTTTTTTATTTTTATTATAAATTATAAATTCAAGTTACGAAAATAATTTCTCAATTCACGAGAATCTACATACATCTAATCCTTTTTTAACATTATAATGATAAGAGTTTTATATACTCATTTTTTAAAATTTTTTTATTAATTATAAAATTTTTTTTTTAAATTTTTGAAATGACGCTAATATTTTTTATTTTTATTAAAAATTATAAATTCGAATCACAAAAATAAATTTTTAACTAAGAAAAATCTCCGTATCATCTTTAAACACTACAATAACAAAAACTTTGTGCATGGACTAATCATCTTTGCTTTTGAATTTTAGTAGCTACTCAAACCTTTAATCTAGAAGTGATTACCCTTGCAACTTTTTCATTAAAGCTAATCATTTATTTCCTCTACTTTTAAAGGCAACAAGAAGTCGTTTGTCTTTTCCTATTTCTTTTATTTTTTTTAGCTAATTTGGATATTCGATGATAATAATTTTGTCCATTTTCATATCTTAATGAAATAGAGTTCAATCATTACAATTATTTAATGCTCTAATTGTCATTAACTAAATTATAAATTTAACTACATGCCCTTAGACCCAGTTTATTAGATTCTTCAATTAATTATTTTTGTCACATTAACAATAAATTAAGTAAATTATATTTAAAAAATTAAGAGAAATATATCATTGGAAAAGTGGGTAAAAATCCAACTTGTCAAAACTTTTATTTTCCTTATTTTTCAGCTGATACTCACTTTATTTAAAAATTAAATTAACTGAAAAAGTTGAATAAATAATCGAAACGGAGCCGCATGATCACGGGACTCCCCACCTCCATGTTTCCCACTGTCTGCTCTGGCCCTAACTCTCTATCTTCCCAACTTTACTCTCTCTCTAGAATTTCTTTAAAAAAGTTTGGTCGCCCACCCTCTTGTTCTCTTTTATTTTGTTTTACCTTCACCATTTCATAGTAATCTCAGTTTCTCTCATCTTGCTTTTCACGTTTTCTCCTTTTCTGTTCGATCCTGATTAGAATCTGAAATCCTTTTCTTAAGTCAAACACTAGATCATCATCTTACCATTTTCACCAATCCAAGACTCTGCAAAAACACTTTGCTAATGTTAACGATCCAACTTTCTCGGCTTTGCAGTTTATTGCTCCGGATCGAAGTTCAACACTATTCTCAAGTACTTCACGCAGACAGGTGCAATTACTCGAGAACGTTGTCAGAGAGTAGGTGTTCCCAGAGAAAGAGATAGATAGAGAATATGCAGAGATTTCAAAGGTACTTTCTGTACGGATCTGGCATTTATAGACACTCGACGGAGACGATCTGGCGTCCATATTTAATGATGAAGAAGCCTCCTTCAAGATCTTCACTTCTCTTCGTCCTCTTTTCCCTCCTCCTCTTCGTCGGCGCGTTCATCTCCACGCGCTTGCTTGACACCACTGTAACAGTAAGTTCTCTCTTTCCTCCAAATTATTGTCTTCAACATTGTTCAGCTCAAGAAAACCAAAAGTTTTTTTTTTTTTACTTTCTTTTATTTGAGAAGAAATGATACAGCGAAGGTGGTATCTTCGCGATACAAGGCACGACAAGTAGAAGACGGCTTAGTGTTGTCTTCTCAACAATACTAATACGACGTCATTTTAGCCTGGGCTATTTGTTTCTCACAAGAAGAGTTGGTTTTCTAACACGCGCCGTGACTGTCGGTCACCCTTTTTCTCAAGCAAAAGAAAACAAAAAAGTCGGACTTTGCGACGTGTCGTTCTTAAATAGGGCCCACAATTCATCGGCGGGATCGTACCGTTGCTTAAAATGTAATTTTCTTTGCTGGGAAGATAAATTATTGAATCGATGATGATAACTCACATGTGATGTTAGAGATTATGATTCTAAATGATTATTTTAAAAAAATTTATGTATACATATATATATATATATTTACGATATTATATTAATTTTCATAAGCTATTTGATTATTTATCAGATCTTTAAAGTCGAGTGTTATAAATTTTATATATTAAATATACGTCCCTGTCTTTTATAAATTTTATAATTATATATTAAATACATGTCAATTTATAATAAATCAAGACAGGAACATGTATTTAATATATAAAATACAGTAAAAATAATTTTTATTAACATAAAATTGTAATTTTCATTGACATGTCGAAGTTGAATAAGCTATCATAAAATTGAACGTTATTGACTTCTGTTGCGTGTTGCAGTATATTGCTGACAATTCTCCACAAGAAACCATACTGACAACCAGAACAATCCCCATCGAGATCCACCCTCGTAAACCTCCCAGAATCCCCAAAAAGCCCCGCAGGAAAGTCGAAATTCCACTCAATTGCTCAGCTGGCAATCTCACACAATCCTGCCCAGCAAATTATTACCCCACAAGATTCCATCCGGAAGATCAGGACCGTTCATCAGCACCTCCAACGTGTCCAGACTACTTCCGCTGGATCCACGAAGATCTGCGGCCATGGAGGGACACGGGGATCACGAGGGACATGGTGGAGAGTGCCAGGAGGACGGCTAACTTCAGACTGGTGATCGTGGAAGGGAGGGCTTACGTGGAGACATATGAGAAGGCGTTTCAGACGAGAGATGTGTTTACCCTGTGGGGCATCCTACAGTTTTTACGGAGGTACCCCGGAAAAGTGCCTGATCTGGATCTGATGTTCGATTGCGTTGATTGGCCGGTGATCATAGCGAGGAACTATCGTGGGCCCAATGCCACGGCCCCACCGCCTTTGTTCCGGTATTGCGGGGACGATGCCACATTAGATATTGTTTTTCCTGACTGGTCCTTCTGGGGATGGTAAGACCCTTGGCACTTCTGTTAATAATTATTTCTTTCATCTCTTTTTAAGAGTTTTTCATTTTATTTTATTTTGTACTGTCATATTTTTAACAAATAAATTTTTAATATTACTCTTTATTAATTATACCTAATGTAAACATGATTTGTAATTAAATGAGAGTAATATGAAAAATTTAAATAATTTTAAAATAATAAAATAATAATTCTTAAAAAATTAAAAAATTAAAATTTTCAAATGAAATTTTCATTTTGGGATGGAGGAGTAGTACAGTGAGGTTAACTGAAGTGCAGGAGATTTTGCTTTTTGTTGTTAGAGGTCTGCTACAGTCAGTTGCAATATGATTGGTGTCTACAATACCTGCATAGTGAATTACATGTGCCAATCATAATCATCGCAACTGACAGGAACATTCCTCTTTGTTTTTATAATAATGAGAACTAAGTTTTACAAAATTTGGTAGGGAAGAAATCAATATAAAGCCATGGGAGGGTTTGTTGAGGGAGCTGAAAGAAGGAAACAAGAGGAGGAGATGGATGGATAGGGAACCATATGCATACTGGAAAGGCAATCCAATTGTTGCTCAAACCAGGATGGATCTCCTCAAATGTAATGTCTCCGACAAACAAGACTGGAATGCACGTATATATGCCCAGGTAACTATTAATTTTCAGTGGGTGATTTATCTTTCTTCTTACTGTGAATTGTGAATTAATGTTAATCTCAATGTTCAAAAGTAAGGGGTAATGCTACTAAGAGCTTATTTTTATATGACAATGCTACTAAGAGCTTGTTTTTATATGCGAATGAGTATCTTATCTAGGTTAAATTGTTTGGCAGAGCGTTTTGAATGAAAACGAACTAACATTGCCCAAAAGTAATAACTTTATCTTTGTCATAATTAATTGAGATCCTGTTAATGGGAAACATTAGTTAATCACTTGTTCATTAGTTTGCTTTTACGAGTAATTATTCAGTGAGACCGTCACACCATCTCATTTTGTGATGATGTATTACGAACTCTTTAAATTTCTTAATTTTGTGAGGGAAATTAGATCCCATAATTCAAGAAAAATTTAAAAGTTTGTGAGACACAACATGCAATGAGGTGGTGTTACGGTCTCACTAGATAATTTTGCTTCTCTGCTTCTACATTGTATGGGACTAGAAAAGCGAAAGAAGTTCATTCTTTTATTGATGTATTTTCAGGATTGGATTCGAGAATCACAGCAAGGGTACAAGCAATCAGATTTAGCAAGCCAATGCATTCACAGGTAAAAGATTCAAGATTTTACTTTTCTCTGTTCTACTTTATTCCTGCAAGCCTGTGCCAAGTGCCAACATGCTTGTTTGTTTTCTTATCCATTAAATTTTATGTTTTTTTTTTTTTCTTTTGAATGTTCACCTATTTGTTTCTTTTCTTTTCTTTCCTTTTGCTATACATTTTTATTTACTACAAATGTACTTTGATTTTATTTTTATATTGTACATGTCATGCAGATATAAAATTTATATTGAAGGATCTGCATGGTCTGTAAGTGAGAAGTACATTCTTGCCTGTGATTCCGTTTCCTTGCTAGTAAAGCCCCATTACTATGATTTCTTCACAAGAAGTTTGATGCCGGTGCACCATTACTGGCCCATAAGGGATGACGACAAGTGCAAATCTATTAAGTTTGCTGTTGATTGGGGAAACAGCCACAAGCAAAAGGTAATTTTCTAATGCAGACTTGTCATTCCTAAACAATGAATGGGTCTACAAGCAGAACTATTTTGTTTTGCTCTCTTGTTGTGACTTACGAATGCTTGAAACTGGGAAGTTTTACTGTTGAGTCTAAGGCTAACCATGGGTTCTTTGTTGCATAGTAAACACACTTGCACTTAGCCTTAGCTCTAACACCACTTGTTGCACTAGAGGGGCCTTAATATACATACATATTGGAACCCGACTTCACCCAAAAGTTTAAACCGTTCGGTCTTGAGCCCAATCATGTATATTAGTACAGGTTAATCACTCATTAACCAATTGGAGACTCCAAGCATCACACGCATCCTCAACATTCTTAATTAAGCACCATAGTTGGACGTGTTACATGTGCAGTAGTGAAGGATCTTCCAGCAAATGCCCCCCTTTGGGAAATTGTATGTGCTTTAAACTTATCATGATGGAATAATTTTAGGCAATTTCTTTTGAGTTTTTATCAGTCCTCTTAAAAAGCTAAAATGAATACTTTTGAGGTCAGAGAATGCTTGATTTTAGTATAAATGGGACATATTTACTTAGGTCTCTAGATTTTTAGTTCAAACACAAGTTCACAAGAAACAGGGCACATAATGCGGTCCAAGTAGTAAGACGAGATTTTCTGATAACAAATAGTAAGCACAACCAAGCTTTTGGCCAATGTATTTTTGGCCCTAATTTTTCTCTTATTCTTCATCAATTTACCAGGCACAAGCCATTGGAAAAGCAGCAAGCAATTTCATTCAGGAGGATTTGAAGATGGACTATGTGTATGACTACATGTTCCATCTCTTAAATGAATATGCCAAGCTTTTGAGATACAAGCCTACTGTACCTCAAAATGCAATTGAACTCTGTTCAGAGACGATGGCTTGCCCTGCAGAAGGATTACGGAAGAAGTTTATGATGGAATCCATGGTGAAGGGTCCTGCGGACACAAGCCTGTGCACCATGCCTCCTCCCTATGATGGTCTTAGTCTTAATTCATTACTTAAAAGAAAAGCAAATTCAATAAAACAAGTAGAGATTTGGGAAAAGAAATATTGGGAGAATCAAACATAACATATTTAGAGCAATTTCTTTTATCTATTTATGATTAGACGTGAATGTATAGAGGTTTTGATTAATAGCTCAATTACTTTGGCATGTAAATTCACTTTTTGAGTAATAATAACAATATATGAATGCTTTAGATTTTAAGTGTTATAAACGAATACTTGTGCAAGGATGGGCACATCATTATACATACATCTTTGAAAGATGTAAAACCTCTGTGTGGTTGCTGGGAAAAGATGAAAAGTAGAGAAAGAACACATAATAAAAGAAGTCACAAATCTGCATGATAACCTTTCTGTTTAGTGTTAATTGTTAAGTGGTCCTTAATAGATACTATAAGTGTTGTTGCCATTCTTTTTTTCTTTTCTTTTTTGGGTTTCTCACAATTCCAGCCATTGGTATGACTGTAAGGGCTCCAATGGCAATAATGGAAGCTCTGGTGTAGCTTGCATGAAAAGTGAGAAGCAAGCTCTTTTGGGCTTTTATCAGATTCTGAATCCTTCAGTTTGGTTCCTCTTGGGGTGGTGAATATGGTGGTTGTATATTAACTGGAGTTAAATCTTCAATAACTATGCTTCCAGATTGCTAATGTTTCATATTATGACTGGCAACAGAGTTGTAAATGTAGCTTATGAGAGGTCTACGAAGGCAGTAATTCCTTTTTAGCCCAATTTTAAACATTCGAGTTGAATGCAGCAGAGCTACAATGGTTTTGAAGGATTAGAATTCTCAGCTCAGGATTGTTAAAGACATGTGTGCCTTTGGAGGTACAATTCTGAATGGTTCTGTTTAGGTGGCTGGTCTTATGAGTCTTTATTTTTCGCACAACCATATAAATTTGACACAAACCTTGCTTATTGCATAGTTTAATTCATCTTGATTTCCTCAATCTCCGTTCTGATAAGGTATCTACTATCTTCAACCCTATCAAACTCAAAACATTGGTTTTGTTTGTTTTAATAAAACAACTACTAACTACTTGGAGTAAATCCTCCATACAATCATCTTAAGTCCACTCAATTTAACATCACAAATGCACTTAAACAAGTAAGTTCACACACACAAGCCTACACCCACACATACACACAAACAAAAGTAGTTTTACACAACAATATGGCTTCTCTTCATATTCAGCTTAGCTACTTGAATAGCTATGGCTACTAGTATCCTTTCTTTGGTCACATCCACAAATCCGAAATAACATGTCCCCAACTCTTCTTCAACAGAAAAACTCCTATAACTCCCCAGAACCCTATGGCAAAGCCACTCATCATCACTAGGTAAAACCATACCTTTTCAAATTCATCTCCCCCGTCTTTTTCTTCATAACTTGTGATTGTCGGAGCTTGAGCTGCTTCATCACCAGGGCATTTCTTTGGTAGTGGATCTCCGCAGAGTCCAGGGTTGCCAACATAGAATGATGGATCATTTAGAGTTTGCCAACGTAGAATGACGGATCATTTAGAGTCTGGAGCTGATTTCCTGTTGGAATTCTTTCTGAGAAGTTGTATGACAAGTTCAGTGGCTTAAAGATGTCAAAGCTGGCATGCTCTGTGGAATCATACCACAAAGATTATTAGGACATCTACAGTGCTTACTTAAACCTATATCAAATTTAAATTTGAGTCAAAATACACAGAAATGGCCCTCAAACCCTAGATTCAAACTCAAGCCAAATAAGCTTTTACTCAAATACAAACCCAAATCAATATATTACTGTTCACAAAACCAAATTTCTAAAGGCTATTTTTTTTCCCTACCTAACCTCACCTCATATGGAAAGTGAAAGAAAAAGGCAATGAAAAGAAATGGAAAGAAAAACAGGAAAAGAAAAGTGACGGTATTTTGGGAAGAGCTTACAATGATTGATCTTCTTCCCTTTTCTTTCCTTTTCTTTTTATTCTTCTTCTTCTTCCCTTGATTTCCTCTTCGAGTTAGGGTCTCTTTTGTATGTGAAACACACAGTCACACACGCACACACATTTGGCCTTCCATGGCCTCCCCACCGAGAGAGAAAGATGAGAATGAGAGAAGAGAGGAGAGAAGAGAGAGAGAGAGAGAGAGAGAGAGAGCATATGGCTGAAATGGTGAGGGTTTCTCTTTTATTTCTTATTTCTTTCTTTTTCTTTTCACACACACACACACACACACACACACACATATATATATATATATATACATAAATACACATTAATACACTAATACACATAATTATCTCTCCTAACCACCAAACAATGGACAAGTGTCCTACTTAAAATTGAAGACCACCAACAATAGAAAAAAAAGTAGCTTTTGGGAAAATTTGGGGTGGGAATGAAAATTAAGAGTGAAAGAAGTTTGGAAGGAAGAAGAAGAGGGAAAATAATTTTTGAAGAGAAACAATATAAAGTAGCTTTTGGGATAAGATGATAATTTTTAAAAAAGAGTTTGAATAAAAACTTAGTGACCATAGGAGAACATCAAACTCAAATTTATCTCTTACTCAAATTTTAATTAAAATTTAGATTTGAGTTTGAATCACTATTGGAAATGCCTTTACTAGAGAAATCGGGAGACTCCAACGACTTCATGTCACCAACTTTCGTGGGGATGCTACCCATAAAATGATTATGCGAAAGAACTGTTATTTCTTGGGAAATTTTTCCAACCAGATTATGGCTTGAAAGGTCCATGTTGACTAACATTAGTAGTGTGTTGGTATACTTGAGTTCAATTCCTTTCATGACCTCCTTCACGTCCGCGCCCTGTTGTCCAACAAAATTTTCAATGTAGTATTGAGATTTGATTGTTGACATGCCACAGAGATTTCCAAAACACCAGGGTATGGTTCCTGTTGTTAAATCATGTTCTGCAAGGTCCATGATTTGAAGTCCATTTAGTAGACATAACTGTGAAGGAATATTGCCGTTGAACATATTTTTCCGTAGTCTGAGAATTCGTAGGGAAGTGTTCTCTCTACCATCCATCCGGGTATGGTCCCCCAGAGAACCCATTTTCACCAAGATCCACAACTTCCAAAGCTGTGCAATTTCTCAAAGCCAGAGGAAGCTCTCCATAAAGATTGTTGTTGTTCAATTGTAACCAATACAGAGAAGAAAGATGTCCAATCGAGTTTGGAATTACCCCTGATAGTCTGTTGGATGCTAATCTTAAAATCTCCAGTTCTCGAAATTGCCTCCAACAACGAGGAAGATACCCAGATAACATATTTCTGGAGAGATCTAAAATTTGCAGGGTTTTTATTTTGCATACTGAGTTTGGTATTGAACCATTTACAAGGTTACTATCAAGAAGCAAACTTTCGAAATTTGGCATATCACCGATATTTTGTGGGAGGGGTCCTGAAAGTAAGTTATTAGAGAGATATAAATCTGTAAGCAGATTCATGTCAGAGTTCCTGAAATGCTAGCATTGGAGAGATCTAAACTGATAAACTTTTTTTTTGAGTTTGAAGCCACCGAGGAAATTGAGAATCGATTTTGCAAGATCCAGCTTTTGAAGATTATAAAGTGTAGAATTCACATAAAAAAAAATTTGAGGAAGATGAAGGTTATCAAGTCCGCACCATGACAAGTACAACTCTAATATAGAGGGAAGCATGTTGAATACCTTCATCACATTGCGTGCTTCCCCTAAGATGCACGCCGCTCATGTCAAGGTGTCGTAATAATGGAAGACGAGAAATCCATATGAGATCATCAACTTTTAATGTGTGTGGATCAATTCTGTTGCTAAGATCAAGAATACGCAAGTTGGAAAGATTTCCGAGATGATGGGGAACCATTCCACTGAAGTAGTTTGCAGAAGAGAGACTAAGATATCTTAGACGTTTCATCAATCCAAAGAACTTGGGGATTGGGCTGTATTGAAAATTGTTCCCGCTCAAGTCTTAAGTAATTCAGATATTTCAACTCCGAAGAGAGACGATTCCCTTAAGCTTACCTCGCGGCCTTCTAACAGCTGGTTGTGGTGATTGCAGCATACTCCTCTTCCAACGTTAAGTGATAGTCGGATGACGTGTAGTTGTTCCGGAGATCAAGTTTGACAACATGTCCTCTAATTCCATTACACCGTACTCCTTTCCATTTGCAACAATCTTCACTACTGTTCCAAGAAGAGAGACGATTTTAAGGGTCTCTGACACTTTGTTTGAACTTGATACGAGCTTGTCCCTCCCCTTCAATGCAACCACCAACTCAACCTCCACCCAAACTGGACTTTGAGGTTTCAATGAAAAACAGAATGAGTAAAAAGAGCTCCAACAAGGACAGTTTCCCCATTTTCGACCAACAGGTTCTCCAACTTACACTACAGAAATGTATGGCTCTCCCAATAATTCCAAGTAGCAGCTTTTATATATATATATATTCTTTTACATGTTGGCATAATGAGAATCATCTATCAAAAGAAAATAAAGAATGGTATTATATGTTTTAACTTATTTATGATGCAAATCTATTTATACTTTTAAATCGTGTCAAAAATTGACGCTTTTAGTTTCCAAGGAACGAACGTGAGTCCTAAACAATGTTCAAATGTAAGTGACAATAGCACCAGTGCAACTGTAGTACTGGGTTATTTTTGAATAGGGTAGGCTATTCCTCCCTCGTATGCCTTTTCTTCACTCGAACTCCCATTCAAAAAAATATTGAATATTCCTGCAATAGTACTTTTAATGGTGAAATTGGTAATCACATGTGTATGAACAGTGCAGACTTGCCAAGAATGCAAGTCGATAGCAAATTAAGTTTGAGAGAAACCAAACTCGTAATTGGAAGGTGGCATTAGCTTCTGTAATCTCTGCACTCCAGAATTGCTTTTACTTAATTACAAGTTTAACACCTGTTCCTAATGTTCATATATATATGTGTGTGTGTGTGTGTGTGTGTTAATGTAGTAAAATACTGTAATTTCCAGTACAAAGTCCAGATGATAATACAATACAATGCTTGCAAGAGATTTTCTGCAATATTTGCTAATACCACAATAGAAAATTTGCAGCTTTGCAAACATCTGTACCCAAAATTTCATATAAAGTGCTTTATAGCTTCACATGATGTTGCAAATTCAACACAAGTATCAGAAGAGAAGATACAAAACTAAAGTTTAAAAAAAAAAAAATTGAAAATGTTTAACATGACAAAAGAATGCGCATGATATTACATTACACTATATCGTTTAGTATTAATCAACACAAACAAAACCAGAAATATAATGATCACAAAATGTTAAAAAAAGAATGGCTGATGATCAAAGAAGATGAAACAATGTTCAGAATGCGCGCTGCTTTTACAATGTCAAGGCTCATTTCACTAGGATCTGTTGCTTGCAACTCCACTTGAATGCCATCCAGTTCCCTCTTGAATCTATCCTTGGAGCTGGCATACACCATCTTCATTCTCACCTTCGATGTATCCGGTGACCTAAAAACACAAGCAAAATTAGCTAATTATACAGAACTATAATCAGTGAAAGAAATGTAAATCACTTTTCATATTTGTGTCCACATGAAAGGTGGAATTACAAATGAGAAAGAGAGGAAAAAAGAAGAAGAAGGGAATGTTTTGCTGTTTTTCATCACCCTGCTCTGTTATAGCAAGCAAATACATAGAGAGAAGTCTCAGCTCCTTCATTATAAGCCATGGAAATCAGCTAACAAAGTTATTGAAGACACATCAATATATATATATATATGTGTGTGTGTGTGTGTGTGTGTGTGCGCGTGCGTGTGCGCTAATATGTTAATCATTGCCTTGCAATCACTTCAAAAATTAATTTAGTTTCTGAAAATTGTAATAATTGATTTTCTAAGGCGACAAAAAACGTGTTTGAATTGTGTTTCTGGAATTCGTTTCAGAGTTCATCCAAGAACAAATTTGGCCATAATGCTTGTTTCACCTATTGGTAAATGCTGCCAATTACAGCAACTTAATTTTTTTTTTTTTTTCGAGTTTGTTTAAAGTTAAAGTGCCAAGATCAATTATGGTGTGTCCCTAAATTTATATTGCATTAGCTACATAACTTCAAGGTAATTCAATGGGACTGAATTATCATATATATATATATATATATATAGATATATTTACCAAGCAATGAAGAAAATCTTGCTCTTCTGGCAATTTTCATCAGTAATGAAATCAAAATCAAAGACAGCATAGCGGCACTCATCGGCAGGCAGGGAGGCAGTGAAATCCTCATAGCTTTCTTCAGGACTTCCAAGCTTCTCCACTTCCACTTCCTGTCCCTCAATCTTGAAGACAATGAATCGGTAGTTCCTCTTTGTTTTTAATTCCAAGAACTTCAGCTTACATTCATCTTGCACTGCCATTCCAGACGCAGAATTCGCCTACCCAATAAATTATTTAAAATTGGAAAAACGAAAAATTAAAATGCAAATGAAAATCATATGTCACAGGAAATGCTAACAGAACTTACAATGACACACACACACACACACACACACATATATATAAAGTAAATCATGAAAGAAAGTTAATTAATGTTGTAGATAATGTGCTATTACTGTGATTTTGTGTTATGCTTTTAAATCATTTGCAAGATATGAGATGAATAACACACACACACACACACACACATATATATATATATAGCCTTCTTGGATAGATCAAAGACCATGTTTCTTTTCTTCTTCTTCTTTTTATTTATTTATTTTTATTTGGGGTAAATCCACATGCTATTTTTTCTTGTATGCCAAAAAGAAAATATGAAAGTTTTCCAAATGATTTTCAGGATTCACTTTTTCCAAACATCAGAGAGGCTTTAATGATAGTTATGAGGAGCACAGTTTGAAGGAAAAGAAAAATTCAAAAAGATTTAAATTATAATGTAATCTGATGGAAAATTTGATATATGACAATAATCATAATAAGATGTCTAAATAAATATGAATCATCACAGTAAAATTAAGGAAAATGAAAGACGAGAGAGAGAGAGAGAGAGAGAGAGAGAGAGAGAGAGAGAGAGAGAGAGATACCATGGTGTCTTCCAATGTGGGGGTAAGAGCTCTAAAGAGATAAGAAAGAAGAAAAGAGAAGGAGAAATGGTACTATAGGAGAGGAGAGATCCTTGAGTTTTGGAAGACATGAGAGGTGAACTTGTTTCCCTTAAAAGAAGAGAAAAATGTGGAGAAGAAAGAGAATTTTGAGGGAGAAAATAAGGGTTGAGAATTGTCTTAGCCTCTCAAGTTGATCATGTCCACAACCAACAATCTAAGTTCTAATTGCATGCCCATGAACAATCTTGGTTTCTTATTAGTAAATCAATCCCAAAAATACATTATTTTACTTTCTTGCAAAAAAAACAGAATGGGTTTGTCACATGGTAGTCCTAAATCAATGGAGATTGATCTATTTATAACCCAATATAAGCTGTGTATGTGTGTGTATACACAGATAGACACACACATACATTGGAAAATAATTTCAGGGAATTTTGAAACAGTCAGACACAACATGTTTTTTTGGGTACAAAGTCATTCACGTCTTCATTTAAAATACAAAACATTCTTTGAAAAAATAATGTCTAAATACCCAACTCAACTTGACCTTTATCTCAATTGTTTAAGATCACTATATAAATCATGTCTTGCTTAAAATTTCTGTTGTAAGAGATTTGAAAATTTTTTATATTTGCTATCAACTACCTAATACAATCTCTCTCTCTTATACGAGTTTTGTATAATAATATGACTTTAAACTCAACATAAACAGAGCAGAAGTAAAACAATGCCTAAATACTTACATGAAAATATTTTCCTTTATTTTAAAAAATTCATAAAAGTATTCATTATATTTGGAACAATGCAATCATAGCTTCTCAAAGTTCACAAACAATACTGATTGATGTTAGTGGTAAGAGTTGTTAGGGAGAGAAAAATTAAAAAAAAAAAAAATAGCAGATACATGGGATAAAAGAGTTATTTTATTTTGTTTATTAGATCAATATAATTTTCAAAAGTTTGAGAATTTATGTATAATATTAATAAATTTCAATATAATTTATTTAAAAAAAAATGAGTAATTTTAGATCGATGATCATCTTCCCTATCAAATGTCATTTTAACTTCATATGCACAAACATGTGCTTTTATGAAAAGTATTTTGTAATAACATTAGACAATCACATGGTAATATTTTTTTTTAATAATATTATTTTATGTATGTTATAATTTATTTAAAAATATAAATTATATCATAAATGACATTATTATTACATGTTAAAAGACACAACGCAACCGTGGAAGGCCGATTCCATTCAAGAAATTTTACTTGGCCAAAGAATGCAAGCCTCGTTCCCCCTTGTCCAGGTTGACCTTGACCCTTGCGTTCACTTCAACCGGTCCAACAGCCAGTGGGGCAAAATTTTCCAATCAGCTTTTCCCCCCTTTTTATTAGGATTCAAAAATTAGGACTGCTCAGTTCAAATTTCAAAATTCCCACTTCAACCAAACGGTGCCGTTACAATAAATCTGTCAAGACTCAACGGCCACTTAACGCCGTTAAATCTCTCCCATAAACCCCCCTTTCTCCTCTCATTTCCCCCAAATCAGAACCGCTCCCACCCCGACCCTCCTCTGTAACCCTATTTCTCTCTCTCTCTATATCGAACTCCTTCATTTTCTCTCTCTAAAAAAATGCGTGAGATATTGCACATTCAAGGTGGACAATGCGGCAACCAGATCGGGGCCAAGTTCTGGGAAGTAGTGTGCGCTGAGCATGGCATCGATTCGACGGGGCGCTACCGCGGCGACACGGACCTTCAACTTGAGCGAATCAATGTGTACTACAACGAAGCCAGCTGTGGTCGCTTCGTCCCACGCGCCGTCCTCATGGATCTTGAACCGGGCACAATGGACAGTATCCGATCGGGACCTTACGGCCAGATCTTCCGACCCGATAATTTTGTCTTTGGGCAGTCCGGTGCCGGAAACAACTGGGCCAAAGGTCACTACACTGAGGGCGCTGAGCTTATAGACTCAGTCCTCGACGTTGTCCGCAAGGAGGCCGAGAACTGTGACTGCCTTCAAGGTATTGTTTACCGTTCTGTGTTCCTAGAAAATGTTTGATTGGAACTGTATTGCATTTTTTTTTCTTCTGTTAATCTGTTGATTTTGTTTTTAGTAACACTTTTTCAGCATGTTTAGTAGATCTGATGGTTGCTGCTTCATTGTTTGTTGTATTATTTTAGTATTTTTATATTTTGATGGTACTCGGTTGATCTGAATTTTATTATTTTTTCAGTATATTTGAGTATTTTTTTTGATCTTTTTTTTCATTCGATTGATTTGATTTCATACTTGCTTGTATGTGTGTGTATTCTATGTATGTTTTTACTCTTTGAAATGATTTAGGTTTTCTTAATGTAGTTTTTTATGCTGTTTAGAATGCCATGTTTTTTGTGGTTTGATTTTCACATACTTAAAACTGTGGCAGTGTGACCTCGATTGGGCAAGCTTAAATTAGGTTCAGTTGAGGGATTCTTTTGCTTTTCCTAATAAAAATCGTGTAATTCAATGTTTTAATTCTATTTAATTTCCTGCATTTACTCAGCAACCTAATTGAGATAGGTTTAGTTTATTATGGTATTACAACAATTTGTTGCTGTGCATTTAATTTATGTTACTGCTTTGCTTGGGACTTGTATCTTGTCATCAAATGCCTAATGTATCAAAACTGCCAACCTTAACTTTGTGCTCAATTTCTTTCAGGGTTTCAGGTTTGCCACTCCTTGGGAGGCGGAACTGGGTCAGGCATGGGAACTCTTCTTATATCCAAGATTAGAGAAGAGTACCCGGACCGGATGATGCTCACATTCTCTGTGTTTCCATCACCAAAGGTATCTGACACTGTTGTTGAACCTTACAACGCGACCCTCTCGGTCCACCAACTTGTTGAGAATGCAGACGAGTGTATGGTTCTAGACAATGAAGCTCTGTATGACATTTGCTTCCGAACCCTAAAACTCACTACCCCAAGTTGTAAGTTTCTTCTCCTTTTCCTTAGGCAATCACATTTTAACATTATTTCATGGACTTGGCTTTTAGATTTCTTTTATTGTATATCTAGAGTCATCTTTCTCAAGGCATATCAATTAATGCTAGTTTAAGGTACTCCCCACCAAGTGCCAATGACCTTCCATAGGTTATGGTAGGGAATGAAGCTTCATCTTAGTGAGAGTATTGGATTTTCTGGGTCGAAGTTAGCATTGTGCTTTTTGTAGTTGTCTGTAATTGTATATTTGTACGGTGGAAAGTAATTGGCTATTTGGTACTGAATTTTTGTTGTATAGTAATAATACACTATATGTAATTGTGGACTCACATGGTTTATGAATTATCTGAGTTGAAAAAATGGAGTTAGAATCTGTTGCATTTTTAACTGTATGATTTAAGGTTCCAAAGGAACATAAAGGGGGAGGGTGTTCAGGCTACCTTGAAAGTCCACCAAATGCACATGCACAATTGGGGGACTCTTAGGGTTGCCTGTTTGGAATCATAGCATTTGGATTGGTCTAGCTCAAGCTCAACTCCTTTTACCTGGTCCATGCCAAATCATATTTTCATGTGCAAAGATTTCACACTACTTTTTGTTTTTATTAAATTTATTTGTATATTTTTGGTCATCAAAGTTCTTGAAATTACTACTTTCTTTGTTTTTTTGTCAATCATTTTAGCCTCCCTTTCTCTGTCAAATCGAAAGTCTTAATTGCCAATCATTAATGGTTTTTTTTTTCATTTCATAAAAAAACTATGAATAAACATAATTTGATTTTGTCATATGTAAGTTTTGTTTTTCTTTTTCATAACTGAATAATATTTATTATTGTAGATGAAGGGAATAAAAAAATTTAAACCCAATAAATCTCATAATTTATATTTTTTAAAGAATAGAAAAATCTGTTGTTTGATAAATTAAAAAAGAATAACTAGGGATGAAATGAATATATATCTGTTGTTTGAGAGGAAGAGCAATGAATATATATCATGCAAAGTTCACATCCTTCGGATATATATATATATATATATATATATATATTTTAGAAAATAGAAAGCAAACATAACCCTACCCATTCTGTGTTGATTCATGCTTCAAACCCTGTTTCAATTTCTTTTCTAACTGTCAAGTTGGCCAAGGACCAGAAACTCCCCTTAGCATTGCAACTGCCCTACTTTTTGGGCTTAAATTAGAGTCAGTGGGAATCGGTTCTTTGACTAAATATAGGTTACTAAATGAGGGCCTAACACATCATGACTGAATCAATATCTAGGAAATTTGGTTCTAGAGCTTCCTTAACAATGCCCTTAGTATCTATTATTCCATTTAATTCATCTCTCCTAGGGAATCTGAAAGAGTATGCTTGTTTTATACAATTTAACAATATTAATTATAGTTCTGGAGATTCTTGTGATGTTGGGTTTGCAGGAGTGAGGAACCTAAGGTCTCTAAAGAGACTTTGAAAATGTGTATATATGCATAGTACTAACTTGGGTTAGACTTCCAAGACTACAAACTAACTAAACAATTCTTTTATGATCAGTTGGTGACCTAAATCACTTGATATCTGCCACTATGAGTGGGGTAACTTGCTGCCTTCGCTTCCCTGGTCAACTCAACTCTGATCTCCGCAAGCTTGCTGTCAATCTCATTCCCTTTCCCTCGATTACATTTCTTCATGGTTGGGTTTGCTCCACTCACATCTTGTGGGTCACAGCAGTACCGGGCCCTTACTGTTCCTGAGCTCACACAACAGATGTGGGATGCCAAGAACATGATGTGTGCAGCCGATCCACGCCATGGCCGATATTTGACTGCTTCAGCTGTGTTCCGAGGAAAGATGAGCACCAAGGAAGTTGATGAACAGATGATTAATGTACAAAACAAGAACTCATCCTACTTTGTTGAGTGGATACCCAATAATGTGAAGTCTACTGTTTGTGATATCCCTCCAACTGGTTTGAAAATGGCATCAACTTTTATTGGGAACTCCACCTCAATTCAAGAAATGTTTCGGAGGGTGAGTGAGCAGTTCACGGCTATGTTCCGTAGGAAGGCTTTCTTGCATTGGTACACTGGAGAGGGCATGGATGAGATGGAGTTTACAGAGGCAGAGAGTAACATGAATGATTTGGTTTCAGAGTACCAGCAATACCAAGATGCGACAGCAGAGGAGGAAGGCTATGATTATGAAGATGAAGAGCAGGAATTTGAGGAGGCCTAAGAAGTTTGGGGTTGGTGTCCAACTTCTTTTTGTTGTAGTTTCAGCATTTATGTTATTGTTCTTGTAAAACTTCTCATCTGGGATTTGAACTCTGTTTTTTGGCTTGTCTTAATGATGCTATTAGGTGCTTTTGTAGAAATCATACTGCAAAAGTCTTTAATGGTAGAGTTGATTTTTCTTTAGAAATCACTTTGTGTTAATGTAGTTAGAATTCCATCCTGGTGTTAATTTTGGATGTTCTCTGCTTGAGAATGTCATTTAATGATCATCCTATTGAATGACATTAGCGGCTGTTTCCTGCAACTGCTGTTAAGAAGTCGATTGGAAAACTATTATAAATTTCATTCATGCGATTGTAACAACCGAAGCATCATGACAACCATGATGATAGAGCAGTAACAACCCAGGGAAAAAAATAATCCATCTTATATTCATGTGAGGTATAATTGAATCTAACTTTACATAGATGTTAACTCAATATCCTGAGATAAAATCAGAGCATTTTCTAAGAATCGTGATTCATATTAATAATCATATAGAAACCATGAATTACATCACAGTTACAAATGAAAGAACATCTTTGTTGAACTAGATTGGCAAAGAATATGTATTAACCAAATTATTCCATGGATTTATCTATAACAAAGATTACCCAGGTAAACAGCCTTTTCTTAGGCTCCAAACTTGGGGACTTTCGCAGTTGAGATCTGAGCAAGGAAGTGCTCTGCTACAATCCGTCGTTGAATTTTCCCAGTGGCAGTTTTGGGGAGAGAATCAGTAATGAAAACTTTCTTTGGGACCTTGAAAGCTGCCAAATTCTTTTTGCAGAACCTCAACAACTCTGCCTCATCAATATTTGATCCTTCTCTAGGAATTACTGCACAATTTATCTGCAAAACAAAGGAATGTTCGAGTGTTTTAGCATTTTATCTACAGAAGATAAGAGTTTCTGAATTACGACACAAAGGCGACAACAATGAGCGATGGTGATAGAATTGTATTTCTCACCTCTTCGCCATATTTGTCGTCCGGGACCCCAAAAGCGACGGCTTGAGCAATGTCAGGTTGAGACAAGAGCACCGCGTCCACTTCAATTGGTGATATCTTTTCTCCTGTAAATGTGAAGTAAGACGATCATGTCAGAATTTTCTAAAAAATAGCCATAATTTATTCAATTAATTTTTCTTTATTGGAATGTGGTTAATGTATTTCCTAGAAAGCTCCATATGGTAGGCCCCTTTAGGGCTGGCATGGAAATAGAAGTGGCAGCTATTGCATACAAAGTTGGTCAAAATCAAAATTTGAAGAAGTGGGCTTGAATCTAATGGAGGTCAAAGTTGGGTGCTAAAAAATTTCAGTTATTTTTTGGTGAAATTTGGATCTTGATGTAGAATTCTCCCCCTTGGAAGAACCTTCCAATTTACTAGGAAAAATCTGGGCACAAATAAAATTCTAAGAAATGTAAGTCATGCTAGACATGATGCATATAAATATGATAAAGGCTATTGTTCCAAGGGTACATTGGGTCACATGATTTGATGCAATGTGAATGATATATTGTCATGTCATTTAACTTTCCAAAAATTAAACATAAACCGATCGGCCAAGCAAGCTTCCTACAATGACAAAAATAACCTTGATGAATGAAGATATTATATTATAAAGCTACCACATAGTGATTTAAAAATTGAGATCTCATTTTTCTCATAAAAAAGAATGAACATACTCTACTTTCCAAATATATATCCCAAACGGCATGGCATTGTAATACTAGTAGCGCATAAAATTATGTATTTAATGTGTCATAACAATATATTAAGATTAATATTACATAGTTGGAGATTAAAACTTGATATAAGAACTCATCACTTATAAGTTATGATGGGCCCTGCTTGTAGACTCATATGAGATAAATGAATTAATAAATTTAAAAAAAATGTTTTTCAAATATTTATGTCAAATAATGTGATATAATAATATTGATAATGTATTAAGTCATATAATTAATGTGTTACAGTAAACATGAAACATTACTCAATTTCAAATGGAATGAAGATGCTCCTAATTGTAAAATTGCATTAAATTCCAAAAAATAATATACCTCCACGGTTGATCAACTCCTTAATGCGGCCAACAAGATGCAAATACCCGTCTGAATCACAATACCCGAGATCTCCGGTGTGGAACCACCCAAACTTAAAAGCGGATTTATTGCCCTCTGGGTTGTTTTTGTACCCTTTGGTCACATTTGGTCCCCTGATACACACCTCTCCACTGACACCAGCCTCTTGTTTAACACCATTTTCATCCAATATGGCCATCTCTTGACCCACGGGTTTCCCTACTGACCCGGGAATATGTGGGCCATCCTCCGGTAACGGGTTTGACGACATAAGATGGGTTGCCTCCGTCATCGCATATGCCTCCAATACTGGCGCGCCAAACGCTTCCTCCAGCCGAGCCAAAATTGAGGGCGCGAGCGACGCGCTGCAGCTCCGAATGAACCGAAGTTTCGGATAAGCGGGTTCCGGGTTGTTGAGGTGGCGATCTAGTAGGATCTGGTGTATCGTAGGAACCGCGGTGTACCACGTGGCATTATAGGTTTTCATGTCTGACCAGAATGATGAAGCAGAGAAACGGCCTGCGGCTGGGAGAGTCACGGCGGCTCCGGCACCAAGTGAACTCAGTAACCCGGCGACTAACCCATGCACGTGAAAAAGCGGGAGGACGATAACGGTTGAGTCTGACTCAGTGAGTTTGTACACCGATTTTATGTTCTGCACGGACGAAAATAAGTTGAGCTGAGTGAGTGGAACACCTTTGGGTCGACTCGTGGTGCCGGAGGTGTGGAGAAAAAGGGCGACGTCAGAGGGATCATTGACGATTTTGGATACCGCGTCTGTGCAAGACTCTGACTGAGTCGAAGAGAGCGTGACCTCAGAATCGGCTTCAGACAGCGTGGATGTGACAGTGTGGAATTTTAAGCTTCGAAGCTGCGGCTTGAGCAGGCTGGTTTCCTTCTTTTGATGTCAGCAAAATCTTCGACTCTGTGTCTGATAAGTAGAACTCGAACTCGTCGGAGGTGTAAGCCGAGTTGAGTGGCGCAGCCGTAGCTCGGACCCGAATTACGGCCAAAAACATGATTATAAACTGCAATTACAAGAAAACTGTGATTAAGACCTGATTTCAAATTATAATTAAAAAGAAAATCTGTTTGGCTACTGAGAAACTGAAAGAAAAGAAAAATTGTGAAATTTAAATATTCATTATGTTTAGGACATGGTATAATTAACATGACTAATAGATTTTTTTTTTTGATTAATGACGGTGAATTTTGATTTTTCGTTTCAATTTCTGACGATTGCAAAAACATCATTGAAAACTCGAATTTTCTTCCTTCTTCTTTCCTTTTCACGGCAAACAAACGAGAAAAATAAAAATTTCGATCATAAAACAAAATAAGAGAGAGAAATCAATTCAAACCTCAACGGTGTTGGGGAAGGTGAGAGCGACGACATCGCCGGCCTTTACACCAGCGGCGGCAAGACGAGAAGCGGCTTTTTCGATGAGTTGATGGAGCCGAGCGTGTGTCAGATCGAATTTTCCGGAAACTGACACCGCTCGCTGGTTCGGGGAATTCTCCGGCAACCTGTTTCAATAATCCGGAAAGAGTAAAATTTGCCATTTCCTTATCTTAGAGAGAAGCAGAAAACGGAAGATGAGATGAGGATGAAGAGAAGGCGAAACGGTGGGTATATATAGATTAGTGTATATAGTATACACGTGTATATAGGGGACGGTTCTGGGAAAGTGGGGAAAGTTCATCAGGGGAAGGCGAGATGTGCTGATGAAAGCCATGTGGCAATATGGGAAGGGAGAGATAGAGTGTGTCGGCCTCGGGATGTGCATCCAGAACTGGCCAGATAGGAACCTGGAAAGGCGTGTGGCTTTGCTTACGCGTGTTCGGTTGCATTGCGGTGAGTGTGACGTGGGCACTTTGATTTTCTCAAAGCAAGTGGTGACGAAGAACTAAGAAGGAAGGAAGTGTGGGGACGACAAACGCATTCGTGGCGGCTGTTAGTTCGTCGTAAGAGCGACTCTCGTGATGACCAACTCGAATTTGGCTTCTCTGCTACGGATGCGGTGGCGACGGTCCCTCTAATGTTAAATAATCGAATTTGGAGTGTCGCTGCTTCTCTTACGAATAAAGAAAAAAAAAAAAAACAGTTTTTTTTCCTTAAAAACTGTTTTAAAATAGTTAATAAATTATTTTTTTCCTCCTCTTTCACAAATGGAAAGGACACTCCAGACCCTAAATAATCATATCCGGAACTTTCTTTTTCTCTTTTTTAATTTATTTATAATTATTGTAATTCTTTGTGATATTTAATAATTATAAAATAAATTATACTGAATTTTTTAAAATTTTTAACAATTTCACTGATTTTTTTTTTAAATTTTTAAAATTATACTAACATTATTATTTTATCTGACAATATATAAATACTTATTTCAATCTTTTTTTTTCAAAATGTGAAAATTGTCCATTTCAATTCTTTTTTAATTAAATATTAATTAAAATCTTAAATTTACTTTTATCTAAAATAAAAATAAGTTATTTACCATTAATTTATTTTTATATAAAAAAATATTTAAAAAAAGAGTTAGAAAAAATTGAACAAAATTGATAAAAATGTAAAGTAAGAGAGTTCAGTGTAATTTCAGAAATCTTAGAAAATGTTTTGTGTAATTGTCAGAAATTTCATGAAAAGTAAGTGTAATTTAACCAAGAATTTATGTGTGATTTTTTATATTACACTAATATTCTTTTATAAAAATTATTGAAGAATTAAAGAAAAATATAAATTTATTATTTTACTCTTACAAGTAGTTAACACTAAACAAATCTATCTTGATCATGATTTATATTTGTTTAATATTCTATTTACTTCAGTGCTTTGATTTTGAGAGTAATTATAATAATCATTTTAATATTTAAAATAAAAAAAAAATAAAAATTTTATTTAAATTAATCATATGTTTTAAGTAACATAACACGTATTATGCATGATATACACTTACAGTGAATTAAATAATTGTGATTTTACAAAACACTACTTCAATGAAAAATTATAGTTTGTAACCAATGTGATGATCCTATAAATCAATTAATTTTTTAGGATGGTTCAAACTCACAATGTGATAATCATATAAAATTTATTATTATTTCATTTATTTATAAATTAGAGAGTATAATTGTAAATGATTGTGAATCTACCACACTGTAAAAGGTGGAAGATGGTTTTCCAATTATACATATACAACTATACAACAAGAAAATGAAAACAATCAAAAATAAATACATCTCTACAATTATGAGTCAACTACTACAAGTAAGGTAATGACTAAAATAATAGGTCAATTGCTACAATTAAGATAATGAGTGAGAATCAGAGGAGGATTGCGGGGAATCCTCAACACCCCCCCGCAAGCTGAGCATGGGATTAGAGCAGACGCGAAGCTTGGAGCAAAAAAACACAAAGAGAGACCGAGAGACACTCTTGGTGAAGACATCTGTAACTTGTAAATTATAGGGGACATGTTGAGTGTTAAGAGTGCTGGCCACCACAAAGTTCCCGAAGAAAATGGTAGTCAAGGTCAATGTGTTTGGAACGCTTGTGAGAGACCGGATTAGAGCTCAAGAATACAGCACTCTTATTATCACACAGAAGAAGAGGGCGATGTGTAGTAAGAACATGGAGATCACGAAGGAGATGCGTTAACCAAAGGACCTCAGCAGCAGTAAGGCAAGAGCACGATACTCGGACTCACAACTAGAGCGAGAGACGGTGGGTTGCTTTTTAGCACTCCAAGAGACAAGATTGTCACCAAGGTAAATAGAGTAGCCTGAAGTGGAGCGACGAGTGTCAGGATAGCCCACCACAGTCAGCATCGGAGTAAGCAACAATACCAGTAGAGGATGAGGCAGTAAACGTTAAGCCAAAGTAAAGTGTTCCTTTGACATAACGAAGGATACATTTGACAACTTGAAAATGGTCGTTGGTGGGAGCATGCAAATATTGACTGACTGAATTAACATAATGAGTAATGTCAGGCCGAGTGATAGTCAAATATTGCAAGGCACCGACAAGAGAGCGGTAAAGAGTGGTATCAGGAAAGGAAGAACCATCAGAAGAGAGACGCTGAGCCACGACCATAGTGGTAGCAACAAGTTTGCAATCAATGAGTTGGGCCTGAACAAGAATATCAGCGAGCATACTTGGTCTGACTGAGGAAAAGACCACCAGAAGTAGGAGTCACTTCGAGACCAAGAAAGTAGCTAAGTGAGCCCAAATCTTTAGTAGCAAACTCAGAGTGAAGCTGACGAACAAAGTTGCTGAGGAAGAGAGGAGTTGTTACCAGTGATGATAATTTCATCAACATAGAGGAGTAAATAGATAAGATCCCTTTGACGACTGGAAGACAAATAGAGAAGTGTCAGCACGATTGCAAGAGAAACCAAGCGTCAGAAGAAACTGAGCTAAACTGGTGAAACCAGGCACGAGGGGCTTGCTTTAAGCCATAGAGCGCCTTTTTGAGTTTGCAGACATGAGTAGGGAAGTGAGGATCAACATAGCC
This sequence comes from Nyssa sinensis, assembly GCA_008638375.1. Classification (NCBI taxonomy): domain Eukaryota; kingdom Viridiplantae; phylum Streptophyta; class Magnoliopsida; order Cornales; family Nyssaceae; genus Nyssa; species Nyssa sinensis. The sequence continues at coordinate 3,728,464 of CM018041.1, read as the reverse complement.
AGGAGGCTGCTCCATATAGACATATTCATTGAGAAGGTCGTTAAGGAAGGCATTCTTAACATCAAGTTGACGCAGAGGCCATCTATTGGTGACAGCGATAGAGAGAAACAACACGAACTGTGGAGGCCTTGACAACATGATTGAAAGTGTCTGTATAATCAAGACCAGGAAGGTGAGTATATCGTTTAGCAACAATACGTGCTTTTAGACGATCAATGGAGCCATCAGACAAATATTTGGTGCGGGAAACCCATTTGGAGCCTACAATATTGGTGTTAGGGGGACAGGGAACAAGATCCCAAGTATGGTTGGCACGAAGAGCCTGAATTTCTTTATCGATAGCCGCAAGCCAAGTAGGATTTTTAGCAGGGGACCTGAAACCTTTGGGCTCAGAAGTGGTGAGCAGAGCATGGAGAAGACCAGAGATATGGTGGTTGAGATAGGCCGGATGACTGAGGCTGGAAAACACCTGCTTTGGCTCTAGTGATCATAGGGTGAAAAGGAAGGGAGTTGAGCTTAAAAGAACCATTAAGGACCGGAGTAGAAGGTGCAAATCCAGCTGAAGGTGCGGGAGGTTGCACAGTGGGAGGATGCTGAGCTGAAGGCACCAAGACAGCGAGAGTAGGCTCGATTGGAACCTGCAGGGACTCAGAAAAATCATTAGGGCATAAGTGGCATGGAGTGGTGTAGGTCTGAGGATTAGAGGGATCAGATAGTGACATTGTAGGCATAAGAGGTTGGGTGGGTGTAGTGGAGGAAAATGAACTAGGCTCAAAAAAATTGGAAAAATCAAGAGAGGACATGGGCTAGGCGTGGGAGGTAGTTAAGTAAGGAAAATAAGTTTCATCAAATTGTGCATGTCTAGTGATGTAAATCCTAGAGGTAAGGGGGTCAAGGCAGCGAAAACCTTTGTAGGAGGGATTATAGCCGAGAAAATACAATGAGTACTACGAGGAGAAAATTTATGAGGTGAATAGGCGCGTAAATAGGGATAGACACGACAACCAAAAGAATGAAAATTAATGTAATTAGGAGCCTTACCATGCAAAACTTCAAAGGGAAAGATACCTCCAAGGAGAGGGGTGGGCAATCGGTTGATGATATAGGTGGCCTTACTGAAGGAGTCAACCCAAAACCGAGTAAGGACATGTGAATGAAATAGAAGGGCAAGACCCATTTCAGTCACATGGCGATGTTTGCATTCGGCGTGACCATTTTGTGAAGGGGTGTGCAGGTAAGACATTTGATGATGAATGCCCGAAGAACGAAGGTGAGGTTGAAAGGGAGTGCTACGAAATTCAGCGCCACCATCACTTTGAAAAATTTTAATCTTGCAAGAGTATTGATTTTCCACAAAAGTCTGAAATTGCTTAAAAATGTCGAAAAAATCAGATTTTAATTTCATAGGATAAAGCCATGTAAACCGTGAATGATCATTAATAAATAAGACATAATAAGCAAAGCCCATATTAGATTTCACCAGAGCTAGGGCCCCAAATGTCACAATGAATAAGGCCCAAAATAGAAGAGGCACGACTATCACTTGTGAAAAAGGGCAGTCTATGACTCTTAGCAAGTTGGCAAGTGGAACAAAGAGACGGAGTAGGCAATAAAGAAGTAAGTGAAAGTTGTCCTTTTTTATTTAATAAAGAAATAATAGATGGGTTTACATGCCCAAGGCGTGCTATGCCATAACTCATATGAAGCATGTAGAGAGGAATTATTAAGGACAGAAAGGAAAGCTGCATTGCTACGATCCAGTACATAGAAACCACCATCACATCATCCGGTTGCCACCACTTTTCTTGTTGCTTTGTTCTGAATAGAAAAACAAGAGTCAGTAAAGGTAACGGAGAGGGAAAAATTGGAAGTCAACTTACTGATGGACAAGAGATTTTTGGTTAGATGTGGGACCACTAAAACATCAAGTAATTGAATGTTAGGAGAGGGGGAAAGGGTACCCATGTGAGTAATAGGTAGAGAAGCCTCATTGCCCACAATAACACTACCCTTACCAACATAAGTCGCGGAGGTGTCAAGGGCAGTCGAATCTGGCGTCATGTGAGCAGAGGCACCTGTTTCAAGGTACCAGTCGGACAGAAAGCCTTCAGAAAGAGAACAGCCAGTCTGAAATGCTTCAGCAAGCTACGCTGATGGCTCACTGTGATCATATCGGTTACGACATTTATCAGCCGTATGACCTTCAGTTTTGCAGATTTGACACCGTGGGGTGTAGGAGCGACGACCACGCCCAGGTCCTGCAATCTGACCATTATGATGGCCATTTGAATGGCCTTGAGAACAACGGTTTCCATTGTTTGCAGAAATGACCACGACCACGAGTTGCTATAAAAGCTGCAGAAGGCATAGAAGGAGGTTCAAGTGATTTTTGAAATAAATCATAACTTTCAGCTTTGGGAACAAGATCATGGAAGGAGGGCAGTGGCGTGAGGGCCATTTGCGCAGAAGAGAAGACTGAGAACTCAGTGCCAAGACGACGTAAGAACTAGTGGGATTTGTCGACGTCGTCAACTGGGCAAGCTGATAGCCATGAGCTGATCGCAGAGAGCTTTGAAGGCCCGAGAATATTCAGCAACAGTTCTGGTTCCTTTCTTCATCAACTAGAGTTCATCCTTGATCCGTATCTCTCGAGTTTTGGAAGCGTGGCTGAAAGCACGTTCCAGTGCAACCCAGACATCCCAAGAGCTTGTGAGACCAACAGCTTCGGCCATGGCTTCTTTAGAGAGAGAAGAGAGAAGAAGGCTGAGGATGTGTTGGTCTTTGAGTTTCCATTCAAGAAACTTGGGGTTAGGGGTAGAAGAACCATCGGTGGTGGTACGAGAAGGCTTGGGAATAAAACCATCCACAAAGTCGAGACAATCTTAATAGGCCAGTAATGGAACCAGCTGACTCTTCCAAAGCAAGTAGTTGTTGGATGAGAGTTTGATAGTTACCATGTGGACCATGGTATTGAAAGAAAGAGAGTCGGCCATGAGGGAAAAAAAAAACTGGTATCGGATGTTAATTCAGAACAACTCTGAATACCATGTAAATGATTGTGAATCTACCACACTGTAAAAGGTGGAGATGGTTTTCCATTTATACATATACAACTATACAACAAGAGAAGGAAAACAAACAAAAATAAATACAACATCTCTACAATCATGGGTCAACTACCACAAGTAAGGTAATGACTAAAATTATGGGTCAACTGCTACAATTAAGATAATGATTGAGAACCAGAGGAGAATCGCGAAGAATCCTCAACAATAATGATCATATAAAACAATTTATTGTTTAACATATTTATATTTAATTTTTTCTTCACTTAAATTTATATATTTGTTTAATGAATATTTAAATTATAAAGTGAATTTCACTTTTTAACACACAAATGTGGAGTGACATATGATGCTACGTATCTCGACCTTTGTTGCTAAGAATCTAGAAGTCATTAATAAAACATTATTAAAAAAATAACTGCCTCTTCGGACCAATATGGGTCGTTTGGCTCTGCCTCAACAACTCTATGCCCTTTTTTCTACGAAACCAACACCAATCTTTTCCAATTATAAGAACAAATGGAACAAAACTTCGATGACTTTTTGGGGGGCACTACTTGTACATTTATTTATAATTTAAATGGGCATCTAACTAGCATATACAGAGAATCAAGACAATGACATAGACATGCATTACTATTTCCAATATGAATGTCCAAATTGGATTCAACTTTTACAATTGTTTAGAAGTTAGAAGTCTTCACCGAGAGCTACAAGGTTCTCCTTTCCTTTGGTTTGATGGAGAAAATTAGGGATTTGTCACATTTAAAATTAATTATTGAACAAGAATTTGGTCCATAAGTCAATCAACATTTGGCAATCATTTTGTTAGAATACCATAGCAATAACCGAGTGCTGAAACAGATAACCATGTCCTAAACGGTTCAAACTAACAAGGTCCTTTGGGTAAAGGAAGAAAGTTTAGAATCAGTTTAATAAGATACTCTATGAAAAAAAAAAAAAAAAAGAATTCAAGGGCGGAACTGGATAAAAATGTTAGGATTTTTCAAGTATTTATGTTTTAGTTGAATTGGTTGTTAATAATACCTAGGTGTTAGGGACGTGAGGTAGTGTTTATTTATTTATCATCCTAGTTTCTAGGGGAATTCCATCAATCTAGATATTAGACGTGGGTTTGGTTTGCTGCCTAAGTTTGTTTGTAAGGCTATATAAGCCTAGCTTTAGAGCTTTAATTGGTGTGACTGCACTTTTCAATTGTTGTTTCAATTACTCAAGCTTTAGTTTTCAACAAAAAAAAAGTAGAGGGGTTAGAAAAAAAAATTTCAGTTAGAATTTTGGATTTGATCAAATCATAAAATGAAAATAAGAGAAATGATGAGTAAAAGTCGAGTTAGGGTAAAAAATTTTGAGTGTAAACTAAAATTTTGAGTGATAAATGAAAGAAATAATAAGTAAAAATTGACTTAGATTAAAATTTTAGTGTGAACTAATTTGAAAAAAAAATTAAAATTTTATATATATATATAAATATTTTTTAAAATTTAAAGTGGGTTAGAGTCCGACCTAATCCGCTGATTGTCCCAGCCTTGTGTGTATTGGTGACTAGGGTGGAAAATTCTCTATCCATCCTACGTGTTATCTCTACCCCAGTACGAATTAATTGCCCTGGTTTAACTGAATCTAGAAGAGGCAATTGTAGTTTGGGTCAACATCAATGCATATATAATATACAATGAATTTGAATTGGGTTTGGAGACTTGGAGAGGTGGGCAGGCAAATGGTGGGACGTACGTAGGAGCGTCATGGCAATTGCCAGCCACCATTTCATACAATCAGTCGTCAATATATTATATATATATATATAGGGTCCAATCCACTTCATTCACAATCACAGGTATCATGCCACTACACTTTCTTTCTTTCTTTGGGGTCAATTATGCCATAAGACTGAAACCATCCACTGCATTCACTCCCTTTATGTTTAAAAAATCATGTCGGTCTATTTATCACGATTATATCACTATTTCTCTCACTTTATCAAAAATAAAAAATGTCATATTTTTTTAAATATTTATTTTAAATGATGTGATACGATAATTTTAATAGTGTATTAAATCATGTAATTAATATGCCACCATAAAATTCTTTCATCTTATTATCATATTATTTGAAATAAAATTTTAAAAAATGTAACATAACTTTTATCAAAAATAAAAAATGTAATACCCCTCTTCTCGTATATATTTTACCACTTTTATTTATTATCTTTTTATATGTATAAATTTTACTAGTGCGTTTCATGTAAATTAAATTGATATCCAAATTGATGCGCCAATCATTTTCCTTCATTATAATAAATGACTCAAAAACTTATGACCTACAGTTTAAAATAGAACAATTTGATTTGATTAGAATATGTGAGCTTTAAGTTAAAATAAAATAACTTTGTCACTCTTTCTTCCATATAAAAATTATTATTTTTTGACTAAAATTAGACAAAATACATTGCCATGACATGATGGAATTTTCCATTCCGTATATAATAAAAATTGAGACTGTCAAAAGCGACTGACTTTGAGTTAAAAGGGGCCTCCACCTCCACCTCCACCTCCCTTCTTTGACCCAAAAAAGAAAGGCCGTGTACCATTGATGAAAAGTTGAAAAGGTCACGCGGTAGTGTTGAAAAGAGCTAGTGGTGCATGAGAATATCTCAGGGGAATCAGATTTATTGACCACTCCGTCCATTAAATCATATCATATATATAAATTATTAATTAAATAAGTATTTTTACATGGTTTAAAATAATTAGTCAAATTTATTGATTTAATTAATAAACTCAGTTCACCTTAAAATTTATTGTAGTGCATTGTTAGCGGTAATTAACCAAGTGATTACTCATAAAAAATATATAAATAATAAATTATAATTAAAATACATATTCAAATACACAAGTAGAAATAGGGGCAGAACTTGTCGTGCATCATATGCAACCAGGCTGGACCCATCTTTTGTGTATTTTGTCTTTAAGAATTTGGCAAGTGGGCTCATTGCAATCCCAAATTAATGGGAAGTGGGACCAATTATTGACTAACATCACCGTATTTGTGAGTTATTTTTCTATTATACATACTATGTCATGTTATATATGTCAAAATATTATTGAAAAGACAAATTTTCATATCACTGTACTAGATTCATTCAAAGTTTTTTTTTTTTTTTTTTCATATTTGTGCTCATGTACGCAGAATCATCTTCTAAGAAACTCGTACTCAATGAATTGCTAATCCACAAACTACTCAATCTTTCCTTAGTCCCAAAAGGGTAGTAAGATTAGGTAACAATTGCAAATTTTTAGGTATCAATACTTAATGATTTATGAGTGATTATGTGTATGAAGTTTGTTATAGAAAAAAAATAAAATCAATGGCAACTATGTTATGTTTCGATACCTGTCTAAGTCTGACACACAAACATATACACACACTATAGGGTGGCCAATCAGTTATGTTTATATTCTTAGATTTTGTTAAAAACATTTAATTATATTCTCTGATCAGATTAAAATTGCTCTCATATCAAAATTATTATGTGAGGCAAAACCTAATATTAGCTTTATAGGATAATTCTATACACAAATTCTGTTCGTGTTGAATTTAGTATCATATCATTACACAGTTAATCCTAAACTCGAATAAAAGAGGATGGTTGCGTTAAGTAGTTGACAACTATCATAAAACATTGCCAAAACCCACATGAACATGAATTCTAATTAGAATAAGATCATTCTAATGCAAACTAATATTAGCTTATTCTAATGCAACTTAATATTAGCTTAATAAGATAATTCTATATACAAACTCCGCCTGTGTTGAGTTTACTATTATATCATTATATAACCGGTTACAAGTTTGGATAAAAGAGGAAGGTTGTGTTAAGTTTAGTATTACATCATTATATAATTGGTTACAAGTTTAGATAAGAGAGGAAGGTTGCTATCTTATGTCCGAAGAAAAGGAAAATTTGGACATGAAAACTATCTAAATCATTTTTCCTTCTCTAGATAAGAGAAAAAAAAAATCAATTTAAGCTGGTTATTGGCCATTATGTTTTTTATTTTTGGGTTGAATGGTAGGAAGCTTACTCTTCGTTTGGGCCAACCTCATAGTTTAGATGTTATCTGCGAAGGACGGCCCTTATTTGGCCCAATGGGCCATTATAATAGGCTAACACAACTACAAATGGTTTAAAGCAACATAGGCCACAATAATTCAGAGGATATACAACTTGTGTATGGAGATTGCTTACCTCTGTTTCTCCAATAAATTGATCCCAGATTTCTTAAAATCACTTAGAGAATTAATTTCTAATTACTCCTAAATTAATACACAATTAACTAAGCATAATTAAAGGGAAATTAATCCATGGTTTATCTTAATTCCAATGTATTAACTTTGTTAATTCTTTCTCAAGTTGCATTGGCAACATCTTCTACTCAACTACTGAACTTTCCACTAAAAAAAAAAATTAATCACTACTTAAACCTTTTAATTACTTTCTAACAGAAACAAGTAAACTTGAGTGCAACTTGATAAAACTGAAAATTAAGTTCTGAAAAATAGTAATACTAAAAATCTTAAGGGTTGAATCTGTATTGATGAAATTTTAAGGGTAAATTTGAAAATTCTGATTAAATTTATTTTTCACTTGAATTGTCCAAATACAAAACATATTCATTAATTCCAAAAATAATATTCACATATCAACCGGTAAACCAATTGGGTATATCAAACATTACCACTTGATTAATTTTAATATGGGTGAGAATGAATAACTATACATATAAATTGATATGTATTTACCGAAACATTCTAGCGTAAGAGTTAAAAAACAGAAACACTTATTAGGTTATGTTTAGTATATAAAAATAGAATGATCATTCGTGGAATAAAATAGAAAATAAAATAAAGATTACTCATTTAGCCCTTCACTAATTCCATTTTTACCAATTCTTATTACGTGTGCAATTTATACCAAATGCACATAATCATTTGCCAATTTTGACACGAATAACATAGAACTATAGCACTGTATAAATCTTAATATAAACCTTATTATTCATTTCCCAAATCAATTACAATAAAAAACTAGAATGAGTAATATGTTTTGCTACATAACCTTTTACTACAAACCACACAACCTACAACTACTGAACCCCACCTTATTGTTTTTCTCTATTTTACCCTGGTTTGTGGGATGTTTTTCTTTCCTGTATCAAATGAAATAAGTATACAGAGCCCGCGCGCGTGCATACCAAAAAAAAAAAAAAAAAAAAAAAAATGAAGTATACAAAGCACAGCCTGCTCATGACTTGCATGCACCACAGCAAATTGAACATGTGCAGAAGCCAGGCATCCATATAAGACCATGGTTGAACTTCCTTATTGTAAACTCAATCCTAGTGCCTATATATATATATATATCATCTTATGATCCATATCAATAGGGAGCCATTGCCGGGGCAACCATGTACTTCACAGGCTGCACCCCTCCGGATTTTGGTGATGGTGCCACGAATCCAGAACTTTTAATCTCTGCCATTTCTCGACGTGCATTTGCCCCTTGTGCTTCACATAATTTGGGAAGAAATACTCCTGTACAAAAAAAAAAAAATTGATGATATTGATGATACAAACAACAGCAGCTTATGTACATATACACACATTAGTTTTTAACATATATATATATATATATATATATATATACACACACACACACACATAATTTGAGAAGAAATACACCCGTCCAAAAAATTATAATAATGATGATACAAATAACAGCAGCTTATGTAGACATACACACATTAGTTTTTAACACACACACACACACACACACACACACACACACACACATATATATATATATATGTGTGTGTGTGTGTGTGTGTGTGTATTTGCTGATATGTAAGCATAATAATTACCTTCGCCAACAGCAAGATTGAAGTAGAGATCAATGATGTTGGGGCAGCTATCGTAGCACTGAGATGAGCAAAGCTTTTGTGTGAAGTGAGATTCTAGAAGAGAGTCTGATGAGATTCCAAGTGCAGTCCTGTCAAGCCCACAAGCTTCGATGCACTGGTTGGTTTCAATCCAGTCCTTCAACTTATCAGCCTCTATCTCTGAGGTACGGCATGTGTAGGCTTCTTCCCCGCTCCTGCGCACCTTCTTCTCCAGCACGCAGCGCTTGCCCGAAGATGATACCGCAAATGCACATGAATCTTTGTTCAGATTCTCGCATGCAATTCCTCCTGCATCATCACAATTCTAGTTTTGTTAACATGCTGCATATGACATTGATATGTGCTAGCAGTGGCAGATCTAGAAGATGAATTTAGGGGGTAAAAATAAAAAAATAAAATAATTTAAGATGATTTTTTTGAAAATATAAAAATTTTGGGAGAACAATTCTTATTTATTTAAAAGAAATTCTATATAAAAGGGTAAAAAATCAAAATTTTTGAAGTTTGGTGCCATTGCCCCCTAACTAAGTTGTGACCCTGTTATCTTGTGTGAAGCGAGAACTTGTTGTAACAATTCGCTATTTTAATAGTATCACGTCACATGTGTTATATGTGTATTGATAAAAGTATGGAAAATATCAAATTATCGATGTACATCCAGTGCATTGGTCATTATAAAATCACTAATATCATTACCTATGGCTAAGGCAACCTACGTTTTTGGTCATTATAAAATCACTAATATCATTACCTATGGCTAAGGCAACCTACGTTTTTGACGTCGCTAAAAATCATGATTAAAGAGGCTTTATGTGCATCGTTAAAAGTTCTCCTGGTAGTATATAACTTATCTTCCTCACTGGATTGTAACATATATGGTAAAATATTCTTAAATACACACTATCACACGGTAGTCAAGACAACTTAACGATTACTCTGCCAAGCCATATTAATGAGGAGGAATAGCAAAGAAAAGAATGATTTAATAAACATGCATGATTTTTTCACTCACCTAGAGAGCCTTGCACACAGAAGGCAAGAGCAAGACATAGGATTGCAAGGGTCTTCAAGCTAGTATAAGAAGCCATGACAGAATTTCTAATGGCTGATATTAGTTAGGGAAGCTAATTAAAGGGGGAGAAGGGTTTTGTGCTTGGAGTAATTCTGTGAAGAAATCATTAGTTGTGGAGGGCTATTTATATATGTTTGAACTGAAACTGTATATTGGACTAGATATGTGAAAACAATGCATCCCTACTTTTTGTTGTTGGTGAAGCTTTGGTCAGTGTGGTGGGACACCACAAGGACTTGTGCTTGGAAGATTTCTCCATTCAGTGCTGAGAAGAGAACTTGATTACCAGTCAAAGACTCCGTCATTAATGGTGGATGGCGATCTCGTGGCACATGTTGTGAAAACAAATATTTTCTTCGACTGTATCAATGGAAATTTGTACACACAAAATAACTTAACAATGCTGTTCTTTTGTTCATCTTTCGGTCCTAGCAGCTAGGATGACAAATTGCCTGTCCTATCAGGTTCTGGCTCCTAATGTAATGTTTTTATGAAGAAAATAAATGGGGTGTGGTGATTTGATGGAGAAAATAAAAGTGGGGGGGGGGGGGGGTATATTTAAATTAATAAATATTTTTAATATTTTAACTATAAATAAAAGAAAATTCTCTGCCAGACTTGTTCATAGCCAATAGTGCACACTGTCAAATGAGAATTGAAAATACTAAATGCATGACAAATGCCAACTAATTAATTAAGATAAATTTGAGAATTATCAATCATTCGATTTGAGGATTTAACGTAAGCCACAGTTGATTTGGGGGGCCAAAAGTCATATTTCCTATTTCAAACGTAAATGATTATCAATGATTTCGTTATGTTGAATAATTTTGATGTTTTAGAAGATGCTTAAGAAGTTTATGATTTTATTTTTGAAAAAATAAAAAGTATAATTATAATTATAATTATTTAACTCAGATTTTTTAAGACTATCCCCATGAAACACTTGAATGCTTTAAATTGAATAATCTCAATTAAGATACTAAAAAAGATATTTTTAAATCGTAGTTTTTTATTGTTTATCCAAAAGAGCATTTACCTAGGTTGGGGTGTGGGCAACAATTAAGGTTGAGAAAAAAAATATAGAATCAAAAGCTTGTTGGGGGACCTAAGTTTAAAATACCAATACTCTGGGGGGGCTAAATTGTAATATCTTAAAGATGACATTAAAGGGGAAAATACAATTAACTCCTTTATAATTAATATTAAATAAATTAATAATCTCTAATAATTAATAAATTCTTAAAGATGACATTAAAGAGGAAAATAAAAAGTATTGTAAGTGACAAAAATTATGACACGAGTAAGTACAAAAACAAAACCTTTTTATTTCAAAAGAATATTAAGAAATTTTGTATATCTGAAGTTAAATATTATATGTATTTTTTTAATATGAAAAATTGAAATGTCGTTGAAAAGTTGAATATAATTTTTTTTGTGTGTTAAAATTTATATACATGAATGAAACAACTTTTTATTAATGGAAATAAAAGAAAATCTTATAATTAATAATTTTAATAATTAATAAAATTTTTATCTGTCAAGTTCATTAATTATAAGAGAATTGAGTGTATACATACGCGCAAAAAAAACAAAAAACAAAAAAGAGGGGAAGAAGAAAAGATAGATAACTTATAAAATAGTATTCCTGCAATGTGTTCAAGCAAATTAACAATTTTCTTATGTCCTTGTATTTTAGCAAGAGACCAGTTTCGAAAACAAAAATCTAACTTGTGGTCAAACAAGGCATGTTTAAACGAACACGAATTAAGAAGACTTCTGGAAATCTCCTTCTTGTTTCCTTAATCAAACAATTAATTAATTAGGAACGATAATTGAGGAAGGTTTCCACTTGTAGTTAAAGCATAAAAATTCCAACATGTGGACTTTGATTTTCCCCCTTCAATTGCGGGGCAACCTTAAGATGGCTGCTGTTCTGTTAGAGCATAGACCACGGGAATGTTTTTTATTAATCAAAGGACTTTTGGTTTGAATTGTATAACAACCTTCGTAAGCGGAGGACAATCCGTTAATTCTGTCCCAAACTTTGGGAAGTAAATGACCAATTTTTACCCGAGTAATTTTAACTTGACTAGTTACACCCGTTGCTAACTATTAGTGACTCATAGTTTTATCCGAATGATATATTAATTTGTTACAATTTATTGGGTTATTGATTTTCTATGGTTCAGGATTGAGACTTTTGTAAATTTGTAAAGTAATAATTACTGCACTCCGTTTTGAATCTCTTCACTCTAAAAGGTGTCTTCGATTATGGGCGTTGAGATTGGCATCCTGAGTTTGTTATCTTTAGAGTGGGTCCGAAGGACTCTACCTCTCCGTCATAAAGAAAAAATAATAATAATTATACAATGAATCTTTAGTTGGTGTCAAAAAAATAAAAAAGATTACTTACATGCACTGAGGTGGGTAGTAGTAATTCAATTACATTACCTGCTCATTATAAAATAAAAAAGTAGAGTTAAAGTTCCTGTAAGATCAGAAAATGAAAAGTTAATAGTGATCTGAAACCATCGAGCCTAGCTGGGCTTTCAAAAAAAGAAAAAGAAAAGCTACCTATGAAAATTTACTAGATTTTGATTAAAGTCTTTTCTATTTTTGATACAAGTAATGTAAAAAGAGAAATACTAATATTATATTTGTATGTCTGAAGTCGAATCAGTGATGTATATGAAAGATGAATCTTTTCATCTTCCATAAGCCAACTTGCCAATTTTGGTTAAGAGTGATGCTATGTTTATCTTAAAATTTTATCAAAAATATTTTACATGCTGATGTGATAATATTGTATTAGTTATACTGTCACATTAGCGTATAAAATACTTTTCAATAAAATTAGATGGTAAGAATAGTTTTATCCTTTGGTTAAAATCTTCAAAATATGTTTGGAACACGACGACTTAATAAATGCAACGTCACACCTGGTTAAAAGAGTTACAAGTACATATTTTATTGAATGGTCTGGGATCAATAATCCTGACTAATCAATAACTATCGTTCAATATGTTATGTTTTTAGGATATAAAAAAATGTAACTTTTGAATATTTAATAGTTTATAATCCAAATCAAGGGCAGCAACCTTTTCATTAGAGACTCGTTCTACCAACATATTATGCTAGCGTTTAAAATATTAACCGAACTTCGAGATTAATACCTAACATCCTTTCCAATTGACTTAACCATTGTGGATAAGATTAGTACACTTCCGAGATTAGAAATGAAGAAAAAGAAAAAGAAATATATATATATATATATAACATCAAAATAATTTTTTCTTACTTCAATTTGGTTTTGATTATGTTTGAATCAAACTTTTCAAACACACTTGATACGTTTTGAATCTTTCAATCACACTTAACTAATTTTCGAAACTGTTTGAATGGAAATTCCGAATCACATTTATTGAGGTCTCCTGGTCAGCCTTACAACTCACGTTTTGTCCTCAGATTTTCGTTTACCTTCAAGAAAAAAAAGAAGAAAGTTATATCCTTAAATTAGTTTTCATACACTCTGAACATTCATTGTATAAACAATTCACACCCAGGAAAAAAATCGCACTAACAAAATCCTATCTTTGCATGAAAAATGAAATTCTGGAGTAGGAGAATGATTGCCCTTTGTCGCCGTTTGTCTGAGATTAATTAGATCGTGTGAAAATGGGCTAGCCGCCCTTCTTTAGATGAAGGGGACCACTGCTTACAGAGTTTTAGATTTTGAAAAATAAATTTTAAAAGATTGATTATTAGAGAATATATATGAAAAATATAATCACTTTGTTGTTTGGTATAAATTATATAGAAATGATTCTCATTGTTAATTTCTTTTTAATTGTATATCTTGAATAATGTATAAGTGGTGAGTCTAAAAGTAAAAATTATAAAAAATCAAACATATTTTGAGAAGTTATTTCTTTTTTTTAGTTCATCCAAAACTCTGTTTTACAATTAAAATTTAGCAGGTCTCACTGAAAATATGATTTTGAAAAGCTTTGCCAAACATCAACAAAATTCCGATTGGGGTACAAACCTTTGAGGGGAGGCCAAACAACCTCAAAGTGAGAGAAGTATGATGTCCTTTTGAATTGAGGAAACAAATTAAAATAAAAAATGAACCTATATCTGACTTGATTACAAAGAGCTTTGAAGGGTTACTATTCGGGTGTGTGGCTGATCAATAAACACGAAAATGATAAAATTCGAGTATCTCAACTTTGAATTTTCTCTTCACTGATCATTGATAAGTAAAACTTAAATAATAAGTTTATCTGTCACAAGAAAAGAGACTTAACTTATACGCTCCAAATGTCTTAAAATCCCCGTACCAATCCATATAATAAAAAAAAAAGCCTTGAAGGGTTAAAACGTGAAACAAAGAAATGTGAGGTTCGAATCGGGCTGGTCAGATCACTGGAAAAATGTAAGATGATTGGGACTGGGCTTGGCCTTGAATGTGGCCCTGTTGCAAACAATAAAGGCCCAACATATTTTTGAGGAAAGTTAGAACATCAAACTTATTAATAGAAATGGTCTGAAGTGTTAATAATAGAGTGACATCTCATATAAGAATGTAAAGTAATTAGTTAAAAATTCATCGAGATGGTTGAACACTATGAGCTGAAGTTTTAGTAGTCGAGTAACATGTCATGTAAGAGTGTAAGGTAATTAGTTAACAATCCATCGAAATGATTCAACACCATCTACTGTACAAAAAAATATTAAGTACTTTTAGAGTCCAATACTCTCATAATATTGTATTTCTAATAGTGATATTAGTACATTCATGTACATGTAATTACTATCTAATCATTCAAAGTACGGTACTCTAAGAGTATTTACTCTCTACTACAATAAGCCAATGCTTTTGTTTGTCTAATCAGAAACTATATCAACCAATTTCCTACTAAACCATCATGGTCAAAATATATAGTTAAGATACTCTCGTATAACTCAAGGATTTAATTTAATATTCTCCAAGAAGAAAACTTAAAACAGTAGGATTGGAAATTTTCTTACTATTGCCAAATAATTTTCTAAAAATGCTCTAAAACAAGAGAAATCATGTTAATCATTTTTTTTCTCAATTCATCTCCTTTACAAGTACTACGTTCACTCTCTCGATTATATATTTATTTTTCACATCTTATCATATATTCATTTAAGTATTCTTATTTCGATCACGGTTATTTTATGAAAATGTTTTTTTTTTAACTACCAAATATTTTGTTCCGTATAGTATGTTGATTTAATGGATGTTTTATTAAATTTATCTTTTAATTTTTAAAGTAGACATCAATGATCACACAATATGCCAAAAATTCGTCTGCTTAACTTATATTCTTCTTCAATTTTATGAGTAACATCATTTTCGATTTCTCTTTCTTATGGAATCTAAGCAAACCTAGGTGTTTTTAGTTTCACTAAAGTTACATTTTATATATTCAATTTTCACAAGAAAGTGTGCTTAGATATAGTGTTCATATATATATTTTTAATTCTTCAAGAAACTTTTTTGATGTATTTTTTAATACATTTGGATATACAATTCCACGTTGGAGTACTTTCATTTTTTTTAGTTTCCTTCTTATTTTTAGCATCTTACTTTTAATCTCTTCACTCTTTTTATTTGTCTATTAATATATACGTCTAAAATATCAACCAATGTTGCAAGATCAAGATTTCTCCTAAAATAACCTACAATTTTTCTACACCCCCTGCACCAATGCAACGCCCCTAGGTTCAATTTTTTACGGCACTCACTCGGAAGTTGATTGAACCTATCATAAGAGATTCGATAAAATTCTACGTTATCTAACGTAATTCTTTCTTTTTCTTTAAATTTTGGACCAGCCGTGTACTAATAGACACTAATTAATTAGTATGAGCAAAACTAGTATTTATTATAAACATCTCTAACTGAAAGAAGGCATGAGAAATCAAATAAGTTTATTTAGGTAGATCATTACATATTTGGTTAGATATACAGGGGGAAATACAAATTTTAAATGTAAAACAAGAGATATCAAAGAATTACATTCCTAGCCAACTCGTCTTAGAATATAAGATCGATGAATTAAAAACAAGGGTGCAATTAATATATTGTCTAAAGAAAAGTGATAATAAAGAGAACCGATGCAGAAACATGATTTCAATTCTCAATTGCCAATATCTTGGACAAATTAGGCATAAAAAATGCACATTGACTAGTTAAACGATTCTGTACATTGTGAAAAAATATACTAATATGATGTATATATGTATATATGTGTGTGTGTGTGTGTGTGTGTGTTTATATGACATATTTCTAGCATTCATTCATATTTATCTGCATGTGGCATATATATACAGCCATTCATATTAATAATTAATAAACAAATATAGAAACTGGCAACAATTTAGATTTAACCATAAGGGTGATTACAATAATAACTATTGGTTCTTGAATGTGTGAATGGAAGTGAACTTACAGTTATGATCAGCAAACAAGAATTTTGGAGAAAATCTCACTCAGCTTCTGCAAGAGTTATGGCAGTCTATGAAAGTCTCTCCACAATGAAAGATCAACCCACGTTGGAGCTTATTAATGGAAAATGAATAGTGGAAGGTACACTGAGTTGGCGTTGAGTCATGACTGAGTGAATATATACTCCCTTCACAGGTTTTGAGTTCAAATCTCTAACTCTTAGGTACAAATTTGAGCTTCACTCACCCGCTCCTACTCTCGCACTCATCGTACTCTGTTAATGCTAATTATTTACATGTAAAACAGAATTACACCTAAGGAAAAGATGTTACATTGTCGATCCATTTTCTAACAATTTAAACTTTTAGAGCAACCATGCTTATTTACTTTGTTATGGTACATACAAGAATAATTACACTAAGAAAATTAGCAAAATCTGAACAAAACAGACATGAGATCAGGTTCAAAATACATATAGTACAGTGATAGTGATAAGGAGAGTCATCTCTGTACAGTTATAGGATCAAAGTGATAATCTAAAGCAAGAAAAAGGATCATATATAGTAACACAGCATAATTATAAATTTGTACGTGTCAGTACACTATTAGATATTCTTGCTGCTGATATATATATATATATATATATATATATATATGTTTTTTTTTTCCTTTCAAATATATGAATTTTAGGGTAGAGAGAGAATCTATTCTCTTTAGCTAAATTCATAAAATCTTGACAAAAAGCAGATGCTATATATCATTCCTAGTGATATTTAGAATAACATACAAAGAGATAATAAGCAAAATCATCATAATCTCAATGATTGCATATCTACTAAACAAAACAAACCAAAAAATCCATGAGATTCCACAATAATCAACATCCATAAACTAGTTCTATTTTGAACAGAGGAAATTAAACTGATCAAAAGAAATATTAACACTGCCATATATGAATTCTTTAAACCAGCTATAACCATATGCAGTTCTCAATATATAGGCGATATATATATATATACACACATATAAACACAGACATATATATATATATATATATTTGTGAAAAAAATAGAAAGCTGACCTTAAAAAGCCATTTCACGAATTTGATAAGATGGAGCTACTGATGGAGAATTCCTAAGAGATCGCATGATCCGATGAACAGACCAAATGAACCAAAAAAGAAGAAGAAGCATAATGAATCAATCCATTAAAATTCAATTGATATTTGGATCAATGCGATCCCTTTGGAACTCTCCACCTGCATCAAGAACAACAAAGAACACCATCGTTATGGTGCTGCTAGAACAGTTTTTCCATGGAGGGTTTGAGATCTGCAAGCAGGTGTTTGGGAGGAAGACAGAAGAAAGTTTTGAGCTGTTTTGCGTTACTGTTGCCGTGGCTTGTTTTTTTGAGTGTACACGTATCTGGTGTGATTAGGAATGGCAACAGGGCGGGGTGACCCTTACCCGACCCCGATCCCAATCCCATTTATCTTTTTTTCCCCCGACCCCGTCCCGCCCCGTTTAAATTTTACTCCGACCCCATCCCGCCCCGAACCCCGTTATATATATTTTTTTAAGTTAAAATTTTTATTTTAATAAATAAATAAATTTATTTTTTCAAAATAAATAATATAAAAAAATATATTTATATAAGTATAATATAAAAAACCTTAAAATTAATTTTATATAAGATTATTTATTTATAAATATAATATATATAAAAAAAATTAAAAAATTTAATATATAAACGAGGCGGGGCCGGGCCGGGCGGGATGACCATTCCCCCGACCCCGCCCCGACCCCATTTATGGGCACCTCATACCCGTCCCATTAGGGGCGGGGCGGGGCCCCAACGGACGGGCTTTTTGCCATCCCTAGGTGTGATAAAAGCTAGTTTGGCTATGTGCAAGAAAATTCGTCTCAAAGGTAAGTGAAAGTACTGAACCAGCCCTATGGAATATGGTATTATTTTTCCACCCAACAAGATATATATATATATATATATATATATATATATATACAGGTTTTTTGGGGTCAATTTATTTGCCCTAGATACGATTTTAGCTGGATTTTTTTATAATCATTTGACTTTGTACCAACTAACAGATTTCAAATAATGTTACAAATTTTAACCTTATATATCAAATGACATAACATTGACAACAGCGGACTAAAAAAAATATTTCAAGGCTAATTTTTCTTTTTTGTGAAATATTTTAAATTAAATCATAATTTGAAGATGAATAAAAATTTTGATACGAGAAATGAGAAAATAATTAGAATAAAATAGAAAAAATTGAGCTTGACAAAAATTTTTTAATAGACAAAAAGGACCATAATTTTCATGTCACTGTACTAGATTCATTCAAAGTTTTTTTTTTTTTTTTTTCTAAATTTGTACTCATGTACGCAGAACCATCTTCTAAGAAACTCGTACTTAATGAATTGCTAATCCACAAACTACTCAATCTTTCCTTAGTTCCAAAAGGGTAGTAAGATTAGGTAACAATTGCAAATTTTTAGGTATTGATACATATGATTTATGAGTGATTATGTGTATTTGAAGTTTGTTATAGAAAAAAAAAATCAATGGCAACTATGTTATGTTTCGATAACTATCTAAGTTTGACACACAAACATACACACACACACACACTGTAGGGTGGCCAATCAGTTATGTTCATATCCTTAGATTTTGTTAAAAACATTTAATTATATTCTCCGATCAGATTAAAATTGCTCTCATATCAAAATTATTATGTGAGGCAAAACCTAATATTAGCTTTATAGGATAATTCTATACACAAATTTTGTTCGTATTGAATTTAGTATCATATTATTACACAGTTAATTCTAAACTCGAATAAAAGAGGAGGGTTGTGTTAAGTAGCTGACAACCAGCATAAAACATTGCCAAAACCCACATGAACATGAATTCTAATTAGAATAAGATCATTCTAATGCAACCTAATATTAGCTTATTCTAATGCAACTTAATATTAGCTTAATATGATAATTCCATATACAAACTCTGCCTGTGTCAAGTTTACTATTATATCATTCTATAACCGGTTACCAGTTTGAATAAAAGAGGAAGGTTGTGTTGAGTTTAGTATTATATCATTATATAACTAGTCACGAGTTTAGACAAGAGAGGAAGGTTGCTATCTTATGTCCGAAGAAAAGGAAAATTTGGACATGAAAACTATCTAAATCATTTTTCCTTCTCTAGGTAAAAGAAAAAAAAATCAATTTAAGCTGGTTATTGGGCCATTATGTTTTTTTATTTTTGGGTTGAATGGTAGGAAGCTTACTCTTCGTTTGGGCCAACCTCATCTTTTAGATGTTATCTGCGAAGGACGGCCCTGAATCCCCTTCTTTTAGATGTTATCTGCCCTTTTATATTTCTTTATCCACATAACTTGGCCCAATGGGCCATTATAATATCCGAACACAACTACTAATGGTTTAAAGCAGCATAGGCCACAATACTTCAGAGGATATACAACTTGTGTATGGAGATTGCTTACCTCTGTTTCTCCAATAAATTGATCCCAGATTTCTTAAAATCACTTAGAGAATTAATTTCTAATTACTCCTAAATTAATACACAATTAACTAAGCATAATTAAAGGGAAATTAATCCATGGTTTATCTTAATTCCAATGTATTAACTTTGTTAATTCTTTCTCATGCTGCATTGGCAACATCTTCTACTCAACTACTGAACTTTCCACCAAAAAAAATAAAAAATCACTACCTAAACCTTTTAATTACTTTCTAACAAAAACAAGTGAACTTGAGTGCAATTTGATAAAACTGAAAATTAAGTTCTGAAAAATAGTAATACTAAAAATCTTAAGGGTTGAATCTGTATTGATGAAATTTTAAGGGTAAATTTGTAAATTCTGATTAAATTTATTTTTCACTTGAATTGTCCAAATACAAAACATATTCATTAATTCCAAAAATAATATTCACATATCAACCGGTAAACCAATTGGGTATATCAAACATTACCACTTGATTAATTTTAATATGGGTGAGAATGAATAACTATACATATAAATTGATATGTATTTACTGAAACATTCTAGTGTAAGAGTTAAAAAACAGAAACACTTATTAGGTTATGTTTAATATATAAAAATAGAATGATCATTCGTGGAATAAAATAGAAAATAAAATAAAGATTACTCATTTAGCCCTTCACTAATTCCACTTTTACCAATTCTTATTCCGTGTGCAATTTATACCAAATGCACATAATCATTTGCCAATTTTGACACGAATAACATAAAACTATAGCACTGTATAAATCTTAATATAAACCTTATTATTCATTTCCCAAATCTATTACAATAAAAAACTAGAATGAGTAATATGTTTTGCTACATGACCTTTTACTACAAACCACACAACCTACAACTACTGAACCCCACCTTATTGTTTTTCTCTATTTTACCCTGGTTTGTGGGATGTTTTTCTTTCCTGTATCAAATGAAATAAGTATACAGAGCCCCCGCGCGCGTGCATACAAAAAAAAATAAAAAATGAAGTATACAAAGCACAGCCTGCTCATGACTTGCATGCACCACAGCAAATTGAACATGTGCAGAAGCCAGGCATCCATATAAGACCATGGTTGAACTTCCTTGTTGTAAACTCAATCCTAGTGCCTATATATATATATATATATCATCTTATGATCCATATCAATAGGGAGCCATTGCCGGGGCAACCATGTACTTCACAGGCTGCACCCCTCCGGATTTTGGTGATGGTGCCACGAATCCAGAACTTTTAATCTCTGCCATTTCTCGACGTGCATTTGCCCCTTGTGCTTCACATAATTTGGGAAGAAATACTCCTGTACAAAAAAAAAAAATTGATGATATTGATGATACAAACAACAGCAGCTTATGTACATATACACACATTAGTTTTTAACATATATATATATATATATATATATATATATATATATATACACACACACACATAATTTGAGAAGAAATACACCTGTCCAAAAAATTATAATAATGATGATACAAATAACAGCAGCTTATGTAGACATACACACATTAGTTTTTAACCCACACACACACACACACACATATATATATATATATATGTGTGTGTGTATATTTGCTGATATGTAAGCATAACAATTACCTTCGCCAACAGCAAGATTGAAGTAGAGATCAATGATGTTGGGGCAGCTATCGTAGCACTGAGATGAGCAAAGCTTTTGTGTGAAGTGAGATTCTAGAAGAGAGTCTGATGAGATTCCAAGTGCAGTCCTGTCAAGCCCACAAGCTTCGATGCACTGGTTGGTTTCAATCCAGTCCTTCAACTTATCAGCCTCTATCTCTGAGGTACGGCATGTGTAGGCTTCTTCCCCGCTCCTGCGCACCTTCTTCTCCAGCACGCAGCGCTTGCCCGAAGATGATACCGCAAATGCACATGAATCTTTGTTCAGATTCTCGCATGCAATTCCTCCTGCATCATCACAATTCTAGTTTTGTTAACATGCTGCATATGACATTGATATGTGCTAGCAGTGGCAGATCTAGAAGATGAATTTAGGGGGTAAAAATAAAATAATAAAATAATTTAAGATGATTTTTTTGAAAATATAAAAAACTTTGGGAGAACAATTCTTAATTTATTTAAAAGAAATTCTATATAAAAGGGTAAAAAATCAAAATTTTTGAAGTTTGGTGCCATTGCCCCCTAACTAAGTTGTGACCCTGTTATCTTGTGTGAAGCGAGAACTTGCTGTAACAATTTGCTATTTTAATAGTATCACGTCACATGTGTTATATGTGTATTGATAAAAGTAGGGAAAATATCGAATTATCAATGTACATCCTGTGCATTGGTCATTATAAAATCACTAATATCATTACCTATGGCTAAGGCAACCTACGTTTTTGACGTCGCTAAAAATCATGATTAAAGAGGCTTTATGTGCATCGTTAAAAGTTCTCCTAGTAGTATATAACTTATCTTCCTCAGTGGATTGTAACATATATGGTAAAATGTTCTTAAATACACATGGTAGTCAAGGCAACTGAATGACTACTCTGCCAAGCCATATTAATGAGGAGGAATAGCAAAGAAAAGAATGATTTAATAAACATGCATGATTTTTTCACTCACCTAGAGTGCCTTGCACACAGAAGGCAAGAGCAAGACATAGGATTGCAAGGGTCTTCAAGCTAGTATAAGAAGCCATGACAGAATTTCTAATGGCTGATATTAGTTAGGGAAGCTAATTAAAGGGGGAGAAGGGTTTTGTGCTTGGAGTAATTCTGTGAAGAAATCATTAGTTGTGGAGGGCTATTTATATATGTTTGAACTGAAACTGTATATTGGACTAGATATGTGAAAACAATGCATCCCTAATTTTAGTTGTTGGTGAAGCTTTGGTCAGTGTGGTGGGACACCACAAGGACTTGTGCTTGGACGATTTCTCCATTCAGTGCTGAGAAGAGAACTTGATTACCAGTCAAAGACTCCGTCATTAATGGTGGACGGCGATCTCGTGGCACATGTTGTGAAAACAAATATTTTCTTTGGCTGTATCAATGGAAATTTGTACACACAAAATAACTTAACAATGCTGACAAATTGCCTGTCCTATCAGGTTCTGGGCCCAAATGTAATGTTTTTATGAAGAAAATAAATGAGGTATGGTGATTTGATGGAGAAAATAAAAGTGGTGGGGGGTATATTTAAATTAATAAATATTTTTAATATTTTAACTATAAATAAAAGAAAATTCTCTGCCAGACTTGTTCATTGCCAATAGTGCACACTGTCAAATGATAATTGAAAATACTAAATGCATGACAAATGCCAACTAATTAATTAAGATAAATTTGAGAATTATCAATCATTCGATTTGAGGATTTAACGTAAGCCACAGTTGATTTGGGGGGCCAAAAGTCATATTTCCTATTTCAAACGTAAATGATTATCAATGATTTCGTTATGTTGAATAATTTTGAAGTTTTAGAAGATGCTTAAGAAGTTTATGATTTTATTTTTGAAAAAATAAAAAGTATAATTATAATTATAATTATTTAACTCAGATTTTTTAAGACTATCCCCATGAAACACATGAATGCTTTAAATTGAATAATCTCAATTAAGATACTAAAAAAGATATTTTTAAATCGTAGTTTTTTATTGTTTATCCAAAAGAGCATTTACCTAGGTTGGGGTGTGGGCAACAATTAAGGTTGAGAAAAAAAATATAGAATCATAAGCTTGTTGGGGGACCTAAGTTTAAAATACCAATACTTTAGGGGGGCTAATTATAATACCTTAAAGATGACATTAAAGGGGAAAATACAATTAACT
This sequence comes from Nyssa sinensis, assembly GCA_008638375.1. Classification (NCBI taxonomy): domain Eukaryota; kingdom Viridiplantae; phylum Streptophyta; class Magnoliopsida; order Cornales; family Nyssaceae; genus Nyssa; species Nyssa sinensis. Next base: position 3,704,495 of record CM018041.1, on the reverse strand, counting down.
CCTTTATAATTAATATTAAATAAATTAATAATCTCTAATAATTAATAAATTCTTAAGAAACCAAGTTGGTTCCATATAGATAATTAATAATTATATTACTTAATAGTTAATAATTTTTTTTAAAAAAATCCTCTATAATATTAATTATTAGAGAAATAAAATAGTTATACATATACTTATATATATATATATATATCATATTTATGGTATGTTTTGATAATCATATTTGTAAATTCTACTTAAATTAGAGTTAAAAGTATTGTAAGTGACAAAAATTAATGACACGAGTAAGTATAAAAATAAAACTTTTTTATTTCAAAAGTATATTAAGAATTTTTATATATCTGAAGTTGAATATTATATGTATTTTTTTTCATATGAAAAATCAAAATGTCGTTGAAAAGTTGAATATAAATTTTTTTTTTTTGTGTCAAAATTTATATACATGAATGAAACAACTTTTTATTAATGAAAATAAAAGAAAATTTTATAATTAATAATTCTAATGATTAATAAATTTTTTATCTGTCAAGTTCATTAATTATAAAAGAATTGAGTGTATACATATGTGCAAAAAACAAAAAAGAGGGGAAGAAGAAAAGATGCATAACTTATAAAATAGTATTCCTGCAATGTGTTCAAGCAAATTAACAATTTTCTTATGTCCTTGTATTTTAGCCAGAGACCAGTTTCGAAAACAAAAATCTAACTTGTGGTCAAACAAGGCATGTTTAAACGAACACGAATTAAGAAGACTTCTGGAAATCTCCTTCTTGTTTCCTTAATCAAACAATTAATTAATTAGGAACGATAATTGAGGAAGGTTTCCATTTGTAGTTAAAGCATAAAAATTCCAACATGTGGACTTCCCCGTCAATTGCGGGGCAACCTTAAGATGGCTGCTGTTCTGTTAGAGCATAGACCACGGGAATGTTCTTTATTAATCAAAGGACTTTTGGTTTGAATTGTATAACAACCTTCGGCAGCGGAGGACAATCCGTCAATTCTGTCCCAAACTTTGGGAAGTAAATGACCAATTTTTACCCGAGTAATTTTAACTTGATTAGTTACACGCGTCGCTAACTATTAGTGACTCATAATTTTATCCCAATGATATATTAATTTGTTATAATTTATTGGGTTATTGGTTTTCTATGGTTCAGGATTGAGATTTTTGTAGATTTGTAAAGTAATAATTACTACACACGGTTTTGAAACTCCTCACTCTAAATGGTGTCTTTGATTATGGGCGTTGATATTGGCACCCTGAGTTTACTATCCTTGGAGTGGGTCCGAAGGGCTCTACCTAAGTAGATTCTCGGTCATAAAAAAAATAATAATAATAATTATACAATAAACCTTTTGTTGGTGCCGAAAAAATAAAAAAGATTAGTTACATGCATCGAGATGGGTAGTAGAAATTCAGTGACATTACCTGCTCATTATAAGATAGAAGAATAGAGTTAAAGTTCTTGTAAGATCAGAAAATGAAAAGTTAATAGTGATTTGAAACCATCGAGCCTAGCTGGGCTTTCAAAAAAAAAAAGAAGCTACTTATGAAAATTTACTAGATTTTGATTAAAGTCTTTTCTATTTTTGATACAAGTAATATAAAAAGAGAAAGACTAATATTATGTTTATATGTCGCAACTCGAATCAGTTATGTATATGAAAGATGAATCTTTTCATCTTACATAAGTCAACTTGCCAATTTTGGTTAAGAGTGATGCAATGTTTATCTTAAAATTTTATCAAAAATATTTTATATGCTGATGTGACAATATTGTATTAGTTATACATCACATCAACTGATATAATACTGTCACATCAGCGTGTAAAATACTTTCAATAAAATTAGATGGAAAGAATAGTTTTATCCTTTAGTTAAAGTCTTCAAAATATGTTTAGAACATGATGACTTAATAAATGCAAAGTCACACTTGGTTAAAATAGTTAGAAGTACATATTTTATTGAATGCTTTGGGATCAATAGTCCCGACTAATCAAGAATTATCGTTCAATATGTTATGCTTTTAGGATATAAAAAAATGTAACTTTTGAATATTTAATAGTTTATAATCCAAATCGAGGGGAGCAAATCTTTTATTGAAAACTCGTCCTACTAACATACTACGTTAGTGTTTGAAAAATTAACCGAACTTCGAAATTAATACCTAACATCCTTTCCAATTGACTTAACTATTGAGAATAAGGTTAGTACACTTACAAGATTAGAAATTAAGAAAAAGAAAAAGAAATAATATATAGCATCAAAATAATTTTTTCTTACTTCAGTTTGATTTTGATTATGTTTCAATCAAACTTTTCAAACACACTTGATGAGTTTTGAGTTTTTCAAACACACAATTAATTTTCGAAACTGTTTGAATGGAAATTCCTAATCACATTTATTGAGGTCTCCTGGTCAGCCTTACAACTCACGTTTTGTCCTCAGATTTTAAGGGGCTGTGTTCCCACTTCAAAGTCCCTCTATGTAAGTCTACTTTTTTCTACTTTGTGCAAATGTTTGTTGGACATCAAGACTGTTCTATATATATGTATATTTCTTTCATTTACCTTCAAGAAAAAAAAAAGATAGTTGTATCCTTAAATTAGTTTTCATGCACTCTGAACATTCATTGTATAAACAATTCACACCCAGGAAAAAATCGCACTAACAAAATCCTATCTTTGCATGAAAAATGAATTTCTGGAGTAGGAGAATGATTGCCCTTTGTCGCCGTTTCTCTGAGATTAATTAGATCGTGTGAAAATGGGCTAGCCGCCCTTCTTTAGATGAAGGGGCCACTGCTTAGAGAGTTTTCGATTTTGGAAAATAAATTTTAAAAAATTGATTATTAGAGAATATATATGAAAAATATAATCACTTTGTTGTTTGTTATAAATTATGTAGAAATGATTCTCATTGTTAATTTCTTTTTAATTGTATCTATTGAATAATGTATAAGTGGTGAGTCTAAAAGTAAAAATTGTAAAAAATCAAACATATTTTGAGAAGTTATTTTTTTTTTTGTTCATCCAAAACTCTGTTTTACAATGAAATTTAGTAAGTCTTATTGAAAACTTGATTTTGAAAAACTTTTTCAAACATCAACAAAATTTTGATTGGGGTCCAAACTTTTGAGGGGGCGGCCAAACAACCTCAAAGTGGGAGTAGTATGGTGTCCTTTTGATTTAAGCAAACGAATTAAACTAAAAAAGGAACTTATATCTGACTTGATTACAAAGAGCTTTGAAGGGTTACTATTTGGGAGTGTGGTCGACTAATAAAGACGTTGATAATAAAATTCAAATGTCTTAACTTCGAATTCCCTCTGCGTCAATCGTTGATAAGTAAAACTTAAATAGTAAGTCGAACTGCCACAAAAAAAAAAAAGAGACTTAATTTAATGCTGTCTTAAAAATCCCAACCTAATCCACAAAATTAAAAAAAGGCCTTGAAGGGTTAAAACTTGAAACAAAGAAATGTGAGGTTCGAATCGGGCTGGTCAGATCACTGGCAAAATGTAAGATAATTGGGACTGGGCTTGGCCTTGAATGTGGCCCAGTATGTTAGTCTTGTTGCAAACAAAAAAGGCCGAACATATTTTTGGGGAAAGGTAGAACATCAAACTTATTAATAGAAATAAGCTGAAGTGAAGTTTAGTAGAGGAGTGACATCTCATGTAAGAATGTAAAGTAATTGGTTGACAATCCATTGAGATGGTTCAACACTGTGGGCTGAAGCTTTAGTAGTCGAGTAATATCTCATGTAAGAATGTAAGGTAAATAGGTTTTGACAATTTAACGAGGTGGTTTAACACCATTAAACCATTTATTGTAGAAAAAATATTAAAAATACTTTTAGAGTACTGTACTCTCATAATATCGTATTCCCAACAGTGATATTAGTGGCCACATGTAAAGAAACAATACATTTATGTACATGTAATCACTATCTAATCATTCAAAGTATGGTACTCTAAGAGTATTTACTCTCCACTACAATAAGCCAGTGCTTTTGTTTGTCTAATCAGAAACTATATCAACCATTTCCTACTAAATCATCATGGCCAAAATATATAGCTAAGATTCCCTCTTATAACACAAGGATTTAATTTAATATTCTCCAAGAAGAAAACTTAAAACAATAAGATTGAAAATTTTCTTACTATTGCCAAATAATTGTCTAAAAATGCTATGAAACAAGAGAAATCACGTTAATTATTTTTTTTTCTCAATTCATCTCCTATATAAGTATTACTTTCACTGTCTCGGGTATATATTTATTTTTCATGTCTTATCATATTCCTACATTGCCCGTCTCTATCTCCTCTGGTCTATCTATATGGCTGACTGCCCCTTTACTTAATACCTGAGTTTTAAGGAGGTGAATGGACTGGGCTTCCAAATTTCAACATATTCATCTCAATATTCTTATTTCGATCACAATTATTTTATAAAAATATTATTTCTTAACTATCAAATATTTTATTCCGTATAATATGTTGATTTAATGGATGTTTTATTAAATTTATCTTTTAATTTTAAAAGAATACATTAATGATCATATAATATGCCAAAAATTCTTCTGCTTAACTTATTCTTCTTCAATTTTATGAGTAACATCATTTTCGATTTCTCTTTCTTATGAAATATAAGCAAACCTAGGTATTTTTAGTTTCACTAAAGTTATATTTTATATATTCAATTTTCGTAACAATGTGTGCTTAGATATAGTGTTCATATATATATATATATATATTTTTATTTTTTTTTAATTCTTCAAGAAACTTTTTTGATGTATTTTTTAATACATTTGGATATACAATTCCACGTTGGAGTAGTTTCATTTTTCTTTTTTAGTTTCCTTTTATTTTTTAGCATCTTACTTTTAAATAACTTTACATTCTCTCTTTCAAAATTTCATCACCTAGTTCTAAAAAGTTTCTAATATCTTTACTCTTTTTATTTGTCTATTAATATATTCGTCTAAAAAATCAACCAATGTTGCAAGATCAAGATTTCACTTAAAATAACCTACAATTTCTGCATATTAGTCGATTTGGTCTTCTAGTTAGTAAAAAAGCGAAAAAGTTATTGAGCTTTTATTTGATCTACTCTTAAAGATTAGTAGATGTTTATCTCTCTTTTTAAAATAGTTATACAATATCGTTAATCATATATGCTATTGCAAAATCGAATATTACCTCCCCAGTAAACATCCACCACGAACCATTTCAAATCCTCCACGATCTTTTCTGATATGATTATTAAAGTCCCCTCTTATAAATATTTTTTCTCATACAATTATACCTTGAATTAATCCATCCTTTAATGTGTTTGTCTAGTACTATTTGGGATGCATAGGTACTAATGATATCGATTATATTTTTTTTCTAACATAAGTTTTATTTGTATTAGCAATCCTCTTTTCTAATAGTTGCTAATTTAGTTTTTTTTTTTTTTTTGTAAGCATGCTATTGTATTAACTCTCTTTTTAACTATAATATGCGTTTGTCCATAATAATGTAAGAATAATTAGTCACTTTTTTCTACACCCCATGCACCAATGCAACGCCCCTAGGTTCATTTTTTTACTGCACTCGAAAGTTGATTGAACCTATCATAAGAGATTTGATAAAATTCTACGTTATCTAACGTAATTCTTATTTTTTCTTTAAATTTTGGACCAGCCGTGTACTGATAGACACTAATTAATTAGTATGAGCAAAACTAGTATTTATTATAAACCTCTCTAACTGAAAGAAAGCATGAGAAATCAAATAAGTTTATTTAGCTAGGTAGATCATTACATATTTGGTTAGATATACAGGGGGAAATACAAATTTTAAATGTAAAACAAGAGATATCAAAGAATTACAATCCTAGCAAACTCATGTTAGAATATAAGATTGATGCATTAAAAACAAGGGTGCAATTAATATATTGTCTAAAGAAAAGTGATAATAAAGAGAACCTACGCAGAAACATGATTTCAATTCTCAATTGCCAATATCTTGGACAAATTAGGCATCAAAAATGCACATTGACTAGTTAAACGATTCTGTACATTGTGAAAAAATATACTAATATGATGTACGTATATATGTGTGTGTGTGTTTATATGACATTTCTAGCATTCATTCATATTTATCTGCATGTGGCATATATATACAGCCATTCATATTAATAATTAATAAAAATATATAGAAACTGGCAACAATTTGGATTTAACTATACGGGTGATTACAATAATAACTATTGGTTCTTGAATGTGTGAATGGAAGTGAACTTACAGTTATGATCAGCAAAAAAGAATTTTGGAGAAAATCTCACTCAGCTTCTGCAAGAGTTATGGCAGTCTATGAAAGTCTCTCCACAATGAAAGATCAACCCACGTTGGGGCTTATTAATGGAAAATGAATAGTGGAAGGTACACTGAGTTGGCGTTGAGTCATGACTGAGTGAATATATACTCCCTTCACAGGTTTTGAGTTCAAATCTCTAACTCTTAGGTACAAATTTGAGTTCACTCACCCACTCCTACTCTCGCACTCATCATATTCTATTAGTACTAATTATTTACATGTAAAACAGAATTACACATAAGAAAAGACGTTACAATGTCCGTCTATTTTCTAACAACTTGATCTTTCAGAGTAACTATGCTTATTTACTTTGTTATGGTACATACAAGAATAATTACACTAGGAAAATTAGCAAAATCTGAACAAATCAGACATGAGAGGTTCAAAATACATATAGTACAGTGATAGTGATAAGGAGAGTCATCCCTGTACAGTTATAGTATCAAAGTGATAATCTAAAGCAAGAAAAAGGATCATATATAGTAACACAGCATAAATTTGTTTGTGTCAGTACACTATTAGATATTCTTGCTGCCGATATATATATATATATATATGTTTTTTTTTTCCTTTCAAATATATGAATTTTAGGGTAGAGAGAGAATCTATTCTCTTTTGCTAAATTCATAAAATCTTGACAAAAAGCAGATGCTATATATCATTCCTAGTGATATTTAGAATATCATACAAAGAGATAATAAGCAAAATCATCATAATCTCAATGATTGCATATCTACTAAACAAAACAAACCAAAAAATCCATGAGATTCCACAATAATCAACATCCATAAACTAGTTCTATTTTGAACAGAGGAAATTAAACTGATCAAAAGAAATATTAGCACTGCCATATATGAATTCTTTAAACCAGCTATAACCATACGCAGTTCTCAATATATAGGCGATATATATATATACACACATATAAACACAGACATATATATATATATATATATTTGTGAAAAAAATAGAAAACTGACCTTAAAAAGCCATTTCACGAATTTGATAAGATGGAGCTACTGATGGAGAATTCCTAAGAGATCGCATGATCCGATGAACAGACCAAATGAACCAAAAAAAAAGAAGAAGCATAATGAATCAATCCATTAAAATTCAATTGATATTTGGATCAATGCGATCCCTTTGGAACTCTCCACCTGCATCAAGAACAACAAAGAACACCATCGTTATGGTGCTGCTAGAACAGTTTTTCCATGGAGGGTTTGAGATCTGCAAGCAGGTGTTTGGGAGGAAGACAGAAGAAAGTTTTGAGCTGTTTTGCGTTTACTGTTGCCGCAGCTTGTTTTTTTCGAGTGTACACGTATCTGGTGTGATAAAAGCTAGTTTGGCTATGTGCAAGAAAATTCGTCTCAAAGGTAAGTGAAAGTACTGAACCAGCCCTATGGAATATTGTATTATTTTTCCACCCAACAAAATATATATATAGGTTTTTTTGGGTCAATTTATTTGCCCTAGATACGATTTTAGCTGGATTTTTTTATAATTATTTGACTTTGTACCAACTAAAAGATTTCGAATAATGTTACAAATTTTAACCTTATATATCAAATGACATAACATTGACAAGAGCGGACTAAGAAAAATATTTCGAAGCTAATTTTTTTTTTTTTTTTGTGATATTTTTTAAATTAAATCATAATTTGAAGATGAATAAAAATTTTGATACGAGAAATGAGAAAATAATTAGAATAAAACAGAAAAAATTGAACTTGACGAAAAAATTTTAATAGACAAAAAGGACCACAATTTTACATGTGAAGCAATTCCTTTATTTATTTATTTTTGTGATTCCTATTGGAGTTCCCTTTGTATCCTTTGGCATCCCCACTCACACTAGTGTGAGTAGACCGTCTCTCCCCCCGCCCTCCCCTCTCTCTCTCTCTCTCTCTAAATATCTCTAAATATGTATCTCAATTTAATGATTATACTTGTCCCCATCTGAATTTCAGCGACTAGTTGTGTTGAATATTATTTCAAACGATGATTTTATCTCATGAACCTTGTAATTATTAATAAAGCATGCAAAGTCTGAGCCAAATCATGTCTAATCATCTTCTTTTCATCACATTTTGATTTAACATCATTTTTAACATCATTCTGGCTTGGTTTCTAGCTGAAGACAAAAGTATTAATTTTCAAATTCTGGGTAACAGGGAAGCAATTAGGTCAATAAATAGTACAATTTTATTTTATAAATAGTGGGGAATGAATTTCCAGCACTACAGGGTAGTAAAAACTACAATACGGTCAGGTCATCTCTTCTTCTTCTTCTTCAACATAGAATGTCTAGAATTTTCAAGTCCCTCGTGTTAATATCTTTACCCATGTGCCAATATTACATAGGACATATAATATGTTTCGTGACTAAAAGCATTACCATTGTTAAAATCAAAACACGTGAATATTAAAGTGCGCATCCAATTATAGATTTAAAATTATTAAGTTATTATCCCCAAGTTTGAATAACAGATCTTCAGCCCAATTCAATAGCCATGCAGGGGACCCTTCCCTCCTCCCGAGCTGGTTACCAGTGGTGCAAAATAACCAAACTCAGGGAAAATTCAAGATTTGCCTCACCACTCATCAACATAACAGTAACCTAAGGAGTTCTTACCTCTGCAATATGGTCATATATAGGTTCTAACATAGAAACTGCCATTTTAAACTTATCACATCAAGATAGAAGGTCCACGATTCAGTCATAAAAGGAATATATCCATTAAGAAAGTGAATCAATTCATTGTAAAAGACTAAGGTATCCGCCTAAGAAAATCTTAAGTTCAATTCTCTATTGTTGCCTCTACAAGTCTCCCTTTACTTATCTAACTTATCATCAAAGAGGTCGTCACCGTGACTCTTTCGATGATCCTTTTTTGTTTTGATCTTTTAGTGATATCAAGACTTAGTCTCAATCGTGAATCAACATGAATCAGTTTTTTTATGTACTTGTTTTGTTATTAAATGTTACTAACCTAATCAATAGGTCATAAGCTCCATTGCTCCATGACTAGTGAAACACGTGAAATATTAAGAACGAAACAGCATAGATATGATACATCAATCATATCACTGTAGCAGAAAGAAAAAATATCAATGATATATAATTCCCATAGGAAGACCAACAGCATTTGCTTCATCCAAGTAAATAATGACACTTTCCCCCTATTCTCTACTACAAATAATAAAATAAAGTAAAAAACCTTACAAACAAGAAGATAATCAAAGATAAGACTAGACCAAGCCCTGCTTACAAACATTATTAAATGAAAAAACAAAATTCAAAAAGACATTATCCATTAATTGTTGGCAAAGCTAATGCAAGGAGAGTGATGGATGTTGTTTTTAATTTTATTTTTATAATAATTATTTTAAAATTCAAATTCAAATGCAAGTTTTTTATTTTTACAATGATAAATAAAAAGAAATTCAACCGACACCAACTGCGTAAAGTTAAGACACCTACACAATTTGAATAAGATTTTAATTATAATTTTAATACAAGTTATGCAACATACACCACATAAATAACATGTTAATTTTTTTTAAAATAAAAAATAGTACCAATACACAGAGATTCCATTGAAAGTAATTATTAAATTAAAAAAGAGGAAAGATAGTCCTAGTAGGCTAGTACTATGATGAATAAAGTAGACAAAAGCTTCCCACTATTAACTATTCAGAGCATGAAATTGTGTTGAATTGATATGAAAGAATAACGCCATGTCCCCTAATCACACAAGAAGTTGTAAGACTCCACACGCATTGTCATATCCTTTCTCTCATACCAGAAAATATTTTCAGTGCCACCGAGACATCAACATAACTATGTTATCATCCTGTGATAGGTTACCACGTGACCTATTTTTGTGGGACATTGCTCGTCTCAATCTACTACAAAAAAATATTTTTAATGCATCTGAAACATAAGCATGACTATATTATCATCCCGTGATAAAGGTATGTCACACCTATTTTCGTGAGACATTGCCCACATGTCGATTTGTTACGAAAAGTTGGCATGGCCACACAGTGTCCTTGGTTACCCGAATATTTTCCCTCTCATGTGAAAGCATGCTCATGTGAAGTGCTGGGAGTGAGGTCAAAACCACCATGAACAGATTGGAAGCACATCACACCCCCACAAGATGCTGTTGCTATTCACTGGCTTTGATATTGTCCCCTTGATTCGGAACACATGGGGTCTCCTTGTACAATCTCTTTTCAAATGAAAATAGCAAAAGTTAGAGATGATTTCTTTATTTTCTTCTGAAACTTTAATAGGTTGTCAAACTTTGAGATTAACTTTGATTTCTTTTTCTTTTTTATCTTCTTCTTTCCTTTCACATTTTTAATGAGGGTTCCAAATCGCCCATCATTCATCTAAAAATGAAAGAAATAAAAGGCATGTAAACTTCTCACATGAACCAAGCAGATTGTGAACAACTTTTATTTTATTTTTAATATTTTTTTTGCTCATAAATATGATATTTAAAAAAACCAAATTTCTTTTCTTCTTTTTTTGAATACAAAAACCAGCAAGGAAGGACCGACTGAAGATAATGTAAGGCCTAAAACGAAATTTCTAAATGATGTCTTTTTATTTTTTGAATATTAATGTGAGCTTTTTTTTTTTCATGACTTATACTTTTAAAGGAGCTTTTTTCGTGGGGCATAAATTTTTATAGGACTTAGATTTTCTACACTACAAATATATATAAATATGGAGCCTTCTAATTTTATTTCTTCCTTTAAGCTTAGACTTTTATATGGCCTATTTTATGAGGTGATGAATTTTATGGGGTTTAGATTTCTAATCTGAACAATACAATAAACATATATATGAAATATGAGGCCCTCTTTGTGGGTAGGGTCTAAGGCCATTTCTTTGTTTGTTTTATAATTGAGCCGTTCGTGATAGGATATATCCACTGTATTATCCTTTAAAACAAAAAGTACAACAACCTTATGACTATGGTTCCTTAAACTTTTTTAACATTGTTTTTAAAAATTAGGACCCCCCCCTCAAAAAAAAAAACTATATTTTTATAAAAGATCCTCTTAAACTCTAATTTATATATTTTTGCCCTTCAAATACCAGATCCGCCTCTATTAAATAAATAGTATTGATTATTACTTAGGTGCTGATTAGAGAGAATGCGTCCTTTATCTCTTGTTTATAGCCATATCTTAAGCACATAAAATCAACAAAGATGTCAAGAAGGATAAAAAAAATTGCAAATCCTTAATTGCTTTTCTTTATCTCAGGTGATGTAAAGAATACTAGCTAAGGGGACCATCTTTCACATGAGTATTATAAACAGGTCATATGAAATTCACAAGATCAACATTGGGAGGTTTAATTTAGAAGGGTTCCTTAGTGACAACCTGCAAATTATATTATATGCATATGCCACAAATATAATAGAGATATGAAACTTGGAAGGTTAAAATATAATGTAATAGATGTCTATCATATCATATTTATAGATATATGAAACTATTAATTTAACCAGAAAATCACAACTAGTAAATAATAGAAAATCCCGAAAAATTAAAACTGGGGCAGAATGAAATTGTGCCCAAAATTGAAAATTAGATAAAAAAGGGAAGAAATTTGTACTAAACAATAACTCAATCGGAGTTTTTTAACACAAAGTAATTGAAGAATCATTACTGTTCAAAATGATAAAAACGTGCAATTGAAGGTGTGCAAATTTGGCCAAAGTCCACCGTCAGTTGTGACAAAATGGCAAGTTTAGTAGGTTAGCTTGAGTCAAAATAGAAGAGTTTTGTACATACTTATGTTGAGGTGACGAGCTTCAAAACGTTTTTCAGAACTATTTTCAACTACTTTCGTAAGATAATTTGACCTAAACTGGATTTCTTTCATGCCCATTAACTTTCATTTCCAATACTTCATGAATTCTTTTGTCACTTATTAAACATCATAAGAAAAGTTCAAATACTCTCTAATTTGTAGGATGAGTAGATGAAGTGGCAATAAATACATAAGAAATGGCTAAAAATACCCCTAATGGGGGGCATGTCCATCGGGTTGGATTGTAGGGGATAGGAATTTTATTGATGGGTTTACCTTGTAATCTGAGCTTTTTCAAAGTTCAAATGCAATGTAATGTATGTCTAACCAATCCTATAGAAGGGAGAAAAAGTATGATTGATTTGTAAGTCATTACTTTATATGGCTGCTTAAAGAATGAGATTTCTAGTTCTTGCTTTTATTTTTTTTCTTGTGCACTCAACTATCTCTTGGTCAAGCTCGAGATAAAACTCGCGCTCAGTGAGACTTGTAAATGGTGATAATTTGCAAAGCAGATCATTCCCTCTTATCTGATCTCTCTTATCTTGAACAACAAGTGTCACTATTCTCCTGGTCCACACTAAGTTTGACGGAACGATCTTATAATTGTTAGAAAATCACTAATTTTGACGAGACACATGGATTACCGAAAGAATGAAACATATTTTGGAAAATAAATACCTCATTACCATTGTTGTTGAACGTGGATTGTATTATTATATTTGCAACATTGGTATATACAAAAGACGTAGAAAAGCAAGAAAACATATATATATACATTGGTATGTATGTATATATATATATATATATATATATATATATATATATATAAGAAAAGCAAGAAAACATAGAAATGTTGTCAACAGACATAAATCTTCTGGGTGCAGCAAGAATGTTACAGTGGAAGTTACGTCGAACCATTTCCTGAGGTCCACTTTTCCACTACAAAAAAGCAGAATCATAAGTGGCTAAGGGCATATTTGCAGCAGAATCGTGGAGTTCCCTTTAAAAATGATAAAGACTACTGAAAAGCTTGACATTTTTTACTTCTTCTGTCTTGAGAAGGCCTTGGATATGTATATATATATATATATACATATACATGCTGGAACTTCACCAAAATATATTAGTCATTCTCTAATTACTTAGGATTTCAAGCTTCACATATTACCTTAACATAAATGAAGAACATTAAATATATAGAAAGGAAAAAGAAAATGAAAGAAGTAAATAAAGAAATCCATTCTCGAAAATTTTTGTTTCTCTTCCTCATGCATAAAACGAAACAAGGGAAAATTAGATTATCTATAATGTCTTTTCCTTTCCCTCATGACTCCCGAATTCCAATTGGAGCCCCAGTAACACAAATTGGGGAAAAAATGTTTGGTGGTAAAGGAGGATGAATTAAAGAACTGTATAATCATGTATATCAGCGAGGGCAAAACTTGAAAAAAAATTATGGTGGGACTAAAACATTTTGAGAAAAAATTGGCATAAAAAATAAAAGTAATGAGAGGTAAAGATTAAGTCAGAAAAGTATTTTGAGAGGTGTGCTATAATTTTAAGAGAGAAATTAGAGAAATAATAGATAAAAATTGGGTTACTCCTAAATTTTGAAGTGAGTTAGTTTAAAAATAATTAAATTTTTTTTTGTCTAAAGTTCGAGGAGTAAGCGAGGTAGGCCAAGCCCCCAAGTGGAACCGCCCTTGTAGATCAGATTCTGATATGTTTTATACTGAAGTACAATTATGATATCAGTTATGTTATATGTTAAAATTTGAAATGCATGACTGTAAGCAAGGGCAGGACTACTAGTGGGTTAGGTCGAACTCTAACCCACCCCCAAATTGTATGAAATATTTTTTACACATGTAAAAAATTTGATTTTTTTTTCAAATTAGCCTAGCCAAAAATTTTAACCCAATTCAATTTTTAGTCATTAATTCTCTCATTTATCATCCAAAATTTTAACCTACACCCAAACTTTTTGGCCCAACTCAACTTTTACCCATTATTTTTCTTATTTTTACCACAAATTTTGACCTAACCTAAAATTTAAATATAATTTTTTTCCAAATTTTTTTAACCTCCTCTACTTTTTTTCTTGGTTCCGCTCTTAATTATAAGAGCGGAGCGATATAGAGACTTTGGCAGGCTATAGCTCCTTCAAGTTCTAGAAAAAAAAAATTCTTTCATGTAAAATTTAGTCTTTTTCAAATCAGTCTATTTCAAAATTTTATCTCAATTTAACCTTTACCTATGTTAATCCCATCGTTATTCTCATATCTCATACTATAATTTTGACTCGCCCAAAAAAAAAATTCACTAAAATTTTAGTCCACCTAAACTTTTCTAACCCCTCCAAAAAATTTTTCGGCTCCACCCTCGCATGACTATGACACAAGGTAGGTAATAAGGCATATTAACTGAGGTGAATAATGTCAATACAACTGCATGAACTAATCCACATCAAGAGAAACCAATGTTCATCCATAATTAAAGTTTGAAGGCCAGTACAACACAAGGATTTGAGCTTTTTTAAGCTTGAAGGAAATAGATCTGCTTTTGAAAGTGATTGACATTTTAGCCTAGCACAATCCTAGACGGATTATGGGACCCGGAAGCTCATCAGTTGTCCTTGATTTTAATAATGGATAGAGAGGACAACCAAGAGTCATTTCTGTAAAATTCAAACTTTGTAGTAATATTTTGCTATTTTTTTAAAAAGAAAATTATGAAATGTCTCCTTCCAAGAAACAAATGTTAAATTTTTATAAAAATCCTATCCAAAATTTAATATATACACTTTGACTCCCCTAAGCACAATCTTTGGATCCACCATGCATTATTGTGAAAGTTTTGATATTGGCCAATATTTTTATTCAAATGAAATTTATTCATTTTAGATTTTTTCTAAATGAAAATGCAAGGTTTGATGGAAGTTGCAGATTTAATTGTTTTTTTTTAAATATTTAATTTAACTTTATCCTCGCTTCTTACAATGTAATCCATTTTGGAAAAAAAAAAAAAGTGATGGAGGATCCAAAAGGAAAATTAAAGATTAAATAATTATTTCTCCTTTTTTTTTCAAACAAAGAATCTTCTAAATATCGGTTTAAAACTAGATAGAAATAATGTCTTCATCCCTGTAATACGAGAGTGATACTCAAACTCTTGAGTGTTCAGAGAAAAGTATGAGTGACCAACTGATCTAGTTTCAATTAAAATAATTAATTTCCTGGAAAGAAGGTAAGGAAAATGATTATATAAATTTCCCCCCAAATCAAGCCTAATCAAATCCATTTAAATTCAAACTTGACATGGGAAACATAGCCTAAGCATTAGTAATATTTAGTTTAGGAAACAATGCTAAAAATCCCCTAAAATAAATTTTTCAATCCAAAAAATCTATGATAAATTTTTTCTAGCTAAGAAGTTCAAAAAAATACTTTTAATATAAATAAAATTTAATTGTTAACTTCTATTTTAATACTGTTAAAAAATATTACTAATTATAATAAAATGACCTTCAAGATACATTTTAGAAAAAAAAAAGGAAAAATTATAAAAATAAAATTTTCAATTCCCAAAAAATCCTAACATTTTATAAAGTAAAAAATTATTTTTTAGGAATTTTAGATAAATAAAAAATGTAATGTTTTTTTTTGGATTGAAGAACTTGGTGTATCTATTGTTTAGTATTTTTTAAAATGTATCTTGAAGGTTATTTTAGTTTAATGAATAATATTTTTTAACAGGTGTTAAGATGAAAATTAACAATTGGACTTTTTTTGTATTAAAAGTTTCTTTTTTTAGATATTTTAGATAGAAAAAATATATCATAAACTTTTTGAATTGAAAAAATTATTTTAAGAATTTTTTTAGTATTTTTCTCTTTATTTTATTTTATTTCAATGTAAGAATCATAAGAGTAATTATAGAAGGTCCAATTAAAATAGCCAATAATAAATCAAACAAAACATGATAAAAGTCTCGCCCCTTCGGATTAGGCCAAGTCAAGTCCTAGGTCAGGCCAATTTCTACTAGAACTTTGATCTGAGTCTAGATCCAGTCCAATTGTTTAAATTTAGCCCAGCCTATATTGTTTTAATATGGGGAATTGGACCTGCTCCCCCAAGTTTGCAGCTCTAAACCCGCATATATAAGGTAAATGTCTCCTTTCGGCCCATGCGATGAGTCTCATCTTGTGTATTTTATTTTGAAATAAAGAAAATCTAAATTACTCAACGCTAATGTATCATTCTACACCAAATCATACTGATGATGGTGTCGGATTAATGGGTTTGAATAAGATACTGTTTTTCATGCCTATCACTATTGTATTTTACTATGTATGTTATGACTCAGTTTTTTGAAGTAATTTTCGATGAGTCTAAATCAGCATATGTCAATATATCATTCTAATCATATTTTATTACGTGTTATGACCTACTTTTTTAAGTGGACCAAAAGTACAAATAGCATGACAATATTGAAAAGACACACTGTTACCGTGGTGTGCCAATCCTATGCAAGAATTTTTCTTCTCAGAGTCCCAATGTAAAACTAAAACAAAGAAAAAAAAAAGGTTTCTATGCTATGCATTCTTAAGAATGAACAAGGTGATCGAAATAGAACAATACCCGTCTCCAAATCAGGTAGGAGGCAATGGCATATCTAGACCATTGACAAAGGGGAGGGGGGTGACGAATGTATAAAAATTGAAATTTAAAGGGGTTGTCTTACATAAATATGAATATTTTTGAAGTGGCGATTTCTAATTTTCATAAAAAAATTTATAGAAAAGATGGTAAATATTAAATTTCTAAAATTTTGGAATGGCCACAGCCCCCAGCACCCCCTCATATACGTTAATGGTTCGAGGAACTTTCTTCTATTTAGGTTCAAGTCACAATCATATTATGCTATGTTTTCAGTCACATAAATATCATGTAACCATTTAATTTTAATTAAAAATTAAAAAATAAAATACAAAAGTATATGTACATACGTAACCAATTGTGATTAAGACAGGTAGTTAGATAAAAGAAGTTAATCTTATTCAATTTAAGACTAAGTATTAATTCAATAAAATATTGGGCAAAGAAGAGATTTAACATGCAAAATGCATGTTAGCCTGCTGTCATGCATGCATCTAATAAGATCACTAGAGAAATATGGTCCAAATACGTAGCAAGAGATAAACATCACATATAACTTTTGTAGCCAAAAAAGGACACAATTCTTGTCAAAATTGAACCTCCATCATTACCATTTGTTGCCCTACTCAAAGTGAAGAAAGCTTCACGCAAGCTTTTCGATTGGTCTCTACTCTCTTCTCTATATATCCAGTACTTTATATTTGCTACCTAACAAAATAAAATAACTTATAATTTTCCTTTCAATTTCTTTAACATATAATTGCGACTCTAATTTGTACAAAATATTTGCATATATACTTCATGCAAACCATCAATTATGCATGCATTTCATGTGGAAACAAAAAAATAAGCTTCAAAATTTAACAGAGCAATCCATGTGAAATAAACTTTCAAAAGAAATTGATATTTTATATATTGTACATCTTCTTGAGAACTATACTGTCAAAAAGTTTCTCGAATCTTCAAATGTTAGTGACTGATAACTTCTAACTCAATTTGAACTCTATTAGTATGAGTCCTAGAAGATATTTTAAAAAGAATTTGCCAACACAAAGTTTATAGAGAATGAACCTAAAGTATCGTAGGTATTTGGTGTTTATGACGATTATAAGAAGATTGAAATTATAATATTGAATCACAGGAAATCACTTTTTTTATTATTATTATATTCATACATTATGATTGATCCTAAAGTTGGAGTCTAAAATTACAGAATTTATAAAAGGATGTGAAAGAGTCATTAAGTCTATTGATTCTAATTGAATTCAATTATTATTAGCATGTTATGAATATATTCGAAGTCGGGTACATTTAGTTAACTTGAAAATTGGTACATTTCAAGCGGAGGAGTCTGATAGAACAAATTTGGGTCTGTTTTGACTATTTCATTCTAAAAAATCATTTTTGATGCCATTTATTTATGAGTAGTTTTACGACTCTATTTTCAAAAAATTTTACCGAACTCAAATTGGTCATTTTTTATATTATTATTATTTAATATTTTGTGTTTTATTTGGACAAAATTATTTATTTTTATATATAGGGGTTGACAAGAGAGTTAATTTAGTTTATTTATTAATAAAATTTTAGATTTTATATTATTCATTCTAAATTCAAGATTTTCCTAACAAAATAGATTTGCAAGCACAAGCAGTCCTAGGTATAAGTTAGGGTTTTTGTAGAAATTTTCTTAAAAATAAGGAATTCCCCAATCTCCCCACCCCAAAAACAAATTATATTTTTATACGAGACTCTTCAAAAATATTCTTTTTTTAATATAAAAATAGAGAAGGAGAAATCAAATTTATGTCAATTGCATGAAAAGTGAATACTCATAACACTTAGATAGAACATCGGTCTTGAGATTCTTTAAAATTTAAAATTTTATATTTTTGCATTCTTTAACTCTATCATTTAGATCCGTCACTACTTTGCAAGAAATCGATATGAGAGTACAAAAAATAGACATTATCATCTTCACTTTGAAAAATTAAGTAATTTGTCTAAACATTGTACTAATAATCAAGGACATAATTATATCTCTTCCACTTGGGAAATTTATACAATATGTTTACCAAAAAAATCAGTTTTCTTGAACTTGAAACATGATAACGGTAGGGATTTCAAAATCCAATCCTTAATTTCAATATTTGTGTAGCGACCAAAGTCGCAGTGTAAAAGTTTTCTGTCAAAATAGAAGTTTCAGTGGCTAAAAAGGCCAGGTAAAAGATTGCGGCAGAGGCTTCTCGTGAAAAATGAGTATATAAATGCTAACCTTTCATCTAATGAGACCATTGAGAAATATGGTCCAAACACGTTTGGGGACGAAATCATCACCTATGACACACACTGATGTAGTTAAGTGAGAGAATAGTTTTTGTTTTTTTTTTTTTGGTAACCCTAAGGAAGTGGTTGAGTGGGGCGATAGACAACAATTAAGAGACTTGTTCTCTCAAAATCGTTAGGTCGAAACTAAGCAGATGTCACTTTCTATTAGAGTCAGTTCATATGAGGTGATGTACTTGGCTTTAATCGGAACCCCCCTTACTGGATGGTGGGATTAGTCTCTCAGATTTGTCGGCCCAATGAGTCGGATACCGAATTATCAAACAAAAACAAGAAAGGTAAGAGAAAAGTTTTTAAAATAATGAGAACGTAAAAATTTTAAACTGAAATTAAATTGCCTCATGAAAGTAATTTAACAAAAAACTTGTTGAAGTACTTTGCATATAAAATTCAAATTTTAGCAGCTGATGTTAGATTTTAATCAAATTCACTTGTTTAAGTTTTTAATTAAAAGTAACCTAGAGTTTTTTTACGGTTTATGATAATTTTTAAATTGTTAATTACTTTTGTATAAAAAATTTGGAATTGAATGTTATTTGTTACTATCTTTTTCTTATTTTATCTAATTTTAAATTTTGAAAAAAGGCTCTAATTTTAATTCATTATGAATTTCTATTTTTATTTTTATTTTTTTTATTTCTTAATTCTGTTAAGATTAGTATAGGAATTAATAGTTTTATATTTAAAATAGTAGTTTTTTATATTATAAATATGTGCGAATATAAACGTGAAAGAAATTAAGTATGTTGAATTCAGTATATTGAAATAACCACGTAAATTACTCAACCACCACGAATATCACTCAATAATCATGGAGAATTAAGGTATCCTTTTTGGCTATGGTGTCTGTTGGGTTATGTATGTGTGTTAGTGTGTTTGTCACGCAACATGAAACGTGAAAAGAATTGTATATATTTAAAAATCACGGAGATTAAAGTGTCCTTCTTGGTTAAGTGGTTGGTTGCTTATATATGTGTGTGTGTAATGTAAAACATGAAAGAAATCGAGTACGTTGAATTTATTATGTTGAAACAACTACAAAAATTACTCAACAATTACAGCGATTACTCATCTAAGCAAAAGAGCAATTCTCCAAATTCGAAATTGTAGATTATTGATAAAAAGGGGATAATAGAGACTTTTACATCATATTTACAAATGTAAATTCAAACTTGACATGGGAAACATAGCCTAAGCATTGGTTATATTTATTTTAGGAAACAATACTAAAAACCCCTAAAATAAAATTTTCAATCTAAACAATCTATGATAAATTTTTGCTAGCTAAAAAGTTCAAAAAAATACTTTTAATATAAAAAAAAAATTCAATTGTTAACTTCTATTTTAAAAAATATTACTGATTATATTAAAATGACCTTCAAGATACATTTTAGAAAAAAAAAAAACTAAAAATTATATAAAATAAAATTTTCAATTCCCAAAAAATCCTAACATTTTATAAAGTAAAAATTTATTTTTTAGGAATTTTAGATAAATAAAAATTGTTATGTTTTTTTTTTTTTTGGATTGAAGAACTTGGTGTATCTATTCTTAGTATTTTTTAAAATGTATCTTGAAGGTTATTTTAATCTAATAAATAATATTTTTTAACGGTGTTAAAATAAAAATTAACGATTGGACTTTTTGTATTAAAAGTTTCTTTTTTAGATCTTTTAGATAGAAAAAATATATCATAAATTTTTTGAATTGAAAAAATTATTGTAAGAAGTTTTTATTATTTTTCTCTTTATTTTATTTTATTTCAATGTAAGAATCATAAGAGTAATTATAGAAGGTCCAATTAAAATAGCCAATAATAAATCAAACAAAACATGATAAAAGTCTCGCCCCTTCGGATGAGGCCAAGTCAAGACCTAGGTCAGCCCAACTTCTACTAGAACTTTGATTTGAGTCTAGATCCAGTCCAATTGTTTAAATTTAGCCCAGCCTATATTGTTTTAATATGGGGAATTGGACCTGCTCCCCCAAGTTTGCAGCTCTAAACCCGCATATGTAAGGTAAATGTCTCCTATCGGCCCATGCGATGAGTCTCATCTTGTGTATTTTATTTTGAAATAAAGAAAATCTAAATTACTCTACGCTAATGTATCATTCTACACCAAATCATACTGATGATGGTGTCGGATTAATGGGTTTGAATATGATATTGTTTTTCATGCCATCACTATTGTATTTTACTATGTATGTTATGACTCATTTTTTGAAGTAATTTTCGGTAGATCTAAGTCAGCATATGTCCATATATCATTCTAATTATATTTTATTATGTATTATGACTTACTTTTTTAAGTGGACTAAAGTACAAATGGCATGACAATTTTGAAAAGACACACTGTTACCGTGGTGTGCCAATCCTATGCAAGAATTTTTCTTCTCCGAGCCCCAGTGAAACTAAAACTCAAAGAAAAAGTCTTTGTACTATGCATTCTTAAGAATGAACAAGGTGATTGAAATAGAACAATACCTATCTCTAAATCAGGTAGGAGGCAATGGCATATCTAGACTATTGACAAAGGGGAGGGGGGTGACGAATGTATAAAAATTGAAATTTAAAGGGGTTGTCTTATATAAATATGAATATTTTTGAAGTGGCGATTTTTAATTTTCATAAAAAAATTTATAGAAAAGATGGTAAATATTAAATTTCTAAAAATTTGGAATGGCCACAGCCCCAGCACCCCCTCATATAGGTTAATGGTTGGAGGAACTTTCTTCTATTTAGGTTCAAGTCACAATCATATTATGCTATATTTTTAGTCACATAAATATCATGTAACCATTTAATTTTAATTAAAAATTAAAAAATAAAGTAAAAAAGTATATGTACATACGTAATCTATTGTGATTCAGACAAGTAGTTAGATAAAAAGAAGTTAATCTTATTCAATTTAAGACTAAGTATTATTCGATAAAATATTGGGCAAAGAAGAGATTTAACATGCAAAATGCATGTTAGCCTGCTGTCATGCATGCATCTAATAAGATCACTAGAGAAATATGGTCCAAATACGTAAGCAAGAGATAAACATCACATATAACTTTTGTAGCCAAAAAGGGACACAATTCTTGTCAAAATTGAACCTCCATGATTACCATTTGTTGCCCTACTCAAAGTGAAGAAAGCTTCACGCAAGCTTTTCGATTGGTCTCTGCTCTCTTCTCTATATATCCAGTACTTTATATTTGCTACCTAACAAAATAAAATAACTTATAATTTTCCTTTCAATTTCTTTAACATATAATTGAGACTATAATTTGTACAAAATATTTGCATATATACTTCATGCAAACCATCAATTATGCATGCATTTCATGTGGAAACAAAAAAATAAGCTTCAAAATTTAACAGAGCCATCCATGTGAAATAAATTTTCAAAAGAAATTAATATTATATATGTTGCATACTTCTTGAGAACTATACTGTAGAAAGTTTCTCAAGTCTTCAAATGTGAGTAGCGATAACTTTTAATTTAACCTGAACTCTATTAGTACGAGTCTATTACAAGACAAAGTATTTATTCCGACTCCATATGTGGTCGGAAATAATTGCCTTAGCGTCGGAAATAAGTATTGCCGACCAATAATAGACGTCGCACAAAACAGTCGATAGTAAAATGGTCAGAAAAAAGATTACCGATGAAAATATTGTGTTGTCAGAACTATTAAAATATTACCGACTCATTTCAGGACGTCCTAGGAGACATTTTAAAAGGAAATTGCAAACACAAAGTTTACCAAGAATGAACCTAAAGTATCGTAGAGCGTTTGGTGTTTACGATGATTACGAGAAGATTGAAATTTTAACATTGAATCATGGAGATCACTTTTTATTATTTTTATTATTATATTCATACATTATGATTGATCCTAAAGTAGGAGTCTAAAATTACAGAATTTATAAAAGATGTGAAAGAGTCATTAAGTCTATTGATCCTAACTGATTTCAATTATTATTACCATGTTATGAATATATTCGAAGGTTCGGGTACATTTAGTTAACTTGAAAACTGATACATTTCAAGGGGAGGAGTCTGATAGAACAAATTTGGGTTTGTTTTGACTATTCCATTCTAAAAAATCATTTTTGATGCCATTTATTTATGAGTAGTTTTAAGACTCTATCTTCAAAAAAATTTACTGAACTCAAATTTGTCATTTTTTATATTATTATTATTTAATATTTTTGTGTTTTATTTGGACTAAAATTATGTATTTTTATATATAGGGGTTGACAAGAGAGTTAATTTAGTTTATTTATTAATAAAATTTTAGATTTTTATATTATTCATTCTAAATTCAAGATTTTCCTAACAAAATAGATTTGCAAGCACAAGCAGTCCTAGGTATAAGTTAGGGCTTTTGTAGAAATTTTCTTAAAAATAGGGAATTCCCAATCTCCCCACCCCAAAACAAATTATATTTTTATAAGAGACTCTTCAAAAATATTCTTTTTTTAATATAAAAATAGAGAAGGAAAAATCAAATTTATGTCAATTGTGTGAAAAGTGAATACCCATAACACTTAGATAGAACATCGGTCTTGAGATTCTTTAAAATTTAAAATTTTATATTTTTGCATTCTTTAACTCTATCATTTAGATCCGTCACTACTTTGCAAGAAATCGATATGAGAGTACAAAAAATAGACATTATCATCTTCACCTTGAAAAATTAAGTAATTTGTCTAAACATTGTACTAATAATCAAGGACATAATTATATCTCTTCCACTTGGGAAATTATACAATATGTCTACCAAAAAAATCAGTTTTCTTGAACTTGAAACATAATAATGGTAGGGATTTCAAAATCCAATCCTTAATTTCAATATTTGTGTACGACCAAAGTCGCAGTGTAAAAGTTTTCTGCCAAAATAGAAGTTTCAGTGGCTAAAAAGGCCAGGTAAAAGATTGCGGCAGAGGCTTCTCGTGAAAAATGAGTACATAAATGCTAACCTTTCATCTAATGAGACCATTGAGAAATATGGTCCAAACACGTTTGGGGACGAAATCATCACCTATGACACACACTGATGTAGTTAAGTGAGAGAATAGTTTTTTTTTTTTTTTGTAACCCTAAAGAAGTGGTTAAGTGGGATAATAGACAGCAACTAAGAGACTTATTTTCTCAAAAGTCGTAAGGTCGAAACTAAAAGATGTCATTTTTTATTAGAGTCAATTCATATGAGGCGATGTACCGGCTTTAATCAAAACCCCTCTTACTGGATGGTAGGATTAGTCTCTCGGATTAGTCGGTCCAAAAAGTCGGATATCGAATTATTAAACAAAAACAAGAAAAGTGAGTGGAGTTTTTAAAATAATGAGAACGTAAAAATTTTAAATTGAAATTAAATTGCCTTATGAAAGTAATTTAACAAAAAACTTGTTGAATTACTTTGCATATAAAATTCAAATTTTAGCAGCTGATGTTAGATTTTAATCAAATTCACTTGTTTAAGTTTTTAATTAAAAGTAACTAGATTTTTTTTACGGTTTATGATAAGTTTTAAATTGTTAATTACTTTTGTATAAAAAATTTGGAATTGAATGTTATTTGTTACTATCTTTTTCTTATTTTATCTCATTTTAAATTTTGAAAAAAAACTCTAATTTTAATTCATTCTGAATTTCTATAATTTTTTTTTATTTTTCTAATTTCTTAATTCTGTTAAAATTAGTATAGAAATTAGTAGTTTCATATTTAAAGTAGTAGTTTTTTATATTATAAATATGTGTGAATATAAACGTGAAAGAAATTAAGTATGTTGAATTCATTATATTGAAATAATCACGTAAATTACTCAACCACCACGGATATCACTCAATAATCATGGAGATTAAGGTATCCTTTTTAGCTATAGTGTCTGTTGGGTTATGTATGTGTGTTAGTGTGTTTGTCACGCAACATGAAACGTGAAAAGAATTGTATATGTTAAAACAATCACGGAGATTAAAGTGTCCTTTTTGGTTAAGTGGTTGGTTGCTTTATATGTGTGTGTGTAATGTAAAACATGAAAGAAATTGAGTACATTGAATTTATTATGTTGAAACAACTACAAAAATTACTCAACAATCACAATGATTACTCATCTAAGGAAAAGAGCAATTCTCCAAATTTGAAATTGTATATTATTGATAATAATAGAGACCTTTACATCATATTTATTAATGTAATAGGAATTAGTAGTTTCATATTTAAAGTAGTAGTTTTTTACATTTGTAAATATGATGTAAAGGTCTCTATTATCCAGTTTTTATCAATAATATACAATTTCAAATTTGGAGAATTATTCTTTTGCTTAGATGAATAATCACTGTCATTGTTGAGTAATCTTTATAGTTGTTTCAACATAATAAATTCAATGTACTCAATTTCTTTCACGTTTTACGTTACACACACAGATATAATGCAATCGACCTATTTAACCAAGAAAGATACTTTAATTTCCGTGATTGTTTTAACATATACAATTCTTTTCACGTTTCGTGTTACGTGACAAACACACTAACACACATATATAACCCCATAGACACTATAGTCAAAAAAGGATACCTTAATCTCTATTTGTTTCAACATAATAAATTCAATGTACTCAATTTCTTTCATGTTTTACGTTACACACATATATAATGTAATCGACTATTTAATCCAAGAAAGATACTTTAATCTCCGTGATTGTTTTAACATATACAATTTTTTTCACGTTTTGTGCTAGTGTGACAAACACTAACACATATATAACCTAACGGACACTATAGTCAAAAAAGATCCTTTAATCTTCATGATTATTCAGTGATATCTGAACTCAATGTACCCAAAGGATACTTTAATCTTCATGATTATTGAGTGATATCTGAATTCAATGTACCCAATTTCCTTTACGTTTATATTCACACACACAAACATATATAACCGAGCTGTAGTCAAAAAAGACAACTTAACAATTCTGGTAAATAATTATTCAAATATATATCCACATTGTACTCCCACTTTTTCTGAATTAGTTCTCTGTCTAACCAAAATTATCAAAAGCAGACGTGGCAAACTAAAAAAATGTTTGCACATACTTCTTGCGTGCATTTCGTGGAACAAAAACGAGCATCAAAGATTTACCATAAACCCTAAAGAAACCATCCATGCGAAATTAACTTTCAACAACAATATAATTGAGCTATATACATACATATATAAATATCCTTCTGTATGTACTAGATTTGTGGAATTTTAAAAGAGAGTAGTGGTGTTGCATAAAAGATAATTGAATATATATTTATATATATATATATATATATATAGAGAGAGAGAGAGAGAGAGAGAGAGAGAAGCACACAGAAGAAATACATTACACTGTATAGTGGGATTCAATCCATTGTATCTTGCCGCAAAAAAATCCAGTAAAAATAGGCGGTGAATGTAGCATCACTTTAACGGCAGTGAAGAGCGCACACATAGCATGTGCATCCCTTAATCCTTATAATCTATTTATTTATAAGATTGCTTCAACTTTTGAACCTTCCAAGTCACTGAATTAAATCTAGAAAGTTTGATCATTGCTTTATTAGCTTCTAGCCAACCTTATGCGAAATAGCCGTAAGAAGGATGATACCATTTACGATCTGGTCACGAAATTAAAGGTTGCAGTTGGAGAAATGCTTCCGAGATATATATATAAAAAAAAAAAACTTTTCTTTGTGAGGACGGTTCGTCCATTAAGCAAATAAAGTAATTGCATTAGGTCTCATCTATAAAAAAAATGCTTCAAGTTTTATGTTTTATAGAATAATTCAAACTAAAAATTTAAGTTTAATAAAAGTCAAATTCCATAAATAGAACTCCAAGTTTTATGTTTTATAGTATAATCCAAACGAAATGTCTAAGTTTAATAGCAGTTTAATTTCACAAATAACGTCTACTGCAAAAAAAATTCAATTTTATTAACAGAATTTTATTTTATATTATTTTTATTTTTTCAGTGCTATCTGTTTAGATTTATTTTTTTAAAAAAGAACTTCAATAGTTGTTTTTTATTGTCAAATTTATATTTTATAAATTTATTAGAATTTCTCAATGGTTAATTTTTTATAAGAATTCTATTAATAGAATTTTATTCAACATATACATTTCTCTAACTAAAATACTATTATAATTTTATATTATAAAAATGTGTGTGTGTGTGTGTGTGTGTATATATATATATATATATGAAACAAAGTATTAAAAATATTTATACATATTACATATTAATTATTTATTAAAATTTTATAATATTAATATTAAATAAAAATTTAAATTATTATTAAAATTAAAAAAAATTATAATTAAAATTATCATTTTAGGCTTCTACCTATCTTGAACCGGTCTAATAGACCTTTGATATTGTACAAAACTTATAATAAAAAAAACAACTAAGATGTCACAAGAAGTTCAAACAAATACAATTTAATAATGCAATAGATGAAAGTGAATACTAATTAAATTAAGGAATAGCACTAAATCAACACAATACCTTTATGTTTGGTGTATTTGGTCCATCATTCCCTAGAATGTCGTTACTTAATAACTTGAGAGAATTTTTTATTTTAAAAATAATTTTTAAATGAGTAGAAAATAAATAAATATAAATAACAATGGAAAATGTGTAACACACATGCATACCACTTTTAGTTATTAATGCACCAACATACTATTTGAGCAAGACGGTGACTAGATATCATCCCCACATTTTGGAGTCAACGGCCGTTTCTTTTTTGAAGACATAGTTTCTTTTTCTCGCCATGTAAATAAAAATTTAAATATTAAAAAAAGGTAGAGTAAATTTATTTATTTATTTTTGGTTAATTTACGCATATCAAATTAAGTTTCTTTTTTTGTGACGGTCAGAATCTTTCTCACCGAAACAATCAAGCTCATCTTAACTCGAACTTGAGACACTTGATTTTTATTCTCAACATTTTTACTATTCGACTAAACTCCCAAGTGGTAGAACTTATTTATTAGATTCATAAAACTATGAAAATCATCACCTCGTGAGACATTTTTAAGGTTAAATGTTTTTTTTTTTCATATAATAATATGAGAAGGAGAAATCGAACTTACATTAATTACATAAAAAGTAGACATTTGCACTACTTTAATAAGACCTCGCTGCTAAGATTAAAATGTTACTTTAAGAAACACTTTTAATGACTATTTTTTTTGAAAAACAAAAACTAAACTTTGTCTCTCTTTCGTTTTTCCTTTGTAATTTAAAATAAAATTCTAATTTTTTTTATTACTCAGTATCCGATCTTTCGGGTCGACTAATCCAAAAAACTAATCCTATTGTCCAGTAGCAGAGGGCCTGATTAATGCCAGAATAGCGTCCCAAGAAAAAGTGACATCCTCTGCTAAGATTAAAATGTTACTTTAAGAAACACTTTTAATGACTATTTTTTTTTGAAAAAAAATAAACCTAAACTTGATCTCTCTTTCGCTTTTCCTTTGTAATTAAAAATGAAATTCTAATTAACTAAGTGTTAGTTTGATTGATGTCTTCTCTGCATCTCAATAAACAAGTTGAGAGTTTGAGTATAAAATAGGAGAAAGTGGGTGTGTATGTCTTTACTTATAAACTCTATTCATTTCACTAAGCTTTCTTTCCCTCTCATTCTTTTTTACTTTTTTTTTATTTTTACGATGAGGAAACCCAATTATTCCTCGTATGAACGGATAAATTCTGAATACATGACGCAAGTGAGAGTTGAATTCAACATCTGAATTTACAATTCATATATGATATAGATTAAGTAGTGGAAGAATTCATGAAGCAATGAAAATGAAATAAGTCCAATTCAAATTCAAATTGTCTTTTGATTGTGGTTGAAAATGTATTTGAAAAATGTTTTAGTTTCGATCACCTTAACATAAGTATACTCGAAATTTTCATATTTTGATTCGAGATGGATCCAACAGACTAAACACATCGCTTTGTTGCAATTGGTGATGACTTTTGGCTAAATTCATACGTTTAGGTCTCCAATTGCATGTATTGCTGTTTTTATAAAGTAGTAATTTTTCAGTTATTTTCTGCAAAAAAACTCCAATTGAGTTTCCGTTTACGGTAAAACTCTTCCTTTTCTATTTAATTAGTTTTCAATTTGAAGAAAAATCTATTGCCCCAATTTTTAATTTTTTAAATTTTTTATTAATTACAAGTTGTGTTTTCCTAATCAAATTGGTAATTTTCTATCCATAATAGAATTCGATTATTAAGATTTTCATCAATAATATTCTATTTTCAGTTTTTGAAGATTATTTTTTGGTGAGAGTGAAGTAAAAAAATAACTAACACGCCTTCATGCCCCTTTCAAGGTGGAGTATTAGCTTGGTAGGCTTAGTTGTAGAGGAACTCACAGCGACAAGGGAGGAATCTAGTTCAAACTTGGAGATGGATGAGATAGTTACTTATAGCGAGATTCCTACTGCAAAATTATAAGCAATACATGTTCCCATTATGCCAAAATTGTACTCAAGGCAACCATTCAATTTTTTGTTATACGATAGAGTTTTACAAATTGTGTCTAATCGTAATAATTTAACTGCGACGAATGAACAACAAATGGCACAATATCTCAATGGTTTGAAACCATCCGTTTGTGAAAAAATTGGTTTTCAAAGTTGCTTGAACTATTGATAACACCCATAACATGGCGTTGAAGGTAGAGTTTATGGAGTTTGAAAGTAGAGTTAGAAGTTCATTATCCTTGCGAATATATTTTTGTTAGATAGTGTAAATCTTGATAAATATTAGACACTAGCTCCTTGTCTGCGTACCCTTCAACCTTATTTTTTTTAGGGTATTTTTGATATTTCATATTATTATCTTATTGTCTCAATACTATGTATTTATAATTGATGAGCCACATATCATTGTATTGGAATATGTAACTCTTTCAGATCATAGTGAAAACATATCATTGTATTGGAATATGTAACCTTTTAAAGCATAGTGAAAGCGTATCTTTGTATTGGAATATGTAACTCTTTCAAATCATAATGAAACCATAACAACTGTGGACATAATCCTATTATGCAATGAAGTACTTAAATCTTTGTATTCTTATGTGTGCATATAATTTTAGATTCGTTTTTATTTTTTTATTTATTTTCGTGTCTCACCGATCTTGATTAGGTGATTATATTCTTAACAATTTTTCAAAATCAATCATTTTGTGATTAATAAAGAAAAAAATGTTTAAGCAACAATAGAGTCTCATGCTCAACCTGGGTAAAGATTCATTCGATTGTGTTTGTGATTACTTCAATACTAAAAATTCGACGTGTTCCATTCTTATCACGTTTCGTGTTACGTCTAACTTTGACTCTTAGCAATTGGATCACACATTCATATTCTCCCACTAATCTTTTTAGTGTTGTGTATAAAAGATGTTAATATTGTTATATACAACGGTAATATTATTTGATATAACGATAAGAGAAGAAGAGTCGAATTCACGTCAATTATATAAAAAATAAACATTTTTACCACTTATATAAAACCTCATTCCTAATATGTGCAACACTAATTGTCAAGTTGGTAGTAATTGGCTTGTATAAAAGCCGGCATTGATGGAATAATGGTAGAACTTGGACGTTTGACCAAACTATCAATGCAAGACGAGTCCCAAGACCCACCTATTCCATTAACCTCTTTGACCCTAATTTATGAACATGACCTTACATAAAAATATATATATATATATATATATATTTACACCACTTATATAAAACCTCATTCCTAATATGTGCAAAACTAATTGTCAAGTTGGTAATAATTGGTTTGTATAAAAGCCGGCATTGATGGAATACTGGTAGAACTTGGATGTTCAACAAAGCTACCAATGCAAGATGAGTCCCAAGACCCACCTATTCCATTAACCTCTTTGACCCTAGTTTATGAACATGACCTTACGAAGTCCTCCACCAACGCCCTTAGAATGGCCGTCGTTGGAAACGAACGAGTCCACCATTTTTTTATTATCCAAAGCCACTTCTATAGAATCAAACAAAGTCCACCTATTGATCGGTCTTGAAGAAATTTCAAGATACGCATCAGCGCCGACCATTGCATCAATTTTGTACAATGTATGACCTCTCTCTCTCTCTCTCTCTCTCTCTCTCTCTCTCTCTCTCTCTCTATATATATATATATATATATATAAAAGTTCTTTACACTTTATAAGCCGTGTATTGAACTGTTTGTGACAATAATCAATATTCACGTTTGGAATGTGGATGAGGCTGCTATATATATGTGGGCAATCTTTTTGGTGGATTTCCATAAAGATAAAGTCATTTTCCACTATATCAAAGTTAAAGGAGGCAGGCCCTGCCCTACTAGCTATTTTTCTATATTAGTGTAATTCCCAAAGAGTTGTATATCTTTGTTACTATACAAGTGCCCCACCAACCCCATTGCAAAATGATGTCTGTCCCCACCCACCACTAGATCTTTTATTTAATCAAATAGCCTCCTTTTGAAATATCTAAACGAGAAAAAATTATAATGGAAAACAAATGAGAAAAAAAAAGGTTCATGAACCATTGTGGCATACATGGACAGGCTATGGCAATTGTCTTCCCTTAATTTTTTTTATTTGAAATTTTTTATAATTTTTTCAAAAAAAATTCAAAATAGACCCTTTTAATTTATATTTTTACCCTCCTAAGTCTAAAATATTTCACACTTTACCTTTATTTTTTTTTTATTTTAATTAGATCCTTGATTCAAACTTTATTGATTTGTTGAATTTTTTCTTATAGTCTAAAATTTTTAGGGGTCTTATTGTTTAATTGAATTTCTTATATACTTTATAAATCCTTTTATATCAATAAATTTAGTCATTGATTAAAAATATTATAAATCCAATTCTTTAATTTTTAAATTTATAATTGAAGATTTAGCAAAAAAATTGTTTTCCTAAAATAAATTCCTCGCCTTCCATCACATATGTGCACATGTAGGCTTTAAACGAATTGGATTTAAATCGGATCAAGGATGATTTGAATCATATTTGTTTAAACATTTATCGGATCTAATTTTCTTACAAATTTGTTAACTATCAGACCGGATTCAATTCAATAATAATAATAATATATGTTATGTATATAAAATTTAAAATATATAAACTCAGCTTAAGAAAGTTTTATATAATTTAGTATTTAACATATTATAAACTTTATAATATATATATATATATATATATTATATTTAATCGGATCGGATCAAATCGTTAATGAATCATAAGAATTTAATTCATATTTGATCCATTTAATTAAAGAAATTATCAAGTTTAAGTTGGATCGGATCACGAATCAAGTTTTTTGTACCATTTTCAAATAAATGATTCGGATTTGAATCGAGATCCGATGTATTAACATATATGTTTGTGTACACATGTGATTAAAGTATTAGAAAGACTAAGTCAAACAAATAAAGAGAAAAATTTATAAAAAAAAAGTAAAAGACAAAAAATTATTTTAAAAAAGAATTTTTTTAACTACTTATATATCATAAACCAAACAATATTTTTTAGCTTAAATAAGAAAAAAAATATTTAAAAAGGGTTATCAAATAATACCAAAGAATAAATAACATAAAACATCATTTTAATGTTTTCAAAAAATTAATTAGTCCTTTTTTTAAACTCATTTTGCTTCAAATAAGCATTTAATTTCTGAATGAGGAAGAATTAAGATCAAAGTTTAAGTCAAAAAGTTATATATTGGCGCACCGGCCTTCGTTTTTTTGGTTAAGTAAAGAAGCTTATAGCTCCATTTCCATTTCCACTATAACTTCAACATTTTACATGTGCATGTCTTCTTACATTTTGCATTTTGACTTTTTCTTAATTTAAGTTTCTTTTATATATTTTTCTTTCCCTTTTGTAATTTGCAAGAACAAAATAGGCATATTGACACTTATATAGTACTAGAAGCATTTTTTATTTTTCAAGGAATAATTATTATGCACGTCGTTGTTTTCTCTTTTTTCTTCTTTTGGATTCTTCACTATTGAGACACGGTATCATATACAACCATGTGTTGGAAAATAAAAATTTCAAGAAAAAAGAGGAAAAGGAAAAAGAAGGAAAATAGTCCTGCCTAAAGGTAAAAAGAGAGAAAAATTCAAAGATAGAAATGAGAAAAAGGGGAATCGAATTCACGCTAATTGTGTAGAGGTGGGCACATGCACCACTCAAATCCAAATGACTTTTTTTTAAATTTAATCATCTACTCTATACCCTAATCTTTTTATTTATTTATTTATTTATACCATTTATGTCCCATTAACTTGTATTATAGCCCATATTTTAAAAATTCCCTTTATTATATTTTGTCTCTATACATTAATTCTATTGAATGAATGTTCAAATATGTCCTTACTATTTTACCTTTTTCTTCCTCTTAATGGTTTAACATGGTATGATTAGTCAAGATATGTACAAACTTGTCTAAAACACTCGATTAACAAAGAAAACAGGAAGAAAAAAAAACACGCCATGGCTAGTTATGAGACAATTGTTCCTCTTTTATTTTTGTTAGTCTTTTCAACCGCTTCCTGCTGTAAGTCTTTTTCTTTTCTTTTTTTTTTGGGCTGATATAGCAGGAAGTATGCCCTTTTATACTTGCTTTCTTCCCAAAAGAAAAGGTAACAAGAACATGATTACATATTATCTTTGTTTTGTATGTCAATATATGTGTGTGTGTGTGTTTATTAACTTTATATGTTTTGTCTTATATATGTATTCACCCAAGTACTTTTTTCTACATCACTAATAGGTTGTCTTAGTTCAACCTCTGCTCTTGTTTGCTCCATTTTAGGAAATTTGTGTTTTTTGTTGACTTTGTCTTTGTATTCGCTCTAGGGTATGCTCTTACATGCCCATATGTTTGCTTTTCAATAAAAAAAATTTAATTACCCAGAAAAAAAAAATTTACCGTGGTAAAAATTAATCTAAGAAGATCGTGCAGCGAAGGATACTCCTTCTGACTCTTTACTAAACAATCAAAGATTAAATCATCAAAGATGGCCTTAGTAACAACCACTCCGACAATTAAGATAGAGAATTTTTAATAAAATTGAGACTATTGAAGGATGGTTTGGGGTATAGTACTAGTTGATATCTTATCCCCTTCGTATAGATGCATTCTTGTCGTAAAAAATTTGATACTGTGGAAAAATTCAAAAATTATGATAAACACAAAAGGGTAATTAATTTTCTTATCAGACTTTAGCTTAGATTCAGTTTTGAAGTTTGAACCTTGTCGAATGACACTGTAGTGACTAATCAGTTTTGATATACTAAACAAGTCGAGAAATGAAGTGTTATTGAAATGGAGTTAAGCCATATACTATTGCATTGGCAAAACTAATTCAACCAATACTCTGAACTGAATTGATTAATCTTTAACTCAGAATGTCAAGTATTTTTATTCATATCAACGATTAAAGTTGCACACGACTTAAGTGTCGACATGCCTAATCTTAACAACAGTGCTACTTTGAGCACATGAGAAATAATTTCTTTGTATAAATATTTTATTATTATTTTTGCATTAAAATTAAGTTATGTTAATATTAATTACATTACTTATTTTATTTTTTATATGAACCTCACAAATATAAACTCTAAAAAAAATAAGTCATTGAAAAATTAACAAACAACTACATATCTATGAGATTTGAGACTATGAACTTCCCGACGATAAAAGACTCGACATGTCCTTTTTGACACAAAAATGTCATTACTTCTTTTCATTAATCTTTGCCTTATTTATAACACGTACAATAGGATATATAACACTATTACCAATTGAAAATTGAAAGAAATTATAATGTGTTACATTTAAAATTAATTAGTCACTAGCATATGCAAGGGGCGACTAATAAGGGAGATCATGGCCTACTTAAATTTTTGAAAATGTAATTTTTTCATTTATTTTGTTATAATTTTTTTAAAGAAATTAGGATTCGAACCCTCCATTTTTTATTTTTTATTTATATGAATTCCCTAAATTATAATACCTATACTTTTGCCCCGCTCCCTTCCTAAGTATACTTTCTGAATCTGTTACAGAAATTAATGATCTAATATTACAAAGATTATTGAGTTGTAACAACCAAATTATTGAATTAAGTTATCATATTGAAGGTTTTAGTGATTATTATTAGAGAGAAAATATAAGAACTCAAATATATCATAAATACTTAAATATTAAAAAATAATTATAAATTAATATTCAACTGAATTTAACAAAACATATGAAGATAAAATACATAGAACAATAATAATAGTATTAATGTTATTGATGCTGCACGTTTCTGATTCATCAAGGCTCTGTTCTTCGTCGGGATGAGATCTAAAAAGAATGGGGATTAGAGTGCCGTCGGGATAGGCTTCGGCGGTAACCACTAAAATAATAAAGTTAAGAGAGTAAGTAAAAACTGATCAAGAGGTAATTCATTGTAAGATAATTGATTGTATTATTGTGCGTACCTTGAAAGGTGATAGTTATAGGATGACTGTCTCTCAAAGCGGGTAGGATTTGATACCGTGAAAATATGAGATTCACTGCTGTCCGAAGATGGCAGTCTCATTATTGTCGCCTGTCCCACTGTTTCGCATCGCCACCTGCTTTACAGTCTCATCATTGCTACCTGCTCCATTATTCCGAGGTCGGTAAGTCAAAATGATGATGATGACGAGATCAGTATCCTTGATGTCGGATACCTTTGAAAAATAGTTCTTCCGAACCTATTGATCCGAAGTCAGATCTGTATGAATGGTTACTTCATGTCCTACTACACGATGAAATTAGACACGTGTCAAATTTGAATTAATCTGTTTATTTTTGACGTATCAATTATCATCAATAACTAATTAATAACTTTGATGATACTTGTATACTTACTAATCCAATTTTCATCAATATTATTATTTATTATCATATAAGCTTTTACGTGAAATATTAAAATAATATAGTGTATCATGTTTTTTAAAATTTTCTATTTGTTCCAATCGCAAGCAACTGACTTTGGATCATTCGCTCGATGGAGGAAATAAAAATAAAACTAAATTGAACTTTGACCTGCGACTTCGAGATTTTGATTTTTGACCAAGAATGGTTCTACTAAAGAATGCTTATAATCCTCTGGACTCAACCCCACTATACGTTACCCAGAACCCCAGATGAGGTTGGAATGTATTAATTACGAAATGACCAACCTTCAAAGCAGATAAGAAAATCATATTTTTAAGATATTTTTTAGAGCTTAATTCGTCACATATATAATCACGTAATTATATAGATAATTTATTTTTAAAATAAAATATATTTATATATATATATATATGCATTATATATATAACAAATTGTTGTTAAAATAAATACATAAATAGGAGAAAATTTTACTTATTTTTTTAATTATATATTATTTATTAAAACAAAAAAAATTGTAAGATGAAAATTCTTAGTGATAATACTAATTAAATTTTAACATAAAACATATATTTTAAATCAAAAAAACTATCATGAAATTATTCATATTATATTTTAAAAGCTAATGTATATGACCATTCAATTATCTCGTGTTACATTACTAGAAAATTTTTTAAATAAATTCAGTATAGTCAAGATGATAATGTATTTATTTAATAATATTTTATTATAATTAATATGATTTATTTTTTAATAAAATATAATATATGTAGTAAAGTGTTATTAATATGATATATTGACACCGTGATCCAGTAGGATCTATGCAAAAATACCTCCATTTCCTCGTGGGATTATACTAAATGAACCAATGTTTCTTTTCCACGTAAGTGATGCCACATAAGGGAAATTAGCGAACATGCAACCACGTCAACAGCAGGTGTGGACTCGGGGTTGAGCCGTACTAATGACTTATGAGCCGCAGAACAATGGATTGACAAAAAGGTCACAGAGGTTGACAAATCAAGGATACAAAAAGCAACGTGAAACCAAACGTAGGTATATATTATAAAAAAAACATAAAACGCCTAAATAAAATCAAATTCGATACTTCGAAAATGTTCAAGCCTCCATTCATAAATTAAATGGCTTGTTCTGTCTAGTCAAAAATTTGACATTCTTACCCACGTTCATCTATAAATACCCCGCCTGGTTTCTCTCAAGTATCAACCAACATAGAGAGAGAGAGATCGATAGACATATATAAGAGCATTTCCTAGAGAGAGAAAGCGAGAGAGAGATGATGGAGTTCCTTCAGTTGTTCAAAGCTCTTAGCTTAGCCATAGTTTTCTTTCTTTTCTTCATGTTGTGGAGATTATTGTACTCTTGCTGGATCTTGCCTTACCGAGGGTATCAGAAGCTTAGGAGGAATGGGTTTGGAGGCCCAACTCCAAGTTTCCCTTTAGGAAATATTAGTGATATGAGAAAGAAGCTGGTGATCAATGGAGATTCTGATTTTGGATCTTCAAAAGTCACCCATGATATCCATTCAACTGTCTTTCCATACTTTTCTCGGTGGCAGAAATCTCATGGTGAGCTTTAGCCAACATTAAAAATATAATTTGGGGATTCACTAACATTTTTACAAATTACATAAAATGTTATTAATAATGTTGTTGCCTCATTTTGTTTCACTCATCTTGAGGGTTTGTTTGTTTAGAAACTAAAACACTGTCTTTTGTCAGTGACAATATATAATATATATATATATATATATTATTCTCTTTTACCATGTACGTACCTATAAGATAAGATTAATTAAAAAAGTTCCTTTCATTAATTTGAATTCTGCAGAACTAGGAACGATGTTGTTCTCATGTATCGTTTACTGAAAAAAAAAACCCCACACACACACACACACACACACACACACACACACACACACACACATATATATATATATATATATATATATATATAAATGAGTAGTGCCGGTTTTCCAACAACAGCTGTGTTATATGTCTATGACTGCCTGGTGATGTAACTGTATGAATACAGAAAAATACATAAGAATTTTGTCGTGCTATTTCTTATATAATGTAGAGTACACATGAAGATGGTTTTGTTTGACACGCAT
This sequence comes from Nyssa sinensis, assembly GCA_008638375.1. Classification (NCBI taxonomy): domain Eukaryota; kingdom Viridiplantae; phylum Streptophyta; class Magnoliopsida; order Cornales; family Nyssaceae; genus Nyssa; species Nyssa sinensis. The sequence continues at coordinate 3,666,144 of CM018041.1, read as the reverse complement.
GCATATAAGTGTGCATGCATGCTGTGTACGTATATATACAGATGATAAATGTGCTTAACTATTTGTTTTTTGAGTTGCAGGGAAGGTGTTCATCTACTGGCTGGGCACAGAGCCATTTTTATATATTGCAGACCCTGAGTTCCTGAGACAGATGTCTGCAGGTGTCATGGGCAAGAGTTGGGGAAAGCCCAATGTGTTTAAACATGATAGAGAACCCATGTTTGGTAATGGTTTGGTCATGGTTGAAGGCAACGAGTGGGTTCGTCATAGGCATGTCATCACTCCTGCTTTTTTACCAGCCAACTTGAAGGTTAATCTCTGTCTCTCTCTCTCTCTCTCTAAATTGCATGAGATATAGTGCAACCAGGTGCATGCACCATTTGCACTTGATTTGAAACATTCATACCATCACAATATTCAGATTTAATTTCATTATCTTGCTTTCCTAATTCAAAAACTCCTCATCTTCCTCTGTTTTTTAAGAAACGCTTTTCTTTATCTGTTCTACTTTTACAATATGATTAGAGTGATGGTATATTATAACAGATTTTTTAAATGAATTTTTTCATTCTTAAAGAGGTCCATGGTAACAAACGCATGTGGTACTACTTATTTATGTCTAAAAATAAGAAAATCTGTTATATATAACATTTTTCTTATGTTTAAACTCTACTACTGGTTTGATTAACAATAATGTTCTGATTAACAGGGTATGGCAAGCTTAATGGTGGAGTCCACCACTAACATGCTAGACCGGTGGACCACCCTTATCAGCTCTGGGAGGCCAGAAATTGACGTTGAGGAAGAAATTACGAGCACGGCTGGGGAAATAATTGCAAAGACAAGCTTTGGCATTAGCTATGAAAATGGAAGGAAAGTATTTGAAAAATTAAGAAATATGCAAATAACATTGTTCAAGTACAACCGTTCTGTCGGTGTCCCTTTTAGCAAATTCATGCACCTTACATACACCTTAGAGGCGAAAAGACTAGGGAAAGAGATTGACGACCTTCTTTTATCGATCATCACTGCTCGAAGGAATTCACATGTTGAAGCTCCCCAAACAGACCTGCTTGGCCTATTGCTAAAGGAGAGCCATGCTGATGGTTTGCTAGGGAAGGCATTAACAACACGAGAACTTGTCGATGAGTGCAAAACTTTCTTCTTCGCCGGCCATGAGACCACGGCATTGGCGCTCACCTGGACGTTACTGCTTCTGGCCATGAACCCAGAGTGGCAAGACCAGCTGAGAGAGGAGATAAAAGAGGTGGTTGGAGATGGAGGAGTTGATGTCACGAAGCTTGCTGGACTGAAGAAGGTAACAAATGATTCTATCACATTACCATGCATTCTATGTTTCTTGTGTTATTTGATATTCCTAGCAGAGGAAAACAAGGAAATTAAAATTCTTGGACGTTGCTTAGTGATGGTCCAAACTAACCGGCTGAGTACTAAAATTTCACAAATTATTGAAATAATATAAATTGTCTTGTCATATCACTTCACGTCACGTCACACCTTGTGATAGATTGTTGAAATGATTTCTCAATAAGTAATAAGCACAGTTACAACTTATACAAATATATAACCCAATGCCCAATATATCACCCATGCCATACTTGCATTGCATTTGAAATATACCAGCGTTTGAGATTACAAAGTCATATCAGTTATTACTATGCATAATATTATTTTAAAAATTATATTACAATTAATTTTTATAACATATGTTTATACAAATAATGTTTAACTCTAAATTAAATAAGAGAAATATTTTTTTTTTTACTCATATATGTATTATAATCTTAATATATCATACGTGTAATTATATTTATATCAAGTGATTATTTAATTTTAAATAAAAAATAAAATTAAAAAACATATTTATATTACATATATTGACAAATTAAAATTAAAACATAGTTTAAATAAAAAAAATTCTCCTATTAAATTTTAAATTCAAATATTTTTTTTTTTTATATTCATAGAATCTTGAAGATCACATAATAAGTTCATAAAATCAAGTGATCTACATCACAACATAGACAGAAGTGACTATCACGTGGGATTGGTACAAAATGGATGGGACCGAATAAGAATCAGAGAAAGATGATTGTTTTCATAACATGGGATGTTAAATGGAGGACCATTGGCTACCCCATGCCCTATTTTGGGACACTATTTGAAGGTCAAAAAAATAGAAAAAAAGGTCATACACCAAAAATCCAATATGGAGTGCGCCACTCCACTCGTTAAAGCGCGTGAATTAGCTAAGCACATGATTACCATGTCATGGGAGTGCGATAGTGATCCGATGTTGCTGTAAATTGTCACTCCTTACAGAACCACGTCACGGTACCTCACATACCGGGGACACATGGCAAAACCCCAGATGGTTTGACTTCTAAAAGACATAAACAGTCAACAAATCATTACACTTTTGTCTTACGTGGTCGGCGTATTCCAAGCACCTCTTTCAGCTTACTAAAGTTAACCGGCCAAGGTTTTTTAATTTCATTCCCAACCTTTTTTACATGTACAAACGTCATTACAAATAGTTTAAAGCTGTAGGTAAGCTGATGATATATATAAGCATATCTAAGCAATAGCAGAACCAAAAAAAAGTCAGAAATCTTGACTAATATATATAGTTACAGCCACCTCTTGTTGCTGCCATTTCTTGATTATGAACTATATTGATTATGAAATTCTCCATAAATTAATGTTTTAACTTCAAATGGGATGGGTGATGAATGAAGTTCTACGACTATATATATATATATGTGTGTGTGTGTGTGTGTACACACACTGCAGTTTTGAAGCATAACTAAGCAATAACAGAATAAAAAAAAAAGAAATCTTGATATATATGTATATCTATATATATATAGTTACAGGCACCTCTACTGCTGCTATTTCTTGTTTCTAGTCTAGTTTTCAACTATATTGATTTTGAAATTCTATGTTTTAACTGCAGATGGGATGGGTGATGAATGAAGTTCTACGACTATATGCACCGGCACCAAACGTACAAAGGCAAGCAAGAGGAGACATTCGAGTTGACGATGTTACTATCCCAGATGGAACCAACATGTGGATTGATGTAGTAGCCATGAACCATGACATGGCACTTTGGGGAGACGACGTCAACGAGTTCAAACCAGAGAGGTTTAAGGATGACGGCTTATATGGTGGATGCAAGCACAAGATGGGGTTTTTGCCTTTTGGGTTTGGAGGGAGAATGTGTGTGGGGAGAAACTTAACCATGATGGAGTATAAGATTGTCCTAACCCTAATTCTCACTAGGTTTTCCTTTTCTCTCTCCCCAAACTACTGTCACTCTCCCTCTATCTTGCTTTCCTTAAGGCCAACTTATGGGTTGCCTCTAATTCTTCAACCTCTTTAGATCAATTACCCTATAGCTATTATAAGGGCATTCTATTTAGAACTATAGAAGTAATATTCCAATAGTTACATTTCAGAGTTGTTTTTTTTTTTTTATTATCTTTTCTAGATGTATTCTGTTTATTTTTCTAGATTCTCCAATGTAAAATGGAAAATATATGGTAGTGTACTACCATGTTAGTATAAATATAATAATCATCTTAAAGAATCTGAAAGCTTTCACTGCTTCATTGAAATTTGATTTTCTTCAAACTTCATATATACTAAATTCTTTTATGGTTGGATGAAATAATTAAAAACAAATTAATAGATATATTTTGAGATTTTAAGCCAACTAGCGTTGTTAATAACTCATAACTTTTCTTAATCTAACTCTTTTCACTGAAGAGAAATGTTTAATTTATTTTTTTTCTCACAGCTTTTAGGTTGTGTTTTATCTCTATACCTGTTGCATTTGATAGGTTATTGGATTTCTCAAGATTTAGAATTGAAAGACTTATGAGAACTTATAAACTATTGATTAATTGTATAATACACATTTCCGTATAAATAAATAAAGAAATATATTAGGCCAACCAGACCCCAAAGATGAGCTATCTAGCTCACCAATGGGTGGTCTAACCATTACTTGTCCTACAAAAACCTAAAATTTTAAGCTAGCACAGGTAAACAAAGGTATAAAAATCCACCAAAGAAGGATGATGACAATAACAAGTAATAATAGTCAGAAACGTTGGGCATTTTTCCAATAATTAACCTTTACCTGCTCGTTTTGAATTTGGAGAAATTTAGTCCACGTTTCACATTTAACAAATACATCCAACTGAACTGACTTTTCCTTTTTCTTTCTCTTCTTCTTTTTTTGTTTGATGGATTGGTCATGAAATATCTTAAACAGTTTATATGTACTAAATTAAATTATTTTTTTCGTGATAGTGCAGACTTATTTTTTAAACTCTAACTGTTAATAATCAGACAAAAAAAATTTAAATTCAAAATATTTAAATTTTATCATCAACATATTTACTACTCAATCACATGGATTGAACTGACTACCTATTTCTCCCCCACCAACCACCATCTTTTTATGTATTACCAGACAAAAGGGAATAATGTTTTTACCTGTGTGGCACTATTTTAAATTATAAAATTAATGTGATTATGTTAAATTAGTGTTATATAATTTAGGATAGAAATTTATAATACAAGTTATATATTATTTGAGAAAGAAATTTAGAATATAAATTAAAAAAGTGTAAGCCATTATTGAAATCCTATCAAGAAAATCTGTCTTTGGAGGGTATCATCATTGGAACACTAATTACGGAGTTGATTTACAGACCTTTCAATTCCTCGCATTAAAAGTCTGATTACTCGTTGAAAACCAGTTGGATTTAGATCCTTCATCCTTAGGGCCGACCAAGCCCTTTTTTTTTTTTCTTTTTCTTTTTCTTTTTCTGTGATAACAGACCAAGCAGAAGTGTAATTTGGGCGGGCTTACATGAGTCTGATCCAAATTTTTTTAGGTCTGAATTTTATATTTTATATTTTGAAATGGGATAGAATAAAATAACTCATACTTGATATAAATTAAGGTTGAGTTTGAATTAAGACTTTAAGAACTTAAGTTCAATCCGAACTAGAATTTAATATTTTTTATATTATGTTTTTTAAAAGTTTAATTATTCACCATTAGATTAGTAAAAAAATTTTACAAGCATTACTAATTACTTTTTTATAATTTTAATATCTTGTTAATCTTTAATATTTTTTCAAAATTAAATTATGTTTAATTAATTATTTTAATAGTTTTTTTTTCTTTTTAGAAAAGGAAATTGAAAAAAATTATTGAAACTTTTAATATATAAACATAATAGAAAAAAAGATAATAATTTACTGATAAAAATTATGAATAAAATTTAAAAATTGAAATTAATAATCAAATTGGGATTGAATCAAATACTAATAAATTTTAATTCGAGTTAGATCCAAACCCAGTCCATCCGAATTACACGCTACGTGCTGAGGCCGGAAGGAGCGTTTTCTTCAAAAAGCCATCTCTTGGAGCATTTGCTCCTGATGCCGTAAACAGCAGCTCCACCACTGGGCCAAACGACCGCCAAGCCCACTTGTGTGCACCACTAGGGGATGTATACAATTACAATGTACTAAATTACTAATATAGCGATGGCCAACTTGGATGTTTAAAACCTGAAAATTGATAGAGATGGAATAGTTTCAGGGGTTAGCCATGGTCAGTCTTTCACAAGCTTCTAGTTGTTTTGCTTAATGTGTTATTAGCGTTTGATTTTGACTATTGCTGTCATTCTGCTTTGTGTTCATGAAAGTGCACTAAGAGAGAGCAGAGGGAACAAGTTGGAAGTATATAAGTGTGTATATGTGTGTATTTTGTAGCCATGAGCTAAAATAGTAAATAGCCATTTGGTAATGGGCTTCCGAATTAAAAATTTTAAGAAATTATATTTCCTCCAAGAGAAAACTGAAAAAGTAGCAGCAGAATTCTACCTAAGTTTCAGTATGATGAAACAAGGGTATGAAATATGCCAATGTTTTTCTTTCAAACTCCCCCAAGAAAGCCTGAAATTCAAAGATTAATAAAATAAAATAAAAACTATTCAATGGTTTTAATTTTCTAATTATCATCTCAATGATTTTGGTGATGACTCCATATACATTTAACAAAAAAAAAAAAAAAACCTGAAAAATATATAAATCCAGTACATGCTGTGGACTGTGGAGATGCAGTTGAATCTTTTAGCGGTTGTTCAATGTCTAGCTTTTCCAATACAAAGCAAAAATCATAATGTCAAGGATTTTTGAGGCATTAGATGAGATAACAGTGTGACTTAACTAAATCCAGGAAAGAGGCCAAAGTGGGTTGAAATGAAGAGAGTAATCTGTAATTTATGTTTATTACCACATAGGTCAACTCCAAAATCTGAGAAAACAGTGATATGAAACAATGTTAAGTATTTTATTATTTTTGAATAAATGTCCTTACAAGGATCAAACGACAGAAGCAGAGTTGGCGACAAACCTAGTTCAGCAGCATACTGCACCTTAACTTTGTATGATAAAGCAAAACCCTAAAAAAGAGGTAGATTTGCAGGGAAGCGTACAGTGCATCCACTGTTTTTCATACTGACACCAAATGAAGCCATCCAACCTGTTCAAGCAAGGAGACCTTTAGTTCATAAAGCTTCTTCTTCGGAGGCTCACCATCATCTTGAATCATGTCATTTAGTACCTGATCCAATAAATCAATCAGTCAGTATACTATGAAATTCAGTTTTGGCAAGGAGGCTGTAGTGTGAGATATTGGCAACAAATAACATAAACGGGTGCTTAAATGTTTTCTCCTGTCACGGTGAACAATAATATAACTACTTTTATTTTCTTTTTCCAATAAATTCATTATTACTAAAAACCCAACAAAAAAAAAATAAAAATGGAAGTTGGTTTCTTTATTACAATTTTTATTTTTAAAAATTAGGAGTTAGACCACCAAATCTTTTTTGCATTTTCATAATTGCCCCCTAATGCTTATACTTTCTCCCCCATATGCATAAGTTTTGGATCCGCCACTGCACGAAATTTGTGAACATTTGGCTACTAATTGATCAAAATATGATTAATACAAGGGTAACTCTCCTAAGATTTTCAACAATCATAGTGACCAACTCTCTTATTTCTAAAATTACATTACCCTCCCCCGTCAAAATTATCAGCTTACAGCCATTAATATAAACTATGATTTGGCATTTTTACCCCCCATTTATTTAATATATCCTAGACATTATATCAACCTTTTTATTTGACCATTTCTTTTACATCTCACCCACTCTTCACGACCCAAACCCGCACCACCCACCAGACATCATTTCATATTTGGAGGATTCAATTGATGGGATGTGTCATTTGAAAGGCTGTTGCATGCACCTCCCTTTCTTTCTCACCCTATAATCTTCTCTCTATGAATAAGTTATCATCTTTCTCCCTCCATAATTTTTTTTTCTAAGTTCCTCCTCTTCCTTCTATCTCAATATCTTAGTAGTTAACAGAAATCCAAAATCTCATCAACTGTGAGGTCAATAGATGGCCATAATGAAACCACAATTTCAATGAACTTTAATTCCCATTCCACCATGATTCAAACCCATAAATTTTAACTTCCATCAAAACAATCACAAACCTATAATCTGCCGTTTCCAGCAAAAAAAATTCATGAATAAGTTTGCATTGCAACTCTACTACTCAATAATTCATTTAACCTCTCTCTCTAATCTATCTAATCATCTATCATTCTCTCTCTAAAACACTATTTCGCAACTTATCTCCTCAATGCATGACTGCTTGATTGCATTTAGCAACTAAAAAAATCCCAAACAAATTGATTGCATTTAAGTAAGATTTAATACCTTTTAAAATTTTGCATTTTACTTCTCCACACTAACCGCATCCCCTCTTTCTCTGAACTTCCCTTACCCCTCTTCTGTCTCACTCTAAACAATCAATCACACAGCAAACAGGCCTTCTTTTTCTTTAAAATTCAAATTTTCTATTCCCTTATTTCTCTCTCTAAGTGATTTGGGTTGAAAGGTGACAAGTGTTTCAGAGTAGGGTTCACGATGGTGGTTAATTTTTCTTTCTTTTTTAAATATTTTGATTTTTTTTTTTAAGTTCGTTAGGATTTGATGGCAATGATGGGACAAAATTTACAAGTGTGAAGCTGTGTTATTGAAATGGTGGTGGGTCTCTTATAGAATTAGTGTTTATGTTTGCCTGATGGAAAGTGAGTGTAATGTGAATGGGTGGCTGTTGATAAAGAGATATGGTGATTAAGTGAGGCATGTAGATGGTCGTGGGTGTTCATGGGGTATGACTCATGATGTGCCACCAAGGGAGGTCTATGGTGGTTAAGATCATTAGGTGCACAGTGGCAATGACCAGTGACTGACCTTGCAGGAGACAATGGGGATTTATGAAGAATATGTTATAAATGGTCTCGATGAGTCCAATTTTTGGAGCCATTTATGGAAGTAGTCGGAGATAATGAAAATAAGAGAATAGTGGTATAATGTTAAGGGCAGAGATGATGGTGGTAGGGATGACGGTATATTGGTCATTTCGACTTTTTGATTAGGGGTATAATTTTACAATGTAAGCCTTCTTTTGACTTTAATGACGGCAGAATAGGTGTTTTGAAAATTCCGTAAACTGACATCAGCAAAAGCCGTTACAATTTCAGAAGGCCATGACTAGAATTCTTGAACCCATCCTGTCAAATGCTCTGATCTAAATCAATGACATCATGTTATTCTTCTCTCTCAATATTGATTCCCATGCTACTCTACTTTCAGAATTTGTTGAGATGATTTTTTTTTCCTTCTTCCTTTAATAGGTCTCATCTAGAGACAAATCAATCCAACAGCAACTGTCCATTTTAATGATGGCAACTAGCGGCATGGGAATCTGTTACTGACAACCATATCAGAGGTGAGGGAGCACAGCATAATATTAGAAACAAGGATGGTGCCTACAATTGTCAAAAACCTCAGAAGAGGTCAGCATAATTTACCCTTAATATAAATCTCCCTGCCCTCAGAGACCACCCAAAAATAAATAAATAAACTTCTTTTGACTGGAAAAGATATATCAAATGAGACCTTATCTTGGAATTTAGCAGCAAAAAAAAAAAAAAACAACAAATTGTAACTAACAAACACTACCTTCAGTGCTGTTCCAAGCCTTCCACATCGTGTCTCATGTATCACTGAGAGGGTACCATATTTAGAGGATTTCACATCCACCCATTTCTTTAGTTCTTTAAAACTTTCTTCAAACAAATCTCGTGGGACATTAACCTCTGGTGCAGATTGATCAGCAGTCACACCAACTTTTGCATCTTCAGTTGAAGCTAAGGCTGACGAAGCCTTCTCACCCTGCTAAACAAGAGAAATGAAAACAAGACCATCATTGTCAAACGACAACATATTCCAGCGCTATTTTATGCAGAAATGATAGCAATTGACAAAGAGAGGACAGAAATCATAAGGTGAAAGAATAGTGCATTCCATTTCTACTTTTTAATCTCTCTCACAAGACACAAAGGAAGCAACGAGGCCGTAAATTATTAATTCAAGCAATATACAAAAATGAAGCCAAACATGAAAGAAAGGAAAATAGAATGATTGAAAGAAGGGTAGTTTTTGGCCAATCAAACAATAAAAGTCACTAGCAAGTTACAAATATTTGAACTTTGAAATCATACGCAGGGAGGTCCACTACCCCTTCATTAAATCTTTTTTTATCTCTTTCTTTTTTTCCCGGCTCATGTTAAACTTTCCTTCACCAAGATCAAAGACCTCATTAGAAATGGCTTATGGGCTTAGACTCTCTAAGATATCAATCACTAAACTAAAAAAAATACCAAAACTGAATAGAAACTGCTATGAATCAATGCACTTACAGGATTAACAATTTTACAGAGACTCCAGTAATACCGCTAATTTAGACTAGACACTGAGGCTTCATGTAACATCAGATGTTCATAAGGCAAAGAACCTCACAGCATCAGCTCTGTGATAAAGAGACCAAGGGTCTTCATATAAGATTGTGATTGAATTACACACCATTGGAGTCCATCTCTCTTCATGCTTCCTGCTATCCTGGTTTTATTTATAGGCCATTAGGCTTTACTGCTAATTACAAGGAAAGTCCCATGAAACCACCACCCTTACAAATCCTTATACACAAAAACCCTTTTTTTTATAAGTCTCAAACACACAAAATCTATGGACAATATGTACTTCATACTTCCTAGGGTCTTCATACAGGACTGTGATTGAATCAACACCCTTGGACCCCATCTATCTTCATGCTTCCTGCTATCATGATTTTATAGGCCCTACAGCTAAATACAGGGAAAGTCCCCCATGAAACTGCCACTCTTGCAAATCATTAAACACGAAAACCCTTACACACAAAATCTATGAACAATCTGTGCTCCAGTTGGCCAGAAGTTAAAATGAAACCATTATAGGTAAAACCATGTAGTAAACCCATACCTTCAAAGATTCAATCTCTGCCAGAGCTAATCCTTTTTGGTACAGTGCTTCTGCTAATTGGTCACGGGTAGTTTCCATCTTCTTCTTTATTTTCTATAATAATAATGCAAAAGGCAAATATAAATTTCCATTCTCTATAACATAATCACAAAAGCAGAGTAAGATTATCAGATGAACAAAAAAAGAGAAAATCAGAGGCAGAACATTTGCAAATGCTTTATTCAGCACCTAGATGTCGATTTACAACCTGACCGACAAATCACAAATTTGGAGAATCAGGATCTATCTCTCACCAATTATATGATTAAATAGAAACCCAGTGTCTCAGTATTCGAGTTTCCTAAGGACTTGGGTGAGAAGAAAGCAATTGGCAACAAAAAAACACACCTCTGCCCCCTCATCTTCAGGATCACTTTTGATGGAAAAATATTTTGCCAATTCATCACTGTCAACACTATCAACCACCTCATCTGCTGCAGCTATAACCTGCAAAGTGGCAGTGGCACTTTGTAAGTTAAAACAAAATAATAACGATAACATATAAAACTTTAAAAAAAAAAGGTATGGAAACAAAAAAATTAGGATTCTTTGGAACACAGTATTTTATGGAAAATGATCAAGCTATGGCTTTCTTTAGTGGCATATCAATTAAGGATTTCTTACCAATTGCAGCAAATGGCTCTGAGGAATCACAATTTAGGAGTAGCAACAGACCCCACTCAGTTGAGGGAATAGAATATGCATGAAAGCAATATAAGTTGTTTAGAAGAGAAGGAAACTAAACAGTTCCCCCTTTTTTTTTTCCCTAGAGGCCAGCTTGTTAACCCATATATGCAGTTCATCAGATCTATTCTAGGTTTTGTTCTAACAGAAATACAAATTCCTGTTAGTGGAATTTACTTTGAGGGGGGAAAAAAGGAAGCAGAAGAAGTTGATAGTCAATATAAGGAGTTCATCATAACTCATTCTTGGTAGGGGAGAGGACTTGTTACAGGTTATATATAGCATACATCTCATTACTACCCTAAGAGGATATTGCCACTGCACTGGCCTTGCATGTTACAGAACCTTAAATCTCTTTAACTGAGCAATAGGTTGAATATATTGGACCACAAGGCCAAAGTCTGTCAAGTCAGTCACAAAAACATTTAATACATCACTTTCTTTTATAAAATGGATTAAATGGTTAAATATGAAATAAAAATACAACATTCGTCCATAACAACTATAACTTTGAATTAGAACATACCTCTTCATAATGGTGAATCTTGTCTTCAAAATTAGTCTGGGATAGCAAACCCTCCAATACTTTAGCAAGCAATGGAGTGTATTTTGGGTACTCAGACTGGCAACAAACAGATCATACAAAAAGCATTTAGCGATTCACACAGACTGTGGAAACCATACCATGACCAGTCGAAGTAAAGTACAAAAGCCATAAGATTGAACAGAGGAAAGATTTTGGTGAGTCTAATCAATTCAGGAAATTATCACAAACCTAGTTTGGTAAGTCAGATCAAATTAAAAAACTAAAGCACACTGTTCTTTTTATATTTTTCCATTTCTCGGGGTGGGTGGGAGGAGCCTGGTGGAGGGGCACAATTGTAAGGGGTTCATTGGGATATGTGAATGGAGTGCCTTAATACTACATAAACCATAATCAAGTGTTAGCTCAAGTGGTATCTCCTCCACCCCCCAAAGTGGAGGTTGAGGGTTCAAGTCCCAATTAGGACAAATGAGTGGGTGTGTATCTTACCTATCACCAAATAAAAAATAAATACTACATATACCCATCACATCATAATCTAGATACTGTTCTCAGAATAAATAGCAGAATAAGTATTCACCTTCAGAGAGATGGATAACTTTGCCCATTCTGAGCGTTCTTCATCAGAGCCTTGTTTTAGGCTGGTAAAAACCTTTATCTTGGCATCCCGAACCTGAGACCAAATGACTGCTATCATTAAGAATTCCAAAATATTAATACCCAAAAACTTTCAGCACTGTACATGCTGGAAACAATTAAGATCAAAGATGAACAGAGGAAAAGGACTCAGGAAATAAATATATTAAATTGTATAAATGGTACTACAACATAAATAATCAGGACTTGAGAGTCCAACTTTGTCAACTCCATGATGATCACAATAATACCACATAACTGTGCGGTGCAAAAAATATTCAACAATTTATATATAAAATTTACAAGTATTAGAAAGCATGAATGGCTTGAAGTTTAGAACCCATGACAGCAAGCGAGATTTTCAAAAACCTGGAGGGGAACCTGGACTAAAATTAAGAGCAAACAGGATTCATTTATATATTTTCTTGCTTCAGTATATTAGCAAATATAGTCAACTGGAAGGTGTTGTTGGAAAGTTACAACATGCATTTCTTATTTTTCACTTGGAGCAAGTGAATGACTTGGACAAACATGAACAGCCAGAAACGACAACTCCAGCAGTTTGCATGACAGATTATCCAAAGCATAAGTCTGTACCCCAGAGGCGGAGCAAACAAATTTTCCTTGGGCAGGTAGGACCAAGTATCTTTTGTAATTCAACTTAATTGAATTTATTTTCTTTTTCAGAAAAGTTGATTTTATTGCCAATTTAAAGAAAAACTTCATCAAAAAAAATCCCATCTCAAAACTTACAATTTTTTTTTATAATTATATGGCCAAACTGCACAGAATTTGTTCTTTTTTATATTGTTTCCACATTATTTGGTGTATTTATTCACTTCAAGTCATAATTTTTTTCCTTTTTATGATTGTACCTTTTAAAATGAAGTAATATTCATTTCAAAAAAATAAAAGAGGTTTTTTTTTCAGTACCAGTAAGTATTTATTTACTTTAGCTTTAGAAAAGTCAGTTATTTAAAGTAAAATTATACAAGACAGAGAAATGTAAAAGAATGAAAAGCGATGACTTCCCTCCACATAGCTTGATTCTCCAAAGTAAACCTCCATAGCCGTTTCCCAAAGAGAGCTTTTTTTAATTTTACCAAATCTTTGATCCCAAACCACCCCCCTCAAGAGGAGATTTTGCTTTGTCCCACCTCACAAGATGAATCTTCTTCTCCCCCCCCCCCCCCCCCAAAAGAAAAAAACGTTTTGTTGAATTTGCTCCAACTTCTTCTCCACCATAGAAGGTATTTTTAGAATCGACATAAATATGTAGGAAGGTTTTCCAAAGTGCTATTTATGAGTGTGATTTCGCCTCCTTTAGAAAGGTAACTCACCTTCCACCCTGCCAATCTCTGTTGGAACCGCTCCACAATAGGATCTCACATAGCCACCAATTTCTTCAAAGCCTCTAATGGCAAGCCCAAATATGTATTCAGTAAAGATCCAACTCCCAAACCAAAGCCCCAGCTAACTCATGTGCCCCTCCTACATCACCCACTAGGATTAACTCGCACTTATTCAAGTTAACCCTCAAGCCCTACACTGCTTCAAATCATACAAGGATACATCTCAAAAAGACAATTTGAGAAGCCTCCGCTTCACAAAAAACAATAATATCATCCGTAAATAACAAAAGAGAGATCTCCATTCTTCCCCCCACCCCTCCCCCGCCCATCTTCCACTCCAAAACCTTTCAATAAACCCCTTGAAATTGCGTGCCTCATCATTCTGCTCAAAGCTTCAATAATCATCATGAAAAGAAATGAAGAGAGGGGATCCCCTTATCTGAATCCCCGAGAAGAATGAAACAATCCCGCAGAAGAACCATTCACCAAAATTGAGAAAGATACCGAAAAGATGCAGGCCCTTATCCATTTCCTTAAATCCCATTTTTTCAGAAGAAACATTAAAAAGTCTCAATTAACATGATCATATGCTTTTTAAATGCCCAGCTTGCAAACAATCCCCGGCTCTTTTCTCTTTTAACTTCCAATCAATACACTCATTAGCAATCATCACAACATCCAAAATTTGCCAGCTCCCCAAAAAATCATTTTGGCTCTTTGAAATTATTTTCTCCATCACCTACTGCAATCTCAGAGACAACACCTTGGCCATCAGTTTGTACATGCTTACCATCAAGCTAATAGGATGAAAATCCTTTAGATCTTCCACCCCTTCCTTCTTTGGAATTAATGCTACGAAAGAGGCATTTAAGCTCTCCTCAAACTTCCCAGTTTCATACAGCTGCCCAAAAACCTGCCATCACATCACTCCTAAACACTCCCAACAATGTCGATAAAATGCTCCTCTTGACTTTTGCATGTATCAGATAAAGGGCCACTGTTAAGGAAAGCTAATTACTTGCACCATCTAAACACTTATCCATACTATACTTCAACAGATTCCAATAATTTAGGGAGGGAGAGAGAAGGAGGGAGAGAGAGGGAGGGGGAGGGGGGCATGGGCCCTTGTAGGCCCCCCCTCTTCCTCTGCCCCTACTATACCAAGTCTACCCATCCCAGCACCCTGCATTGTAGGGACCGGCAATGGGAAATGGCCCTTTTCAATAATGTGATATCCAACTAAAAATTGCATATATATTATGAATGTGTGAAAGTTGGATGTAGAAAACAAAACTTTTAAGCCAAACAAATGAAAAAAAAAAAAAGGGCCATAATAAACCAAATTCACTGAAAATCAAACCCCAAGATCAACAAGCAAATGCACAACAAAAATAAAACATTGAACCCCTCCTGTCTAAGAACTACTCATACACACATGCATTGAGGGGACTAAAGCTCTTTGAGTGTTCATCAAATACCTCTTCTTCTAAACGTTCAAATACACTTTTAGTGCAAGCTTGTAGAAGAACTTTTTCCCTTGTCCTCCTCAAGCTGTCAGAGATATATAATAAAAAAAAATTAATCAGGTATAGTTTCAGAACATACACTGCAAGGATGAAAATCAGTCAACATAAGTTACACTCTGGTGAATTGACATAAACAAATTTTAGATAGACCATGAAAGCACAGGATGAGAGGAAATTATATAGGTATCATATCTAACAACCTTATTTGGTGGCACCCGATAAGATATATTGTAAGATGCAGGATTCTTTTGTGGATTTTTCCCTTCTTCCTGAACCCCAAATGAAAGCTTTCCGTATGAGATCGCTCCAAGCAACACAGATCCTTCGGAAGAGTTCTGCAGTAAAAATCAAGTATTATTACACATGAACTCCAACCCCCCCCCCCCCCCCCCCCAAAAAAAAAAAAACCACACGCACAAAATTTCAAAAACAAAAAACCACCCAAAAAAGGAGGTTTCTAGCAATGCAATATACCTTTGGGAGCTTGTCTTTCAGTGGAGGGCCCACATAAAATGCTTCTTTCACTCTTCCAAATTAACATATAGAAATTAATATATAAGATATGAGAAGAGAAGAGAATAATAAGAATTTTATTATTGAGGAAAAGCGCGTACCCAGGAACTAAAACTGAGGATTTAAAGCTACCATTACCCATTACTGGACCATCTGGTTGAGAATAAAAGCTCAATCGAATGACTTCCTGTATTAAGAAATAATCACCAGAGCATTTAATTGAATCTTACAAAGCCACATTGTGGCCAATAGTAGCCTTTTCAAATTACTCATTAACTTCTAATAGGAAAAGAAAATTTTGAACCTATGAGCAGTATTCTATCAGCAGATTGATGCTATAGCGTCTATTAAGTTCGAACTTTATCATATAGAGTCAAAATGAGTCATGGAGAAGTAAGCACATCACAAATTAAAGATATGTTATATGGCAGTTGCAGATTAATAAGACAGTATTCCTGTTAAACTTGTAAGTTCATTTAGCTTCTTTTTTTTTTTTTCCCTTTTTAACTTCATGCAACAATGGTCTCAAAGGTTCACAATGTTACATTACTTGGTGTGACTTTTTCATATCAAGAATGAAGCAAATAAAAACCAGTGATCAGATATCAAATGTCACATTTAAAAACTGTACAATCATTTAGTGTATTCACAATCATAAATAAGATGTATCTCATATTCCCATATGGGATTGCGCTGGCCGAAGGTAAAGGACTACCACAAAGAGACCGTACAGTAATGGTGTGCAATGTTGTCATCAGATAGGTTATGAGTAGCTTTTACTCGCCGGAGCTAGGTCAAGACAGATGGATACAAAGAATACATCTGTTTACAACGTATATACAGGTCATGATGAAAACATACAGATCTGTGATTCCTGAATATAAAGGAATGCACTATGCGGTGGACATAAGTAAAATAGGATGTAATGTGATATAAATCATCTGCTGATAGAATTCATAAGAGTAGAGTTTATGAGGCTAAAGTTGGTCAAGTAATCACTAATCAGTCCTTCCTATGAAATACCTAGTAAGCAAATCATTTGGCTAGATTTAATAAATATATAATCCAAGGCAAGGAATCAGTGTGAACTAATATTAAATTAGGGTCGAAATAAAGCTAACAGGACACCATTATAAGAATCTAAAGGGTTCCACACAAAGACATCAAGACAATACTCAAAACACTAATAAGCAGCAAGTCAAAGAGAAGCTCATAAATATCATGAATAAATTTGCAATCACTATCCCTTCTGCAGTTAAAATTTTATGGCAGCATATTCCATTAAGGAGGACTTGAACAATTCTGTTCTGCCTTAAAATAAATCATAATTCAAAATTTTACCTATTGATTAAGCAATTACTAAGTGAACAAAAAAAAACACCACTTATCTAGCATAGTTGTTTCGTAAACCACATTAAAAGAATCAAATGAAGGAAAATGCATAAACTGCAGATAACAATGCACAAAGTAGTTTCTTGAACCATGACACAAAAGAAGTTCTTGACTAGAATCCATTCACTACACCTATGGTGTTGTCTCTCTTTGTGTTCAGTTGGGTTATGCCATCCACAGTTCAGGACGTTTTGTTTAGTTGGAGGGGTACCCGAGTTAGGAAGTACATTTGGAAAGCTTGGAGGATTGCTCCTCTTTGTCTTCTTTGGTGCCTTTGGAGAGAGAGAAACACAAGAATTTTTTAGGGGGAGGAATCCTCCATGTGGAGGCTTAAAGAAAAAAATTTGTATGTATTTTTCTTTTGGCTAAAAGAAGACAGGCCAATGAATCTACATAGCTTCATGGATTTTTTGGGAGATTTAAGGCGTTAATTATTATAGCCTCTTCCTTTCTTTTGTATTCGGGTGTGCCCCCCTCAAGCGCCTTGTTTATATACTTTGCATTTACTGATCCCAAAAAAAAAAAACTTAATCCTCAAAGAACACGGCAGTCTACCTTTTCCTCCAAATTTCTTTCGATGAACAGCACCAACTGCTTCATTTTCTCCAAGTACTGAACATTGTCATGCCTGAAACATGATGAGCATCATGAGAGATTGACAAGCTAAAGTTGAAGCATAACCCATTGGTTAATTTTAAAGACTCTCCAGAATTCATCCTTAAAATAAAAGAACCAGTCTTCCCCGATGCAGAATTTTCTTCTCTTTTCTTTTTCTTTGAGATTAATTATAAGGTATCCAGTTCAAGATAAGAAAGACAATCCCAAAGGAATAGAATCCTGGTATTGAATCATTTCTTTCTTTCAAGGATCTGACTCCCAGTTGATTCTGTAATTGAGGCTCACTTACCAAATCTAAGTCGCAAAAGCAAGTTCCAAAACCTATAGTACTACTTACAAAGTAGACACAGGCAATGGCGGATCTACTAAGGGCATAGGGCCCCCAAAATTTTGAAAAATTGATTTTTTTTTCCTTCCGTTTTATAGAATTTTTTTGAAAAAAATGGGAATTGCCCCACCCCCCAAAAAAAAAAATCATATTTCTATGGGAGACCCCTTTAAATTATATTTTTGCAAGTTGCTTTGCAAAAGAAGTCATACCTCAGATATAGCTGTAAAGTGTACTCGCCTTTGGGAAGTTTTTTAGAGTCTGGATACACATCACCCATTGCATATACACGCTACATTCAGTAAACAAAATATATTTAGAAAGGAACAAAAGGTGGATGCTAATCCAGAACTAAGAAAACAATTATGATTTATTTCTATTTCTTGATCAGCAAAAGCATTGTTACAAAAAATTTTAAAAAAAAAAAAAAGTTATCCAAATGTCCTATATAGATAAGAAATATATAAAAGCCGAACAGATGCTTAGAAATAATATTAAAAAAAAAAAAAAAAAAAGAACAGAACATAAAATGAAATGTGTTAACAATAGATGACACGCTGTATCATCAGAAAGCCTATGACTTAGGTGAATATTTTGTGTAATTTTAGTTTCAAATTTAAGCACTTTCATACAGAATGCATACTTGTGTCAACAAAATTTAAACTAATGGCATGAGCTATTTTTACTTCCATGACAAAGTGAAGTTATGATAATTGAAAAGATAAATTTAATCTATGGATGTCTTTCTTCAAGGCATTTTCACTTGTATAATCTAGACACCAGAAACACATGCCCCGTGATTAATAGGATGTAAACATCCAAATGAAAATGAGAAAAAAATAAATGCTTTGACATATCCCCATAATGAACTTTGCTTAATGTTACAGTATCTTATATGGACAGGTAATAAGGTACAGATAGTGCTATTCCAGCCACTTCTAGATACCCCCACTCCCAAACACAATTTTAAATTTTCTAGGCACCCAGAACATGAGTGAAGAAAGTGTATGCCCTCTATGAAGATAGCACAAGGTGTATTTGCTAGTTGCTACTCATTCTTCTCACTGTTATTTGCAGCTTTTGAAGGATGCTTGTTGATCTAACACCAATGGAATAAATAAAAACTTCATTTAAAAAAAAACATGCCAAAGTTATCAAAGTGAGTATAACATTTATTGAGAAAAAGAATGGATTATATTTGACCTATGCTGGGACCTTCTAATAACAAAAAGAAGGGACAAAAAACATGGCCTCAGATAAGATGCACAGTAAAAATTCATGAATTATCTAATAAGCTAAATAAATGATATACCTTGTTTGAATCTGATATCATATAAAACTGAGACTCAAATTTATTGTCATAGATGCGATTGTTAAGTAAGGGAACTTGAGGTTTTACTTCAGCTCCATCTTCCAATTTGAACTTGTAGCTGCAGCGCCAGCAGGACAGGAGTGAATGTAGATAGTATATGGGGTGCATCCAGAATTCCAGATGAAGAAGAAACAACAAACAGAAATAACAACCAGTACCCACGTTAATGTCAATGCTAGAATCTGTTTGCCTGAGGGTAGTTTGTCACGGTCCGTTGGAAGAGTACTCAGTTTAGCATCAATTGGCCGATATGGGACTCTTATCTGCAAAAAGTGGATCGGTAAGAAATGGAAAAGAAACTACATCAAAATTCACTCTTCCGCACCCAAGATTATGATAAAAGAATAATATGAGCCCACACAAACTGTATTATGGGAACATACTGCACCTTGTTTAGAATTGCAGCCGGGACAAGTTTCTCGGATGATAGAAGAGCTTCGGCATCAATTCTGACAGGTGCTTCACTTCCATCAAGTACCACTTCCTCTTTGTTGATGTTAATTCCATGGAACCCAATCTAAAAATCCAAATCAAAAACAAAGGTAAAGGCTTTACATTTTGGACAAGGGAATAATTCCACTTCTTATTATGATACTGAAGGGGTTAAATAATCCCCACCCTTTCTTCTTTATGAAACACAAACTACTAGTGAGTGTACCACTATATTTACCATGATGAGCACCTCAAAAGAATTTTATTTTATTTTTCAATAGGTAGCACTTCAAAGAATTTCATATGCAAATAACATGAACATAATGCTGAAAAAGCATGCAAGGAATTACATCCAGGCATCATGGCCATATAAGAAATGTACAACAACATAAATCTGGTCCTAACAATATATCCCAGCAATTTCGAAGGAAAAGAAAACAAAAATGCCACAATCATGGAGCAGGCACATTTACTTTGGCAGCAGCTACCAATGTTGACTCGCATCAGATTGGGTTCCAAGGACAATGACAAATTCACAAAGACTATGGTCATTGGCCCCACGAAAATAGACATTCTGTACAGAAAATATACAGCTGCCACAAAAATTATTTAAACATCCCTTTCTGCTAAGCCAATTATACAGATCCAAAAGAACAAAGAAATTAGATTTAAAAGGACACTTGATTGTTAATGCAAAACTATTGACAAGAATCCCAGGATTGCCACCGAATGAAAAATGTAATTGCAAAAATTTATCAAAAATCCGCATCTATAGTGATTGACCATACTGAAAGAAGTGGTAGCCCAGACAATGCCAGGGTGAGAAAACTTTCTGTTATATGTCAACTTCATCAAACCTCCACAATACACGTGTTGGAGCACACAAGCACACACCAGGCACCAAAAGCATCAATTTTCATTAGAATAAAATATTTGCACGTACCAGGCAGTTTGTTAGTTGACAATTCAAATCCTTGAAATGAAGCACTTTGTTGAATAATTTGGAGGATCTAAAAATTCCATTTTTTAAATACATAATATTTTAAAAGAAAAATCAGTGAGGACCTAAAGAACCCACTAGGGTAACTGCAACCGGAAAAAAAAAAACTGCCAACTGTAAACCACGGCATCCCAGTAGAAACTTTTACTTCTGACAAACCTAAAACACGGCTCAATTTTAAAACCTAATTAAACAAAGTTCATATTGTGATGCAATATGTTAACTCAAATTGCAAACTCAAGGTTGTGCAGCAAGTAAATAACAAGACTAAGCCCACAGTGTCATAAGAAGGCTGTTCATTTCGGAATTAGTGAAAGTTCAGGAATGAAAGCAAATATCCTAATATCCAATTACTCAGTTGCTTCAGTCTTCTAATACAAAAGAAATATTACCTCAAAATCTACAATAGTGGTTCCATGACTTCCTATGCCACTTGACCAAAATTGAGCTATCGCTAATTCCATTGTCCGACCACCCTCCACTGGAAAGGTAAAACTTTTGGCAGAAGGAGATGAGAATGTAATGACACTTTCCCACTTCATAGGCCTTAGCAATGGACTGATCTGTACATGGAAAAGATGTCAAAGCAGGTCTAGACAAAGTGAAATAAGCTCTCACAGGCACAGCATCTTGTACCTGAACAGTGTCAACGAAAAATCTTCTAGCAGTATCAAACCCTGATGTCCGCATGGTTGCCTCAACCCAAGTAGCACCAATTGGGACCTCAACATATTTCCGTTCGATATGGCCTATTCAAAGAGTAAATCTAGAATGAATAAAAACAATCATATTCTTCACTCACAGCAGGTAAGAATGTGCTTCTGATCTGTAACTATGCAAAGAAAAAAATAGGTGAATAGATAGTGATGGTGGAATCCAGAGTAGTAATAGAATAAGTGATAAATAAAAATGTCTACATAGTCAAGTTATATTATAAACAGCATTTTCATCACTAATTTTTCTATTCATAAAATATGCACCTAGCTCCATGAGGTAATGTAGCTTCAAGCCTTCAACAAATTGAATGGAAACTAAAAATCCATAATCAGTTGACAATTTTTCTTATTTTGATTTTCACATATAAGGTTAAAATTTAGTAAACTGTAGGTAGAGAAACCAAAACATGCAATTGCAGTACATATGTAAGATCTTCATATGCTACATGCACCCACACATCCTACGTTCTAGCCTTTATAAGGCAAGCTATGGCAAATTAGCATTCTGTTGAACAAAAAAAAAAAAGGACCAAAGTGTCCATTACATATGACCGCAAAATAGGTCATTACAGTGAGATATATCATTATAAAGCCTTAGAAATTGTGATATGGGCATAATGAGATCATGAATTAATAAAATTATTAAAAAAGAAAACAAAATTTTCTCTTTTATTATGAACTGAAAAAAAAAAGATAATGAGATTCAGTCCAAAAGTATGTTTAGAAAAGGAATACAACGTTGACCAAGTCACCAAGGATCAAAATTTCATTTCGTAGTATTGTTTCAATCACTCAAAAAACGGAAACATTTTGGAAACATTTCGAAAATATAATGGAAACAATGAAAAAAAAATTAAAATGTGTAGACACACTTGAAAACATGAAGTAAAATATATGAATGTTTGAAGATAAATATTATAATTAATTAATTGAAAACGTTTTAGGTTACACCTCTATTCGCAAAAAAAGATACTAGGGTGAAATTGAAAGGAAAAAAAAAACATAAATGTAAATTAGTCATTAATACCAAAGACCTCTTTTACTATTTAAAAACTAGTATAAAAGATTTAGAGCTAAGTTTTTATCCAATATGAAATTATTATATAATTTTTTATAAAATATGTAAAATTATTATAATTAAATATAATACCAAAACATAATAGATATATATTGTGTAATATCCACGAATTATAAAATTTGACACAAGTTATATATTAAATAATAAGTAAAACAAATAACAATTTAAGCCTATTATGATTAATAACTAAGTATTAAAATAAATTGTTCATCTACTTTTTATTTTCACTATTTTTACTTCTTCATGTCTATTGTTTTTGGGGAAAAAAAATACAAATATCTTCTTGTAATTTCGAGTCTTAATCCTTCAATCTCCTCCTTCATTTGAAAAAATAGATATTAATTTTTACCAACTTCTTGAATTATTGCAAATACAAAAGAAATATTTCTACTGTTTCAGTATGTTTCCACTAATTTCGATATGTTTTCATGGAAACATGTGAATTTCGGTATTTCATTAGCATTTCATTTCGGTTCACTGAAAACCGAGAACGTTTCGACTGTTTTAATGGAAAAGAAACGAAATTTTAATCATTGACGTTGACAAAAGCACAAAAGGCAAGGAATTATTTGCCAGCACGATACGCTAGGGGGGTAAGAACCTCCTATGGGGTTGGAATTTGGAGGAGCATAAGGCGAGATGGGGGGTTGGAAATGGTGGACAGGTTATGGTTAGAATACTGGTGGTGAGCTTGGTCCACTTTAGAAACAATCCTTCATCTCTTCAAAATTACAACTAATGGAGGAGGTAACAGTGGCGGATTGTTCTAGAACTGGGAGGTGGAGGTGGCTTTGGAATACTATGGCATGTTATGTGGGCACAAGGCCAACTCTACCAATAAGCGAGTAAAACAATGACTTTAGGCCCCACCTACAAAAAAGGCTCCAAATTTTATATATGTTTATAGTATAATATAAACTAGAAGTCTAAGCCGCGCAAAGAAGGCTCCATAAAAATTTAAGCAAGACCAATCACATTTAATCAATAAAATAAACGGTGATATTGCAATTTTTAAAGCGCTTTTTGATAACTAAGAACCCTCTCTCATTAACTCACGTATTCTCCTTCTCTCTCTTAATCTTTGTTTTGAGCATCATATAACAAATTGGTAACACGACTTGTTCAAAAGAAGACGCTAAAATACTAAGAAAAAAATTAACAGCGAAGGAGACCCAAAATATAAATATCATTTTTTTTTCAACCTCAAACATAGAGATAAGTTCATAAAAAGACATGAATAGTTCTTTTGTATTTTCTAGTTTATAGTTTTTGTAAATTCTATTATTAGAGCTCTATTTCATATTTTATATTGCTCAACTGGTTGGATGATGTAAGAATACTAATATTAGAGTTTTATTCAACATATATCTCTATTATTATAACACTTACAATTTTATTTTAGAATATATATAAATTTTAAATAAAAAAATTTACATTAATATTAAAAAATAAAAATGTCTCATTTAGGATTGTTGCTTTTGGCCTTAAATTATCTCAAGCCAGCCCTGTATAGGCAGGATATTTGAGAATAGGGGGAGGACGCATTGTGAAGGGTCAGGACTAGGAGGTACGAGTTTTAGGAGGTCCCTTAGAAAGTTATATGGCAATCAAAAACTCCTTTAAAGTTAGTATTTTCAGTTTAAGCGTGACTTTAGGGAAGATTTTAACTATTGACAATTTGCATAGAAGGTGCCAGATCATTGTCAATTGATACTACTAATGCAAATTGAACGAAGAAATAGTTAACCATTTGTTGATTCATTGTCCGATAACAAGGTTGGTTTGGATTCTTTTGCTTGGCTTTTTTGGGGTTCATTGGGTCATTCTCAATCTCCTGCAGAGGTTTTAACTATTTGAAGAGGAAACGTGGAAAGTATAAGGGCGAGAGAGGTGTGGTGAATGGCTCCTTTGAGCCTCTAGTGGATTATTTGAAAGGAAAGGAACCATAGATTGTTTGAAGGTGTTGAATCTTTGTTTGGGATGTCAAGGTGGTATTGGTAGTCACTCTTTATTTTTTTATCCCAGGGGGTTCGGCCTTGTCTTAGATAATTTTGTATCTTTTTTGAATCAAGTGATTATAGATGCATAGATTTGGGTGTTTATGAGTGCATCCCCTGGGTGTGTTATGAATTTACTTTTATTTATTAAAAAAAATAACAAAATGTAGCTAACAGGAAGAGACAAATCTTCAGGTGAATTATTTATGAACTGCAATTTTCAAGGAAACTAGAAGAGATGAAGATCTAAAGGATGCAATCATTTCACATGGGGGAGGAGCGGGGGGAGGGAGTGAGAGGGAGAACCATTAAACCTTTAAACCAAATACTGGATTCATTTGACAGCTTCCCATAGACTACAAGTACTTATCCTTGTTAAGCAACAACCAACTACTCCAAAAGATTAAGCTATTAGAGAATGCACCAAATGCATATCAAGCTCTCTAACCTATGAAGCACGGACACTCTATTTTGGCTCACGTGTTCGTGTCGGACACCGACACTCCCGGACACTTCCCGAACACGTGTCCGAACATTTGAATCATGGATGGTGATGATTAAATGAAAATATTCTTTAATTTTTATTTAATGGCTTTGTTATTTTAATATATCTTAATAATATTTTTAAAATTTGTGTGTTTTATGCTAATTTTAATTAAAATAATATTATATTTTTATTATATTGTCATATAAAAAATATAAAAAAAAAATTATATATATTCAACGTGTCTTTAATGTGTTCGTGTCCTATTTTTTTGAAAAATAACATGTCTGCGTGTCCGTGTCGTGTCGTGTAGTATCCGTATCCCGTGTTCGTATCCGTGCTTCTTAGTCTCTAACACTCCCCCTCACATGTAACACAGACTTGAACGTGAAAAGGCCAAAAAATCAAAGACAAACGTAGACCAAAATAGATTGTAACTTTGCACAGACAAACTAAAAAATGAATAAATGCAAATAGAGAAACTTGTACTCAAGACATCTCGTAACCAATCTCTGTTACCAAGTTAACTTTACATAATCAATCAAAAGAAAACAAAGACGAAGAACAAAGAAAAGAGAAGTAGTATTGTTGCTATATCATTCTCTGAGATTACCTATCAAAAAATAATAACCACCCTTTATGAAAAGATCGAGAATAAAAAGGACTAAACTACCCTTAATGATAACAATAGGCTAACACAACAGCACACATTCTCCCAAAAATTTACCCTCAACCCCTCCCCCCACCTCAAAACGAACTAGAGGAAGGAACTTATCGACACCTTTTCTTATAGGCTTTCACATTCCACAACTATAAGGCTCCACAAACTCCTTTGAGAACCAACTCCCATCCTTGCAACAAAATATAGTAGCTACTACATCCCTCCACAACGCCGCCTACTCTACCGCATGGCTCCACAACCATTTCCCCAAAAGAGCTTTATTAAACGTCATCAAGTCCTTAAAGCCCAATATGCTGCCTATAAGTGTAAGTTTCGCCCTTTCCCAACCCACAAGTTGCATTTTCCTTTCACCATCCTTGCCCTCCTATAGGAATTTCTGTTGAAGTTTCTCCAATTTCCTCTCACACTAGAATAGAAAATAAAGACAAATAATTAGTCGGGAGATTCACTATAGTGCTCTTAATAAGGGTTATCCTTCCTCTTTGTAAAAGATATTGTTGCTTCCATCTCGCCAACCAATATTGAAACCTCTCCATTACAGGGCCCCACACTGCTGCAGAACTCCCATAAGCACCCCAAGGCAACCCCAAATAAGTAGTAGGGAAAGATCCCACACCACAGCCGACCCCCGAAGCCAACTCCACCCCCTTACCTTTCCAATTGGAATGATCTCACCTTTACTCAAACCCACCCTCGATCCCGAAACTGCCTCAAAGCACACCAAAACACACCTCAAATATTGAAGTTGGTATTGATCAAAAAAAAAATTGAAGCTAGCTCTCCTCCGCATTGCAAAACCTTATGGTGTCATCCGCAAAGAGAAAATGTGAGATATTCACCCTCCTACAACCACCATCCTCCCACCACAAAACCCCTCCTCAAATCCCCTGAAACTGATCTCACCACAATTTACTAAGCGCCTCCATCACCATCACAAACAAGAAAATAGAAAGATGATTCCCGTGTCTCAAGCCATGAGACGATTGGGAAAAATCATTGGAAGCCCATTAACAAGAGCAGAGGAGTGGACCGAAGAAATACACAACTTTGTCCACCTCCTCCATTTTTCTCTGAACCCCATCTTCTTCAGCATAAAAAGGAGGAATTCCCAATTATCATGATTATAAGCTTTCTCAATGTCCAATTTGTACACCAATCATGTCTTCTTACCTCGTATCAATACATTCGTTGGCAATTAGGATAATGTCAATAATTCGCTTACCTACTCCCCCACCCCCCAAAATTCTGACCGAAAGAAATAATACTTTCCATCACATCGCTAAGCCTTAACGAAAGAACTTTGGCCTACAACTTATACATGCTCCCCACCAAGCATATTGGCCTAAAGTCCTTTACGTCCCCCCCCCCCCCCCCCCCCAAAACAAACCCCGGGATCAAAGCTATAAAAGAGGCATTTAGACTCCTTGTCATAACATCCTCCCTAATCACCCTTCAACAATACTTATAAAAAGTCATCGTAAACACATTCGGGCCCAAGGCTTTATCCCCATCACAAGTCTTCAAAGCAACACCACCTCAATTTCTTCAAAATAATTTGCCAACACAACAGCCAGTCCTTCCAAAATAGAGCTAAAAGTCAAGTTCTCAAGATCGGGCCTCCACTCAAATGTTTCTTTGTACAAGTGTTTGTAAAAATTCGCCACTCCTTCCTAACCTTTTCCACATCCAAAATTCCAAATTCCTCCTCTTATGAGATGTGGAAGGCATAAAGAAAAAAACTGTGTTTATATCCCCCTCTTTCAACCACAAAACTCTATATTTTTGCCTCCATGAAATTTCTTCACTCGTCAAAACCCAACTCAACTCCCCTTTCAACCAATCCCTACATGCTCTCTCTTCCTCCAACAAGGGACCTAGTTGTTCTTTGCTTTATAAAACTTGAATCTCTGGCAGAATTCTTTCTTTTCAAACTTGCACATGTTCAAACTCCTCCTGGTTTCATTTCTTCAAATCATTTTTCAGAATTTTTTTTTTCAGTAAATATTTTTCAGCAATTTTAACTTTCTGGCCATGATAAGGGTCAGTGATCCAGAAAATTACAACCCCTCCACCATTCAGCAACTTCATTAATAAATCCCGGACACCCCAGCCACTCTCTCAAATCTGAATGGACTCTTCCTCCATTTCACACCACCACAATCCAATTACAAAGGAAGGTGATTCGAACACTGGTTTTGGGCAGACAGAGACAAGTTGGGAAACTGCTCTTCCCAATCTGTATAAACAGGAAAGTGATCCAGTATAGGCATAGGTAGGTTGCTCTTATCACTTACCCAAGTAAACAGGCCCCCTTCCAATGGCAAATCAACTATATCATTGGAGCTTGATGAATTCTGAAAAATCTAGCATTCCCCTAGTTAACGTTCCACCACCCTTCCTTTCCGATGGGAATCTAACAACATCAAAATCACCCCCTATTACCCATCAGGAACCACCTCCCTGCAATGTTCAGCTCCCCCTCCATTTCAAATACACTCTGCGTCTCTGCCTCTGTTTTTTTTTACTTCACAACTCATTCTTTCATTTATAGTGGTGTACTACCTTGTGTAGTAAAATTAAATATTCTTATCTATCTTCTACATAAATTTTTTTTATTTGTTATTTTTTACTCATTAACTGTTTTAAAAAAAAATTTATTTATTTTTTAATACAAAATTCAAAACTCAAAAAGCTTACTCCTCAACACCTCAAAAATTACGCCTCGCCTCACAAGGGGTAGAATTCCTTGCCTTTTCTTTTGCTTTTTAAAACATTGTATAGAATGACAAATGCACCCATAATAACCACAATTATTATTTTACATAAAAATATGCTATATTCAATTGCTTGTCAACACACACATGCACGCAACAAGGGGGAAAAATAGTTACAGCCTTGTATGTACGAGAAGGTTTAATGATTAGATAAAAAATCATATTTAATGAATAATTCGTTCAAAAAGATTCTTCTGAAGAAAACATTGCCATTGAAGGTTTTTTTTTTAGGAACAATGTCAAAACAAAATATTCTATTTCGCATTCAAGAGCATTTTAACACAATAATGATACGAGCAGTGTAAAAACAAAGCAAATTGATCACACACAAAAAAAAGGTAAGATTGCTACAATGACTAATCTTTACTTCTCATTTAACACCACCATTGTCACCTGGTAGAAATGACATCCCCGAATATGATATTAATGGAGGCCGATTTTTTACACCCATTGGCTTTGTTATAGTAACTGGAATTCTGAAGAGAGGACCACGCCATGGGGCTTTGCAGTCTATCCCATAGAGTTCATAGTAGTGTAAGCCATCACTAAGATTGGTAGGATCCACAACTACACTGGAAAGGAAGGAAAATAACAGTGTAAATAGTCATGAACATTATTTACCTTAGAAATCATAACTAAGCCTTATATGACTAACAAAGAAAAAATAGAACCAACAATAATAAATGAACCAACAAATCAAACAACAAGAAATATCCAAGAATTCATGACAGTAATAATGATGAGCATAAAAGTAAGAAACAGCAGCAAGAATTGAACCTTAAATCCCCCCCCCCCTCTCATGCAAACAATTGTCTTTACTGCATGATACGATGCCTTTGGTGCAAGAAACTAGATTGATGAACCAACTAACAAGTGTTACTGTTATTGTGCCCGTTTGCTCATTCTTATGTGTGTGTGAAATATGACAGGCAAACACATGCACAATTTTGCACTTTTCTGTCGTCTGCACACTAACAGTCCAGGCAACAAAAATAAGTCATGAGCTATTTTGTTTATGGAATTCTATAAAAGAAAAGGAGGGGCTTCTCACAACCAACCACAAAAGCTCAACATGAAATTTTTACGTATGCAAGAAAGATGGGAGAAGGATGGCCATATTGCTCCTCCATTGCAAGATTGTTAGGAAGCCTTACGGGCTTCTCTCCTCTTTTTGGGTTGGAATGGCTAGAATTGGGCACATGTCCATTCAATTTGAAATGGAGACATCCATTTCTCTCTCAGTAGAGGTGGGACCCAATTACAGTGAAATGGGATGGGTCCCACCTCTATGTGAGAGAAATGTATGTCTCCATTTCAACTTCAAATGGAGACAAGCCAAACCTGAATGGTTATGCCAGGTTCGGTCATGGAATTGATGAGGAGCTGGAGAGCCGGATTACAAGGAGGATTATTAGAAAGCTACCCTTTGTCCTTTTTGGTGTATATGGATGAGCTTTACAGGAGAACATTTGAAGGGAGGGAAATGTCTTAGTAAGATTCTAAGAGTTTGGTTTTAAGGAGGACTCTTTATTTTTGGGTTGAGGAGTCCTCTATTGTACACGTGGATTCTTTTATAAGTTTTTTTTTTGGGAAACATAAGCCTTAATACTATCATATGTTTGGACATTTACTTAGGATAAGATTAATTATAATTATATTCCGCCGGTATGGGATAAATATAATCCCACCAGGGTGGTGGAATTTTTTATTTTCGTAACATATTATCATCCTTGTTGATGACACTTTTAGACTATTCAATAGATTTCAAATATACCAACTATTTTTTTTACTTCTTAAATCTATTAGTAATCCTTTTTATTAATAATTATATACAATAAATTATTAAATTTGTTGAATCTTCTCTTACTTATCTACATCTCTCTATTGTTTTTAACTTTTGTTTTTGAAATTTTTAAGCATATATTTTGAAAATATATATTTTAGGAATTTGATTTTCCCAAAATCTCATAAAAATATTATTAAGAATACAAATTTAAAATCCCATAAGATTTATTTCCACAAGATTTTATTATTTTTCTTAATAATTGTATCGATCTAAGTATAAAATTGAAATAGAACAGCATATCCAGACTTTTAATCCAAGCATGTTACAAACACTAAAATAGGATATTTAATATCCCATTGAATTTTATTTCCTATCCGACCCGAACATATCCTATCCAATCCGACCTTTTTATTCGGTCGTCCAAACGAGGCCTACTAGAAATACTACACACTAATATCCAAGACATGTTGGACATGCAACTTGGAGAATCTAAGAAGTATTAGATGTGCCATTGAATATCAAAGACGTACCTACAGGTCTCTAAAAAGATTGGCATCCGATAGAAATACAGCTACCTAAGAGAAGTATTTGTGCTTTGGTGTACCAAACAATTTCCTAAACATCATGATTAAAAAGGATTCTTAGTACATTAGATGTCACTTGCTTTGTCAAAAATTATTTTTCGTTAAAAAAAAAAAATCATGAAGACTATAATCATATTATATCATCTAAATTACACTTCAAAGCATGATAGGTTGAACATGACTGTTGGGAACCTTATGTAACTTGAATACCATTTTCATGGTTCTTGAAATTATAAAAATAAATGAAGAACAAGTACCACACATAATTAATCTTGCTTTTCTTTATATAATGTATAGTCCCAACACAGCATGCTGTCAGAACAATAATTTAATTTAACCAATGAAAGTGGATAAGGATGTGGGTTGACGACTTGACAGTGCATGTCTAGGTGTCAGATTCATCTAATCCACAAATCCTAAACTATGTAGACAATTTTTTTTTTCAAACAAAAAGTATCCAACTAAGTACTACACTGTTTTTGAGAGCATTAAGACATCATTTTTTAAGGTTCAAATATTAGGAATATGCTCCTCCTCTACCCATACACATGTTCGCGTCACATTATGTCTGGTACGAGTACTTCACAGATTAGGAAACATTTATGTAATTTAATACTAATGTAGATAAACGTGGATAAAAGAAAAGAGAAAAAATCAAAGTGGAAACTATGAGTTGAGAAATTTATGTAGAAGCCTTAAGAGGAATAAGACTTACACACCCTCAAACTCAAAACAAAAAAAAATACACATCTCCAGATATAACATAATCTTTGTAACCGTTGTTCAATGTGTTATTCAAATGAGGAGATTGTGAGTCATTTGTTATTGCATTGTACGGTGACTGCTGATTTGTGGAATTCAATTTCTTTTGTTGTTTAGCCTGTTTGGTATTCGGTGGGTGCATCCTGGGTCAGTTATGGAATTGCTAGTGCAGTGGAGGGGTAGGTGTCGTTATGGGAAAGACAGGCATGTGTGGTTTACTGCTCCTCTTTGTTTTATGTGGTGTGTATGGAGGTATATAATCGTCGAGTTTTTTATGGTGTAGAGAGGACTCCAAACGAGCTCCAGGCTTGGTTTTTGCATATGTTGTATTTTTCAATAGTTCAGAATTCTTTTTCTGTTCACTCTTTGAGTGATATGAAACTTTAGTGATGTCTAGGGTTGTTCTTTTATGTAAAGCTTTCATGTCGATGGGTGTGCTCCTTTTTTGAGCATGTTTTGAATAAATTTTACTTGAGAAAAAAAATATATTAGACTATCCACACTAATATAGCAACCTAAAGATCACAGCCCATGAAATTTATACATGCCATAAAATTTGAGAAGAAAACCCAACAGGACATTAGCCTTTTAGACTGCACAAACCTCATAGGTATGGATGGAAGCCTCAGGGAGTGAGCCTAAAACTCATTTTGGACAATGATTAAAATAGGCAACAGTGAATAAAGAATCTCCACATCTAATTACATGTAGAACCCTTGCGAGAATAACCATGTATACTTAACTTTAACCCATTCCAATGCCAAACAACAAGGGTTCATGCATTTCTCACTTTAGTTAATAAAAAACAAATCACAATTAGTAAGCTTGCAGGAATTGCACTGGAATGACTTCATATAGATTTCTATAGTAATATCCTACTAGCTACCAACATAATTGTTCTTCTTTCACTATGTATGGAAAATAATAAAAAACACTTGAGACGGGTCATGTCAAATGGTGCATTCTAGTGCCGTGAGGCAATGTTAATAGGCAAACTTCCAGGCTCGTCGACCTTTTAACAATTGGCCTCCTAATTGGAGAACCTGTATCCCAAAGAACCACCCCAGTAATTCGTCACAGCTGGTGTTTTACCATCAGCCTCATGACAAGGCTCATGGCGATCCCTTGAATGGAGAATCTTAGATTCAAAAAATTATAAATATGAAGGGTCAAAACACTACAAACTGAAGTCCACTCTCTCACTTTCTGAAATTTAGATTACCAAGTAATAGACCATGGCTTTCACGAGCTTGTTTCTGACCCCTTAAGGCAGAGATGCATGTATGCATAATGGCATCGATGCAAAAAAAATTGTAATTATTGCTGAATCAAAGTTCAAAGCACATA
Organism: Nyssa sinensis; assembly: GCA_008638375.1. Classification (NCBI taxonomy): domain Eukaryota; kingdom Viridiplantae; phylum Streptophyta; class Magnoliopsida; order Cornales; family Nyssaceae; genus Nyssa; species Nyssa sinensis. The sequence goes on along the minus strand of CM018041.1, from coordinate 3,633,005 downwards.
CACAAGTATACTTAGATACACAAGTATACTTAGATGCAATACATGCATGTGTTGCAACTACTCACTCTGAAATTCATTCATTTCCTTAGATCAATGTCAAAGCATGGGGGAACTAAACAAAATAACACATTATCACACATGCTATATAAATTCTACATGCATGAATTGCAATTCAGACTTTCTGCAATCATGGCAGAACAATAGTGAAGTGATGCTGACTAACTTGAAACTACGCCCGTTGTGAGTGAGGAGAAGATACTCAGGACCTTTCACAACCTCCTTTTCACTAGAATGTAACTCAATACACTCTTCAAAGGGAACCAATTGTTCTAAATTGCTTGCATCTTCATGGAACCTCGGCTCGACTTGCACTGTCCACTGAAAGGAATACCGTGTTAGCCTCAACAAGAAACAACTTAACAGCAATGGAAGGGAAAATACAAACAATCCAGGCAGAGGCGGGTCCAGGGAAAGACAAAGGAGGGCCCTGTGATATTGTATTTTTTACCACTAATTTTTTTAGAATATTTTAACAAAATAGGACTCCCCCCCCCCCCCCCCGAAAAAATATATATATATTCAGATGAACCTTCTTAAATTTCAATACATGCAAGCCCCCCCCCCCCCCCCCCCCCCAAAAAAAAAAAAAACTAAACACACAAAACTAAAATTTCTAAGAAGTAACTCTGCATACTCCAACGTCTAAACCCTTCTATGAGGATCAGGATTCTCTCGTGTTCATGGACGGGATTGTAGATCTGCAGTCCTTTTGAGAAACTTTAACACTTTTTTTTTTCACAAAATGCATGGACAAAATCTATCCATCTCACGAACATAGTTATATTGACTCCAAACACTGTAATTTTAAGATTTCAAACACAATAATGATATTGATAAATCTCATCCTTGCATTTTATGAAAAAACAAGTATTGACATCTCCTACAAAGGACTGGTAATCTCCAGTCCATCCATGAACTGGAGAGAATCCAAATCCCTTCCATGAAGCCTTAATCAAGTCAAAAAATTCTCTTCTTTCAACCACATTTTCAAAACAGAACAGCCTCTACCATTTTGAATCCCTCCACAATCAAGAAGAAGTTCTGCATATCGACTTCCAACAACTACTAAACCTTCCCATAACTAACCCCTCCTCGAGTCTAGCATTGGACCATACACCCCCAAAGATACCCACCGAAAATTGCCCTTCATATTAGAGAAACTGCCTTCTTGTCCTCTTCACATCTGCAGTAACCCAATCCATGAATTTGTTTTCCCCTACACTCCTAACCACATCCCTGAACACAATACCCATTTTAGTGTACCACCAGATCCAGGGTGCCAAACCCCCCCCCCCCCCCCCCCCCCCAAAAAAAAAAAAAAAAAATTGGCTTTACTAACCTAAATATAATGATAGTAGAATTTTTCTCATCTCCTAAAGGAGCATAAGCACAAAGCCCACATCAATTTTGTTTTATATGTGCTCTTTCCATATTTCTTTACTATTCTTTTGGCTAAGTTTAAAATGTTGATCTTCTGATGTCTACATAATGAGCAATGAGCATATATGAATGAGGATCCAAAGATTGATATGATGCAAGAGAAGAAAGACGTAGACTTAATAAAGGAAAAAGAGAAGTTAGAGGTAGCCCAATAGAAAACAAGATGAGGGAAATTCAACTAATATGGTTTGCCTACAAGTAACAAAGGTCAATGACCACATTAGTAAGAAGTGAGTATGATCATATTAAATGATTATAAAAACACGGTGCGAGAAGTATAATAGTAATGCCTATTATAGAAACTAAATTCACCTTAGCAATTCTGAAAACTCACTAATAAATTTCATGAAACACAATAAGTATATCAAAGTCCACCTAGTATGTTTAGAGTCTCACCTCCGTACATTGTTGGCAAGAACTAGCTTCCCTTAGGTAGATGCCTCGTGATGTTGGGGCTGAACCATAAATCCATCATGAACAAAAATTTAATTTCTTTTTTGGAGAACATAAAACAAACGAAGGTTATGGCATCTTGAAGAAACAGCAAGAAGACTTGTTCATGGGTGAGTCGATCACCAGAACCTTTATAGATGTATAAAATGCCTTGAGAGGCATAAGGTCTAAATTCTAGGCAATAAAAAGATTGAACTATTTAAAAACCCTAAATATCTGCTAAAACACATTTCTGGAGAACATGGAATAAACTGTAACAGTATATGCTTTTGAGTTCTATTTTTTTGGGCAAAAGAATATCATAGAATTAATATGGATAATTTCATAGATTACAGGGGGATATGTGTGTATGTGGGATAGATTTTTGTATAGAATGTATACCTCACGTGCACATGGCTTGCACCCCCTTTGTTTGCACTCTTGTTAATGAATGATACCAAATTACCAATCAATATATATATGTAGGTATGTATCTTTTGAGTAAGGTTGGCATGCAATGACATGAAGCATGCCTAAAGATTCTTCCATAAGGACAACAGAGTTCTCACTAACAATAATGCACTAATGTAAAATCAAAGGATGCATAATGATCAGGAGTGTGTGTGGAAGGGCAGAGTGGGGAGAGCTAAACTCACCTGATCTGCCAGCTTGATTGATCTTTATTTGATACCAAACACAAGGGACATTACGTGCCTTCTGAATGTATTCATGTGCCCTGTCATGGATTTAAATATAAAGATATATTCCAGACATGCACATGAGTCCATAAATTTCTTGCAGTTAAAGAATAAAGGAACAGAGTAGCAAAACTAACTTGTCCACTTGCATTAGCCCTTGTCCAGTAGATAGTTTATCTTCTGGCAAACTACCCACAGGATTTGATGTATTCTCAAGAGCCAGCCTTATACTGTAAGGGCTCACAAGAATGCCCTCAGCCTGCACATCCAAGATAAAAGTTTTAGTCGAATGAAAAAAGGGGGCAGATGACCTCGAGAGACATCTAAAGAGGGGAGGAAATGAAAGCAAAGTAAAGCATGTCACAATGACCTTCATGGCACTGACAAGTAAAGCAATTCCCCCACAAGCAGATGGAGATGACATTGATGTTCCATTCATAAGCATGCGGCGTTGAAGAGTCCATGTAGGGACAGGAGCCACTGCCCCACCAGGAGCACTTATGCAGACGCCAAGATCCCCATCAACTGTTGGTCCTCGGCTAGACCTGCATCCCATTCAACCAATTGCACGCAACTTAAATGCAAAACAAAATTAATAGCCTGAAGAAGGCATCTCTAGAGAGAACACAGATAAGGTCAAAAGAGAAAATATAATGACTGCTCAACGATCAAACTTCAAAATTTTCCTTCAGAGAGGAAGATAGCATACCAAGTGTATTCAAGCCCTTCAGAAGGAGGTTCAACCACACAATGAGCTCCAGCAGCCATTGCAGGAGAAACATATGCACCAACTCCTATTATGCTTGAAGTGGTGCCGCCAGGTGCACCAACAGTGCTCAATGCTGGCCCATTGTTGCCAGCACTACTGACAAAAATCAGATGGTGCTTGTTCACCACCTAAATATTCGATAATGGTGTCATCTATAGTTTTAAAAGAGCACAAAATATAATAATCAAAAAGATACATAGTAATCCCAGGAAACCAAAATTGCAAGATTTAGATTTGTTACTTCATTAACAAGGTCAACGAAGCGCCCATAGTCTGGCAGCAACGTAGGTTCTCCATAACTCATATTGATGAGATCACATTTATGCTGTAAACAACACATAAGATGGACATCATTAAATGACAATGGATATCACACAAGAATCTGGACAAGCAATGAAAAGCACTAAATATTGAACAGCTATATCATATCAGCTAGAGATAGGCAAAAAGGCCAAGGAGAAAGAAATTATGCTGGAAAATATTGGCTGAGAAAGAAATTTGACCATAAATGATAAAAATATCTAATACAGCCACAAAAAAAAGAATGCCAGATTAGTACAAACTCAAAAAATATTTTTCCTTGGAAAGGGTCAAAGCTTAAAGGCAAACAGAGAAATGTGTACCCTATTAGTATAAATTAAAATATTTCCAATCAACCGCAGGGAGAGAGGGGGGGGGGGGGGGGGGGGGGGGGGGGGAACACATGTAGAGTCCTTGCTTTCCACAAGTATTGATGATATAAAAACGTAAGTTTGAACCCTCTCTAAAAGCTTAAGATTTTAAAGGAGCTTGTTGCTTAATAAGATATTAGAGCATTGATTTTAGGAGATCTTGGGTTCAAGTGTCTCCAATTGGTCAACTATTTGTATTACGGTCTATCTGTCTGCTTCTCCACGTGCAAGAGGAGTTTGCACATGAAAGAGGGTACGAGAGCTTGATATACATAATTTGACCCAATCCTTAATAAATGTTATGACACACATTACATGATAAATGGTATGACACACATGCGATTTGTGCTACATCAAATGCCAAATGATATATGGCATATTGACAGTAACACACGCAATGCAACAATAACAATACATGTCATTTCAACTTCAACCTTCTATATATTACATTATTTCTCCCTATGATACTCAGAATCCAACATCACTGATCTCTATCTTCTATTTTCAGTTGCAAAAGGGTTCATATGGACTTTCCATATGGAAATTCCATACGCTAAGACACGAGGGGCATTTTTGCAATTATTGGTAAAATAACTACCGGAGTGTGAGTAAGGAAATTTTATATTGTCACTTGATATTAACAGCATCGACTATTAATACTTATTACTGATCAAAAAACAAAAATTAATAGCATAAAAAATTTACAGGTAAATTCTTATCAACTCAAAATCATATGGAGAATTTTTTTTTTTTTAATCAATAAAGGTGTAATATTATAAAAGGGGCACCCGAGGGAGGCGAACCCATAATTACAAAAAGGGGAGTGGCTAAATTAAATCCTAAGACCCCTAAAAAAATCTACAAAAGAATCTAAATACATGTGTGATCCAAGAAGCACATATACGGAACACGGAACACAGATACGACACAATACGAACAAACAGACACAGCATTTCTCATATAATGTTTTTATATTTTTTATATGACCATATAAGAGAAATGTAACATTATTTTAATCAAAATTAGCAAAAACACGCAAATCACAATAATATTATTAAGATATCAAAATAATAAAGCCATTAATTAAAAATTCAACAACTATTTCATTGAATCATTAACATCCATTTTCCAAATTCTAAAACAAATTTACTAACTACAATTTTTTTTTTATCAATAAAAGCGTAATGTATAAACACGGCGCTCGATGGTGGCGAACCCATGTACAAAAGTTGGGGAGGCCATACAAAAGTTAAAGCCTCAGTCCCCCCCCAAAAATGAAACAAAACTATCCAAGTTATTAGGGAGATCTTCTTTAAGACAAAAATGGAGCATCATCAAGAAATGGTCTTTGAATTCAAATCGGCCTCTCCACTTTGTCAAAAACCCTCTTGTTTCTTTCCAGCCAAATGCACAATAGAAGGCACAAGGGGGGCAATTTTCCAGGCCGGCTTTAGCTCCTCCCAAATGCGGCTGCATCTCCTCCCAAGCAGGATGTCAAGGACTGATCTTGTCATCACCCAACTGATACAGAATCAGGTTATATGTGCAAGGAGGCGGAGGAAACCGTGGACCACCTTCTTCTTCACTATAAAGTGGCTAGGGATGCATGGGACATGGTGTAGAAGGATCGGACTGAGAAATTTTTATTGCTATGAAGCTTCCAAATCATCTGGTCTTCTCTGCCTTCGTGAACTTTCCAGTAGTCAAGGTGCTTTAGAAAGCCTTCCACTGCCTCTAACTCCCAATCAAAAAGGTTTCTCCGAAAAATAGGGCTCCACACCAGAAGATCCCCCTCAACCAACATAAAATCTTCCACCAAAGCGTCTTTATTTGAGGAGATGGAATACAAAGAGGGGAATTTATCCTTTAGAGGAACATCAATGCACCATGAATCCTTCCAAAGAAAATCCTTGAACCCCTACCCACCTCCAGACGAACTATTTGGCTGAAATCCCCTTCCCTTTTTGGATAGCCTTCCAGTTACTACAGTCGTGTGCCTCCCTTGACTCCCTCACGAACCAGCCCCGAACTTCACACCCAAATTTAGAAGAAACTACATTCTTCCATAATGAATCTCTATACTCCGCAAACCGCCAAAACCACTTTCCGAGTAAAGCTTTGTTAAGAGTCTTCATGTCCTTAAAACCCAAGCACCCTTCCTCCTTAAGCCTCTTGGCCTTCTCCCAGCTAACGCGGTGAATCTTCCTCTCTCCTTCTTTCCCATCCCACGAAAAGTTGCGTCAAATCTTTTCCAACCTTATATATGTTTATTAACTATTACAAAGAACATATATATGTATACATATAACCAAAAAATTTAAAAAAAAAACGTGTCCTAACGCATCCGGGATGTGTCCATAACATGTCCGAAATTCAGAAAAATAAAAAAATTTGAACACTCTTGTTTCGCATGTTTGACACGTGTTCGTGTCCAACATGGATACATGAGCCAAAAGAGAGTGTTTGTCCTTCATGGCATGTGGTCGTCCAAATTCACCCAAAAGAAAAGAAGATGCCAAAAAGAGTCTTTAAAACAAAAAATAAACTATTCATGCCCTTCAAAAGTTCTTCAATTTCTTTCTCGCTATAAGCTCCACACAAGGCAAAGGGAAGCCATCCTCCAAGAAAACCTTACTTTCCTTCTAACTCTATTTCAATGCCAACTTAAGAACAAGTCCCAATGGAGGTCGGTCTAACCTAATGGCAACCCAACAAGGAAAAGATCAAACACCAAGCATCCCTAGCAAACTTAAAATGAATAAAAAGGTGGTTAACCTCACACTTGCACATACAACGCCAATTAGCCAACTGAAAACCCCAATGTTGAATATTATCCATCATCATACAAGCACCCCAAGCTGCCACCCATGCAAAAAAAAAGCTACCTTAGAAGGCATTTTTGACTTCCAAATGAACTTCCACAGGAAGGAATCTTCTTCATGACCCTCCATAGCTCAATAGAAAGACTGGGCAGTGAGAAATTTGGGCTTAGTCACAGACCAAACCAAAGCATCCTCCCTCCCTCTCCTCACTTCATTCTACCCAAAACCTCCAAAAGACCCTCCCCCTCTTCCAACTCCCAATCATGGAAGTTCCTCCAAAAGAATATGCCATTGGCAGTGACTTTTTTTTCCAATAAGCATTGTTAGAGAATATAATAATAAAGTTACACCCTCTCTAACAGCTGAAGCTTTTAGATGAGTTGGTGATTTCACATGATATCAGAGCAGGTAAAAGGTCCTGAGTTCAAATTTCACCGTCACCTTGAAAATATGAATTGACACGTGTAGGCTCAAACTGGCCACACGTAAGGGGGAGTGTTAGAGGATATAATAATAAAATTACACCCTCTCTAACAGCTTAAACTTTGAGATAAGTTGGTGATTTCACAGGCATAAGTTAATTGGATTGCCAAATGAAAATTTCACACATTGAGACAACCATTAACAGAAGCCTCCAAGTGGCAATGCATTTGTTTTTTGATAAACAAGTTTCAATACACATTTATAATATTATGATTTGGCTAAAGATTGTAATCTCAATTTAGTGTAGCGTCCTGGAAAGCCAGTTAAATATTGTTGTTACCATATACAAACAACAATTTCTCCCACTAATCAACCACGGTCATCTTACCCTTTCCTTGCCTTTTCAAAATTCAGCGTGAACTTGCTCAATTCTTTTTTTTATTAAAAGAATTAAGTATTATAAATAGCAGCATGGGGTGCGCACCAGGAATAAAAAAATTACGACTAAACTTTTATATTAGTATATTAAAAATAAAATCAAAGCAATCTACAGACCAAGCCAAGTCCCCTGATAACCAAAAATAAAGGGTGCTCAGTAGTAAGGCAACCTTGACCTCCCAAATGGGGACTCAGAGCCTTCAAACGATATCCAGTTCCTTTCCCTCCATAAGGTCCACCAAAGGCATAACAATTAAAAACACCCCTAATTAATACCATTATTCAATATATATTATGATCATTAACACCTTTATTCAATACACATCATGATCTCCAATGTCCCCTTCTCACTAATTTATCACTATGATTACACCTTTTTCTAAGTGATTAAGCTTTTCAGGTAATTGGTTGTTGACATGGTACCAAAATAAGGTCTTGTGTTCAAATCCCAAAACCTCCCCAATAATATTATGTAATACATCCACATGCACGCCCCCAAGTGAGGGGCCACACCTTAGGGTAAGTTTTCACTATGATTACACCTTTCTTTATAAGCTTAGGCTTTTAGACTAATTTGTTGTTCATAGTAATCCCCTTAAACATCATCATTTGGGCTTAAATGATCTTGCACACAAGCTGTTCTCTCTTAATTTATAAAGACGTGTTTATGTGCATGCAGAAAGCATGAATTGATCTAGATAAACAACAACAATAATAATAATAATTTGGTCCTAAAACACAAAATCACAGAGAAAATATGAATGAAATTACTGCTCACATGACTACAAATCCTGCCAATTTCAAGAAGTGCATTTGAGCACTGCAAGGAAACACGTCTAACATCTCATTGGAATATACAGAGGATCACAACAACATTTGAAGTGATAAGATGCTTTAATGAACCTATTTCTCATATCTCAAATGCCAAGCGTGCTGATAAGCATGAAAATATAGGTTTGATTTAAGGCAACCACTGAAAACTTTATGATAAATTGAGTATATTTTGATTGAAGAAATTCGTACCAATACATATGAGTATATATAGGAAAACCCTAAATCTATTCCTAAAATTGATACAATAACTATAGAAGACAAAGATAAAATATATACAATAAATATAGAATACAAAGATATTCTATATTCTTTCACACCCTCCCTCAAACTCAAGGGATTTTGGATGAAAACTCCGAGAGTTTGCCAAGAAGGAACCGAAAGCGAGCAACAGTGTGAGTCTTCGTGAAGAAATCAGCAAGTTGGAGCACAGTGGAAACGAACGGAAGGGAGATAAAGCCAGACTGCAAATGGGGACGAACAAAATGACAATCAATCTCAATATGCTTAGTGCGTTCATGAAAAACTGTATTGTGGGCAATCAAGATAGCTCTTTTGTTGTCACAATAGAGAGGAGTAGGGAGAAGACTGACAAATGCCCAAATCAGACAAAAGACCACGAAGCCAAACAATTTCAGAGATAGCATGTGCCATAGCACGGTACTCAGCCTCAGCAGTAGAATGGGCAACAACACTTTGCTTCTTGCTTTTCCAAGAAATAAGAGAATCACCAAGAAATAAGCATAGACCAGAAGTGGACTTGCAATCAGTGACAGTCACCAGCCCAATCAGAATCAGCATGAGCAACGAGTTTCAAAAAGGAAGTAGAAGATAAAAGCAAACCTTGATAGATAGTACCACGAAGATAACGCAGAATTCGAATCAAGGCAACCCAGTGAGGGGAACGAGGAGCAGAGACAAACTGACTGATGATATGAACAGTATAGGCAAGATCAGGACGAGTGACAAGTGAGGTAGACCAAGCAGCCAACAAGTTCCCTATACAAAGTGGGATCATCCAGAGGGACACCATCAGTAGAATTCATTTTCACATTCAGCTCAATTGGAGTGTCAAAAACCTTAGAATCGAGCAAGCCAGCCCGATGAATAACCTCATTAGCAGTACTTAGCCTGTGAAAGAAAGTAGCCCTTGGGAGAGTAGGCCACTTCAATCCCAAGAAAATATTGCAAAGGACACAAGTCCTTCATTTCAAAGGTGCGAAAGAAATGCTGCTTAACGAGAGTGATGGCAGAAGAATCAAAGCCAGTGATGATCATATCATCCACATATAATAATAAAGCAACAAAGCCAGAAGAGGTGTGAAGAAGAAAAAAGGTAGAGTCATAAGCACTGAAAAGAAAACCAAGCTGAGTAACAGCTGTCTGAAAGCGATCATACCAGGCTCGTGGAGACTGTTTCAAACCATAAAGGGCACGACGAAGACGACACACCTGACTGGAAGAATGAGGCAGTCCTGGTGGGGGACGCATAAAGACTTCCTCTGTAATATGGCCGTTAAGAAAGGCATTCTTGACCTCCATTTGATAGAGGGGCCAGGAGTGAATGGCAACAACTGATATCAATGTACTGGACAGTGGTCATTTTGGCAGCAGGAGGCAAATGTCTCCTCATAGTCAAGACCATATGCTTGAGAAAATCCCTTAGCAACAAGTCGAGCTTTGTAACGCTTAAGAGAGCCATCAGAGTTTGTCTTGACTTTAAAGACCCATTTACAGCCAATCAGATTTTTACCAGCAGGCAAAGACACTAACTCCCAAGTAGAGGTCTTGTGTAAGGCATCCAACTTTTCAGCCATAGCCTGGAGCCAATGAGGAATTCTGACAAGCTTCCTGATAAGATTGTGGTTCTGAAAAAAAGTGAATAGCAGACAAGAAAGTACTAGTAGGAATGAGAGAAAAAAGTGTTAGAAAAACCAAGCAATTTTATCCGATGGCCTGGCGACGACGAAGAGGATATCGGCAAGGAGCAGGATCAGTGTCTTCAGAAGTAGAAGAAACAGGGAGAGAGATATCTGGTGGGGGACTAGTTGATTTAGTAGTGACTGTAGGTCTAGTGGCTTTAGGGGGAGACTAGTAGAACCAGTGGGTCCAGAGAGGGACTCAGTAGTGACTAGTAGAGATATACTCATCGAAAGGCACAAAAGAAGGAAAATGATCAATGTGAATCAAATCCTATTTAGAGACAGTAGCAGTGGTAGTAAGTAGCTTGAAAGTAAGCCAATCGTTCAAGAAAAGCGACATGGCGAGAGATATAAAGACGACGAGAAGTAGGATCATAGCAACGATAACCTTTCTGGGTTAAATTGTACCCTAAGAAGACACAGAGAACAGACTTAGCGCTCAATTTGGTTCTATCTGTCCTGAGGGAATAGAACAAAGCAAGCATACCCAAAAACACGAAGAAGAGAGTAATTAGGTACTTCAGAATACAGAGCTTCATAAGGAGAACGACCCGAAAGAATAGGAGTAGGCATTCGGTTTAGAAGAAAGGTAGCAGTAAGAACAAGCTTCACCCCAAAAAGGTGCTGGAACAGAAGCAGAAAGAAGAAGAGATCGCGCGGTGTCAAGAAGATGACGGTGTTTACGCTCAGCCCTACCATTTTGTGCAGGAAGTATTGGCACAAGAAGATTGATGAATAGTACCTAAGGAAGCCATCTATTTACAGAGTTCAATTTTAAAGTACTCCCCACCCAAGTCAGACCAAAATACTTTGATAACACACCCAAACTGAGTGGAAATCATAGACTGAAAGCTCACAGTAAATTTGGTAGAAATCAGACTTATGTTTCATAAGAAAAGTTCAAGTATAACGAGTACAGTCATCAACAAAGGAAACATAATAAACAAAACCACCTTTGGTAGAAACAGGAGAAGGTCCCCAGACATCAGAGTGAACTAAAGAGAAAGGTCTATTAGAAATTGAAGTACTTTTATGAAACAGTAAAGTCCATCATTTTAGCAAGTTTACAACCTGCGACACTCGGTAAGTTCACTAAGTGAAACTTTATCCAAAAGACCAGACTGAACTAAAGATCGTAAACGATCAACAGACAAATAACCTAACCGCGAATGCCATAAGTAAAACTGACTAGACTGAGAGTCTAACTGAAAAGAAGAAAGAGCATATGAAGAAACTAGTAGAAGGAAGATGTAAACTTTCCACCATATACAGATCTCCAACTCTACGCCCGGTCCCAATCTGCTTCTTGGACAACCGATCTTGCACAGTACAAACAGAAGAAGAAAAAATGACATCAAAACCAAAGGCATCAAGTTGACTAATGGAAAAGAGACTAACAAATAGATGCGAAACATAAAGAACAGAAGGAATTGTCACTGCAAGATTTGTCTGAGGGTAAGACAGAACCAATGGATAAGACAGGCATGCAAGATCCATTGGCAGCACTAACAGTAATGGGAGAGGGAGGTGGGATACAGTTGTGTAATACAGAAAGATAGGGAGTCATATGATGGGAAGCACCAGAATCAAAAATCCAGATTAGGGGAGAGATACCTTGAGGAAGACCCAAGCAAACCTGAATGAAGAGATACGGGCAGAATCAGAGGCAGAAGGCTAGATGGCAAAAGACACAAGGTGCTACAGCTGAGCAATCTGAAGCACTCAAGGAAGCAATATCAGAGGCACTGGCTGAAGAAGATGTTGTGTAGGCTGCTGGAGACTGAGAAGTATGCGAAGCAGGGGCTCGGAACTGTGTGGAAGACTACTGAGAGAAAGTGGGCGGACTTCCCTTCTTGGAACAATTATACTTCCAATGACCCTTCTGATGACAAAAAGCACACTCATCTGAAGGTAGTGAGACCCTCTTAGGCTTGCCAATGGACTGAAGCAGAGTAGAGAAGGAGTGAGCAGTAGAGCCTTAGTCATTGTAATGTAAATTCTGAATAAACTGTAAATTCTAGGGAGAACAGTGGCTGGAGAAAAAAAGAGAAGAAGTGTTGCGGCGCAGGAGATTGAGAGCAGAAAAGGCAGAAGCGGCAGGAAGAGATCTGAAAAAAAAAAAAAGGACAAGAGAGGCTGCGACTTGAAGCTGCGCTGCAGCAGGAAAAAAAATGAAGAAAAAGAGAAAAAGAATAGGCTGTGGCTTAAGCTGCCTCCACTCTCATCTGTAACCAAAAATGGGCCTGATAAACCTCAAAACCTTCTGAAACCAGTGCAATACATAAACCCAGTAATCAGCTCATTGATGGGCTCTTTGTTCCACCTGACAACCCAAGAAAGTTGAACAAATTAATGAGGAAACAAGTCAAAGATACGGCCCGGAGGAATTGATTTGACATGCCTGCCCCAACCATCACACCAGAGTTGAAAAAAGATCTTCAGCTATTGAAGTTGAGGAGTGCCATTGATCCAAAGAGGGGAAGAGAAAGCAGCGGCTTGGAGATCTGAAGCAGGCGCTGTGGCTGGGAAGAAAAGGAAAAAAAGAACAGAGAGAAGATGCGGCTGCGCAGGAAAAAAATAATAATAAAAAGAAAAGAAGCGGCTCAAGACAGAAGCAGGGGAAGAAAAGAAAGAGAAGGACGGCTGCGGCAGAAGAGAAAAAGCAGGGAAAGAGGCGGCTTGGAGTGCGGCTTGACAATTGCGGCAGGGAGAGAGGAAATCAGAGGGAAGGAAGCTGTTTGAACCAGAATCAGCAAAGAGAAATTAAACCAGAGAAGAATCGGACCAAGGAGGAAGAAGCTCTGATACCATGAAAACTTTCTGATAAATTGAGTATATTTTGATTGAAGAAATTCGTACCAATACATATGAGTATATATAGGAAAACCCTAAAATCTATTCCTAAAATAGATACAATAACTATAGAAGACAAAGATAAAATATATACAATAAATATAGAATACAAAGATATTCTATATTCTTTCACAGCCACTTCATGCAAATAAAAGGCAGAGGTCAAATATGTACCCATTCTATACCTCTGCCCACCTTGAACTGACGGACCCCATACTTTGTATATCTCAATTTACAAACTATAGAATATGGACACACTCTTAAAAAATCAGGGAGAAAACTGCATTCCAATTATATAAAGAAACCACGCTGCATAATAATTTCATGATGAACCATTGGTAGTTTTTCCACTGCTCAAAATCAGAACTCCCCATTGAAACAGCAAAAATGCAGTGCGTACTAGCCATAAGACCCCTCATGTGTATTGTCGTGGCAAGGGTGAGTGACATTAGACTAATTGAAGGAGCGTATAAATCTCAAACTTTAGTCTTAAAAATGAAGCCATCAAAAGAGTAATGATTACCAGCATTCTTATAGTCCTTGAAAAGGCAATACATATCTCATACATTATTCATCTCAGACAAAAAATTATTAATCCACATGAAGAAAGACCCACCTCCACAGCAGCTATCAATGCTCGTGTCAAGCCTGTCCCCGTCTCCATTGAACCTAAGCGTGAGTCTCCAATTTTACATGAAACTAACTGTGCTCCAGGTGCAACTCCATTCAACAGAGGTTCCTATATGATGACACCATATCTCAAAAGGAAATACATAGTCACGTAATACATGTAGCATGAGAATTAGATTACAGTGGATGGTGATACTACATTACCTTTGGGTGGAAAGCAGTAGCAATACCAGCAACATGAGTGCCATGAGGGGAGCAATCTGTTACAATACTTAAAATCTTCCCTTCATCAAATACATTAGCAACAAATGTACAAGCATCTAATTTGCTAAAAACAGCAAACTTTCGTTCAATCCTGCAAGATTATTTCCATGGGATCAGTTAAACATTCCAGGAGTTAAGAGATTTAAAAACTGTAAATCCTGTTGTGCATTTGCAACTCCAAAACAGAAACAAAGTAAAAGATGAAAAAGGAGTAACATTAGAATTGCAGAAAGATAAATTAACATGTAAGATGAAAATGTTGTTTCATTCAGAACAGCTTAATATGTGACTAGAGGGCATGTGTTCCTTGCCTCAATTTATTTTTCCTACAACTCAACTCAACAAAGCCTTGTCCCAACTATCTGGGGTATTTTATTTTTCCTCATGAAGTTATTTCTCATACATTTTATTTAGTTTTATTTTTTGGAAGTTTAATTAAAAGCTTAGATAATAAATAAATAAAAAAAATAGAGTTCTTCACATTACAAGTAGCTCTTCATATCCATCATTGAAATGGAGACACAGCTTTAAAGTTAGAAATTCACTCATCATCTTTGCCTTAAGGCACAGCTTTTAAGTACCATGTAATTTCAACAGCAGATTAATACATCTCCTATGCACACACCCCCCCCCCCCCGGGTGTCCTTTTTTCCCCAGCAACATCTTTAGTGACCACCCCAATTATTATCTCAACATAACATGGCATCAACAGTACAACTTCCCAACAACGTGTGTGTGCCAGCATATTCTTGTCTTCTTTCGACATGATGTCATTATCCTACCTCAGGCTGGATTTAAAACTCTTTAACTGCATAACATTGTCACCAACAGACAGTATGTACCTATAATTAGTTAACGGTACAAAGTCAGCAAGTTTCCCACACTCTGGTTCATCCTCAAGAGTCTGAGTGTCAAGAGCAACCCTCCATAATTCTCCATCATGCCATACAACAGCATCTATGACAGGCCCCTTGTCATCATAGCTCTAAAACATGTAATTGTAAACATGATTACTCACAAGAGAAAAAGTAGAAAGTTAAAAGACGAGGAAGAAAAAGGAATCCAAGACAATTAGCACTCACATCAGCTTGCTTTCGTAGAAAATCAACTCTGTTCTGGAGGTCTTCACGAGCCTTTTTCAAGTTAGCATCCTCAACTTTTCTGTGTTTCTAGAAACAGGCAATTTATAACAAATTATAAACAGGAACCAAGATAAAAGCACTTCCAACAAATTATATACAGGAATAAACATAAAAGCACTTCCAACGCAGGCATATTGAAACATAACACCGGGCATGCTAGCAACAAATTCTGGCGCAGGACCTTTGGAGCATTTGCATTGACGGGAAAATATGAGCAAGAATGCAGTCAGCTGAACAAAAAATCGTGTATCTCAAATATGCTGCATAAACCTTAGTCATGAGCAGTTTATTCTTCCACTAAAATCTCCAGTGGAACGAGAAAATGAGATGCAAATAGAGGAACAAAATGCAAAAAGAAACTGCATGACACATCGAAAAAGAATCACAGAAGTATGACATTAATACAAAGTGGGAGGTGAACATAGAACTTATGCTTAAAAAGTTCAATGAAACTTTTTTATTGGCTGGCCAATATTTTGCCTGAGTGTATTGAATGGCAACTACAATCTAAAAACAAACGCTATATGTGAATGAGATATCCATGCATTCAATATTACTTAACAAAAAAATAACAAAATAGCCATGCGTTCAATATTAAAGGGATTTATAAACTTAGAAATAACGAGCAATATTATCCACAACCTTGTCAAATTCATCAAGATGCTTTACAGCCTCAGCTATTGCTTCCTGATTTTTCTCATCCCACTTTTTCTTTCTTTCTTTCTGCCCAAGAAAGGTTTAAGCAAAAAATATATGTTGGAGAAAGAATTTTAGTAAGAACTCAAGGCAGTCCAAAATATAAAATAAATTATCATAAAATACAAGGCTTACCTTCAAACGAGAAGTCAATGTTTCTGTAAAAAGCTCATAAACCAATTTATAACCCACATGCCATTCCCCAGAAGGGTTCTTCCATGAAGAATTTACAACAAGAGATGCCCCTATATAAATTTTTTGCATTATAAGAGATCATGGCAGCATGAGGAACAGAACTAGGCTCTAAATAAAAGAATGAGATGCACGTCTAAAGAAATTGTTTGGAAAGGGACAAAGTACGAGAGGAAATTAAAAGCAGCCACAATATATATATATATATATAAACTATTAATACAGTCCATTAAGATAAAAACAAAATCAAAAAAATTGAAAGAATGGAAGAAGTGTGACAGAAATTAAATGAAAAAAGAAAAATCTGACAGAAAAAGAGGATAAATATACAAGAAAAAATATGGTATTTCTTCTATGTATTACAAGAAACATTCTGTTATAATTGCAGCCGCAGACATGATGCTCATGGATTTATAATTTAATGAGGCCTTTCCAGCAGAACTCTAAGGCCAAGAATGAGATTGACAGGATGACCATAACTTATTATTTCTGCCAGGCACAAACAAGAAACAGTCCACTCATCCTGGCATCTAAAAACAAGGTGAATGTACAAGGAGGCACATCCAGCAGAACTCTTAAAAAAAATACTAATTGGATCACCATGACTTTAATTAGAAAATTAAAAGAATTTCCCATTCATTTCAACCACAAACAAGTAGGGAAAAATACTGAGATCAGACAGTACAGTAAATCCTCTCAGGCAAACAGTTTACTGCCATTTGATGGTCCAGTGCTTGTGTCCTACCCCTTCCTAACAAGAATTGTCCTTACATTTCAGAAATAACTCTAACCACTTACCTAGCTTAAGAAATTGGGCAAGTTGATTTCCACCCAAACATGGCACACTGCCATCACCTACTGGACCTCTATCATGACAGGCCACCATGCTTTCCAATGACAGCACTTGATGCAGTCCATAAGAAATTAAAGAAAGAGCAAGTTAAAAAAAGAGGAAATTTTTAAAAATTATTTGGATTTTAAGGTGTGGCCCACTTGGGTCCTCTTGGAGCCAAGTTCTAGTTTGTATTTGATATTCTTTTATGTTTTTATAAATTTAGGTCACTCCAGATTAATTTTCTTTATCTTTTATTTTTTTTTTTTTTGAGACAAGGGTATTTTTTTATTTTAAAATTTCTTCAGCATGGGCTATAATAAGGTGCACAGATCTTATTTAGGGTCAAATTATGATATTGGGACATTATTATGGTTTTTAGTAGGTTTATATGGGTTTTACTAGTCAAAGTCCTCAAGTTTCTACAAATGGAATTCATGTCCTATTAAAGTTAGGAATACTTGAAGTGTATATATAGACATATAATGCACTTATCAAAAAAATATATAGACATACAATGCACTTATCAAAAAAATATATAGACGTATAATGCTTTAAATTCCATGAAGATCATTTGTAGAGAATTTTCAGAGCCTTGAAACTTCCTAGAATTTTGCGATGCAATTTTAGCCCTAGGTGTGATGCCCATGGGAATTTATGGGTGATCAGCGATGCCTAGCTTTTTCTCTTCTTCTACTCCTCTTCTTTTCTTTAATTTTGTGCACTTTATTAGCCACTAAAAGACAACCAAAAAAATTTCTTCTACCTTAAACATCCTATTCTATAGGCCCCAACCCTTGCCTACTTCATTCATTCAACATGGATACTCTAATAACACATAACAACCCCAAACTATTCAAGTTCAATGTTCACTGCACCCATAATAACCCCCATAACTCTCCTTTCTTGCCAAATTCAACTCAAACAGTCATCCCTTTCTTACACCCATAATATGGAATCCAATGGAAAAACAAAGTGAAAATGTTGTGTGTGTGTGTGTGTGTGTGAGAGAGAGAGAGAGAGAGAGAAGCCAGGTATTTTTTTGGAGTTTAAATAGAACATGAAAATAAATTTATATCTTTTGAATCAATGGAAAATAATTAAACTACAAGATTAATAACAAAAACATTTGCTTTTTTAAGTTATAATTGACTGGCACAGATTGCTGATATGAAGCTATCCACATAACATCGGCACACTGAAGGGCTGACTAGTAATTTGGAAAAGGGATGAAGCTATACCGACAATCTTGAATCAGATTTCCATGCTTCAACGTTATAACACTACTAGTTTCAAGTAACTTACCTGAATCTCCACGAATACAACCATCTGTATCAGCCTTAACCACATTAGAGGTGTCAATATCTCCACTCCCGGTGCTGTGATTGAGGTGGGGAGGGGGAGAGAAAGGAAAAAGGTTTTCTGATTAAATACTATTTTAAAAATAGTTTTAAATAATAACTTGTTATCTATTTTCTATGCATGATTATCTATATAAGGTACCAATCAATGACATCGAGGATTTTTGGCTTGCCATCTGAGGTAACTTGTAATCCAGCAGCTGCTGGGTCCACACCAGAATCTGAAAAATAGGCAACACCTTTAATCAAATATACAACAGAAAAATAATATCTAAACTGACAGAGCACTAAAACCATTTTTTCCAGGAGGTAACCACCTTTAAGTTTAATTTCTAAAATTCTAGTATGGCAAGGTGATATAAAAAATGATACAATTGATATGCCTTAGGTTGCATTACTAAATGATGATAATGATCCTCGGCTTCAGAATCCAAAGACAACCAGAAACTGAATTAAACATTAAATACATTTCTTGTATCCAATGGGGGTAAGGGGGGGATATTTTGAAAAAATCTACCATTACTATTTTCTAAAATTCTTTAAAAATTAGGCCTTTGCCACCCCTCCCAAATTTTCCTATAAGGGCGCCCCAAAAAATCGAATGCTTATACTTTTTCCCTCTAGGTATGATTTCTAGATCTGCCACTGCTTGTACGCACCCAAAAAACAGCAATTTTTTTTTCATGCTGCAAAGTTGATAGGCAGTGCAAAATAACCTAGATTTCATCATCGGTAATGTTATATTTACACACAATTGCTTCACTCAAATTCTGTTCTTTCCAGTAGCACTTTAGAATGACGAATTTGTATGTCTGTCAATGCATATAAATCAAATCATAGTTTCTCTAATTCAAATTCAAATATCAAAAGTAATCACTTTCCACTATCTCATTAAATAACGCATCAACCACAACATGCTTGTACAAGTATTCACTTCATCAGGAAAGTCAGAGTGAGAAGCAAAAGAGTCAAACAACAATACCAATAACATTAGTCGAATTGAGAGAGGAAAAAATCTTCCAAGAACTGAATCACATCTCCAAATTTAAAGACAGTATATACACATAAAAGCACTCATGTCAACATTCACTCCAATCCTCATAGAAATTAAATTTTCAAAAGCAGCAAAAAAAAATTCTCAGTCCTAATCCTTCGGCCCGTAAAGCAAACTCGGATTAATCTTCAAATTTTTTTCATCATTTCTTTTCTTTTCTTATCTCAGAAACCAGACATTGACCAGAAAATAATCAAAAGACTGTACCGAATATAGCAATAACGACACCACGGCCATCGAACTCGGGATGAGCTTCGATAAACCGATCGGCGCCAGTCTCTTTCTTCGGCATCAGAGAAGCTAAGAACGTGGACTCGTTTAGCTTGAAATTACGCAAAGCACCATTATCTTCAGTGGAGTTCACTTTGGCAGAAGAACAAGGCATCGCCCTAACCCAACACTTTCCCCCTCTACTCCTACTTTTCGGTCGCTTTTTGGTTTCAATGAATGGGGGAGGAGAGAGGTACGGCGGAGAAAATGATTTCAGTCGTCCGAAACACACCCCTTTAAATAATGAATTTTGCATCTCTTTTTTAGTTTTATAGTAAAACGAATTAGGGGGTGTTTTGGTAATTTGCGGTGCGTGGTCGTGGACTCCGGCCGTGTGCTGGAAAGGTTAGGCCGCCACCGACCGGAATCTTAGGGGTTTGTTGCAGTGGATTTGGGTGGTTATCTGTGGCTTTCGTCTCTCTAGTTTCTTGTTAAATTACATAAAATATCCTTCCATGAAATGTATTGCCACAAAAGTTTGGATCTTGTTGGACCCATTCCGGGCAAAATTGGCTCGGATTAAACCAAATGTGGAGGTGATGCTGAACTTCTCAAAATTGTATTTTAAATTTATATCATAAATAATGTAGTATTGATATAATACTAAATTATTAATAATATTTAAAATTAGATAATTAATATATTTTTTATATATTAGTGCTATATTATTTATGATAAAAATTTTAAAAATATAGTATTTCTCATACTTAAAATGTAATTGTATCACATTAACATTTAAAATAATAAATTAAAATACAAAATTGAGAAATACAATAATATTTTTTCAAAAAAAAAAACATTAAAAGTAGGGCATTGATTGATGAGGGTACTAGTTGAACAATGCTCACAAAATATTATCCATGAGAAACTTTTTTGTTTTTTTTTAAAACCTGATACGACCTAATGGAAAAGGAAAAAAAAAATTCCAAACCTGAATTGTTACTATTAATGCATAAACATTTTTATTTTGGTTTAAGTGCATAAACATTTTACTAAATAATGCACCTGTCCCAAACCACAAATATATTTATATATAACAACATTTTACTAATTAATGCACCCGTCCCAAATCACAAATATATCAATTTATTATATATGATTAAAATATTTTTATATATTATACTAATTTTATTATTATCATTTGAATAAGACTTGACTATTACATATGCTAACAATATTATGGTTTTAAATTTGCGATAAAAAAAATTAGTATAATTTTAAAAATTAAAAAAAATTAATAATATAAAATATTACAAGAGATGTCAGAATAATTATCGCTTTAAATTTTTTACGTGTTAACTTTGCAATTTACAACCCATTTGAATAGCAAAAAAATTAAGTAATTGCTTCACCCAAATAAATAACATTTTTGAAAAAATAAAATGTTGCCTGCTTAGGAGTTGGAGTTGGAATAAAGAGTTATCATTGTTTAGGGTGACATTATTTTTTTCTGTTTATATTATGGGTAGGTTTTTAACGCAAAGAGCTTATTTTAAATTTTGATTATCGAATGATATAATAATATTTAGTTCATTCATATTACTTGTGTAATTAATTGAACTGAATATGGTTCATTATCATATCATTTAGAATTCAAATTTTATATAAGACAAATTTTAAAATGGTTTAATTATAATTACAAAAATCTTGCTCACCAAAAATAGCCCGGAGACCTTAGCTTTGTCTAACATGTCTAGGATACTGAGTGTTTGTTTGGATGGATTGAGAAAAAATACAATTTGAATTAAATAGTAATTTAAATAAGTAAATTTAAAAAATTGATGTTTGAATTAAGTTGTTAAGTGTTTGAATGAATATATTTAATAAAAACTTAAATGATATTTTTTAAAAGCAATTTACTGAACTATGTTATGAAAAAACCCATTTTAAGAGGAAGTATGGTTCACTGCCTAACCAAACTTTCTATAAATTAAAAAATCCATTTTAAGCATAAAAAAACCATTTAGATCAACCAATAAATCAATAAACCGAACCAAATATAACCTAAATAAATAGATATGGCAACAGGTCTGAGAATGGCGTCCGAGGGTCGGAGGGTGGCCCTTTGCCTCCGTCCCCAACCCTCCAAGCAAAAAATATTTGGCTCCACCGAGCTTGTACTAAAATTTAATTTAAATTAAATGATTATGAATAATTTATTAAATTTAATGCGTAAAAGAATGAGGTGAAAGAATCTGAATTGAGGTTTAATTATTTTTTCAAATCTAACCCAACCCAATTAACCTTCTCGTAGTACAATATTGTTTGATGCTTGTTTAGATAGGACAATAAAAATGGACGTTTAGATAAATAATATTTTGAAACAAATGTTTTGAAAAAATTATTTACTAACACTTTCTAAAACGTTAGTTTTAGTTTAGAAAATATCCAGACATACGTTTTGAAAAATTCAAGCAAACAGTCACTTAACCCAAAAATATACTTGAAACGTGAAAAAAATCAAATAAATTGGTAGAATCATTCATCCAAACACTAGTTATCGAATGGAAAAATAAGGCCATCAGTGTGCTGAGAGAATCCAATCCCAAATTATCATTCTCAGTATAAGGTTGTCACGTAAAGACTGCGAGCATCTGCTTATTGTAAAAAAAAATTATTGCTAAAAGCCTAAAAGATGAGAACATGTTGAAAAAGAGTAACATGGTCATGAATATATTCTTTGGATTTGGAGTACCCACCATACCTACTTTTTTAATTTTTTGGGAACAAATGACGACGACACGAATATAGCATCACGATGACAACCGATTCCCGGCATGACGCACGCGCCGTCCTGCTCCAAAATTCTTGCTAAGAAACCTTTAGAGAACCTTAAGCAATGCTATCATAGTCAGTACATTTGTAGAGAAAGGAGATTACTTACTCTAATGGACTCACCATTGCAAAGAGTTGGATAGCATTAGTAAAGATGCAGCTAAGAATTAACTGATTACAGCTCCTCTGTGAGCTAATAATAGGGCAAATAGATGGTTTTACTCCAATATAAGTACATTTTCTGCCCTCTCAAAAAGTCGTGAGAAGGTTATAAACAATACTTATGAACCTACGTATTTGTCTATTTTTGTAGCCACATAAAATCCATTCACTTTGCCGTCATCACTAAGGAAAATACGTGTAACAGCACACTAAAAAAAAAAAAAGAAGAAGAAGAAGCCATAATAAAATGTTAAGTCACCATCTCACAGGTGGAGAAAAGAAAAAATTGTTCGATATCTGTTTTCATTCTCAATTCTTCAGACCTATGTGAAATATTGTAAGATTTTGAATTGTATTCCTCAATTTTATCGCCCCAGAACCAATAGATATATATATATATATGTATATATTTCAAATCAAATTTTTTGGTGATTGAATGAGATTGATAAAGTGTACAAATGTATAAAATTTATTTTACTGTCATATGCTAAGAAGACAATTAAAAATCTTCAATACTCTCCATCGGTTTCCCTCCCTTTGTAGAAAGCTCTCAAACTTCTTTACTTTGAGAATTAGAGATTCTCATGAGAAGAACAATTCTCTATACTCTACCTAACCCAAGTCTCCAAATGGACCTTCAAGTATCTGCTATATTCTCATGAGAAGAGTCATTCTCTATCCTCTAACCTTTTAAGTCTCCAACTGGACCTTCAATATCTGTTATACTTCTGCATTAGGAAAATAACATCGAGTCCATGCACTCCAACTGCAATCTTGAAAATCATTAGGCGCTTCAAATGCTTGAAACTAAGGGCAATACCTGAACTTATGGAATCAACCGATCAGGTTATGGCAGGTACTGTCACAAGGATATGCACAGTCAATCTCCTTGGTTATGTTTCTCGAAAAATACCAATCACCGACAGCTTCTGCAATGTTCTGGCAGAAATTCTGGATATTAGTCACAGTGAAAACCTATAATATTTTTTAACCAAGAAAACATTTGCAAATTCAGCTATACTGAAACAATACTTGTTTTCACAACTGGGGCAGTAATTGATGACACTACTACATGTCACTGGACAGGACTTTTTAGACAGAACAAAGATTGCAAATAATTGTTCACAATACCATGACAAGGCATGCTTTGACTGATTAAATCCAAATCAAGTCCAATTGGCATAACAAGCGAGATCAATTTTATGCACAACATGTAGACATGTGATTGAATTATTTGGCAACTGGAATATAGCATACCTGGCTTCACAATGATGTAGACCAATCCACAATTTCTATACTAATGTTAAATATCGGATTTTGATTAAATTCAGAGCACACACTACTCCCATGACAAACTTACGTATTTACTTTTGGAGGCTACTCAATTTTGTAAAAAGAAAATAGTGCATTAAAAAGAAGCAAAATAAAACATGCTACGCCACTAGGTCGCCCCCTTTGGACCCAAAATAATACACAGGTCTAACCGGGTAAAGAGTTAGTTTATAAACCTTATTGTGCATTCTTGGGGAGTCAGCTGCAAACCAGGTATCTTGTGACTCACTTTGGCAATGAGCAAAACACGAATTAATAAACATCCCTCCTCTTCTTGAATAGTTATAGAAGAACCTCAAAGCAGCAAGCATAGATTTCCTCAGCCCTGAAAAACAAAAAATCGAGTAAACAAATCTGTAACGATAACAACAAATTCTAAAAATTTATAAATAATTGATGGTTTCCATTCTTATAGATACACAACTGATTAAATTGTGGAGGTAATCACGAAAATTGGGAAACAATGTTTTTTATTTTATTTTAAGAATCTCTCAAAGGCTAAGAAGCATGGATACGGGCACGGACATACAGGCACGTCATTCCTCAAGAACTTCATTCAATAATCAACATCCATAATTTAAGTTTCAAAACAAATTTATTAACTATTACATAGAACATATATACATATGTATATATATTATATAACCGAAAAAATAACTAAGGAGAATAGGAGAAAAAGATATAATTAAAAAAACAGAAAACGTGTCTAAAATATATCCCAAACGTGTTTAGAATGTGTCCGAAATTCAGAAGAAAAAAAATTAGACACTTTTTGTTCGCATGTCCAACACAAGTCTGGGATGAGTCCGAGAACGTCGATGTCTGATACGGGCACATAAGCCAAAATTGAGTGTCCATGCTTCATAGCTCAAAGGAAAACAAAACAAAAATTAATATAAAAAACAACTGGAGAAGGATCAGAATTGACAATAAGAAATCTTATTTAGTTCGAAGAATGAAGGGACCAAAAACAACCTTGCAAAATGTTTATCTGGTCTGTATTACATTCTGATATATTAAGCTTGCAGTGATTCCAATGTCCATGCAAATCAGCAGAAGATGGCACCAATATGTTATGAAACTGTTGAGATAAATATAGGCCTCATTTCTCACCATGGCATCACAAGCAAGACAAAATGTATGTCATGGGACTCTAGGTTAATGAAGAAAAATCTTACTTGGTACACATCATATGCTGAGTTTAAGATGAAAAATGGGGTTCTAATGTATGTCAACATGTACTGTGGGAAGAAGCACTGCACAAACACCCCAAATTTGTCAGAACCATGCTATAAAAAACCTAGTTTTTAGTTGCCGAACCATCAGCAAACAGTAGTACTATAGAAGACATACTTGTTTTGGAAAAGAACTGGAACTTGTGCAGTTTTTATCCAGATTCTGTTCTACCCCCTGTCATGCAATTTTTTCATTTGTGAATACAACTTCTGTAATTAAAAACATCTAATGCAGCAGACATTTGTTTATCAATGTTTAAAAGCTTCCGTGAGCACATAAAGTGCCACCATCCCAGTTTTACTTTCTGAAGCGCACAATAACTCCCAGATAAATAAATAAATAACAAATAAGAAAGAAAGAAAAAGAAATACATCCTAAAAATATTCTTATAAAATGAACATTTACATGTGCAATATTTATTTATTAAGTTTTAAAACAGCAATCTGTAATTAGAGGTTAATATTGCATGGAAATGATATAATTCAGTTTTTGTTGTCCACAATCTGAAGCACGTATCCAATATTTGGACCAAAAACAAGTCAATACTTTTTCTTTACACTAAAAGGTGTACCTGTAAATAAATGAGATCTTCATAGAAGGACCTTATAGTGTGGTTCAAAGCTATGTCTCTTCTGCAAGGCAAAAGCCAAATCTAACATTTAAAGGGAAAACTTTGAAAGTACAGCTCAAAAGTTTTCATTTGAAGTAACAAGAACTTACATGTCCAAGAAAAATCCAGCATCACTCAAACATTTCACACTAGAATTCGGTGGTAGATAACTGGTGAAGTTATCACAGTGCAAAAAAGAAGCCAAACCCCCAGCAGAGCACCCCGAAAGCAAAGCCTAGAACACAAATGCACCTCCGCATTAATTTGAGACAACCCTACATAGCATTTAGCAAATACGAATCTTGGACTAGCTATACTTGTTTGTAACAATTTTTCGGTTTTTCTAATAGAAACTCCAATATTAACTTTCGTCTGTAGCATATATCCTATTTGCTAATTCCCAATTACAGTTGACCTTCAGACTCCAGAATGGGTCCCTCGGTAAAATAAAGTGACAAGTCCTAACCATGATGTTTTTATGTCAAATAGTCGACATCAGATTATGAATATAGATCATCTGGTTATAGCAATTCAACAGCACCTATCAAATAAAATTCCAAAATGATTTTTGCATGAAATAGACAGTCCAACCCACTTAAACGTCCGGACTTTCTATCACAATTAATTGTAAGCCCACCGATTTCAATCATGTTATTCTTAATCATGTGCACTTGATATATGGGGTTCGCATCAGTTACTGTGATTCCTTCATGAAAAAATCTAGGAAAAATCAAATACGTTAAATCACTAAATCAGATACCTTTCTTGCAATCCCCAAACCTTTAGGAAGAAGATCAAGAATAATTGCTTGCCAGATCCTTTGCCCTCTGAAGTAAAGCAACGATGTCTGTTGTTCATTTCACAGAAGAAAGATGCTCAGTTACTAATAAGCATAACAAATTACACAATATTTTGGTTATATCACTCCCTCACCGAGGACCCTAATGTAAGTAGCATTTACCTTCTCACTAGGAAAATTCTCACTAAAAATAGGTGAAAAAAGTTCTCACTAATATGATAAAATGCTGATTTAAATGATTAACATAACACAACTTGATTAAGAGTTTCAGTTTGCTGAAGGTGATGCCAACAATTTTTTGTTAAAAAAAATTGGTACAGGAGTTGCTATATTCCTTTATCTTCTGATAAAAGAAAAGAAAATTGCTCGATTTTATAGTAATTTATTTATTTTTGAATTCGAAACTTCAACTGGTTACAACACACAACACACACTAAGGTGTCACATTACTGTCATGTCTAAATTCTAATGTAGCAAAAGTAGCCATGATTTGTTACATTTGCACTGAATACACAATGGTTGCCCCAATTCTCCTTCAAATATATTGAATAAATAAACTGGATATAGTCAGGTGAGTGGGAAAAGAAACTGGTTTTGAATCCATGTCAAATGGGGCTAACCTAATTAGTGATTAGTGACTAATTAGTGACCTCCTCCCGTTCTACTCTCACTCCCCCTGCTAGGAAGGTATGTGATTTGTGGGGCTTTATCTTCACGACTCATATTTGCGAGACTTAGTATATTATTAGAAGGCTCCTAGATATTATTGGCTAATTATTGGATATAAAAAGCGGTTATAAGTAGTTATTGTAACGTACTCTTTGCTATGATAAAAAAAAAAAGGTTTAATTCCTTAAACACCCCCAATGGAGCTGTATTAGTAGTAACTAGTAAAGTGAAAGGTTAAGGCTTCAAAAATTTTCAATACCCCCATTATTTTAAAGAAATACTGACAGTCCCCATTATTGGCCAAATATCTATTGATCTTACGCGACAAGTTTAGGTAGCAGGGGATCTACCAATGACTTTTGCTGTTTATAACATTACTCAGTTTTTAAAAGATCATTGCATACCCCTTTCTTAAATCATAATCAAATGTTTTCCAGTCTAAAGATATCAAACGCATTGATTGAGCTCAAGTGGATCAAATAATAAAAACAATATGATTTTTGCCTCTCATGATACATTGGCTAAACTAAGAAGAAGAAAAAAAGCATTGAAATAAATTTTATTTGACCCATCAGACAAGGTGGAAGCAGGACTATTTTTTGGGGGGGATAAAAAAAATTCTGGAAAATTTTAGTGGAAAAATTTTGAATTGGAACAAAATTTTAGAATGAGTCAAAATTTTTGAGTGTGAAATGAAATAATTAAGATAAAAATATGAGGTTGGATTGAAGTTTTGGGATAAAAAATAGAAATAAAGAGTAGAGATTGGGTTGGGTAGGGTTGGGTTGAAGTTTTGGGATGGAATAATTTGAAAAATGTCTGGGCTAAATTTTTTCCTCATAATTTTAGAAGGCACCCCCTAGCTCCGTCCTTGCAATTAGAGCATTTTGAAAGCTAAGGCAGAATTTCAAAATAAATAAAAACGCAGAGAGAATTGAACGGAATAGAAAGGGGAAAACATTATGCAATTCAATTGATATTGGACTATTGTCTTCTATCTATAACAAAATTTTGCCAAAAATTCATGAATTACAAAACATTATAATCATGGATAAACCAAGAAGCCACAACATCCAGAAAATTGGTAAAAATGAAAGTTTATGAGTAAAAGATATACCCCGTTGTCAAACTTAGCATCCCCCGCAAAAGAGGCTCCATCACAGTATCTAATCTTCACACGGTTCCAGTTGTAAAAATCTGCTCAATTAAAATCAACTCCAATAAATTAATGACATAATTGATTCATTGTTTTCAGCTAATCTCTTAAAATAAAAGAAATGGAATCATTTCGTGCATTATGTTTCCTACTGAAATGGCAAGTGTTCCATACAAACATGTGTAGACGCCAGTAATGAAGAAACAATGTGCAAATTTATGAAGACGTTAGTCTCTCCCATTGACAGCCCCTTGGAACTGAAGACACGTCAATTGAATTCATGACCATAGTATCAGACGAGCTGAAGCACAAATAAATTGGGGTTATCAATTATTTTCTCTCTTTTAACATTTTTTAATGTTTCTTTGATATTACACGTTATTTTTAAACAAATTTTAAACTCTCCCCTACTTTGATATGTATTTATCGTATTCATGAGAAGAATCAAAAGATGCCTCTTAGTTGCACATTAAACTTCTATTAAAGAATTAACTAAGACAAGCTTTCATAAGTATTTTTTGAAAAACATTTTCTTTAAACAACATAAGTTTGAGAAAAAAATTTAAAACAACATGAAATTGTAAAACTAAATGAAAATAGTGTGATTTTAGTCAAAACTCGCCTATTAAACGTCTCTAATAGTGAATTAAAGTTAGACTAAAATTTATATTTGAATCAAAAATATTATTAATTTTTTTTTTCAACAATAAATTCAAATTCATACAAATTTTATTTTAATTTAAATTTAAATTCAAGTTTGCAAAATACTATTCACCAACTAAAATTTATAATGATGACAATACTATTCATAAATAGTGAAAGATGAGGGAAGATCAAAATTAAATGAAATTTTTAATCAATTTTTTATTTAAATTTGAATAAACATTTAATTAAGAGATAGGCATTCAACTTTGACCTGTGGGGATATGTGCTCAAGGTCACTCCATGGTTGGCTACTTGAGAGTAGTTGAGCAGTTCATATACAATTTTCGTTGTCATAATTTTGATCGTTGTCTTCTTAATTTTAATCGTTGTCTTAATTTTGATCGTTGTCTTCTTAATTTTAATCGTTGTCATCTTTCAGATATGGTGTCATGTCATCATGCGACACTTTCACAAATATATTTAATTATTTCATAATTTATGGTTATAACTTTTTTCTTAATTTAAAACTTAAAAAATAAAAAATTTTGAATGACCCTCGTACAATAATATAGCATCACAATCGAAAACATTAATGTCACGAAAATGATAAGAGTTAATCACCCAATAATGGCGAGGATCATAAGGATTGATGCTGTGGCGTACTTAAAAACAATCTAACCACTGGTTATATAATTAAGTGAACAAAGGAAGTCTAGGGAGATACCTGGATTCAGAGAGGCGTTGTTACTGAGGATGCCGGAGAAGACTTGCAACTTATTCATGTAAAGTGTTGATCCACGGCGAGTTTTGGCTCTCTCCAAGCATGACTCGATGTCATTGCACCAGCCGCCACCCTATTAAGATGATCGACCATGAACAAGATACTAAAGATCACGATGCATTGCGTGGGGCCCACTGATCAAATGGATGAACTGTAACCATCCATTTGGTGACCATGCACGGTGGACTCATCATCAGGCTTTAGTTGAAGGCGTTACGTAAACTAATTCCTTCCTTATTTGTTTTCATGACCTTATCAGCACATTCATTTCCAGAATTTATTTATTTTATGATTTAAAATTAATGATTCTGATTAATTATAAATTATTATATGTTTAATATATTAAATTTGTAAAAAAATAATAAAAATAATTTTTATTAGCATATAAAATTATAATTAATTAAAATCATTAATTTAATCAACATTCGGGACTTATATAATAAGTTCTCACTCCTAAGTCCTGAGGTGTACCTCTCCACGAGGACGGCTGTAGAATGCCCTTGATGTGACATCACAAAAGAATCCACTAGGCTAGAATAGGTACAGCCACGGCTCTTTGTGGTCCAAACGCGCGTGCCAAGGATTACGCCAAAAGTCTCTTTTAAAAGATTTTAGTATTTTGGAATTATTGTTGATATTTAAGACCGGTTTGGATCATCGATAGAGTCGCACTCAAGTGTTTTGAAAGAATTCAATTGCATTTAAGTAATTTTGACCTTACTTGGATGAATTCATGTCGTATTATTTTTCATAATTTTTTTATTAAATTATGTTTTTTTTAAATAAATTTAATTTTTTTATTAAATTTATCAAATTCTACTTAATTTTTTAAATTATTTAACTCATTAACATTTTTATTGAAACCTTAATTTAATAAAAAAATTAATTAAGTTAAATCTTTATTATTATTGTTGTTGCTGTTAATAATTCTTTTAGAAGTCAACATAATTAATTTTTGGTCTTCTTATAATAACATTTTTATTTATGACTGTTTAATTGGTTATTTAAGTAATAATGACATTTTCAAAGGGATTAGATGCTCGTGGTACTGGTATGCACCCTTACATAAGAAATTAATTTTAAATAATTACTAAAGTGAGAGAAACAGTGAACTAATGGTACATGCACTTAGAAATTATTATTATTATTTTTTTAATAAATCGATTAAAAGTATTTTGAATTAGTTTACGAGCATTAGTTCAGAATAAGTCACCTTCTTCGTAATAATCAGATACATTTTTAAAATTTTAATTGTCAAAGATCGTTGTAAATAATACTTAAACTCGAAACATTTACATTTTATTTTCAACGTCTTTATTCTCAATCACACCTTCGAGTGATGATTCTTAATTTCTTATTCTTAACAAATGTAAATTATTTAAGTAGTTATCATAAGAATATGAATTTTACTATTCTTGTGAGAATTACCTCAAAAATATTTTAAGTAAAAAATTTTCCTTAAATTTAAAAGAATGTATGTATTGTGCAAGTTGACCTTGCACTCAATAGAATTTAAAAGTAAAATCGATGAAAAAATAAATCTCATTAACCTAAGAAATATGATTGAAATGACAAATATTAAAGCTTCTATTGTAATCAAGTTTGCGGTATAATTGTTTCGAAAGTTTTAATATAATCAAATGATTTAATACTGATATTTAAAAAAATTATTTTGGCAAACAAAATTTACAAAACGTATCTTCCCGCGGCTAGAATTCATTTAATACAAAGTTGCTATCATAATATAAAATTCCTTCAACAAATTTTCCTCTAGTCAAATTATTATTTTGCCCGCCGTTTCCCTAAGAAACTCTTTTTTATTGGTACCAAAATTTGGAATATCTGACGTCACTCATTTTAAATTTCCGATCACAGAGTACCACACCATCAGCAGAAGCCATTTTAGTTTTCGCAAAACTGCATAGGTTATAGGTCCAATGGGATAAGATCACTGCTGATGTGGCATACTGTGATTGGATAAACAGGAAAAGTGATCTTTTTGTGCGTAGTACCAAATTACCTCAAACTGTAAAAGCCAGTTGCTTGCTCCAGCGCCGAATCCTCTGTGGAGATGATAAGCCGGCATACTTCCATCTAAGCAATCTGCGAATATTCAGCCACAAAATATATTAAAAATTAAAATTAAAAATAATTTTAACCACCTTCTTCTAAAAGATAATTCATGATTAAAAAAAAAGTAGAAATCTAATTTTCATCGAAGGCTTACACGCTTCATGAACAGAACTGTTTTGGACCAGAGTCATTTCCACGAGAAGCTGATCCTCCGAGCTGAATGCACCACGGCGCGAATGTAAGCAAAACCAATGCCAATCACAAGTTTTGAACTTATTTTCATTTCACCTGAAGCTCTCGTTGAGATTACGAATCTCTGTTTTATTCGTCGTCTTACAGGAATGTGATTGGATAGAGGTTTATTTTGGATTTGGTTTACAAAATATGAACGAAAAGCTTAAGAAGAAACCAATTGAGTTTCAAGAAACTATATACGAATTCTGGAACAAGAACTAAAAATCAATGATGAATAGTTCAATTTTTGCCCAAACTTCTCTGTGTTTCGTCCAATATATATGTGTGTGTGTGTGTTGATTCGATTAAAGGACAGTAAATCTAGGTTATATGATAATTGACTTTTGCAATAAAGATTATCAGAACTGTATTAACTGAATAGAATCGAATTTTAATGGTGATAGATGAATTAAGAAACAGCAGATTTGGAAGCTGCTAATGGTGGAAATAATTGAATTAAATGAACAGTTTTAGAAAATTTGGAAGAAAATGTAATCTATATGCAGAAAAAATTGCGAAATATAACAGATTTTAAATCCTTAAATTATCGTAGAAAGAGAGAGAGAGAGAGATGAGAGAGAGAGAGAGAGAGAGAGAGAATGGAAAAGAACAAAGGGAGTGGGAAGAGAGAACGTTTGCGAGAGTTTTAGAGGCACGAGTTGGAAGCAGAGCTTGAGTCTCACATTTGAGGATGATTTGCGAACGAGAGGAATATTAACATATTCAGTAGCCAATCAGTGGACGGGTTATAATAGTGGGACCCGTCACTGACGGGCGACGTTGATGATGACTGGTGGACCATTGCTAGTCATGGTCATGTGTGTAGCAAGTCATAGATCTGTCTAACTTGTGGTTGGATGGTCGATAAAAACAGACGTTTAAAATAAATGATATTTTAAAAAAATTATTTATTATTACTTTTTGTAAAATATTTATTTTAGTTTTAAAAATATTTAAACAATTTTTTATAAATTTAAACAAACATTCAATTATTTAAAATATAAAAATAATTAAACAGACAATAGAATTATCCATCCAAACACAACTAACTTATATTATTCTTGGTCAGGACTTGTTAGTCCCCCCAAAGTCTATTCAATTCCTTCCTCCCCACTTTATTTTTCTTTCTATCTCTTTTCATTTCTTTTCATTTCTTCTATATTACATAATAAAGAATCTATTTTTATAAATAATAATTATTATTATTTTGATGAAAATAATGAGATATTACAATCAATCAACTCAATAATTATATATATATATATATATATTAATCAACACAACTTAACTAAAAAGACATAATGTAATGGTACAATGAGTCTCTCAAGTATGATCTTAAACACAAACCAAATCAATCCAGTATAGTCCTTGACCGGATGAAAATCAATATTATTAAAATTATATTTTTTTTTTGAGATTTTTAATAATTATATTTATCTATTTTGAGATTTTTAAAATTATACTACTCTTTTCTAATTTTTACGACAAACTACAAGTACATCCTCCAGTCATTGTTTTTCAAAATAATAAAACTATTTTTTTTGTACAAATTTTGATTAATCTTTTTATCATTTTTTATTTTATATAAAAATAAATTTAATGTAAATAACTTATTTTCAATCTATATAAAGAAATTTAAGATTTTAATTAATATTTATTTAAAAAAAATGATCAAAATTAAAAAAAACATGAAAAGTATATTTGTAGTTTATCAAATAAAATACGAGAGATTAATATAATTTAAAAAATTTATAAAAAATTAAATATAAATATTAAAAAAAATTTAGAAAGATCAATATAATTTCTTCATTACTAAAATAAGTAAAACTCATATCATCTAAACACTAATTTATTCATTAGTGTTCAGATGAATTGCAGGGAATTTAACTGGAGAGATAATGAACCCCTAACATCCTTTTTCTTCGTGCCTTTTTTTTTTTTACTTGGGGGTGGGGTCTTGGTGGGTGCACGGCCGGCCGGGCTGCCCTGTGATGTGAATATTTTGGATTCACATGAGGCTAACGTCAATGCCGTCCCACGTCGTGAGACGACACTTTCTTTTTTTTTTCAGTTTCAAAAAGTAAGTCCGTGATAAGCTAATAATGCAAAAAAAAATCATGATTATGAAAATTAATTTTAAATATATAAAATGAATTAAGGTTATAAATAATAAATAAAAATTAAGTTGGACTAAATATTTTAATAGTAGACTAAAATTTTGGATGATAAATAAAATAAATAATAAATAAAGATTGAATTGGGACAAAATTTTAAAAATATCAAAATTTTATATATATAATTTTTTTTTATAATTTATAAGTTCAGAACCGGACCCAACTCTCGTGTACTTCTGCCATTATAATTATGATAAATAAATAAATAAATATATATCTATATATACATAAATACACATACATATATAAATATATATATTTAATATTATTAATCAAGTAAAATTGTTACTTGTTACCGAACAAATGAATGACTATTTCTTATTTTATTTTTATCTTAAATCATTTTTTAGGTTATTTTATTTTATCAACCAACGTGACTTCAGATATTTAGAATTCAAAAGGCGATGGTTCTGGCTGGGCCACGTGCAGTGAGGGTCCTTACCTAAGCTCAACCATCGTAAATGCGATTGAAGGCTTAAGTCCAGCTCAACACACAAGTCTTGGGCTGCTGGGCTAAGCATCACCCATCCCTACCTTACAGGTTCATATGTAGCCCAAACTCTGTAATGGGCAGGCCCAATCATCCGGCCAATGGTGGTGATTTTTTAATCAAAGTTTTATATATATCTTCACGATCTGCTATTTTCACACCCCTAAAACGCTTTTTTCACACCCTTATTTAACTGTTTGTGCCCACAAATGTGAGTTGAGAGACTAAAGAAGAAGTCATTTTGGCTGCAGAAATAACAATTTCTCATCATGGGAGTGTGGAGTCAGATAAATTATTTCGTAAGCCTATCATAGACTATTACGGTCTTTATAATTTTAGCATTATATGAGATTCAGGTGCAATTCACTGGCTAAAATTATAGAAATCATCACATGCATGTGACAGGCTCACGCAATAACTTCTCATAGAGGAGATCTTATTTGTAGGATTGTTATTAAAACAAACCAATGTTACATCCTTGCTATATTTATAGATAAATTGATGCTATATTTGTATTCATACTCAACTTAACTCAACAAAATATTGTCACAGTTATTTAGGATCGTTTACATGAATCATGTCTTGTCATTCTATTTAGATTTTATGATTTTTCATCTATTGAAAATTACATTATGCAATTCTTATCATTTAATCAAATTTGGGACTGTTTATGTAATAATACGACACTAAACACAACATAGAAGGAGGTATATCTAATAAATCCAGTCTTATATAATTTAATAAATGAATAATTTTTTTGGGTACAAAGAACTCCATGACGACATAAGAAAGACCATATAGTACCAAATATTTCAACCGAGTAGAAATGAAATCCATACATCCACATCCCTTTACTGCATAATCCCACGTATTACTATAAATATTTATGTTTTTTTCTACACCAGCTTCATCAATCAGTACCACATAGTTCTGTTCCATACCTGGCTGCTCCTACAGGGGGTACCCTTCAATCTCCACTGCTTCAATCTCTAGGTTTCCTTCTTGTTGGGTGAAGCAAATGATGTTCAGAGTAGGAATGGCTTGAAGGGTGCGATAAAACCAGTAGAGGAAGCTCTGAAGCATATTCACAAGTGAACTGAACCAAGGAGAGATGCATATGATGATGGGGAAGGCAGTCCAAAAAGATGATTGTGGCAGAAATATTGAGCAGAGCAATGAAATAGCCAAAGGACCTGAGAAGTCTCCAGCTTGGAAGTGAATTGAATGGATTGTCATACGGAGAGGGAGTTTGATGGAGGTGAGAAGGAAAAGCAAAGTGGAAATGATTATAAGAAAAAAGAATGCAATCTTCCCAATTGGATTCTGATCAGTCTTCCATAGATCATCAAAATGGCCCCAAGGCTTCAACTGGAAATGCATGCACTTGAAGATGAGGTATATTATTGGTAGCACAACATACCTTAGATCCATGTAGCAATACATTCTTCTGTGCCTATATTTTGAAACACTAAACTCAGAGAAGTTTAGATTGCTTGCAGTATTTGTATGTGTCTGTATATATAGGCAGAGGTCCATATATGTGTGTAATATATATATATAGATCCATGTGGTTAGAAGATTTGATGGTAAGTTATCAAAAAGTCATGGTTTGATGGTGACATGAACTGGTTCAACTGGTCTAGATAACACATTGATACAAAAGAGAGGGGGGAGGAGCCCCAAAGAGAGGTAGAAGGTTCAGGGCCAAGGGGTCAAATGGGTTCAACAGGAGATGGGCTGATGGAGAGAAGGATGGTCCAAGTTTTATAAAGAAAAAATACTTATTGGAGGAAACTTCTATGTTGGTAGACTGAAAAAAACACTTGCATTTTGACTCAGACAAAGTCATTTTCATTTGCCAAACCAAAAGTAGTATTGCTTTATCAAAACTATTTGTAGTATCACAGTGCTCAAGGTATGAATGGTACCTTAAATATGAATGGAGCCATAACGAAGAGTTTGGGGTTAAAAGAGTTTGATTTTCAAGGTCACATCAGCGTGATAGTGTACAACATGAGAGAAAATGAAAAATATTTACCTTCTTCAAACTCAGAAAATACTATTCAATTATTGTTAATTTATTCTAACATTTCATATTTCACTTATCTCACTTAGGGAAAAAAAATATTGTGAGATGATAATACCGTATTGTTGTTACTTTTGTAATACTTAAGTGAGTCTCGTAATGATACATAAAATTACAGTAATAGAAATACAGTGTTACTGTCTCACTCGGCCTTTTCCCTACCAAGGTCATTTATCTCCTGGGCCCAAACAAACCAGTTGTTGAAATTGAAATTGACAAAATAGTCGGAACAAGATGGAAAATACTACATGTATTGGGGCCGAAGTGCAAAATCCAGCACAAGCGTCGCTTCCTTTGGGTTTACAGCTCGCTCTTTCTGTGCAAGGACCTCCGATAAACAAGCCCTCGTTCAGCAGAGATAGGGTGAGACGCGCAGAGAAGGTCTTTCAAACTCTTGAAGTCCAAGGCAAGTCTATATTCCAAACCCCCCCCCCCCCCCCCAAAAGAACAAAACAAAACCCTAATTTTTCACATGTATGATACACTTTTAGCATTTTAACTTCACGATCTTCATATTTCAGATCGTTTAGCTGTTTATATTTGTTTAATCTCGTGCTTTCTTGATAGAATCAAGCGTTATAGCTTCTTTTTCCCAATGATTGTTTGTCTTTAATCTTATAAATGAAACGGCAATAGTTGCTCATTTTTTTATTTGTAAGCCCTAGACGTTTAACTTTTTTTGTTGAGATTATAGTATTTATATCTGAAATTGATTTTGAA
The DNA here is from genome assembly GCA_008638375.1 of Nyssa sinensis. NCBI lineage: Eukaryota > Viridiplantae > Streptophyta > Magnoliopsida > Cornales > Nyssaceae > Nyssa > Nyssa sinensis. The sequence goes on along the minus strand of CM018041.1, from coordinate 3,595,263 downwards.
TATGCTGATTTGAGGAGTAATTAGAGGCGTTGTCTTTTTTCAACTGAAAAAATTTCAGGTGGAAAGATTCATTTTTTCTGAAGCTTACTAAAAAGAGAACATTTTCCCCGGAAAATTTAGGTAGGAACTATTTTCCAAGCCTCAAGGGGGAAAATAATTGAGCTTTTCCTCCAATGGTGACTGAAGAGAACTGTAAAAAAAAAGCATTTGAAACTAGTACTATATAGATATTTATAGACTCGCTGATCAATGTTTTATTCTGAGGTTCCTTTTATCTTGATTCTTGATGGATATATTGATTGGGGAAGCTTGATAAAAAAATTGTTTCGTCTTATTTTGGGAAAAATAAAAGAAGAAACAATGCAGCATTGTATGGCTGATTGTTTCTGCATTTTACTTGTTTAAGAAAATATTTGATTAGTCTAGTACATGTATCGGCTTATATTAATTTGATTAAATAGTTTTCAATTCAATGTTTTTGCATGCTTGCTCACTACTTCCTGCGATGATTGCTTTGTAGGTTGCATGGATATCTCTGATCAATTGTTCATCAGAGAAACAGTGCAGCTTTGGTTCCAAACCTTGTAACGTTTAGGGGTCAGTTTTTGGTGCTGAGGCCTATGCACGAGATACAAATTTGAGATAAAAGATTAGAAAGAACTGTCTCATTTAGTTAATTATGGAGCCTCTGTGGAAGCTTGCATATCTGTTGGAGCCAGCTCCAGTTACTCTCATTTTGACGGCTATTGCTGTGACATTTGGATCTGCTTTTCGAGCTCTAACATATGGGAAAGAAATGGAGCGAAACCGTGACTTATCAGAAGCATCCATCACTTTAGATAGGTCCCAGGCACTCATGATCCCAATAATGAGCTCTTGCAGCCTGCTTTTGATGTTCTATCTGTTTTCTTCTGTCTCACAACTCCTCACTGCTTTTACTGCCGTTGCCTCTGCATCATCCCTTTACTTTTGCTTATCACCTTATGTTGCACATGTCAAGTCGCAATTTGGTTTGGCTGACCCATTTATTTCACGGTGTTGTTCCAAGTCGTTTACCCGAATTCAAGGGCTTTTATTGTTGCTATGCTCTGGTATAGTTGCAGCTTGGCTTATTTCCGGTCATTGGATATTGAACAACCTGTTGGGCATATCTCTTTGTATCGCATTTGTGAGCCACGTGCGCCTTCCCAACATCAAAATCTGTGCAATGCTCCTAGCTTGTTTGTTCGTATATGACATCTTTTGGGTCTTCTATTCTGAGAGATTTTTTGGCGCAAATGTTATGGTCTCGGTAGCAACACAGCAAGCATCTAATCCTGTTCACACAGTGGCTAATAGTTTAAGTCTTCCTGGTTTGCAGCTGATTACCAAGAAGCTGGAGTTGCCAGTTAAGATTGTCTTCCCCAGAAATTTGTTGGGTGTTGTGGTTCCTGGAAGTACTGCTACTGACTTCATGATGCTTGGTCTTGGTGACATGGTAAAACATATTTTCTTTTCATCGACTAATGGTTTGAATTCTCTCTAATTTTTGAAAGTTGGAGTTGTAGGCTGGTGAAAACAAATGCAGTGGTGTGCTGTATTTAAGTTTTTGCATGCAACTTCCCACGAATGGACTACAAGGATATAGTAGATCATTACTTACTGCTCTTTTAGGGCAACAAGCACCAGTGCTTCTTTATGGGGTCTATAATAAGTCATTTTCTTCCAGCTACATCATTCCTTCAATATATTTATTTCTTCTTTTAATTGAAAGATTATAGCTGCAAACTTCATTGCATCCATTGCAAGTTGTTAGAAAATTTTGACAGTTCTAAAAAAAGGCAGGTTATCTTACATGTGTCCACGTGTAAATGTGGCCGGATTTTGGGGGTGTTGATGGGGGTACCTTGGGTGTGAATTTTGCAAATCTTTTTAATTGGTTTTATAGCTCTGCCTTTCATATGTCATTGTATTTCCTCGATTGGGTTTATTGAGTCAGTATCTGTTGTGTCTCAAGCTCAAAAGTCAATTCCATTTTGACTCTAATTTTTCATTGCTATCCCTCGATTATCGGTTTTGTTGATATGTGAATAGCACTACAGTGTCTGCAATTTTGTAGACCTCTAAAATTCCAATAACAAGACTTATCATATGGATCTTGTCTCCTGATCACATCCTTCTTCCTTTTTTGGTACTTCTTCATTTTAGTGTTTTCTTTTCCCCTGATAAGTGGTAATTGTTTGTAAATCCCTCCCTCCTTTTGATAAGTAAGTTATATGTTTATCCCCGTTTTTCTACACTGAACAACTGATGCTATTCTTCCTTGACATGTGATAGGAAGATGATGATTATATAATGAGATAGCTTTCGTTTGCGTGTTTTTCGGTCTGGAGCAATTTAGAGCTGCCTAATGCATGCTTATCTTTTAAAACACTAGTACCTCACCGGGGTTGTTCCTTGTTATTGAATTGTTGTAGCAAAAGTTTTTTCTCCAGCCTTTTTGATTGTCTTTGTTTTCTCATTACATGCAAAAATTCAGGTAAGAAACTCGTTGAATCGTCAAATGTGACTCGGGCTAGTCCAATTGGTATAATTTTGTTACTTTGTTGATTGAAAAGATTGTATGTATATCTATTGAATGGTTCAGCTTGAACAGTCTCATCTGTTTTCAAACTAAACTAGTTGTATGTCTATTGAATGGTTCAGATTGAACAGGCTGCTATATAGCAATGTTAGAGGACTTACTATGAATCCTCAGTGTTTTTAGTTTGTTTTGGGTGGAAAAAAGAAAAGGGGGTGGGGGGTGTGTTATGTATGAATCACTGATACATGCAAAATACGTGGTGGCACTGTTTGTTCAGTCACCTCATTCCATCTGAGTTGCTTAATTCAACGAAGCTTGTAAAATGTTATGAACTTTTCTGGTTATTTTGGTTTTGCAGGCTATTCCTTCCATGCTTCTGGCATTGGTTCTTTGTTTTGATCATAGAAAGAACAGGGATTCAGTGAATCCATTGGATGTACCTTCTTCTAAGGGGCACAAATACATATGGTATGCCCTTTCTGGTTATGCAGTTGGACTGATAACAGCATTAGCAGCTGGCATTTTGACGCACTCGCCTCAGCCAGCACTTCTATATTTGGTAAGTTATTGTTGGTCATATTGTGACATTTATTGTTCCTGATGGGAAGCTATAAATACTCTGCATGTTGTCTGAGAGTTACTAGTTCCTAATTTTTCCATTCAAATACAAATTCAAAAAGCATGTGTTGGTACCAGTTGTCTTCTCACTTGTGTGGGAATTTATTCTCTGGGGGCTGATTCATATTGAATGCAATCTCAAAAAGTTGTGGATTTCTGTGTTTTTAAACCAGTGTTTGAGTAATATCAAAGTGTAGAGACAGCCAGTTATTTCAAATAAGCACCAATTGATGACTTTGTGACTGATTTTTCGCTTCCTTTTTCAATGAATGTAGGTACCCTCCACTCTGGGACCCATAGTGATCATTTCTTGGATGAGGAAGGAGCTAGCAGAGCTATGGGAAGGAACGATGCCAAACCTGACTGATAAAACTCGGTTAACTGAAGTTTGAGCTGCTATTGTTCATCATCTAGCACCACTTCAGTTCCTGCAGATCCAATTGAATTGTGTAAATTCATTTGGAATAGTTACACTTTCTGGACAAACCTTTATAGAATATAGCAAATTTTTTTCCTATTCTCAGGGGATCAGAATTTGTTTAAATTTGACATGGCTACCTATTTGTTCGTTAAAATGTCCAACAGATGTTGGTAAAAACTGAGCTTTGACGTGAGAAAATGAAAATCAAGTTAATGGAATTAGCTATTTGGGATAATATGACTAAATATTACAAGCCAATGCTTCTAACATTGACAAGACTGAAGATTTTGACTCCATAGCAAGGTGCACAAATCACCAACATATGACCCTCAAAACTTGTTCCTAACAGGATAGTGATCATTACAGTGTGATGAGGGTGCTTTGTGTACTGGATTGGTTTACGGAATAATGTGTTAATAATATTGTTGAAATTAATTAATGTATTTTGTTTTTTTATTTAAACTTTAAAAAAAAATTATAATGAATAATGTCATTTAATATATTAAATTAATTTGATATATCTAGCATTACTCATTATGTTACAAAACTTAAAAATCATTTGATATTTGGACGTAAAGGACAAGACGTCGTTATTGCAAGCAGCTCTTTTTGGTGATTTTGAAGAGCACAGCATCATAGTGGACTTGAGAGTGTTGAAATATGAGCAATAAACTTTATGAATTTGAGAGCGTCGACTAAACCATCATTAAAGAAAAAAATCATTTTCCAAAACTCCATCACTTATATTTTGCCTCTTGATTAGGGTTAATCAGCACCAGTACCACTGGTTTGAGGATAAAAAAAAAAAAGTCAAAAATAACATAAATTAACTAATTAAGCAAATTTTTTGATAATCACTAATTAAACAAATTAAGCATAATGGTTTAAGTGTCTTACATTAGCATTTTGCATATATATTATATAATTTAATGAGTATTTTTCTTCAACAAATCCAGCTTGGTAAAATATGATTACTTTAAATTACACTATATTTTTCTTCTAAAAACCTTAACATTAACATGCAAATATTTTCCGAGTTACCGAGAAATCAGTATTATTAAATATGTCATATTAGAACATCTTTGGATTGTTTATAATTAACTTTTAATAATCTATTAAATTAACTTTTTTTTATTCCTCACAAAATATATCTAACTAAAATATATGTATTGCACTAAGAGCAACTCCAAGGGGGAGTTGCATTAGAGGTGGCAAACCTGTAACCGCCAAAATGCCACTTCAAATTCTACTGTTTTGGACTTCAACGAAAGTGACATCAAAGGTTGGAAAATGGCAGCAATGGTCTTGGGGTGACAATTTTTCAAACTCTGGAGAGAGAAAGGGAGAAGTTGCAAAGCCGTTTTGGCTTTTCAGATTTCACTGTTCCACTCTCTTTCCACTCCCAACAGCTCTATTGAACCAAAAAACTCTACAAATATACAAAGATTTTGAAAGATAAAACTTACCAAAGGCCGGAAATTGTCCGTGAAAATCGCTTACCACTGTAAGTTTTCGCTCTTTTTTCTGTGGTTGTTGATGGCATATCTGGAGAAGGAGGCACAAACAGAGGGAAAGGGGAAGGAGGTGGAGATGGGAAGGGGAAGGAGGAGGAGGAGGAGGTGCAGGCGCAGAGAAGAAGGGGAAGAAACTAGAGGCGCGAGGGGTTGGGGCTTCTCTGTGAAGAAACCAGAGGAGGCGTGGGGGTGGGGAAACAAATTTGTTTCTCTGCCTCCTTTGCCTATATATATATATATAATTGATTTGAATTTAAAATAAATGTTTTTATTTTAGTTAATTGATAGAATTTAAATTGAATTTTTTAATTTTAGTTTATTTATTTATTTTTGTTAATTTAGGATAAATTTATTTATTTAGCTAATTTTTATAATTGAAGAAATTTTTTTTTTTATTTTAGTTAATTGCTATTTAAAATTTAAATTAATTTTATAATTAAATTAATTTTGTAATTTAAATTGAATGTTTTAATTTTAGTTTATTTATATATTTTTGTTAATTTAGGGTGAATTTATTTATTTAGCTAATTTTATAATTGAAGAATTTTTTCTATTTTAGTTAATTGATATTTAGAATTAAATTGATTTTATAATTAAATTAATTTTGTTATTTAAATTAAATGTTTTAATTTTAGTTTATTTATATATTTTTGTTAATTTAAGGTGAATTTATTTATTTAGCTAATTTTTTTAATTGAAGATTTTTTTTTCTATTTTAGTTAATTGTTATTTAGAATTTAAATTGATTTTATAATTTAAATTGAATGTTTTAATTTTAGTTTATTTATATATTTTTGTTAATTTAAGGTGAATTTATTTATTTAGCTAATTTTTATAATTGAAGAATTTTTTCTATTTTAGTTAATTGTTATTAAGAATTTAAATTGATTTTATAATTAAATTAATTTTGTAATTTAAATTGAATGTTTTAGTTTTAGTTTATTTATATATTTTTGTTAATTTAAGGTGAATTTATTTATTTAGCTAATTTTTATAATTGAAGAATTTTTTTTATTTTAGTTAATTGTTATTTAAAATTTAAATTAATTTTTTAATAAAATTGTTAAATTTAATAATATTTTTAATAAAAAATATTAAAATATTAAAATAGCACCCCATTTTAGTACTTGTCATTGAAACAGATTTATAATTCAAGAATATTAAAACATTGTCCAAGATTATAAAAGGATGATTTGACACTTCAAAGTACAAACTCTTGCTTTGAAGAGGACTGAGAGGCCTCAAAGTATTATTATTTTTTACTTTTATTTATTATTTATTATTACTTTTATTTTTAACGACGTCGTATGTTCATCTCTTTTTATCTTAAACCCTGCGTTGTATCCCGGGCAAGTTAGTAGAAACGCAGAAATTCTAGACAGAGAAAGATGGGAACTTCGGTTCAAGTGAAGCCGCTCTGTGGGGTGTACAACGAGAACCCGCTATCATACCTAGTCTCCATTGATGGCTTCAACTTCCTTGTCGATTGTGGATGGAACGACCACTTCGATCCCTCTCTCCTTCGACCACTCGCCAGGTATTTCCCTCACTATTTCTCTCTCTCAATTTTTTTTTTCTGTTATCAAATTCTCTTGCATTGTGCGTTGGAATTCAATTCTTTCACCTATTTTCTGATCAAGGATTATGTTTTTGGTATTCAATTGAATAGTTTCCTCACCTTGAAACCTTCTGTTTTGTTTTTAGTATATATTAAGGAAAGAAAGGAGTGCTATAAAAATAATGAATGTTTTTGCTTGCTTTAGTTTTGGTTTCTATAGAACATTGAATTCAACGAAGTCAAATTGTTCTAATAGGAAAAAGTTGAGTTAAGTTTTAGGTTCTTCATGTCCCAAATGAAAACAAAATTGAAGATTCAAATATTCAAATTTCTTTTCTGGTCCTACATCTCTGCTATCTTCTCAGCAACCAAAAGGAACCCTTTCTGGTCCTACATAGGCTTACTCTATGGTTCGAAGGCAAGGAAATGTTGTGGGTCATATTCTTGCCCAAAAAACTGCTGCTGTAGAGTTTTTGGAGGCGTGGCTTGAAGAACCTCCTTCATGTTTAGTGCATGCTTTGTTGCAGGACAGAGGAACTATGTAATGTTTTGCTTCTATCAATTAGTCTCTTTCGTTGGCAAAAAAGGAAAAAATTAAAAAAAGGAACCCTAATGTAAGTTTTGGTAACTCCTAATTTTTACAATAAGACCTAGGCTGTTCCAAAACCAAAAGTGTGCCATTTTCAAGTTCGAATTGCCGAGAAGCTACTGCATCATCACCTTTCTCTCTCATTAAAAGTCACACATCCATGCTTGCACACACAAACATAGCACCAACACCACCATCCACCCACCTACACACACACAACAAAGCGACACTCCTTTATATGTAAATAATTAATGTTTAGAAAAAAAGCTACATACATGTCGCGAAGTTATTTTTGATATTATCTGATGTAGATTTTTTAACTCAATTCAGTTAAGCCATTGTGCTGACTATTCGAGGTTGGCTACATAAAACCTGCTCCTCCATTTCTGCTTCTTTAGGGTCATCAATTCAATTAAACCATGCCCTGTCGTATATTTCCTTGTTATTTCAACCTATGTTAATTTTGTTTTTTTTTATTTTTTATTTGTTCTTTTCCTTTCCCCATCATGTTAATTTCTGTTACTGGTGCAGTTATAGATACTCATACTGCCAAGTTATTTTAAGCGATTTTATCTCCATTATGTGTTACTTCCATTGTCTTGCGAATTCATTAATAATTCTATCATTTCTCGTTTTTTATGCATTATTCTCAACAATATCATTCCAATGACCACTCATTTTATGAACATGTTGCTTCTTAATCGCCCAACATTTAGTCTTATAAAGCATGGTTCGTCAAATAATTGTTTTTATGATTTTTTTTTCCCAATTGAACGCACAATAGTTGAAGGCCTTGAGGCACTCCTCCAAGAAGCATATGCACCCTTATCCATTTTTCATCTGCATCCCAGTGCTGATGTGACACTTCTTGTGGATTTTTCAAGCATTTGAGTGCTTAAGGGAATGTCTTAACATTTAATTGAATATTTTCAAAGTACATGTTCATAAGGATCTGAATAGGTTTTGCATTGGTTATCAGTTAGGTAATGCAACCTTTCTCTTTTTTTCTGGGACTTGGACTGAGGATAAGAGAATTTCATGTCACAGGTTGAGTTGTAGATTTTCTTAAGTTTTGTTAAAACTAGTAAATACTGATTAACATTAATGAGGCCTTAAAATAAATTTATGGGAAGACAAAGTTTTTGTCCACTTACTTAGGCACACACACACATACATAGAGAGAGAGAGAGAGAGAGAGAGAGAGAGAGAGTCCAGCTCAAAGAAATTTAAATATATACTTATATGGATATAATTTATTCATAAATGTATATGTGTTTGTGCATTTAAATTTATTTTTTCCCGTCTTTTTTTTTTAGTCAAATGGCTGGGCTACACAACCAGGGTAGGCATCCCCATGCCTGTAGAACATATCCCCCCCCCCCCCCCCCAAAAAAAAAAAAAAAAAAATCTTGGACGAAGGTGGAATTTGATTCCAGGTTTCTGGTACAATCACCTAGAGACTTTACCCGTTAGGTGCTACTTCAGTCGCCTCAAAGAGCTATATTCTGTTTCCACTTCCATTTTCTTGTGAAGTGAGCCTGTCATTTGTTTGTTTGAAGCTCAATTGTAAGGCTATTAATTGATTGTTTGTTTGTTTTTAATGCACATGCAGACATGTATCTCCCCCTACTTACTCTAAGTTACTTATTTTTATAATGCTTCTAACTCAAATAAAGGTGCTGACGAACAAGGATGTGCTCAAAAGTTAAGACTTTTTTTTATTGTTTTTAATTGCTCTTTTGAGTTTTGATTACAAATATTTTATGTATTTTGTTCAAGTTTCTTCTAGATTTTAGGATTTTTTTTTTGTCACAAAGATATTGTAAAATGCTAACCATGTCAATAAGATTTCATCCTCTGCGTGTTGTGATTTCTTGGAGTTTCTTTTATAAAAAAGCTTGAATTGGTTGTCAGGGTGGCTTCAAGTATTGATGCTGTATTGCTATCACATTCGGATACACTTCACCTTGGCGCTTTACCATATGCCATGAAACAACTTGGACTCTCTGCTCCTGTTTATTCAACAGAGCCTGTGTACAGATTAGGCCTACTGACTATGTATGATCACTATCTCTCGCGGAAGGTGAAATTTTGTCCTGGGAATTTGAGATATAAATGAAACATTTTGATCTGTTTATTGGGTTTCTTTGAGCTGTTATTATTAGTTCCATAACTTTAAGCAGCGGAATACTGAATTTTCTCGAGCACTTAAAAAAATGGCTTAGTATCACAAGAAGATAACCATGATCTGAATTTTCTCTTGTTATTTTCTTTGATAAATAAATTCTGAAAAAATTCTTGGTGTAGTTTTAGTATGCTTAATAACTATGATGAATCCATAAGTCAATTGATTGATACTATAATGGAATGATTTTAATTTGGTTTTGTGTTTTGTTAAAAGAAGATGCCACATTATTACATAAAATTCATATTCATTTGGAGGTCATTGGACCTAGGTAATTTGAATGTGGAAAGTGATTTTGTGGCACAATTGTTGACATGGTCCATCTCGAGATTGTTGAGGCTCATAAAGTTCTTGAAGGTCCATCGCATTACCGGTTACTTATGAAGCACATACACTTTATTCTGTCCTGACACGTGTCGGACAACCAAAAAAAGAGTTTCTAAATTTTGTATTTTTTTGAATCCAAGACACGTTACGGACATTTTTTTTTTGTGGATTTTTTCCCTCTTGTTCTCAGTTTCTTTTTTTTGGTTACACACGCATGTTCTATGTTATAATTAGTAACTTTGTTTTGGAACTTGAATCACGGATGTTGATGATTAAATAGAGAAGTAAAAATTTAATATCTTTGTTATTATAACATCTTAATAATATTTTGGTAGTTTATATGTTTTTATGTTAATTTTAATTGAAATGATACTAGGTTTTTATTATATGATCATATGAAAAATATAAATATATCATATATGTATTCAACGAGTCCCAGACGTATCTGTGTCCTACTTTTTTGTGAAATGTCGTGTCTGTGCTTCTTAACCGGTTATCCTCAAACCCCCCCCCCCCCCCCGGCAAAAAAAAAAAAAAACTTGGAGAAGAGTGAATTTTCTTTTAGAAAATCCAGCTGCATTGTTTTCTCCGAAATCTTTTACTAATGTAAAATCCCTCCAAACTGACTAGTAGTTACTTTGGCTGTTATGAGTTGATACATCTCATTGCATGCTATGACTTCATTTGATAAGGGTAGTATTTGTTAAGTTGAGTTTGTCATGGAAATGTTTTGGAATGATTACGTGGATTTGTAGCTGTGGTTTGACTAAGTTGATTCATTTGCGCTATGATTTTGATGTGATTGTGTTTGCTTTAGGGTGAGGTAGTGCTTACTGATTTAAACTGACCAAAGTGATTAGGTCAAATGCACCTCTAGCCTGTCCCGATCTTCAAACTCCTTGTATACATGACACAACCCTATTTTCACCGTGACAGGCTTGGTAACCCGAGTAACCTGATCGAATTTTTTTTTTTTGTGTGGGTATTTTTTGTTCATAAAACCAACCTGATCGAATATGTTTATTTATGTATAAAATTTATTCTTATAGGGATATATGTATGTACCTGTGATTGGGATCCATTTAGTTGAGCATGGGTTTATGGATCAAATTGATCTATCAGATTCGAGAATATTTTACAACTGACTCCTAGGTTTGGCTCAACCGTTTTGAAAGATGCCAAAGTTCTTTAAGGGCAAGTCGGTGGCAGTTGAGGGGTCTACCATAAACTGTTGCTAATTCCAGTAGTGGGTAAGAGGCTCATTTGATATTGGGAACTCATTTCTCTTATACTTTTCCGCCCTAAGAGAACCAAATGCAAAGCCCAAATTCATACAGTTATATATGATAATGCACATAAAGTGGACTTCTGTGCCATGCTTAATACAGAAAGTCAGCTTTAAACCACAAACCTTTACTGATCAGGAAAGTCCTGGTCCTTGAGAAAAAGGTGGATGGTTCAGATCACCCATTTAACTTTCCTCTTTGCATTTCAAGAACCTTATGCTTCTATGTATAGTGATCATGAGCTATTCAATTTGATCTGCTTCCCCTTTTTAATTAATTAATCTTATAATTGCTTGGTTTTGGCGAAGCAATTCAAACTGGTCGCCCCCCAAATTGACAAGGAAGAGAGAAAGCTAATATAAACACATTTCTGCCATCATCTTGTTTCCCTGTATCCTAATCAAGGTTGTTTGGAGTACCACTCAAAAAAAAAAAAAAAAATATCAAGTTTGTTTGGAGCAAAGAGAGAGCTAGTATAAACACATTTCTGCCATCACCTTGTTTCCCGTATCGTAGTGCTTGGAGCTCGCATTAATTTCTATAACCAGCTTAACTTTTTTGTTTTTGTTTTTTTTTTTTTTTGTGGTTGTGAGTTCTGTGTTTTGTATACATATAAGTTCGTTGACATTCCTAATTGCATCTCTCCCTTTGCAGCAAGTATCAGACTTTGAGTTGTTTACATTGGATGATATCGATTCTGCATTCCAAAATGTGACTAGACTAACATACTCTCAGAATTATCACCTCTCTGGTAGGTGTCTCTACAATTATCTTGTTTTGCTTAATCTTTATTAAACATGCATGGCAGCCTTCTTTCAGTGCTTTTATTTCGGTTTGTGGAGATTTTTTTTTTCGCCAAGGGGGGGGGGGTGGTTTTCGGTCTGCCATCCACTCCTTTTTTTTTAATTCTCTCTCCTCGTGTACATTGGGTGAGATGATCATCAGATGCCCTCAAGCTTTGCTTATTGATTACGTGTCAGAATTTGATTCATTTTAAAAGCAGAAAGTTCAGCCTAATTTCTTCCTTGTCTAAGTTTTCCTTTTGTAGTCCATTTTACTTTTACTTTTGGCTTTATCTTAACCATAGCTGAGCTTCAGCCCACCTGATCACCACTCTTTATTCTATCAAAGGTCAAGAGGATCAAAAGATTGTAGATCCAACAGGGGTAGTTCCAATGTGGTTTGAATTTAGATGCTCTCATAATAGACCCTTTCTACTTTTCTTTACTTGCCTTGGCTTTTAAAACCTTGTAACTCATGTTAGGCAAAGGAGAAGGAATTGTTATTGCTCCTCATGTTGCTGGGCACCTATTGGGAGGTACTGTTTGGAAGATAACAAAAGATGGGGAAGATGTTATATATGCTGTTGACTTCAACCATCGGAAAGAGAGGTGCCCTATAAACTAATCCCCTCAAATTGAAACTACTTATATGTGAATATTATTTATATATATATATATATATATATTTGTTTGGAGACAAGCCAAAAGTATACTCACTTGTGTGGTTTATCAGGCATTTGAATGGAACTGTTCTAGAATCTTTTGTCCGGCCTGCTGTTCTGATAACAGATGCCTATAATGCTTTAAATAATCAGCCTTCAAGACGTCAAAGGGACCAAGAATTTCTAGGTATTTTTTTTTTCCTTTGATCATTTTCTTAATTCTTTTCAGTGGAATATTGTCGTCTTATGATATAATGTACGTTTTTGCTCTTTTTTTCCCCTTCATTAGATATATATATATATATATATTTTATCGGTATCAATTGACAAAGGTGCCCGAAAAGGGTAGCCTCTAATTACAAAAAAGGACTGGCTACAAAAATTAAAGCCTAAAATTCTCCCAAAAATCAACTAGTCTATAAAAATACATAGGATATTCTTTTTTAATCCAAAAAAAGAGAATTAGTCAGAAATTATCTTTGAATCTCCAAGGGGGAGCTCTACCCTTTCAGAAGTCGTCCTATTTTTCTCCTGCCATAAATACAACACGAGATATAAAAGGGCCATTCTCTAAGCAATCTTCACCTCTTTTTTAATCCTCTTACTCCTCCACCTAAAAAAAACCTCTTTAATTGAGGCCGGTATCACCCATTGGCAGCCAAAAGGGAAAGAAGCAAATTCCAAGCATCCCCAAGCAATCTTACAACGAACTAAAAGATGATTCATCGTTTCTTGCTCTTCTTTGCACAAACAATAACAACTAGGGTGGCAAAACCCTCTTTTCGGAATATTATTTTTTTGATTGGTCTCTTCTCTAAAGATTATCTGTTTTGAGAATAGAACCGCCGACTAAGCAAAAAACGCAGCTTTGATGGGAACTTTAGACTTCCAAATCAACCTCCAAGGGAAAGAGTTGTTCTTGCCACTAACCAACCTCCTGCGAAAAGAATGCACAGTGAACTGATCACCACGAGCCTCTCTCCATTAGATCCCATCCTCCCTTCCTTCCCCCAAAACTACATGAGTCAATAAGACCATCAACTCCACCTCCTCCAACTCCCAATCAAAAAAGTTAATTCTAAAGCATGGACTTCAAATTTTCCCCCCAAAAAGCAATAGCTGTACAATCCATCACCAAAATTAACACTGGGGAAAGGGGGTTTGGGATTTAAAGATTTAAATTATTTTAATTAAGCGCTTTGGGGAAATGATGCAACCGAGGATTACACTATAGCGTAATGTTATTTGTGCTAAATATGGGTGTGACGAAGGGGAGTGGTTCTTGAAAAGCTTATTGGAAGCATGCGGTTGTGGTGTGTGGAAAGCTATTCAAAAGGGTATAGAGGATCCTACTCAAAGCCTTCATCACTATCACAAACAAAAAAGGGAATAAAGGATCCCCTCATCTCAAACCACGAGAAAATTGGAAAAAGCCCGTTGGGACCTTTCACCAAGACCGAGAAAGTCATTGTTGATATGCAAAACTTTATCCACTTCCTCCACTTCTCACTGAAGCCCATCTTGGTAAGTAGTAAAAGGAGTAAGTTCCAATTTACAGTAGCAAACACTTTCTCAATATTCAATTTACACCCCAATCCCTTTTCCCTTCTCTTCCTCCTTGAGTCAACACATTCATTCGCAATGAAAACCGCATCAAAAATCAGTCTCCCTCCTACAAAAGCATCCTGGCTTGTAGAGACTATTCTTCCCACTTCGCTCACTTTAGCTACTAACTTGTATAAACTCCCCACCAAACTAATAGGTCTAAAGTCCTTGATGCAGTCCGCCCTTTCCTTTTTAGGAATCAACACTATAAATGAAGTGTTAAGATTCCTCTTAAAGGAACAAGACTCATAAAAATAATCAAAAACTGTTATCAGATATATCTGATGGTTCTGCAGGTGCAGGTGCAGATGCTGATTTTGTTTTCATTTTCATATTTTGTTTTTCCTTTTCCATCTTCCATCTTTCTTTATGTATTGTAGATGCCATACTAAGAACTTTAAGGGCGGATGGAAATGTATTGCTACCTGTTGATACTGCTGGTCGAGTATTGGAGTTACTCTTAATACTGGAGCAGGTTAGTTTGTGCATATGTTTTGATATCCACCCCCCTGCGGACATCATTATCTATTTTTTTAAAAGAAGTATTATTGTATTATAGCAAAAGATTATTATCTATAATCTAATAAAACTAAATATTAATTCTTGTTGAAAATTGCAGTACTGGGTACAACAACACTTGACCTATCCCATATTCTTTCTCACATATGTTGCATCAAGCACCGTTGATTATGTCAAGAGTTTCCTTGAGTGGATGAGTGATTCTATAGCGAAGTCCTTTGAACACACACGTGACAATGCTTTTCTTCTGAAGTAAGATTTTTTTTTTTAAATTATTTTGGAGAATATTCTGTTACTTCTGCCCTGGATTGTCACTGCTCTAGCTTGCGTTTTTTATTATGCGATCATCTGTGTCATTGAGACTTCTTTTCATGCAAACTTCTGTTCTTTCTTTTAGAAATTTTATCAAGGGTACATTCCCTTACTATGCATTTATGCCCCAACTTGCAGGCATGTTACTCTTTTAATCAACGAGAGTGAACTTGAGAAAGTTCCAGATGGTCCAAAGGTTAGATTACCTATTTACTCTGAAGAGTAGAGCATCATAATATCTTGATTTATTATCTCTGATGGTATTGGCTAATACATTTTATTTAGATTGTTCTAGCATCCATGGCCAGTCTAGAAGCGGGTTTCTCACATGATATATTCGTTGCATGGGCTGCTGATGTCAAGAACCTTGTGCTTTTCACTGAAAGAGGCCAGGTAAGTGCTCTAGGTTGCCTACCTATTAACTTCAAGCTAAATCCCCACCCCCCCTTTTTTATTTCCCCCGAATTCTGATGTCATGAATGATCTAATTGGCAAAAAAGGCGTGTTGTTTCCGAAAGCTTCAGTTTTTGATAGCTTAAAATTCACAATACATCCCTCTCCTCTTTAATGTTGGAGCGTTTTCAGTTGATAGCCTTCCATATTGATCAACAAGAGGGCTGGAAATTTTCTGGTTTGGGAAACTGCATTTTGCAGTCCATTTTTCTGGGTGGGGAAAAAAGGTGTAAAGGTTTTCTCATTTATGGTGCATTTGATACACATTGTTCAATCAAAAGAATTTCCATGCCATTTCCTGCCATTCATTTCATTTCTTCATAAGGTGACTCTTTTTCCCAGTTTAGGAACTAGTGCTTTTCCCATTTATTTATTTTTTGAGAAAAAAAAAATTTGACATTCATATGTTTGATCCTCAATAAGGAATTATATCACCTCTTTTCTTTTTTCTTTCTTCTTCCTTTTTTTTTTTGGTTGGATAATTTTTGCATCACAGCTTAGCCCTGCTTGCAACTTTCAAGAAAATGTTGTTCGTCAAAAGCTTCTTCTTCTTCTCCCCCCCGCCCCCCCTTCCTTCTCTATCCAACAAACCAACTGGGTTACTACAGTCACGTTTACTGAAAAAACAATCTTTTGTTGATGGCCAAGGAGTTCAATTTATCTATGAAATTGATGTAACCCTTTCTTGTAATTCTCTTTTATATTTATATAAATATTCACTTTTACTTATCAAAAAAGAAAAAAGAAAAAAAAGAAATCAGATGCACAGTGAACGTAGATTTGAACTTTGGTGTCAATGTAATAGAAGAAACTCTTAAGGAATTGTTTTCCTAAACCTGATTTTTCGATGGGCTACATAAATAATCATGATTTCTGGTAAATATATTAATTCTCTACATACCTTTTCCGTGTATCATTCTATACACACATCCACATTCAATTAGTTCCTCTATGGGTTCTCTTTACTTCTCTACATAGCCTTTCCCATATGTATCATTCACGTCTATTGCATGATTTAATGCAAATATATTACTTTGGGTGTCTTATTTTATTTTATGGTAGTATATATGCATGGGTTGACTCCTTGAATTGTCTATGTAGTTTGCCACCTTGGCCCGCATGCTTCAGGCAGATCCACCTCCTAAAGCTGTTAAGGTCACCATGTCCAAGAGGGTTCCTTTGGTTGGAGAAGAGTTGGCTGCTTATGAAGAAGAGCAAAACCGAATAAAAAAGGAGGAAGCTCTCAAAGCTAGTCTTATCAAAGAGGACGAATCAAAGTCTTCTCATGGACCTGATCTTACCATGGGCGATCCAATGGTTGTTGATACTAGCAGTACCCATGCTCTATCAGATGGTATTTTTCTTTTATTTCTTGATGTGCAAATTTTTTTTTTTTTTTGATAGGTAAATCACACACACCCACTTTGCCCCTTAAGGGGACTTGAACCCTCAACCTCTCATACGGAGAGGTTGAGGAGATACCAACCAAGCTAGAGCTTGTTGGTCTTGATGTGCAAATTAAAGTTACAAAATGCTGCTTTCTGTTCATAGCTGGTGTCTTGTTATTGTTTTCCTGTACATAGCTGGTATCATTAAAGATGTCAGTGAGCATAGCAAGACTGATTCCCTATTCCATTATTAAATTAAACTATCTGTGGGCCCAAATTGCAAATAATAATGGAAAATAACATAAGTTTAAGAAGGGTTGTGAAAAAAATTAGTTTCAAAAGAAATTTCAAGAACAATAATATCCATATTTATGAAAAGAAAATCATTATGAAACAAAATAATGCTTCGACATTTCAAAATATAAAAATAAAATATCAAAGAGTTCGACTCAAAGTGGGAATTGATATAGTTAAATAATGTTAATGCTATAGTAGTTTTTATAAATCTATTTGATTCACAATTACTAAACTATTATAAGTTGGATTGTTTAAAGATCACTTGAATTTACTTATAAAAATATAAAAGTTTAAGGTCACCTGATTCACATTCTATAAAATGCAGGATTTTACTTTTAAATAGATTATGGGTAATTGTAAAAGGCTGTCTCTATTCCCGCTCCTGATTCTTCACCTGCACTCCAAAAAGACACATTTTTATCATTAAAATAATATTATTTTGGAGCTAAAGTGTATATAAATGGAGTGCAGATAGCTGTTCCCTTCTAAAATTGGTCAGTATAGTGGCTGCATTTTGAATCTTCCTAAATATTTTTTTTTGTTTGATATAGAAAGGCGCATGGCGTTAGAGTAGCTTAATTTTTCGTATTTTTATTGTGTGCATGTGCACGTGTGCGTATTTTTATTTGTGCATGTAAATTCATATTATTCTCATGGTGAGACTATTATTACCTTATGTATATGGCCAATTTCTTACATATGGCATGATTATTTGAAACACTTGCATTGTTTTTTGGTTGTGCATTCTCTTTTGGTTGTACTTAAAACAATATTTATACTTTTTCTAGACATTTAACAATGAAGCTATTAGCTTGATTTCATTTCAAGGATAGCTGCATTTCTTTTAATTGGATCTAACTGTCTAAGAATCAACATCATCTCTCTATTTGGAAAATAGAATATAAGTTTTCTTAATGTCTTGATTGTTCATCTTCTTCAAATCACTTTCTTGTGAGTTCAATTCCACTAACCTGGAATTACTTTATGCCTTTATGAAGTCATGCATGACAACAATAAAGCTCTGTATTAAGCATGGTATAATATTGGTATGCTTTGTATTTGTTGCCCCACCTGAGTTCTATTCGCCTATAGAGGGGCCATTTTCATGATGTTAATCCTGGATGGTGAATTCCAAGGTGTAGGCAAAAGATTGGTGGTGACATTTGGAGACTTTTTTATTTATTAGGTTTTAATGGTGTTGTGAAGTGTGATACAATTTTTGGTGTCACAGCCTCTCCTTTGGCAACTCGTTGTACTGCTGGCTCTGAATTGCATTGAGTGAATTGGGCTTTGGCTTTGATCTAGTGGCTTTAACATCCTGTATTAGACCTATTTCAACATTCAAAACTTTAATGGATGCCCTCCTCATCCTGATTTTTGCCTTTCCACTTTTTTCTATTTCTTTTTCTTTCAATTTTAATTAAGAAAAGGTGTTTGCCTTTATGAGTGACACACAAATTTATAAAGCATTACAGATATGTATTCCGCATATGGTTTGGTATTTCTTGTCTCAACAAATTCTTATTTTATACTCTTCAATGGCACCTTTTTTACATAGTTGGTGGCCCTTGTGATTCTGTCTTGTCTGTTAAAATACATCTGATTTGAAAATAGGTGTGGAACTTGAATACTGAATGGATCTTCTGCCCAAATAACCTTCAACTAAGTTACATGTTTTTATTTTTAGCAGTGATATTCCCCTCTCATGGTCTTATGTAGTCTGTTAAAGTACATTGATTTGGATATTCTGTGCTAATTTTTTTCCAAACTACAGAGCACAATTAAATTTGTAAGTTTTTTTTTTTAAATTATATTTTTTAAACTTGTGTGCATGTTAAATTTGACTTGTTTGTTACTCATAAAAAAAAATTGATCCGTTTGTTCATTGCAGTTGCTGGTCCAACTAGTGGTGGGTACAGGGACATATTACTTGATGGATTTGTTCCACCTTCCTCTAGTGTTGCCCCAATGTTTCCCTTTTATGAAAATTCCTCTGAATGGGATGATTTTGGTGAAGTCATCAATCCTGATGATTATATAATCAAGGAAGAAGATCTCGACCGAACAGCTATGCAGGTAAGCGCCAATCATCAAATTGACCTCTCTGTTTGCAGCAGAAGAGGAATCTAATTCCCTTATTGTTTTACTGGTGAAAGATTGTCTTTATGCTCTTTAATTTGGCTGATTTGGTTTAGTGGGCAGCGCAGTGATTGAGAGAAAGGGGATTCTTTAATTTCTCAATTAAAATTATCACTTGGTCAAACCATCCTCTTATTAAATTGAACTTCAGACTTCTCTCTGTCAAGATGGACGCACACTTTCTCCAAATCCAGTGGCATTGACTTTTATTGCTCAAGTATCAAGTAATACTAATATAGGATGATATTATATACTCACTATCAAATTAATTGTGCTAAACTAGGACATGGGGAGGAATATTCTTGATATAGTGACCATCCTAACCGTTGAATTATCAAATAATTTATTGAATTAAAATTTAAGGTTGATTTTGATATCTCCTTTCTTCCACTTCTGATACCACCACTATCTTGGGAGCATTTGGATTATATAGTCGATTTATATCAATAGCCGTTGTCAAGCTTCAATACACCAGTGATGCAATTCTACAACTCACTATATGACAAAAACATTAATTTTAGAACATAAGGCTACACTTTCTTGAATCTGGATATGGGCTTGTCACCAAACTGGAGAAGCTTCTCTTCAGTGGATGATTTAAGTAGTCTGGTTCAGAATATCTGGACAGCTTGCAAAGAAGCGAGGAGATGAGAAGGGGCAGAGGTATAGGTACATATAAAGTTCAAATTAAACATGGATACAATTTTTAATTATAGTTTAAAAATTTATTTATTTTTTTATCATTTGTAGTAAAGATGGTGCTGTTATATGTGTAGTTTAAGTAAAGAAATATATATATTTGATAAGTAAGATGTAATTGTGTTAAAATAAAAAGCACCAGAAAGGGCGCAAGCCTTATACGGAGACAGAATAGGATTAGTTCGTCTCCCAAAAAATCCATAAAAGCAAATACATAATCGGGATATTGCGCCGAAATTAAAAAAAAGAAGAAATGTATCAATATCTATGAATAGGTATCTCCACATTCTCAAAATTTCACATGTTACACTCCCTCCAAATACTCCACATTAGATAGTAAGGTATGATCCTCCACACCTAAGAAGCAAGGATATGGACACGGGACACGGATATGACATGACGTGGACACTCTGACATGTAACTTTTCAAAAAAGTAAGGATATAGACATGTTGAATAATATTTATTTATATATATATATATATATATATGATCATATAGTCCAATTATAATATTATTTCAATAGGAGGAAAAAAAACTACAAAACCTCTAGTGAGATTTGTAACCACAAGCATCCCAACATTGGAAAAGAAAAGATCACCCCTTCACCCCCCCACCCCCAACACAGGATAAGAAAAGAAAAGAAAAAAACTAGCGTATCTGTGTTAGGTAACGCTTCCTCATATCCGTAATCTTAAAAGTCGGACACTCATTATAATGTGTCAAACACGTATTCATGTCCGATATTGACAATCTAACCTCGAAAAGGTGTCCGTGCTTCATTGCTCCACGCATTATGGTCTCTACAAGATGGGCACCGAACCGACCAACAAGCCATTAATTCATGGACCAAAGCTAACATAGTCCAATGCAGACCAAAAAGCGAAAAAAAAGATGAGAGACCATAATTTCTTTGCACACTGAAGAAAAATGTGATAAATGAATTTTTTCGCTTGACAACACATGCAACACCAATTAGGCAACAACTTTCCCCTTCTTCCCAAGTTTTCAATAGTTAGAATGGCTTCTAGAGTGTCTATCTATACAAAAAAGGAGACCTTCAAAGGGGCTTTAACTCTCCTTGTATCCTTCCAAGAGAATTCCAGGCTAGCTTCTTGACATGGTGATCTATAGTATGACTGGACATCAAAATCTTCCGCTGTTACCAAGCATCCGTACGCATATCATCCTTTCACTCACCTTGAGTCCGGGAACTGTATAATACATCAAAGAGAGCATCAATGGACTCAATCTACTACTCCTGGAAGTGTCAAATGAATCCCTTGGACCTTATCTCTGGGATAGAGATGAAGCGGATGGATGCACTATGAAGTCTGAACGCTGCTGATGAACTCTCTGTTTATTGGCGATGATAATGCCCTATGAAGGCAATCACACCATGATACGATCGCTTCATAGCTTAGCCACACCAATCAGGAGTACTGTGCTTGATATCCACTCGAGTTGTTGATTCAATATTCCACAAGATAAACAGTACTGTATCAATCTGCAAAATAGTTCTGCTAGGGCCTTTCGTACCTTGACGATTCGTAGTTTGTATCCTTTCTTATTCCTTGTGTGTGTGTGTGATGAATCCATGAGGCAAGCTACTGTTACCATATTCTTTTTTAGTTCGACAAGAAAAATGAGAGGGTAGCATGCCTGAGTATAAGATTAAACTGGCTGGCAACTTGCTAGGTTTGTTTCTAGGGTTTTTCACAATATTTATATTGATTGTTTGATTCTAATGTGTTAGCGCTTGGTTGCCATTTTGTTTATTCTGTTTCCTTTTTCTGTGGTCCACTTATTGCAAAATAATTTTAATGGAATGAGCATAAACTCATTTGAACATGTACAATTCAGCTTTATGGATGAGTGATATATGTATTGACCTTTCATCTGTGTAGGTTGGTGGAGATTTGAATGGAAAACTTGATGAAGGCTCCGCTGGTTTGATCCTTGATACAAAGCCTTCCAAAGTTGTATCTAATGAATTGACCGTAAGTCAAACCCTGGGTTCTAGTTGCTTGAAGGCTATTTTCACACCGAATAATGCAAAAAGTGATATGAAATATAGAATCAACGGTTGATATTGTTGATTCTATGTTTGGAAGGATGGATAAACTATAAGATTGTCTTATGAATCATTTTAGTTGTACTTGCATTGCAAATTAAGTCTAGGAATTGGATATGTCATGCCGCCTTTTTAGTTATACATTTGTTTGCTATTCTTGATTATTTTGTTTTCATAGGTGGACTTCCTTGTCTTTTTTACTAATTTGTGCAAAACTGTTCTTTTTTTTTGGAAAGTTGTGCAAAACTGTTCTTGGTTGTTGTAAATAGAAAAATATGAGATACTTCTGGATTTAGTTTACTCAAAAACTAGAAACAGTTGTGTTTCCCACAATATCGTTTTCAAAACGAGCAAGGATTTAATTTGATGGAATTTTGAAAAAGTCGGCAGTTTCTTTTTTTGTTTATTTCTACAGCATTATGAAATTTTGAATACTCTCTGCTTCAAATTTTCTGTTTTGGCTGTACATCAAATGAAGTTTAGTATTGTTTCAGTTTTAGAATTTTAACTTCTGCTGAAATTAGCTCCTTACCCTTGATTTGGTCACTACATTTTTTTTTTCTGATAGGGATTTGGTCACTACATATGGGCATGTTTATTATCTTCATGTAGCCTATCCCTATTTCTTGATACAAGTGGTCAGTGGTCACCAAGATCTAGTTTAACCATTGCTTTCAAATAGTCAATGCTCCAAAAATTTATGGCTTCCCCTTGCAGTTCCTAGGATTTTCCCTGGCCAAAATTTGACATTATTAAAAATTTGGTGCTATCTTTATAGGTTCTAACAGTTAAAGTTGCAGAGTCATAATTTTTTGTATTATCTGAAGTAACATTGGCCTCTTTGTTCTTTCTCTTTCAGGTGCAAGTGAAGTGTTTGCTGGTTTACATGGATTTTGAGGGTCGTTCTGATGGCCGCTCAATTAAATCGATTCTTGCTCATGTGGCTCCCTTAAAGCTTGTATGAACTTTCCTTGCCACTACTAAAATAAAGAAATAAATCATAAATTAAAATTCAATTTCCGTATGTCAGGAGTACGATGTGTGTTTGCTTAAAGATTTCTGTACATGGGGTGTATATTCTATGCATAAGCACAGTCATGTAACCATGCAGTCAGATCTGTAACATTGTGTGTACTATGCAGTATGCTACACTGCATGTGATTGTCTGACAATTGACGTTTCCTGGCATGTGGAACAGCACAACACAGAGAGATATGGAACTGTAAAAAAAAATTTCCCTTAGGCTCCAAAGTTTTTAGATGAGGTTGAGCATGTGTCGGTAGTTGTTGGATCAACATGAGAAGTAGTAGTATAGTAGGGGGGGGGGGGGAGAGGAGAGAGAGAGCTGCCATCTCTTTTTCCTAGAGGCTGCATCATTTTCTATTAATTATATCAGATAATCAGAAATTTATTTTATAGTCTCTCTTTTGGAACTAAGAAAAACTCATTTAATGATAAAGACCTGATCCTAGGGAAGTTAATATCATAGCATGACATTTTCTCTTTTGGAGGTCTTGGTGCATGGATCAGCGGAGGCCACTGAGCATTTGAAGGAACATTGCTTAAAACATGTTTGCCCACATGTATATGCTCCCCAAATTGAAGAAATGATTGATGTTACCTCAGATTTGTGTGCTTATAAGGTATAATTCAATCACAAACTTTACATCTTTGTGGACCAATGATTTATACAACCAGTTTTCATTTTTTACTCCTTACATGGAATGTAGGTGCAACTTTCTGAGAAGCTGATGAGTAATGTGCTTTTTAAGAAGGTAAGCATCTCAAGCATTTCCAAGTTAGATGAATCTCAACTAAATTATTTTATTTCTATGTTGCATAATTTATTTGATTCAACCTTCATTTATTCTGAATACTTTTTAGGGTAATTTGTTAATGCAAAACACAAATTTCTTTTATAAGAGGCAACAGAGAATTATAAGAAATATAGATTGAAGAGATGGCTAAAATAGTAATTTCTAGTTGTCTTAATGGTCTATTTCATGATTTACTGAACATATTTTTCTGGTTAAGAACATTAAGATGACGTTTGGTTTAGAATTTTTTAAACTGATTCTAATTATCACATGAATGATTATTATATAATTGATTATTATTTAAATAGTTTGATAAAAGATAATGTTTAGTTATTACATATAAGAAAAGTGGTTTCATTTTGAATTTCATATTCTAATTTATAAGTATGAAGTTGTGAGACTTGATTATGATATGAGAAGCATGAAAACGGACATTAGACACGGATATGACACGACACGACACAGACATACGAACATGACATTTCTCAAAAAAGTATGACACGGATTATTTCAATCAAAATTGGCCTAAAAACATACAAATCGTAAAAAAATATAATTAAAATATCAAAATAACAAAGTCATCAAATAAAAATTTAAGAACTTCTTCATTTAATAATCAATATCCATGATTCAAATTTCAAAAAAAATTTACTAACTAATACATAAAACATATATATGTATTTATATAACCAAAAAAAAATAGAAAAGAAGAGAAAAGGTGGTGAAATAATAATCAAAGACAACATATGCTTATAGAACCTCCATCCATCTCTCATATGATTGTAATCATGAAATCGTAGTACAGCTTGGAGATTATGAAATAGCTTGGGTCGATGCTGAAGTAGGGAAAACGGAGAATGGCATGCTGTCTTTGCTTCCTCTCTCAACTCCAGCTCCACCACATAAATCAGTTTTTGTTGGCGATATAAAGATGGCAGATTTCAAGCAGTTCCTTGCAAGCAAGGGCATTCAGGTACTCCCATTTCACTCTTGCTTCAAATACTTCTCTTAGAGAAAAGTCATAAATCTTTTTTTTCTGTCATCCTTAACTGGCCTGACTATATCTATACCATTCTCACAATTGGAAGATCAAATTCTTGAGTCATTAGCTATCTCTTGCTTGGACGGGTGGTAAAATACTGAGGGACATCTTAACCTGATTTCAAACCCCAACTTCATTGTGGAAATACCAGTATCTGATTCAGAAACAACTAACAGAATATTTTCTTTTCCAGGTTGAATTTGCTGGCGGGGCTTTACGATGTGGAGAGTACGTGACACTACGCAAGGTTGGAGATGCAAGCCAGAAGGTGAGCACCTTCTCTTTATATTTCTTCTTTTTATTTTTCAAGTTTAAAAAAAAAAAAATCTGCTTTCACTATTTATTATAGGTCAATAAATATAACAGCCTGGGCACTGATCTTGTAAAACCTGCATAACAAAAGCCTTTTGACATTGAACATGTTGTGCAGGGTGGTGGTGCTGGTATTCAGCAAATCGTTATTGAAGGCCCATTGTCTGAGGAATATTACAAGATTCGGGAATATCTCTATCAACAGTTCTACTCACTTTAAGCTGAGATCAAGAACCTTGTAATGTGTTGTAACTTGTAAGATCTTGTCACAATTCAATGTAGAATTCAGAGGGGATCGCCAATTTGTTGCTCTGCCTGATTGTATCAGTCTTTTTTTTGTACTCTATATTGTTTTTCCAATTCATTTTATGAAGCGGAAATTTTCATTACAAAATATGAAAAAAAATCAGTGCATTTATTCATTACTCCTGATATCTCCATCACTTGGATGAATTGCTCACAAACAGATTCTCTGACAATTTTGGACTGACAAAGTTTAGCTTTTCTGGAATGATGATCTTCAGATATTGTATTGTATCTTAGTTATGCATATCTTTCTTTACTTGCTTCTCGTTTGTTGATTCACATTCGTGTTAAATGAGCTTTGAATGATTATATCCATGCCGTTGCTATCAGAGGAAACTTGCCCAGACAACGAGGAGCTAATTTAACTTGCAAGGAATCCTGTTTTTCATCCAAGCTGGCTAACCCAGCGGCGAAATCTTCTTGTCTGATTTTTCAACTGGGCTATTGTCCTCCGTCACCACGACTGACCAACCACTGGCTGGCCCGTTGTCCTCAAAAACGGAGTTTTATATCTGACGGGCTTAAGGGGTGCAGCCAAGAACCTCAAATCTCCAGCTAGATTTTTGCTGCAGTCTCAATGAAGCCCAGGTGACCCCATACTATGATGCTTCACCATCGTTGTTTAACCTTGAGCTGAAATTGACACAATAATTGGGATGGAAATCATTGAAGCTCCCACCACAACCTTCCTTTCTTCCACCAATCATGGAAGTCGAGAGAATGCGAGTACGGTGCAAAAACCATAACAAGTAACCACGAAACCATACATTGGGGAAATAAGTTTAGGTTTAGGATTATTTTCTTGTAAAAAAGCATATAGTTCATTTGATTTGATTTTGCATTTCAATTTTAAGTAATATAAACATTGTTATATTAAATCATTGTCAAATTTCTAATAATTAATTATTTTGAGAGACTTAACAATTATTAATTTTATAAAACTCCTAACTCTTTTTTTATTACTACAAATTTAATTTTATTAGTAGTTTTTTTTTTATAATATATACAAGTATGTGTATTTTTATATTCTAATAATTAATACTACTGGTAATTTTTCTTTAAAGAGTTATTAATTATTAACTAATATAATTCTTAATTATTTACTAAAAATTAGTTTTTTAAAAATTATCAATTTATTAGATATTAATTATAAGAGAATTGGCAAAGACAGAATATTAGCACCTCATCATTATAAAAATGACTTTATATACATATATATATATTATATTAGTGTCTATATAAAGAGTTAATACAATACATGAGACTAGAGGAGGATTAGTGTGTCTCTGTGTGTGTATATATATATATATATATATATAATATAAATAGTATGATAAATTACACTAATTTATTCTGAGATTTATGATAATTATACTCATCTCTTTTAAAGTTTTTAAGATTATACTGATCTTCTATATTTTATAAAATAATATACAAATACTTTTTCTCAATTAATTTTTTTCTTCAAAATGACAGAACTAATAATTTTATAATTTTTTTTTTTAATTTTTTAAATCTTGACCAAATCTTTTTCATTTTTTAAATAAATATGAATAAAAATCTTAAATTAATTTTTTAAAAAAAAAATTTAAAAAAATTAGAATAAATAGGTTAAAATTGAAAAAATATAAAAGTAAATTAATAAAAAAAATAATTTCATCATTTAAAAAAAATTGATAAGAAGATAATATCTGTATATTATTTTATAAAATAAAAAAATTAATTTAATTTTAAAATTTTTAAAGAATATCAATGTCATTTACCCTCATTATTAATATAAATATAAAGATAGCATATCGCATAAACGAGAAGGTATATCCGGTAATTCGGTTAATAAGTTCGTGCCGGAAATCCGTGTTCCGGTGGTAGGAGACGTATCTCTATAAGAATAGAACGTTAACAGGATGTGAAAAAGTTGGTAGATAAATGATAGAGAGGGTGAGAATTGACGTTTAGAGAGAGAAAGAAGGGAAATTGAAGGTTAGAGATAGAAACATCACTCTTTCGTCCTCTCCTCAGTACAAAACAAACAACAAACCCTAGAAATTAACTTTGAAGCTCTGGAATTCTAGAGAGAGGAATTGTACGTGAGTCAACGATTAGAGAGAGAAACTTCGCCATTTCGTCTTCTATTGCATAAGTAACAAGCAAATTCCTAGAGTTCATAAGTGGAGCCCTACCGACACTTGAAAGGAAGTTCTCTGCAAATTGGGCTTGACAAACCCTAAATTCAGTTCTCTATCTCTCTCGTTGATTCCTCTCTCTACCCTTGAATTCGACATTATCAACTTAATCACTGTTGAAACAGCGATTTCGTATTTTCGAAGATGACTACCTTGAGTACAGCATGGTCCCCGAATTCTTTTCAGCTCCGATTAGCCTTCAATTGCAGAAAATCTCCTACGGTTTGTGTACGGATGCGTGTTCAGAAGCTAGATCGTAAGATTCGTGTGCCTTCTGCTGCTGGAGGTAGTGCAAGAAACGGTAATGGAGTTGAACAGCGTCGTACTGTGAATTCGTGGATGAATTCAAACTCTTCCATTGATGCTTTCTCTGGATGGTCTGGTGCGGATGGTGGCAAAAAATCTCTTGACTCGCAGCGGAAGCAATGGCTTAGAGGTGAGAGAGGTTTTTCTTATTCTTGATGATAGCTTTGAGCTTCATGGTTTTCATTTTGGAGATTTCAAAGAGTTCAGTTAGTTGGAGTTTTTGTTTACAAATCAGGATGATAAATTTACCTGAAATTATTATGAAGGCAAATGGAGTTGATCTATGTTGCTGTAGTTAGATTTTTTGTGTGTGTGTGGGGAAATAATTTGAGCATATGTTAAAGTTCTTATGTGAAGTGACAATGCCACCATCCATTTGAATACAGAGGTAGTCCACGATCTTTGAATTAATTAGTGCTTTATAGTGATGTTGACTTCAAAATCGTGGCCCGAGTAAAGTCTGATTAACTTTGGATTAGGTTTTTTCAGTTTGCAATGTGAGTGCCTTTGATAGCAATGTTTTAATGCTATTTGAGCTAGCGTTTTTTTTTTCTTCTTATTTTTCTTGTGATAAATAGTAACACTTCTGAAGTAATTTACTGTCAGGAATTGTGGGAGCAGGAGTTGCTGGGGTTATTCTTGTTGCTGGAATTACCTTTGCAGCCTTGTCTATAAGCAAGCGGAGCACTGCCAGTGAGTAGTTATTCTCTCTATTGGATTTTGTGTCAAATTTCGAGATTGGGGGCTATGGGAAGTTTATGTTTTAGATATTCTCTTTTGGGTTAATCTCGGTTTTTTTGTCTGCATTGTTTTCTGGCAATTCATATAGACGTCTATCTTTTGTAGGGTCTGTCCATCTGTTTGTGTTTATTATTGCAAAACAGCTGGCTGAATATTATCTAGTTTTTGCTTATATGCATGAATACATATACATTGGCGTCTGCAGGACTGGCAAAAGAGATGAAGCCCTTGACAGGACAGCAGGAAGTGTCCTTGGCCTCGGATGACCAGAATGATAGAGTTGAAGAGGATGGAAATGAGAGCAAGAATATGACCCAAGACAGCTCCGCTCTGGAAATTGAGACAGGTACAGACAAGGATTCTTCTTCATACACAGAAAATAATGAACCTACTATTGAAAATAGACTAAGTGATGATACTGATGTGGGGTACACTCTCAATGGCGGTGGTGTCAATAATGATGCTTCCATTCAAGATGATTTAGAAAATGAATTAGCTATTGATGACATGTCAGTTGCTCCTGCTGAAAGCCCAGGTGTACTTAAACTGCCTGAAAACGAGATTGCTGATGTTTCTTTCGTTGCCTCATACTTTGAAAATTCAGATAGCATCGTTGCTGCTGAAAAACCAGAATCATCTATTGAACTCAAAGAGGAACTTCTTAATGCCAAATTTACCAACTTGTCAGTCTCTGATGCTAATCAAACAACTCTTAACACTGATTACCAGGAAGAAGTGTCTGGCTCAAACGAAACAGAGAATTTCAACGTGTCTTCCAGTTCTATTTCCCATGATCACAATGAGTCTCTCCCTTTCAGTGTCTCAGTCAATTCACCATTAGATTCACTTTTAGAACCCCAGATTGTGCACAAGGAGAGCATAGAGACTGTAAACTCACATTCAACCAAAGAAGATATTGACCTGAGCAAAACACAGGAGGTCTCAGCTGAGGGAAATGAGTTACCCCTGGAAGAGCATACTTTAAATGGAGATGGGTCATCTGGAACAACGGCAGTGTCAGCAGTAGCCTATCCATTTGCAAATGAGCAAGATGTGGAATGGTTATAATGATATCAATGGAAGCAGATCATTTTTTGAATCAACGAATTCTTGGAATTCCTCTGTTGGAATACCTGCTCCATCTGTAGTTTCTGCAGCTCTACAGGTGCTTCCTGGAAAGGTTTTGGTTCCTGCAGTTGTTGATCAAGTTCAGGGGCAGGCATTAGTAGCATTGCAAGTTTTGAAGGTACTTCTCCTCTAATTCCTGAAAGAGTGGTAATGAGTTCAATTATATGTTTTTATAGTTCACTTGTTTCTGTTTTCTTTTGAATCTTTGGGCTTAGTTCTGTTGATGGAAAGTATTGTGGATGTATAAAACACAGCAAAGTAAATTTAATAAATTAAAGTTAAATAAGTTGCTTTTACTTGCATTCCTTTAGTAGAATGGTGGGGACTAGCTGCCTTTATTTGGTTGACAAAGAAAGATGAAAAGTAACTAAAAACTAGCAACGCCTGCACTAATGGAAATTTTATTTTTCAAAACTTGCCCATGAATTACATATGTAACTCTGACTTTTGTCATTTGCTTCAGTGAATAGCAGGTATAGCCAACATGATCAATCTGAATTCCAACCACCAGCTTTTAGCTCCAGTGTTATGTCATCTCTCCTAAAGGGGCAGGCGTAGGGTTCAAGTCCTTGTTGGGGAGGGTCTGTGTGTGTATTACTTACCAAAAATAAAAAGCAATATAATAAAACCAAACAAAACAAATTCAAACTGTCAACCAGTGGACCAGCTAAGGAATAAATATTTTTCTTGAACTGTGGTAATGTTTGCCTTTTTCACCTTACAATTTTTTTTTTTTCAAAACTTCGGTAGACTTAATTATATCAATACAGATATGAGAACCTTTCTTCGGCAAGGTACAATTACCTATCTGGGAGGACATATCGGTAAGAAAGCTGTGTGTGTGGAAAACACTAATTAATGATGAAAAGAATTGGCCATGATGATAATCAAATCATGCTTCCATGTCCTAAGATTTAGTGATCAAATGAATCTTACTTCTTGACAAATACTTGCATATGGAGTGGACTTGATTACATGCAATGTTTAGTCTAAATAAGCTATTAAAAATGTAAACTTAGTTTTATCATGATGGTTATGCTACTAAAGTTGGTAAGAGTTTTTGGGATAGTTGAAAGGCCAGGGGAAAGAACATCTTTTGGGGTCCATTCTTTCCTTGGTAACTGAATTTATAGAAAATGTGCATCAAAATTTCTTTTTCCCTGCATTTCTCCGGCAAACAAATGCTGCTGTGGCAATGGTTGATAGCTGAATGATCAGCTGATAGAACTTCTCGCTTTTCATCACTTTAGATGGTCGTTGCTAAGCTCATTTATCTTGCATAAAACAGTATTCGCTGATTGATGTTCTTAAATATCATTTTAACAAATTAGAGCACAACAGTATTAGCAGTAAAAATTCAAATGAAGGACCGAGGAATGTTATATTCTGAGTTTTTCTATTTGACCTGCTTTTCTTTAGGAAATAAGAATTGCACAAGTAGAAAAGGGGAACAGAAGGATGCCAAAATAGGGGATAAATTGACATCTCATCTCTCTCTCTCTCTCTCTCTCTCTCTTGATAAGTAAATAATTCATAAATGACACCTAAGGGTTGTGAACCCATGTATAAAAAGAAGAAGCTCTAAGCTAGAGCTTACTTCCCACAAACTCTATAATAGATGGAAGAGAAAGAACTACCCAAAAGTATAAATTTTTCAAAACAATTCGTTCAGTCTAACTTGGGGAGTTTCTTGAATAACAAAAATCTTTTTATTTATTTTTCATACCAAAAGCACCAAAATAGACAATGGTACTTAGTCCCAAATTTTCCCAACACTACTCTTCACACAACAACCTCGCCATCCATTAAGAAGCTCTATCTTGGCACAACCCAATCACACCCAAAAAGCAAATAAATAAGGCACCATAACTCCCTCACAAATGAACAATGAAGAAAGAGATGGTTGATGGACTCGTCTTCCTTTTGGTAAATATAGCAACAATTCACCAATATAAAGCCCCTTTTTTGAAGACTGTCCCTCATAAGGACTACTCCCTATGAGATTGCTCAAGAAAAGAAAGCCACCTTCATAGGGGCTGAGGTTCTCCAAATTGATCCAACCTCGTAAAGACTACTCCCTATGCAGCATTGTGGCATTTTTTTCGCTTTAATGAATTTTAAAATGAAAGAGCTTGTAATGTTAGGCTTCATTCAGCAGCTAGAGCAGGGGCATCACTTTGTCATAATACCCAATTATTGAATTGAAAATCTTTTAGCTGTCTTCTTGTAATTATTTGGTTCTATAACCTATAAATATAGTATGGAATTTGCAATGTGAAATTCAATTATCTTTTTCCAGGTTATTGACGCTGATGTTCAGCCTGGTGATCTATGTACTCGTCGTGAGTATGCTCGTTGGTTGGTTTCTGCGAGCAGTGCCCTCTCGAGGTATACATGCCTCTCTTGATTTGATAATCAGTAGTATGATGATCTTGCGAGTAAGATTATGAACTCAACTGAAAATGCATATACTTGTTTGTTTACTTCCTTTCCATTCCTTTTAGGAGCACTGTTTCCAAAGTTTATCCTGCAATGTACATAGAAAATGTCACTGAACTTGCTTTTGATGATATTACACCAGAGGACCCTGACTTCCCATCCATTCAAGGTGACAATGTGATCTAAAATATTGGGCTGAAATGAGTCTGGATAAGTTTCCTGTTGGTTTAAAAAGTATATTTTGTTGAATTGTAGTTTCTAAATGATATGGAATTTTCAGGCTTGGCAGAAGCTGGGCTTATCTCCAGCAAGCTTTCAAAACGTGATATGCATTCTTCTACAGATGAAGACCAGAATTCCCTCTCCTTTTCTCCAGAAAGGTAGACTACACGATTGCTCAGGAACATAATTTGTCATACATCTGTTAGACTGTTGTTTTCTTGAATATCAACCTTCCTTCTTCTACTGTCTACTATGGGGAAAAACAACAAAACAAGTATGTGGCTGGTTTTTGCCAGTCAAACAGGATCTCAACCTCCCCCCCCCCCCCCCAAAAAAAAAAAAAAAAAAGAAGAAGAAAAAGAAATGTCAATCGGTTCCCCATCCTTCTGTTAACCAATCAGTGTAAGAATTCATCTATTTTATTGGTTTTACATTTTGGTGCATCTTCCATGCAGCTATAATTTGTTCCTAGCAATTTTGGTATGTCAGTGTGTGTTTCTCTCTTTTCGTTAACTGAGCCTGATACATAGTGTATTGTTCTTATATTATCATTTTACATATAAATGCAATGTTTATTGGGGTCTCAGATTTGTAGCCTAGTTACCTTCTTTAAGGATTTCTCTTTTTTTCACACTTATTTTTTGTTAATCAAATTTTTGTGTGCAGTCCCCTATCACGTCAGGATCTTGTGACCTGGAAGATGGCCTTGGAGAAAAGACAGCTTCCAGAAGCTGACAAAAAGGTTAGATGAATTGGAGTTTTTTTTTTTCTTCCTTTTTTGGCTTGTGCGTATCTATTTGTCAGACAGTCATACATATAACTGATGGATTTTGAATTAATAATCTTTTTGTTCCTGTACAGATCCTTCACCAACTTTCTGGTTTCATTGACATTGATAAGATCAATCCTGATGCATGGCCTGCACTCATGGCTGACTTATCAGCAGGAGAACAGGGAATTAATAGCACTAGCATTTGGTGAGTTACATTCCCCTTTAATGCCTCTTACAGGAATTTATGTCAATTTGATACGTATGTCTCGCTTGTTACTTCTATGATAGGTTACACAAGACTGTTCCAGCCAGATAAGCCAGTGACTAAAGCCCAAGCTGCTATTGCTCTTGCAACTGGTGAAGCTTCTGACATAGTTAGCGAGGAGCTTGCACGTATTGAAGCAGAGTCTATGGCAGAAAATGCAGTTGCTGCACATAGTGCTTTAGTAGCTCAAGTTGAGAGGGATGTTAATGCAAGTTTCGAGAAGGAGCTTTCATTGGAAAGGGAAAAGATTGATGCTGTGGAGAAATTGGCTGAGGCAGCAAGGCAAGAATTGGAAAGGTTAAGAGTTGAGCGAGAGAATGAAAATATTACTTTAATGAAGGAACGTGTTGCTGTTGAATCAGAAATGGAAGTTCTCTCAAGGTTAAGGCGTGCGGTGGAGGAGCAGCTGCAGAGCCTTATGAGTAACAAGGTGGAGATATCGTATGAGAAAGAAAGGCTTAGCAAGCTTCGGAAAGAAGCAGAAGTTGAGAACCAAGAGATTACTCGATTACAACATGAGCTGGAGGTTGAACGAAAAGCCTTGTCCATGGCTAGGTAAGGAAGTAATTGATTTTATTCCCTAAGAGAGATACTTAGATGGTTGCGTCCTAGAGAATAATCATGAGTAATATGCACAATGAAGATGATATGGTCATTTTTATTTGCCTTGCTAATTTTGTGAAAAGATAAAATAATATGTGATGTGTATATTAATTGATGTAAATATATACATCAAAACTAATGATTTGATAATATAGAGATGTATGTTACTTATCAAAAAAAAAAAATATAGAGATGTATGTGGCTATATCTGCCCCTAATAATGTAAGAATTTCACATTTCTGCACCACAGTACCATTTTTTTTTTATTCCTTTGGTCGTTGGCCAGTTTTGGTATGTGACAAGTTTGACCTCACAACAGTATGAATGGAATCACAAATCATGATGCCTATGAAGATGTTTGAATCACATGCTTGGCTAAATTTTGAGGCAAACAAAAAGAAGCAGCAGCAAAAATAAGCTTCTTTGCACCTTTTTATTTTATTTCTTGTGTTGAATTGTTTCTCATAACTCTATGGAGCTGGTTTCAAAGAAGCATCTGATTGGTTCTAATTTCAGGTTGTGTACTCACTCCTTGTTGATTATATTATGGCTGGGGATCCCCTTGTAATGACAGCTTAAGCATTTCTTTGTTGTATACTTCCGTGTGGTCGTTGAATTACGTTCTCAATCAGTCTTTACTGTGCACAATTGAACCCAACTTTTAATTGCCTAACCATATAGTGCTTATGAAGATAAGTTTTTCCACTTGAAATTTGTAACTCTAACCAAGGCTTTTAAAGTCTTGATATTGGCAAGTCCTTCTAGACTTGATATCAACTGACAAGTGCAAATATAATGTATAAAAAAAATACAAAGTATAATCTTATGATATGATAGGCATTGCCACATTAGGGATATGTCGACGCTTTAAATCATGGTTATGACTATTCTATTATTTGATTTTCTCATTTCAACTTCAAATTTTCAATCTCTTTAACCAGGGCTTGGGCCGAAGACGAGGCAAAAAGAGCAAGGGAGCAAGCAAAATCCCTGGAGGAGGCTAGAGATCGCTGGGAGAGGCAGGGCATCAAAGTCATTGTGGATAATGACTTGCGTGAAGAGGCCAGTGCTGGAGTTACATGGCTTAGTGCCGGAAAGCAGCTCTCAGTTGAAGGAACTGTCAGCAGGGCTGAGAACTTGGTGAACAAGCTCAAGGCAAAAGGAACACAGTTAGTTGAAGAAACTGTCAGCAGGGCTGAGAACTTGGTGGACAAGCTCAAGGCAATGGCAGCTGATGTGAGTGGAAAATCCAGAGAAACCATTGATAAAATCATCCAGAAGATGCTCTTCTTTATATCTATTCTGAAGGAATGGGCCTCCAGTACGGGCAGACAGGCTGGACGGGTCAAAGATGCTGCCTTGTCTGAGGTGGGTGGCTCTTTACAAGAGTTACAGCAGAGTTCAGCAGAATTTACTTCTGGGCTCAAGGAAGGGGCAAAGCGGGTTGCAGGAGATTGCCGAGAAGGAGTTGAGAAGCTCACTCAGAGGTTCAAGACATGAACTCTGCAAGTTTTCCAGTTCACTATTTTTTTTCCCGGGTGATCGCCGTTGAGAAACCATAGATGTATTTTTCGTTTTTTTTCCTTCTCTTTTGTACCCCTTCTTTCTTGGCTCAGTGTGCATTCCTCTACCAGAATACAAGGACAAAGAAGAGAATGCAGTAAATGTTTGTTATCGAAGTGTTTTTGCAGCAAGGAATTACGGAATTGTACACTCCATTTGGACTATATGTGTCAATACTCAATAGTAG
The DNA here is from genome assembly GCA_008638375.1 of Nyssa sinensis. NCBI lineage: Eukaryota > Viridiplantae > Streptophyta > Magnoliopsida > Cornales > Nyssaceae > Nyssa > Nyssa sinensis. The sequence continues at coordinate 3,559,388 of CM018041.1, read as the reverse complement.
TGCAAGTTTTAACACAATTTTAATAAAGAATTGTTGCCTCTGATCTCTGGGCTTCCATCTCAAGGTGCTTGTGCATTGAAGTTTTCTATCTCGTGGTGCTTGTGCATTTTAGGTGAAGAATGTTGCCTCTGCCTCTAACCTATGCGTCATTCAGTATGTTTTGAAATATATATATATATATATATATATTTTGTATTTTCATTATTCCCATTTCTGAAATTTTGAAAAATGAAATCTAATTTTGTTGATCCTAATTTACTCCAACGTCAAATTTTGGCAATTTATATAAACATGAAAAGTAGAGTTTAGTAAAAAGGATTTTGCCTTCGCGCTTAGATGAATAAACCTGCTCTGCTCCTCTTCTGCCATCAGAGTTATGGTATGATTAAGAGAGGTTTAACACGTCTTTTGCTTTACATGGTGTGCTGAATGTGCCAAGTTGGCGCAAGCATTGACCATTTTCATTGGAGAAATGTTAGAACATTCCCGAGATAATTGGTCCGTGTATTATCCGCACACACATCAGATGTCTGCGTGATGTGCACAGACAAGATACTACTGTGTCTCAACAAAAGCCGAGGCCTGAAGGGTATATTTGGAAATTAGTTATTGAAGTTGTTAAATGAACTTATTTATTTAAATTTGATAAACAAATGCTCTCTTAAATTAATCAACTTTAAATCCACGCTCCACCGCAACTTCTGAACAACAAACTCACGAAATTATCATGATTTCCTCGCAAATTTTCTGCGAGCTGCTAGCATAAAACTATAAATCCCTTCGGCAATTGGACAGTCTTTCGCGCCCTGTCTCGTCTCACAGTCATCAATGGCGACCCATCTCTCAATTTTGTTTCTTTTGGCGTTTACGTTTTCTTTTGCGAGCATTTTTGCTGAAACGTAAGAAACCCATCTCAATTCTCGTTATAGCTTGACTTTCTTTAATTTGTGTTGATGGATTTCACTAATTTACTGTAAATATTTGGTAATTTTCCAATTCTACCTATGGATTTAGATTCCATGGAGTTCTTGAAATCGGGTCCTGTCAAAATGCCATGCCTGTGTGTGTATGTTGGTGTTGGTGAATGTGATTTTTTTGATTTTAAATTCAGTTAATCTCTTTGTTCAGATATATCCTATATGACGCAAAAAGATGAATTTTTGGACATAAATACTGTAGGTTTTGTTTTTGCATACAGAGATATATCAGTTAGTTATTATTATTTGGGATTTATAGCCAACTACCCATGAGTGAATATCTTTTAGGTGTATAATCAAAATGGATTTTCAATTTTCCTTTCGGTGTAAAAATTAAAGCTTGGGCTTTATTTTGTCAAAATAGTGAAATTTATAGTGTTATTTTATGTTGCTTTTTGGCGTCTGAAGGGAATTTTCTTTGGTAAAATGATAGATTCAACTTCAATATAGCAATATAGGATGTGTTGTCTGGACAATCCTTCAATATGGCTTGCACTTTGTTTTATTTTGTTTATTGTTTATTGTTTATTTTGGGGATTTAGTAATGCGTTCATGCTAAGAGATGAGGCTGCTCAATATTGAGAATGTTTACTGAGCTATGAAATTGAGAAATTACATTGCATGAGGCGAATGCCTGCCTGCCCTATTTCTTGGAACTTGGCATTTGAAAAAAAGGAAAAAGAAAAAGAAAATTGGAAACCACTTTCCATCGTTTTGAAGAAGCAAAGAATTTTTGTCAAATAGTGCTTGGTTGTATTCAATGCAATTTTCAGGATCAACTCTTTCCAAATGCCAAATAGAGCTTAAGAAGAATAAAGTTCCAAGTTCACTTCATTCCTGCCAGAACTTGGAATTAATCTGTTCAGATAATTTTACAAGTTCAGGTTATTTTAACTTTAGCAAAAGTTGAGTTTCCATAACTCATGTAGCTGTAATGACAAGAAGGATTGCAGATTCCAAATCTTTCAAGTTTCATATTATTTGCACTTGTTTCTTTTGTGGCTTCTTGTAAGATCAAGCCAATCTGTTTAATAATTTCTTTGCTGTTGGATATTTCGACTCCCCGAGAGGAGGATTGAAATAATAGTTCCTTCAACTCACTATGTGTTAAAATTCAAATATTTTACTTGCTGTCCGGCACTTTAGTCGCTTCTATTCCAACTATTTAACTTTTATATCTGAATGATGATATATTCATGATTTCGAGCTATATTCTGTATCTTTGTAACTTACTGAACATTGAGAAATGCCTGTCAATAATAGGGGAAGAAATATCTTTTATTTGATAAACTTTTGCTAGTATAGCCATTTCATATGCACCCATTTTGCTGCATTAGTCGGAAGGAATTGAGAGCTAAGGGGGTGAACCAAGAAACTATCATACAAATGGGCCGTCCAATTCAATCCAACAGAACCGATCCATCACGAGTTATCCAACTGTCTTGGCGACCAAGGTCAGGTACTCTGATGAACTTATTATATTTTTGTCTCTCCCATGTGCCTTATGACATATGGAAACACTTTAATGAAGTATGGTTTTTTTTTGATAAACTACACAACTATATTAATTATGGAATATCTTTCATCTTTAAAGGAGTGATTGAAAATGGTACTATGATTTTGCAAACATTTTAGGGTTTACCAATTAGGTCATTGTGGAGGAACAATTAAATTTGGCTTATATGAGTATTTGTGAATTGTGTGTGTCCATCCATCGTTGTCTTATTCACTGTAGAAAATACATTATTTTTCTTTGGATAGGGTCTTCTTATATAGAGGCTTTCTGTCGGATGAGGAATGTGACAAATTAATTTCTCTGGTAAATCCCTGTTTCCTCCCTTTCATTGCACTTCTATTTATGCTTTTGACTGGTTTCTAAAATATGCATCTTTGGTTTAGGCATATGATATGAAAGAAAATTCCATGGGGAATGGTGATGATCCAGCAAACATTGATACAAACAAGTTGCTCACAGTTTCAGAAAGTTCTACAAATACAAAAGTGAGTTTTAAGCGTGTTTTCCCAAATTATAAGTACTGTCTTTAATGTGCACTAAGACATTATACATCCTCAATTCTTATAAGTGACCCTTTCTATATTTTTGGATCACTGCATGCTGCATGGGTTCTAGCATCATGAGCCATGTAGTTGTTTTATTATTCCTGTTATAGTAATTTGAATTGATGTCTTCCAGTTAAAAAGGTTAATTGATTCCCTAATATGATCCGAACGAGACATTTCTTTGTTCTTTCTTATGAAATTTATTTCTTGTTTCTTGTTCAAGTCTGTTCCATTGGTTTCAAGAAAAAATGCTAGCTTTAGAGGAATTTAGAACTTGTGCTCTTGAAGTTACGACTTCAATGCTGTTTGTTTTTTAAATCCCTCGGCTATATAATGGAAAGAGCTTTAATAATCAGAAGCTGGTTAATTAATTTTCAATTAGTTAGTAATATCTAATAATTAATAAAATTTTAAGGATTCAACTTGGTTTCATGGTAGATAATTAATAATTTTATTACCTAATAACTAATAATTTTTTTCAAGATAAATTATTTATAATATTAATTATTAGAAAGATAAAATAGTATATACGGACTTATATCTCTCCATAATTGGAGTAAAAAGTATTTTGTAAAAGTTATGACACGAGCAAGCGCAAAAAACACAACTTCTTTGATTCAAACGGATATTAGGAGTTTTTTTGAATATTATATGTATTTTTTAGAAAGACTGAAATTTCATTGAAAAGATACATATAAGGTCTTCTTTTTGTACCGAAAGTGATACACACACTTTAATGAGCATATGAGAAAACTCAATAATTCTAATTTCTAGTAATTTATAAATATTCTATCTCCCATGTTTATTAATTGTAAGACAAATACATGTTATTGTTGCTGCTGATTAATATCCAGTTGGCCAAACGTAAATTTGTTTATTATGTGGTTTCTAGGATGATATAACTTCAAGGATTGAGAAAAGGATTTCAGCTTGGACCTTTCTTCCCAAAGGTTTTTTTTTTTTTTTCATTGATCCAACTGCTTGGCTTCCTAAAATTGACATCTTGTTTAGATTTACCGTACCAAATGTGGTGTTTTATGTCGTTGTTTTCTTTGTTTTTCAGAGAATAGCACGCCTTTACAAGTTATGCATTTTGTGGCTGAAGAGGCCAAACAGAATTATGATTATTTTGGTAATAAATCTACCTTGGTACTCAGTGAGCCTTTAATGGCAACAGTTGTTTTGTATCTCTCAAATGTTACTGATGGTGGTCAGATTCTATTCCCTGAGTCAGAGGTGAGAGGAAACCATCTCAATGATCCACATTTATGTTGTTATGTTATTGTGACTATTAGGCTGTTATTCAATCTTTAATCATCACCCACAGTTGGAAAACTCGCAAGTGAAGAACAAGATTTGGTCTGATTGTACAAAGAGCAGCAACACCCTGAGACCCACTAAAGGGAATGCAATGCTATTCTTCAATCTCCATCTCAATGCATCTCGGGACAGGAGTAGCTCCCATGCCAGATGTCCTGTCCTTGAAGGAGAAATGTGGTGCGCCACCAAATTGTTTCATGTGAGAGCCATTACCAGTGGAAAAGCCCCTCCCCAATCTGATGACAGTGATTGCACTGATGAAGATGAAAATTGTCCACGGTGGGCAGCCCTTGGGGAGTGTCAGAAGAATCCCGTCTTCATGATTGGTACTCCTGATTACTACGGGACATGTAAAAAGAGTTGTAATGCATGCTGATGAGGAATCTCACATGCACAACTTCAGTTCCTTCCTTTTGTTCTTTCTTTTCTTTTCTCCCTCCCCTCAGAAAAGATAAAAAAATGTAGCATTAACTACTGATGATTAATATAGACACATTCTTCTGATGTGATTTAGTCTTTTAGAAATGACCAAAATATTGCATTCACTTGTGATTTGTGTATGCACAACTTGCTCATCCAACATATGAAGCAGTATTTCTATTTGCTGTTGTGTTTCTTTGGAATTTATTTTTTATTTTTTTAAAAAAATGCATTGAAAAACACATTTCAAGAATCAAACCTAGTTTGTATTATTGCTCTAAAACATGAGTTCTTATTCTATTTATTTATTTGTGGGTAGAACAAACTTGAGCTCATTTTGCAGTGCACGAGTTATTAAGAAACTGCATGATATGCTGCTGCTCAGTTTTCGACGATCGGCCGCAAGAAATTGTCTGCATGCATGCGCAAGTGGAGAGAGGATAACCTGTGCACTCCGTCACTGTGCTCCGTAGCCACTAGGTAAGTCCTCGGTCATATAGGGATATAACTTGGCATCAATGATATACTTTATTAGGAAGCATTATCGTAGCTTGAAACATTTGATTTGGACATGGTTTTAACACTTCCATAAACTTGAGAAGAAAAAAAATTTGACCCACAAAAACTTGCAGCATTCCATTGGGTGAACATTTAATGTTATGCAAAGTTATCTAATGGTGCCAGGCAAATTTAGGTGTAATTTGAACTCTTGGGACCCCAATTGCCTCCAAACGTGCCTAATGAATTAATTAACACTCGATTCTTTGACTATAGAATAATGACTAGGAAAACTTTGTGGCCAAGCATAATAAAAAAATTAATTAATTCAGATAGAAAACTGTATTAAAAATATTCTGTTAGATATATGTGTGTGTATGTATTTCATAGCTGTTGATTGCTGCCTTCTGGAAATGATATAAATTAGATATAGCAAGTTGATGAGTCTGAAACTCAGAATAGTTTTTCGAAAATGGGGTGACTACACAGTACCAAATCGCTATTTGCATTAGTAGCTTTTTCAAGTACTCTTGAAAACCCTCCTTGTGCAGTTTCTGGTCATCGAAAAGAACCTTAATAATTTTCTTGAATGATGAAGTTTATGTAGCTTTGTGATGGAGCAGGAAATTATACAAAACCCAAAGTGTTTTCATCACACCAGAAAGTCGAATTTTGAGATTCATTATGTATTTACTAACACTTTCTGATAATTGGAAGAAATTAACACAAATATAATATGAGAGTGAGATAATAAACAGATATAATGATGAAACCCATTTTCTTCCAATTTTTAGGAAAATTTTCTTTTCAGTATCAGTATAATTGGCATTATTTTGAAGAACATTTCAATGAAGTAAGTTTTTGCTGCCATCTGACAGGCATATGGTCAACCTTTCTAATGAGGCAGCTAAAAGACTTGAGTTATCTATTAGAAGATGACTTCACTCAATGCAAACTTAGCCTTAAAACTGTTAATCTTTTTCATTCTTCTCAAAATCAAGTGAATAGCACAAGAACAGTAGACATATAATCTGGTTGGACAAATACCACATTTTAAGCTGTTATTGGACATAGTCACTTGAATATCTTATATGTGCATATTACATACAATAAAACAAGCATTCAAATATCATTCATGAATAAGTACAAAAAGGTGAGCTTGCCTTGGTGCAATGGTAAAGTTGCTCTATTATGACGTGGAGGTCACAGGTTCAAGTTGTGTTGTAGAAACAACCTCTCCGCTCGTGACGATAAGGTTGCGTGCAGACTAACCCTTTAATAACTATAGAAAGGTCAACCTTAATTTTAATAAATAGAAACAAACAAACAAATCAGCCACCAAATCCAATGAATATATAAATCATGAACACACATATCAAAACGGCCCAAGAAAAAATACTTACAAGTACTTTAACGCCCATCCCATCTCAGCAGACACAGATTTGCCTTTCTTTATTCTCACTCTCTCATTATCTTCCATTCAACAGACTCAATACACAAAGAAACTAATACTGAATAAGGCATTACCATAGGTCAATGAATTGAAAACTTTCATCCTTCAGTGCCTGCAAAATCTTTTACAGTAAACCCAACTTTTCCAAACTTCCCTTTCTCACTGCTCTCTCTAAATTTCAAATAATCTGCACAAACAAATGGCTTGTAAATCCTCAGATTTTTTTCACCCACCACTTCATCAGGTGCAAATACCACCTTGTCATCTTCAAAACACCAAAAGAAAGCTAGAGAAAATCGATTTACACATTGCTTTAGAACAACTCTATGCTCAAATGACTTCAACTTCCCATTGGTCCAAGCTTGCATCAAGTCCCCAATGTTCACCACAAGAGTTTCTTCACATGGATTTATGTCCAGCCACTTTCCTTCCTTTGAGCCTCACTTGAAGCCCACCAATCTCTTCTTGATAGACAATGGTTACGCAACTCATGTCAGTGTGCATGCCAAGACCCTCAACCTCTTTGTCCTTTACACATTCAGGTGGTGTGTAGTTGTTTATTCTCAAATAACCATGACAGTTACTGAATTCAGATTCAAATTTCCTCTCAAAATCATCCTTCAAACACATCAGCACAATCTCAACAATTCTTTTCGACAACTTTGTCATTTGGTTTCCATACTCTTTCAATATCTCACTATAAAAAATCAAGTAGATAAATAACAGAAACAAGCTCACCAATTAGAGATGAATAAAATTACTAAAGAAGACAAATTTCCAATTATTAAGTATCATTTTTTTATAATGATTCCACCGCCTAGCAATATCTCCATTCTAAAGGATATGGTTTTTTGCTTTCAAATGGCATGAACTAGGTGATAAAAAGATATGTATATCAACACACACGCATGTGTGTGTATATATATATATGCGTGTGTGTTGATATATATATATATATTTTTTGATAAGTAAGAGTTGTATATATATGGGGCCCAAGATGGGCAACCAGGGCGAAAACCCCAAAAACTTATATCTGGTTAAGAGAATCCAAAAAACCTACAAAAGAAGAAACATTTACAGGGAAAGCCTCTTTGGCCCAAAAAAATAATAAACGTAAAAAGGCATCTTTGAAGAAAGGAGTAGAGAGCTCCACATCGTCAAAGACACGGTTGTTCCTTTCTTTCTATATACACCACAAGAGGCAGATTGGGACCAGTATCCAAACTCTCTTGAGGTCCTTTGGAAGACTGCAACCCTCCCAAGCCAAAAGAAGATCTTTAACCGACCCTGACATAACCCAAGAGAAGCCAAACAGAGCAAAAATAACATTCCAGCAACACCACGTAGCATGACAGTGGATAAGCACATGATCCACGCTTTCCTCCTCATTCTTACACAAGGAGCATCTGCTAGCTGAGGAGAAGCCTCGATTCTTCAAGTTATCCGCCGTAAGGATCGCCTTCCAAGAAGCTTCCCAAGCAAAGAAAGAAGCTTTCGGGGGAACAGTAGCATGCCAAATGAGCTTCCAAGGAAAGGGAGAACTAACTGGAGCAATCATGCTTCTATAGAAGGAGCGGACAGAAAAAGAATTCTTATCTGGCCACCAAACTCTCTTGTCCTCCCTATCTTCCGAAGCCTGAAAATTGTTAAGTAACCGAAGAAAAGAGCCCACCTCGTCAAGCTCCCAATCATAAAAATCTCTCCTAAAGCAAGGGGCCCAGATAAACTTGTTCCCATCTTTCTCCAAGCACTCACTAACCCGAGCCTCTTTGTTGCTAGCCAAACTATACAACTTGGGGAATTTCGCCCTCAAAGAATCACTCTCCCCAGTCCATGCATCATATCAGAATTTCAACTTATCGCCATTTCCGAGAACAAGACGGCATCTTTCCATAAAGAGTCTCCACCCATCTCTAATGAATCCCCAAGGGCCACAACCCCTCGGCCCCTCCACACTACCCAAGCACCAACCTGCATGATCGCATCCATACTTAGCAATAATGATGTCCCTCCAAAGCTCCCTGTTACTTTCACCAAATTTCCATAGCCATTTTCCTAAAAGGGCTGAATATATATATATATATATATATATTTCATTTCAGTACCTGAATTCTGAATTTGGGTCATTGAAGAGGACTTCTGCAGAGGTTTGGGCCGAGGCAAAAAGTCAGGTCCAGACACCCGGAGACTTTCAAAGAAAGAGGAGGCAATGAAATGTGGAGTGTAGGTTTTTATGGTGGAAGAGGGGCCAACTTTGAGTTTCAGTTCAGATGGTAGGCTGAAGAGATGGTTTGAAAGGGAACAGAGTTTCCTGTAAAGATCTTTGGAGATTCCATGGTTGGTGATGTGAAAAAAACCTCATTCTTTGCAGGCTAGAGAGAGTGTGTAGAGCAAGGATGGGTTGAGGGGCTGTGAGATGTCAAGAACACTTAGAAGTTCTACAGATTTCTGAGATTCAGACATTATTGTTTAAAACTATGAGAAATAAGTTACTGTGTTCTGTTTGATTGGGATGTCACATAGCTAGCTGGTTAGACAACATAGGGAAATGCATTATACATAGAATATACACACACATATTCCCAATGCACAATAAGAGGCAGCTGCTATGTACAATATTTGTTATCACTTCTTTTTTAGGTAATGTGAAGGACTGTTATGACTAGAGTGATTGTGTGGGCATTTTATGCATGCACGTGATCGTTGTGCATGAAATACATGAACGGTTGAGATTGGACAATCGCATTAGTCTTGACTGTGTAACCAAGGTTTTAGGGCAAATTTTTTAGTTGTCAAGTACAATAAGGAAAAATCATTTTGTCAAGTATATTATTAGTTGGGTATTAAATCATATGATTATGTAAACTAATGATCCATCATCAAATGCTGCCAGGCAAATTGAGGTGTCATTTGATCTCTCAAGGGACCCCCTTATTGCCTTCAAGGGTGCACCATCCTATGGTCGTCCGGATAAATTAATTAATTATTGATTCTCCGACTGTTGAATATTCATCAGGGAAACTTTGTGGCTAAGCATAATCAAAAAGAATTCTATTGAAATATTTATTTCATTTATTTGAAAAAAAATGAAAATTATATTTTTCTGGGCAGTCGCCTTCTGGAAGTGATATAAATTAAAGTTAGAAAGTTGACGAGTCAAAGCTTCTTAGTAATATTTTTTATTACATCATATGGGAGAAGGAAAACAATTTTCCATGGGAAAGCTCAGGCACCTATGGCTGATGGCCAAGATAGCCCTGCACAAGACCCAGTTTCTGGTCCTGAAAGAACCTTATAGTTGTCTTGATTTATGAGGTATCTACAGCATTGTGATGTAAGGTGATGGCCCAGTAGCAAGTTCTATAAAAACCCAAAATATAGAAGGTTCTCCATTATTGGAGTCTTACCTACTTGAAAATGGTATTGATAATCATCAATCATCAATCTTTTAATCCATGGTTATCAGGAACTCAAATTTCTATATCAATTCCTGCTTCCTGAATTTCTTGAGTAAAAATTTGATGCTTCCATTACAGCAGAAGTAGAATTTTAAGGTTCCTGCTGTTAGGAAGAATAAGGAATTTTACATATACAATATAGGAGTCGGATAGAAACAGATAGAGAACACACCCAATTTTAGGAAAAAATCTCTGTTTGAGTTTCTTGAAAGTGACTTGATTTGAAAAACATTTAAAATAAGTTTCGTTGCTATCATATGGCTAACTTCTCTAATGAGGCCAGTAAAATATTGGGCTCTGTCAAAAAAGGGTGTAGATTATTAATCTGTCCCCAAACTGATTCACCATGCTATAATCATTTGCATTCTTCTCAAAATCAACAGGAGGAGGACAAGGATACAGAATCAATATAGTTAATATATCATATAGTTTGAATAATAATGCCCTGTTTATATCTGTTCCTGCCCTTCAGTAGTAATGACTCTGATGGGGAACAAGTACCCCACAGGCCAGTAGTTTTTTTATCGCGGAGAATATTCAATTACGTATTTTTTTATTTTAGGGTTTATAAAATCAACAAAGTCGCGATGATTACCATTTTGCACCTCTCGATAAATGATACCAAACTCTGAACAAGTAGGGTACTCATCCTTTAGCCTGTCAAACCCAATGAAATTAACACAGTTTGCAAAATGGTAACGATACGACTGGCCCGTACAGTCCTCCTTGTTCCCCATTTCTAGCTAAGGTAGGGAAATTTTCATTTGAATATCTTATATGTGCATATTACATACATGTGTGCATCACTTATGAACAAGTAAAAAAGGTCAACCTTAGCAACTTGCCATTCATAAACAAATAAACAAATCAGCCACCAAATACAATGAATAATATAATTCATGAACACTTTTGAGTCCCCAAGAAACTACTAACAAGTACTCAAACCCAAATCCCCAGGCACAAATTGTCAGCCTTTATTCTCAATCTCTCATATTTTTCACTCAAAACACTTCTACACACAAAAGAAACAATCAATGATTAATATTGTTGTAGTCATTCAATTGAAAACTTTCATCGTCCAGTCCTTGCATAGTCTTTTACAGTGAACCCAACTTTTTCAAACTTCCCTTTCTCATTGCTCTCTCTGAATTTCAAATAATCTGCACAAACAAATGGCTTGTAGATCCTCAGATTTTTTTCACCCACCACCTCATCAGGTGCAAATATCACCTTGTCATCTTCAAAGCACCAAAAGAAAGCAAGAGAAAATCGATTTATGTGTCGCTTTAAAACAACTCTGTGCTCAGATGACCTCAACTTCCCATTGCTCCAAGCTTGCATCAAGTCTCCAATGTTCACCACAAGAGTATCTTCACATGGATTTATGTCCATCCACTTTCCTTCCTTTGACCTCACTTGAAGCCCACCAATCTCATCTTGATAGACAATTGTTACGCAGCTCATGTCAGTGTGCATGCCAAGACCCTCGACTTCTTTTTCCTTCACGCACTCGGGTGGTGAATAGTTGATTATTCTCAAATAACCATGACAATTACTGAATTCAGATTCAAATTTCCTCTCAAAATCATCTCCCAAACACATCAGCACAAGCTCAACAATTATCTTCGATAGCTTTGACATTAAATTCCCATACTCTCTCAATATTTCACTAGCAGAATTCAAGTAGATAAATAATAAAAACAAGCTCAGTTAGAAATGTACAGAATTACTAAGAGGGTGTTGCCAAACAACACTTAGAACAAAACCTTTTGTTTCTGCTTTATATAACATTTCATTTAAGTTTACATTGTTTCAGATAGCCAACAAAATATCCTCTTCTGAACCTTATTGTTTTTTTTTTTTTTGGTGATGATTCCATTTTTTTGGTGTAAAGGTTAGTTTTTTTTCTTTCAAATTCCATGAGAACTAATTGGAATAATGCAAATCCTTGGGTGATATTATCTGTACCTGAATTCTGAATTTGGCTCGTTCAAGAGGACTCCTGCAGAACTCTGTGCGGAGGCAAAAAAGTCAGGCCCGGACACCCGGAGACTCTCAAAAAAAGGTGAGGCAATGAAATGAGGAGTGTAAGTTTTTATGGTTGATGAGGGGCCAACTTTGAGTTTCAGCTCAGAGGGGAGGCTGAAGATATGATTTGAAAGAGAACAGAGATTTTTGTAAAGATCTTTGGAGATTCCATGGTTTTTGATGTGAAAAAAACCCCATTCTTTGCAGGCTAGAAAGAGGGAGGAGAGCAATGATGGGTTAAAGGGTTGAGAGATGTCAAAAACAGGAAGTTCTATGGAAGTCTGAGATTCAGACATTATTGTTTAAAATTATCAGAAAATAAGTTAGTTTGTTCGGTTGGGTTGGGGTGTTAAATAGCTAGTTGGTTAGATATATAGGGAAATGCAAATACATATATACATACACACTCAAATGCATAAACGCCCGTATATGTAAACACATTTATGTACAATTACAGATTCCTAATAGCACACTATACTATTGGGAAATTGTATATCATAGAAATTCATCAAAATCCAGATCAGGATCAATCCGAAAGGACAGAAACAGATCAAACGGATGTAAATGCATACATACCCAGATAAAGAAACATATATTAAGAGGCAGCCATTATATATAATATAGACAGCCATTTGTATATTAGCAGCTCTGTTTTCTATACTAATGTTTCTAGAGAGCAACTTCAATAGTTGTCAAGTACAACCGTGGCATTAATGTAAAGGTTTGACAATGCAGTTTGGCAAGTTTTTTAAGGAATTTTATTTTATTTGTTTATTTTTCATGTGAAGAAGGTCAATGAGGAGAAGGCTTAAAATTTGTTAATTTGCAAGCAGATGGGCAGCAATAAGCAGGAATGATGGAGGTGTGCTGGCTATCTGTACTTTGTCAAATTCTGTTTTGCATAGGCTCTTGAGCTTAGATTCTTCTATAGGACATGTTGACTAACTCCATTGCTATGTCAAATAAGCATGAATGTTAGGTAAGCCAATTTTATATACAAACAAGTGAGTGGCGGCCTTGGTGCCATGGAAAGATTGCTTTAGTCAAAAGTTGGAATTGCTGAAATAGTCTCTTTGTTTTTAAGAATAAGATTGCGTGCATTGATACTTCCCAAATATGTAGTGGCTAGAGTCTCGTGCACTGAACTAACCCTTTAACCCTTTAAATTAATATATTAATGTAAAACAAGTTGTTGAAACCTTTGAGTAACAATGGGAGCATTCCAAGTCCGATTCCAAACAAAAGTATTAATAGACAGCAGAAATGATTGGTCACAGTTTTAGAAATTGAGACCTTACTCTGACTCAAAACAGTGAAACATAAAATTGCGCATCAGCTTCGCCCATGGCCTAAATTAAATTTCGGTCAAATTCCTTTGTTTAGTCAATTAGACATTTTTTTTCATTTACAGTGAATTTTAGATTTGCAATTACCTTGTCTAGAAAATTTCAAATTGGGTTTCGTTTGCGACAATGTTTTCATTATTTGATCTAGTTTCTATTTTTTAAAAAACCTCAATTTTTATTTATTTCAAATTTTTTCTAATTTTGGAATTTCTTTGTTTCTTAATTATAACAAGCCTAACATAGGAATTAGTAGATTCCTATTCAGATTAGTAGTCTCTTAAACTTATAAATATGATGTATTCCATTCTTATTAAATAGTTTATTAATAATATTTCAATTTCGAAATTAAAGATTTTTTTTTTTTGGAATAATAAGTTCCCAAGTTACATGGTTTCTAAGAAATTCGATGCATCAAATTTTCCTTTCACGTTTCTACATTAGATACAAACAAATGCAGGATGCTAAAAATTTGAGTTCTACTCCGGCAAAAGAAAAGAAAAAAAATCAACCGTCACACAAATTATTCTCTATAAAATTAATGTTACATCAGGATCTTTCTTACTTGGTTGCAGGTTTTGTACCAATTTTTTATGGGTGACAGTGCAGCATTTGTTAAATAATCTGAAGTGACAGTACTTATCGGTATGAAGACGCAAATGATTCACTCTACAAACACCTGTTATTTCTTGTTTGATCGATGAAAGTTACAGAAATAGTAAAGTAGAAGCAACCGATGTAGCAGCAACGAGAGGGAAGACAAATGCTATCTGATTCTTTTATAAAAGGGAACCCAAAGGTGACGAGGGAGACGACAACCCCACGTCTTGGAGAATCTTGACTGGGTTATATTTGTTTTCATGCTGTCTTGTGGTTGTGAGACGTTGATCATGTCTGAGTTTTCAGAAAATTGGACTCATCAAACAGAATGAATGATTGGACTCAACAAACAGAATGAATGTCTTCAATTCTTGAATGCTGCAACTATTGATATATGGCCTACTCAAAGTGGAGCCCCTATATGTATTGTTGATTTATATGACAACAATGTTTAAACTAATTCTGCTTTATATACAGCCAGAAGTAATGTAGTGTAGCTGCATACCATCATTGGTAACTGAGTTTCAATTCTTTTAAATTATGAATGGTAGATTCAGCAACAGATACAACTCATTCAACTGATAAATGGAAGGTCATTTCTCAGAGATTAAGATACCTTTGTATGGCCAAAACAAACCTCACTTACCACTTTTCTCTGTCAAAAGATTAAAAGGGCTAATATCATCAATTGACTGAGCTAGCTAGGTTCATTTGGAAAACCCCAACTTTTTTTTATTTTGATGAACTGGAACCAACCCATCAACTGCAACATTCGATCACGTGACCCGGTTGTAAACACCCCCCCCCCCGGCGGCAGTTACAACTTCTTAACACAAACTTTCGCTTGTGGGGAGGGTACCCCAAGGGTGTCTGTTAAGTATTGAACCAGGGTACCCCAAGTTTTTAGGCTGTGTTTGAATACATATCCAAAACAAATTTCAAAAACTCAAAAATTTAAAAATCTGTTTGTTTATCAATTCTCTAAAAAAATTTCATACGATTTTCAAAACAGTATCTTCAAACCTTCACTCAACTCTCTGACTAATTTCCCACTCTCTCTCTCTACTAATTGTTATTATTATTAACTTTGGATTTTCTTGGCTTTTACTGAGTCAATTTTTCTCGGCATTGTGATTCATTGTGAATGGCAAGTGACGGAGGGGTAGTCGAAGAAGGCAATTGCTCTCGGACGATAAAGTCGACTCGCCGCACCGTCGCCACTGCGTCTCCGTTCACCCGAGCTCCAGTTATGGGTCTTCTCCTCTTCTTCTTTTCTTCTTCTTTCCTTCTCTCTGCTTCTCCAGTCCAGCCCCTGTGTTGGCTTTATTTTTTTCTTTTATTCTCTTCTTCTTTCTACTACTCTTCTTCTTCTCCTCTTCTGTTCTTTTCTCTGTTCAGCCGAACATTGTCGAGTCCAACCCCTGTGCTGCCTTTTTTTTTTCTTCTCTTTTTTTCTCCTCTTCTTCTTTTCTTTTTCTTCCCCTCCTCTTTTCTTGCCACTGTTCAGCCAAGCCTTGTCCAGGTTTTTCTCTTTTATAATATGTTTATTTATTAAATTAAATTAATACAATTTATAATATGTTTAGATTTAATAAATTATAAGTTAAAGATTGGAGAGAGAGGTAAATAATACTACTCAATTCGGTGTATATAAACATTTTTTCAAAATTTTTTATATCCAAACATATTTTCACCGTTTTTAACTCAGAATTTGAATTTTGATTAACATAACCAAACGTATTTTCACAGTTTTCAAAAAATCAATTACAAAATTCTGAAACACATTTTAGAAATATTTTTCAAAAAATCATATCTGAATCACTATCCAAACGCAACTAAGACTCTATAATATCCTAGCTTTGTTATTTACCTTACGTTGTATGGCAATATGGCATGAACCAGTTCAACCAAACACACAGACAAATTGAGCATGAGCCTAAGTTCAAAACAAGCCAAGTAATGATGTTCCTAACCCTATATTCATTACCCTCAGCCATGCTGGTAAAAGCTTAGTCCAACTCTTTTTCATGCATACTGAATAAATTTAACCAGTGTATGAAACTTCAATCCACTCTTTCTCAATGTTCACCTAAGAAATTTCAATGGTTTCCCCAATAGTTTCTAATAGCATGTGAATGAAGCATCTTAGATCGACATTTCCCTTGTTCTTTCCCCCACAGAGTCGCTAAATAGTTACAAGAGGTACAGGGTTCACTATTATAGATTGGATTGCAATTTGCAGACACATTCTTTATGAGAGAGAGCAAACAAATGTCATACGAGAAAAAAAATTGCAATGTAAATGTTTTCCATGAAACTAGAAATTAAATCATTTTTATACAGATATATATTGGGAGAGCTGCCCAACCAGTGGTATAAAAGGTTTGGTTGTTGAGAAATTATTTCTGGAGTCTAGTCCTGGAGCCATGGAGTTTAACACAGGAGGGAGAAACTGCGGCTCTCCTAACACGTCATATCAAGATTCAGAATGGTGCTATTCCAGATACCTGAGCAGCCTTCCATTATTAGGGTTCGTCACATCCACACATTCTAATGGATTGTGGTCATAAAAACCTGCTTGCTACGCATATATATCCATAAAATCACAAAACAATAGAAACAGTAAACTTGCTGGATTCAAAGTTGCCACTTGAATCCAATTTTTCTTCTCCACAACATTATAATCCCAATAGAATTTCACCAAAAGAGAATCATGTTTGGGGGCGGTGGCGCTTCCAAAATGGGCATTCCAGAGTCCAAACCCGGCTTTTTTGATATTCAAATATTTATTTTGTTACTTTTAAAATATTCAATTTAGACATTTTCAAATCCAAACATTCGTTTCAGGAAAAGTGTCAAAAGAGTTTTTTCCAAACTCCCAGAAATACCCATTTCAGAAATGCCCATTTTTTATATATAGAACACAAAGGCTTTTAACAACTTATCCAAACACTACTATCATTTAAGTATACTTTTTTCAAATCACACTTCTTTCACTACTCATCCAGACCGGTTAAGCTGGCAAAAGGGTTGCATACGGGGTCAAAGTTAGTTCATCTTTTATCGCTCAAAAAACAACATAAAAAACAATCAATTTAAAGCTTTTCCAACGCTGTGACTGCTCCACAGCTTCCTTTATACCAAGTTTCCAAGTATAAACTAAAAAATTACTCTTAGATTATTCAAATGGATTACAACTCAAGTTGAAGGACTGCAAATTCAAAGATCAGAAACCAAACCAGTCTTGAGCTTTGGTTCGGATTCGGCGGAAGAATTGGGTTTCCTCAAAGAACATGCAGATTTAAAAGCTTCAATGTATGATTGGCATTTAACATAGTCCCCTTTGTTTTCTTCCAAGCATTTCTTCAGAGCCTCCGCATCACATGGTGACATAATCTTCTTCACACTATTATTTTCTCTATTCTCATCCATTATCTCCAATCCAAGAATCAATATATGATTTGTGTTTCAGATCAAAAACACCTGCTCCAACACAAAATACCATTTGAGCTCAAAACAATGCTATTTATATACATACATATATACATCAGACTATACAAATTATCTTAAAGAGATTGATGAACTTACTGTTTTACACCATGGGTTTGTTCTGAAAAGAAGAAATTGTGAAAACGCAGAAAAAATAAAACGAAGGAAAATTTCGGCCTTTACTGAGCCCTAGTTGACGTCCCAGTTAAGGATTTCCGCAAAAGGCATTGTTTGTTGCAAATTGGGCTGGCAGGTCTGTGTTGGTCTGAAGGCTAGCCCAGCCCAATACAATAAAAAGGCCCAACTGAATCCTACCTAGAATTGTGAATTTAGGGACAAATATAAACTTTCATATTATTAAAAGAAAAGTATTTATCAAGCAAGTTGACATATCTAAAATAAAAAGATTCATCTCTTCCATATATACTATTTTGGCTTGAGTCGTTGTACACACACCATTTTTTTTTTTTTTTGAAGATGTTACATAATCAGTGTTATACTTCAAATAAGAAAAAAAGTTATTTATCGGAAAAAAAATGAAAAGGAGTTTCATGAAGTCAACAATCCAATGAAACTAACCTTTTCATGCTGAGATTTTTCAAATATGTAGGTACAATTTATTACATTTTCACAATTAATTGGATTTAGACCGATCCTTCACCTGACTCAAATTGTCAGATTTGTTATCTTATTTTTATATTTTTTATATAAAAATAATGAAATAGTACAATCAATCAACTAAATTGAATAGTACGATTATAATATAACATAAGCATTAAAAAAAACACAATCTAATAATAATAAATGTCTTTTAATTATGAATCATTTACAGATAAAACAATCTTATCATGGGTTAAATAGAAATAATGCTCACATTTTTAATTGGACTAATTTTAAATAATTTTTTTTTAAAAAATTTATCTAATTGTTAGAGTCAATAATTTTTATTTTTTTTCTTTGAAAATGAAGAAATAAATCTAATGAATTTGCCCTCTCTTAATCTAATGATTATTGATGTTTATTTTTAAGGGTAATGCTAACAAATACGATATAATATATTTTAATCCTTAGTTAACTTCCAAATTGAGTTTTTCCAAGTACACTATCTCAAGTTCCGAGGTATTGTTGGGGCCCTTTATTTGTAGTCTGTTATATCATGGGTTGAGGCTGTTATGACGAAAAAACCCTTGCGGAAGCCTTCTACAGCAGACTTCCAAGGGAGCGTCGGAGGACCGCCCAAAACACAGATTTGAAAGCCAAAATACGTAACGGCTACTATAGAACTTAAATTCATTTCCTCACCTCTCTCTCTCTGTATCTCACAGCATTTCTGTCATCACACTATTTGGCCTTCTAGTTTTTAAACTCAACTCGTCCATGGCTTCATTGGCCCCAGACCCTGATCATATCAAACCCAATACGTGTTCAAATCCGTGTCGGAAAGTCCGAGTTGTAGCAAAAATTAGGGCTTTTACTGATCGAGAATCTGAATCTTTAAATGGAGATTCAACGCCGTGGATCTCTGTACACAAACCCAAGGAAGATTCATCTGACAGAGTGTCAATCTCCTTTGGAGACCAATCAACCAGGTTCTGTCTTCTTTGATTTCATTATTTCTTGAATTTAATGGCTAATTTGCATGTAATTTTGTGTTCAAAGATGAAAAATTCACACCCCCATTTTAGGTTCTTTGTTCAATGCACACCTCCAGTAATGATGTTTAGTCTGTAACTTTTTTTTTCCTTTTCAAGAATTGTGTTTTAGGGTTTTGAGTTTAAAGTAAAGAGGTTTAAATTATCATGAATTATTGACTAGCTCTCAATTTGTTATATTCACTCCAATTAATATTACTATGAGTGGAGTGTGAATAACAATTATAGGAGTGGGATTAGCTCCAGCCTATATATATTGTATCAATGTTAATTTTGCTAGGTGTTTTTACAAGAACTTTGTTTTAGGATTGCAAATTTTGGATTAGTTCTTTGAAATTCTTGTATTGAGAAACGGAAGATTCCATTTTACTATTTTGTTTCTTCAACATTCTATATCCTTAGTAATCTTGTTCGAGTTTTAAGCTTTGCGGTTTTGAGTTTTTTCTGTCTTTCAGTCGTAAGGATGCATATGAAGTGGATTATTGCTATGAACAAAATGAGGACAGTGGATTGATATTTTCAAGAGAGATGAAGCCTTTGATTTCACGGGTTTTTGATGGTCGAAATGTGTCAATTATTGCATATGGAGCTAGAGGCAGTGGAAAGACTTACATAATTAACGTTGGTTTTCCTTTTACCTGTATTCTTTCCTTTTATTTTTTTTCTCTTCATTGGGAATTATGGCTATTTTCATTCTCTATATCTTGTCCAATTGAAGGGTTCTGAGGAGAAACCAGGTTTGGCTGAGTTGGCAATGGCTGAAATCCTCTCGATGGCAGAGGAACTCGGGAAGTTAGTTTCCATATCTTTCTATGAAGTGTTTCAGGACCATGTTCATGACCTCTTAGATCCCAAACGGCGTGAGGTTCAAGTATTGGAAGATGCCCAAGGCAAAATTAAACTTAAAGGGCTTTCTCAGGCAAGTTCAGAAGGTGTCTGTGATAAATGGGTTTCAAGCAACTTAAACATTGAGTTTTTGTGTAGCATTTTCTCATAACATTGCTGTCTTTCAAATTTTCTTTTAGGTCTCTGTGAAATCCACTTCAGAATTTTGCAAATTATACTTCGGTGGCGGCAGTTCACATAAATCAAAGCAAAAGATGGCACTTGAGCTGCCACGAAGGAGTCACAAAGGTTTAATAATACACATTTCATCTTGTGATGAAAATTCAAATACTAAACTTGTGGGAAAGATGAACTTCGTTGATTTAGCAGGTTTTAAACTCTTCAAAGTTCGAATAAAATTATAATTTCTTAGCAATTATGTCAAAAGGTTGATGTACTAATTCTTTTTTTTTTATTTATTCCATCTTCATCAGGCTATGAGGATGCCAGAGGAAAGAGTAGTGATGTTCTTAATCTTGTTGAGAGTACTCGAATTAATAAGTCTTTATATGCCTTATTGAATGTTGTTTATGCCCTTAATGCCAATGAAAGCCGCATCCCGTACAGGGAAAGTAAACTTACTCGCATGTTGCAAGATTCACTTGGAGGGACAAATCATGTATTGATGATTACTTGCTTGGTGAGGCATTTGATTCTATTTATCTCCATGTGGATATGCTGTTATAGTTTGCTGAACTTTTCAGTCCCAATAATGATATTTTTTTGGATGTAGAGCCCCTCTTTTTGCCAAGACACTGTCTACACATTAAGTTTAGCTTCTCGGTCATGTCAAGGCATCAATCGAGTTTTCAGAGACTCCACAAAGCAAAGTAAAAGTTCATCCAAACTAATAATGCTTTCTTCATTGAAAAATGGAAATTTTGGGACGCTTTCTGCTACTCTGAAGAAACAAACCAGCTCCCGAGTGCATTTTTATGGCAAGAAAGCTAGTTGCATGGTGAATGGAAGGTATAGATTTAGGGTTTTTATTACATTACAATAAATCAAGATGGAGCTCTTTTTAACACATTTCATGAAAATTTGTTTCTTTTTCTATATGAAGGAAACTCTTCAATGAAGGAAATCATTTGATCAATTCAAAACAGGTAGTGATCTATCACCTCATACTAAACACTACTCACTCACATCTTTTTTACACCCCTTATCCGCATGGCGCATGTGCAAAAATCTAAAGGGAAAAAAGAGAGAGATGCATGCAAAGTTGGATATTTTCCAGTTCTTCTTAGAGGTTATAGTTTAAAATTCCTTATGTCAAAGGGAATGCATCCAACTCATATGGACTGATCTTTCTAATGCACATTCACATGCGTGATGAGTTTGAACTTTAGTAATAAGTGAATTTTCTCTTTTTTTATGATTTGTTTATCGTGGGGTTCATAAATCATCACTTAAAAGCATGTAGGAATTCACATAATTTTCCAACCTATGATAAGGCCGGTTGAAATTCAATGCAGACAGAATCCATATCAGATACTGCTTCAGCGGCGCTGTCAAAGTGCTCCTCAGACATTGCTTCAGCCATGGTACCTTCTTTAGAGGAAGAGGTACAGCATAAAGTTTGTTTTAATCTGTTTAGTACTTAGTCAAGGAAATATTTGGTTTGACATTATCACTCTTTGCAGGAGTCCATTTCAGAAGTTTCTTCAGTCACTGTATTTAAAGAAGAGGTAAGATGGGTTTAGTTTTTCCTGAACTATAACAACTTGAAGGGTTGTGAATGAGCTAATTAATATCCTAATGCAGGAAACTTCGTTACCAAGTGCTCCTAGGGATACAGAACCTACACCTATAGAGAAACAGGTAATTAATTATTCTAGCAGAGGCTAGATGACATCAAGATTTCTACAAATATTATTTAGCTAATTGATATTAAGGCTGGTTTGAATTGCCTTCAGGAAACTTCACCAGCTGCTTTCAACATGCTAGAACCTTCTATACCTGATAAGGTAATTCAACTTTTCTGTTTGGGTCTGATAATTAAAAGATGTTTACATAATTCACTTGCTCTTTGGTTTCCCAGGATGTTTCTCCACACAGTGAGATCAGTGATTTAGCAGTCAGCCTTGGAGATGGTAAGAGCACATGTGCACTTCAAAAGCTCTATTGCAAGTTACAATGTGATATTGACGACTTGGTCATTTTCTTTTGTATTCTATTACATTACAGGTAAGGAGAACCAAAATGTAGTTATGAATGAAAATGGATCGCCACCATTAAGTGCAAGATTACAAGAAATATCAAACAACTTGAAATCTTTGTATTCCTCAACTCCATTACACGTAAAGATGCCACAGAAGATTGATACTCCTCCATCCAGCACTCAATTATTTTCCACCAATGATTATGTGGAACCGAAAACACCTGTTTTTGAACAGAATTCGAGAATCAATGACAAATGGGAGATTGCAAAAATTAATAGTCCCTGGGAAACATTCAATACGCGCAGTTCCAGAATGAAGGTTAAGTTCTTCAAGTTTAATATATCATATCCTTGTTTATTCCTTTCCCGACTTTCATGTTGTTAATTTCAGTTTGTATCTTGTTCTTGCAGCATTCCCTTGTTCAAGAGTACCTTAGATTTTTGAATACTGCTAGCAAGTGAGTATTAGAAATTCTGTTTTAACAATGATTATTAGAAATTCTGCATGTCAATTTTTTTTATTAGCTTATGTGATTTTTTTATAAGGTAATCTATTTTTTTGGGCTATGTTTTGGTGTTTAAAGTTTCAAGGATTTTTCAATCTGACAATTATCTTTCATGATTTCCGTTTTCATGTCCACGTAACCATTAGAAATAACCTTCCTCCTAAACAAAAAATCTTAAGAAGACTTTTAAATGGGAAAAATACCATTAATTATATACCGGTACATCCTGTAGTTTGTTTATCAGTTTAGGAATTCAAAACTGGTATGGATTGCATAAAGTACATCTTTCTGAAGTATTATTCAGCCATGTTTCCTCTTAACAATATAAATAACTTTCTTTCTTCAACACGTAGTCAACAACCAAATGGGGTGGTCAATCCACATTAGGTTTTTCAAAACTGGTACGGATTGCATAAAATACATCTTTCTAAAGTATTATTCAGCCATGTAGTTTTTTTTATTTCCATTTTCATGTCCTCTTAACAATATAAATAAACACACAGTCAACAGCAAAATGGGGTTGTCAATCCACATTAGGTTTTTCTTATAAAACGTTGCGGATTCCAGGATAAGAATAGCCATATCTATTGAGCCAAGTATGGTTACAAGGAATTTAATTGTATGCCACAGTCAAATTTGTACAACAATTATTGAAGATATACATAGTCTTGGTAGACTAATATAGTATCTTCGTTTTTTGTAATTAACAGGGAAGAGTTGAAAGAGTTAAAGGTAAGCACTCATTTTAAAATTTTATTATTATTATAGTTTCCTATTTCCATTATATTGTTACAAGTCTCATATTGATGTATCTGTATAGGGTATTGGAGAGAAGAGAGCTACCTACATTCTTGAACTTCGTGAGGAATCTCCTGAACCCTTTAAAAATGTAAGAACCTTCAACAGTACAGAAAGAGTGTTTATAAATTAAAGGAAAAAAAAAAAGAATGATGTTCTTATCACCAAGTCTTTTATCTTTGTTGTATGTGCAAATATTGATTTAATATATTCTGTTACTATATTTCTTGATTGATATAGCCAATGTTTTACTTTGCAGCTGGATGATTTGAAGGACATTGGTCTTTCGGCAAAGCAGGTATGTTCATTCAATTCTAGATGTTCGTTGCATTCCAATTTTTTTTTATATATATAAAATCTGTTATTGTAGTAACTGTTCATTATTATTTTTTCTTACTTCTGTTGTTGGGCCTCATTAATCTTTAGTTGTTTAAATAGTTTTCTCATGTGAAAATCTGTATATTATCTTCTTATATCTATACTTTCTTTACAATCATGGTAAAATCAAATTATTTAATAAATGTCATTTGACTTTGAATATGTTTTCTTCAAAATAACATAGGTTTAACGGAAACATGCATTTGATTTTTTTTGGTTCTATTACTTTTGTACAGGTCAAAGGCATGATGAAAAAGGTAGCTGGGGAGCTTTTTAGTTAACCTCACTCTAAAATTTAACACAATAGATGTTGTTGGTATTGGCAACGTGAAGTTGCCACGATTCTTTTCGATGCATGGTGATGTTGATTTCGTTATGTTTTGTCTTCTTTAAATTCACTTGATTTTGTGTGTTCTTTTTCTTCTTTTCTATTTGGCTTGTTGAGTCTCTATGCAATTCATAACAGTTATGTGCATGTGTGTGAAACATGGATACAGAATCCTATTTGTTAGTGTCAATGCGTGAATGATGTTAGTTTCGAACAGCTAGCTTCTCTTTTTCTTTTCTCCTGGAGAAATTTATTATGAGATTTAATGCTTGCAGTGGTTTGGAGTGTGTTCTTGAGATTGTGTTGATAAAAGGAAAAAAAAGGGGAAAAAAAATAACAATGAAAAACATCAGTTGCATGTTTTAACTTAATTTTAATGGGCTTTTTAAGATATATGATTAAAATATACCTATCGGACTTTCATGCTAATTTTTGTCCAGTAACAATAAAGTGTCGATAATGCACTCTCATAATTCTAAATTCATTAGATATAAGGTTTGGAAAACTTTCATTAAACATACCCAAATCCAATTCTATTGTGAATCTTATTTTTCTTGCTAGAAATTTTGGTTTCTGGATAGGTATTTACTCGCTAAAGGTTTAGAAAATGATTGTGATTTGAATGTGCATATAATAAGCTTTTTGTAGTTTATTTATGATATAGTTAGTGTTGGGATTTGCTTGTACTTTTTGAGCAAATCCAAAAAGAAAGAAGAAATTTTTAGCAAGAAAAATAAGATTCACATTAGAACAAACCAATGAAAAGCGTATAATATGCTTTTTGTAATTTATTTATGATATAATTGGTGTTGTGATTTGCTTGTACTTTTTGTGCAAACAAGAAGAAGAAGAGGAGGAAGATTTCAATTAAATAAAGCTTTTGCTTGACTGTATCCATGCTTCCCATCGCTGTCACTTCCTGGAATCAAAGCTTCGGATACGTTTGTATTAGTTCTCTCTTTTGATATGATTAATAATTTTATTTTATTATTTTATTCATATCATAGATCATTATATATTCTCAATACTATTAAGGAGTCTTTTTTTTTTCTTTTTTCAAACACCAAATTCGCAAAACTATCGAGATTAATTTTATCTAATCTCATTCCCAAATTGGCAAACAAACATAACCACAAATAGTAATATTTTGGATAAATTATAATAATTTTTTTTGAAATTTATAACAATTATATTATCTTTTTTTAAGATTTTTAAAATTATACCGATTTTTTCTACTTTATAAAATAATATACCTTTCTCTCCTATTAATTTTTTTTAAATGACAAAACTTGGACCTTTTTTTTTTTTATTTTTTATATTTTTTCAATTTTAACCAATTCATTCTAACTTTTTTTTTTTTTAAAGATTTTTTAATTTTTTTATTTAAAAATTTTAAAACATTGGCAAAAGTTTTAAAAAATTGGAAAAAAAATGAAATGAGTAATTTTGTCATTTTGAAGAAAAAAAATTAACTTAAGATAAATATTTAAATATTATTTTAATAAATATAAAAGATTAGTATAATTTTAAAAATTTTAAAAAAAGTTAATATAATTGTCATAAATTTAAAAAAAGTTTGATATAATTACCCTAATACTTTTAATTGATTTCTCAACATGGCATAACCATTTAACGAGGTCCATCCAGTAACGTCGATGAATGTCTCTTGTCACAATCTGATTGTGTTTCTATTGTGTCCGATTCAATTCTTTGTTATTTAATTTTTTTCTTTTTTTTTAATTTCAGCCGTGTTTGAGCTTTGATGGGAAGAGTTTTAATGAATTTGCCTGAGTTATAAGTCTAGCCGAACTTGTCTGAAATCGTAAATTGTCGATTAAAAATAATTTGATCTTAAATATTTAAATATCTATTAAATACTTTTTAATAACATTAAAGTTTGCATTTATTTTTAAAATATGTTTAAAACTTGAATAACTACTGATTATAAAAAATTAATCCTTTTAAAAATAAGATTAAGCCAAAACCTAAAATACTTCTAGGGTTCAATTGATATGAAAGTTGGTTGACCTCCAACCCGACCAACCCCCTGTCTTGGAACTTACTCGCTTTCACACTAGCCATGTTAGGTTCATTGGTTACTTAACGGCTAATTTACGTTGGTCAAACCATACGCGCTCAAGCCCATGGTAGCTTATTGTAACACTTCATTCCGAAAGGTACTTCATCTATTGATTTCGGCATAGTTACATATCTATCCCCATTTTTTACGATTATAATTTTTTACACTGATTCATCCATGATATTTAATAATAATAATTTTTTTTTGTTATAATCTTTAATTTATATTAATCTTTATTATTAGAATTATTAGTCATAAATTTATTATTTTATTCTTAAAAATAATTATATTAACCTTTCTTATAAAATTTGATTATTATACAAATATTTCCCATGTTTTATAAAAATATAGAAAAAATCAATATAATCAATTAAGATATCTTAGTCATATATATATTTTTTTTATTTGAATGTTAACATCAGTCTTTGATGATAAATTTTGTATCAAAGATAAATTGTATATTGTCAATATAATAAATAAAATGTCATTATAATTTTAGGAAGATAATACTTAGTTCTAAATTCAGTAAGAGAAACATCTTCTTACTCAAAAACGTATTGTAACTACAATCTGTCACATAGGTAATATACATATATTTTTTAATTTTATTTTTTTAATTAAAATTAAATAATTTATTTAATATACATATGATTGCATATATGACATGTTAAAATTATAACACATATATAAATAAAAAAAGATTTTTCTTACTTATTTTAAAGCCGAGCATCGTTTATTTAAAAAAAATACATAAATATGTCTTGTGATTGTTAGAAATTTACATCCGACTTTTCTACACCAATGCTAATCACACACGTGTCACTCTCTATAGGCTCCAGTCCATCTGAATAACTCCGTGATGAAATGTCATTGCAAAATGAACATGAAAAGGAAAGGTTGAAAATGGGATTCCAAGAGAAAGTAACAAGAAAGTTAGTGGGAGAGAGAGCGCCATGGTTGCTTTTAGTTTTTTCTCTGCCTTTTGATCTCTTCATGCTCATCACAAACTCACAAGCAATCTTTTTTACAGAAAGTTGAAACCCACTAATACCTAATAAATGACTTCTTTTATAAAGTCATTCTCAATCTTCATCAATTTTATCGATACATGGATTTATTCAATCTCATAATATTGATCAAGCAATTACTCTCCAAGCCACAATCAATCGTTTACTCTTTAGGGTTTTTAGTCAAATTGAATTCGAGTGCATGGCCATCAAATCCAACCAATGCTTTGGGGATTTCAGTGAACGTGTAGTGTTTGGATATTGAGGATTGATCTTTATGAGATTTTGGATGCTTGCTTTCCATTGATGGGGGGTGAGGGAGAGATTGAAGCGGAAGGCTTGCTTGATGTCGAAAATACTATATTTGTTGCGGTGGGAAAGAATGTTAAGGAGAGCAAATCAACACTGTTGTGGACATTGCACAGCTTTGCAGGGAAGAAGATATGTCTTCTTCATGTTCGTCAGCCTGCACATTTAGTTACACTTGGTGAGTTTGTGACTTCAGTTGAAATTGTAATTTGAGTTAAGTTTTAGTAAATTGGATTAAGTGATTACTGGCTTTTATCGAATTGATGGATCTAACGAGGCATTTAGCTCTTTGGGTGCCTTAATGATTGAATTAGCGACAGATGCTTTTTCTAAAAACCCATTTTTGGATAGGGTAATTGGCTTACTAGCAATTTCTTTCATTTAAAATTTGTGATTAGTTCACGGAATTCAATTCTTACATTAATTTTTATTTAATTCTGATTTGGTTCAATACTTCAATTTTGTCAAGATTACAGATAAGACTTTGGGTTAGTGACAGAAATGGTGAGAATTAGTTTATATCCCATGTATTATATTAGTCATAGCCATTGATCAACAATTGATATGCACGAAGCAAGGGGATTATATGAGACTAATATATGAATGAAAGAGAAAATGGTATATGTTGTGTTGTGTGCAATATTAGGAGTTGGATTGAATATTATTCTAAGTTTCCAGAAATGAAGACCCAGCCACTAATATACCATCATTGGTGCTGTGTTGAGTTTGCAATTTTGCGTGTAGGGACATGTGATTATAAAGAGTAGACTGAATAATATCAGGAGATTTTGAAATTGGAAAAATAGACCAATGACATTTTGTTTAGTGCTTTTAGACCCCTGCAAGCCAGTTTGAGTGAACAAAGAGGAGTGAATAATATGAGGAGTTATTGCAATTGGAGAATAGACCACTGGCATTTTGGAGGAACTTAACTAAACAAAATCTGATGCAGTTTTCAAGGGACGATTTGATTGAGTGAGCAATTTTCCAAATTTCTTTCATGTTACTGCTTGTAAAGAAATAAAAAAAGGGACAAAAACAGTTTTTTATAAAATATAGACAGATGTTTAGTTCTCATTCTCTCCCCCTCCCCCTTTCCTTCCCTCTCTCCTGTTGCATATCAATTGAATTTTTCTTTTCCACTATATAGTTCTTATTCATCTGTCTTATTATCATAAATATTATTTGATGGCTATGATCATGCATTTCAAATTTTAGGTAATTAATACTTTTTTTTCCTCATTTACAGTAGATGGGAAGTTTTCAGCCAGCAAACTGAAACAAGCAGCAGTTAAGGCCTACCAGGCACTTGAATGGCAAACAACGCACAAACTTCTAAATCAGTACCTTCTAATGCTTGCTCAAGTGGGGGTAATTTTTCTTTTTTCCAATCTCTTCGACCATTTTGGCAGTGCTGTTGAAATGTACCACGTTAGCATTAACTTTGTATTAGTCATTTATATTTTATTTTTAGGTTAGAAAAATGTGAATATAAAAATTTTGTGATTGACTTTCATCGTTGGAAGTTCAATAAAATTTTGTGATTTAATTTCATGGTTGGAAGTTCAATCAAACTTGTAACTATTATAACACTACTTATTAGCTATTCTTTCAAAAGATTGACTACAGTATACCTCTGCAGGTGCAGGCAGGTAAAGTATCGATTGAAATGGAGAATGTTGAGAAAGGGATTATACAAATTATTGCTCAGTATGGTATCAGATGGCTTGTCATGGGAGGCGCAGCAGACAAACGCTATTCGAAGTATGAAACAACCATTACAGTTACTTAGTTCTTTTATCCCTGTGATGTTGTTGTTGGGTTTAAATAATAAATTGCCAAATATATTATTTTTTATTTAACATTTGAAACTTAAAAACAAGGTGTCACTACTTGGTGCAATGGTAAAATGCTCGGGTTGTCAAGTGGGAAAGGATAGGTTTGAGTCTGAGAGGAGCCACTTTGTGCAAATAATGCCGAAGGTTGGGGTCTATCTCCAGTGTACCCCTCCCAGCACCCTGCATTGGCGGGACCAATACTAAGTAATGACCTTTTTTTTTTTTAACTGAAAAATTGTCAAGAAGGCTTCTAGATGATGTGTCCTGTTGCAAATTGTGCGCACGTTTTAGCGTTTCCTTTTCCTTATTATATGGTTCATCCAAGAGGTGGCAATTGCTTAAAAGGGTCCGGATCACAGAGTTAGTTAAAGGGGTATAAGAAGCAACACTTTTTTGAATAAAAGGTTTTAAGATTTTAAATATTAGCATCATTATGTTAGTTTTGTGGAGATTGTGATGTATGCCACTGCATTTCTCACATTAGAATTAGGTTGCTAGTGTTCCAGTCATCATAGATTCGTCAGTGAAATTTTGATGACCTTTCTTGGGAATCACAATTGTAAATGCTTGGGTGCTAGCTTTAAAGGGCAAAAAAAACTTTCCTTTTTTTTGCTGCTCTATATCTACTAACATCAATTCGTCAAGATTGCAGGGAACTGTCAAATCTCAAGTCCAAAAAAGCAATCTTTGTGAGTCAACAAGCACCAGTTTCCTGTCATATTTGGTTTGCTTGCAAAGGATGCCTCATCCATACAAGGTATATTGGTCACTCAAATATTTATTTTTGCAACTGTGCTGTGCATAATTTACTTTTGTCGGTCTATGATGTAAAAGACAAGCCCTAAATAGAATTGAAGGGTGAAAAAAGATTCTAGTTGGGACTTGGGATGTAAGGCGTTGTAGCTGCTAGTAAGCATAATTATCTAGGAGATAGTAGCTCTGTTATGCCCTTTTTGGTGTATTTGGAAAGAGAAAAATAGGAGATCATTTGAGGGAGAAGAGATGCCATTATATAGATAAGCATGTTCTTTTGAATACTCATTTTTTGTGCGTGATGTTCAGGACTAGTGTGTTGGTCTGGTCGCATGTACTAATGGGCCCAAAGCTATCAGATCGATCACAAGAAAATCTCATGTGGGTCTTTCGGACTTTGGACTAGGGTGTATTTAAAATAGCAACAGAAGAGGATTTAGCTGGTAGAGCACCACGTGTACCATGATGCACTTTCTTGTAGTGCAATGTGCATTAGCACACTTAAGTCTTTACTGTGTAAACATCATCACACACATCATCTGTTAGGGTTCACAATAGATTGAGATCTTTCGGGAGAATTGAGTACCAGCTGCCTTTTTTTTTTTTCATCTAATATCATTTGTTGGTTAATCTTCCAGCCATTTGGTTGCTCCCCTGTAGATTTGTGAAGCTTTCAAAGAAACAGAATGTTTGCTTAATTTCATTTCGTGGACTTATTGTCTACCGACACTGCTCAATCTTCAAGTTGTATCTCAGTCTGTGCATTCAGTCATTTGATGATTGCTTCTGTTTCCCTTCAAATTCTTCTGTCATCATTGTACAGAATGCTATTGTTATATTGCATATACTAATATATTATATCACTTCTAATATAAGGAGCACATAAAAAATGGAAAGTTGAAAACCTAAAACTGATCCAAAGATCGCTCTTGATTTGTTGAATACTTGAGATCAGAATCTGTTGGACAGAGACCTTGATTGAGGCTTACTAACACAGATTGTGTTTCCTTTTCCTGAGTAAGGTCTGTCAACATTGGCTCTAATGAGGGTAGCATTGTGGCATTGTCTTCTCCAAAGAGTACCAGAGGAACAACATTGCTACAAAGTAGTGCAGATGCAGATGAAGATGCTGATGAACTGGAGGGAATATCAAGGAAGTTCTCTTCTCAGTGTTTGGTGCATTCAACTAGGTCAAAAGACAAAATGGTTGATACTTCAAGATCAGCTGTCCTGCTGATGGATGAGTTGAGAGGAGATGGTTCCTCTTTACCCTCACCGCTGGAGTCTGGAGATTGTCTTCATCATCCATCATCTGTTCTTTTGCTGGTATATACCCATTTTTTTAACAGAAAATCATTTAACCATATTTCGACTCTTGAAACCTTTCCTTGCTGAGGGATTGAGGATATGTGAAATTGTGAATTAGAAAACAGAGAACTTACTGAAAATTTCCTGTTACAAATGAGTCAAAAGAGGCCATTCTCAATCTCTGAGAAATTATATATAGCTAGAACTCTGTACTTGGTTGGATTCTCTAGTGTCGACTATCCTAGCCTTTCCAGTTTGAATCATTTGGTTAGTTTGCAATGGTTCCATGAATTTTTCAGGAAGAGAAACCTCAAGGACGAGCAACTCATGAAATTTATGATAAACTGGAGCATGCCATGTTAGATGCTGAAAACTCAAAGGAGAAAGGATTTGGAGAGTCAGTGAGACAACGGAAGGCTGAAGAAGATGCCATGGAGGCTATACACAGGGTAAACTCGTTCTTTCACTAAACCCTCTTCTCTTTTCCTTTTGGTTGTTTCTGTATCTTGATGAAAATCATTTTTACTTCAACAGCAATAGTCTCTAAAATATTTTTCTCTGGAAGCAAATAACTGCAAATAATTGAGTTGAGTATGCTCCCTGTTTCCTATGGAGTTTAAATTGATCAAGATACTACTAATCATTTCCAAAAGCCTCTTTTGGTTATAGCTAAATGCTTAACCTTCTGGATGCTCTGGAATACCATATGCATTAAACTTTTCCTTGATATCTTATGCTAACTTTTAGCTCTCCAAGGTAAGCTTTAACAGCATAGTTGAATCTCTTAATGTAGAGTCTCATGTAATGCCATGCTATTTCCCTTTCTAATGTATGTCATGCTTATTATTATCATCGTCATCATCAAACAAATCTATCATGCAAATCAATTCTTAATTGGTGATTGGTTTGAATCATTTATACATGAATATGCATAACAATCAAAGGAGTAGAGTAAAGAAGTGAGAAGATCATCACCCTAGTTTGAGTTAAAGATGCATCTCTAAACTTGTAATAGAAGTTGAAGAACTCCCCGTGTTTTTCTTATGTAACTTCCCTGTCACTGTACCTTGTTACAGGCTGAAGCATCAGAAAGTTTGTGCATGAAGGAGATAAACGAGAGAAAAGAAATGGAGGCACTGCTAGGCAGACAAAAGCAAGAATTAGAAAGTATGAAGAATCAGCATGATAAAATCATTAAAGAACTGCAGATAGTTCAGGACCAGAAGCTGGTACTAGAGGGCCAAATGAAAGAGTCTTGTTGTGTGAAGGAGGAATTAGAGGAGAAGATCATTCAAGCTGTGAAACTTTTGGTGTCTTTTAAGGAAAAACGGGATGAGCTGAAAATAGAGCATGATAATGCAATTAGAGAAATCAATGGACCAAGGAAATTTGTAGAAGAAGATGCTGCAAGCGTATGCAGGCCACATTTCTTTGCTTTCTCTTTCTGGGAAATCAATGAGGCAACTCAGAATTTTGACCCATCCTGGAAGATTGGAGATGGAAGATTTGGGAGTGTATACAAGGGGTTCCTTCGCCACGTGAAGGTTGCTATAAAGATGTTACCCTCTCGCGGTTCTCAAGGCCATATGGAATTTGAACGCGAGGTAATTTTTTTACCAAAAGTCTTGACTATAATGAATCTGTATACAAATGGCTGCTGGATCATTAGTTTGAACCAGGCATTGTGGTGAACTAGAGGCACAATATTGCACTAATGGGTTCGAGTCTGACCATAGAAGCAAGAGTTAAAAACTAATCTAATTTCTAGGGTGAAAGTGCACATATTTAATGGGGGGTCACTGATCATCTTGGCATGATTTTGGGTCACCTGTAGTGTGGTGACTTTGCCAAAGATTTGTGAGGCCTGTTGCAGTAGCTTTAACATATGTTATCTGCCTGTCTTTTTAACTATTTTACATGATCATCGGTCCAGCTTCTATCAATGTTCAATTGTACCCAACATTTTGTTGTTGCTGTGTGAGGCTTATTCATTATTGCTTACTTATCACATATGCTACCTAAGCAATTATATATTACATGTGCAATTGTACATGTTTCCATCAGTTATATCAGGTGACGGTAAATGCTTGGCTTATTTTCCCATATAAACTGCATAATAGATGCCAATTTTCCCGCTAGTTCCTGATTTTTTTTTTCAAATCCCTTGAATACCATCCCCCCCCCCCCCTTTTCTTTAATGGTGAACGTTGATTGATCTTTCAGAATGTCTTTCCTTATGTTGATAATCTTTATGCTCTAACAGCTAAATATTTTGAGGATTAAACAATACAATTATTATTTGATTTTAAGATCACAATCTCTAATCATGAACGAATTTGCCAAGAGTGAGATTTTTAAAGATGCAGGTTCTGGGTGGTACTAAATTTTTGTTGATCAGAGACATTTCTAGCATTTTCTTACTATAATTTAGTCTCTCTGGCCTTTTTCTTTCCCTTTTTTTGGTTGGTTAATCTGATTGGTTGGTTTGATGGAACTAAAATATTAAGAATTTCAAGGCCCAGGTGTAAGGATTTGCTTGATATAATATTAGCTCTGAATGTTTTGTTAAGTTCTGATTATACGAGTCCAAATGGAATCAAAATCCTTGAATCATCAATATTTCTCTACTATGATCACCTTTTTTTTTTGTTTTGGATACAGGCTGGGTTTTTTAGTAGGGTGAGGCATCCAAACATTGTGACACTGATTGGAATCTGTCCAGAATCAAGGTCACTTATCTTTGAGTACCTCGAAAATGGAAGCCTAGAAGATCGTCTTGCATGCCGAGGCAAAGCTCCCCCTCTTCCATGGCAAACTCGAACAAAAATTGCTATTGAGATATGCTCTGCCCTTATCTTCCTCCATTCCTACAACCCTTGCATTGTCCATGGGAATTTAAAACCCACCAAGGTTCTCCTCGATGCTAATTGTGTCAGCAAACTTAGTGACTCGGGCATCTACCATTTGATTCCCCAAGATGAAAATACAACTTATGCAACCACATTATGTAATAAAACTGACCCTGAATTTTCAGTGTATATGGATCCAGAATTTCTCGAGACTGGAGAGCTTACGGTGGAGTCTGATGTATACGCATTTGGGATTATACTATTAGCGACTTTTAACTGGGAGACCAGCATTGGGGATAGTGAAGGATGTGAAATGTGCACTAGAAAGTGGGAATTTTAATACCGTGTTGGACTTTTCAGCTGGGGACTGGCCGCTTGAGCAAGCGATACAATTAGCTCACTTGGCATTGAGGTGTTGTGAGAGCGAGCGGTTGAATCGGCCAGACCTTGTGTCAGACTTATGGCCTGGCATTGAGCCAATGAGGTATTTATGTACTTCATCATGCCAGGATTCCAAGGGGCATCGCCGAATTCCGTCGCATTTTGTCTGTCCCATTTTTCAGGTAAAATAATTATGCATACTACAAATATGTTTTGCATCAGGATGTTGCAGATTTGCTTTACACAAATGTTACCTTTTATTGGTATATAGTTTTTTTGGGTAATTAAAAAGGCCATTACCCTATATTATTCCTACCTACATGGAGTGTCTATCAAGCACAAACATTTTATTTTGACTCACGTGTACATATTAGATATTAGATATTGACATTCTCGGACACATGTCAAACACGTAAAAAAAGTGTCTAATTTTTTTTTTTTTTTATTTTTAATTTTGGACACGTACCCTAATTCATTATGGACACGTTTGGGACACTTTTTCTACCCTTTTTTTGGATTTTTTTTCTGTTTTTCTGTTATTATCCTTAGTTCTTATTTTGGTGGTATATATATATATTATGTAATAGTTAGTAAATTTATTTTAGAACTAGAATCATGGATGTTAGTGATTAAATGAAGTTTTTGAAATTTTATTTAATGGCTTTGTTATTTTAACATCTTATTAATATTTTTGTGAGTTGTGTATTTTTATACTAATTTTAATTCAAATAACGTTAGGTTTTTATTATTTAGGTTTTATAAAATTTTATATATATGCAATGTATCTGTGTTTTATTTTTTTAAAAAATAACATGTCTAGTATCCAGTATTCATGCTTCTTTAAGAAATCCCTATGCATGAATATGATTTAAAGACAACTAAGACTAACCATTGCCATTGCATTCAAATTTGCAGGAAGTCATGAAAGATCCACACATAGCTGCAGATGGTTTTACATATGAAGCAGATGCAATAAATGGATGGTTGAACAGCGGGCACAAGACTTCGCCAATGACGAACCTTAAGCTTGAGCACTGCGAACTACTCCCCAATCATGCCATTCACCTTGCAATTCGAGAGTGGCTGCAACAATCCTGAAACTTTTTATAGCTTTTATTTCACCTTTGCCATATATATATATATATATATATACACACACACATGATTCGCACCAAAATCTGAATTGAGAATGCCTGTAGGGGCTTGATACCAATTTTACATGTACACTGAGATGTATAGAGATATTTATTTCAATGCTAAGTTAAAATTAAATATCTTAAATTTAAGTAACTGTTATTTAAAGGAATAATATATACATATATATATATATACGTATTTATATATTTGTGTATACTCTTGAAATTAAGCAAGGGTTAGTTTACAATAAAAGATTCAGCCTACTGTTTTTTTTTTTTGTTTTTTGTTTTAAACTTAGTGTCTGTTTGGAATAAGTGAGCTGTGAGTTTCTCTCGAATATCGCGTAGATTCATAACTCTTTCTGACTTTGCTATCTTTTCGTCTAATTTTTTAAAATCTTGCTGACATAGTTTAAGTAAATTCAATTAAGCAAAAGTTGATATATAGAAAAGCGATCATAAATTGGAGAGTCATTCATGGAATAATTATTTTTAAAAGACAAAGTAAAACAAACATTATTTTAATTTTTGCTTTTCTCATAACAAAAGGTTACT
This sequence comes from Nyssa sinensis, assembly GCA_008638375.1. NCBI lineage: Eukaryota > Viridiplantae > Streptophyta > Magnoliopsida > Cornales > Nyssaceae > Nyssa > Nyssa sinensis. Next base: position 3,522,817 of record CM018041.1, on the reverse strand, counting down.
AATTCTTTTTAAATTTAATTCCCAAAATATTATAAATTCCTTTTGCTATACTTTTCGTCTGTTTTTTTTTTATTTTTTTAAGTTGGTTGAATTTTTAAAAGATTAATGTTGAAATTTTTTAACTTATATCTTAAATTGTAATTTTTAATTTAAAAAATCATATCTCGTGAGAATCTCAAAATCACAGTAACCGAACGAAGTATTTTTGGATACGTTTGATACACCACTTGTCAATGCATCATTTTAATAACACTTTGTCCCACGTATTATGTTCTATTAAAGAAAGTGGACCATATTACACATGACAAAATATTATTAGATAGGCACATTTGTTAATCAATATTTATAAAATTCGTTTTATTTTAGCAGTAGAATAATTTAAAAAAATACATAACTTATTTTCTGTATTCTGTAAATACAAAACTTGAATTTATAGAGAACATAAACTAATTATATTTCAAGGTTTTAAAACTGAGTTATAATTCCAGAATTAAAAAACCAGAAACAAATTACTATGTAAAAACAGTATACAGAATTCAGCAAAAGGAAAAACAGAAATGGAAGAAACTTACAGATTTCTGAATCAGAAAGATGGAACTAATCAAGTCTAGCGTTTGACGTTATCTTCTTAAGACATATTACACCATCGTACTTGGTGCTTATGATTTGAATGGATGTCTGCCTCCCGAGATGAAGTGGTCTCACATAGAGAAGAAACACTGCAGACTTTGTGTACAATAAACCAGACTTATATTTCAGAACTTTCTCAAACTGGATGTATGAACGCATAAAAAATGTAATGAATTCAATGAATGAATGTAGGTGGTGTTTATATAGAGCATTCGTGTCTATTTGGTACAGACACGAAGGCTTACAGACGCAATTGTTCAACGAACAACAGTAGGGAAGAAGACGATTCAGTCAAAATTCAAATCAAATGTTTAATTGCAAAACGACGTCGTTTTGGACTGTTTTTAACAATAACAAAAACGACAACGTTTTGAAAAATTACTTAAATGAAATTTTTTCAAAAGATATATACATAATGGGCCAAGGCCCAAACCCGACCTGACTCAGTTCGGTGCTGGGCAGGGTAGTGTCGCATGTTTGCTGAACTAAACATGTGCTAGGTCCTCATTTTTTCACAGAATTTTGATGTCCCTTAGGATCCAAACCTTTCTTCGAGGTGATTATTTATATACTTTTTAAAAGCTTTGTACTCATCCTATGTGGGACACAAACTTTAAGCTTTTGTTACTATTTCCAAGTGGTGATATTTGGAGGTAATTTCTCATTCACTCTTTAATGGTTTTGAGCAACCCAATACATGATATTAATCTCCTTATGGAGGATAACACATTTTCATATGGACTAAAAAAAATTAATGTGTGAGACCAATTTTAATTTAAGCTCAAAGATGGCTAATTATTATGCTCAAAGATTCACTTTTCCTAACAATCCTCCACATAAAGAAAATTAATTGAAAGCAATGCAAATGATATGCAGACACTTAGAGAGAGTTCTATTGGAAATCTTCTACATAGAGGAAGGTAGTTTGTGACCTTGAACCTTCCATGGTGAAATACTATCGGGGTTACTAGTTGTTCGGTGAACATGATGTCTTGAACTATTCAACCATTTGTGTAAACCAAGACAATAACATTCACACAGAATCTTTCTTGACACAATTGGTTCTCATGATTGTGTTCATTTTGGCCCTGAACAATTCCTGGTTTTATGAGTGCTCCTAAAGAATTTAGTCCTTTATCATTCTCACAGAATCGACCCAGTTCACACTCACATAGGTGATTTCTTATTAAAAGTATCATGTTATACCCTCACTTGTATTTAACAAGATATAAGAATCATTAAAAACTTAGCTTATCTTATTCAACATTACAGACATAACTTATTTTTATAATAGGAATGGGTAGGAGATTTTATCTCTATAGTAATCTTAATGAGTCACACACAATTCAGTTGTCCCTTTGAACTTAGATCTTGGGCTCTTCGGTCGGCTAGGTTGAGTTGTCATTATGGCGACTCTTAGTGTATAGGCTTTAAGTCCATTTCCCACGATGATTTATTCACTTGCTCTCTAGTTAAACCTATGGTTAACGAATTGGCAATATTATCTTTTGACTTTATGTATTTAATGGTTATAATACCATTAAAGAAAAGTTGTTTCACGGTATTATGACTTCGATGAATATGTTGAAACTTACCGTTACACATGTGATTCTGTGCCCTACCAATTGCTGATTGACTATCGCAATGAATATAGATAGCAAACACGGGTTTTGGCCACATTGAAATATCTTCTAGGAAGTGACGAAGCCACTCAACTTTTTCACCAACTTTATCAAGTGCAATAAATTCAGATTTCATTGTGGATCTAGCAATGCATGTTTGTGTAGAAGATTTTCATGATACCGTTCCACCACCAAGTGTAAACAAATAACCACTTGTGGATTTTGAGTCTTTCGAATCGAATATTCAATTCGCATCACAGTATCCTTCAAGTATTGCTGGATACCTTGAGTAGTGCAATCCATAATTTTGGGTGCATTTCAAATATCTCAAACCCTAACTATTGCCTTCAATGGTCCAGACTAGGATTATTTGTGTATTTATTCAATTTGCTGACAACATACATTATGTCTGGACGGGTATAATTCATCACATATATTAGGTTGCCAATTATTTACGCATACTCTAGCTGTGGTATGCTTTTGTTATTATTCTTGGATAAATGTAGATTTATATCTACACGTGTTCTCGTTGGACTGCTATCATCTTGTTTAAATTTCTTGAGTATTCTGTCACGATCCGAAACCCACCCTGTGCGGATCTCGTATCGCGATTGCCACCCTTCGGCCGAGGCCTTAAGGCAAGGCTTACATAAGCAACAGTATCGAATAGCGGTGCAGCCTGTGGTTGCGGAAGCGTGAAAATTTTTCTTTTTCTTTTTAAACATTTGTCGCACATCCGCCCGGTACTACCACTCTTCATAGCGGTACATATGATAATAAAATCAGAGCATACTAAAACTTAAAGTCTTATATACATTACATATTCGGTTGCCTCTCAGGCTTAGGTACATATCTTCCAAAATCTCCTACATCCACAATTTGATCAGCTACAAGTCCTAGTACATCAAAATCCTGATTCAAATGGAGCCGTTAATCGTCAATCCTCAAATAGGGTAAGGCTCCCATTTATCATCAATACCTGAAAAAAAGTTAGGGAATGGGGTGAGCTTCGAGAAGCTCAGTGAGTAATTCCTGCATCTGTCATGGGTTTTCAATTGGCAGTGGTTTCGCACATGAGAGTTTATAAAATACACACTACCAATTGTTCGTACATTTGAACATAGAGTACATGCACTTTTCATAAGGATAGCTTTGAAACATTTAAAGTGTTCAAGCTAAATAAACATTTCTTAAATAAAGTATATGCATTTCAAAGCATGTAAACATGCATAATGACAATGGGGGTGAAAACCTACTTCCATTTTAAAAAACGTTTGTCATCTTTTCTCTTTAATTAGGTGGAATCCGTTTTGAACCAGACTCCCGTTTTACTGCAATGCTACAATAGAGATATCTCATTTGTCTGGGGGATTAGATCCTGCTACCGGGCTATTTCTTCGTGTCATAGTTGAATCCCTAAGGATTTCAATGTCGAGTGTTGTGCTTATGCACCGTTTATCTTTCAAAACATTATTCACACTGGCTTCATCAAATAGATACTTTTCATGAGTATTTAAATCAAATAATATAGAACTTCTGTAGTAGGACTTCAAATGCTTGGAATAATCAATTCAAGATATTTAAGAAACGTTTACGGAGCAAGTCATAACAGAATATTTTAAAACAGGAATCATATAAAAACTAGAATTGATATTCGAATGCTTCACTTAAGTTGAATTTAAAACATTATTCAAATCCGTGGAGGTAAATCTCCACTTCAAATGCAGGGTTACTCACCTTAGTCCATAGGGTTGATGCTAATATTGCACTGCCTTTCCTTTTTCCTTTGTAGTTCCTAACAATACATAGATAATCTATTAACTTCATAGGTACTTCAAATATCTCCTATTGATGTTCTTATTTCATGTTTAGATTGTATTGACTCTTAACTTTTAATCTAAGCGCTCTCCTCTTAACGTATACTCTTCTGGTAGCTTCATTGATTTCTAGGATTGCTTTCTTAACTTCACATATTTACATATCATATTTTTCCGTACTTCGTTTCGTAATACTGGACCTCACCGTTGAGTCCGGAATATCGAAGAAGTCAATTTAGACCTTCTTGGCTTTTAATTTGACTTTAGACATGTTAGGGGCAATTTGGTAATTTATACCTTAACGTGTCTTAATTTTTTGGAGTCCCCTCTTGTGAAACGGACCCCGGCCATTGGGTTTAGAATGTCCAAAATAGTTAAAATATACTATTTGTTTACTTTATTTGGACTTCGTTTGTCTTGGTTGAGGACTTGGAGCAATTTCGTAATTTCTGTATTTAAATATTATGAATTTAATATTAATTTAATTTTAAGTTGGGTCACAGTAGCATTTGTCAATATTTCAGGGGTCAAAATGTAATTTCCCATAGTTTAGGACTGAACCAACGGTTCAGTTTCGTTTTAAACGAACCAGTCTAGTTGTAACTAAACCAATCTGGTTTAACACGTAATGCTGACGTCACCATGACGTCAGCCCTAATCTCTTAAGTTTTTTAAACATAATCAAAACGTCGTTGTTCTAATTAATTCAGTGGCACGTCTAGATGCTGCCACGTGTCCGAGTCAACCCGTCCAACTCGGTTTTAAACGACGAGTCGACTCAGCGTCGTCTTCCCCATCAATCCACGACTGTTGCCCTAATTTCTGGGTTTCATTCTTTTCATTTTCGTGTATTTTCAATCCTGTTTCTCTTTGTTTTTGGTTGGTTCATGTTCCTAGAAGGTTGGCCAATCTTTTGGCATTCACTTGGAGCTTTAGATTTAACTAAATCGTTCGGTTAAAATCTTGATAACCGAACCTATAACTCCATGACAAATCCTCATTTCGTCACCATTTTTAATGGGTTTTGATTCTATGTGACCCTCATGGATTGGGGATTCTATTCCCATTCACAAAATCAAGTTTAAACGTCTAAAATTGAAACTGTGTTTCATAGTCGAACCCTGCAACTCGTGTTTTAGGGTTCAACCTTTTCGTTCTACGGTCCCAGTCTAACATTTTTAAGGTATTGGAAAATTCTAAATCAGGTTCCAACACATAGATTTGGATTTGGTTTTACTTATTTCAGACCTTGCACCAGAATTCCTATTATTCTCGTTCACTTGTAACCCAAATTTTCTCACTCTATTTCAAATGGTTTTTATTCATTTCTTTTGCAATTTAAAGCTTACATTATACATAATAAGATCCTACTATTGCATGCTTTTAAATCTAAACAAATTAAACACAATTCAACCGAATACGTGTCTTTTATTCCTGGGACCTCTTTTCAAAATTTTGACTTCATCATTGGTTTCAGAAGGCTCGAGATAATAAAAATTGACTAATTATTTGCCTCATTTGGACTTCGTTTGACTCATGTTTGAATTAGGGGCATTTTCGTAAAAATTAATATTTTATTAATTTTTCTGTTAGGGCACTAGTGACATTTCTTAAACTTTCGGGGGTCAATTCATAATTTCTCAAAGTTGCAGTTTGAACCACTGGTTCAGGGTTAAAAACCCTAAACCGGTTTGAACCCCTACCTAACCGGTTCAGCCTCAAATTAAAATTTTAATCTTTAAACCTAAAACGACACCGTGCCACTACCCTATTAGATTCGGTCGGGTCCCGACCCAACCCAAACCCAGATCCGATTCTGTTTTAACCCGACATGCCCCCCGAAATTCGGTCATCTCCCCCGACTGTTTTTCCGACCATAGTTCGCCGGAACAGTGCCACCTCTCACTGTTTCCTCCATTTTCTCATGGTTTTCACGTCCAAACTCCACTATCTTTGAATCAAATTAATTCTAACAGTCTTAACTACTCATTTAAACTAGATTTGACCTGATTTATTACCATTTTCCGGACACCTATAATCGGTTTTTCGGCCACTACTCTACCTCCGGCCGACTCAGTTTTCCTACACATTTCGTTGTCTATTCTTACTGATTTTCGTATCAAAATGATCTAAAACTCTCAATGTAATGTTATTAAGAGAATATCAGTCTATCCAATATTCTAAAGATTTTTATTCCAAGTACAATATCGGCAACACCTAAGTCTTTCATGTCAAACTTATTGTTTAATAATTTCTTGATAGCTTTAATGACATCATTATTACTACCCATAATGAGCATATCATAAACATAGAGACAAATAATGACATAACCATTTTTTATATTCTTGACATATACATATTTGTCATATTTATTAATCTTGAACCCATTTGACATCATTACACTATCAAATTTCTTATGCTACTATTTTGGTGCTTGTTTTAGTTAATAAAGAGATTTAACAAGCCGACAAACTTTCTTTTCTTGACTTGGAACAATAAACCCTTCGGGTTGTTCCATATATATTTTATCTAATTCACCATTTAAGAACGCTATTTTTACATCCATTTGATATATCTCAAGATTGTGTATAAGTTGCAATAGCTATTAACATTTGGATTGATGATATCCTTGTAACAAGTGAATATGTATTGAAATAGTCCAAGCCTTCCTTTTGTCTGTATCCTTTGATAACAAGCCTGACCTCGTACTTTTCAATAGATCCATTTGCTTTCATTTTCTCTTTGAATATCCATTTATATCCAAAAGGTTTTGAACCTAGTAGGACGATCCACTAATTCCCACGTATGATTTTGTAGAATGGGTTCTACTTCATTGTTTATAGTCTCTTTCTAACAAGAAGCTTCAAGACTTGACATTGCTTCTTGAAAGCTTTGAGTCTCATCTTCTAATAAATACGTTAGAAAAACTGGATCAAAAGATTTTGATGTTCTAGTTCTTTTGCTTAGTTTAAGTTCATTATTATCTTGTTGGTCTTGACTACTGCCTACTGTAGTGTCATGAGTTCTTTTATTTAAACTCGACTCTGTGTTGATTTGTGAGGAAATACATGTTCAAAGAAGAATGCATTCCTTAACTCAATAATAGTATTAACATGCATATAGGAAAATTTTGATTTGTGAGTCAGATATCGATATGCACTACTATTATGAACATACCCTATGAAAACACAGTCAACAGTTGTTTGTCCTATTTTAATCTTTTTAGGTATAGGAACCGCCACTTTAGCCAAACACCCGCACACTTTTAAGTATTTGTAAGAAGATCTTTGACCTTTCTATAATTCGTATAGGGACTTATTAGTTTTCTTTTGAGATATTTGATTGAGAATATAGTTTGTAAAAAGAATTACTTCTCCTTCCCCCAAATTCTGAGGTAATTCAGAACTTAATAGCAACGCATTTATCATTTCTTTCAAAGTTCTATTTTTTCGTTCAATAATCCCATTTTGTTGAGATGAATATGGTGTAGTTGTTTGGTGTATAATACCATGTTGTGGACAAAATTCACCAAAATGTGCTTTATATTCACCACCCCTATCACTTCTTAATATCTTGATTTTCTTATAAAGTTGATTCTCACCCTTCATTTTTGTAATGTTTAAACATTTTCAATACATCGTCTTTATTTCTCAACAAGTAAACATAACAATACATTGTGCAATTATTTATAAAGGTAAAAAAATATTTCTTATCCACCTCTAGTTTAAATAAATTTCAGATCATAAATATTTGAATGTATTAATTATAGAGGTTCACTACTTCTTTCAATGGATTGAAAAAAAGTTCTTATAAGTTTTGTTTCTACACAAGTCTCATATTTATAATTTGAATCAAATTATATTTTAGGCAAACCTTCTATATTAACTAATCTATGCAAGGTATCATAATTAACACGTTCTAGTTTCCCATGCCATATACTTGAAGACTCAAGCATATAAGCAAAAGTTGTGTTATTATTATTATTATTATTAGAACGTACAATAGTCATTACATTTATCTTAAAGAACCCATCGCTTATATATCCCTTATCCACATACATCTTATTTTTGGTAAGGATAAATTTATTAGACACAAACACCAATTTGAATCCTTTTTTGCTCAACAATGATCCAGACACCAAATTCTTTCAGATATCAGACACATGCAGCACATTGTCGAGGGTAAGCTCTTTTCCAAATGTCATTACCACTTGTCCTTGACTTTCAACCTTGGAAGTTGAGGAGTTGCCTATTAAAAGTTGTTCTCCATTATCTATGGCATGATATGATGAGAACATCTTCTTATCAGAGCAAACATGGTAAGTAGTCCCAGTGTCCACCCACCATTCTTTGGTATTACTGCTAATGAAGTTGACTTCGGAAACTACAGCCTAAAGATTCATTTTAGACACATCATCTGAAAGATTGTCTACTTCAATTATGTTGGCCTGAGCTTGCTTCTTGTTAGGATTTCCTTGGCTTTGTTTTTTGTTGTGACAATCCTTTGCACGATGACTTGGTTTGTCATATATATAACATATGCCTTTGAACTTTTCGTTGTCATTGCCTTTGGGCCCTTGTTTAGTATCGATGTCAGAATGTTTCATTTTCTTGTTGTGAGAGGTTTGACATTGTTCCACCAGGTTTGCCTTAGCTTCTATAATGACTTTCCCTACTTTCTTTTCAGAAATACGGTTATCTTCTTTAATCCTTAATCTCACGATCAAGTCTTTAAGCTTCATGTCCTTTCGCTTGTGCTTTAGGTAACTCTTGAATTCTTTTCAAGAAAGCGACAACTTTTCAATAATCGCAGCCACTTGAAATAATTCATTTAGGGACATACCTTCTGCATGAATGTCATGTAAGATAACCCGAAGATCTTGAACTTAATTAATCACCTTCTTGGAGTCAATCATTTTGTAGTCTAGGAATCTGCCTACCACGAACTTCTTCATGCCGACATCTTTCATTTTATACTTTCTGTCAAATGAGTCCCATAACTCCCTTCCAATCTTGATTGGACTGTACACATTATATAATGTGTTGTCCAAGTCATTAAAGATATAGTTTCGGCAAAAGAAGTCAGCATGATTCCAAGCATTGACTGCTGTAACCACTTGCCTATCAGTCTCATTCTCCCTTAAAGCCGGAGCATTTTCACAAAGAAATAGAGTCAAATTTAGAGTAGTGAGATGAAACAACATCTTTTGTTGCCATCTCTTGAAATCAGTCCCACTGAATTTTTTTGGTTTCTCATTATGGTTCACAAGAACCAGTGCTATAACTGGTGCAGGCGCCACAACAATAGCAATAAGATTTGGAGTTATTTCAATTGTCATTTAAAAACTACAATACAAATTTTTTCACAGAATGAAAATTTGTAAAACAAAAATACAATATTTTGAAAAATAAATTCTATAGTTAAAAAAAAAATTACTACAAATTAAAACAGAAAATAAAATATTTGAAAAAATAAAACTGATTTGGAATAGTAATCTATTTTAACCAAATGATAGTGTTTTAGACCATTTGATGTGGTGGCAGCGGCACGCGGGCCAAAGCCTAAACCCAAATCCGACCCGGTGCGGGACAGCGACGCGCGTGTGGTGAACTAGACATGTGCTAGGTCTTCTCCTTCCACAAAACTTGTGTGCCTCTTAGAACCCAGACCTTCTTTCAAAGTACTTGTATATATACTTTTTAAAAACTTTGTACACATCTTATAGTGAGATACAAATTTTTCACAAGTTTCAAATTTTTTACAAGTTTCAAATTTTTGTTCCCATTGTCAAGTGATAATATTTGGAAGTAATTTCTCATTCACTCCTTAATAATTTTAATCCAATACATAATTTTTAATCTCCTCATAAAAAAAACACATTTTCATATAAACTCAAAAAAATTAATATGTAAAACTTACTTTAATTTTATCTTAAAAATAATTAATTATTAGTATACTCAAAAATCTATTTTTACTAACAACATTACCATTACATCATACGCGGATCGATTCAAGAAGTTTCCGTAACCTAACATATCATATTAAGATACAATTAGGATATCTAACATTTTTTTTTAAATGACCTTACGTGGGCTGACACATGGACGAATCATATGTTTAAAGCACGAGTTACGGCACAGTATTAGTTTAGAGGAGTTGATCTTCTTCAATTCTCTCGCTTTAGTTTTCGCCGACTGCGTCTCCAATTTACGAGCAATATATATACATACATATTTCCGTTTCCGTAGCACACTTACCTATTTTCCGGCGATTTTCGAATCCTTCCGATCGCTATCAATCTCTCAAATCCCCTGCACTGGTATGTGAACTCTGTTCTTCGTCTCTCCCTCTGTTCTCCCCACGTCCAATACTGTCACGTGCCGAACACAGATCACGTGACGTCAAACCCTAACAATGAACCATCTTCTCTTTTTTATCGATTTGCTTGGTTTCTAAGCTTTATAAATTTTATTTTATTTCCATGATTTTTTTTTTATAACTCATATGCTCTTCTATATCTTGACTTTATTTATTTATTTATCTGCTTAGTGATTGGTTTTGTTTGTTTGATCGGTTCTGTTATGTCAAGCTTTCATTTCGTTGTATATTTATTTATTTCTCTTGTAGATTTAGTGCAAAAAAATTTGTGTTTTTGTTGTTGTTTGGTAATTTGGTCGAATGTGGAGTTGAATTGGCCTTCTGGTGTGTCACTTGCTAAGGTCAGTTACTTTGTTGTTTAGTTGTATATATAATCATACAAGCTCGCACACATGCGTATATGTTGAATGTGCCGGTTCTGATTTGTTGGATCTGGCCTTTGTTGGGTGTCTAGAATTGCAAATTTGGTCCGGCGTTGGTAATTCAAGTTCTATACAATAAATTTGTTACAATACGCAGCTGGGTTGATTTGGCATCACGTAATTGTGAATGCTTTAGTTAATTTATATCTTGAGTTTTTCCCCAGTAGGATTACAATGTGGTAGCAAATACCACCTTTCTCTTGTGCAAAAACACACATATTCAACGGTGAATTAGGGGGTGGCAGGGGCACCTTTCTTTTAGCATTTTAGTGGTGGCCATAGGCCTTTTTCTATGATTTTTATTTATATTTTGGTTGGTTGGTGGTGGTTTTTTATTTTTTTTTGGGGGGGGGGGGGGGGTGTTGTTTAGAAGGACAAACCATTTTTTCTTACTGAAAACGTAGGATTTGGTTTGGATGATGTGAGTCCTTTTTTGTGGATATTCAAACAGCCTCTTAATTTTATGTCTGCGGTTTCAATTTAGAAAGATTGTCTTTGGCGAACAGTTATGAATTCTATCAATGAGGGTCAAGTAGAATAAATTAGTTGAATTTTTTTTTGTGTTTGATATTTGTTTCCTCATGATAAATGCTTATATGTGCAGTTAGATGCATGGAGCATGCACTAATGGCCAATCACATTAGTCTTTAATGGGATCATTATATCATGCATTGCTTGTGGTCTGTGTTCTGTGATGTGATCTTACTTTATGATTGATGGAGTATTTATTCTGCATTACCCCAATGCTTGAAATTTTTACGAGTAAATATTAAAAAGTTCTACTTTTTTGGCTTCACTTTTGTCAACTTTGTGATTTTTTTGGCTTAGGTTTAGTAAATTTCTTTTTATGTCATTACTTTCTGTTTGAAATTTTGAAAGAACTGCATTATAATGAATAACGTCTTGCTTGGTCTTTTGGAAATGGTATGGAGTCTTACAGTTCGTTTGGATGAAGAGATTTGGATAGAAAAGAAAAGATTGGGGTGGAGTGATAAATAAAATCTCTTGCGAAAAGAAAAGATTAGGAGAGTCATTAAGCTAGTTTCTCCAATTTCTCTATAAGTAGAAAGGTTTGGAGAGAAAAGAACCTTGATTTAATGAATTTTTTGAAATGTCAAATATGCTCTTCAATGAATGAGTTTAAAAAAAGGATATAATTGTCAATTAGTTTCTATGTATACTTTCTTTTCTTTTCTAGTGACTATTCAAACAAGATATAATAACTATCACTCATTTCTCTCCCGAACTTTCAAACAAGATGAAAGTGACCACTTTTTTTTTTTTTTTTTTCTTTTCTTCTATTTTCTCTTCTAATTTATATTATCATTTCTTTTCTTTTCGCTCCAAAATTTCTAAACGAACTATTAGAGTTAGCTCAAGTAGCATATTTTGTTTTCTCATGCTTTTGTTTATCGAGGTTCATAGTCATCTAACTAAGTTTGTAAAACTTTTTGTTTTTGGATAAAATGGAATATCCTTTGTATGTAAATAATTTCATTGCCTTCTTAGGAGATCAAAGGCTTTAATTATTGTAGCCGGTCCTTTTTTTGTACTTTTTAGGGTCCTACTAGGGCCCTGAGTAATACAAGTTACTTTTACCGATCAAAAAAAAAAAAGTCAATCTAACTAAGTTTCATGTTAACGCTGTTCAAATTTTTTCCCTCTCTGTTTTGTTTTGTCTTATTTTATCTGTGCAGTGCCATTTTACTTTTCAGTGATTTTCAAAGCGTAAATGCCGGTTGCAAAACTCAGAGCCAGTACCACTCCAGATGCAATGAAATCAGAAGAGGGGAATAATTCCCTCAACACCTCAATCAGACAGGCAATAGGAAAAGAGCCTTTTCTTTCTCCGATAGGAAAAGATCCTTTTCTCTCTTTCTCAAGGACTGGGGACAGCCCAGTGCAGTTGATGCAGTTGTTTCATTCCTTAGATCCGCAAGGTACTAGAAAATTTTCTAATGGTCCAAACTTTAACAACCCGATAGAAGGGATGAAATTTTCTCTAGAGAGTTGTCATTAGTCTTAGACTCTTAGTTTATATGCATCTGAGGTTAATGGTACTAAGGAATCCATTCACCACTTGAGAAGTGGAAGTGGTGGACCCCCTATTAAGGGAACAAAAAATGCCTCTGAACATTTGCACTCACTCAAAATCCCTGAGGCTGTTATTGCCTCCTAAGTCAATAGTGAGCCTGAAAATGTATGTCAGATGCCCTAAGCTGGTATTTGGGGTTGTAGTTAACATGTTGGGATTAATAGCCTTAATGTTGAAGCCAAACATTTTTATTCCGTCGCCTTCTTATTTCTTGTGCAGATATTCCAGGTTGGCCCTTGCTGTCTCCTTTGAAGGTTCAGATGCAGAAGTGTGACAAGTGTTCACGGGAATTTTGTTCACCCATCAACTACCGAAGGCATATACGTGTTCACCGTCAATCTTTGAATGTTGATAAGGTTTCCTTTCTGTTCTGTAACTCTGATTTTGTTACTATATATGCAATTGCTTTTGAGGCCACTTTGAAGTTCAATTGTTTGTCAAGCTGTGTAACCTAATGATCAGTTTGACTTTGTTTCCTTTCCGATTGTTTCTCCCTCTGGGGAGTCTAATGTTAATTCACATTTCGTAGGAGTCTCATAAAAATAGGGATTTATTGGGAGCATTTTGGGATAAGGTAATGTTTCTAGTTGTTTGAGTGAAGGCCTTCCACTCTATGCACAGCGCTCATTTATTTGTGTGGTTTGCAGCTCTCTTTGGATGAGTCCAAGGAAATTGTATCATTTAAGGATGTGACTTTGGAGGTACTAACATTATCCTCATCTCCCCTTTTTTTTGTGCTTCTCTGGTCGCTTACCTCTTAAAGTTATAAATATTTGGGCTTCTGGCATGCACTATATTGATATAATGCAATTAGTTAGTTGTGTTGGTGTTTGTCTCCTTGAACCAATGGCTTTGGCCAAATTGTTCTCTTGAGATATTTAGAATGTAGTTTTTCTATCATCAAATACTTAACGGCCAAGTTGGGCATGCATCCCCTTTTACTCTCTCTCTCTCTCTCTCACACACACAAATTTTGTTGTAGGTTTAAGAGGACAGTTTCTCTAATTTTTAAACTTAGTGAAATTTCTTTTGAGGTTTTCAATTAATTATATCCAAGGTATTGCCTTTATCCTTAGGTATTTTCTTCTCTTTGTTCAATATTTTTCAGAGTTGGTGACCAAAATGTAACAGAAATATTCCGATATTTATGGATGTTAGTTTTTCAATATTGTGAATAGTATGTTTTCTTATGATCTTTAATCCATTGAACTGGCATTGGGTTGGTCTCTTCTTATTTAGACTTTGAAATTCTAATTTGTAAAGCTTTGCAATTAAGCTTTGTTAGTAGTTCTGTGAAAAGTGATAGTCCATCTTAAAGGATGCTTATTTGTCCGTGTAGAATACAGAATCTGTGTGTGTGTGTGTGTGTGTGTGTGTTTGTGTATACTGAGAGGGAGGATGAGACAATTCCCCCATCTTGCATACATTATTTGTTTTACCTTTCTTTTCCTGGGAAAATCTTTTTCTCCATGCTGCCTTTGTTCTCTTAATATTTCTGAATAATATTCCTCATTGACTATACCTTTTAGGAAGTTTCCGGGTCTTCAATTATCGGGGCATTGACTTCACTTATCCCCAAAACAGGATTTTGTACGTTACCACAAGTTTATGTGAAGGCTGGCTCTGCGCTTCTGGTAAGGAGAGCTTTATTGTCCGTTTCACCTTTTATCTTTTTGTTTCCTTCTGTTCTCAGCTGGCATGATCCTTTTATTCTATGGCTCATTTATTTATTATTTTATTTTATGAAGATACTAAGGATGCACTATCTACAGGGTATCATCCAAGCTAGACCTTCCAGGTTTCCAATAACTTCCCCAGAATTATTCAGCATCCTTGACGATGCAAGTGAGAGAACATTCTTATCTGCCGGCACAGCTGAATCAATGCAAAAATATGTTTTTGATGGGGAAGCTGGGAAAATTGGCCTTGAGATGAAGAACTTAGTTGCTTGCACCAGCTTCCTTTTTGAACAGAAATTGGTATCCACTTTTTTCCTTTAATAGAGGGGGGACATCAGCTATTCATGTGTTCCTTGTGTCATGGTATTTTTCTTGTAGACATTCACTTATTTCCAGCTGCCTTGCATTATCCTTTTTTACAAAATTTTGCCAAGTGACAACATTTAGCTTATACTATTTTATCAGACCTAAATTGCTTCCACACTGGAACTGTTGGTGAGACAAAGCTTAATCTTGGCTTAATAAGATAGAATAGAATATTTTTTGTTAGTTGTGATATGCAATTGTTTATAGAGTTGGGTTGTTTTTAGGTATCATTATCTAGTGGCATGCATGAACTCTCTCTGTTCCCCTCCATACATGCACATAGAGACTAGTACTCGTGTGGGTGCACATGCTCACGTGCACTGTATGTGGATGAAAATGTTTTATTATCAATGTCTTAGATGGGATAAAGTGTGGGTGGGGTTGATGGGAATTAGTCCAATGACTTGTTTAGACAATGTGGGAGTAGTCCTACCCCTGTGGCCTGCCCATAAGCCTTCAACTCCATGTCCCTTTACCAAGACTGAAATCCTGCATCTTTTCCAATTAAGGAGCAGAAGATACCACCTGAGGTTGACAGCTGGTAATATGCATATTTCTGCCTTGAGCTGCTCTGGCTGTGGTGCAGTTTTTTTTTCCCCCCAGGAAAACAAAATGATTAAAGTAATATTGCTCTGTGCTCAGGTCAAAGCATGGCATGCTAATAAGGATGCAGAAGCTTTGAGATGCCAGAAGTTGCTTGTGGAGGAGGAAGAAGCTGCTCAAAAAAGGTAAATTACATAGTATTGATATGCACCTGTCCAATCACACGTATTTCTTCCTACTAGTGTGTCCAATAGCAATTCTGGTGTGCATATGAGATTTCATTTATGTTTTTGCTGTTAGATCTCTGCCTGATAAACAATAACCAATAACTATCATCTATTCGATAACAACCTAATTACTTTTTTGCCAAGTTATTCAAAGAGTGATGTAAAGATTTTATCCAAACATCTAGCTTGCTAATTTTGAAACCAGCAATTGATTCGAAAAGTGCGGGGTCTGGGGAGAGTTAGATTGACGCAGCCTTATTCTCGCGAATTGAGAAGTTGTTTTCGCGACTTAAATCCATAACCTCTAGGTTACAATAAAACAACCTTTATTCATTTATTTATGACAAGTAAAGATTATATTAAAAAAGGTCCAAAGGGGGCAAACCCATATATACAAGGAAAGGCTATGAGATTAGAGCCTTGGTGTTCCCAAAAAATCAACTAAAGTATGTACATAAAAAAGAGCCTCTTTGACCCAAAAAAAAAGTGCATAAAAAATTTTCCTTTAAACAAAAAGGGAATAACTCATTCCCTTAAAAGATTCTCCTATTTGTCTTCCTCCAAGTACACCAAAGAAGGCAAAGGGGAGCCGTGTTCCACACCCTTCTTTGAGCCTTGGAGCTTCCCCTACCTTTTCAACTAAGGAGGGACTCCCTCACCGACTTAGGCGTCATCCAATGGACACCAAATAAGGACAACAATAAGTTCCACATATCCCTAGACACCTCACAATGAAGAAGAAGATGACCCGCCAAGTCTTCCGCTACTTTTCACATAACACACCGGCTAGCTAACCGAAACCCTCTTCTTTGCAAATTCTTCATAGTGAGTATCGCTCCCCAAGAAGCCGTCCAAGCAAAAAAATGAAACTTTGGTGGGTACACGAGAACGTCACACCAACTTCCAAGGGAAATTCTAAATGGATTGAACCGAGAACTCCTTAGAACTTGAAAGAGTCCACACCAAAGAATCGGGTCTTCCAACACCAATGCGACTCCTATTCAAAGATCCCAAAAAAGTTATCACCATCTCCAATTCCCAATCATAAAAGCTCCTTCTGAAAAGAGGATTCCACCCAAATTCCCCTCCCACCATATCACAGATATCCACCACGTAAGCCCTCTTGTGGAGGGCTAATCCATATAGATGCAGAAATCTCAATCTAAGAGGCTTATCCTCACACCATAAGTCATCCCAAAACTTTACTCTCTTCTCTTCCCCCACCTCGAAATGGATAAATCGCCAAAAATCTATCAACCCTCTCCAAATAGATTTCCAAAGACCACATCCATGGGCCTCCAAGCTAGTTCTAGAAAACCACCCCTCCTCAACTCCGTATTTGAAGGACACGATGTCTCTCCAAAGCATATGATTTTCCACCGCAAACCTCCAATGCCACTTTCCTAACAATGCTTTATTAAGGATCCCAAAGTCCTTGATGTCCTAACCACCATCTGATATAGGAACTTTGTGGCCGTGCGGCGCCAACCGCTAAAATGAGAGTTTGAGGAAAAGCTCCAAAGAGGAGCTTTTGAGAAAACTCTGGCCAGCTGCTGAAATCCCCCCAACCCCAACCGCTCAGCCAAACAGGCCCTTTAACACGTTCCCATATCTCGAAGGATTTCTCCCCATTTCACGTACTTGTCATCTCCCCTTTCATTGATAAGTAAAGTAAATTGTATTAAAAGAGCGCTTGAGGAGGGCGAACCCAAGTACAAGGGAGAGGCCTACACATTAGAGCCTTAGGCTAACAAAAAAATCCATCAAAGAGCCTACGTACAAAGGTTGAGCCTCTTTAGCCCAAAAGAAAAGAAGACACAAAAAATTATCTTTAGGTATTGATAGGGGTTTTTCTAGCCCTTCAAAAACCCTTCTATTCTTCTCCCTATCATCCACAGAAGTCAAATAAGGGCCATCTTCCAAACCGCACAAACATCCTTATGTGAAAGCTAGTCCAATAGGTGATCTTCTATCACCTCCTCACTCTTGCACATGCTACAGTTGCTAGCCCCTGCCTCCCTCTATCCTCTACATTGAAGGTTATTTTCAGTCCAAATGCCTCCCAAAGTGACTTCCCAGGAAAAGAAAGCAGTAGTGGGCACCCTAGAGCACCAGATAACTTCCTCCCAACAATAGCTTGTAATATGACTTAACAGTGAAGTTTCCGTCTGCACCAGCCTTCCACAAAATGCTATCCCCGCAGCCAATGTTGATCCTATCCCTGTATAGATCCATCAACCGCGTAGCCTCTTCCCAATCGAAGAAATTTCTTATGAATAAAGGATTCCAAACCAACCCCCCCTGAAGATCTACTGTCTCCTCCTCACTCTTGCACATGCTACATTTGCTAGCCCCAGCCTCCATCCTCTACATTGAAGGTTATTTTTAGTCAAAATGCCTCCCAAAGTGGCTTCCCAGGAAAAGAAAGCAGTAGTGGGCACCCTAGAGCACCAGATAACTTCCTCCCAACAATAGCTTGTAATATGACTTAACAGTGAAGTTTCCGTCTGCAGCAGCCCTCCACAAAATGCTATCCCGCAGCCAATGTCGATCCTACCCCTGTATAGATCCATCAACCGTGTAACCTCTTCCACTTCCCAATTGAAGAAATTTCTTATGAATAAAGGATTCCAAACTGACCCCCCTGAAACCCAACAACAATAATCAGCCACCCAGGCCTCTTTGTCCTCAGTTAGTCTATACAAATTGGAAAAATTCTCCTTTAAAGTTGACTCACCACACCAAATATCACTCCAAAACTTAACTCTAGTGCCCACCCCAACCCCAAGAGAAATATGCCTTACGAACTGCCCCACCCTTCTTTGAATTGACTTCCAAATACCGCATCCCAAAAAACTGTGTTATCCTTAGCAATCCAATTTCCTTCCTTTCCAAATTTGGTAGCCACTAAGGATCTCCATTGAGCTCGATCTTCCACACCATAGCGCCAAAACCACTTTTTCGTAAGAGAGCCTTGTTGAAAGTAGATAAATCTTTAATACCCAATCCCCTTGAGAAATAAGGGTGTCTTTTTTTTTGGATAAGTGAGAAATAAGGGTGTCTTGATAGCAGCATTCCATTTGACCAAATGCAACTTCTTACTTTCTTCCTTTCTATCCCACAAAAAGTCGTGTTGAATCTGTTCTAGCTTCTTTGCAATCGAAGAAGGGATGGGAAATAAAGACATATAATATGTTGGTAAATTAGTTAAGGTGCTTTTAATGAGAGTTATCCGCTCACCCTTTGAAAGGTCGTTCTTCTTCCACCGCATCAGTCTCCTTTGGAACCTTTCAATGATCCGAATCCCCTTAGAATTAGAGGAGGCTTCTAATGGAAGAGCCAAATACGTAGATGGAAGAGAACCCATCTTGCAACCCAACATCCAAGCCAGTACCTCAATCTCCCCCACCTCTCCCACCAGGAATATCTCACTCTTCCCCAAATTTATACGGAGTCCCAAAACTGCCTCAAACGTAATCAAGATACATCTTACGAATCAAAGTTTTCTCTCTTTTGCTTCACAGAAAATGATGGTGTCATCTGCGAAAAGAAGATGCAACACCTCCTCGCTATTCCGATAATTGTCCTCTACTTTGAAACCCCTCACCATGCTCATTTCCACCACCCTATCCATCAGACCACTAAAGGCTTCCATAACTACCATAAACAGGAAAGGCGACAATGGGTCTTTCTGTCATCACACCTTGGAAATCTAGAAGTTTTTTGTAGGGGTGCCATTAACAAGCACCAAAACGGAAATTGACTAGATACACTTCCATATCTTTTTTTTTTTTATAAGTAATTGTAGTTGTAGAAGAAAGCGCCCGAGGGGGGGCGAACCCGTATACAAAAGAACTACACTTGAGGGCCAAGGGAACCCAAAAAATCAACAAAAGAACCTACATACAGGGCAAAGTTCCTTTCGTCCAAAAAAATAAAAAAGTGCAAAAAATTATCTTTAAAAGAAAAAAAGGGTGGATTCCAGCTCCTAAAACACTCTTAAGTTCCTTTCTTTCCAGATGTTCCACATTAGACAAAGGGGAGCCAGGTTCCACATCAAGCGGGCATCCTTTTTGACCCGGAACCCTCTCCAATGGCTAAACAAATCATGAACATTACTTGGCAAAACCCAAGAGAGCCCAAATAACACAAAAATGAGGTTCCAGCAGCCCAAGGCAAAAGGACAGTGGATGAGAAGATGGTTGACTGATTCCACTGCCTCTTTGCACATGGGCCATCTACTTGCCAAATGAAACCCACGCCGTTGCCAATTATCTGCAAACAGGATGGCTCCCGATGCAGCAGGCCACCCAAAAAAAGACACCTTCGAGGGGCCTTCGAGCACCAAATAGCCTTCCAGGGGAAGGGTTCCCCCCTTCTCCCCTTCAAACTGTTATAGAAGGACCTAACTGAAAAGGAGATTTGGCCGCTAGTAGACCACAGAAGAGAGTCGTCCTTTCCATTGACAGGCTGGTGATGGGATAGAGCCACCATAAGGGCAGCAACCTCCTGAATCTCTCAGTCATGGAAGTTCCTTCTAAAACGCGGGCTACACGTTCCTCTGCTACGCTCCCAAGAGAAAAGGTCAACCACCTTTGCCTCCTTGTCGCAGGACAGATTGAATAAGTTTGGAAACTTTGATTTTAGAACCCTGTCCCCACACCACCGATCCTCCTAGAAACTCACATCCATCACCCAACTCTACTCGGGTTCTGATTCTAAAATCTCCCAACCCCTTTTGCATGTAGCCCCATAGGCCGCATCCTTTCGGCCGCAAGACCCCTCACTGCTGCAACCATACTTTGCTAGAATTACCTCCTTCCAAAGCACATTGTTCTCACCGCCAAATCGCCACAACCACTTCCTTAGCAAAGCCCTGTTGAAGATAGCCAAATTTTTCACTCCAAGGCCCCCATCCATAATGGGGGAGGAGACTCTCCCAATTGACTAAGTGAATCTTCCGCTCTCCCCCTTCCTCGTTCCATAAGAAATCCCTTTGCAACTTATCAAGCTTCAGCTCCACTTTCCTGGGGATTGGAAACATTGACAGATTGTAGGTAGGTAAATTGGCAAGAGTGCTCTTGATTAGGGTGACTTTGCCTCCTTTAGAGAGATATCTCCCTTTCCAACTAGCAAGCCGTTTTTGGAAGCGCTCTACAACCGGATCCCAAATGGAACAAGACCTCGGATGAGTCCTAAGAGGAAGACCCAAGTAAGAAGAGGGTAAAGAACTCACCCTGCAACCCAAAATCTGAGCCAGCTGATCCACACTATTCACGAAGCCGATAGGAAAAATTTCAGACTTTCCGAGATTCACCCTAAGGCCTGAGACCGTCTCGAAACACACCAAAATGCATCTGATAAACTTGAGCTGTCTTGCCTTGGCCTCACAAAAAATCCAAGTACCATCGATAAAAAGATGATGTGAGATCCCAATGGGGCAGCCTCCAACACCCTTTATCCCAAATCCTTTGACGAGGTCCCCTAATTCCGCCTTCCTGATCATGCAGCTGAGGGTTTCCATAGCCACCACAAAGAGGAAAGGAGACAGAGGGTCCCCTTGCCTTAAACCCCTCGAGGACCTGAAGAATTCAGCTGGTGAGCCATTAACAATCACTGAGAGGGTGACCGTTGAGATGCAAAATCTGATCCAACGTCTCCACTTTAGACGGAAACCGATCTTCTCTAACATAGCCAAGAGGAAGTTCCAGTTAACGTGGTCGAAGGCTTTCTTGACATCCAGCTTGCATAGGAGACTGGTGCTGTTTTCTTTCCTCTTTGCATCCATGCATTCATTAGCAATGAGAACTGCATCAAGGATCTGCCTACCTCCCACGAACACATGCTAGTTGGGTGAAATAACCCCGCATCATCAACATTAGAAAAGCCCAGCTAACATGATTGTACGCTTTCTCAATGTCGAGCTTGCAGATCACACACCCCTTTCCTTCCTTTTCCTCCAATAATCAATACACATTGGCTGAGTACCGTGACAAGAATCTGTCTTCCTCCAATGCAGTCATTCCAGCTCTTTGAGATAATGCCCCACATCACACCTCTAAGGCGATTAGCTATGACTTTGGCCAAAAGTTTGTAGACACTTCTCACTGAACCTATAGGCCTAATTCTCCTTTGGAATGAGTGCAATGAAAGAAACATTTTAGACTTTTTTCAAACGACTCAACCTTGAAGAAATGCTTAAAGATTGCCATAATGTCATCCCAAACAATTCCCAGTCACTGTTTGTAAAATTCCATGGTGAAGCCGTCCAGGCCTGGAGCTTTATTACCATCACACGACTTCAACACTTCAAGAATCTCCTCTTCCTCAAAAGGCTTTTACAGACCCGCAGCTTCCTCCTTATTCATTCTATGCATACATAGGTTCTCCAAATCAGGACGCTAGTTCCTATTCTCACAATACATGTTCTGATAAAAAGAAAAAATAGCCTGTCTAACCTCCTTGGATTCTGGATTCTTTAGGGTAAATAGATAAGGCTATGTTAAAAAAGCAATAAATTGGTTTCTCCACAATGAAGCAACCTTACCATTGATTTAAAGCCCGCCATCATATATATGCACAACACAGGGTTGAAGCATTTTAGTGCATCTACGGAGTTCTCTTTTGCCAAACCATTCAAGGTTTTCTCTCTGTTGAAAAAGATGGAAAGTGTATTTATTTTTCATAAATACAGAAAATATCAAAGAGGAATGGAAGGAACAGAAAGAGAACATTAGGAATTAAAGCAAAAGAATCAACCACCAAATGAGGAAAGCTGTAGACTATGGCATTTTTATGTGTGGATAATTTAGCTTGTGATTGTTGTCTCTCTGGAGACCTAGTTAAAAAATTAGTGTCCAGTTTCAAAATTTTATTTCCAAAATATTAATAGGCAAGTTGAGCTGTTGGAAAGGAAAAGACAGAAAAAGCTTCGGCAAAAGGAACGGAGAGCGAAGGGGCAAACAAATGGTCAAAAGACAGATTTAGAGGAGGTCACTGCTGATACATTGGAGAGTCTTCCTTCTGCAGAAACATCCCACCCTCCAATTTCACATGAATCCAATTCAGATGCTATAGACACACTGACTGATGTTGCTTCACTCCTTGATCCTGTCCAATTCTCAAACACCACAGAAGATCCAGATACTGAAGCTCAGTTTGGATTCAGCAGTGAACGTTCTGATTTGGGCCCTTGTCAGAATGTTGAACGCCAGACAGTGCAAGGAAGTGGTCGTCGGCATCTAGTCATTGCTGGACGACAGGTTCCAAAATCTCAAAGGGGTGGAAGAAATGGGTTTCATGCAAGACAAAATCTTCAAATATTGAAACTTGAACCTGTACAAAAGCATGGTGCTCCCAGGGATCCAAGGGCTGCTCCAGCTGTCAATGGCAATAAGGTTTGGACCAGGAAACCTAGAACAGAAAATGATGGAGACATTTTAAAAACCAGATTACAAAAAGAGGCAATAAACCAAACAGATCAAGATAAGAACTGTGAGGTGATGATTGGTTCTATATCTGTCACCCTGGGAAATTGTACTGCCCGGCAACAGGGTGATAGTCTGGCTGAAGCCCAAGACAACAATTGCAGCATAGAGCTTATGATGCCAAAGAAGAACCATGTTCAGGAGAAGCCCATAAAGGCCGATTCTGTTCAATGTGGCAAAAACCGATATATGGTTAAGTTTTGGAGGCCAGTGAGCCGGCATGAAGCCAGAGGTCCAATGCCGGTTCAAAGTGGCAATCAAGAATGTGTAGTGGATGTGATAACTGGAAAGAGTGATGATCGAACCCTCCCCAGTGAAAGCTGTCTACAATCTTGTGCTGTGTATGACAACGATAGTGAGAGCGAGAATTGTTCTCACCCACCCTTGGAAGACAGTGCACAACCAGAGGGCTTGCAGTTCTCCAGTCGTGCTTGCAAAGGCTTTTCTTGCACAGAGTATGTTTGTTTTTGTTGTTTTTTTAACTTAATCCATTATTTGATGACTCTGATTGGCTACAAATCCCATGTAGGATGGAAGGAAGCTCTTGCAGGAGACCATGTGAAATTAGTTCTTCCCCCAGAATCTGAACCTCCAGGATGTCCCAGTGTCTATGATGACTGTCAAGTAACAGCCTCATCGTCAAATTCTCCACAAATGTAGCATTCTTGGCAATGGAGAGAACCTGGCTGGTTAATGGGGTGCTCCTGTCTCTTCAACCCTCAGAGCAGCTAAAGCCAAGTTTAGGACAAGGCCTGAAAAGGCATTAAGATAAAGTACATTCCCAAATGGAAGAGGGAGAAGATATCAATTTTATTTTATCATACCTGATGTGTAGTTGGTCATTGTTACATTCTTATCAGAGGTCCCAGTTTTACTAATGGGCTTCTGTCAGAAAAGTGGAAGAAAGGTTTTGGCGGAAAATATTTCACAGTTTGTCTTTTTTTCTTGTCTTGGTTTGGTATAACGTTTTTGGTCAGCGAGGTTTATTCTCGTCGAAATTTCTGTGATAAAAAAGGGGGTTTAGTGTTGAGTTTCTGAGGCTTGCTTTTGCTTTTTTATTTTTTCCTCGTGTTTTGCCGATTGAAATTAATCATGACAAGCCTAATTGTTTTGGAGCTGATTATCTTCTTCCTTCTCGGTTAAATGATTTACTTTAAAATTTCAACCCATTCAATGAAACTTGCTCATCTTTTCATATGGCGGGCTAGGATTATTATCTGGGAGCTGGAAATCTGGGCGTTGCTTGTGGTAGTTCTCTTCTTGAGCTAAGTGTTCAAAACCCTCTTCACGTATTTATATAACATAATAAAAATTGCAAGACTTGAACCTTTATTACCGTCTTTATTTTTTCATTTGAGATGATGAACTCAAGCAGCAAGATTAAATCTTCAGATTGGCCATCAAGCTTGCAAATCTGCTCCAAGCAGTTGGTCAAAATGCAGAGCTCCCTAAAGCCACGCTCTTTGGCTCGTCTCATAGGTAGAACCATTAGCCAAAGCTATCCCCTCCGGATCTACACAGCTGCATTGGAATTTAAAGCCAACCGACTTGCTCCAGCTGAAAAATTATTCCAATGAAACGCTTAGACATATCAACAAAATCGCCAATAATATCTATACATTTTGTTGATACGTTGAACACTCTTATCTTTTGAGATCGGATTTCCTAATCTTGTCATGTGGCATAGCACGAATGATAAGGCCATTAGGGTCTATTGCAGTGTGGTTCACCCAAATTTCTTTTTCAAAATTGGGAAAGTAAGTGTAAGGCCAGATTTTTTTTACTTGGGGCCCATCGGTCTCAACAAAATTAAGTTGATACCATATTTAAATTTAAATATTTTAAAAAATTTGCATAAATTTTACATAAATATTCAAATGAGTACAATAATACTATACTAATTTACTAAAAATCCTTCTCGCTGAATTTCTTTTCTACGATGACAATCTTATTTTCATGACATAATCTAATATATGCAACTCCTGATTCATAAAATAAAAAATTTTCTGATTTTATGAAAAAATTATGTATCATATACTTGAAAATTTTAAAATTTGTGAAGAATATTTGTACAACATGCGGTGATAGTTGTAGTCCTCACAGGATGCCACTTGTACACCCAGTCCACCTTACCCTCAACCTACCTAATCCATCTCTCTCTCCATCCACCAATCCCACCCCTGAAAAATCCTGCTTCCCTTTGAACAGTATCTACTTTCAATGCCAGCAACTTCTCTGCATTACATATCCCAATTTTCTCTTCAATCCACAAACTTTCCCCTCGCGTGCCAGAAAATCCCAACCAAATTCTCACTTCCCAAACATAAAACAATCAAACCTCCAAAAAACACCATACCAAAATGTCTGGTGGGAGTGGTCCAAGCAGCGACATAGGTCTCCCAGAAGAACAACAATCCAACCAAACTTCCTTCCCAAAAAACAATCAAACACCTCACACCCGCAAGCGCTTCTTCAGTTTCCGCCATCTCAGCGCGCTTGCCGTCGTTGTCGTCCTCGCCTTCAGCGGCATGGTAAGCGTCGAAGACTTCGCCTTTGTGGTCTTCTCTTTAATCTACATGTACTTCATATCAAAGGTTTCATTTCCCATCTCTCTCCTCTTCCATGGAACCCCCAGTTTTTGGTCCAAACAACAAATTTCTGGGTCCTTACGTGCTAATCGGAGCCCTAATCGGACTCTTTCTTCCGATAGCCTACATTTGTGAAGGAATCTTCAAAGGCGATAAAGAGGGTATCAAAGCAGCCGCCCCACATCTTTTTCTGTTATCGAGTCAAGTGTTCATGGAAGGAGTGACCTTTTCGGGTAAGTTTTCGCTACCAATTAGGGTTTTCGTGCCGGTGTTTTACAATTCGAGGAGGATATTCACCATTGTGGATTGGTTGAGGAGTGAAATTTCGAAGGTGGATGAAGGGTATGGTGGGAGTGCAAGGAGGTTGTCCTTTGGAAGGGGTATTGCCATTGCTAATATGGCCTTTTGGTGCTTCAACCTGTTTGGTTTCTTGTTGCCTGTTTATCTTCCTAAGGCTTTTAAGATATACTATTCTGGGTATAAGGTTAAAAACTGAAAATAAATAAAAAGGATTTGTGGCACATATTACATATATGTAAGTTTTGGTCCTTCTCGGGCATAGAAAAATGAAAGCCAAATGTAATTTGTTGGTTCAAACTGTGTAATATAATTCGGGGTCTCAAATGCAATGTATTAGTTTTTTTTTTTTTGGGTTACCTTTTGTTTTTCTTTTTAAATAGAATTGAGAAATTTTAAAGTGTTGAAGAGTTCATTATTTTTTTAAGTTTTTACATTTCAAGTCAGAATAAATCTTTTAAAAAGATGATTCTAAAAGTTCCTTTGAATTTTTAAAAGACACGTTAAAATAAAAATTCAAGTTTAAAAGACGTCTCTAATAATAAATTTTGTATTTTCGTTCTGGCATTTTTTTTTTTTGTGTAGCTCGGTAACTACTTAATTTGTAGTTGCTTTTCTGTGTTTTAGCAAATAAAGAAAAAATTAAAATGGAAAATTTTAATTTCTTTTCAAAATTTGGTTGAACATAACTGATGTTTTATGCAAGGGATGGTATCATCACTTATCAATCTTTCATATTACAGCATACCTTTGGGTATTTAAATCAATAAAGCATTATTTCAATAATTTGAGATCGGATATTTAAATCTTGTCTCATCACTATATTTTACTAAACATCATTTTTCTAGTTAAATTATACATTCTTAAATAAATAAATAAAAAATAAATCAGCAAATGAAAAAAAAAAATTGCCATTCTCTATTTTATCTGAAGTTGGCCAGGAACTCCAGACATTTTAACCTGAGGTCACTTGGTAACTCCTTAGAATTTTGACTTTTACTCCATATCAGAGGGGGAGAGATAGAGAGAGTATGAATGACAATTTGTCGAGAAAGAGAGAGTATGAATGACAATTTGTCCTGTTCTGTCAAAAATTTGTCTCATCTCTGATAAGAGGAATGGAACCTCTAACAACATCAGGATGAGGCTTTCAAAATTTCATCAAGTTCTAAAGATAATTATCTTGTCCCGATTTCACTTTGTTTATATATTAATTTTTTTTATTCTTATATATACTATATTTATTAATAAATAATACTATATAAAATTAGTTTCAAAATTTTTCATATGACATATTTTTCTTATATTAGTTATTTTGACAATAAAAATTTAATTTATTTATTAAAATAAAAATTTTAACTTATTTAAAAAAAAACATATATCAGGGTTTGGGATGGAGTCAAGGAATATAAAAGAGATCGAGATAAACCTCTAAACGGCATCGGTGTAGGAAAAGGTCACTCGACCCATAACACGTTGCCATTCCTACAAGAGAGAGAGAGAGAGAGAGGGGGGGGGTTGACTTCCTCCACAAGAAGAAAATTTGAGACTCCCGAACGTGGTGATGAATTAGGTAGAGCAGTAGTACATAATGAAAATTATACCTAGAGCAGTGGTACATAATGAAAATTATACCTGAGCCTGCACAAGCAATCGCAAGAAACAGAAATCCAAAGGTTCGGCAGATCTGGAACTGTTTCATTAGCAAAATCTGAAGCCCAATCCAGTACACTATCCCCAATTTATACAGCAGTTTGACAATTCCCCCACCAAAACAAAAAAGTCCTAAAGCTACTTATTACTCTGGTGATGATATAAATCTTACAGTTCTTTCTAATACCACAAATTTCTTGGTGAAAGATATGCTGGAAGCTCTCTCCCCTTCAGCAAAATCAACCTCAGATCAGTCGAACATCAAATGAAAGCATAAGCACTCAACTTTGTACAAGCCGATGTAGTATTGCATGAAAAACTGCGACAGCAACTCTTCTATTTACCAGGAAGCAAGCTCTATCATAACAAATGGGGTACACATTCATTACAAAAGATTTATCTTAGCTTGCTTACCCTGTAATACCGTCACCTCAAAAACCGTAAGTGAGAATGAATAATTTTTACTTTCTCGAGCCACTTCCATCTTCCAAAATCTCACCTTATTCCATAGTTTTCTTCTTTCATCTTGGGTTCTTATTGTACATATTAGCTTCCATCCAAGTTAGAAATATGATGAATAAATTAATCTTGAAAAACCTGAAAGACGATGATGGTCTAGCAAGCTTGCCTTGAATAAGTCAATAACAACACATGAAGTTAGGTTCCCTTAGTGCGGCTTGGCAATGGAGAACAAGGATGGAGATCCAGGGTTGGATTCAACTTCACATGATCCCTCAAGAGTAGCATAGAAACACGTTCAGCCAAGACGGACTGTCCATCATACAGTGTTCCATGAGCAGGCCTTCCAAACTGCATTCCAAGAGCATCATTTCCACTAGATGTCAATTCTTGGAAAATGTGAGACGTTGACTGCATCCTTTGAAAGATATCACGATTTGGACTATGATAGGAGGGGCCTATGTTACTAGGTGGGGACTTTGGCAAGCTTCCAAAGCCCTCTTGCAAGAAAATTGACTGATTAAGGTGATCAAATGGGATTGCACCGCTGCGGCCTGTGAGAGGTGTGGATGAACCTGAAGTGGTACGAGGGCTAGATATAGGTGAAGGAGACATTCTTCCATTCAGGTGTTGTGGTGACCTAGGATGTAAAAGAGGGCTCCCAATTGGAGAGACGGGGCATGATATGTCCCTTGGGATATGGACATCACTGGAGATCAAAAGAATGAAACCAGATAAGGCTTATTATTGTTGTTAATCTTCAGAACATTAATACCACAGAAAACATAAATTCAGTTTATCCCGGTTTCTGTACAAAAGAAATTAAAGCTGATGGTGCAAATGTTGTACATGAGAGAGAGAGAGAGAGAGAGAGAGAGAGAGAGAGAGAGAGAGACCTGGAATTGAAACCAGATTTTGAAACTCTAGATGAATGGATTGCAAGTCTTTCTGAATCCAATGCCGAAACATTTCTTGCTTGTCCAATGCCCTGACGATAACTCATGAAACACAACAATAGTTAAACATTTGAAGTGCACAAAAGAAAACATATGATGGAAAACATGTATAAAAAGGCACATCATTGAGATCTCAACAAGATTATTGTAACAAAATTTCAGAGCGTTGCCCCTGACAAGAAGCTGTTAAGAAAAAACAGAGACAGATGAAGAAATTCAATTTAAGAGTACATGAAATTCAATTTTAAGAGTACATTAAAGTCCATCATACCAAAATTCAAGCACCAAAACCAGGCCGATATATAACTCTATGATAGACAATCTGCATCTTGAGTCTTGATTAAAAAAACTTCCAATTTCTTGAAACATTATTAAAAACAAGTGATTACTGTAACAATTATGGTAAAAGATGATAATGTTATCAATAAAAACATGAAATGAGATGATTATGTTATCAAGAACAACAATAACATTTTATGGATGCATATGAAACTTATTATCGTGAGATGGCATCAATTTGACCTCAATAGAGTTAAAAAGAATAGCATAAAAAAATACCTGAGTTTTTCACTCCATTTGTAAACCCAGCAGGAGGATCTGAAAGCTCGAGACCTATAATTGGTCTCTCTAGCGGTGCAGCATTTTTCACATAAGGGTGCTCCAGAAGCTGGGCAGCTGTAGGACGATGCAGCGGATTGCGTTGCAGACACAGCCTCACAAAATCCTTTCCATCATCTGAGAGGTGGTCAGGAATTGCAGGGAGTTCTTTACTATGCCCAATCTTAAACATGGCAGCAGCCTGTAAGCCATGACATGCAAAACATCACATAAAAGGAATGACAATCTCCATCAAATAATCTGCAATCTTAGAATGTAAGAATTGTGTATAGGATGTGTACTTTAGATCTAGAAGCAAACCTTCAACTTAGGGATATTTAGTTAAATCATATACTCCGTCTGTCCCATATTAAGAGTCCCTTTTGGGAAATTCAACTTTTTAAGAAGACAAGCATTTAATGCTTTCACACCTGAGTGAAAATTATAAATTTACAAACTAACCTCCTCTAACACTGGTTACTACATTTATATCAAATTGGTAAAAAAGAAAATCTAGGAAACTTCACAATATTTTGTCTATCGACTTTTCAAACTGGACTCATATTTTGTGACACCCCAAAAAAGAAAGAGGCGATAGGATGGAGTAAAATGAAAAGCTCAAAGTTACCAATCTCAGTATTCAAATTACTTACCCCTTCATACTGGCTCCAGGGTGGTTTTGTTGTAGCCATTTCCAAAATAGTGCATCCAAGACTCCATATGTCAACAGTAAAGTTGCAACCATTTGAGTTCTGTATAACCTGGGTGAAAGGTGGAAAAGAGAAATGAGACATACAGTTAAAAAAACATGTTATTAACAAGAACTTAAGATTAAGCTCAATATATTCTCTGACCTCGGGTGCCATCCAATAAGGGCTTCCCTTGAAGGATAATGGACATGACTGCCCAGTAATCTGCAAATATGAAGCATGTCATAAGATTTTTGGGAAAGCTGGATTTGAAGAATGCAGCCTCATGGATAGGAACTAGCATTTGTTGATATTCAATATGAAATGTTTAGCAGCGGGATTCTTTTTATTTTATAAAAAAGTATGAGAGTTTATCAATACATGCTGCATTATATCATGTCACAATTTTGTGTGTTGTGCAGACTACCAGAATATGTTAACAAGCATATACACTGAAACCAGTCTTTACTGGCTGGATACTGCTGATTAAGAACTACCAGCGCAATGGCAACTAATTTGGCTACATCCCTTTGTGTCAACGGAAATGGTTGTCATTTAAATTATGATGTGACCATTTGGTACTCAACTCGTTTGGTTTGATATAAACTCACATGCTTTGCCATTCCAAAATCTGCCAACTTAATGCGGCCATTTGGGTCTACTAGGATATTTGCTCCTTTGATATCCCTGCAAACAAAGCATAGCATGAATCAAAAAAGACGATAAATGTTGGCAGATAATACAAAATCCAAAATAAAGCAGCAGGTAAATAATCCTTCAGATAATTAAATAAAAAATGGGTAACTGGATTCACCTATGGACAGTATTTTTAGCATGTAAATATGCAAGCCCTGACAAGATTTGTTGAGTATAACTACGAATTACTGATTCACCAAATTGTCCATACTCCTGAAGAAGCTTATAAATGGAACCACCAGATACATACTCCAAATATATATAAAGTTCATCACCTACCTGCTCAAGAACATAAATACAGAGGTAGTGTCAGATCAAAAAGAATATTAAAATGTAAAATGGAAATATATAACTCCATATGATGCAACATTATTGCATAACAGTTTACAGTACTATGCCCAAACACAAAAGAAGTAACTAGATAATTTCCATAAATGCCTGATATATATGATCATCAGAAAATTGTAAATTACAAGTTATCACTTAATGAATTAACTGTTTAAGAACTACCAAAGCCAGGCCAGGATATAGTGACAAATATGTCATACATGTTAATAACTCAAGTTACAAACAATTACAAGCAAAAACTAAAAACACAAAACTGCACAACTAATTATGGAAATCAACAAAAGGAATTGGCAGGCCAAAAACTTACAATTTCGGACCCAAAATACTGCACAATATTTGGATGTCTTAAGCGGCTCAATAAAGCGATTTCCTGTCAAAACACTGAATGTAAAAACTTCCCCCCACCCCCTCAAAGCTATATAGAAGTTACAATCAAAGGAACAAATAGAGAAAAAAACTTCTGAAAAGAAACAAACTTCATCCAACAGATAACTTATCCTATATTTATTGGTTAATAAACTTACTTGTCCCAACTGCTTTGCACTTTCCTTTGACTTCGCATCATCTGAGAATAATGTAACCACCTTCATCGCACACATGTCACCGCTTTCCCTAAACCATTGAAGACAGGCACAGAGAATTAAGAAAACTGATTGATATCAGTCTTAACAACTTGCCTCAGTTTCAAGCATCTAAAGGCAAAACCAAATGATGATATTTTACATAAAAGAAACAAATTTGTAGAAGAATAATTTTCTTTTCTGATGAGTAAATTTCATTAACAATGGCAGAAGGGTGATAAAAAATAAATAATAAATGAAAAAAAAAAGGAATTCAAGCACTAATCATTTGGGTGTAGGGGTACCTGTTAAAACCAAGATAAACATCTCCAAACATGCCTCTACCCAGCAACTTTCCCTTTTTCCAGCGAAAGCCAGGGCTTGTTGGATTCTCTGCCCTTCCTGGACTTCGTGGTACAGAGGGAGATGTTGCTGCAGAATTCGAATGAGAGAGAGGAGAAGAATTGGAAATTGTTACAGGAGGAAGAGGGCAACCGGTGACTTTGTTGTTTCCCATCGTCAGTCCAGCTAGTCTGTGATTCAGTGGCTGCCCCTCCAGCTCTTGGATGAAGGGGTGTGACAGCACCACTATGAATTCTGGAGCCGGGGCCAGGGCTAGCCATTCTGGGACTAGGAATTGGAGAATACTCCGGGCTACCCCTGCTGGGCTGCCAAAATAATTGCCCTGACAGATCACCTCCCATTGAATTGTGGCCAGAATTATGACCTGAGCCTGGGCTGGAGCAATGGCCAGATCCAAGTAAAGGAGGTTCTGTATAAGGTTTTCCAGCCCAGAAAGCAGAATTAAAAACTTTCTCGGTGCCAAATGCTCTCATTGGACTTCTGGAAGGACTTGATATTGAGCTGTCTGGAGCACTACAGAAAGCCCCATGGTAAGTGGCCTGAAGATTTGGCACATGACCGCTCAAAGGCCTCCTTTTAGGTGATGAAGGAGAGAGTTGGTTATTGAATAAAACATTCACTGGTTTTAGTGCCTCCCTTGAGTTGATTTGTGTGACAGAGGACTGGTCATTAGCCATCATGCTTTGGCAAAAATGAGTAGATAAGTCAGGGATGAATAAACACTGAAAAAAAATAAAAAAATGAAAGCCTGATAATAGATTACCACAAAAATTCGTGAGCAATCATGCACATTTGGCAAAATAGACAGCTACAAATGCCATAGGTTTTAATGATTCACATGAAAACTCACCTGGAAGGGCTGCCAGCTGCAGTCCTACTGCCATTTTCATAGTCTGATGCCAGGGGACTATGCTGACGTGAGTCAGCTGGATCATCACTATAAGTGGAGCACTCACTAGAAACAGAAGCAGTGACCAAATCCCCATCTAAATCAGTAGGGTCTGGCCTGTTTCGGATGCAACCAGGTCTTGGGACTGGCAGAAACAATGATTGTTTAGAGCCCTTTTCGAATCTTGGTTTAGCTGATACACTGATTCCAGAATCTGTACGATCTATGCTTGCAGGGTGCAGACCTGGAAGTGGAAGTGGTTGGTCACAAGCCCTTTCAACAAAACTTTGACATCTTGATACTTGTTTAGAAGGTGATGGTGACCTTGAAGACTGTGCTTGGGATTGAGACCCCTTCTCTGAAACTGTGTCACTGCCACGTCTCTGAGACCCTCCTGATCTACAGGCAGGTTTACTTTCAGATGGAATCTTAAATTTTCGGTGTAATGTGTCAATGAGACTCTCCTTGCTTGTTTTCTTCCTTGCGTCTTTGGACGATGACTTCCCCCGCCAGAACAGCATGTTTTCTGATACTAAATATTTCCAACATTGATGAGTATATTTATTTACATTTTTCTAAAGCAAATCCACTCACCAACTATCCAAACTTATTGATTAACACCTTTACATGTTGAAGTAACTAGAATCTAATTCTGTCATAGCTCATGTGACATGGTTCAATTCATTAGTCAAAAAATGACTTTCTCCACCAAAGGTATTTCGAATGGCTAAAACTACAATTTTGAAACATCTAAAGGAAAGCACATTATTACAACTGATTCAAAAGAAAGAAATAAAAAAGCACTCATTATTTTCTGAAAGTTGAAATACCATGAATTGTGATGATAACGACACGGACATGGTGAAGCAGAAGCAGGGCGTAATGGAGGTAATATACAATTAGTATTTACTATTTAGTAATTAACAAAATAAAAATGTATTAATATGAAATATTATGTATCAACTATTTCCTTTTTTAATTTAAAAACTACAAACTTAAGGTTGATTATGAAAACTCATAATATAATGTTATATTACTAAATACTAATTACTTATATTGATAATAATCTAATATTCAATCAACGTTAATTAGTGTATAATGGTACCTGCCTACTTATTTAAAAAAAGAAGAAGAACATTATGTATTGCAAAAATACGATTTGGATATTTATTACCCTTATGTGGAATAAATTATGGTTAACTTAAGTTTCTTTCTCTCTCTCTCTCTCTCCCTCCCTCCCTATATATATATATATATATATATAATAAATTAACTTCTATATATATGACATTAAAAATAAATACATAAGAAAAAAATTATTAACTTAAATTACCAGAAAGTTAAATAAATCCAAAAAATAAAAAATTTATCACCAAAGAATAATTCTAAGGTCTAGCGTCAATTCTCAAATTTGCTAGTTAGCTTAACTCTATTTATATGACACAAAAATGAATAAATAAGAAAAA
The DNA here is from genome assembly GCA_008638375.1 of Nyssa sinensis. Classification (NCBI taxonomy): domain Eukaryota; kingdom Viridiplantae; phylum Streptophyta; class Magnoliopsida; order Cornales; family Nyssaceae; genus Nyssa; species Nyssa sinensis. The sequence continues at coordinate 3,487,990 of CM018041.1, read as the reverse complement.
AAGTATTGAATGAAAAGATTAAAAAAAAATTATCATCAAGAATAATTTATAGTTCTAGCATCAATCCTCAAGCATAAATTTTTTATTTCAAGTATATATCATAACAAATTGAAAAAAGATCAATATGTGGTAAGTCACCTCTTGTTTTAGAAAGATTTCAAACTTGTGTAATTTGGAACAAGATTATCAATAATCTTTCAAGATATGACATCCAAATAATAGATTTAGGTTAGATCTAAGCTAAAGCAAAAGAAAAAAAAAGTTTGGAACCCAAATGATTATAACTCAGTCGCTAGATTCAAGATTTATACTTTGATTTGTGTTTTACAAGTTTTTTTGAGTAGATCTAGGTTTAGAATGAGTTGCAGGAGTGTTGAAAATGTATATTTCTTGGAATAAAGTGAAAAAAGATGGAAAAAAAATTGGCCTGTTATTAGTCACGTGCTGATAGAGCTGTAACGGCACTCTAATGGGTTGTTGCAGCTGTTAACTGGCAGGTTACAGGTGTTACACTTCCATAACAGACCGTTACAGCTGTGAAATTCCTTAGGGCCATTATATCAGCCTGTAACAGATTCGGAGGTGGCCAAATTCGTGACATAACTGCTGTCATTTTAGAACATGTCGTGATATCACCAAAAACTACGTAAACACTTTAAAACTAGGATTAATTTAAACTACCGAAAGGACTTAATTAAAGAATGTCTCATAACACATCAATATTACATAAGAGGCAAAAAAAATGTTTAGGCACTTCACATGTATGCAAGGGTAGGTTGTAATAAATAATATGTACATATACAGACACATAACCATCAGAAAATTACAAATCTTTAAGCTATGTACTTAAAACTAATCTATATTGACATATTCTGAATATCACAACAATTATCCCACGAACAAATCTAAAAGCTAATTTTTGTTTAAATGTTTTCTAAATCAATTAAACTTCGTGAAAGAAGCTAAAAAAGAGTTGATGTTCGTGTAAAGGATGTATGCAAAAAATAGAAAGGGGCATTACATAATTCAATGACACTTCCCATAGAACATATGGCAATGAAAACCCCATCGGGTAGCTCAGCTAGTTAAGTCGTGGGGGTACTCCTCAAGAGGTACTAAGTTCGAGTGGCCGGGGGGCCGCCTCCTTGCAAGCATAAGCTTGCAGAAATAACTGTGGAAGGGGCTGTAATGGTTTATACCTGTACCTCCTATGCGAAATGGGCAGTTCCACTACATTACCCCAAAAAAAAAAAAAACATATGGCATTGAACTAGAAGATAACTACCAAGCAACCTTGTTGCTCGGTCTTAACATCATAAATATCACAACTCCCAAAGACAACATGGGGAAACAACTGATTCCCTTGGAATCATTGCTTGTCTTGAATTCGGAAAGATAAAACTGCCAAAAGACACTCTCTTTTAACAAACTCAAGCTCACTGAAGGGCTGAGACAACATGGTGTTTACGTCGGCCCTCAAAAAAGTACACATATTAGTTTTTCAACAAAAGTTTCTTAATTTGATAAACTCAACTCAACTAAACCTTATCTCAACTAATTGGTGTCGGTTACATAAATCTTGTTTCGCCACTCTATTCTAATTAAAATTATCCCCTTAATTAAACCACACACTAGCCTATTTTCATCTCAGCACATGTTAATTTTGGTCTTTCTTTCCCCTAAGATGACCTAACATGAACCTATCACTCTTTCTCACTGGTGCAAAATGCCATAAATGTCACAAAAGTTCCAACATTTTCTTCAATAAAAAAGTTCAAATAAATTTTTGAACACATGTCCGGCTGCAGATATGACATCCTGTTCATGCTTAGTTAATGGTTGATTAATTTTTTTTATAAGTATTCAAGTTAGAGGCATATATATATTGAATATAGATTGGTATTCAAGTTAGAGTCATATTCCTTTTCTTATTTTCCTCACACTTATCATGGAAAATAATAAGGAAAAGGAAATGAAAACGCTTAAAAATGATAAGAAACAAAACCATTTGAAATCACTTTCCTTCCCTTTCCTTCTTTCTTAATACATTTCCAATTTTCATCTTCATGCTACATTGATTGACGACTGAGTTGCCCACAAAGTGTGGGTTTCAGAAACATGTCTATTTAAATTGTTTTCGTTTCCAAAAATGAAGGCCACAGAAACTTCAGAGAATGCACCGGTTTCTGTTCGTACGTTTCACAATGGGGAAAATCTTTTTTTTTTTTCCATCGAAAACATCCATTTTTTGAGAAATCTTTATTTCTAAAATGAGCTGACAAACATGAAACATGCATTCCACATCATTTCATTTTTTTCCCATTTTTGCTCGCCCAGTGTTGAAAAAAAAAAAAACAAAAATTTTGACGCCGCTAATACTAGAAGAAATATTTTTTTTAGTAAGTAGTAGAAATATTTAGTTTGTTGAATCGATTTTCTTCTATTATTATCAAAACACACCAATTAAAAAACTAATTTCTTAATTCAATATTCTTTTCTTCTCTTCAGTTTTTCCACCGACCAAACAAGGAACTATGCAACTAATCAATTCAGTCTTACTAATTTCTTAGTGTAAAGGCTTAGTCTCTACTACAAAACACACCGTTTCAGAAGAGATCTAACCACACATTAAAAAAAAAAATTAAGTATAATTTATTGTACCAAAATTAGATAAGATTAATAAAACTAACCTTAACTTATTGGGGTCAAATCGCTCAAGTACAAGAGTTCATCACACATTCGGCCTGTAAATCGACCTGGAAAGAGCAAAGCCAAACCTCAAAAATCTTAAAGAGAGAGAAGAGAGACAATGAGAATTTCGAATTGTTAGGTTATGAAGAGATCGCGTAGAGAAAGAGCTGAGCAAGAGAGAAACCGAAAGGGATTGCAGAAAGATAGACAAACAGTGGAGAGAGAGAGAGAGAGAGAGAGAGAGAGAGAATGTCCGAACAGAAGTGGAGTGATGAATTATATATTAGAATTAATTAAGAAATAATTACAGTTCTATTTTAAATTTATGATAATTATACTAATTCTTTTTACAATTTTTAAAATTATATTATTTTTTTTTTATTTTTATTAACAAATTATAAATACTCTTTTCAGTCAAAATCTTTTTAAAAATGATAAAATATCCTATTATGTTTCTTCCTTTTTTTTTGCATTTTTTTTTATTTTGACAAATTTTCTTAACATTTTTTTTAAGAATTTTTTCATTTAATATAAAAATAAATTTAAGATAAATAATTTATTTTTATTTTATATATTTTTTTAAGATTTTAATCATTATTTATTTGAAAAAAAAATAAGAAAGTGATAATTTTTATCATTTAAAAAAATTTAATTGATAGTGATATTTATAATTTTTTAATAAAAACATGTAAAAATAATATAATATCAAAAACTTCTTTAAAAAATCAGTATAATTATTATAAATATTAAAAAAAATTAATATAATTTACATATTTTTTTAAAATCTAACATATGGTACACATAATAACTTTAAATTGGTCAATAATTCAATATTGATCATTTAATAATTTTTCTTGACAAATCCTCTTTATTGACTTGGAAACTAGATTCATAAACTTGAGTTACCACATCATGTCATTTGAAAAAAATATTTATTTTTAAAGAAATATAAAAATAATATGGGTACTAACACAATAAACTATAATTAATAGAATTTACAAATTAATAAATCCAATTCATACAAAAAAAAAAAAAAATTCTCAAGGTCAAAGTGAGATCAAACAATCTTTACCATCAAAATATGCTTAAAATCCCACTTTCAAAGAAAAGGTGTGATGTAACTTCTATGGTGTAACATCATGCTTGTAGTATTTAACTCAAAAAGGAATAAATAAATAAAAGACAAAATATTAGGGCTATCATATTTGAAAAGCATGTAAGACCAAGAAGGAGAACCTGCTTTTTACACCATGTTTTTGAGTTTTTGACCGCACCATGCTGCTTTTTTTATTTTTTAATATTTCTTGACTCACTTTATTTATTTTTTAAATTAATTTTCATCCCTTATTTGTAAAAGTTTAAGACATATTTGCTAAACATAAGCATTTTTATTAGAAATGGTTAGAATAATATCTTCTTAAAAAACATCTTTTATTAAAAATTTTAATTTACAAAAAGAGACACTTTTAAAAACAACATTGGAAAATATTAAAATACATGAAAACTTATTTTTTGTTTTTGTATCTAGCTCGGCATATATTAAGGCGGTGATGAGCTTTGAATAGCAGTGTTACACCGAAGGTCTGTGTTCGGACCTGTAAGCTTTGCAGATAAGTAGATCTTCTCTAGAGATACGTGCTCGGCCTCTGTAGGTCTGCTCTGAAAGGACGAGCACAAGCTGAAAGGCCGAGCACGAGCTGAATGGCCGATCATGAACTGTATGGCCGAGAATGAGCTGAATGGTCGAACACAGATTATAAGGTCGAACTTGACTAAGCGACCGAACACAAGTTATATGGCCGAGCCTGAGCTCTATTATGAGTCGTGAACCGATCTTGCGGTTGCACGTGTCATGCAGTGGTTGGTGTGTCACATAGTGGTATATCAGTATCTATAAAATTTGTTTTAAAAAGCATTCACGGTTGTTTGACTTAAATTTTTAAAATAGTTTTTATGTTAGAGGATATGAGATGGCAAATAGAAAGACTTCAAGTCTTGGGAAATTTTATGTTTTAGAATCGATTTTTGGTGATGTCTTTTAAGATGTTCTCTTGTGCTAATCATCAGATCACGCACAAACCAGTGAAAGGTCGATATATTTATCCATTGAGACGCAAGCCACCCACGTGGCTCGTATGTTTCTAAAAAAGAAAAAAAAAGGTCAAGTCACAATTATCAAAATAAAAATATTATTTTTATTTAAAAGTTAAATCTAATAATTGATGATATGTCTCAATTGCCGCCTTTTTTTTGGATCGCCAACAACAACATAGAGTCTAAGAAACGAAACATTAAGAAAAAGAAAAATAGAAAGTCTCAAGGGAAAGGAAAAAGTCTAGTCAAATTGGATAACCTTTCTTTTTCTCCATACAACTCATACTCATTGAAGGATCCAAATAGTTGAAGAGGTATGAATTCTTATTTATGATAAGAAAAGACATATATTTTACAATAAATTTTATTCATTTGCACTTTTTTTTTACCAACTAGGAGAAATATTATTTACAAGTATAAATTATAAACAATTATAACTGTAACTATTATGAAACTCTTAAAGATTAACGAACAATCAAAAAATTCAACTCATAATTAAAAAATTAATGAGCTCAACACATATGAAGAAATCGATAAACATAATATGCCGTTTAATTGAGTTTTTCTTTGTTACACTTTTAACAAGTATGTTTTTTTTAAAAAATATGTATAATAAATTTTCTATATTTTATGATTTTGTTTTAAATTAAGAAATTGTCCCCTAATTTTTTTCATAATTTTACAAAAAACTATTTTAAATTTCAACTTTTGTATTGTTACCTCTCTTAAACTTAAGGTCTAATACATTATGTATCACATACATTACTATTTTTTAGTGAAGTATTATGCGTGAAATCTATATATATATACACACATACATATACATACAGAGAGAGAACTTTTGTATTTTTACCTCTTAAACTCAAGGTCTAGTCCACTATGTATCACATACATTACTCTTTTTTAGTTAAGTATTATGGGTGAAATCTTATATATATATATATATAGAGAGAGAGAGAGAGAGAGAGAGAGAGAGAGAGAGAGAGAGAGAGAGAGTGAAGTAGTAATCTAAATTGTCAAGAGGGAGGCTGGATACCTTTGGGGTATCCCCACCACTGCAGTTGCCATTGCAAGTGCTAGGTAAGTAACAATGGTCTCCACATGATGTAATTGGCAACTTGGCATTGGTTCATCTCCCCATATGATGATGTTTTTACAAACTCGAGTATGCAGTACTGTTTTTCTAACTTAAATGCGTTTCACATGCAGAATAGATGTGACACCCACAATATTAAAGTAATGCTTGAGTTTGGCATTCATCGTTATCATTAAACAAGTTCATGAACCTTCTCCCTACCCCCCCCGCGCCCCTTTTTTTTCTAATCAGAAATAGAAACACCATGTTAAGAAAAGAAAAATGGCCCACCTAACAAACTTGCATCATCCGCCATGACGACATCCATAGAGGGAGAGATGACGTGGAACACGACTTGACCACAAGATCGGTTTTATATCAAGACTATAATTGTTGGTTGGTTTGGAAAAGGGGACTGAATAAATTTATTCTGATGTTTATAAAGTTAGTGTTTGGTAAAAAAAAAAACTAATTTAATTAAGAGTAAATAATGACTCATAGTATAAATAAAATAATGAGAAAAAATGGGTGTGATTATTAATCCTATCACTATTAATGAAAGAAATAACTAATTTATTTTTATCCAATTCATGAAACAAACATGACCTAGGCAAATAAAATAATTACTTTAAGCTCCATCTATAAAAAAAAAAAAATTTAAATTTTACATATTTATAATATAATTTCAACTAAAATTTTAGGTCAGGTAAAGTCCAACTCTATCAAGAAGGCTACATAAAACTCTAGGAGCATTGCTTAATTGTTTTTAGATGTCAAAAAGGGAGACTTACTTACAAAATGAGCTACTAGGAAAGTGCTTGGGTGGAGAAGAAATAGGAGAGTGGTTTGAAACCCTGAGTTAAGGGAACCCAAGACTCTTTCCAAGTATCAATGCTGAGGCTTCCAACTGAGAGTGGTCAACAAATGAGTGCTAGAATTTCTATGGAATAAAAGCAATGTCATTGAGGTCTTTAATAAGAAAGTTCCTCTGACTTGTTATGATTTACAAGTTGAAAGTTAAAACCAGACCAATTCATGCATTTGCACAAATTCTTCAATGCAAGATAGTGAAACCTCAGTGAGATTTCTGAACCATTGAATTAACTGCCTTGTCCTTCCGTCTTTGTCTAAGCTGAAATCCTGTTAATTTTTCAACTTCTTCCAAATATTCTGAATCTACTTGTACCGATCGGCTAACAGAGAAGGAGATTTTTTTTTTTTAGGTCAAAATACCGATCAATATACTCTCAAAAAACGTCCAAATTAGTTTGAATGCAAGCCGGCTCAGCAATGCCACACCAACAACAATATCTTGTCCTCATGACTTTTCCTCGTCTCTTTTTTAATTTCTTTCACATTTCCAATTTGGGAAGACCATTTCTAATCATGTCTTCCTTAGTAACTATTTTAACATTAATTTTTTTCTGACAACTTGAAGAAATAAGACGAGCAAGCACATTTAATTGTTGGATCATCCTTTAAATATTTTACTATATAGGCTGGAAATATTTAAATTGGGTTGGGTTGTGACTACTGAGTTACATTTCAAAGCAATTGGGCATGATTGAACCCCGACCAGGCCATGTAGTGAATAAGAATGAAGTTAACTTGAACCACAGCCAAATGCATTTTCCAGATTCAGTTAATCAATTAACTCGAATTTAAAATGGTACTGAAAATTTAACAAAACATCAAGAATCAGTTTCCAAAAGTGAAAAGCTTTGAGGATGGAAGAAGATTTATATAACATGTGAAATCATTGTATAACAGCCAAGATTTTTAATACTAGTATAGTTAAGGAATAGACTAACCAGAATCCAAGTAAATCAGACGGGTTGAAGGCGTTTAAGATAACTAGGAAAGTGATCTAGCAATCTATAGCAGTGACTATCAAAGTGGAGGGGACTCCAAATTTGAGATGTCTCCAGAAAGACGTGTACATAAGGTCTTGAGCATGATGATCCGGCTCACAAAGTATCATTGATTGCGAAGATTTCTAAAATAAATTGGTACAACATTGAAATATTATGAGCAGGCAACTGAGTATCGGGACTATCGATTCCCACGTTGCCCATCTAAGAGCACTAAGAGAGATTATTGACAAACTCAAGCTATCTGCTGACACAATCCCCGTTCTAGTTTCAAGGCCGACACCTTCCCCAGTTGCATGGCAGCACAGCGAGCCACCCAAGCACATCATCTTTCTATCCCCACCATTAGAAAGGCAGCATAGAAATATTATTGAGCTGGCAACCGAGTATCCGGACGATCAATCCCCACAGCTGTCCGTCTAAGATTATGGGAAGAGATTATTGGGCTTGCAAACTATCAAGTTGGCACCCTCCTACAGTGCTGATCCAAGCTAATATGAGCCAAGCTTTCTTCTCATTGGCTGCAGATATTGCAGGTGTTGATGCGGCCATGCACCACTCCTCCAAGCAAGTGAACTGAGAAATATAAACATTTTACTGTTTAAGCCAGTAAAATCCTTGCACAGGCATGGTCTCAAGCTCACAAAATGCCATCACAATGGGTAGATAAATAATGGCAAGTATTAACGGAAAAAAATCATTACAATTAGATGTGATCATGAAGTGTGTGTTTGAATTAGTTCTGTGAGGTATCCAGACAGAGTGTAAACTTGGCCAAATCAAGATGTGTTCTTCTCCCCCAGTATTCTTACTCTCCGGGCTAAAACCATCACCTTATCTTGTAAAATTCCATTGACACCAAACCTTGGAATGTACCTTGGCATTCCCCTGGTTCAAAAGAGGATGTCAAGGCAGACTTCTTCCTATGTTTTGGAAAAGGTTCAGTCCAGACTTGCAGGTTGGAAGGTTGAGTAGATATCTTTCAAACAACTCAAATTAACTTCATCAAGATTTATATGCTTTTTGGTGTTTGTAGAAGGTGGTTACACTGCCACACCCCAGAAGGAGATGCTGCATTTATGAAGTCCAAACCTTCCGGACACATTAAAATTCTCCAATATACCCTTAATTATCGTACCGTGGACATAGGCACTATACTCTTACCTCTGCTCCGCTCCGCACATAAGACTTGTATATAATAGTTTCACATATTATAAGAATATGAGTCATTGTATCTGACATGATCTCAATTATATTTTGAGAAATAGCAGAGAATCCAAACACTGGAGTTTGTTTTTTCAGTTCTAGTTTTAGAATTGAATAACTGATCAATACTATCACCAGCATCGCTGTCATATGATAATGTCTTCTCTCTCTCTTTTAATTTGTTCAGATTTTCCATTTTCAGAGAAATAGAGTTGAATGAGACCATTTAAAATCATGCCTTATTAATTTTGTTACACTCAAAACTGTTTGACAATTTGAATAAATAAGACAAGAGCATACATGCATTATGGTTGCAAAAATACTTATCTAAGATAATTTACACTAACCTTCCATGAAGTTTTGACAATTACAAAGACTTTCATTAAGATTTTTAAAATAATACTAACCTCTTATATTTTTATTGACAAAGTACAAATACCTTTTCTCTAGTCTTTTCTACATGATAGGTTAGAGTCCGAGCCTCATGCCAAGCACATCCACTTATAATAGTTCATGGAGTGGTTCCCACTTTTGCATAGTTTAGCTTTCAATAAGGGATCTCAAGTGGCGGATTGTTGTTCAATGGAGGGGGGGACAGTGGTTTGGAATCCTTCGTTTAGACGGAATTTTTTTGATTGGGAGTTAGAGGAGGTCAAGGTGTTTTTTGGTAAGTTCTTAATGGGTGTACAGTTGTGGTGGGTAAGGAGTATTTTTTGGTTTGGAGCCTTAATTCATGTACTAAGTTCTCGGTTCACTCTTGTTATAAGGAATTGGCAAGAGGGGAAGGGGAACCTTTTCCGTGGAGGTTGATTTGGCATTCTAGTGTTCTTCCTAGAGTGACTTTTTTTGCTTGGGAAACATCTTGGGAGGCTATTCTCACCACAGAGAATCTACAAAGAAGAGGATTTAAGTTAACTTCTCGTTGTGGTACATGCATGAGAGATGAAGAATCTATAGAACATCTTCTTCTTCATTGTCCCATAGCACAGGATATGTGAAGCTTGGTCTTTTTTATTTTTAGTGTTCATTAGGTTTTTGCCAGCTAAGGTTTCGGGTTACCAAAAAGAAAATAGTAGACACCAACAGGGGCTAAGCCCCCTCTCCCCTGTGAAAAGAAAAAGCCAACACACAGGAAAACAAAAAAAAAATGTTAATTTTATATTTTACCACTAATTTTTATTATTATTATTATTTTTTAAAATTAGGAGTTAACCAACAAGCTCTTGCTTGATTGGTACCTCTATCTCCTCATATGGGAGGTTGAGGGTTCAAGTCCCCTTAAGGTACAAAGTGTGTGTGTGTGTGAGAGAGAGAGAGAGAGATTTACTTATCTAAAAAAAAAAATTTATTACGAGACATCAAACTGATCAAACAATTATGTAAATTTAGCTTAACCTTAAGATGTTTATCCCTCTTTTTCATTTTTGGTCCTGTATCAGAGGAAGTAAATTTAGCTTGGTGGGAGCAAGCACAGACAAACTGATCATAGAAACATAATATGCATGACCCCTTATTATGGAAGCAAAACAAATCACCAGGAGACATCAAAAGATCACAAGACCATGCAGAAAACAGTACACCTCTGTTCCAAGTATACTGGTCCTTATTTTGTTCATCTCACACAACTGAAACACTAGTAAAGAAGAAAAGAAACAAATGCAATGAGAAAAAAGCTGTAAATTTGATGAATATCTCAATTAAGTACGAGTGTGACAAGAAGTTCTATCCTACCAATATCTATATAATTGGGTTCACTGGGAAATCAGCTTCCAGTTTGTTCTCCCTGTTTCCATTTTCTTTGACTTAGTTGATACAGTCCTTTGGATTAATTATCTCATTAGATTTCAAATTTTGTGTACTGAAGATTGGTGTTGGTGTATAGTTTTGCTTATCAATTTCCTCACACTCGCATAAACTTTGATTTGTTCATCTAAAGGTTTAGACTAAGAAGCACGGACATGGATACGGACACAGGGACACAGATACGACACGACACGACACGACACGGACACGGACACGCATACATGTTATTTCTCAAAAAAAGTAGGACACAGACACATTAGGGATACGTTGAATATACATAAATTTTTTATATGACTATATAATAAAAACCTAATGTTATTTCAATTAAACTCAGGCATAAAAACACACAAATTTAAAAAGTATTATTAAGATATTAAAATAATAAAGTCATTAAATAAAAATTAAAGAACTTCTTCATTTAATCATCAACATCCATGATTCAAGTGTCCAGGAAGTGTCCGGATACTGTCAGTGTCCGATACTGTATCCGACAAGGACACGTGAGCCAAAATAAAATGTCTGTGCTTCTTAGGGTTTAGATTTGCAATCAGGCTTCAACTCCGCACTGATGCTATAGTTTTGCCCTCTTTTACTAACCTAGTTGCCACCTTCTCACATAGGTGGGACCTATTACCCATGGAATCCATAAGTGGAATCCACTCATATGATAAGGTGATAACCAAAGATGGTAGAAAGAAATGGTGATTGTAGCATTACTTTCATCTCCCATAAGATCACACATTGCAAAAAAATTCCTTCTTAATTGTTTTTGACCTTGGGGTGTGGGTATTTGATCTCTTATGTATTTAGTTTGTTTGAGGTTGTGTGCTGCAAAAATTCCAGCTTAGTTGGGTAATGCTTGTACCACCCTAACTGGTTCAGCGGAGAATGTTGTTTTAAGCGCAACTAGGCCTATTTTACTTTTATTGATTGGTTTTTCATACTCTGAATTTGGTTTATGTGCTCTAAGCTCCGGATAAGAAGATTTTGGCAACTACTGAAATTACTGTGATTGTTTGTTTCTTAGATTGCATATGTTTACTGTGATTTTTTGAAATTACTGTGTTTTTTTAGTTATGCTTTCTAGTTTCTTGATTGATGGTGATCAGTTCTTTGGTTTCTTGTCAAACTCTTTTTAGTATCAGATGTGGCAGTTAATAGTTTGTTACTGGGTTTGTACTAGTGGGTCAGTGGTGATTACTATCTTTGTTGATATAAATTCTGTAAACTCATTATGGCCTTTACAAAGGAAGATATCTGCTTTAAAAAAAATTATGGTTTTGCTCGCAGTATGTTCTACCCTTGGAAGTGGGTCTTCTCCATCTTTCTTCTGTTCTTCATTTATTTTGCCAAAAGGTGCGTATTAAGGGATTGCGAAACAAACACAAAGAGGTATATAATTTAGAAACCCTAGTAAATAAACAGCACCAAAACTGATCCTTAACCAGAAAAGCATACAGAAAACGAAAGCAAAAGTACGACAAGTAGGGAATACCAGTCCCTCGATCTGAACCACTCTCAGAGGTGAGGCAACCTCCTCTGTAGCTGCCACTTGTAGGAACGACCGAGCCATTGCTGCACCCAACACACCAAAAACCAACATATATACAGTGGTAGAGAAAGACAGAGATACGTAGATATATACATAGAAAGAGAGAGGTGTACGCACTGTTCGCCATGAATGTGATATCTCCGACGGAGAGAGGATGCAGTGAGAATCGATTTCAAGCTTAATTACTCTGCCCATAGGAGTTAACTGATGGTGTTCGATGAAACCCTAGTTTCTGGTCCGACCAGACCTTTCAGCTGCTTGAGCAGTGACCATTTCTACCGTATTGGGTTCAATTTTGATCATAAAGAATTTGGGCCTGAATTTGGTGCCATATCAGCAGTAGCCCATCTCACAGAGTTAAAAGGCCATCAGTGGACCCATTTGAAGTATAAGCCCAGAACGAACATGCTGTTCCAAACGTGCAGAGTTTTCCTTTGTAAAAAATCGCATCCTCGGATAAACTGTATTTTGAATCCATTTCTAAGTCCATAATTTGTCACCTGATTTTATAAACAGCTAGACTGATTGAATGGACCCCAGATTGCCACTGCTACGAATTCGTTTGGCATGAAAGAAGGGTCAGCCGACAATATACCGTATAAACGTAATATTGATATGTATGAAGAACTCTCTTACCGCGTCCAGCAACAGAATGATGGTCTTACCTGAAAAGGGGTTAATAAGATTAATGCCCAAATTTTTTTAAACAGCTGCCTGCCAGCCGTGTGAAGAACCACAACATCTCCTATCTTCAAGGACTCTTTTGTTTCATAGTCGGTGCTTCATTGAGCATCAGAGGCCAACATGATCAAAATAAGAGAGTGAAGAGGAACTGAAAAAGATACGAAGAACGTGGAAAAAGATTTGAAACCAAACCTAACCGCGGAGTTGATCGGAGTTGATTTTCTTAGACGCCGAAGTTTGTCTCACTCGAAGTTTTCTTTGGTGATGTGATAGTTCTTAGGATACAGAAAATGATGAAAGGAGGGGCATCAGTGTGCTCCTCCCCACCTTTTTATAAAGATCTAACAGGTGTTACGTGGGAGGCCCTCGCTTCTGAACCGTCCTGGCGGTTAGAGCAATGATGACCCCTTAATTCCAACCGGTGGCTGATGCAATGATTGTCACATCAACGACTGTCTCCTCAGAACACGGAGTGACGCATTTATAACTATTACACGTGTAATGCCTCAGAAACTCTAACCTCAGCTCTGATCATATCCCAGAACAAAGGCTTGGGAGGGGGGGAAGTAATTGATATAGCAGAAAGTGACAAATATATTCAAAACATAATACGTGTATATACAGAACTCTTCAAGATACAAATCAAGAAAGATTATTTTATCCAAATCAAATAGGCACGGGGGTTCAGAGGTATATGATTCAGAACATAGTACCGCCTTCCATATCTTATCCCCCTTAAAGTAAGGAAACAAAGTTCGATATGGCAACTACTATCTTCAGATATCTTCAAATCCATACTTTTATAGCTCCAAATCCTACTCGACTTAGGAGATCTACAACCTATAAATAAGACCATAAGGTACGCTTTCAATTGAGGTTCAATTATTCTCTTAAATTGCAGTATTTTTCTATTTACCGACTTTATCATCAGAGTGGCTACAACCAGAACTTTCCCAGTAACTCTCTGATTTCAAGTTCTTGACAAGTAGCGAAAGATGAGAGACCATTCTGATAAAAAATGAGCAACATCACAACTCAAATTAACTTCATCAAGATTTATATGCTTTAAATTTTTAGTGTTTGTAAGAAGTGGAAACACTGCCACACTCTAAAAGAAAATGCTGCATTTATGAAGTCCAAACCATCCGGGTTTATTAAAATTCTCCTAATATACCCTTAATTATGACACTACACCCTTACCTTTGCTTTGCTCAGACTTATATATAAGAGTTCATATATTATAAGAATATGAGTCATTATATCTGACACAATCTCAATTATATTTTGAGAATGTTGGATATTGGGACTAGGCTTGACCTGAACTCATAGCCATTTAGGTATCCACAAGACTTGAATAAGAGTTGTGATAAGATTAAAATAATTATCATTATCTGGTTGGTTTTGAATTTCAACCAACGCAGATATATACTGTATTTTTAGTTATGCGATGAGTGTGGGACGATTTTTGGTTATCCGTCAACTCTCTTGAATCCTCTCTCTGTTTTCTCTCTGAGATTCTTCCGAGGTTACCATCGCGAGACCTCTGGACTTAGATTGTGGAAATACATAGGCGACTCGATTTTATAGCCGTCTTATTGACAAGAAAGATTTCTCCATCGACGGATATGACAGAGAAGCACGTAACACAAGCTAGTTCATTCCTGCTTTCCGCGAACCCGGACTACAAGAGGTAACCGAGTTCAACCCTATTGTTATTTCATATATTTCCTTCATTGGTATTAGAGTCATAGGCTTGTGTTCGCTGATATATGTACTGTATGCATAGATATTTATTTAAAAAAAAATCATGTATTTAATTCACACTGCTGATTTTTAAAAGATCATTATAAGAACACTGTTTGAACGATCCGCCACGATGAATGTATTCTTTATAAACCTAGTATGTAGCCCGTAAAATTTCATGACTGATCCACCTTCAAATCTGTAAAAGATCTGAGTTTAAAGTTCTGATTTTTTAAGAAAACATAACTTTAATATGAGTTTTTAAGTTTTAATACAATCTATAATTTAAAACCTTTATTATTATGCATAAAATTTATATCGAATTATTACTTGTCGCGAGATCTTTCCAACGATATATGGAACACAATTTTTTGTCAAAAAATAAGTGAGATATAAGGTCCTAAAGTTTGACAATAGCCATGGCCTAAACCTTATTTTTGGAGAAGATGAATTGTAGAGAAATGCAACCCCCACTCTCAGTGGGGTGTGTGGGAGCACATACATCATTTTTCGGGACCTATTTTTTCATCCCTCCGAAGAGTGGGCCTCACTTACTGAATTTGTGACCCTGTGATATATTTTTTGTAATTTATTCGCTTCTGAAAATTAGTTTAAATTAATTTTTATTACAAAAATGTGTTTAAATACTTTTTCAAAAATTTTAGAGTTATATTTGAGATTAAAATCACATATCAGTATTTAGTATACTGTTGGGGGTCCAATTATTTTTTGGTAAATTCTTTATCCTATTGTTGATATTTTTGGGGTTTTAAAAATTAATTTTTTATCCCAAAAATTGGTTAAAAGCTTCATAAAATTTATTTTAAATGTGAAAAACTCTTGGAAAGGCTTATGAAAATTAAGAACAATTATATTATATGTGGATCATATTTTTAGGGTCATGTGTAGGATCATTTATGAGTTAATTATCATATTAATAATTATTTATTGCATCATTATTATGTAATATTGATTCCCATTAATTGTGAGACCTAAATACCTACTCCCATTGTAGCGAGTTGTGGTAAAACCATCCATTAAGACCCATTATATAAATTATTATGCATGTGAATGTATGTTATGATTGGATGAACTTATTTAATTGATATTCTAATACACATGTTGTTGTAATGTATGGAATAACAAGGTTAATTTTATGATATATGAGATATTGACGCGGCATCCCCATTTATTTTATTGCTTTTAGTAGATTGATGTAATATGTTCATTATACAATGTAATAAATTTTAAAAAGGGTTGTATTTATTTATAAAGCCTTGTAAGGGGATATGTTTTTGCTGCAAACTCATATGTCCATAAATTACCTTGGCATGGTATACTAGAATGCCTATTGGGCTCAAGTAGAGTCCATGAGCATTTATTATTATTATTATTATTATTATTATGTGGATGAATTAAATTTATTTTAATTCAGAAATCATTGTGTGGATGAATTAAATTTGTTTTAATTCAAAATAATTTTACTCAAAATTCTTTAAAAATATACTTCTGTTTACATAAATGGGAGATGATTATGAGCCTAGCGAAATTTTCAATCTCATAGTATATAATAGAATAATATTTTTAATTGAATTTTTGGTAGCAGAATAATATGATAAATATATGCTTAAATGTCACCCTGTACATTATGATAGTAGTGAAATAACCTAAATGAATGTAAATGCCGACTTGACCAACATAAATGGTTAGAATGACCACATCACACATATAGCATATGTGTAGACATTGACCAATAGAAAACATAGTCCAATACCTTGAGACATGAAAGCATGTCATAATTAATTAAATTGTTAAATGCGCTCTATTATGTAGAGCAGCATATAAATAAATCTCATTGAAAAATTATTTGAATTAGTTCCATGACTAATTATAGACTTGCCTTTGATGAACTAGAAAATTCTCGCTATATAGTAACTTGACTCGCATTTAAATTTTTTTTTTTTTTTTTAAAAAAAACCTACATGGCGCTACTTATTTAAATAAAAATATTTTTTAAGACTAGTGCGTTATCTTGAGACAAAAGGATAGAGCGTCAAGATGTGAACTCCTAAACTAACCTTGCCGCATTGGGTGGGCCGGCCAAACAAGGTTTTTGGGCCGATGTTTATAGACAAGAAAAAGTTGATACCTAGGGTGGGACTGAAAAACTTGAGTCAAAAGTAAGCAAGAAAGTCAAATGCCATAGGGGCATGCATGATAGATAATGAGATATAGAATAAGTTGTCCATTTAAGAATAAAATGGATCATTTTGTTCGTAGTTGTATTGAGTCAAAGTTGACCATTTTATTCAAAATAAAGAAAAGATTAAGTAAAAGACATAAAATGACGCATAAAGAGCATGACTTTACAAAGCTCATAGTGTTTTGTACATTATGTACAAGTGAAAACATAAGAATTAATCGCCATAAAAGTGAGCTGATTAATTCTTTTGAGCAACACATGACCTTATGATAAAATAATTAGATATTAGCGTTTGACTAGACGTTTGGTCCACCTTCAATCCAATTGATTTTTATTTTTTGCTCATCTTTAAATTCCAGTCTTTGGGACTAAATGAAACTATTTATTCTTTGTGAAATAATAGTTAAATGTAGATTGATTAGTTTGATTTACCCCATGTTAGAAGCAGCTTCATTATATGAGTATGATAGTGGCTTTGTCTCATTAAATTATTTGATAATTTGGGACTTATCTCTTTATGGCTTTCCACGATGTTATTTTTTGAACAATGACATGGATACATTGAACTAGATTAGATGGTTAGATTAGCTTGAGAAGACTTGTTGATGTTACTCATAAAAATCAGTTTATCAGTGTGTAAACCTTATTTGATTGGAAAGGCCTATAAGAAACCTTATTTGTAAGGTAGACCGACTCCTTATCTACTAGAATTAGTCCTAATAGCTTATGCGAACTCATGATGTTATGAAAATTGGGCACATAGTAAAACCTCTTGTTTTCTTACTTTATTACTCACACTATAATTGCTCACCTAACTCAAGCATTAATTGCTTTGAGCATTGCTATAAGCATTATTTGCTTTTAGCATTTTTTAAGAGATTGGGTGTCGAAAATGAAAAATTAATTATGAAATTATTCACACTAATTGTAAGCGAGAGTATTTGTTTGATTATTTCAAGACAATTAAGGTGAGAAAAATGAGGAAATTGGATTTTGTTAAATACGATTAGGTCGATGATAGCGAAAATATGTTTTGTGTAGGCCTATATCCTTAACTAAGAGTCCTAATAGTCAATCCCTTTAAGATTAAAAATGGTGAAAAGCTTAATTTAGAGGGCTTATCACATTTTGGGGTTTATGTGATTTATTCACATTATTTATTATTTTTGTAAAAACTTGGCCCTAAGTTTTAAAAATGTTAGCTTTTTAAAATATTCTTTTTGAAAGTTTAAAGCGTCATTGAATTTTTAATTGAACACCCTAAGTTAAGGAATGATTAATTTGAGTTGCAGCAATGAGAAAACTTTAAAGGATCTTTAATTTTATGGGTTAATGGAATATATGGAGGTCACACTATCTCTCGACGAGGGTGACAAATTGTTATCTCATTCTAGATCGCTGATGATATTTTGGATAGTGGGAGTGACTTGAGGGTCAAAAGGAGATTCTTTTAAAAAATCGAGCATGAAGGTTGACCACACACCTCATGTAACCTGAAGAAAGTCGAATGCGAACTTTCAGACAAATGCTAGGAGAATGACTATAGATTAATTGGAATGTTTGGGTTAGGTGCAGAGATAGCGACGAGGGGCGCTGAGATAGCAACGGGCGCTAGATAGCGACTAGACTAAGATTCGTATGACGTATATTCTTATTTGTATGAGATTGAGATTGACATGTCCAATTGAGTGGGAGCTCCGTTGTAGCAAATATTGCATATTGTATGTGCTATTGATGTGACCTTTAATAAAGAAAGTGACTGAATGTCTCCCTGCTTCGTCACTGTGTGAGCTCTAAGAACCACTTTGAGTTCCACTGTACCCTTTGTGACCTAGGACTATGTTATGAAGAGAGAGCTTGATGTTGCTACTTTAGCATGTTGCTAAAGGACCATGATTGATGCGGTTCGACGGGACATGTATAAGAAAACAGTTGAATTTAATTGGATTAACATAAGTAGTTAGGGAAAAAGGTTCCGTAATACACTATTGTGTTGTGACTCATTACCTGGACAATCTGTCGGTTTATATGTTTATCGATGTGATCATGAGTACAATACAAATTGGAGGATTCAAGTATTACACTGAGATTAATTCTCGTGAGGGATAAGAGATGTTGAATATGGTATAACGGAATAATCTAAGGCATAGACAAGATCATTTGTTTGTTTGTAAGTGAGGTACTATGTTGGTGTGATGGTAACTTGATATATAGTACTCCTATCCCAATCTTTCTCGTCCGGTCGCACGATATATTTCCTGTGTGTGGAAGGTGATGTAGAGAACTTAGTACTCATCCTAATGTGGATGAGTGAGAGATGTTGGATATTAGAACGGGCTTAACCCCGAACCCATAGCCATTTAGGCATCCACAAGATTCGAATGAGAGTTGCGATAAAATTAAAATCCTTATCATTATCTGGTTGGTTTCGAATTTCAACCAACTGCAGATATATACTACATTTTTAGTTACGCGATAAGTTGGGAGGATTTTTGGTTATCCGTTAACTCTCCTGAATCCTCTCTCTGTTTTCGCTCTGAAATTCTTCCGAGGTTACCGTCGCAAGACTTCTGAACTTGGATTGTAGAAATACATAGACAACTCGATTTTGTAGCCGTCCTATTAACGAAAAAGATTTCTACATCGACGAACATGACAAAGAAAGCTCATAACACAAGCTGGTTCCTTTCACTTTCACGAACCTGAATTACAAGAAATAATCGGATTCAACCCTATTATTATTTCATATATTTCCTTAAGAGAAATAGCAGAGAATCCAAACACTGGAGTTAATTTTTTCAGTTCTAGTTTAGAAGTGAATAACTGATCAATACTATAACCAGCATCGCTATCATATGATAATGTCTTCTCTCTCTTTTTAAATTTGTTCTAATTTTCCATTTTCAGAGAAATAGAGTAGAGTGAGACCATTTCAAATTCTGCCTTACTAAGTTTGTTACACTCAAAACTGTTTTGACAATTTGAATAATAAGACAAGAGCATACATGCATTATGGTTGCAAAAATACTTATCTAGGATAATTTATACTTTAAAATGAAACTAACCTTTTATATTTTTATTGATAAAATATAAATATTTTTTTTCAATCCAATTTTTTTTTCAAATGACAAAAGTGCTCCTTTAATTTTTTATTTTTTTGTTTACATTTTTTAAATTTTGACTAATTTTTTTTAATTTTTTTATTTTCAAATAAATATTAATAAGGCCTTCTATGGGTAAAAAATCTAAGCTATTTATCTTAAATTTATTGTTATATAAAATAAAAAAAAAACTCTTTAAAAAAAGTTAAAAATGGTCCAAATTGAAAAATAAATAAATAAAATGAAAAGAACATTTTTGTTATTTTGAAGAAAAAAAATTAGTTTAGAAAGGAGGTACTTGTAATTTATAAAAAAAAGAAAAGAAATATCAGTGTCATTTTAAAAATTATTTAAAAAAAATTAAAATTATCAAAAATCTCAAAAAGAATTAATATAATTTACTTTTTATATATATAATGTGAAAAAAGTAGAACAAATATTTTTTTTCTTTGACTATTTTTTATTCTTTTTCTGTTTAATTTACTGGCATTCAGTGGCAATCAGATATTGTTATTAAATGTTGCAAACAAATGCACAAAATACATACTTCATACCTATTTCATTGGAACCCCTGAAAGTTGAAACAAACTGGCGTCACCGGATCTTCTCTTTTTTGCTAAAAAAACAAAATGTTTCTACATGAAAATATGCATGCTTGGCTTAGGAACATGCATGGATGGATGTCAACCCTTTATGAGTGTCAAGCCTATCGCAGTTATAATCAAAGTGGAGGGAACTCCAAATTTGAGATGTCTCCAGAAAGATAACGTGTAGCCGTCGTCCCGAGCTCGGCGAGCCTGCTCCCACACTATCAAGTTGGCCGCCGATCCCAGTAGGGAGAAGTTCCCGGCTACAGTGCTCACCCATGCTAGTATGAGCCATGCTTTATTCGTATCAGCAGGTATAGAAGCTGCTGATTTTGCCACCAGTTTTCCAACCAATAGAACTGAGACCATATATATATATATATGTTACAATATAAACCAGTAAGAATCCTTACATATACATGGTTACTATAATAATTTTTTTGATAGATTATCAAATCAAAGGATAGAATATTATAAAGAAAAAAGCTTATAATTGCTCTTACAGAGCATCAATACACACACATATATATAATTTAATATGAAAAGCAAGAAAAGTTTCATCAGCATATATACCTGTAGGTACGTTGGAAAACAAGTTGGAGAGGACAAGTATGACAGCAGCAAGCACTACTATCCCCCTAAAGTGATCAATCCGTGCATAAGGTTCAATGAATTCCCATAGCATGTTTGGAATTCCTGTTTCATTAAATCCCTTAACTGTGATAAACATTCCACAGAAGAATGTTAAAAGTGAATAGGAT
Organism: Nyssa sinensis; assembly: GCA_008638375.1. Taxonomy (NCBI): domain Eukaryota; kingdom Viridiplantae; phylum Streptophyta; class Magnoliopsida; order Cornales; family Nyssaceae; genus Nyssa; species Nyssa sinensis. The sequence continues at coordinate 3,466,619 of CM018041.1, read as the reverse complement.
ACCCTGCATAAAGGAGGAAAACAGATCCCATCAACACCGAGAAGAGAAATTAATAATATAAACAATGTTATTAAGAACTCATTTACATGAACTTTTAATGACATTACCGTAGATTTTACCTTTTCTAAGCATGGCTGAGCGTCGTTAAAATCAAGAACCACGAGAGTAAATGCAGTAGTAACTACAGTCCATGTCATATCAAAACCTTTAAACAAAGAAATCAGCATTCCAATAATAACAAGGTAATCAAATGACTTCCATGATATCCCCTCCTGGATTATTATTTCATTCTCTTGGTTCCCAAGAGTCTGATCAATGACCTGACTTGCAATTTCAGTCACAAGATCCTCAATTACCTCAGTTGTGTGCTCATTGACATTGAGAGAACTACTGGTTTTCATGGATTGCAATTTAAAGCTTGAATGTTCTTGAGAGTCGTTTAAAGATGTATAGTTATGTGACCGCCATGGTGAAAAGCGATGCGAATTCATGTCATTCGAATCTATCATTTTATCCTCAATTTCCTTGTTTTGATTTTCTTCATCCTTAGGAATTGATAGTAACTTCCAGTACATGCATAGCAGAATCAAAGCATTCACAAAAACTCCCACCACCATTGCAGGGAGAATTCCATGCAAGAAATTCCCAAAAGGAATTTCACTTCGAACTGCTATAATCAGGTTCTGGGGGTTGCCAATAGGAGATGCTGAAGACCCAATATTTGCACTTGAGACAAGAGCAAACAGAAATGGATGAGGTGGGAGATTCTTTTGCTTTGCAATTTTCAACACAAACTCAGTTAAAACCACACAAGTGGTATCATTGGTGAAGAGAGCACTGGAAATGGCAGAAACCAGACAAATTCGACAGAGTAAATCCTTGGCTCCGTAGCTTTTCCATGACAGCAATTTACCCAAGTATTTGAACATATGAGCTTTTTCAAGATAGACACCAACCACCATTGATCCAAAAAGAAGACCAAGGATTGGAAGATCAATAGCTTCATAGGCATCTTTTGGTTTTATGACTCGGAAAACGACCATGAGCAGAGCCCCAAGGGGGGACCCTGCCTGTCCTCCCTATTGGCAGGAAAGGGACAGTTCGGAAAACGGCCAACACCCAGAAGATAGCAAAGGCAACCGAGCCAAGAACCACGTTCAGATCGATAGCAGCCATATATAATAATCTTGAAAATGCTGGCAATCCTAAAACCTATCTGAATCTTCAAGTTTTCAAACGAAAATCATTACAACTCCATATATATATATAGCTGGTGCATGCATGTCAGTCTTTCATTAGAAAATGGCCTAATATCAAAACCACAGAAAAGATTCAATCTCTGAGACTCAATTACAATTCAAGGCAATATAGTGAAACTTACACTATCCCAATGCTTTGTTGGTATAACTTATTGGTCATGAGTTTAATGGTTTGTTGTATTGTAAGTTTGATTTCTGTTATCTTTTAGACAATTGTAAAACCATAGGAAGCTGCTGGAATGGATGCCTGAAAATTGTGGTGGTTGGCAAAGAGCTGCATTCTATCAACTTACTTTCAGTGAACGTTTTAAGTTTATGATCGAGTCACATAATCAAAAGTTGCAGTTGGTGAGTTGGTTCCAATTTTTTTTTAAAAAAAGTTGTGACCATTGTAATAATAATGAAATGTGGCATAGATCATGGAATTGGAGGGAAATGAATTGGGGAGCTCATTAGTAGAATTCATATCCCTATTTCTCTTATTGAGGACACTATGTGGTGGGGTTTAGAGAATAATAGTGTGTTTTTTCAAAAATCTGATACAAGACTTGCTAGAGATATTAGATGTGGGGGTAAGGCATCAAAGTTGTAATCCGGATCATTCTATTTTTTCGTGGTGTTGGAATCTCAAATGTGCTCCAAAAATTAGATCATTCATATGGCTATTGTTAAGATGAAGTATTCCATCTAAAGAATTTCTAAATAAGAGAGACATCAATGTTGGTATTTATTGTGATCTATGTTTAAATGAGGTGGAAGACTTGAATCATATTTTTCTACAATGCAAGGGTGCAAAATATGTTTGGAATCTTATTGTGGAAGCATGTATAACACCAAGTGGGAGTGAAAATGACATTGTTATTTGGTTAAAGAAGATTCAGAAGTTAGGAAAGCTCAATGCGGAGCGTGGGAAAAAATAGTTAATATTCTATGACAAATATGGTGTCATCGTAGCGATAGAATCTTTCAAAAAGATAAGTTTAATCTTTTCAAAATTATTGAGAAATCAATCATTGTGTCCACAAATTATACGCGGGTGGATAAATGGTGCTATAATAAGAAAATTAGAATGTGTAGAACTAAAATTATGAGGTTTGTTCGATGGATTCCACCTATTGAATGAATGAAGATGAACTTTGACGGATCCAAAAAGGGACTAACAGTCCTGGGGGTGTGGGTGTAATTGTTAGAAATGATGTAGGTAAGATTTGTTGGGCATTGTTTAGCTATTATAAGGGAAAATATTCACTACCTCCATTAGAAGCTTTGGTTCTTCAAGAACGGTTATTAAAAATTGACATTAAAGATGGAAAAAGATTTGAAATTGAAGGTAACTCAAAAGTAATTATAAATAGTTTGTTGGGGGAAACAAAGATACTCTTAGAAAATTTATAATATTTTAAAGGATCGTGTTAACATTATTAAGAAAAAAAGTTTATAAGTTACTTTTAAGTATATTTATCATGAGACTAATTTAACAGCAGATTAGTTGGCAAAAGAAATTCATGATCATAGAAATAGAATGGTCTGGTTAGAAAAATTTCCTAGAAGATTATAAATGATGCTAGGAGTAGAGCGTTAGAGAGATTGGTTTAACATCAACAAAAAATATATATATATATATATATAAAATTTGTCAAGAGAATTACTTAATTTTAGTCAAAGCCCTAACTTCATTCAAATATAACATTAGTTCTAATGAATAGAAGAAATGAGAACTAGAAATATATTCACAAAAAATTAAAACTTACTGATTATATCAAAGATTTAAACACATGTCTTCAGATTTATGAGTGTTTTTATAGTGCAGTTAAGTGAAAATGAGGTTTTAGGGTGTAAAATATACTAATGTGTTTAAAGAAATGAAAACATTGGACCCCAAAAAAAATTCTTTTAATTCTGTCACCAAGCAGCCCTTTACATGGGTCGTAACAGCTGCAACAGGATTGAAATTTATTTGAACTGCCACAATCACGACCCATCCCGGCCGTTACTTGACACCTGCTCCCGCCCTCCTACGACGGCGCGCGATGACCAACCTTCCCGCTCTCCTCCCTCTCTTTGTAATAAAAAAGGTCTAAAGATTGAACCTGAACATGTTTGCCCAAAATTCTTTGTTTTCTATAAAATTATTGATTACCCGGAGAGGAAAAGAAGGGCTATGTGGGCAAAATTGTAAATTAATATATTATTTGGAAGGGAAAATAAAGAAGAGCAGAGCACCTAATGTTATTTTTGGAGCGCAAATAAGAAAGAATCCGGGAAGAATTGCAACGAAGTCAGAGCTTAAACTAATCTTTTTATTTATTTAACCTTTTTTTTTATCGAATCATTGCAAACCCCATGAGTCAACAAAGTTCATAAATTAAATAAGAATGATTATGACTGAACAATCTTCAACAAATACTACTTTAATGGCCGTTTTAAGGCTGAACCTCAAAAACCCAGAAACTCAATACATACATACATACATACATATATATATATATATATATATATCAAACCAAGTGAAAGAAAACTGAAAGCAGAAATAATAAGAAGCCCTGAATATCTCACCTGGACCACAGGATACTTAGCTTTGAAATCAATCCGAGAGTGAAATGTTAGGATATAAAAAGAAAAGGTTTTAATAAATGGGTAAGTTGATAGATGGGTTAATTTATAGGAATTTTTGAAATAGAAAATCCAGGAAATACAAAACCACAAGCATGGTTTAAGCTTTTCTTCCATCCCAAGTTTTCAAAAAAAATTTCATGGAATTGTTTGATACTATTTCCAACGATGGTTAGTTATGTACCAAGAATATTCGCGTGACTGTAACATATTTGTAATTTTTAGTATTATTTAAATATTTATAACTTTTATCGAGACTCTAAATACTAAAATTTCAATGATTAAGAAATAACTTTGCAATTAAGAGCACTTGATTTTCTAAGTTTTTCAACATAAAAGTCCAAAAAAAAAAAGGTGTTCCAAACTTTTCAAGACACGCCACTGTGACATCCCTAAGAAAGAATTGACTTGTTCTACTTCTACGGTTATTCTAGAATAATAATATTATTATTGAACAGGCAAGAGAGTACTGTATGATTGAACCGAAAGTGAGAGGACCAGAATATGCATTGAAGTGATTGAACCGTATTAAATTTGATGTCCTTTGATGGAGGCAGTTTGTTTTGGGTGGTGGAGTTGTGGGGCTGATTAGCTGAAACTGAACATTTTGTGGACCCAAATTTCTTTAAAATTGAAACACAGATACTGGGAAAGGGTTTACTATGTGATATTTTGGGGTTCGGTGTGAGATGAAGAATTCTATTTATCTCATATTACGAGATTCATCATATGTGAGTCTTGTGAACTATGTTACATGACTTGAGATATTTATGATTCGGGACTTATGATTTCGGTTAATCATAAGTTGTCATGTGTATAAACTATTAGACTTTTAAGAAACCAAAAAAAAAAATCTTTTGTATACATGGTAGTTCACGATAAGTCAGGACTACTGACTTGGTCAATGTTTCGAAACCATATAACAATGCTTTGCATGACTCCACAAAGAAAAAAAAAGCCCACTAGTAAGTTAACATGGAGAAATTCAATAGTCATCCGTATTAGTTTTAGATATGTGTTGATAGTAGATAGACTTGAGGATAATTGAATGCAAATGTTGAGAGAGAGTTCCTATAAGGAGTAAGTAATTTGTATCAAACAGTCATGGATCACAAGGTGAGATAACAGGGAGAAAGTAAAGGCAATCTAGCCATAAGATGTGGGGCATAAATATGAGTGTTGAGCAATATCATCATGAAGATCATGAGAACAACTTCATATCTAACACAATCTTTTAGTCGTACTAAGTTCACGGAGTTGGTTATGGTATGTAATAGAAGGTAATTAATCCTTGTAACAAACTACTCACATGGGTACTATAATTCAAAATAGGAGTTGGCCTTTATGGTATGTAGTAGAAGGTAATTAATAGAAGTTTCAAAAAATCTTGGTGGAATCTCTCATACTAGAAGGACCATGAGTATTATATTCCGTGCATGGGTCATGCAATAAACACCTTGAGAGTGTCTAACATTTTAACCTCTGTACCACAAAATCGTAAGTGTTTTAAGTAGTGGTTCTACAACACTTTTCAGCACTCTAGTCACATTCCAAATTCATGGAGTCTCTTGAATATTTGCTCCCAAGTCTTGAGGCATCCTTGTAAGAGGAGAGGAAGAGTTCCCTGAAAGGAACTTTTTAGAGTTTTTCTAGAGAAACTCTAGGAGATTTTAGCCAAGTTTTATGAGTTATTTGTGTAGCTCGACCAAATCTTGATATGATACTGCTAGGTTTGGAGGCTATGATTGGCTTGATCGACACCTAAGCTTTATTTAGCTATGCTAAGTTCACTGACTAAATATAAGTTTAACTTGGGCCCACCGGATTGGATTGACCAGGCTATGAGCTTATTCCATAATTGCTTTATTGTGAGAGCTTTAGAGTTCTTCTTTTGGACTTGATTGTCAAGTATGGCTAACAGGTTATGCTTGATACCAATCAAGTACCTATAATATGTGATATAAATGATATCATGATGATGTTTTAATTTAAAATATATGTCATATATAAAATTTAATTTGAATAATTAAGAAATTTCTTCATACTACATTACTATTGGACTTTTGTATGACTCTACGTGAAGTTTCTGTTATAAGTTCCATTCCTAAGAAACTAGCTGGTTATGGATTTTATTTTGTATTATCCTTCTTTTAGGTATGTTTGGATGGACGGTGGCGTTTTTGTAATGAACATTTTCAAAATAGGATTTTCGGAGTTCAAATTGGGCTTTTTTGATATTTGAATATTTGTTTTGACGTTTTTGAAATGTTTGTTTGGACATTTCTAAGTCCAAACGTCTATTTCGAAAAAGTTTTAATGAGGGAATTTTTTTAAACACTTATTTTTAAAACGCCAATTTTTTATTTATTTAACATATTCAATACTTTTAATAACTTATCCAAATACTATAATATTATATAAACTAATCTTAAATATATTTATTCAAACACTCATAATTTAATTTAAATTATATTTTTTTCATCAATCATTTAAACAAGCACTCGCATTTGAAGGCTTCAATAACTTTTTATGTATGTATGTATGTATGTATGTATGAATTACCACAGAGTTGGGTGGTCCGTGGATCAGTGTACTTCATTGTCTTTGCTTTTGGTAATAGTGCTTGGTGGGGGGTTTAAATCAGTTTTTTAATGGCCTCAAATTCCCACTAGATTACACTGTAATTTATTTTTGTGATACGCTTGCGCGCACACAGATATATATATATATATATATATATATTTCTCATGTAGCGTCGAATTAAATATCCCGAGAAGTATCCTACTTTTAACTTATATGGCATGTATACGTACATGAATTAGATCAGTTCACACTTGACAGTGACACCAGTATATACTGTATATATATAGTCTCCGTTGTCTTTTTCACTTATCCTTCTGTCGGCGTTTAAAAACATGGCGGAGACGCCTCAGAGAGTCAGAATATTTTATTAAATTCTTGTGAGTTGTTTTTTATTTAATTTGATACATGTTAATTTTTATTTATTTATTAAATATATGTTGTTTTTAAAATTATATTTTTAATGAAATCATATTTTTAAAAAAATAAATTTAAAATCACATTTTAAAAATATAATTTTAAATTAATAATAATTTAGATGATTTAGATAAACTAATAAAGATGAAAGTTATTTTAAATTTTTATTGGTTTAAAATCGTATTTTAAAATATAATTTTATTAAAAAACTAATTTTAAAATTATATTATATGATATTATAAATTTAATAAATAAATAAAAAATTACATAAATCATATTAAATTAAACTCAAACATAAGGATTTGATAAAATTTTCTAAAGAGTCAAGCCATCAAGCTGGACTTTTCCATACATCATTTTCTTGTCCGTTGGCGTACCTCTTCAAGCCCCCTGAATTTGACTTTGTTGAATTGCCTATGACAGACTGAGCTTCGTGGAATCCAGGCGTTTTGCTTATTAGGCTGGAACTCTTACTATAGTGATTCTCTGATTGGTCCCACTGCTCTTTCCACTGTTGTGATCAGTTGCACAGGTTCACATGAGGTAGTCAAAGATAAGTAGGATTGGAATTTGCAAACTTTCAAGAGGCTGCTTTGGTAGTGCCCCATAATTCCATTTAGCAAAATTCAACCTGGAAAATTTTAACCTTCGTTTGGTTACAATTTCAGAAAACAAATTTTTAATCTTAAAATACGAGATACATTAATTAAGTTATTTATTTTAATTTTTTTTAATTTTTTAAAATTTAAAATTATTATATCTAAATATATTTTTATAATTTTTAAAAAATTAATTATAAAATTTTTAAAAATATTTTTCAAAAAATTATATCTGAATCACCGTCCTCCAATTGATTTGCCGAATAAAAATAGAATCACGGCCTTTTCCTCTCCAAGGCCTTCATCTTGGGAATACATTTTTTTCTTCTTCTAGTTAATGACAATTTTGGAATATAAATTTGGTACAAGAAGTTCATGAAAGCTTAGTCCATCTTTCAAAAAATTCATTACAACATTTATCCTAAAACTTATCTTACCAAACTTTTAATAATTAAAAATAAAAACTCTCCGTTCATGAGGTTCTAAAAATTAATTATAAAATTTTTAAAAATGTTTTTCAAAAAATTATATCTGAATCACCGTCCTCCAATTGATTTGCCGAGTAGAAATAGAATCACGGCCTTTTCCTCTCCAAGGCCTTCATCTTGGGAATACATTTTTTTTCTTCTAGTTAATGACAATTTTGGAATATAAATTTGGTACAAGAAGTTCATGAAAGCTCAGTCCATCCTTCGAAAAATTCATTACAACATTTATCCTAAAACTTATCGTACCAAACTTCTAATAATTAAAAATAAAAACTCCCTATTAATGAAGTAAGGTTGCATAAATCTAATCTTTTTAACAACCTGCAATGATAGGAGTCCTAGTTACACTATAGGCTATATATATATATCATCCCTTTATAAGTGGCAAACCGATAGCAGTTATTATCAAAGTGGAGGGAAATCCAAATTTGAGATGGTTCCAGAAAGTCAGTGTGTAGCCAAGGTTTGGAGCGCGGCGAGCCTGCTCACACACTATCAAATTGGCCGCTGATCCCAGTAGGGAGAGATTCCCAGCCACCGTGCTAACCCAAGCTAATATAAGCCATGCTTTCTTCTCATCGGCGGCTGATATTGCTGCCGCTGATGCTGCCACCGGTCCTCCAAGCAATAAAACTGAGACAACATAAACATCTGTGACAATTTTTTTTACCAAAAATACAAGGGAAGGAGAAACTCGAATTCGTGCCTATTTCGTGGGTCATCTCAGTTTGAGAAATTATTTCATGTGATGGGCTCATGAGATTATAAAGTAAGATTGGATTCTTACGTATCATTTGTGTTATAGTTGTATGACTGACTTAGAAAAGGTAAGTCACAAGACATATGACATAATATTATTGAAAGGATACAATAGTTATTAGAAATTGATGTTTGGTAGAAGAAGAAAAAAAAACACAATAAATGAAAGGTTGTATTTTAACCAAAAAAAAAAAAAATGTAAACCAATCTAAAGATTGGCAAGGCAACACTGATTTTAACTTACTAGTATAGGATGCTTCAATTTACTAATGGCATGATAAAAATACAAAAGATATGCATAATGACTCCACCTTCTTTCCAAAGACTCAAATCTCTATCAAGATTTAAATGGTAAATTTTTTTTCTTTCTCGTTGTTTGTGGAAGTGGTGGCACCCACCCACCCACCCCCATTGGCTGAGGCAGAGGCGGAAGCTAGTATAGCTTGGGGATGTAGTTAAATAATTTTTGACGACTCTTTTACATTACGTGATAATATGTTTTTTAATAACACTTTATCATGTGTATTAATTTATAACAAAAAAGATGAATCATATCATATATATTAAAATATCATTAAAAAAATATATTACCATATCAATGTATCGTATTCATTCAAAAAAAATTTCGATTATCAATCCCCTAAATTTTGGAGAAAAAAAGAAGAAGAAAGGAATTACATATAAATTCCCCTCCAATTTGGAGAATTAAAAAAATTTCCCTTAAAATCTCCTACACCAACTTGAAAAAAAAAAAACTTCCTCCAAAAAGTTTCCTAAATTATTTTTTTCCTTGGCCCTAGCGCATAGAAAAATGTTGGGGTAGGATTAAGTCCAAACTCACTTCAGTCAAGCCGCCAAAGAAGGCTTTAAAGCTACTAAAACTATAAAGGGTATCAAACTTTATTAAGATTAGATGCACGTCACTGTTGAAGTAGGTCCTCTATTGGTAAAATTGCTTCCTAGCACTTAATGCAAATATAACAAAACTTCTAAAAGATTAATGTTTAATTAAAAATGAATGAATTATTAATTGTGTCATAAAGGCCCTTATGTCCACGTTCCAATTGTCTCCTAGAGGAATATTCGCATCTAAAAGTTCATACTATGCCCAGTTCCGAAGCGTGTTCTATACATTTGTCCTAGAGTAATAACTAAATGATGATGCGCAATATCAATTAGTCATAAACTTTGCTTTTGATGGAATTTCCAAAAAAGGGTTAGAGTGAGAGTTCATGCTTGGCAGATTAAGACTCGAACATGTACTTGAGTCAAAGAAAGTTCTTTTTACAAATCAAGTACCGTGCTAACATAAATAGGGGCAGGAAAAACAAGAACGAATAGCATGAACATACCAGTAGGTACATTGGAAACCAAGTTCGAGAGGATGAGTATGACAGCAGTAAGTACTGCTATCCCACTAATACGATCAATCTGTGCATGAGGTTCCATGAATTCCCATAGAGTGTTTGGAATTCTTGTTTCATTAAATCCATGGACCTGTGATAAACAATCCGCAAAAGAATATCAAAAGTGAATAAGATACCTGGATAAAGAAGGAAAACAAAAGTAAATTACAGCTTATGAACAAACAGATTTCATAAAACTTCCATCAACAGTAGATTTTACCTTTTCTAAGCACGGTTGAGCATCCTTAAAATCAAGAACCACAAGAACAAGTGCAGCAGTAATTGCAGTCCATGACATATTCAGACCCAAAAGCAAAGAAATCAGCATTCCAATAACAACAAGGTAAACACATGTTTTCCACGATAATCTTTTCCATCTTCTCCTACCTTCATCTTCTTTTGAAGATATTAATTCATTCATAGACAAAACTTTCCTTGAAGAAACAGTTTCCTCTTTTCTCTGAGAAAATCCATCACCTGTCATCTCTTTTGATGCATTTGAATTCCTTCCTGATTCAAGCTCACTAGGGACCTTGTGGATTTCATTCTCGCTCGAACTTGATCGGTTCGCAGAAACCTCAACATAATCTGCATTTCCATTGATATTTGGAGAGCTGCCGATATTTATAGATTCAACATCTTTCTCAATAGCTCCATGTTCTTCATCCTTCACATGAACAGATAACAACTTCCAGTACATGCATAGAAGAATCAAAGCATTGACAAGAACTCCGAGGAGCATTGCAGGGAGAATTCCAAACAAGAAATTCCCAAAAGAAATTTTACTTTGAACTGCTATAACGAGGTTCTGGGGATTGCCAATAGGAGTTGCTGAAGACCCAATATTTGCACTTGAAGCGAGAGCTAATAGGAAAGGATGAGGAGGGAGATTCTGTTTCGCTCACAATTTGCAAAACAAACTCAGTTAAAACAATACAAGATGTATCATTGGTGAAGAAAGCACTAGAAATGGCAGAAATCAAGCAGATTCGACAAAGCAAATCCTTGGCTCCATAGCTTTTCCATGAGAGCAACTTACCCAAGTATTTAAACATATCTGCTTTTTCAAGATAGACGCCGACAACCATTGTCCCAAAGAGAAGACCAAGAATTGGAAGATCAATGGCATCATAGGCTTCATCTGGAGTTATGACTCGGAAAATGACCATGAGCATAGCCCCAAGGAGGGACCCTGCCGTCCTCCCTATGGGCAGGAAAGGGACAACTGGGAAAACAGCCAACACCCAGAAGATGGCAAAGGCAATTGAGCCAAGAACCACTTTTGCAGTACCAGCCAAAGCCATCTTTTGCAACTTGGCAAGCCTGAAACCTTCCACCAATATATCTGAATTTTCAAGTTTTCAAACGAAAATCATCAGAACTTCATAACTGCCCATGCCAGGTTTTCACACAGAAGATCGAATATATATCTATCCTACTTAGATGTATATACTATCACATGCCCGTCAACAGTATTATTTTAGTTCTTTTTCTATTATTTGATGTGGAGTTTTTTTACTGGTTTTAACAAATGCTATTTTTAAAAAATTTTTTTTTTTAAATATAAAATCTCAAATGACATGACAACATCTCATTTACTTTATATCATCTGATTGGCACTTCAAAAGACATTAAAAAAAACAGTGTAACATATTAAATTTGCACACTGACAACCAACCTCCTCCTCTCCTCACTTTCTTTATCGAACAAAATTTGAGTTGTGACGAAGTGTCTCCAATAAACAATCTCTATTTAAAATTGTAATATTTTTTTAACAGTGGAAGTTATCCCCGGATACTCGTGACAGAAATAAAACCCAACCCACAAAACTTTCTAAAGATTCTTATAAATTACTTTTTTTAAAACAATAAAAAATAAAGAATGAAGACGAAACCTTTTTGCCCAAAATTATTGGTCATATCTCCTACTGTATCAACAACAAAGAATTCCCCTCCCCGCTGCTGCTCTCTCCCTTAAATTATTCTATCACTTTCATGGCAAGTACACGGCAACAACAAAGGTTTTTTTTTTTTTATCATTGCAACGCCCATCAGTCAAACTATATATATATATATATATAGGATGATTCAACATGCTTTAAGAAATGCTACTTCAATGGAAGTTTAATCTAAAAAAACCCAGAAACCCAAATTCATAAACTTGTCTTTTTCTCGTACAAAGTCAAAGATAACTAAAAGCAGACTAAAAAAAAGAAACCATGACTCACCCGAACCAAAGGGTATTCTTAGCATCGAAATGAATCTGAGAATGAATAGTTTAAGACATCATAGAGCACAGTTGATGGGTTATTTTTAAGGAATAGCAAGCAGAAACAACTTGTGGTTTGTCTGAGCTTTTCTTCTTGCTGATGCAGCCTTTCGGTAGAAAAATCGAGTCCAGGCAATGGTTTGATCAATAGATGGCCGCCAATTCGATTTTTGAAGTATCTGAATTTGAGATTGGAACCCCACATGGATTCCTATAAAATTTAACAAATTCTAGTGATTGGTCGTTGTGTTAGATAATCACACTCAGCCTTCTCTTCTCAGACTTTTCAAAGCACTTCACTGCCACATGCTTAAGAAGCACGCATTGACTACTTCTCACATATGGAAAATGTATTATTGCCAGTCATGTTTTGGCTGCTTCCAGAATTTCTTTTTTTCTTTTAACGTTCTGAATTTTTCTTTTTTTTGGTTTGAGTTATTACATTCTGAGGTTATATATGTTGGGAACTTTATAAAGAAACCAGTGAGGAAGTGGAAATTTATGTTAGAAGCGCAAGTTTTTTATTAAAGTTTTTTTAAATATTTAATTATAAATTTAAAAATTAAAATAATATAAAAATTAATATTAATTGATAAGTAATTAAATTTATTAATATAAAAAAAATATAAATTAGATAAGAACTCCAATTAAAAAAATAGACTTTCGATTATATTAAAATAATTTAAACATTTTGAAAAAAGTCATCGTTAAGAAGTAGACGATAAGATTAGTCTTTCAGATTAGTCGATTCAAATAATCGGATACTAGGTTATAAAAAAAAATAGTAAATCTCCACTATAGGAGAGAGAGAAGAGAGACTTTATAACCAAGTGAAGGTTGGTTTAAGTTGGTCACTCGTGATCTCTTTCAAACATAACAGCTCAAATCTCACTCTCTTATTAGAAGAAAAATGAATACTATTTCTACCAACCATGGGATGAGTTGAATTGCTAAAGAGTAAGTGAATCTCCACCATGGGTAGGAGTCATGGCCCCAAAATTTTGAATTTTTGTCCTTATTTTCTACGGAATTTTTTTAAAATATTAGAAGTTGTCTCCCTCTAAAATTTTCAAATTTCTATAAAAGATCCACTTTAATTTTATTTTTGCCTCCCTAAGCCTAGCAGTCCCACTAATAGGAGTATAAATGAGTCATGAGCCGTGTATTGAATTGTTCAAACTCGGTTCACTAAAATAAATGGGTCCCAAATTGTTTTCAAATTTAACTTATTAATTTTTCGAGCTGATCTTGAATGAGCTTTTAAACTTGAATTTTTATATAATATTAAACTATTTTTAACTTAACGAATTAAGCTCAAGTCAAATTCAATAAATTAACGAATTTTAAAATATGTTCAAGTTTAGCTTGTTTATTTTATCAGCCGATCTCGAACGAGCTTATAACCGAGTTGATCACGAGCTAAACTTGAGTAGCTCGGCTGGTTTTACTACCCTACCCATTGAGGAATTAAATTCAAATTAAAATAAGGGTAAAATATAAAAAATCCCATAACTAAAAGGAGAAAAATATAAATTAAAAGGTTATATTTTTAAAAAAAATATTGAAAAAGTGTAAAAAAAAATTCAAATTAAAAAATCTGAGTAGGGCAATTGCTTCCAATCCTAAAGCTAACCCATCTTTGCCTGAATCAGCCAAAACGTACCTGCAATCAATTATACATTAATCTAATTAATTAAATAAGAGTATTGATTAACCTGTCGTGTGGAGCATTAGAAACACATCGAAATGATGTCGATAAAAATTTTCTTTTCGCACGGCAAATGAACTCGAGTCCCATGTCGTACGTGCACATACGTCAAAAAAGCTTGTCGTAACATGCATATCTGTTCACAAGAAGCACTGCATTCTTCGTAGTGGAAAGCTAAATGACTTGTCTATTCCACCAATGACTTCTTGGTAGGTTATTTGGACAGACCAAAAGAAGGGTTAATAGTCCGGCTTCCCGAATCACTTGGCAGATGATCATGACCGGAAATTTGAACTATGTTACAGAACTCAGGCTGGCCCAACTCCACATGAAGCCCTTGTTATAAATTGCATCTCCTAAACACTGTCCAGTAAACTTATAAATAAATCATATGTTTAGATACTAGACGAATCAATGATTTATCAAAACTTTTCTAACCAATCTTCTTCTGCATTGGCTTATGAGAGAGGGCCAAGATACTTTAATTTCGTACCCTTTTGCAAATGGAATGTTAATTTTTGACAAGACCACGATACGAACTTAACAAGTTTAAGTAAACATAATAAAGTCTATGTCATAAATGTAAAAATACGTCTAACATAATTAATAAACATGTTGTATTCGAATTTTAGTCATGTCAACTTGTGTATCATGACTTAATACATTTAATTAAAAATAAATAATTAATGCGAACGTAATTCATCCTGTAATGAAATTTTTATCAAAGTTTGAGTGTTTTTTTCCCCTTCTCTTTTTAATGTTATAGTACTCAAAAGTCTTCACTGTTAACTCAGATGACTCAAACCAAACAAGCTCATTCAAAGGCAACATCTCAATAATTGCAGATAGAGCTCATTGAAAGAAACCAGCAATACAAAAGAAGCAAGATAATCATCTTCACAACCAAAAGATTACCCAATCCCTTACAGGAAACTGTTATCTTTCTTCCCTAGCTCAAAAAAGAACATCAAATTTGTTCCTAATAATACACATGAAATGGATGAATTCACAACACAACATCTATTTCATGAACGCATTTTACTGTATACATCAAGAGAAGAAATATTGAAAGAAAAAAGTATTCACTTGTATAAACACTAGAAGCCATTTCCATATCCGCGTTATGACAGATCAGAAATGTCCCTGGAGTCTCAAAGCTAGGCGGTGCAATCTATCCACAGATTGCACACATATCTAGTCCCTAGCTCGCGATTCTCTCCAAAATTGAATTACTTTCAGCTTACATCTAATTACACTGACGGTTTTAAGTTCTTCACACATAATTCACATTCCATACATTGCGGTGAAGGAAGCCATGGAGAATGTATTGGGCATCAGCTGACCCCTGGCCGCAGTATTGGGAAGAAAGTCCAGTTGTTTTGGGGCCCCAACTCCTTTCCAACTTCCTTTCCATTCGCCCACCACTCAGAGCCAGTAGGGGGCTTGTCTGAGATTTCTCCCTTTGTGTTGTCAAAATTGAACTCTTTGATTGACCCAATTGTGAGGGAACGATGCTTTTGGGAAGAAAGTCCAGTTGTTTTGGGGCCCCGACTCCTTTCCAACTACCTTTCCATTCGCCCACCACTCAGAGCCAGTAGGGGGCTTGTCTGAGATTTCTCCCTTTGTGTTGTCAAAATTGAACTCTTTGATTGACCCAAGTGTGAGGGAACGATGCTTTTGATGGCACTGCTCTCCCTCCCCTTCTCCTGATGCTTTCCTATTCATTTCATTCGAAGCTGCCCCAACACAACATTTACAATAACTATCTGTTTTCTTCGAAAGTGCATCTCTTCCGGTAGTGCCTTCAGCTGCTCTATCCTGTAGAGATTCTGATACAAATTCAAGTGATGGGACTGGATCCTTTTCCAAACAAGTTGGAACATCTTCACTTGTCAACTCAAATGATACTCTGTGATCAATTACAATTTCATCATTTTGAGATCCATTTTCTGAATTTGCAAGTGATGCCACCTCAGAAATTTGGTTCTCCTGAAGGAAACTGTCTCGTGAGGCAGGTTCTCCACCATTTGGCGTCAAAGATCCAGAACCTAGTCTTGAGCCCCACTTGCGAGCATAAAAATGATTGTAGCCAAGGCGTTTGGGAGCTTCCCCCTGGCGGAACTCAATAATAGGGCATTTATCAGGAAAAGGTGAAGAGGTGCCTGAATTTGAAATTGCTGAGCCAGGTGATATGAGTTGGCCAACTGGGCTTCCTGGGTACAGCTGATAAGGCTGGAACTCATACGGGGATAATATGATTTTATCATTGGTCCCACTGTTCTTTCAAGTGCGAGCCAATGATGATGTCAAAAGTTGAGCAAATGGCACTTCTGGTGATGAAGGTGTTGTCAGTTGCATAGGTTCGGGTGGAGGAGTGAAAGATGCAGTGGATGGTTCAGTAGTAAAGGTAGAAAATACAGGTGGTGAAACTAACTGGGTTTCATAAGCATAAGGGCCAATGGCGAAAATGGAGGCAGGCCCACCTGGGGAGTAGGCATTGACAGAAAGGGAAGTAAGGGAGAGTAAGCCAGCCGGTGATTGGGTGGCAGAGGGAGGATCTGATTGGAGAAAAGATGCAGGAAAAGAAGGAGGAGCATTGAAGGGTACTACTATGGTAGTGGGGTAATTCGGATTTTCACGGACAGGGGCTGCAACTCCAGGCACTGTTGGTTCAGGAACAAGGACTGCATGACCAATTTGTTTGTTGTTTTTGTAAGACCCAAAACACCAGTATAGACTCCAGCAGCTTCCCCATCTTCTCTTCTGAAGTCAAATACAACATAAGCATTATAAATAATTTGGTCCGGTTTCATCTATATCTAATAAGACCCTCAATGATGTAGAACAGTGAATTACAGAGTATTATTTACAAGAATTTTAGACCTAAGAATGAGATCAATATAGGCTAGGATTCATTTATAAAGAGTAAGCCAAAGAAAACCATCCATAACTTCAAAGACCTCTCCCATGCAATGTAGTAATAATAAGCACACAATTCCCCAATAAGCTAAATAATTGTCATGCTGCATGTATCAGTTGGCACAAAAATTGCCCACATTAATGACTGAATTCCAATCTCTAAACTACAAGTCAGCAAGGCCTATCAGGGCAAATATTGGTCATGTTGATGACTATGTAAATACAGGAAATGCATTTTTGTGCAATTGAGAACTTGTCCGTTTTTTAATCTTAATTTGAAGCTATGAATTACAAGACCACTCCCAACCCTGAAGCACAAGTTGGATATCCTTTTTTATTTTATTTATGTGAGCGTCACAACCACCCTTCCTCAAGGATCTTGGGGTTGGGAACAGCCTTGAATAGCATGGACCGCCCTCAATATAAGAAAACCAGCGAGAGTAAGCCATGACATGCAAAACATCACATAAAAGGAATGACAATCTCCATCAAATAATCTGCAATCTTAGAATGTAAGAATTGTGTATAGGATGTGTACTTTAGATATAGAAGCAAACCTTCAACTTAGGGATCTTTAGTTAAATCATATACTCTGTCTGTCCCATATTAAGAGTCCCTTTTGGGAAATTCACTTTTTAAAAAGACAAGCATTTAATGCTTTCACACCTGAGTGAAAATTATAAATTTACAAACTAACCTCCTCTCACACTGGTTACTACATTTATATCAAATTGGTAAAAAAGATAATCTAGGAAACTTCACAATATTTTGTCTATCGACTTTTCAACCTGGACTCATATTTTGTGACACCCCAAAAAAGAAAGAGGCAATAGGATGGAGTAAAATGAAAAGCTCAAAGTTACCAATCTCAGTATTCAAATTACTTACCCCTTCATACTGGCTCCAGGGTGGTTTTGTTGTAGCCATTTCCAAAATAGTGCATCCAAGACTCCATATGTCAACAGTAAAGTTGCAACCATTTGAGTTCTGTATAACCTGGGTGAAAGGTGGAAAAGAGAAATGAGACATACAGTTAAAAAAACAAGTTATTAACAACTTAAGATTAAGCTCAATATATTCTCTGACCTCAGATGCCATCCAATAAGGGCTTCCCTTGAAGGATAATGGACATGACTGCCCAGTAATCTGCAAATATGAAGCATGTCATAAGATTTTTGGGAAAGCTGGATTTGAAGATGCAGCCTCATGGATAGGAACTCGCATTTGTTGATATTCAATATGAAATGTTTAGCAGCGGGATTCTTTTTATTTTATAAAAAAGTATGAGAGTTTATCAATACATGCTGCATTATATCATGTCACAATTTTGTGTGTTGTGCAGACTACAAGAATATGTTAACAGGGATATACACTGAAACCAGTCTTTACTGGCTGGATACTGCTGATTAAGAACTACCAGCGATGGCAACTAATTTGGCTACATCCCTTTGTGTCAAGGGAAATTGTTGTCATTTAAATTATGATGTGACCATTTGGTACACAACTCGTTTGGTTTGATATAAACTCACATGCTTTGCCATTCCAAAATCTGCCAACTTAATGCAGCCATTTGGGTCTACTAGGATATTTGCTCCTTTGATATCCCAGCAAACAAAGCATAGCATCAGTCAAAAGAGATGATAAATGTTGGCAGATGATACAAAATCCAAAATAAAGCAGCAGGTAAATAATCCTTCAGATAATTAAATAAAAAATGGGTAACTGGATTCACCTATGGACAGTATTTTTAGCATGTAAATATGCAAGCCCTGACAAGATTTGTTGAGTATAACTACGAATTACTGATTCACCAAATTGTCCATACTCCTGAAGAAGCTTATAAATGGAACCACCAAAGTTCATCACCTACCTGCTCAAGAAACATAAATACAGAGGTAGTGTCAGATCAAAAAGATTATTAAAATGTAAAATGGAAATATACAACTCCATATGATGCAACATTATTGCATAACAGTTTACAGTACCATGCCCATACACAAAACAAGTAACTAGATAATTTCCATAAACGCCTGATATATATGACCATCAGAAAATTGTAAATTACAAGTTATCACTTAATGAATTAACTGTTTAAGAACACCAAAGCCAGGCCAGGATATAGTGACAAATATGTCATACATGTTAATAACTCAAGTTACAAACAATTACAAGCAAAAACTAAAAACACAAAACACAAAACTGCACAACTAATTATGGAAATCAACAAAAGGAATTGGCAGGCCAAAAACTTACAATTTCGGACCCAAAATACTGCACAATATTCAGATGTCTTAAGCGGCTCAATAAAGCAACTTCCTGTCAAAACACTGAATGTAAAAACTTCCCCCCAACCCCTCAAAGCTATATAAAAGTTACAATCAAAGGAACAAATAGAGAAAAAAACTTCTGAAAAGAAACAAACTTCATCCAACAGATAACTTATCCTATATTTATTGGTTAATAAACTTACCTGTCCCAACTACTTTGCACTTTCCTTTGACTTCACATCATCTGAGAATAATGTAACCACCTTCATTGCACACATGTCACCGCTTTCCCTAAACCATTGAAGACAGGCACAGAGAATTAAGAAAACTGATTGATATCAGTCTTAACAACTTGCCTCAGTTTCAAGCATCTAAAGGCAAAACCAAATGATGATATTTTACATATAAGAAACAAATTTGTAAAAGAATAATTTTATTTTCTGATAAGTAAATTTCTTTAACAATGGCAGAAGGGTGATAAAAAATAAATAATAAATGAAAAAAAAGGAGTTCAAGCACTAATCATTTGGGTGTAGGGGTACCTGTTAAAACCAACATAAACATCTCCAAACATGCCTCTACCCTGCAACTTTCCCTTTTTCCAGCGAAAGCCAGGGCTTGTTGGATTCTCTGCCCTTCCTGGACTTCGTGGTACAGAGGGAAGTGTTGCTGCAGAATTCGAATGAGAGAGAGGAGAAGAATTGGAAATTGTTACAGGAGGAAGGGGCAACCGGTGACTTTGTTGTTTCCCATAGTCAGTTCAGCTAGTCTGTGATTCAGTGGTTGCCCCTCCAGCTCTTGGATGAAGGGGTGTGACAGCACCACTATGAATTCTGGAGCTGGGGCCAGGGCTAGCCATTCTGGGACTAGGAATTGGAGAATACTCCGGGCTACCCCTGCTGGGCTGCCAAAATAATTGCCCTGACATATCACCTCCCATTGAATTGTGCCCAGAATTATGACCTGAGCCTGGGCTGGAGCAATGGCCAGATCCAAGTAAAGGAGGTTCTGTATAAGGTTTTCCAGCCTAGAAAGCAGAATTAATAACTTGCTCGGTGCCAAAAGCTCTCATTGGACTTCTGGAAGGACTTGATATTGAGCTGTCTGGAGCACTACAGAAAGCCCCGTGGTAAGTGGCCTGTAGATTTGGCACATGACTGCTCAAGGCCTCCTTTTAGGTGATGAAGGAGAGAGTTGGTTATTGAATAAAACATTCACTGGTTTTAGTGCCTCCCTTGAGTTGATTTGTGTGACAGAGGACTGGTCATTAGCCATCATGCTTTAGCAAAAATGAGTAAATAAGTCAGGGATGAAAAAACACTGAAAAAAATAAAAAAATGAAAACCTGATAATAGATTACCACAAAAATTCGTGAGCAATCATGCACATTTGACAAAATAGACAGCTACAAATGCCATAGGTTTTAATGATTCACATGAAAACTCACCTGGAAGGGCTGCCAGCTGCAGTCCTACTGCCATTTTCATAGTCTAATGCCAGGGGACTATGCTGACGTGAATCAGCTGGATCATCACTATAAGTGGAGCACTCACTAGAAACAGAAGCAGTGACCAAATCCCCATCTAAATCAGTAGGGTCTGGCCTGTTTCGGATGCAACCAGGTCTTGGGACTGGCAGAAACAATGATTGTTTAGAGCCCTTTTCGAATCTTGGTTTAGCTGATACACTGATTCCAGAATCTGTACGATCTATGCTTACACGGTGCAGACCTGGAAGTGGAAGTGGTTGGTCACAAGCCCTTTCAACAAAGCTTTGACATCTTGATACTTGTTTAGAAGGTGATGGCGACCTTGAAGACTGTGCTTGGGATTGAGGCCCCTTCTCTGAAACTGTGTCACTGCCACGTCTCTGAGACCCTCCTGATCTACAGGCAGGTTTACTTTCAGATGGAATCTTAAATTTTCGGTGTAATGTGTCAATGAGACTCTCCTTGCTTGTTTTCTTCCTTGCGTCTTTGGACGATGACTTCCCCCGCCATAACAGCATGTTTTCTGGTTCTAAATATTTCCAACATTGATGAGTATATTTATTTACTTTTTTCTAAAGCAAATCCACTCACCAACTATCCAAACTTATTGATTAACACCTTTACATGTTGAAGTAACTAGATCTAATTCTGTCATAGCTCATGTGACATGGTTCAATTCTTTAGTCAAAAAATGACTTTCTCCACAAAAGGTATTCGAATGGCTAAAACTACAATTTTGAAACATCTAAAGGAAAGCACATTATTACAACTAATTCAAAAGAAAGAAATAAAAAAGCACTCATTATTTTCTGAAAGTTGAAATACTGTGAATTGTGATGATAACGACACAGACATGGTGAAGCAGAAGTAGGGCGTAGTGGAGGTAATATACAATTAGTATTTATTATTTACTATTCCTATTTAGTAATTCACAAAATAAAAATGTATTAATATGAAATATTATGTATCAACTATTTCCTTTTTTAATTTAAAAACTACAGACTTAAGGTTGATTATGAAAATTCATAATATAATGTTATATTACTAAATACTAATTACTTATATTGATAATAATCTAATATTCAAGCAACGTTAATTAGTGTATAATGGTACCTGCCTACTTATTGAAAAAAAGAAGAAGAACATTATGTATTGCAAAAATACAATTTGGATATTTATTACCCTTATGTGGAATAAATTATGGTTAACTTAAGTTTCTTTCTCTCTCTCTCTCTCTCCCTCCATCCCTCCCTATATATATATATATAATAAATTAACTTCTATATATATGACATTAAAAATAAATACATAAGAAAAAAACTATTAACTTAAATTACCAGAAAGTTAAATAAATCAGAAAAATAAAAAATTTATCATCAAAGAATAATTCTAAGGTCTAGCGTCAATTCTCAAATTTGCTAGTTTGCTTAAGTCTATTTATATGACACAAAAATGAATAAATAAGAAAAAAAGTATTGAATGAAAAGATTAAAAAAAAATTATCATCAAGAATAATTTATAGTTCTAGCATCAATCCTCAAGCATAAATTTTCTATTTCAAGCATATATCATAAAAAATTGAAAAAGATCAATATGTGGTAAGTCACCTCTAGTTTTGGAAAGATTTCAAACTTGTGTAATTTGGAACAAGATTATCAATAATCTTTCAAGATATGACATCCAAATAATAGATTTAGGTTAGATCTAAGCTAAAACAAAAGAAAAAAAAAGTTTGGAACTCAAATGATTATAATTCAGTAGCTAGATTCAAGATTTATACTTTGATTTGTGTTTTACACGTTTTTTTGAGTAGATCTAGGTTTAGAATGAGTTGTAGGAGTGTTGAAAATGTATAATAATAAAGTGAAAAAAGACGGGAAAAAAATTGGCCTGTTATTAGTCACATGCTGATAGAGCTGTAACGGCACTCTAATGGGTCGTTGTAGCTGTTAACGGCGGTTACAGGTGTTACGCTTCCATAACAGACCGTTACAGCTGTGAAATTCCTTATGGCCATTATATCAGCCTGTAACAGATTCGGAGGCGGCCAAATTCGTTACATAACTGCTGTTATTTTAGAACATGTCATGATATCACCAAAAACTACGTAAACACTTTAAAACTAGGATTAATTTAAACTACCGAAAGGACTTAATTAAAGAACGTCTCATAACACATCAATATTACATAGAGGCAAAAAAAATGTTTAGGCACTTCACATGTATGCAAGTGTAAGTTGTAATAAATAATATGTACATGTACAAACACATAACCATCAGAAAATTACAAATCTTTAAGCTATGTACTTAAGACTCATCTATATTGACATATTCTGAATATCACAACAATTATGCCACGAACAAATCTAAAAGCTGATTTTTGTTTAAATGTTTTCTAAATCAATTAAACTTCATGAGAGAAGCTAAAAAAGAGTTGATGTTCTTGTAAAGGATGTATGCAAAAAATAGACTGCATTACATAATTCAATGACACTTCCCATAGAACATATGGCATTGAAAACCCCATCGGGTAGCTCAGCTAGTTAAGTCGTGGGGGTACTCCTCAAGAAGTACTAAGTTCGAGTGGCCGGGGGGCCGCCTCCTTGCAAGCATAAGATTGTGGAAATAGCTGTGGAAGGGGCTGTAATGGTTTATACCTGTACCTCCTATGCGAAACAGGTAGTTCCACTACATTACCCCAAAAACAAAAAAAACATATGGCATTGAACTAGAAGATAACAACCAAGCATCCTTGTTGCTCGGTCTTAACTTCATAAATATCACAATTCCCAAAGACAACATGAGCATAGTGGGGAAACAACTGATTCCCTTGGAATCATTGCTTGTCTTGAATTCGGAAAGATAAAACTGCCAAAAGACACTCTCTTCTAACAAACTCAAGCTCACTGAAGGACTGAGACAACATGGTGTTTACGTCGGCCCTCAAAAAAGTACAAATATTAGTTTTTCAACAAAAGTTTTCTTAATTTGGTAAACTCAACTCAACTAAACCTTATCTCAACTAATTGGTGTCGGTTACATAAATCTTGTTTCGCTACTCTATTCTAATTAAAATTATCCCCTTAATTAAACCACACACTAGCCTATTTTCATCTCAGCACATGTCAATTTTGGTCTTCCTTTCCCCTAAGATGACCTAACATGGACCTATCACTCTTTCTCACTGGTGCAAAAAGCCATAAATGTCACAAAAGTTCCAACATTTTCTTCAATAAAAAAGTTCAAATAAATTTTTGAACACATGCCCGGCTGCAGATATGACATCCTGTTCATGCTTAGTTAGTGGTTGATTAATTTTTTTTATAAGTATTCAGGTTAGAGGCATATATATATTGAATATAGATTGGTATTCAAGTTAGAATCATATTCCTTTTCTTATTTTCCTCACACTTATCATGGAAAATAATAAAGAAAAGGAAATGAAAATGCTTAAGAATGATAAGAACAAAACCATTTGAAATAACTTTCCTTCTTTCTTAACACATTTCCAATTTTCATCTTCATGCTACATTGATTGACGACTGAGTTGCCCACAAAGTGTGGGTTTCAGAAACATGTCGATTTAAATTGTTTTCGTTTCCAAAAATGAAGGCCACAGAAACTTCAGAGAATGCACCGGTTTCTGTTCGTACGTTTCACAATGGGGACAATCTTTTTTTTTTTCCATCGAAAACATCCATTTTTGAGAAATCTTTATTTCTAAAATGAGCTGCCAAACATGAAACATGCATTCCACATCATTTCAGTTTTTTCCCTTTTTGCTCGCCCAGTTTTGAAAAAAAAAAAAAACAAAAATTTTGACTCCGCTAATACTAGAAGATATTTTTTTTAGTAAGTAGTAGAAATATTTAGTTTGTTGAATCGATTTTCTTCTATTATTATCAAAACACACCAATTAAAAAATTAATTTCTTAATTCAATATTCTTTTCTTCTCCTCAGTTTTTCCACCGACCAAACAAGGAACTATGCAACTAATCAATTCAGTCTTACTAATTTCTTACTGTAAAGGCTTAGTCTCTACTACAAAACACACCGTTTCAGAACAGGTCTAACCACACATTAAAAAAAAAAAATTAAGTATAAGTTATGGTACCAAAATTAGATAAGATTAATAAAACTAACCTTAAATTATTGGGGTCAAATCGCTCAAGTACAAGAGTTCATCACACATTCGGCCTGCAAATCGACCTGGAAAGAGCAAAGCCAAACCTCAAAAATCTTAAAGAGAGAGAAGATAGACAACGAGAATTTCCAATTGTTAGGTTATGAAGAGATCGCGTAGAGAAAGAGCTGAGCAAGAGAGAAACCGAAAGGGATTGCAGAAATATAGACAAACAGTGGAGAGAGAGAGAGAGAGAGAGAGAGAGAGAGAGAATGTCCGAACAGAAGTGGAGTGACGAATTATATAGTAGAATTAATTAAGAAATAATTACAGGTCTATTTTCAGGTTAAATTGCTTATTAGTCCTCCCACGACAAATTATTGAACGGTGTCCCGGCCAATTTAGAAAATTGAGTATAGAATTTTTTTTTTTTTTTGTGGTAAATTACAGATTTTTTTAAAATTTATGATAATTGTACTAATTTTTTTTAAAAATTTTAAAATTATATTAATTTTTTTTTATTAACAAATTACAAATACTCTAAATTTTTTTTAAAAATGACAAAATATCCTATTATGTTTCTTTTCTTTTTTTTTTTTTGCATTTTTTTTATGTTGAAAAATTTTCTTAACATTTTTTTTAAGAATTCTTTCATTTGATATAAAAATAAATTTAAGATAAAAAATTTTATTTTTATTTTATATATTTTTTTAAGCTTTCAATCATTATTTATTTGAAAAAATAATAATAAGAAAGTGATAATTTTATCATTTAAAAAAATTTAATTGAAAGTGATATTTATAATTTTTTAATAAAAATATGTAAAACTAATATAATATCATAAACTTCATTGAAAAATCAGTATAATTATTATAAAATATTTAAAAAATTAATATAATTTAAATATTTTTTTAAAAAATCTAACATATAGTACACATAATAACTTTAAATTGGTCAATAATTCATCATTGATCATTTAATAATTTTTCTTGACAAATCCTTTTTATTGACTTGGAAACTAAATTCATAAACTTGAGTTACCACGTCACGTTATTTGAAAAAAAAATATTTATTTTTAAAGAAATACAAAAATAATATGAGACTAACACAGTAAACTATAATTAATCCAATTTACAAATTAATAAATCCAATTCATACAAAAAAAAAAAAAAAATCTCAAGGTCAAAGTGAGATGAAACAATCTTTACCATCAAGATATGAAACCGTACACGCTATTAGAAAAAGACAAAAAGTTGTAAAATTGGACCTTGAGTGCTGATAGGCCCACAGAGAGGAGTTTTTGTCATGCAAGTGCTGATTGTTTATTTTTCAACTTCTTCCAAATATTCTGAAACTACTTGTACCAATCGGCTAACAGAGAAAGAGATTGTTTTTTAGGTCAAAATACCGATCAGTATACTCTCAAAAAACGTCCAAATTAGTTTGAATGCAAGCCGGCTCAGCAATGCCACACCAACAACAATATCTTGTCCTCGTGACTTTTCGTTCTCTTTTTTAATTTCTTTCACATTTCCAAGTTCGGAAGACCATTTCTAATCATGTCTTCCTTAGTAACTATTTTAACATTGATTTTTTTTCTGACAACTGGAAGAAATAAGACGAGCAGGCACATTTAATTGTTGAGCAATGCTATGGTTACTTTAAAATTTTATCAAAAGTGTTTTAGTTGTATCATCCTTTAAATATTTTACTATTTAGGCTGGAAATATTTAAATTGGGTTGGGTTGGGTTGGGTTGGGTTGGGTTGTGACTACTGAGTTACATTTCAAAGCAATTGGCCCTGATTGAACCCCGACCAGGCCATGTAGTGAATAAGAATGAAAGTTAACTTGAACCACAGCCAAACGCATTTTCCAGATTCAGTTAATCAATTAACTCGAATATAAAATGATACTGAAAATTTAACAAAACATCAAGAATCAGTTTCCAAAAGTGAAAAGCTTTGAGGATGGAAGAAGATTTATATAACATGTGGAATCATTGTATAACAGCCAAGATTTTTAATACTAGTATAGTTAAGGAATAGACTAACCAGAATCCAAGTTAACCAGACGGGTTGCAGGAGTCTAAGATAACTAGGAAAGTGATCTAGCAATCTATAGCAGTGACTATCAGAATGGACGGGACTCCAAATTTCAGATGTCTCCAGAAAGACCGTGTACATAAGGTCTTGACCATGATGATCCTGCTCACAAAGTATCATTGATTGCGAAGATTTCTAAAATAAATTTGTACAACATTGGGATATTATGAGCAGGCAACTGAGTATCGGGACTATCGATTCCCACGTTGCCCATCTAAGAGCACTAAGAGAGATTATTGACAAACTCAAGCTATCTGCTGACACAATCCCCGTTCTAGTTTCAAGGTCGACAGCTTCCCCAGTGGCATGGTGGCACAGCGAGCCACCCAAGCACATCAGCTTTCTACCCCCACCATTAGAAAGGCAGCATAGAGATATTATTGAGCTGGCAACGGAGTATCGGGACGATCAATCCCCATGCTGTCCGTCTAAGAGTATGGGAAGAGATTATTGGGCTTCCAAACTATCAAGTTGGCACCCTCCTACAGTGCCTGATCCAAGCTAATATGAGCCACACTTTCTTCTCAGTGGCTGCAGATATTGCAGGTGTTGATGCGGCCATGCACCACTCCTCCAAGCAAGTGAACTGAGAAATATAAACATTTTACCGTTTAAGCCAGTAAAATCCTTGCACAGGCATGGTCTCAAGCTCACAAAATGCCATCACAATGGGTAGATAAATAATGGCAAGTATTAACGGAAAAAAATCATTACAATTAGATGTGATCATGAAGTGTGTGTTTGAATTAGTTCTGTGAGGTATCCAGACAGAGTGTAAACTTGGCCAAATCAAGATGTGTTCTTCTCCCCCAGTATTCTTACTCTCTGGGCTAAAACCATCACCTTATCTTGTAAAATTCCATTGACATCAAACCTTGGAATGTACCTTGGCATTCCCCTGGTTCAAAAGAGGATGTCAAGGCAGACTTCTTCCTATGTTTTGGAAAATGTTCAGTCCAGACTTGCAGGTTGGAAGGTTGAGCAGATATCTTTCAAACAACTCAAATTAACTTCATCAAGATTTATATGCTTTTTGGTGTTTGTAGAAGGTGGTAACACTGCCACACCCCCGAAGGAGATGCTGCATTTATGAAGTCCAAACCTTCCGGATACATTAAAATTCTCCAATATACCCTTAATTATCGTACCATGGACGTAGGCACTATACCCTTACCTCTGCTCCGCTCCACACATAAGACTTGTATATAATAGTTTCACATATTATAAGAATATGAGCCATTATATCTGACACGATTTCAATTATATTTTGAGAAATAGCAGAGAATCCAAACACTGGAGTTTGTTTTTTCAGTTCTAGTTTAGAAGTGAATAATTGATCAATACTATCACCAGCATTGCTGTCATATGATAATGTCTTCTCTCTCTCTTTTAATTTGTTCAGATTTTCCATTTTCAGAGAAATAGAGTTGAATGAGACCATTTAAAATCATGCCTTATTAATTTTGTTACACTCAAAACTCTTTGACAATTTGAATAAATAAGACAAGAGCATACATGCATTAAAAATACTTATCTAAGATAATTTACACTAACCTTCCATGAAGTTTTGACAATTACAAAGACTTTCATTAAGATTTTTAAAATAATACTAACCTCTTATATTTTTATTGACAAAGTACAAATACCTTTTCTCTAGTCTTTTCTACACACGATAGGTTAGAGTCCGAGCCTCATGCCAAGCACATCCACTTATAATAGTTCATGGAATGGTTCCCACTTTTGCATAGTTTAGCTTTCAATAAGGGATCTCAAGTGGCGGATTGTTGTTCAATGGAAGGGGGGACAGTGGTTTGGAATCCTTCGTTGAGACGGAATTTTTTTGATTGAGGGTTAGAGGAGGTCAAGGTGTTTTTTTGTAAGTTCTTAATGGGTGTACAGTTGTGGTGGGTAAGGAGTATTTTTTGGTTTGGAGCCTTAATTCATCTAAGAAGTTCTCGGTTCACTCTTGTTATAAGGAATTGGCAAGAGGGGGAGGTTGATTTGGCATTCTAGTGTTCTTCCTAGAGTGACTTTTTTTGCTTGGGAAACATCTTGGGAGGCTATTCTCATCACAGAGAATCTACAAAGAAGAGGATTTAAGTTAACTTCTCGTTGTGGTACATGCATGAGAGATGAAGAATCTATAGAACATCTTCTTCTTCATTGTCCCATAGCACGGGATATGTGGAGCTTGGTCTTTTTTATTTTTAGTGTTCATTGGGTTTTGCCAGCTAAGGTTTCGGGTTACCAAAAAGAAAACAGTAGACACTAACAGAGGCTAAGCCTCCTCTCCCCTGTGAAAAGAAAAAGCCAACACACAGGGAAACCAAAAAAAATGTTAATTTTATATTTTACCACTAATTTTTATTATTATTATTATTTTTTAAAATTAGGAGTTAACCAACAAGCTCTTGCTTGATTGGTACCTCTATCTCCCCATATGGGAGGTTGAGGATTCAAGTCCCCTTAAGGTACAAAGTGTGTGTGGGTGTGTGTGTGAGAGAGAGAGAGAGAGAGATTTACTTATCAAAAAACAAAAAAATTATTAGGAGACATCAAACTGATCAAACAATTATGTAAATTTAGCTTAACCTTAAGATGTTTATCCCTCTTTTTCATTTTTGGTCCTGTATCAGAGGAAGTAAATTTAGCTTGGTGGGAGCAAGCACAGACAAACTGATCATAGAAACATAATATGCATGACCCCTTATTATGGAAGCAAAACAAATCACCAGGAGACATCAAAAGATCACAAGTCCATGCAGAAAACAGGACACCTCTGTTCCAAGTATACCGGTCCTTATTTTGTTCATCTCACACAACTGAAACACTAGTAAAGAAGAAAAGAAACAAATGCAATGAGAAAAAAGCTATAAATTTGATGAATATCTCAATTAAGTACGAGTGTCACAAGAAGTTCTATCCTACCAATCTCTATATAATTGGGTTCATTGGGAAATCAGCCTTCCAGTTTGTTCTCCCTGTTTCCATTTTCTTTGACTTAGTTGATACAGTCCTTTGGATTAATTATCTCATTAGATTTCAAATTTTGTGTACTGAAGATTGGTGTTGGTGTATAGTTTTGCTTATCAATTTCCTCACACTCACATAAACTTTGATTTGTTCATCTAAAGGTTTAGACTAAGAAGCACGGACACGGATACAGACACGGGACACGGATACGGACACGCAGATATGTTATTTCTTAAAAAAGGTATGACACAGACACGTTAGGAATACGTTGAATATACATAAATTTTTTATATTTTTTATATGACTATATAATAAAAACCTAATGTTATTTCAATTAAACTTGGCATAAAAACACACAAATTTAAAAAATATTATTAAGATATTAAAATAACAAAGTCATTAAATAAAAATTAAAGAATTTGTTCATTTAATCATCAACATCCATGATTCAAGCGTCCGGTCAGTGTCCGATACGTATCTGACAAGGACACGTAACCAAAATAAAGTGTCCGTGCTTCTTAGGATTTAGATTTGCAATCAGGCTTAACTCCGCACTGATGCTACAGTTTTGCCCTCTTTTACTAACCTAGTTGTCACCTTCTCACATAGGTGGGACCTATTACCCATGGAATCCATCAATGGAATCCACTCATATGATAGGGTGACAACCAAAGATGGTAGAAAGAAATGGTGATTGTAGCATTACTTTCATCTCCCATAAGATCACACATTGCAAAAAAATTCCTTCTTAATTGTTTTTGACCTTGGGGTGTGCGTATTTGATCTCTTATGTATTTAGTTTGTTTGAGGTTGTGCACTGCAAAAATTCCAGCTTAGTTGGGTAATGCTTGTACCACCCTAACTGGTTCAGCGGAGAATGTCGTTTTAAGGGCAACTAGGCCTATTTTACTTTTATGGATTGGTTTTTCATACTCTGAATTTGGTTTATGTGCTCTAAGCTCCGGATAAGAAGATTTTGGCAACTACTGAAATTACTGTGATTGTTTGTTTCTTAGATTGCATATGTTTACTGTGATTTTTTGAAATTACTGTGTTTTTTTAGTTATGCTTTCTAGTTTCTTGATTGATGGTGATCAGTTCTTTGGTTTCTTGTCAAACTCTTTTTAGTATCAGATGTGGCAGTTAATAGTTTGCTACTGGGTTAGTACTAGTGGGTCAGTGGTGATTACTATCTTTGTTGATATAAATTCTGTAGACTCATTATGGCCTTTACAAAGGAAGATATCTGCTTAAAAAAAAATTATGGTTTTGCTCGCAGTATGTTCTACCCTTGGAAGTGGGTCTTCTCCATCTTTCTTCTGTTCTTCATTTATTTTGCAAAAAGGTGCGTATTAAGGGATTGCGAAACAAACACAAAGAGGTATATAATTTAGAAACGCTAGTAAATAAACAGCACCAAAACTGATCCTTAACCAGAAAAGCATACAGAAAAAGAAGGCAAAAGTGCGACAAAAAGAGAATACCAGTCCCTCGATCTGAACCACTCTCAGAGGTGAGGCAACCTCCTCTGTAGCTGCCACTTGTAGGAACGACCGAGCCATTGCTGCACCCAACACACCAAAAACCAACATATATACAGTGGTAGAGAAAGACAGAGATACGTAGATATATACATAGAAAGAGAGAGGTGTACGCACTGTTCGCCATGAATGTGATATCTCCGACGGAGAGAGGATGCAGTGAGAATCGATTTCAAGCTTAATTACTCTGCCCATAGGAGTTAACTGATGGTGTTCGATGAAACCCTAGTTTCTGGTCCGACCAGACCTTTCAGCTGCTTGAGCACTGACCATTTCTACCGTATTGGGTTCAATTTTGATCGTAAAGAACTTGGGCCTGAATTTGGTGCCATGTCAGCAGTAGCCCATCTCACAGAGTTAAAAGGCCATCAGTGGACCCATTTGAAGTATAAGCCCAGAACGAACATGCTGTTCCAAAGTGCAGAGTTTTCCTTTGTAAAAAATCACATCCTCGGATAAACTGTATTTTGAATCCTTTTCTAAGTCCATAATTTGTCACCTGATTTTATAAACGCTAGACGATTGAATGGACCCCAGATTGCCACTGCTACGAATTCGTTTGGCATGAAAGAAGGGTCAGCCGACAATATTACCTTATAAACGTAATATTGATATGTATGAAGAACTCCAACAACAGAAAGATGGTCTTACCTGAAAAGGGGATTTATAAGAGAAATGCCCAAATTTTTTTCAACAGCTGCCAGCCAGCCGTGTGAAGAACCACAACATCTCCTATCTCTAAGTACTCTTCTGTTTCATAGTCGATGTTTAACTGAGCATTAGAGGCTGATATGGTCAAAATAAGAGAGTGAAGAGGAACGGAAGAAGATATGAAGAACTTGGAAAAAGATTTGAAATCGAACCTGACCTGCAAAGTTGATCGGAGTTGATCTTCTTATATGGCGGAGTTCGTCTCACTTGAAGTTTTCTTTGGCTGATATGATAGTTCTTAAGATACAGAAAATGATGAAAGGGGGGGGGGGCATCAGTGTGCTCCCCCCTGCCTTTTTATAAAGATCTAATAGGTGTCACATGGAAGGCCCTCGCTTCCGAACCGTCGTGGTGGTTAGAGCAATGATGCCTTGTAATTCCAACCGGTGACTAATGTAACGAATGTCGCATCAACGGATGTTTTCTTAGAATACGGAATGACGCATTTATAACTATTACACGTGTAACGCCCCAAAAACCCTAACCTCAGCTTTGATCATGCCCTAGAACAAAGGCTTGGGAGGGGGGGAGTAGCTGATATACCATAAAGTGAAAAATATATTCAAAGTATAAGACGTGTATATAAAGAACTCTTCAGGGTACAGATCAAGAAAGATTGTTTTATCTAGATCAAATAGGCATGAGGTTCAGATGTATATGGTTCAGAACATAGCAGCGCCTTCTATATGGTTCAGAACTATATTTGGATATCTTCAAATCCCTACTTTTATAACTCCTAATCCTACTCAACTTAGGAGATCTACAACTTATAAATAAAATCATAAGGTACGCTTTCAATTGAGGTTCAATTATTCTCTAAAATTACAGTTTTTTCTATTTACTGACTTTATCATCAGAGCAGCTACTACCAGAGCTTTCTCGGTAACTCTCTAATTTCAAATTATTGACAGGTAGCGAAGGATGGGAGGCCTTTCTGATAAAAAAGGAGCAACATCACAACTCAAATTAACTTCATCAAGATGTATATGCTTTTCAGTATTTGTAAAAAGTGGAAACACTACCACACCCCAAAAGAAGATTGTGATATCCCAACCTGGGATACGACACATATACGGAGGTAAACCGGGTCGGGTAGAGTACTGTCTCTTGTAACCAAGCTGTTCAAGCTCTATATTTTTGACATCACATGTATTGTACGACTTTGGAAACTAAATAGTATCAGTGATATAGCCAAGTACCGAGCAAGAGCCAGAGACAAACACTGTAATGCGTATAGGTATGTCAATGCATGCATGTGTACGTATACGTGTATGTATAGACAATTAAAAATAAAAGTATGCATACGCTATAAAAAATAGATTTACGTATGTATATGTGGAGATATATGTACGTAGAAATATTGCATGCAAATGCGTATATATGTATATATATACGTGTGTATATATATACAGTATTAAGTATATATGTATATATGAATTAAATATATATATATATATATGTAAAAGAAAGAAAGAAAATGAAAAGAAACAAGAAAAGGAAGCTGCCTACCAGGACTCCTTGTGTGTGTGTCGGTTAGTGTAGAGTGTGTGTGTGTGTTAGTGTGTGTAGATA
Organism: Nyssa sinensis; assembly: GCA_008638375.1. Taxonomy (NCBI): domain Eukaryota; kingdom Viridiplantae; phylum Streptophyta; class Magnoliopsida; order Cornales; family Nyssaceae; genus Nyssa; species Nyssa sinensis. The sequence goes on along the minus strand of CM018041.1, from coordinate 3,432,823 downwards.
TATTATATACATATAATATATAAATATCCTACATGAATTGAATGCAAAGCTGCATTCTTAGAAGGAGAGAAAGTGAAATTAAATGGTGCAGAAAGTTGGGTCAAGGAAGGCTGCAAGTGGAGAGAGAGAGAGAGAGAGAGAGAGAGAGAGTTAAGTCGGTTAGTGGGTGTATATATATAGACGTGTGTATGTTGAGTTAGAGAAGAAAACAAAAGGAAAGAATTGAAGAGGGAAGAAGCAGAAGTGAACCAAGAGGAACAAGAGAGAACAAGAAGGAAACTACACCACAAAAATCAGAAAATTTAAAAGGTAAGTGGTTATTCTGTTTTCAATATGATAGCATGATTCGTTTAGTTTAAAGCATAGGGTTTTATAAAGCATGAAATAAGGAATCGAATGCAAGAAAAATCAGAAAAAATGGTTGAGAATTTAAAGAGAAAAATAGGAGTTGCAGGCATGAGAGAATAATCGGAGTTCTAATATTTTATAGCATGAATCACGGTTTAAATGATCTAGAAATTTCCCTATGAAGTGCAGAAAATGAAATGAAAAAGAAAGAAGTGAAAACAATTAAGAAATTGGCATGAAAACGAAAATATCCAGTTGGCCAGAAAACCGGCCAGAGCTATTAAACCCTATATTCGAAGAGATTGGGAGGGTCTTGATAGAAATGGAGGGTAGATATGAGATTGTTGCAAGAAAAGGAAGAAATCTGTATTAAAATTGGGGCAAGTTATGATCGGATTTAGGTTGCCGTCACCGGAGAAGGTGACGGAACCCTAATGTTTGCTCACCGGAGTAATGGGGAAGATGACCGAAATATCGAGGGGTCTACCGGGTAAGTTAAACCGGGTCACGGTCCGGATCCTGGTCAGGACCCGACCGAATATAAAACGGACAGTGATACTGTGTCATTTAGATTTGAATTTAAATGGAATTTAGCTTGTTTGGTAACAGGGGCAAGAAATTAGAAATTGGGGGAAAACAAGAACAAGGATATCCTATCCCTGTTTTGTAATTAACCACTGTTTGGTTATCCCTATTTAGAATAGGATTTTCAGAAATTGAAATTTGACCCAGAACTTTCAGAATTTACAAACTGAACCCCCAACTGTTAATTATTATAATTTGACCCTCCAGAATAAAATATTAATATATTTAATTAATTTAAAATAATAAAAATTACGAAAATGCCACTCAGTCAAAAAATAGTCAAACGGATTCTGATTAAAATAAAAGAATAGTAAATTTTTATTATTTCGAGCATTCCGGACTCATCCGTGGGTCGGATTTACAAAAAGAGGTCCCGAGAAGTGAGAAACCGTAAAAGCATAAATGACCATTTTACCCTTTTCAGTAACGATGTCCAAATTAAACATATGAATAGTGTATTTTAACTATTTCAGATATTCTAAGATCAATAGTGAGGTCCGTTTAGCGAGATGGGGTCCCGAAAAAATAAAAGACTCATAAAAGTACAAAATGACCATTTTGCCCTTTTTAGCATAGAAGTCCAAATTAAATTCCGCGAAAGCCTAAATCGACTTTGTTCGACATTCCAGATTCAATAGTAAAGTCTATTCTAGTAAAAGCGATGAAAATAATAAAGAGGCATAAAATTTGATGAATAGCATGAATTAGACAGATATATATATATATATATATATATATATATATAGACTGAGATTGGTTTCCTGAATCATAGGAATACCGAGATACAAGAAGAAGGCGGTTTGACCTTCTAGACAGATACAGTAAAAAAGTAAGTAATCTCTGATCTTTGTATGTGTTACATTCCCAGCCATGTCAATAGTCTTTCTTATATTGTCTATTGTATTCCAGTATACCAGAAAGTTTATTGAGTCTACATTGATATTGCTCTATCTTGTGGAAAGTGTTTATTGACTGTTGTATATCTTGATCATGATTTCTGTACGCTCTGTACATAGGCCTCAAGGGGCAATACTTGTGATCTCAGTAGCCCAGCTTACATTGGCCTGTTAAGGCAACAGTTTCACTTCGTTGCTGAGATAGTATTGTTACATTACTGTTTATTGGATTTAACATGATCTCGATATATTATATTGTAGCTGGATTTGTGCTCAGTCACAAACTCCCTCTGATGCTTACTAGACCTACGGGTCGAGAAAATGAAAATTAAAGTGGAATTTAAAATGGCAGCTAAAGTGGGATCTGTGAAGCGAGTACTGAACCGACGGGTTAGTGCTTAGCTAAGAGATCGAGAAAAAGAGAATAAAAGGAATTGAGGGGTATGCCGGGCCCCCAGTTAAAGTGAATCCACATTGTTGTTATCAGTATCTCTTATTGGATATCATAGCTTGATCATATTATATCATTATGAATGATCATGAGATTTCACAGCTTTCTTTGAGTGCGTAGAAGTGTATTATCAGACAGATTTCATAGCTTTATCATTTGAGTTCTATCATTTGATATTGAGTTCTATATTCATTGACTGGCTAGCACATCAGGAATTATCCTAGTTCTTTTATGGATAATGATTTCTATATTCTTGTACACATGGCAGAAGCAAAGGAGAATTACTTATTGAGCTTTCATTAGCTCACCCCAAAATTACCACCCCTTTCAGGAAAGGAAGCGGTAGAAGAGCAATAATTGTAAGCAGTAGCAGTCAGCTAGATAGTAGTGGACATCTCTTTTGAAATCAGTATGTAATACTTAGTACAGACGATCTTATAGCTCTCCCATGTTATCCACAGTCTTGGGGATGAACAGTTGTATTGAGAAATTTTATATTCCGTAATTTTGTAAACATTGTAAATGTCACATGCAACTTTTATTATTCTTTTCCGCATTTAGTCAGTTGCATATTAGTAGCACTGATTGTGTTGCAAGTTGAGACCCTTGGTTCAACAAGCAGCGTCGGATCGGGTGCACGACACGAGATCCGTATAGGGTGGGGTCTTGGGTCGTGATAAAGATGCTACATTTATGAAGTCCAAACCATCTGAGTACATTAAAATTCTCCAATATACCCTTAATTATGACACTACACCCTTACCTTATAAGAATATGAGTCATTATATCTGACACGATCTCAATTATATTTTGAGAATGTTGGATATTGAGACAGTCTTGACCCAAACTCATAACCATTTAGGTATTCACAAGATTTGAATGAGAGTTGTGATAAGATTAAAATAATTGTCATTATCTAGTTGGTTTTGAATTTCAACCAACACAAATATATATCGCGTTTTAGTTACATGATGGGTGTGGGAGGATTTTTGTTTATCCGTCAACTCTCTTGAATCCTCTCTCTGTTTTCTCTCTAAGAATCTTCTAAGGTTATCATCGTGAGACCTCTGGACTTAGATTGTGGAAATACATAGGCGACTCGATTTTATAGCCGTCCTATTAACGAGAAAGATTTCTACATCAGTAGACATAACAGAGACGCTCGTAACACAAGTTGGTTCATTCTGCTTCTTCGAACCCGGACTACAAGAGGTAACCAAGTTCAATCCTATTGTTATTTCATATATTTTCTTCATTGGTATCAGAGCCATAGGCTTATGTTCGCTGATATATGTGTTGTATGCATGGTTATTTATTTAAAAAAAAATCATTTATTTAACCCACATGGCTGATTTTTAAAAGATCATTATAAGAATACTGTTTGAACGATTTGCCACGGTGGATGTGTTCTTTATAAACCCAGTATGTAGCTCTTAAAATTACATGACAATCCACTGTCAGACTTATAAGAGATCTGAGTTTAAAGTTCTCATTTTTCAAGAAAACACAACTTTAATATAAATTTTTAAGTTTTAATACAAACTATAAAACCTTGATTATTATGCATGAAATTTATATCGAATTGTTCCTTGTCGCGAGAGCTTTCTAACGATATATGAAACACAATTTTTTTTCAAAAATGAGTGAGATATAAGATCCCAAAGTTTGATAGTAGCCATGGGCAAATCTTATTTTTGGAGAAGATGAATTATAAAGAAATGCAATCTCCACTCTCGGCAGGATGTGTGGGAGCACGTGTATCATCTTTCAAGGCCTATTTTTTGACACCATTCGGAGAGTGGGCCTCACACACTGAATTTGTGACCCCGTGATATATTTTTTGTAATTTATTCATTTCTGAAAATTAGTTTAAATTAATTTTTATTATGAAAAAGTGTCAAAAATGTGTTTAAATAATTTTTCAAAAATTTCAAAGAGCTATATTTGATATTAAAATCACATATCAGTATTTAGTATTGAGGGTCCAAATTATTTTTTGATAAAATTTTTACCTATTTTTGGGGTTTTAAAAATTAGTTTTTTATCCCAAAAATTGGTTAAAAATTTCAAAAAATTTATTTTAAATGTGAAAAATTCTTGGAAAAGCTTAAAAAATTAGGAACAATTAGTATTAAGTGTGGCTCATATTTTTAGGGTCATGTATGGATCATTTATGAGTTAATTATCATATAAATAATTATTTATTGCATCATTATTGTGTAATATTAATCCCCATTAATTGTCAGACCCAAATACTTACTTCCATTGTGGCGAGGTATAGTAAAGTCATCCTATCAAGACCCATTATATTATTATGCATGTGGATGTATGTTATGATTGGATAGACTTATTTAATTGATATTCTAGTATACTTGTTGTTCTAATGTATGGAATAACAAGGTTAATTTTGTGATATAAGAAATATTGATACGGCATCCCTATTTATTTTATTGCTTTTAGTAGATTGATGTAATAGGTTCATCCTACAATGTAATAAATTTTGAAAAGAGTTGTATTTATTTAGGGAAGCCTTGTAAGAAGATGTGTTTTCGCTACAAACTTATATGTCCATAAATTATCTTGGCATGATATACTAGAATGTCAATCGGGCTCAAGTAGAGCCCATGCGCATTTTTTATTATTATTATGTGGATGAATTAAATTTATTTTAATTCAAAAATCATTGTATGGATGAATTAAATTTGTTTTAATTCAAAATGATTTTGCTCGAAATTATTTTAAAATATACTTCTGTTTACATAAATGAGAGATGATTATGAGCCTAGTGAAATTTTCGATCTCATAGTGTATAATAGAATAATATTTTTAATTAAATTTCTAATAGAAGAATAATATGATGAATATATGCTTAAACGTTACCCTGCGCATTATGATAGTAGTGAAATAACCTAAATGAATGTGAATGCTGACTTGATCAACATAGATGCTTAGAATGACCACATCACACATAGAGCACATGGGTAGACATTGACAAATAGGAAACACAGTCCAATACCTTGAGACATGAAAGCCTGCCATAATTAATTAAATTGTTAAATGCACTTTATTATGTAGAGTAACATATAAATAAATCTCATTGAAAAATAATTTGGAATAGTTCCATGACAATTATAGACTTGCCTTTGATGAACAGAAAATTCTCTCCATATAGTAACTTGGCTCGTATTTAATTTAAATTTTTTTTTAAAAAAAAAAACCTACATGAAGCTACTTATTTAAATAAAAATATTTTTTAAAATAGTGTGTCATCTTGAAACAAAAGGTAAAGCGCCTAGATATGAACTCCTAAACTAACCTTGTCGCATTTGGTGGGTCAAACAAGGTTTTTAAGCCGATGTTAATAGACAAGAAAAAGTTGCTAACTAGGGTGGGGTTGAGAAACTTGCGTCAAATATAGGCAAGAAAGTCAAGTACCATAGGGGCATATATGATAGATAATGAGATATATGAATGAGTTGCCATTTAAGAATAAAATGGATCATTTTGTTCGTAGTTGTACTGAGTCAAAGTTGATTATTTTATTCAAAATAAAAAAAAGATTAAGTAAAAGACATAAATGACACGTAAAGAGTGCGACTTTACAATGCTCATAGTATTTTATACATTATGCACAAGTGAAAACATAAGAATTAATCGCCACAAGAGTGAGCTGATTAATTCTTTTGAGCAACACATGGCCTTATGATAAAATAATTAGATATTAGCGTTTGACTAGACATTCGGTTCCCCTCCAATCCAATTTATTTTTATTTTTTTCTCACGTTTAAATTTCAGTCTTTGGGACAAAATTGAACTATTTATTCTTTGTGAAATAATAGTTAAATGTAGATTGATTAATTTGATCTATCCCCATGTTAGAAGCATATTCATTATATGAGTATGATAGTGGTTCTGTCTTATTGGATTATTTGATAATTTTGGAATTATTTCTTTATGGTTTTCCACAATGTTATTTTTTAAACAATAACATGGATACATTGAACTAGATTGGATGCTTAGATTAGCTTGAGAAGCCTTGTTGGGGTTACTCGCAAAAACTAGTTTATCAGTGTGTAAACCATATTTGATTGGAAAGGCCTGTAAGAAACCTTATTTGTAAGGTAGACTAACTCCTTATCCACAAGAGTCAGTCCTAGTAGCATATGCGAACTCATGATGTTATGAAAATTGGGCACATAATAAAACCTCTTATTTTCTTACTTTGTTACTCGCGCTATGATTGGTCACCTAACTCAAGCATTAGTTGCTTTAAGCATTGTTATAAGTATTATTTGCTTTAAGCATTTGTTAAGAGATTGGGTGTCGAAAATGAAAAATTATGAAATTCTTCACACTAATTGTAAGCGAGAGTACTTGTCTGATTATTTCAAGATAGTCAATTGAGAAAAATGAGGAAATTAGATTTTGTTAAATACGATCAGGTCGATGATAGCACAAATATGTTTTGTGTGGCCTATATCCTTAACTAAGTGCCCTAATAGTCAATCCCTTTAAGATTGAAAATGTTGAAAAGCCTAATTTGTAGGGCTTATCACCTTTTGGGGTTCATGTAGTTTATTCACATTATTTATTACTTTTGTAAAAACTTGACTCTAAGTTTTAAAAATGTTATCCTTTTTAAAATATTCTTTTTAAAAATTTAAAGGGCCATTGGATTTTTAATTGAACACCCCAAATTAAGAAATGACTAAATTGAGTTACGCAATGAGAAAACTTTAAAGGATCTTTAACTTTGTGGTTTAATGAAATCTATGGAGGTCACACTATCTCTTAGCGAGGGTGAAAAATTGTTATCTTATTCTAAAATCGTCGATGATATTTTAGATAATGGGAGTAACTTGCCGCTTAATGGGAGTGTACCATTAGTTGGAATTATACCGCTTGTGGAAGATTCTTAAAATCCTTAGTTGTATAATAGAAGCAAACGTAAAATATTTTCTCATTGTCTTTGTGAGATTAAAGGGAGAAATTTTTACTATTACTCCATATTGCTTCTTATGTAGAGAAAAAGTTTTCTATGCTAATAGATGTATGAATGACTGCTATAAGTGATAAGTTCAGTTAAATTAGTAAAGAATCAAACTTTGATAATGGTTGATCTCCTTTTATGTAGGATTGATTAACTAGTGTTTTCGCTCTATCTTTTTTGAAAATAATATTTCCCAAAGGGGATATTGACTATGTAGAAAGATTCTCCCTAGTGGTGAGAATTGTCTCCATCCACCTTATTTTAATGATTGTCGCATATGTTAGATCTTAGAAGCTTTCTAGATGGACTTAGAAATTATATTTTCTATGGACAATTAGATGATGATTCTTCGTGAATCAAGTTTTGGGCTTCAAGGTCAATGAACAAAGAGTGCAAAGCATACTTGCTCAAGTGTTCATTTGTGACCTAAAGTAATCGTCTATACAATTTTAGGGCTTTAAGTTGAAAAAAAACGCAAAGTCTGCTTGCTCAAGTGTTCATTTGTGACTTTATTTCAATGATTGTCGCACATGTTAGATCTTAGAAGCTTTCTAGATGGACTTATAAATTATCTTTTCTATGGAGAATTAGATGATGATTTTTCGTGAATTAAGTTTTGGGCTTCAAAGTTAATGAACAAATAGTACAAAGCATACTTGTTCAAGTATTCATGTGTGACCGTAAAGTAATCATATATGCAATTTTGAGCTTTAAGGTTAATAAAAAAAGAGCGCAAAGTTTGCTTGCTTAAGTGCTCATTTGTGACCTAAAGCCATCATCAAGTTAGTGAAACCTTAGATTTCATCGAACAATTGGCTTCACGATGATCAAAGAAGCCACGATGTTCCAAAGAAATTATTTTGATCTTTTATATGGTTGCTGACATATATAGAATTTGTTGTCACCACGTGGAGGTGGTTGTCTGATATTGATGAGGACATAGGTAAAGTAAACTATGCTTGGATTTGAGTTCTATGAAAATTGCCTTAAGGAATTTCTTGTTTTGTCTTGAGAAATCTATAAGCGATCTTGTTAGCACGGTCTAACTTATCGACAGATTGATATGAGTATACTGTAGTTTTGATCATTGTAATTGGATTAGTAAGGAAAGAGATATTTTTGTGAAATTTCTTATTTGAGCATAGTTGAGATTCTAAAGTGCACTGGAATGTATACTCGATTATTTTTACAGCTCTTATTGATGATCAAATTATTAGAGCAGCTTAGTGTTTTGCTCCTATCAAATTATTAGAGCAACTTCGTGCTTTGCTCATATAGATTGTCAATTATTATAGCAGTTTAGTGCTTTGCTTGTATAGATGGTCAACTGTAAAGTGACTTAGTGTTTGCTCATTGAACTATAATTAATTATTTTCTTTGATATCTAAGTGATGTGAAGAATACAAGGTTGGTCGCCACAATTGAAGTAGTAGTTTGGTTGTGGAGATTCTAGTAGCGCCTTAACATAGCGTCATGTAGGCAGGATGATATCTTCATCAACTATGATTGTATGGTAGTTCTAGCATATACAAGTATTGCATTCATCACAACTTTATTTCACATTATTAATAAGTTTTACAAGCTTGAGGGATATAAATGTAAGCGATACCCTTCCCTTTTGTAGTATCTTTTGGACTTAGGATCCATAAGGACAAAACCGTGCAGATTCACCACTAGGCTGGAATCTTAGGCTCGTTAGTGGGCTAGGTAAACGAATAATGGTGATGGGAGAATCAAACATATTGACATTATTTTTTACTAGCACATGTTTGAGATAGAGTTGTGCAAAAGGAGGTGGTCCTAAGCCCATATTTTGTGATGTTTTATATCTTATGTTAAATAGTTGAGTTTATTTTGGATTTGACATATTGGACACATGTGGCATTATTTCATCATTATATGATTTTGTGTTCATATTAAGATGATTTTTTGATATTGTGAGCATACATGAAAGATGTCAATAGGTTAGCAAGATGAAACATTGAATTCTTGGTTAACAATGAGGGTCAAAAGGAGATTCTTTTAAATAATCGAGCACGAAGGTTGACCACACACCTCATGTAACCTGAAGAAAACCGAATGCAAACTTTCAGACAGGTGCTAAGAGAGCGACTGGATTAGAATGTTCGGGTTAGGCGTTGAGATAGTGACGAGGGGCGTTGAGATAGCGATGGGCACTAGATAGCGACTAGACTAAGATTCGTACGACGTAGATTCTTATTTTTATGAGATTGTGATTGACATGCCCAGTTGAGTGAGAGATTCGTTGTAGCATATATTGCATACTGTATGTGATATTGATGTGACCGTTAATAAAGATAGTGACTGAATGTATCCTTGCTTCGTCATTGTGTGAGCTCCGAGAACCACTTTGAGTTCCACTATGCCATTTGTGACCTAGGACTACGTTATGAAGAAAGAGCTTGATGTTGCTACTTTAGCATGTTGCTAAAGGACCATGATTGATACGGTTCGACAGGGCATGTCTAGAAAATAGTTGAGTTTAATTGGATTAACGTGAGTAACTATGCAAGATGGTTCCGTAATACACTATTGTGTTATGACCCATTGCTCAGGCGATCTGTCGGTTTATGTGTTTATCGATATGATCATGATTACAATATAAATTGAAGGGTTCAAGTATCGCACTGAGATTAATTCTCGTGAGGGATAAGGGATGCTGAATCTGGTATAACGGAATAATCTAAGGCATAGACGAGTTCATTTGTTTGTTTGTAGCAAGGTACTATGTTGGTGTGATAATAGCTTGATATAGTACTCCTACCCCAATCTTTCTCGTGCGGTCGTACGATATATTTCTTAAGCATGGAAAGTGACGTAGAGAACTCAGTACTCACCTTATGTGGTTGAGTGAGAGATGTTGGATATTGGGACTGGGCTTAACCCGAACCCATAGTCGTTTAGACATCCACAAGATTCAAATGAGAGTTGCGATAAGACTAAAATCCTTACCATTATCTGGTTGGTTTCAAATTTCAACCAACGTACGCAGATATTTACCGCGTTTTTAGTTACGTGATGGGTGTAGGAGGATTTTTGGTTATCCGTCAACTCTCCTAAATCCTCTCTCCATTTTCTTTCTGAGATTCTTATGAGGTTACTATCGCAAGACCTCTGAACTTGGATTGTAGAAATACATAGGCGACTCGATTTTGTAACCATCCTATTGATGAGAAAGATTTCTACATCGATGAGTATGAAAAAGAAGCTTGCAACACAAGATGATTCCTTCCGCTTCTACGAACTTTAATTACAAGAGATAATCAGATTCAATCCTATTATTATTTCATATATTTCCTTAAGAAAAATTGCAGAGAATCCAAACATTGGAGTTTATTTTTTCAGTTTTGGTTTAGAAGTGAATAACTGATCAATTCTATAACCAGCATCGCTATCATATGATAATGTCTTCTCTCTCTTGTAAAATTTTTCAAATTTTCCATTTTCAGAGAAATAGAGTAGAGTGAGAACATTTCAAAATTTGAATAAATAAGACAAGCATACATGCATTATGGTTGCAAAAATACTTATCTAGGATAATTTACACTTTAAAATGACATTAACTTTTCATATTTTTATTGACAAAATATAAATATCTTTCCTTCAATCCAATTTGTTTCCGAATGACAAAAGTGCTCCTTTAATTTTTAATTTTTTTTTTGTTTATATTTTTTTAATTTTGACTAATTTTCTTATTTCCAAATAAATATTAATTAAATCCTTCTATGGCTAAAAAATATAAGCTATTTATCTTAAATTTGTTTTTATATAAAATAAAAAAAACTCTTTAAAAAAAGTTAAAAATGGTCCAAATTGAAAAATAAATAAATAAAATGAAAGGAACATTTTTGTTATATTGAAGGAAAAAATTAGTTTAGAAAAGAGGTACTTGTAATTTATATAAAAAAATAAGAAATATCAGCATCATTTTAAAAATTATTTAAAAAAAACTTTATAATTATCAAAAATTTCAAAAAGAATTAATATAATTTACTTTTATATATATATATATATAATGTGAAAAATTGTTATTAAATATTGCAAACAAATGCACAAAATACAGACTTCATACCTATTTCATTGGAACCCCTGAAAGTTGAAACAAACTGGTGTCACTAATCTTCTCTTTTTTGCTAAAAAACAAAATGTTTTTACATGAAAATATGCATGCTTGGCTTAGGAACATGGATGGATGGATGTCAACCCTGTATGAGTGTCAAGCCTATAGCAGTAATAATCAAAGTGGAGGGAACTCCAAATTTGAGATGTCTCCAGAAAGATAACGTGTAGCCGTCGTCCCAAGCTTGGCGAGCCTGCTCCCACACTATCAAGTTGGCCGCCGATCCCACTAGGGAGAAGTTCCCGGCTACAGTGCTCACCCATGCTAATATCAGCCATGCTCTATTCGTATCAGCAGATATAGAAGCTGCTGATTTTGCCACCAGTTTTCCAACCAATAGAACTGAGACCATATACATACATACATATATATATATATATGTTACAATATAAACCAGTAAAAATCCTTGCATATACATCGTTTCTATTATAATTTTTTTGATAGAGATTATCAAATCAAAGGATAGAATATTATAAAGAAAAAAACTTATAATTGCCCTTACAGAGCATAAATACACACACATATATAATTTAATATGAAAAGCAAGAAAAGTTTCATTGATCAGCATATATACCTGTAGGTACGTTGGAAAACAAGTTGGAGAGGACAACTATGACAGCAGCAAGCACTACTATCCCCCTAAAGTGATCAATCCGTGCATAAGGTTCAATGAATTCCCATATCATGTTTGGGATTCCTGTTTCATTAAATCCCTTAACTGTGACAAACATGCCACAGAAGAATGTTAAAAGTGAATAGGATACCTGCATAAAGGAGGAAAACAGATCCCATCAACACCGAGAAGAAAAATTAATAATATAAACAATGTTATTAAGAACTCATTTACATTAACTTTTAATAACATTACCGTAGATTTTACCTTTTCTAAGCATGGCTGAGCGTCCTTAAAATCAAGAACCGCGAGAGTAAATGCAGTAGTAACTACAGTCCATGTCATATCAAAACCTTTAAACAAAGAAATCAGCATTCCAATAATAACAAGGTAATCAAATGACTTCCATGATATCCCCTCCTGGATTATTATTTCATTCTCTTGGTTCCCAAGAGTCTGATCAATGACCTGACTTGCAATTTCAGTCAGCAAGATCCTCCTCAGTTGTCTGCTCATTGACATTGAGAGAACTATTGGTATTTATGGATTGCAATTCAAAGCTTGAATGTTCTTGAGAGTCGTTTAAAGATGTATAGTTATGTGACCGCCATGGTGAAAAGCGATGCGAATTCATGTCATTCGAATCTATCCTTCTATCCTCAATTTCCTTGTTTTGATTTTCTTCATCCTTAGGAATTGATAGTAACTTCCAGTACATGCATAGCAGAATCAAAGCATTCACAAAAACTCCCACCACCATTGCAGGGAGAATTCCATGCAAGAAATTCCCAAAAGGAATTTCACTTTGAACTGCTATAATCAGGTTCTGGGGGTTGCCAATAGGAGATGCTGAAGACCCAATATTTGCACTTGAGACAAGAGCAAACAGAAATGGATGAGGTGGGAGATTCTTTTGCGTTGCAATTTTCAACACAAACTCAGTTAAAACCACACAAGTGGTATCATTGGTGAAGAGAGCACTGGAAATGGCAGAAACCAGACAAATTCGACAGAGTAGATCCTTGGCTCCGTAGCTTTTCCATGACAGCAATTTACCCAAGTATTTGAACATATGAGCTTTTTCAAGATAGACACCAACCACCATTGATCCAAAAAGAAGACCAAGGATTGGAAGATCAATAGCTTCATAGGCATCTTTTGGTTTTATGACTCGGAAAACGACCATGAGCAGAGCCCCAAGGGGGGACCCTGCCGTCCTCCCTATTGGCAGGAAAGGGACAGTTCGGAAAACGGCCAACACCCAGAAGATAGCAAAGGCAACCGAGCCAAGAACCACGTTCAGATCGATAGCAGCCATATATAATAATCTTGAAAATGTTGGCAATCCTTAAACCTATCTGAATCTTCAAGTTTTCAAACGAAAATCATTACAACTCCATATATATATAGCTGGTGCATGCATGTCAGTCTTTCATTAGAAAATGGCCTAATATCAAAACCACAGAAAAGATTCAATCTCTGAGACTCAATTACAATTCAAGGCAATATAGTGCAACTTACATATCCCAATGCTTTGTTGGTATAACTTATTGGTCATGAGTTTAATGGTTTGTTGTATTGTAAGCTTGATTTCTGTTATCTTTTAGACCATTGTAAAACCATAGGAAGCTGCTGGAATGGATGGCTGAAAATTGTGGTGGTTGGCAAAGAGCTGCATTCTATCAACTTACTTTCAGTGAAGGTTTTAAGTTTATGATCCAGTCACATAATCAAAAGTTGCAGTTGGTGAGTTGGTTCCAATTTTTTTTTAAAAAAAAGTTGTGACCATTGTAATAATAATGGAATGTGGCATAGATCATGGAATTGGAGGGAAATGAATTGGGGAGCTCATTAGTAGAATTCATATCCCTATTTCTCTTATTGAGGACACTATGTGGTGGGGTTTACAGAATAATAGTGTGTTTTTTCAAAAATCTGATACAAGACTTTGCTAGAGATATTAGATGTGGGGGTAAGGCATCAAAGTTGTAATCCGGATCATTCTATTTTTTCGTGGTGTTGGAATCTCAAATGTGCTCCAAATATTAGATCATTCATATGACTATTGTTAAGACGAAGTATTCCATCTAAAGAATTTCTAAACAAGAGAGACATCGATGTTGGTATTTATTGTGATCTATGTTTAAATGAGGTGGAAGACTTGAATCATATTTTTCTACAATGCAAGGGTGCAAAATATGTTTGGAATCTTATTGGGGAAGCATGTATAACACCAAGTGGGAGTGAAAATGACATTGTTATTTGGTTAAAGAAGATTCAGAAGTTAGCTAGAAAAGCTCAATGTGGAGCGTGGGAAAAAATAGTTAATATTCTATGACAAATATGGTATCATCGTAGCGATATAATCTTTCAAAGAGATTAGTTTAATCCTTTCAAAATTATTGAGAAAGCAAACACTATGTTCACAAATTATAAGCGGGAGGATAATAAGGAAATTAGAATGTGTAGAACTAAAATTATGAGGTTTGTTCAGTGGATTCCACCTATTGAATGAATGAATATGAACTTTGATGGATCCAAAAAAGGGACTACTAGTTCTGGGAGTGTGGGTATAATTGTTAGAAATGACGTAGGTAAGATTTATTGGGCATTGTCTAGCTGTTATAAGAGAAAATATTAAGTTCCTCAATTAGAAGCTTTGGTTATTCGAGAACGGTTATTAAAAATTGACACTAAAGATGGAAAAAGATTTGATATCGAAAGGTGACTCAAAAGTAATTATAAATAGTTTATTAGGGAAACAGAGATACCCGTAGGAAATTTATAATATTTTAAAGGATCGCGTTAACATGATGAAGAAAAAAGGTTTATAAATTACTTTTAAACATATTTATCGTGAAACTAATTTAGCAACAGATTGATTAGCAAAAGAAATTCATGATTATAGAAATAGAATGGTTTGGTTAGAAAAATTTCCTAGAAGATTATAGATGATGCTAGGAGTAGAGCGTTGAGATTGGTTTAACATCAATTAAGAAAAAATTATAAAAAAATTGTCAAGAGAATTACTTAATTTTAGTCAAAGCCCTAACTTCATTCAAATACAACATTAGTTCTAATGGATAGAAGAAATGAGAACTAGAAATATATTCACAAAAAATTAAAACTTACTGATTATATCAAAGATTTAAACACATGTCTTCCGATTTATGAGTGGTTTTATAGTGCAGTTAAGTGAAAATGAGGTTTTAGGGTGTAAAATACACTAATGTGTTTAAAGAAATGAAAACATTAGACCCAAGAAAAAAATCTTTTAATTCTGTCACCATGCAGCCCTTTACATGGGTAGTAACAGCTGCAACAGGATTGAAATTTATTTGAACTGCCACAATCACGACCCATCCCGGCCCTTGCTTGACACCTGCTCCCGCCCTTCTACGACGGCGCGTGATGACCAACCTTCCCGCTCTCCTCCCTCTCTTTGTAATAAAAAAAGGTCTAAAGATTGAACCTGAACATGTTTGCCCAAAATTCTTTGTTTTCTATAAAATTATTGATTACCCGGAGAGGAAAAGAAGGGCTATGTGGGAAAAAATGAGCGGAGCACCTAATGTCATTTTTGGAGCGCAAATAAGAAAAGAATCCGGGAAGAATTGCAACGAAGTCAGAGCTTAAACTAATCTTTTTTTTATCGAATCATTGCAAACCCCATGAGCCAACACAGTTCATAAATTAAATAAGAATGATTATGACTCAACAATCTTCAACAAGTACTACTTTAATGGCCGTTTTAAGGCTAAACCTCAAAAACCCAGAAACTCAATACATACATATATATACATATATCTATATATATATATAGATATATATATATATATCAAACCAAGTGAAAGAAAACTGAAAGCAGAAATAATAAGAAGCCATGAATATCTCACCTGGACCACAGGATACTGAGCTTTGAAATCAATCCGAGAGGGAAATGTTGGGATATAAAAAAGAAAAGGTTTTCATAAATGGGTAAGTTGATAGATGGGTTAATTTATAGGAATTCTTGAAATAGAAAATCCTGAAAATACAAAACCACAAGCAAGGTTTAAGCTTTCCTTGCATCCCAAGTTTCCAGAAAAGATTCCACGGAGTTGTTTGATATTATACTAACACGGTTACTTATATACTAGGAAAGTTCGTGTGACTTTGACATTTATGTAATTTTTATTACAATTTAAATATTTATAATTTTTACCAGACTCTAAATACTAAAATTTCAATGGTTAAGAAAACTGTGGGAAGAGACAAAAGAAAAGAAAAAAAACTACCATCCTTCTTGATTCCTTTTCTTTCTGAATAGCAATATTATTGATACCTGATTACGTCCAAAGAATAACGCGGTAGTTGTAGTGTAGTTTTAGGGTGTCGATTTTACAGATAGACTAAATTAAAAGAATAATAAACAAAATTTCTGAAACTATAGAAGTATTAGACGGTTAACGAGAAAATAAAATATAAAAAGTGATTTTTGAATGCAACTAAAAATTAAACAAGCTGAATAACAGATGAAAATATTAAAATTTAACAACAGTAGAGTTTCGGGAATTCCTTGCACATAACTGGTATTTTAATTATTTTTAATTCACTGTTAACTCAATTGAGAATTTAAATTCCAAATATCTCAATCGGAAGATATAAAATTATGAACCAAAATTAAACTGAAAATAACCCTTTGAAAGATCATTCAACACTTTTAAATTTCTCAAATTAATATTCACATTGAAAAAATCCAACGACGACAATATACCGAACATGCAATATTGCAGCAAAGAATTGAATCAATATAAATATTTAATTGTTCCAAAAATAATCAAAACATTAATCCACTCAATAGAAAAAGCATGACTGAATCTATAAACTGACTAAAACCTTTAATTATTCGGATAATAAAATCCAACAATAAATTTAGAATGATCAATAAAGAATTTAACAAATTAAAACTATATACAAGAATCAAAACAAATTAAAATAATCATTTATGATGTAAGTTCATCCTTAACTCTACTTAAAAATTTAGTTACCCATATACAATATGAATAACGTAAATTTCACAGAAAAATATTGAGCCATGGAATATCTGTGACTGACTTTTCCTGTTCCGTTTCCTCTGTCATTGCGCAGCAGCCGCACGAACCTCCGGTATTTTTCTCTGTTCTGTTCTAATCTCTCCGCCGCAGCCCACCTTTTTTTCTAATTTTTTTTCTCTTTTTATATCCCCCTGGTTTCTGCGCCCCAAACCCTCATTCATTCCCCCGCAAACTCTTTCAAAACAGCCGCACAACAGGTCTTGACTGAGCCCAAACGCCAAGCCGCACCAACAAAAACTCAAGCTCATTGCACGGGCCCCACACAAAATCAGCCATTCCGCGCCTGCTTCAACGCTGCACAGTAGCGCCCTGTCATTCCTGCGCTTGGCCAAGCCCATCCGTTCTTTACTTTTTCCTTTGGTTTTTCTCAGCCGGGCCCCGCTCTCAATTCATTCACCTTGCGCCTAAAGCCCATCAGCCGCCTGACCAAGCCAAGCCTTGGCTTGGTCCACTGCTTTGCCGCGCCTAGAACAGCCACAACTTTTCCTTTACTTGCTTTGGTTTTTTTTTCTTTTCTTTCCCTTGATTTTTCTTATTGCTTCTCTGACTTTTCTTGGTCTTGCCTCATCAGCCGTTTCTGCACCTTTCGAGCTTCATGGGCCCACTATTTTTTCCTTTTCTTTTTTTTTGTTTTGCTTTTCTTATTTCTGCGCACAGTCAGTAGCTACATTCTTTAACCCTATTTTTCTATTAGTTAACACCTGAATCTTGATTCGGCCTCTTCACGGAAGTTGTAATCATGGATGAGTAGATAGTTTTACTTTAAAAATCACCTGATTTGGACTTCGGAAGCTCAAGTTATGACCCTTTAAAGTTGGCTGGTCGGACAAATTTGAAGCAGCTTTTCAAGCCTGTCTTTGAAATAACGTTTGGAGGCCCAAACGAATTTTGATTTTTTCGAACCAGACCTTTTTGAAAAGCCCTAGACATCCTCTAAATATTTCATGAAGATTGTTTTCTCATTCTGAAACTCTAACGCTATTCAAATTTCAATTAAAATTCAATGGTCGAATCTGTCAAAAAGTCAAAAATAGTTCCAAAAATATTAAGTGTAAAGTGCAATTACGAATTATCTCTCGCCAACAAATAATGCAATATTTGAGACTTAAAATCTTATAAATTAATGCTCAAATACCTCTTATTGTAAATAGAAATTAAATAAAATAATATCAATTATATTCCCACATTTCTATTCATTTTCTAGCAATTTAATCTAATAATCGGGCATTTAGAGTGCACTTTTGTGCACTCATCAATACCGTATATTGAAAAGAACGGAGAGTTTTACGAATAAAAATGTTTGATTCCAAGTTGATTCCAAAACTTAAGTTGTAATTAATTGTAGCCATCGAAATAAAAAAAAAATGTAATAAATTGTAGGTCCAATCACGTATACTAGTTTTTGTTTATTTTACTTATTATTTGATATGGAACTCTAAACTTATAGATTGCCTCAACATTATTCACAGCTTCAATTAAAAAAGAAAAGAAAAGAAAGGATAATAAGGTTGGTGTGGTTTTGTATTAATTATTTCCAAAGTAGCAAAAAGGTTCTCATCTTTACTATAGAATAGTGGTTTAGGTTGCGTTGTATTCAACTTCAAGCTTAACCAATTTCCTAGCCAACCTTAACATTGATTGAATTGATCTCAGCCCCAAGAATCCAACTAATACAGCTCTGTTCACATATCACGCGTGGAATTAAATATATAAACTTGTTTTAAATTACTATATATAATTCAAATTTCATGCAGTTGACTAAAAAATTCACCTTAAAATATAGAGGTTTATGATTGGGTACTTCCAACCTCATAGTGCTCCCTCATCAATGTTTCGAAACCATATAATAATGCTTTGCATGACTCCATAAAAAAAAAAAGCCCACTAGTAAGTTAACATGGAGAAATTCAATAGTCATCGGTATTAGTTTTAGATATGTGTTGATATTAGATAGACTTGAGGATAATTGAATGCAAATGTTGAGAGAGAGTTCCTATAGGGAGTAAGTAATTTGTATCAAACAGTCATGGATCACAGGGTGAGACAACAGGGAGAAAGTAGAGATAATCTAGCCATAAGGTATTCACTGAGAATGTGGGGCATAAATATGAGTGTTGAGCAATATCATCATGAAGATGATGACAACAACTTCGTATCTAACACAATCTTTTAGTTGTACTAAGTTCACGGAGTTGGTTATGGTATGTAGTAGAAAGTAATTAATCCTATAACAAACTGCTCACATGGGTACTATAATTCAAAATAGGAGTTGGCCTTTTGTGGTATGTAGTAGAGGGTAATTAATAGAAGTTTCAAGAAATCTTCATGAAGTCTCTTGTACTAGAAGGACCTTGAATATTCCATGATGGGTCATGTGATAGACACCTTGAGAGTTTCTAACACTTTAGCCTCTGTACCACAAAATCTTAAGTATTTTAAGTAGTGGATCTTCAACACTTTTCAGCACTCTAGTCACATTCCAAATTCATGGAGTATCTTGAATACTTGCTCTTAAGTCTTTAGGCATCCTTGTAAGAGGAGAGGAAGAGTTCCTCATAAGGAACTTTTTAAAGTTTTTCTAGGGAAACTCTAGGTGATTTCAACCAAGTTCTATGACTTATTTGTGTAGCTCAACCAGATCTTGATATGATACTACTAGGTTTGGAGTCTATGATTGGCTCAATCGACACCTAAGCTTTTTTTAGTTATGCTAAGTTCACTGACTAAATATAGTTTAACTTGGGCCCACCGAATTGGATTGACTAGGCTTTGAGCTTATTCCATAATTGCTTTATTGTGAGAGTTTTAGAGTTCTTCTTTTGGGCTTGATTGTCAAGTATGGCTAACAGGTTATGCTTGACACTACAAAAAAACCTACTTTTCGCGATGCACATTAATGTGCGTCACTAAAAGTGACTTTTAATGACACACAAACAAGCGTAATAATAAGAAAAAAGTAATAAAAAAATGGCTTCCCGCGTGAAAATAGGCGCAAAACTATTAGTGACGCACAGGCAGACATTAGTGATGCACTTGTGCATTACTAATAGTTGGTTCATTGAGCGACGTACGCCTCTGCGTCGCAAATGCTAGGGCTAGAGAATTAGCAATGCTCATTGGGGTTACAGTGTGCGTTGCTAATAACTCCTTATATTTATATTAATATGATCACTCTCTCTCTCTCTCTCTCTCTCTCTCTCTCTCTCTCTCAGACACTCTTTCTCTCTCTTTTAGGCGTCGTTTCCATCATTATTTACGATTAAAAGCTGAAAAGGGAAGGGGGGAACACATCGTGGAGGAGCCTAGGTAGGCCACTGCCCTTTCTCTTCTCTCTCTCTCAAACTCACATCTATTTCATTGTGTTTGTGAAGCCCGGGAATAATGGTTTTAAATTTCTTACTAACAGATCGAAACATGCTAGTTTTCCAAAATGTTGAAAAAAAAAGCCATTTAAGTGATTATAATTTACATGTAGGTTATTTTTGGGAAAACATTTGAAATTATTGAAGTTCAACAATTATTTAGTGCTGGTTATTTTTGAACTTTCCTACATTCATAGACTAATTTGATCGTCAAGATTCATTATCAATCATAGATATGTAGTATTACAAACTTGCCTTGAACAATATCTTGCTCTGACTTCTACAGGGGTCTTTCTATACTTCGTCAAAGCTACCACCAAAATCCTTGAAATCTAGAATTTAGTCTTTTTTTTTTTTGAATATTTTTTAACATCAAGTGCAATTTCATTAGTCTTTTCGTTCATATAAAGAAAGGGTTCTATTTGAACAAAGAAAAGATTATGTCTAAATGGAGTATGTTCAATTCGAAAAAACTTTTTTATTTAAATGCAGATAGTGTTTTCAGCACTGATATTTCATACATAACAATGCAACTTTTAGGAATTGGCAGAGAAAGGGGAGCCCTTTTATAAGTTGTCATTGGATTTTAACAAATATCTACTAATTGGCATTCAAATTAGAGAGTATATTTAATTTAATTTTTATATAGCAATGTACAAGTTGTTGGTATAATTATTTAAATGTCAACCACTCTAGCAAAGATTATTACTCCTTTACCAATAAAGTCAAGAGTCAATGTGATTGTAAATAATTATTCAAAGTTGTTGGTATAATTTTTATTATTAATGACTCTTTCTTTGTCTCTTAATATTTCTACATTTTTCTTTCTTCCTCCTTATATAAAAGTCCATAAGAAAAATTTTATTATTAATCTACCTTAATCTTTTCTTTTATTATCAAGTTTTTTCATCCAAACAAACTAGAAGTTTCTTCTAACTTTCTATTAAGCCATCACTAAAATAATAAAATTCTTTATTTTTTTTTTCAATTATACCAAATTTATCCCATTATTTATATGAAATGAATAAAATCTTAAATATTTCTCAAATATTTTGACAAATTTCAAACTATTTCCAAAAATCCTAACCACCACAAATAAGTTTTTTTTTTTTATTTATGAAATTCTTAATTTATTGCAAATAATTATAAAACAAAACCTCTTTCTTTTAACTTATTTAACTACATAACTTTTCTTATTTAAAAACTTATCTTGAATATTTTTTAGTTATTAATAATAATTTCCCAAACAATTCTCAAATTTTAAATTGTTATTCAATGATGTATGATTTCGAAATGATAAATTTGTCACTAGCTCTTCTATGGACTTCCAAGTATTGTTTTCATGAATGCTTTTGATCTTCTGATTCTCTCTTAGGTAATGCTAATTTAGAAGAAGAAAATGTACAATGTCATAATAACTATAATCATAAACTTCAGTACGATATCTCGTTGATGTTTTCCACCTTGGTCTTTTTTTTTATTAGTTAAAAAAAATATTATTAATATAACCAACAATGTACAAGATATACAAAATAATTACATCAGTAAAGGTTCGATACACAAGTATCATTGTTTACCAGTCTTGTTTTAATAAATTATATACACCTAAAATTGGTTGAAATTTGAATACCAAATCCACAATTCCTTCACCACTTCACTTGTCTTTGCCCACAAAATTACCTTTACCATAATCCTTTCAAGGACCTTTTCCCATCTTGGCTCAATTGACTAAAAAATTATCATATTTGTTTGATTTTAAATATGACAGATGTTAAATATCTTGCTTTAGTGTTTTGTAGGATTTTAGTCAAAAAAATCCTTGAAATCTAGACACATGAGTGCATTTGGACCTTTTTTCATGTATGTGTTCATTCAACCTGTATTTTTCCATGGCTATGTTTTTTCCCCTCTTGTTTTTCATATATGTGTTCATTGAACTGCAACTTGAACCCTAATCCCTTGCTTCTGAATTCCTCTAAATAATAATTTTTATTTTTATTTTTGTTTTAGCTGCCAAGTAATAAGAGTTCTTGAGTCTTATAGATTGAGAGATCAACTAGATACGCCTGACCTATTAAGTCAGTTAGTGGTTTTAGATAGCAATTGATTTGTTTTTGTTGGTTAAGTTGTTGTTGTCAGGTGTGAAATAAATAATTCTTGATGAATGACCTTAATTAATAGATAAAAATTGAAAGCTAGGTGCTTTTACTTGTTATCAACCAAGATCAATATGTTTTGTCTTAGCATTTTCAATGCTATTGTTAATATTTTTTAAAGCAAAACTTTGTCTAACAATCAGAGTTTGCCTTTACACTAATGAATTTTTAAATTGCATTCATGTAAGCCTAACCCTGTTCGGGAGTCATTTTCATCACATGTGAATTTTGTCACGAAATTTATTCGCGATTGGGCTCGTGTGTATGAAAATCGATTCTTGAATTGTCCAGAGAGGACAGTTCGGGAATGCATAAATCTGCATTGCAATCAATAGCGCATATGCTTGAATATTTCACTATGATAAAATTTCAGTACAGTCTCCTATTGTTCTCTCAGTATATATTTAGGCGTGCTAATGTCTATCTTGTATACTTGGAGAACCGTGGGGAGATGCTGCCGAAATTTTTTCCGAGTGGAATCAAGCATTTGATTTGCTACTGATTGCAATGTAGATTGTGCATTCACGAATGGAATAAGACCACCTTACCCTTTAGGGAGAAGTTGGAGGTGATAGAATTCATGTTTCATTTTTATAACGAGTATCATTTTTGACTTGTATTAGGTAGATGAAAATGGATAAGAGTTGGATGGACTTGAGGGGCAAACATTTGCCGGGGTATGTGAAGGGGATCAAAGGTTTTATTGAGTTTGTTCGAGCATCTGCAAATGGGAGAAATAGGATAAGTGTCCATGTAGGAGGTGTAATAATAAGGATTATATGCACATAGATGAGGTCAAAGAGCACCTACTCCTACACGGGATGGACAAGAGGTATACGTGTTGGAAATTTCACGGGAAACGCCGTGACATACGAGTGGTATTTGATGATGAAGAAGAAGACGACGATGATGACTTTGGTAATAATTAATGTTAGGGTTGGTTACGAAGGCTTGCCACAAATACTGGCAGACTTACAAGGGACTACAACTGGGGCAAGTAGTCACAGGAGTGACACGGGATAATCGATCGCGTTTGAGTCGTTGTTAAGGGAAGCAAGGCAGCCGTTATATCCGGGTTGTGATTAGTTTTCAAAACTGGACTTTCTCATGAAACTCCTTCATATTAAAATCATCAACCGTTAGAGTAACAAATCAATTAATATGGCCATTGAATTGATTAAAGCAGCACTTCCTACTAGGAAGACCCTTCCGAAATCATATTACGAGGTGAAAAGAATATTAAGAGATTTGGGCCTCAAGTATATTCTCATACATGCTTGCAAAAATACTTGCAAGTTATTTTGGAAGGAGATTGAACAATGTAAGGAGTGTACGGTGTGCCATGAACCCAGGTACAAGCTAAATGAAGGAAAGAGCAACATAATTTCGCACAAGGTGCTCAGATATTTTTCCTTAAAACCGAGACTACAAAGGTTATCTATGTCTCAAAAGACGACAGAAGATATGCTGTGGCATAAGGAGAAGCGTGTTGCTGAGGAAAATGTATGTAGGCATCCGACAGATTCACAAACTTGAGCTGAGTTTGATACAAATCACGAATGGTTTGCAAATGAGCCGCGTAATGTACGACTTGGGCTAGCTAGCGAAGGTTTTAATCCGTTCGGTGACATGAGTAATGCCTACAGCATGTGGCCAGTGTTGCTTGTGCCGTATAACTTGCTAACGTGAAAATGTATGAAAGAATCATTTATCTTCATGTCGTTGCTTATTGAAGTGTCGAAGTCTCTTGATAATGAAATTGATGTGTACTTGCGTCATTTAGTAGACGATTTGAAGAAATTGTGGGAGTTGGGAGTGGAGGCATACGACGTCTCTAAGAATGGGTCATTTCAATTGCATGCAACGTTACTGTGGACCATAAATGACTTTCCAGCATACGGGAACTTGTCTAGGTGGAGCACTAAGGGGTATCTGGCATGTCCGGTTTGCAATAAGGATGCATGTTCCCTACATTTGTTTAATGGGAAGAAGATATGTTATATGTGCTATCGTCATTTTTTATTGCCATCACATGGTTGGCAAAATCGGCAAAAGCATCTGTTTGATGAAAAAATTGAGCACAGATTGTCACCTCTATTGTTGTCTGGCAAAGACGTGTTGGCGCAATTGCCACTCATCCAACCAGTAAGGTTTGGGAAGATATCGGGTACTAAGAAGAGGAAGCATGCTAATGTGGACTTAAATTGGACGAAGAAGAGCATTTTTTTGATTTACCGTACTGGGAGACCCTTAAGTTGAGGCACAATTTCGATGTTATGCACATTGAGAAGAATATCTGTGATAATATGCTGGAAACTTTAATGAACAATGAGCATCTGTGGTCCACTTAGCTGTGCATTTGTCTCATGAGGCAAAAATTGGCGGACTTGTCCAATACCGTTAGATGTATCCAATAGAAAGGTACATTTAATTTTATGAATTGTGTTAATCTATCCATCCTAACTATTTTAATGTATAACTGATTAATTATCAAAACAGATATTTGCACATATTGAAGCAATATGTGTGTAACAAAGCACGATCGGAAGGGTCCATTACTGAGGCTTACGTTGATGCTAAATGTCTCACCTTCTGCTCTATGCATCTTGAAGATATTGAGACAAGGTTTAATCGTCAAGAGCGAAATTATGATAGATGTTCAAGGCAGTAACGAACTGGTCTTGCGGTGTTTAATCAGAATGTGTGGCCAATAGGTGCCCGTAAATATGAATGGTGTCATCCTCAAGACTTTGAAAAATCTCACTATACCGTGCTCAACAATTGCGATGAGACATTGTCATATTTTAAGTAAGTTTATCGAAATCATTGCAATACTACGTTAGTATACAAATGTAAGTTACATATAACATATCTCATCTTATGCAATAAGCATATGATCGAGCTTCAGAGAGAATATGTATCAAGTTCTGATCTGGAGCAAAGATAACAAAATTTGTTTCCAAAGTAGTTCGGAGAATGTGTAAAAATAGGTTTCAATTAATTGTAATTGTATTAGTTAATGCATTTGTATTCAATTAATTTTGTACTTGTATTGAATTAATAGATGGAGCTATTACACCACCAACAATCTCCTAAGGCGTACGATCAATTATATTCCTTGGCATGTGGTCCTGATCAAAGGATATCCTACTACACAGGTTTAATTGTTGATGGTGTTCGATTTCACACGAGGGAACGTGAAGTCAGTCGGCGAACACAGAATAACGGGGTCATTGTTCAAGGTGATGGTGACGGAGGACAAACTGTAGAGTACTATGGTGTTTTACAAGACATCATACAGTTACATTATTGCTACGGTCATTCTGTGTATATTTTTAAATGTGATTAGTGGGATGTAAGTATAGAATGCAGATCGATAAGCACTTCATAAGTTTTAATACGTCACGTACGGCATTTAAAGATGATCCGTATGTATTGGTATTGGTTGCAAAACAAGTTTTCTATTTGAAGGACACAAAAATAAGAGGTGATTGGCATGTTTTCCAAAAAATAAAAACTAGAAATGTTTATGATGTCCTAGAAGTTGGCGAGGGAAATGAAAAGTTGGAGAGAATTGAGGAGGCACTACAAGAAGAGTCTCAAACTGCCCACGATGGTGTTGTCTGGCCTGATCAGGAAGATGTTAGTTCGTATCGGTTGAATAGAACTGATGTAGAACCAGTTCATATCGTAACTTCCGACGTCACCAATACCACACAATTAGATCCGAGGGATGCAATGTTCATTAATGATGATGATGACGAGGGAAGTGATTTTGACGATGAGACATTGTTAAAGTATTGTACCGAGAATGAAGAAAATTCAAGTTCAGATGATGATACAAACTCAGATGAATAATTGTAATAGGTGTTACATGTGTTAGGATCAGTGTAATGGATTGTCAATTTTATGATGTAATGGATATTTAATTTTATGATGTAATGGATTTTAATTTTTATGATGTAATGGAATTTACTTTTAAACTTTCTTTTTAGATATGGTTGGAGCAGGCTCACGCAGACGCACAGCCCCGGTGGACCCATCGACCCCTTCCCCTTCCTCTGTAGGGTCAACCGATTCTGCCATTGATGGTATGCATAGTTTTACTTTGTATTAATGATTATATAAATATGGTACTAATTGTTTTTATTTTATTGTTTCTAAAGCTTCGGCTACCACCTCTAGACGAGAGCGCGGTAGGTCGAAGAATCAGAGTTTGTAGGCTCAAATAGAGGCAGCAGGGGGCTCGTGACTTCGGATTGGGCTACCTGAGGGCTTGCTGAAGCCCGTTGGTAGGTGGGCACAGCAGTTCACCATAGAGGTCAGCATCATTTGTCGACTACGCGCCCCACTCCATATTAGTGACTCGAGTCTCATCACTTAGGAGGAGCGATGGGATATTCATGTACATATCCTGGTATGTCTTTTATTATTGTGTTGAACTAAATTTTAACATTTTTAATGTCGTAATGTTTTGACAATGACATGCTTTGCAGGAGAAGTTTGACATCGATCTCCACCTGCCTCACGTAGCGAAGGCAGTGGACCGTTACCTGGGAGTCTATTTTAGTGACTATCGACACTGGCTCCACATGCACTATAAGGCAGAGGTGGCAGCCGGTAGAGAGCCCCGCGATAAACCCTACAGGGGCATTACGGTAGAAGATTGGATGTTACTGTGCGACCGGTTCGCTAATGATGCATTCCAGGTAAAAATTGTCAAAATTACTTTTGTTGTCTGATAAATCATTATTATTTATACTAACCTTCTTTGTTTTGGCCAAGTGTAGGAACTGAGCAGGAAAAATAGCGAGAACAGAAGCAAGCAAAAGGTGACCCACTGTGGTGGATCATGTTCTTTTGTACAGTATAGGCATGATATGGTAAGTTAATAAATGTATCAAGTTCTTATTGTATAATCTATTCATGAAATCAATCTTCACAAGCTACTATTTATTTGCTCCAGCGAGATTAGGAGACCAGTGCACCACCTAAACCCATTGATTTGTGGCATAGGACGCACTATAACCCCAATAAGGGTTGGTCTGGGCCTGAAGCACAACGGCTTTATGTAAGTTTTTACGTAACTTGCCATAATATTACTAATTTAATATTAATCTAAAGTTATAAAAGTAGTAACATATATTTATGTTTTTATAAGAGGAGATGGTCCACCTGCGTGCTCAGCTGACAGCTGAGGGTCAGGATCTGCCCTCCGATAACCACATACGGGAGACTGTTCTGTGCAAGAGGCGCGGCTATGTGCGTGGCTTAGGGACTGGGATGGCACCAACGACATCGTCCTCCACCATGGAGAGTGATGATAGGGCACACGCAGCCACTGAGGTAGTTCAACGAGAGAATGCAGAGCGCGGCAGAAGGTGACAGCGCTCGAGGAGTGATATACCCAGCTAGAGGCTCTTGTGTAGACGATCCTCAGCCAGTAGGGTGGTTCTGTTCAACCTTGGTAAGTTTTTAAAATTATATACTTTGGTGAATTTATTGTTTATAGAAAATGTTACTTAAACCCCATCACACATCTCACAAATGATAAAATAAACTTGCACGAACTTACGGCACTCGGTTCGGATGCCCAGTTTGAAACTTATGCAAGTTTCAGCTCTAAAAAGGCCCATTTTAGAGTTTTAACAGACCAAAATACCGGATATCAGCCTAACTACATTGAAACCCCATCATAAACCTCACAAATGATAAAATAGACTTACACGAACTTACGGCACTCGGTTCGGACGCTTGGTTTGAAACTTATGCAAGTTTCAGCTCTAAAAAGGCCCATTTTGGAGTGTTGACAGACCAAAATTTTGGATATCGGCCTAACTACACCAAAACCCCATCACACATCTCACAAATGATAAAATAAACTTGCACGAACTTACGGCACTCGGTTCGGATGCCCGGTTTGAAACTTATGCAAGTTTCAACTCCAAAAAGGCCCATTTTGGGGTTTTGACGGACCAAAATACCGGATATCGGCCTAACTACACTGAAACCCCATCACACACCTCAAAAATGATAAAATAGACTTGCACAAACTTACAGTACTCGGTTCGGATGCCCGGTTTGAAACTTATGCAAGTTTCAACCCTAAAAATGCCCATTTTAGGGTTTTGATAGACCAAAATATCGAGTATCGTCCTAACTATACCAAAACCCCATCAGACACCTCAGAAATGATAACATAGACTTGTACAAACTTACAACATTTGGTTCGGATGCCCAGTTTGAAACTTATACAAGTTTCAGCTCTAAAAAGGCCCATTTTGGGATTTTGACGGACCAAAATACCAGATATCGGCCTATCAACCTCGAAACCCCATCACATAGCTCCCAAATGATAAAATATATTTTCACGAACTTACGGCACTCGGTTCGAGTGCCCGGTATGAAACTTATGCAAGTTTTAGCTCCAAAAAGGCTCATTTTAGAGTATTGACAGACCAAAATGTTGGATATCATCCTAACTACACTGAAACCCAATCACACACCTCACAAATGATAAAATAAACTTGCACGAACTTACGGTACTCAGTTCAAATGCCTGGCTTGAAACTTATGCAAGTTTCAGCTCCTAAAAGAAAAATTTTAAGGTTTTGAAGGACCAAAATACCGGATATCGGCCTAACTACACCGAAATCCAGTCATACACCTCAAAAATGATAAAATAGACTTGCACAAACTTACAGCACTCTGTTCGGATGCCCGGTTTGAAACTTATGCAAGTTTTAGTTCCAAAAAGGCCTATTTTGGGGTTTTGACAGACCAAAATGCCGAATATCGGCCTAACTACATCGAAACTCCATCACACACCTCAAAAATGATAAAATAAACTTGCACGAACTTATGGCATTCGGTTCGGATGCCCGGTTTGAAACTTATGCAAGTTTCAGCTCCAAAAATGTCCATTTTGGAGTTTTGAGCAATGATCAAAATTTCGTTTCTTTTCCATTGAAACGGCCGAAACGTTTTCGTTTCTCAGGGAACTGAAACGTTTTCGTTTCTCAGGAAACTGAAACGAAACACTAATGAAATATCAAAATTCACATGTTTTCATGGAAACAAAATTGTTTCCGTGGAAACATACCGAAACTAGTGAAAATATATCAAATCAGAGGAAACATTTCTTTTATATCAACAATAATTCTAGAAGTTAATAAAAAATAATATCCATTTTTTTTCAAGGATTAAGACTCAAAATTATAAGAACATATTTTTATTATTTTTTCTAAAATAATAGAAAAGTAGTAGGAAAAATAAATTGTAGAGAAACAACTATTTTAATACTAAGTTACTAATTATAATAGGTTTAAATCGCTATTTGTTTTACTTTTTATTTTATATGTAACTTGTGTCAAATTATCTAATTCGTGGATATTACATAGTATATATCTATTATGTCATTTATCGTGAATATGATGTATATGCCTTAAACATACATAAATATTCAATAAATAGACTTATTTGTATAAATAAATAAATTTTAAGTTATATTTTCACATGTTTTCAATTTTTTCTCCGTTTCCATTATATTTTTGAAACGGTTCCGTTTCCGTTTCCAGACCGAAACTATACATCGAAATGATATTTTGATCCTTGGTTTTGACAGACCAAAATGTCGGATATCGGCCTAACTACACCGAAACTCCATCACACACCTCACAAATGATAAAATAAACTTGTCCGAACTTACAGCACTCGGTTCAGATGCCCAGTTTGAAACTTATGCAAGTTTCAACTCCTAAAATAAAAATTTTGGGGTTTTGACAGAACAAAATATCGGATATCGGCCTAACTATACTAAAATCCCATCACATACCTCAAAAATGATAAAATAGACTTTCACGAACTTACGGCACTCTGTTCGGATGCCCAATTTAAAACTTATGCAAGTTTTAGCTCCAAAAATACCCATTTTGGGGTTTTGACAGACCAAAATGCCGGATATCGGCCTAACTACACCGAAACCCCATCACACACCTCAAAAATGATAAAATAAACTTGTACGAACTTACGGCACTCGATTCGGATGCCCAGTTTGAAACTTATACAAGTTTCAGCTCTAAAAAGGCTCATTTTGGGGTTTTGATAGACCAAAATGCCGAATATCGGCCTAACTACACCGAAATCCCATCACACACCTCACAAATGATAAAATAGACTTATGCTACTTTATGTCGTTCTTACTATTTATGCATGCAAAAAAAAAAAACTATTCACATTTTATGCTTATATATATTTAATAATTGTTCTAATATATATCATTTGATCTTTATTTCAGATTGATCAGGATTATTATCGCGCCGTCTTTATGTTTTGCATCAGAACTTGTTATTTTTATTTGTTTTTTTTTCTTTTCATGGACATTTGTAGTTACATTTTTGGAGACAAATTTTAATTTTTTTATTTATTATTAAATTGTAGTTTTAAAAATGTACATAATTAGTTTAATATATATATATATATGAATGTATTTTTCTTTTTTAATATATTCATTTTAGAATGTTTGAATTTTATTGTATATCAGGATGAATGATTGATACAGGTTTAAATAGGAATAAAACAATAAATAAAACAAAGCAAATATGGTTTTTTTTTTAAAAAAAA
The DNA here is from genome assembly GCA_008638375.1 of Nyssa sinensis. Taxonomy (NCBI): domain Eukaryota; kingdom Viridiplantae; phylum Streptophyta; class Magnoliopsida; order Cornales; family Nyssaceae; genus Nyssa; species Nyssa sinensis. Next base: position 3,401,563 of record CM018041.1, on the reverse strand, counting down.
AAACTTTTAGCGACGCACACCAATGCGTCGCTAAAAGTAAGAATTCAATTTAAATGACTTTAGCGACGCACACTGTGCGTTACTAAAAGCCACCATTAGCGACACACACTGCGTCCTTGTGTAGTATTTGTGACACGCGTACTCAATTATTAGCGACGCATAGTGTGCGTCGCGAATAGTTACCTTCAGCGACGTTAACGGGTGTGTTTGTCGCCAATATTATTATCAACGCGAGTATTTGTGATGCCTTTAGCGACGCACGTTTGTGCGTCATAAAAGACCTTTAGCGACGCGCATGGCAACTATTAGCAACACATGTGTGCGACGCTAATAGTGCATTTTCCTGTAGTGCGATACCAACCAAGTACCTATAACATGTGACATAAATGATGTCATGGTGATATTTTAATTTAAAATATATGTCATATGTAAAATTTAATTTGAAAGACTATGAAATTTCTTCATACTACATTACTATTGGACTTTTGTATGAGTCCACGTGAAGATTCTATTATAAGTTCCATTCCTAAGAAACTACCTGGTTATGGATTTTATTTTGTATTATCCTTCTTTTAGGTATGTTTGGATAGGCGGGGGCGTTTTTGTAATGAACATTTTAAAAATAGGATTTTTGGAGTTCAAATTGGGCTTTTTTGATATTTGACTATTTGTTTTGACGTTTTTGAAATGTTAGTTTGGACATTTCTAAGTCGAAATGTCTATTTCGAAAAAGTTTTAATGAGTAATTTTTTTAAACTCTTATTTTTAAAACTCTCATTTTCTTATTTATATAATATATTCAATACTTTTAACAGCTTATCCAACTACTATAATATTAGTTAAGCTAATTTTAAATATATTTATTCAAACACTCATAATTTAATTTAAATTATATTTTTTTTATCACTCATTTAAACTAGCACTCGGTATTTGAAGGCTTCAACAACTTTTATGTATGTATGTATGTATGAATTACCACAGACTTGGGTGGTTCGTGGATCAGTGTACTTCATTGTCTTTGCTTTTGGTAATAGTGCTTGGTGGAGGGTTTAAATCAGTTTTTTAATGGCCTCAAATTCCCACTAGATTACACTGTAATTCATTGTTATGATATACGCGTACACACACAAATATATAAATATATATATATATATATCACTTTCTGCACCTTATCTTGATTTCTATGAGCGAGAGGTCCATGGGATGTTAAGAATTTTAGGCATAAATATTGGGAAATTAGCTCCAACTGTACTAATGTGAACCACTAGAAGTTGTTACATATATATACACATATATTTCTCACGTAGTGTCGAATTAAATATCTCCAAAAGTATCCTACTTTTAACTTATATGGTATGTGATAGACCATAAAATGACAGACCAGTCTCCATGTGACACGTGTAACTACAGACCAAACTAAAGCTCAGCCATCCAGAGTAGACTTAGACACTTAACCTCTAGAACTCACAGGTCTGAACACAAGACCTTCAGAGCATCTCTCAGTGTTCAGAACTCATCACCGCCTTAAACGTCTTACCGAGCTAAGGATAAGGAAAAAGTTTTCAACAAGGAAACTGTCACTCACGGATATCTCTTAAGCGCAGTGTCCAACATGGTAACTGTCATTCTCTAGTGATCAAATCCCTATATTCATGGCTCCAAATCCTAATCAACTAAGAAAATCTCTAGCCTATAAATAAAACCCTAAAGTACGCTTTTACATTCATGCTCATTCTTTAGTTTACAATTACAATTTTTTAATTCAGTTTTATAGACTTAAGCATCAGAGCGGCTACCACCAGAGCCAACCCGGTGACCCTCTGATCCTTTTCTTTGAGTGTTCCTCAGGCAGTGGAGTTTGGAGCCCCTACCGACCAAAAAGTGTAGCATCAGCTTGGCGCCGTCTGTGGGAACGACAATTGTTCTTTCAACAAGGTTCTCTTCTTTACGAATAAGCTCATCCTCCTTCTCACCGAAGGACCATGGCTCCCAATCTCCATCTGAGAAAGAATGCTCAAAATCCTCAACGTCGGCCACCTGCCGGACGAGGAAGGGGACAATCATCTAATCCCGTGCAGCAGCAGCAGCTCGACCAAGTTAAGCCACAGTATGAGTTAATGCAAAAACAGTTTCTTGCCATGTCCAAAACTCTGGCGATACTTACCCAGAACCACGGAACCAATCCTTTGAATCCACCCGCCATTACGGCTAATCAAAGGACACAACCTCCTACCGCCACCACAGACGAAGGATTCTATGAAGAGATTCCCAGTAATCAACTGGTGTATACCCCCAAGGTACCAACCACATTGGTGGGGACCCCCAGCCATCAATTGCCGCTGGTAGGGGGATACCAACTTTTTTTCCAAACATCCACTATCGAAGCACCACTAGGGATCCAACCCCGAGGGCTTCAAAAGCAAATCCAGCGCCACAAGAGTCTCAACCTCAAGCGGCTCCAGTTCCTCCAGCTCAGGAGCACCAAAATCCTCCTCCAGCCATGGGACATGTCCATCCCATTCATATAAGAGCCAAAACTGCAAAGCAAGACTCACAAGAAGTCCCGCCTAGGGACCCATGAAGAGCTGAAGAAGTTGTGGACTCTATGCACTGCACTGTTGTGATGAGAGGTATTCAAATCCCTCTATAGCAAGACGAGCTAGTTAGGCTGCTCGGAAGGCTTGCCACGCCGTTCACCCCTACTATCATGGCTGAGGAGAGGGTGAGAAAATTTGTCATCCCAAAGCTCACCCCTTACGATGGGACTCGGGACCCAGGGGACCATCTTTCTCATTACCAGCACACTATGGCACTACATAGGGCTTCTGATGCCTTCATGTGTCGTACATTCATTACTAGCCTCAAAAGCACAACATTGAATTGGTTCCACCATCTCCCACCGAACTCAGTCAACAGCTTCTATGAGCTCGGCAGGTGCTTCCTAGACAGGTTCATGACCAGCAGAAGGTTGAGGAAGGGCCCAGAATTCTTGCTTAAAGTAAAACAGTCCAAAAAGGAGCCCCTAAGAGAGTACATTGCACATTTTAACGCCGAGCTTACAAAGATTACAGATTACAGCCCGAGTTTTTTAGTAGCTGCTATAACTTCTGGACTCGCACAAGGGGGCTTCACGGATTCTCTGATGAAAAGTCCTCCTACTGACATGGTAGCCCTCATGGATCAGGTTAGGAAGTACATAAATCTAGAATAAGCAAAGAGCCTTTCTCAAAAAATTATAAAACAAGCCTAGTAGGATGACCAAAAGAAGGACACCAGTACAATCAGGAAAAGAGTCAGAAACCCAGATAGAAGAACGACATCCAAAACTCCAAACAACACAACTCCAAGGGGGTTCACCACCTTTACTCCTTTGAATGCCTTCCTAACTCACATACTTCAGCAAGTCCGAACACGTGAAAACCTAAAATAGCCAGAGCCGCTAAGAGGCGATCCCGGCAACCTGGACTAGAGCAAGTATTGTGATTTCTACAAGGACCACGGGCATGCGACTGACATATGTAGGGTCCTTAAACATGAAATCGAGCAGCTTATAAGGAGAGAATGACTGCGGGAGTTTGTTAGACAGGACGGGAGGCAGAACTTCTACAATGATAGGTCACAGCAGAGAAGGCTGGACCAGAGGCCAGAACAAAGGGAAGGATGGAATGAGCCTCAGCACCAGAACAATCGAGTTATCTTCATCCTTCACACAGACACCCCGACAATAGAGACGTCCAATAGAATAAGAAAATGGTATGCTCGGGAGGCCAAAACTACTCCCAACATACTACAGATCTCCAATGTTGAGAAAATGATGAAGCCTGTACCTGAGATCCAGTTCTCAAATCAAGATCTTACAGGAGTACACTGTCCTTACAGCGATGCCCTCGTTATCTCCCTCAAGATTGCCAATTTTGAGATCCGAAGAGTCTGGGTGGACACAGGGAGTTCTGCGAATGTGCTATTCTACAAACCCCTCAAATAGCTGAAGCTCAATCCCAATGACATCAAACCCACCGTTGCAATTATGGCAGAATTTGATGGGAATCTCAGTACCCCACTGGGGAGGATTGACCTTCCCACCATAGCGGGAGAGGGAGATGGACAAAAGACCATGATGTCAGAATACATGGTTCTGAACACCAAGTCCCCTTATAACGTCATAATTGGATGACCTTGGCTACATTAAATGGGAGTGGTAACCTCGACCCTCCACTAATGCCTGAAGTACGTCCACATCCATGTTGTCTACTCCAACAGAGGATGTCAACCGACCTCTAGAGAGTGTCACGCTCGCGCGTTCAAGGAGAGAGTCTCCAAATAGCAATTATTGCACGCTCGTAAATACGTGGATCCAGACCTCTCCCACCATCACGAGGCGAAAGACTGCCCTTCCAGAATTGATAAGCCTCTAAGCCCTAGAGGAAAGGACAGTAAGACCAAGCCCGTAGGGGACCCCATCAAAGTGTTGATCAGCTAGGAAGAACAAGGGCGTTATCTGCGAATCGGTCTAGACCTGACCTATACCGAGCAAAAAGAGATGGTAGATTTCCTGAAGAGAAACCTCTCAGTATTTGCTTGGGAAATAAAGGATATAGAGAGCGTAGACCAAGACCTCATCACTCACAACTTGATGGTAGATCCTAACCACCCCCTAGTGATACAAAAAAGAACATTTGCTCCAGAACGGTATCAAATCATCAACAAGGAAGTACAGAGGCTACTAGATGCTAATATGATAAAGGAAGTATTTTACCCAGAATGGCTAGCCAACATTGTTCTGGTCAGAAAGAAAAATGGCAAGTGAAGAGTCTGTGTCGATTATACAGACCTCAACAAGGCCTGTCCCAAAGACAGCTTTCCTCTCTTGAGGATTGACCAACTAGTTGATGCTACTGCAGAACATGAACTAATAACCTCCATGGATGCCTACTCTGGATATAACCAAATCCAAATGTACCCTCCAGACCAAGAAAAGATAGCATTCATAACCGAACGAGGTCTCTATTGCTATAGAGTGATGCCATTCAACCTGAAAAATACTGGGGCAACATATCAACGTCTGGTTAACAAAATGTTCAATCCTCTTATTAGCAGCACAATGGAGGTTTACATTGACGACATGCTGGTCAAAAGCCCACGAAATAGTAGCCACCTCCAACACTTAGCTCAAGCATTTGACATCCTAAAGTAACATAAGATGAAACTGAATCCCTCAAAGTGTACTTTCGGAGTAACCAAGGGAAAGTTCTTGGGGTATATTGTCTCTCAAAGAGGTATTGAAGCAGACCTCTCTCAGATCAGGGCTTTGATTGGGCTGAAGTCACCGAAGACTAAGAAAGACATCCAAGCTCTAAAAGGCAGAATAGCAGCTCTGAGTAGATTTATTCCCAAATCCACTGATCGTTGCCTATCGTTCTTCAAAGCTTTGAAGGATAACAGAGCCTTACAATGGACAAAAAAATGTGAAAGAGCTTTCCAATAACTGAAGGAATACCTAGCTTCCCCTAAACTTTTATTAAAACCGGTCTAAGGAGAAAAACTACTCGTCTACCTTGTTGTCTCGGAAAACGACGTCAATTCTGTACTGGTCAAGCAGGACAGGGGCATCCAGAAGCCCATATTCTATGTTAGTAGGGCACTATTAGATACAGAGAAAAGGTATCCAGAAATTGAGAAGTTGGCCTTCGCCTTAATAGTTTCTACACGGAAGCTCCGACCCTATTTTCAAGCACATCCCATTGAAATTCCAACAGCTTATCCTCTAAAGCTAGTTTTAAGGAAACTGGAAGTCTCAGGATGAATGGTCAAGTGGTCTATGGAATTAGGGGAATTTGACATATCTTACATTCCATGAACCTCTATCAAAGGGCAAGCATTGACAGATTTCGTTGTTGAATTCACCCTAGCACAGTAAGACAGGGTGCAGCTCTGCGAAAGCTCTGGTGCATGGCAGCTTTATACTGATAGATCGTCCACAAACCATGGTTCCGACGTCGGCTTGGTACTACAAACCCCTTACCAGCTTATGGCAGAAAAGGCAGTAAGTTAGGGGTTTAGAGCTTCAAACAATGAAGAAGAATACGAGGCCCTTATCCTAGGGTTGAAGCTAGCTCTGGAATGCGAGGCTCAAAACCTCGAGGTCTTCTCTAATTCCCAACTGGTGGTAAGCCAGGTTCTGGGAGAGTTATTCATCAAAGATGACATGATGCTTCAGTATTCAGAACTGGTCAACTCGCTGAAGCTCTCCTTCCAAACATTCACAATCCAAAAATTGAAAGAGGCCAAAACTCCCGATCTGATGCTCTGGCAAATATAGCATCTCGTCTCAAGCGAGAAGGAGATTCCACTATAAAGATCTCTCACCAGCCAAAGCCAAGCACAACAGAAGTTCAAACAGCTCAGGTTACCGAGCAAACCCGAAATTGGATGACCCTTACCATTCAGTACCTAGAAGGAAGGCTGCTCTCAAAAGACAAAAGCATGGCCCGAAGAATTCGAATCAGGGCAGCTCGGTACCTTATTATGAAAGGGAAGCTTTACCGCAGATCCTACTCTCAATCCTTACTAAGGTGTCTAACTCCAGAAGAATCTCAATATGTCCTGGTAGAGATACACGAAGGAATTTGTCAAAACCATAATAGGGGCAGAACTATAGCCCACCGAGCTTTAACACAATGCTACTACTGGCCCGGGATACTGAGGCAGGCCAAGGAGTACGTCCAGAAATGTGACAAATGCCAACGGTTCGCTCCTTACCAACACTAGCCCCACCATGAGCTCATGCCTATTGCCAGCCCATGGCCCTTTCCTCAGTGGGGGATGAACATCATTGGTCCACTTCCAAAGGCCACACCAAACAGGAAATATCTTTTAGTGGCGATTAACTATCTCTCCGAATGGGTAGAGGCAAAACCCCTAACACACATCATAGAGAAAGAAGTCAAGAACTTCACTTGGAAGAACATAGTCTGCAAGTTTGACATACCACGAGTCATCATCTTAGACAATGGAACACAATTTGTCGGAGGAATTTTCAAGAAATTCTGTCAAAACTTGCACATCAGACAACATTTTACCTCGCTAGGCCACCCCCAAGCTAACGGGCAAGCAGAGGTCACCAACCGGATCATTCTTGATGCCCTTAAGAAGAGGTTGGAAGAAGCCAAGGGAAAATGGGTTGAAGAGCTCCCTAGAGTTCTCTAGGCCTACAGAACCACCAGAAGAACACCCACCTTTGAAACTCCCTTCTCACTTGCCTATGGCATCGAGGCAGTAATCCCTATTGAGATCAGTATACCTACTCTGGGGACTGAAGCATTCAACCAAGGGGCTAATTAATGATCAGTAGCTTGTAGAGAACTTGGACCTACTCGAAGAAAAGGGCGATCAAGCTAGAATCAGGATAGAAACGTACCAACACAGGATGGCCAATAACTCCAAACTAGGGCTAAAACCTAGTTTTCAGATTGGGGATCTTATTATAAGAAGAGTATTCCCGAACACTAAAGACCCCAATATGGGAAAGCTGTCGCCCAACTGGGAAGGCCCCTATAGGGTAACAAAGACTGTCAAGGCTACCACAAACTAGTTAGAAAACATAGCTGGGAATCCTGTACCTAGGCCATGGAATGTAGAACATTAACGAAAATATTATCAATAAAGTTTTTCTCTCTTGCATTCTTTCAGAAAAGTATTCTCCTCTCAATGCACAGACCCCTAGGTCTGATCTATTTTATTGACCCCTAAAACCTTATATCTATTACAAGTCCTTTAGGTCTGGTCCTCTCAATACACAAACTCCTAGGTCTGGTCCATTTTATTGACCCCAAAAGTCTTGTATCCACTACAAGTCCTTTAGGCCTGGTCTATCTCAATGTACAGACCTCTAAAAACCTTACATCATATGCAAGTGTTATAGGTATGGATCATCTCTACACAAGCATGAGCCTGCTTGTTATCTCCCGTGCAGGAAATTTGATCCAATAGCTCGAGCTACACAGTTACAAATGTTTTTACCTCAACAATACCCATTTCTAGTTTAGTTACTACGAAGCTTCCTGTTTAGTTCTTATCAGCCATGATAAAAGAAGACTAGATCTTGGGAGATGTGCTATTTATCCTTCTAATGTTATGAACAAAGGTTCTGGTCTATTCAATTACTATAAGTCTTCTTACCAAATTATTATCAGTCCTAGTGGACAAACGTTGGTTATGCAAAATCAGCTTAATTGTCACTACAAATCTTTCGGATTAACAGTTAAGTCTTGGTGGACACAAGTTCTTACTATGGACTATTTGTCATCACGAAGTCTTCCAACAAGTCCTCTTGCTCAAGGTACTCAGTTCAAGTTTTGATTCAACTACCTCTATTATCAGACTCAGACTTAGCTATTTATTCTAGTCTTCCTACTCTATTTTAACTTTGAGAGGACTGGTTTGAAATGCAGATGGTTCATGAATGTCTTTGTTTACACTAATTATAAGTCTAGAAGGTTAGAGCCCAAGCTTATATTACAGAGTAGCAATGACTTAGGACAATCATGAATTTACTTGGCATCCACAACAATCCTCAAAATTTACAAGTGTTGTAGTTCAGAAGGGAAAAAACACTCAAGCTCTAGAGAAAGTTAATCCCATTGATAAATATGTTTAAGTATATCAGTTCAAGAACAAAAAGGAAAAGAAGTACAAAAATTCATCTCCTAAACTAGAGGGCTGCCTAGATCATCATCTTCAATTGCAGACAGGTCGAAGTCTGGGAATCTGGCAAGGAGCTTGGACTTGAAGGAATCATAGTCGTGCTATATGAGCTCCTCACCCATCCCCTCGACCTCAACTTTCATTTCAACTTCGGTCTCAGCCTTGGCATCCTTGACCTTTTGAGCAACAGAAGCTTGTAGATCATTATTCTCTTTCCTCAGCTCCTCCAGTTCCCAGATAAGGGAATCCCTCTCGGACTCCATGATGAAGAGGGAGTTGTTCACCTCCTTGAACCTCTCTTCTGCAGCTGAGGCATTCGATTGGGCTGTCCCGAGCTGGAGTCTAGCTTCGTCTAGTTTATCTTAGAGTTTTTCCACAGCCTATGGATCTAAGGCAGACTTTATCAAGGCAGCCAAGCTGTGCATGGTCTGTTAAACAACAGACAAATAGATCAGAACAGGAAACAAAATAAAGCACAAAGAAAGACAGTATGGAGGTCACCTTCATCTGGATATTCATCGCTTCATTGATGGTCTGCTGAGTGCTCTGCCCTTGTGTCTTTGGGGAGCTTCTATCCAAAATTTGTCAACGGCCTACATTGCGACCTTATAACCATCAGGCAGGGCAGCAAGGTCAACTGCCATTCTCACATTCCTCTTCTTATGGACTTCGAGGGCAGGAGCAAGAGCAAGGGTAGGAACGAGCTCCCTTATAACGATGCCCTTCTTAGGCGGCACTGAAGTGGAAGGATCAGACGGGATCCTCCTCTTCTTAGTTTGAGAAGGACTAACAGGAGAAGAAGGCTCCCTCACATTCTTCTTCACAGGAGCCCGTTTTCTCATCAAGGACTTCTTCAAATTCTTTGCCCGGCCCTTATTCTGGTCAGGAGCCATCAAATTTTCTATTGTAAGGATGGCTCTGAAGTCCCTGTTTTTGGTCTGAAGGAGCCTGCAATACTTGTCCTGAAAATCAACGGTAAGAACCGACCTCTTCCAAGCACTTTTGTCTGTATAGAAGACATAAAAATGATGGTTAGTTAAGCAGTTCAAAAGAAAAAGCATAGACAGAAGCAGAATTATCACAAGAAAAAAGGGTCTCACCCTTAAACCCTGTACTTCGGGGGAATGTTGAGAGTTGTTCCTCAAAATGTTCCATCTCCCATCATTTTCCTATGAAGAAGTACCACTTCTTCCAGGTTTTCTTGGAAGTTGGCACAAAGGAGAGAGGTCTGAACCCCCTATCGAAGGACATATAGAAGAGGTCTTCCGACCTCATATATTTGAGATTCATTTTGCTACGGATCAGTTCTAGGGTTACTTCGACATCGTTGAGATGACCCTAGAGCTATTAACTCTAATAAGTGCCTCCAGCAGTTAAGTTTGAGGTCGGCAGAGCAGAGGTTGAACTAAATGAAGAACTACTAACCAGGTCAAGAAGGGGGAGTCTCAGCCCCATCTCAAACCAGGCAAGGTAGACATAAATTTCCCCCTTCTGAATATCGGAAGGGCGATCTAAGGAACTAGGAGCCCTGCATGTGACATTTTTGGAAAAGTTTAGAAAACTCTTCAGCTCTTCCAATAAGGTCGGGGTAACGGCGCTTTAAAACCATATTTTAAAATTATATGTTATTTTTAAAATTATATTTTTAATAAATTTGTATTTTTAAAAAATAAATTTAAAACCATATTTTAAAAATATAATTTTAAATTAATAATTATTTAGATGATGTAGATAAACTAATAAAGATGAAAGTTATTTTAAATTTTTATTAGTGTAAAATCATATTTTAAAAATATAATTTTATTACAAAATTAATTTTAAAATTATATCATATGATTTTAAAAATTCTATAAATTTAATAAATAAATAATTAAATTACATAAATCATATTAAATTAAACTCAAACATGAGGATTTGGTAAAATTTTCTAAAGAGTCAAGCCATCAAGCTGGATTTTTATTTATAAATTTAATAAATAAATAAATAATTACATAAATCATATTAAATTAAACTCAAACATGAGGATTTGGTAAAATTTTCTAAAGAGTCAAGCCATCAAGCTGGACTTTTATTTACAAATTTAATAAATAAATAAAAAAATTACATAAATCATATTAAATTAAACTCAAGCCATCAAGTTGGACTTTTATTTATAAATTTAATAAATAAATAAAAAATTACATAAATCATATTAAATTAAACTCAAGCCATCAAGTTGGACTTTTATTTATAAATTTAATAAATAAATAAAAAATTACATAAATCATATTAAATTAAACTCAAACATGAGAATTTGGTAAAATTTTCTAAAGAGTCAAGCCATCAAGCTGGACTTTTATTTATAAATTTAATAAATAAATAAATAATTACATAAATCATATTATATTAAACTCAAACATGAGGATTTGGTAAAATTTTCCATAATTTTCTTGTCCGTTGGCATAGCTCTTCCAGCACCCTGAATTTGACTTTGTATAATTGCCTATGACAGACTGAGCTTCCTGGAATCCTAGGTTTATCTTATTGGGCTGGAACTCCTACTAGAGTGATTCTCTGATTGCTCCCAGCGCTCTTTCCAGTGTTGTGATCAGTTGCACAGGTTCGGATGAGGAAGTCAAAGATACCGTAGCTGGTGGTAGAGTTGTTGATGGACCAATCTCGATTCGATTCGATTCGATTGACATTCGATTCGTTAAGTACGGATATAGTTTTAGAAATAGTGATTCATGATCAGATTCGATTAGAATTCGATTATCCGAAATATAAACGGACTGGATATGATATATGTTGATCCGATCCGTTTATATATATATATATATAATATTATTTTATTAATATATATAATTTTAATTTTATTAATTTTAATATATATATATATTTATATTAATTTTAAACGGATTAGACTGGATTATCGAACTGGATATCTGGTTATTAACAGATTCGGATAAGGATTAACATTCGCCTGATCTGTCGGATTAACGGATCGGATCGGATCAGATCGGATAGAATCAAATCGAATTTCTTATTAAATGGATCGGCTCTGATTCGTCCGAATCTGATCCGTTTATAGCCCTAGTTCGTGGGATTGGAATTTGCAAACTTTCAAGAGGTTGCTTTGGTAAGTGCTCCATAATTCAATTTAGCAAAATTCAACCTGAAAATTTTTTTAACATTCGTCCGATTATAATTTCAGAAACAAATTTTTAATTTTAAAACGCGTATAATTTTAGAAACAGATTTTTAATTTTAAAATGTGAGATATGCGTTTGATAAATTATTTTTTTAATTTTTTTTAATTTTTAAAAATTTAAGATTATCATATTTAAATATATTTTTATCGTTTTCAAAAAATTAATTATAAAATTTTTAAAAATATTTTTTAAAAAATTATATCTAAATCACTATTCAATCACAGTTTTAAAATTTGTAAGGAATCACCGTCCTTCAATTGATTTGCCGAATAGAAATAGAATCATGGTCTTTTCCTCTCCAAGGCCTTCATCTTGGGAATAAATTTTTTTTTTTCCTTCTAATTAATGACAATTTTGGAATATAAATTTGGTACAAGAACTTCATGAAAGCTTAGTCCATCCTTCAAAAAATTCATTACAACATTTATCCTAAAACTTATCTTACCAAACTTCTAATAATTAAAAATAAAAACTCTCTATTTATAAGGTATGATTGCGTAAATCTAATCTTTTTAAAAACCCACGATGATAGGAGTACTAGTTACAATATAGGCTATATATATATATATATATATATATCATCCCTTTATAAGTGGCAAACCGATAGCAGTTATTATCAAAGTGGAGGGAAATCCAAATTTGAGATGGTTCCAGAAAGTCAGTGTGTAGCCAAGGTTTGGAGCGCGGCGAGCCTGCTCACACACTATCAAATTGGCGGCTGATCCCAGTAGGGAGAGATTCCCAGCTACCGTGCTAACCCAAGCTAATATAAGCCATGCTTTCTTCTCATCGGCGGCTGATATTGCTGCCGCTGATGCTGCCACCGGTCCTCCAAGCAATAAAACTGAGGCAACATAAACATCTTTTACAAATTTTTTTACCAAAAATACAAGGGAAGGAGAAACTCGAATTCATACCTATTACATGGGTTGGCTCTGTTTGAGAAATTATTTCATGCGACAGGTTCATGAAATTATAAAGTAGTATTGGACTCTTATGTATCATTTGTGTTATAGTTGTATGACCTACTTAGAAAGGTTAAGTCACAAGACACATAACATAACATTATTAAAAGGATAAAATAGTTATTCGAAATTGATGTTTGGGAGAAGAAAAAAAAACATAATAAATGAAAGGTTGTATTTTAACAAAAAAAATGTAAACCAATCTAAAGATTGGCAAGGCAACACTGATTTTTTAACTTAATAGTATAGGATGCTTCAATTTAGTAATGGCATGATAAAAATACAAAAGACATGCATAATGACTCCACCTTCTTTCCAAAGACTCAAATCTTTATCAAGATTTAAATGGAAAATTTTTTTCTTTCTCGTTGTTTGTGGAAGTGGCAGCACCCCCACCCACCCCCCATCTGCGGAGGCAGATCTTGGAGATGTAGTTAAATATTTTTCGGTGAGTCTTTTACATTACGTGACAATATATTTTTTTAATAATATTTTATTATATGTATTAGTTTATATCAGAAAAGATGAGTCATATTACAGATATTAAAATATTATTAAAAAAATATATTGTTATATCAATGTACTATATTCATTCAAGAATTTTCCGATTGTTAACCCCCTAAATTTTGGAGAAAAAAAAGAAAAAGAAAGGAATTACATATAAACTCCCTCTCAAATTTGGAGAATTGAAAAAAAAATTCCCTTAAAATCTGCTACACCAACTTGAAAAAAAAAATTTCCTCCAAAAAGTTTCCTGAATTTTTTTTTTCCTTGGCCCTAGCGCATAGAAAAATGTTGGGGTAGGTTTAAGTCCACACTCACTTCAGTCAAGCCGCGAAAGAAGCCTTTAAAGCTACTAAAATATAAAGGGAATCAAACTTTATTAAGATTAGATGTACATCACTGTTGAAGTAGGTCCTCTATTGCTACTCTATTGCTAAAATTGCTTCCTAGCACTTAATGCAAATAACAAAACTTCAAAAAGATTAATGTTTAATTAAAAATGAATCAAATTATTAATTGTGTCATAACGACCCTTGGGTCCACGTTCCAATTGTCTCCCGGAGGAATATACGCATCTAAAAGTTCATACTATGTCCAATCAGTCATAAATGCAATAACTAGTAATTAAAAAAATAAATGCAATAATTAAATGATCATGTGCAATATCAATCAGTCATAAACTTTGCTTTTGATGGAATTTCCCAAAAGAGTTAGAATGAGAGTTCATGCTTGACCGATTAAGACTCAAACATGTAATTGAGTCAAAAAAAGGTTTTTGCTTATCTAATTTGAAATTAAGTATCCTGCTAACATAAATAGGGAGAGGAAAAATAAGAACGAGTAGCATGAACATACCAGTAGGTACATTCGAAACCAAGTTAGAGAGGACAAGTATGACAGCTGTAAGTACTGCTATCCCACTAATATGATCAATCTGTGCATGAGGTTCCATGAATTCCCATATTGTGTTTGGAATTCTTGTTTCATTAAATCCATGGACTGTGATAAACAATCCGCAAAAGAAAACCAAAAGTGAATAAGACACCTGGATAAAGAAGGAAAACAAAAGTAAATTACAGCTTATAAACAAACTGATTTCATAAAACTTCCATCAACAGTAGATTTTACCTTTTCTAAGCATGGTTGAGCATCCTTAAAATCAAGAACCACAAGAACAAGTGCAGCAGTAATTGCAGTCCATGACATATTCAGACCCACAAGCAAAGAAATCAGCATTCCAATAACAACAAGGTAAACACATGTTTTCCACGATAATCTCTTCCATCTTCTCCTACCATCATCTTCTTTTGAAGATATTAATTCATTCATAGACAAAACTTTCCTTGAAGAAACAGTTTCCTCTTTTCTCTGAGAAAATCCATCACCTGTCATCTCTTTTGATGCATTTGAATTCCTTCCTGATTCAAGCTCACTCGGGACCTTGTGGATTTCATTCTCACTCGAATTTGATCGGTTCGCAGAAACCTCAGCATAATCTGCATTTCCATTGATATTTGGAGAGCTGCCGATATTTATAGATTCCACATGTTTCTCAATAGCTCCATGTTCTTCATCCTTCACATGAACAGATAACAACTTCCAGTACATGCATAGAAGAATCAAAGCATTGACAAGAACTCCGAGGAGCATTGCAGGGAGAATTCCAAACAAGAAATTCCCAAAAGAAATTTTACTTTGAACTGCTATAACTAGGTTCTGGGGATTGCCAATAGGAGTTGCTGAAGACCCAATATTTGCACTTGAAGCGAGAGCTAATAGGAAAGGATGAGGAGGGAGATTCTGTTTGCTCACAATTTGCAAAACAAACTCAGTTAAAACAATACAAGATGTATCATTGGTGAAGAAAGCACTAGAAATGGCAGAAATCAAGCAGATTCGACAAAGCAAATCCTTGGCTCCATAGCTTTTCCATGAGAGCAACTTACCCAAGTATTTAAACATATCTGCTTTTTCAAGATAGACACCGACAACCATTGTCCCAAAGAGAAGACCAAGAATTGGAAGATCAATAGCATCATAGGCTTCATCTGGAGTTATGACACGGAAAATGACCATGAGCATAGCCCCAAGGAGGGACCCTGCTGTCCTCCCTATGGGCAGGCAAGGGACAACTGGGAAAACAGCCAACACCCAGAAGATGGCAAAGGCAATTGAGCCAAGAACCACTTGTGCAGTACCAGCCAAAGCCATCTTTTGCAACTTGGTAAGCCTGAAACCTTCCACCAATATATCTGAATTTTCAAGTTTTCAAAAGAAAATCATCAGAACTTCATCACTGCCCATGTCAGGTTTTCACACAGAAGATCGAATATATATCTATCCTACTTAGATGTATACACTATCACATGCCCATCAACAGTATTATTTTAATTCTTTTTCTATTATTTGATGTGGAGTTTTTTTACAGAGTTGGTTTTAACAAATGCTATTTTTTCAAAAAAATATTTTTTAAATATAAAATCTCAAATGACACGACAACGTCTCATTTACTTTATATCATCTGATTGGCACTTCAAAAGACATTAAAAAAACAGTGTAACATATTAAATTTGCACACTGACAACCAGCCTCCGCCTCTCCTCACTTTCTTTATCGAACAAAATTTGAGTTGTGACGAAGTGTCTCCAATAAACAATCTCTATTTAAAATTTTAATATTTTTTTAACAGCGGAAGTTATCTTATAAATTAATTTTTTTAAAAAAATAAATAAAGAATGAAGACGAAACCTTTTTGCCCAAAATTATTTGGTCATATCTCCTACTGTATCAACAATAAAAAACTCCCCTCCCCGCTGCTGCTGTCTCCCTTAAATTATTCTATCACTTTCATGGCAAGTACACGGCAATAATTGTCACAACCCGAAATCCAGCCTATGTGGATCAAAGGTTCGTGATCGGCTACCGAAGTCTTTTTCAATGATCACAATGCTTTCACCATTAATCAAATGCAGCAGAAGAAAATTCTTTTTCTATTGCGGAAGCGTCAATACTCAAGTCAACATCAGTCATCTATATATACAGTACATAGTAACTACAAAAGTACATGATGTAATTTTTTTCGAGTCTGCCAGTGTCACATTTGATATACAATCCATACTTACCAAAAGCAACTATATCATGTCTAACAAAATCCTAATACAAAAGGGTTCATAGTTTTATAAGCTTTCAGTTATCCTGACTGGGTCTGTTATTTCTTTGCCGATATTGCTACCTGAAATATATTGGATAAAAATCCGTATGAGCTCAACAGCTCATAAGTATTTCATAACATACTAAGGGTTTCAAAACTGCTATATAATTCAATACTGAAATGTCAATAATCACATATATCATATGTTATCTTAATTATAGTAACAAGATAATGGTATCAAATTCACTTCCAATAAATTCCAATTCAATGACAATTGTAAATCGACATTCAATAACATAGTTTTATAAATCAAAATTCAATAAATCATAGTTCGATAACATAATTCGATGAATCATAGTTCGATAACATAAGTCGATAAATCATAGTTCGATAACATAAGTCGATAAATCATAGTTCGATAACTCAAATTCAATCATGGTTCATATTCAATATTCATATTCAAATTCATATATTTTACTTCTATGGCCAGCAAATTAGAACCTCGCTGACTGAGATCGATAGACTAGTTCGATATCTCATATCACACCGGCTCACCACTAATATACCCCGTAGGTAGGGTTCGATAAGTCACAACCTGTTTAATAGTGACCAATCATAAAAGAGTGTTCTATCCAAAGCATCAAAATCATATCCAAAATCGAAAATCATCAATAGCAATTCAATTACTCAAATCAAAGTTCCTTATTTGGTATTCAGTTAAAAACAGTTCAAACATTTGTAAGAAGATTATATAACGTTTGAGTATCTTACAAAAACATTTTCTTAAGTCAAAGAAGACAATATAGTTGTCAATAGATCATTCAAAACGTATACAGTATAGCTGTTAAACAAAAGCTATACGAAAATGATATCATATGTCGATACATCATAAAAGGGTTCAATATTTATATCTATAATGAAATTGCTACCCCAATATGGTATGAAACACTCACATGAAATCCAAGGGTTTTTACTCAAAAATCTTTCCTGTAGTTAAAGGTTCCTAAAATCACATTTCAAAGCCTGGTTACATTCCATAATATCATTTTGATTTAATTATCATTAAATCTCTTTCAATTTTAGTTACCTTTTCTGGGTAACTTCTTTAAGTCTTAGACGTATTAATTTCTAATCTTAATCTTAGGCGTTATACTCTTAGAGTATACTCTTCTGGTAGCTTTGTTACATTTTAAAGTTTGATTCTATTACCTTACCTTTTTACGTGTCACATTTTTTCGTATCTTATTTCATAATATGAACCTCACCATTGAGTCTGAAACGTCGAAGAAAGTCAATTTACACCCTCTCGGACTTTCATTTGATTTTAGGAGTATTAGAGGCAAAATTATAATTTATACTTTAACGTGTCTTATTTTTTTGGAGTCTTGTCTCATGAAATGGACCCTACCATTGGGTTCAGAATGTCCAAAATAATCAAAATACACTATTTGTTTATCTCATTTGGAGTCCGTTTGATTTATTTTAGGTCTTGGGGTATTTTCGTAATTTCTTCTAAATTAATATTTTATTACTTTTACTATTTGGGCCTTAATCAAATTTTTTATAATTTCGGGAGTCAAAATATAAATTCTTAAAGTTCTGGTTCAGTTTGAACTGAACCAGTGGGTTTTCGGTCACAAACCCTAAACCGGTTCTAATTACCACTAAACCAGCCGGTTCAGTATACTTTCAAGAACCGGAATAAGATATCCACCCTACCTATCTTATCCACAGTCTAGTTAACCCCAAACCCAATTTCAAATTCTCTATTTCTATAGCCAAACAGGCCCCAAAATCTTTTTAAATTCAATAACCCAAAACTGCACAATTTTAAAACCCTTTTCTTGCAATCGGTCGGATCCTGACTCAACCTAGACCTGGCCAAGGCTTGACGCGGTAGTCACCCGTCTTTCCGGTTATCTTCTTCGAGCGAGAATTCTGGCCATAGTCGTCAGAACAGTGTAACAACTCACCGTTTTGCATATTTTTAACGTCCAAATTTTCATGTTTTCATATTAACTTGATCCTGAGATCCTAAGGAATCTTTTAAGACAACTTTCAACCTTAATAAACTGGTCTTCCGTCACCTAGAACAGCTTTTTAGGCGTTGCACCGATAAAAGAATAATTTGTTATTCAGGGGTTATTTTTGAACCATTTTACATGATTCAAGTTACTTTGAGTTCCTAAAAATTTTTCCTACTTGTTTCCAATCCTAGAATTAAGATTGATTTTGCATATGAAAATCCGCCATGGTTGACCGTATATAGCAGTATTGGTTTTTCTTGATTTTTCTTCTATGTTTTGAAGTTTAATTGATTATACCCTTAATGACAACCATTTAAAATACAACCCAACTAAAAGCATACCTGATTGCAGATTTTCCCTCAGTTCCCAAATTCTCCAAACTTTGTTCTCTTTCTCACTCTAGATTCTGCTTCTCTCTTGCACCACGGCTTCTCTCTTTCTCTCTACGCTTCAGTTCTGTCTCTCTTTTCTCTCTTATCTTATCTCCATAACCGACCTTAAGGTCGGTGGCATTGCCACCTGTAATTATAGGGAACACCATACACACACACACGGTTGCATGGAAGCCTCCACCTATTCTCTTTTCTCTTTTATCTTATCCCCATAACCGACCTACAGTCGATGGCTTCCAGCTTCTCTTTGCTTCTTCTTTCTTTTGTTTTCTTTATCATTTAGTTACAATAATATATATAGGACCGTATATATATATATATATATCTAACTTAATGTGAAATTATACATATACAAAGGTGCATTTAATACACATATATTTTCGTGCACGTTTTTTCGTAAAAATAGGACTTCCATACTGGTGACCCCCGGAATACTTGGGATTGCCTACCATTCATATTTTTGTCTCGTATATCAAGCCTATCATTCACACGTACGTCCGTTTTTATTCACGTCATATTTTGGCCTATAGTTCGAGGTCGAATCACTTTTAACCGTTCTCGATTTATGTGTCTTATTGGACAACTAATTGTCACTCGTCCATTTTTAAATTTATTCATGGCCTATGATTGTCATCGTCAAATTTTTGGGTAATTTAATACTTCGATTTAATTTTCAACTTAACTCACGTCATATTTTAGCTTATAGTTCGGGTTTACATGTCATGACCCAAACCTATCGGGTCGGGGTATTACAACAACAAAGGTTTTTTTTTATATATATATCATTGCAACGCCCATAAGTCAAAACAAGTTTGTATATATATATATATATAAGGAGGATGATTCAACATGCTTTAAGAAATGCTACTTCAATGGAAGTTTAATCTAAAAGAACCCAGAAACCCAAATTCATAAACTTGTCTTTTTCTCGTACAAAGTTTGTTGGCTAATTAAACCAAGCCCATAAATTTTAAAAAGTTTCTTAATTTGGTTTATTGAGTCCTAATAATATTTGGAGTCTTTTTAGGTAGTCCTAATTGTAGTTGGACTAATATTCTAATGAGAGTTAGCTTTCTAATTATACTTAAGATATACTAGTTTGTATAGGATTAGATGTCCTAATCAATATAGGACTTAGAGTTAATGTTATATATATATGAGTCTATGTTACATTGAATAGTGTGTTACAAAAATAATAGAGTGGTGGCCAAGAGAATTAGAGGGCCGTGTGATGGCCGTGAGAGATTGCCGAAATAATAATAGTGTGTGAGTTTTCTTTAATAAAATATATTAGTTTGTTCACTTTACTTCTTCTCTTATTTTTTGTTCAACAATTTGGTATCAGAGTGATTTTTGGATCCTACAAATGGTATCAGAGCCAGTTATGATCTTGAGGTAATTTATCAGAGCTAGTTACCATCTTGGGGTAACTTATCAAAGTTGCAGAAAATCAAAGTTTAGTCTTGTTCTTAAATTATTACAGAGAATTGTAATTCTCGTGTTACTCAAGGTTGAGGCTTGAGTGGTTTGTTGAAGAGCTGTTCAATTGAAATTCGACGGCTGTTTAGATCAGAAAAAAAAGATCTTGCAGTGGTACAAATACTTGTGGAAAAAAACTTCTGGTTTAATCGATAAGGAGGCCAGCTTGATCAGATTGAAAAAAAAAAAAAAGGAACGGCAAGATCAATTTTTGGACAAACTCAGGTATGTGATTTAAATAAATTGTTGAATTAAAATTATGGAGAAAGCTTTGATTAATGGACAAAAGTTTGAGATTTTAAGAGTATGTGGTCAGAATATTGATGAGTGGTTACATCGTGTTACACTCTATCTTAGTGCTTGCAATGTATTTAATGTATTGGATATTGCATTGAAGTGTTTATCAAAAGAACTTTATGAGAAAAAAGTTAAATGGTTCTACCAAATAACAAGGAATACAATACATTGGGTATATTGGAATAATTTTGTTTGCACACAAAACTATCCACCACCACATAAGTTTTGGTATGATCTTTTTTTGACATATAAAAATAAACTGTTGAACGGTTATGAATCTCCCATAAATATATATTAGGGTAATTAATTTTGAAAGAGATAAGTTTGATGAAAATAAAGAATTGATGGTTCAAAATTGTTTTCAGAATTCATTCTAATTTGGGATGATTCATGTAAAGTGTTGAATTTAGATTCATATGATATTGACTCCTTCGTCAATATTTCTGAGGAAGAAAATATTAGTTGTGAAGAAATAAATATTTTGGAAGTTGAAAAAGATGGAAATAATTGTATGGTTGAAAGTTTGACTTTGGTTCATAGTGATGAAAATTTGAATTTGTTAGAAGTTGCTTTTGGTGAATTGAGAGATGTTGAAGAATTATTTCAGCCTACTCAGTTTGAGAATTTAATTGTTGAGAAAGAAAAACATTTTGCATGTTATGGTATTGCTGCAGTTGAAGATTTTGAAAGTTTTGACCTTGCTACTTTGTTTGATTTGCCAAGTACTTGGGAATCAAAACACAGTGAGATTGAAGAACATTCCAGTTCAGAGTTCGTTGATTTTATTGGTATTGAGAATTTTATTATTCGAGGCCATGTTGATATTGTGAAGACGGCATTTTTAGAGGTTCAAGAATTTTTGAGATTTGAGAAGCCAAAGTTGTCTAAAATTTGTGATTTCATCGGCGTTGATAAATTCTTGCCGTACTACAATATTGGTTTGGGTCTTAATAATTTTATTGGTAGCAGATTTTGTTCGAAAGGAAGTTTTTAGTATTCTAAAATATTGGCAGGCTTTCCACCATTATGATGATGAAATTATTGGCACGGATAATTATTTTATTGATTTTGATTTTGAATGGATGAGCATGGATTTGTTCTTTGATCGCACTGAACAAACTGAGAAATTGTATGCCAAGTACAAGATTCGACCACATTCCGCATGTGAAGATGAAGACGAATGATTGTTCCAAATTGCTGTCGCAAAAGCTTCTTATAGCGACAGAAATTGCTTCGAAGATTCTTGCTCATGAAGGTGTTGGTGAAGCTACTGTTGACGAGCTTGGTTTAAGGGAGGCATTGTTGGCTAATTAAACCAAGCCCATAAATCTTAGAAAGTTTCTTAATTTGGTTTATTGAGTCCTAATAATATTTGGAGTCTTTTTAGGTAGTCCTAATTGTAGTTGGACTAATATTCTAATGAGAGTTAGCTTTCTAATTATACTTAAGATATACTAGTTTGTATAGGATTAGATGTCCTAATCAATATAGGACTTAGAGTTAATGTTATATATATGTGAGTCTATGTTACATTGAATAGTGTGCTACAAAAATAATAGAGTAGGTGGCCAACAGAATTAGAGGGCCGTGTGATGGCCGTGAGAGATTGCCGAAATAATAATAGTGTGTGAGCTTTCTTCAATAAAATATATTAGTTTGTTCACTTTACTTCTTCTCTTATTTTTTGTTCAACAATTTGGTATCAGAGTGATTTTTGAGTCCTACAAAGTCAGAGATAACTAAAAGCAGACAAAATAAATATGATCAAAGCAGACTGAAAAAAAAAAAAAGAAACCATGACTCACCCGAACCAAAGGGTATTCTTAGCATCGAAATGAATCTGAGAGTGAATAGTTTAAGACATCATAAAGTACAGTTGAATGGGTTATTTTTAAGGAATATCAAACAGAAACAATTTGTGGTTTGTCTGAGCTTTTCTTCTTTCTGATGCAACCTTTCGGTCAAGGCCGGCTCAAGCATAAAGCTAACAAAGCAATCGTTTTAGACCCCACCTAAAAAAAGGCTCCAAATTTTAGGTATTTTTAGTATAATGAAATTAGAAATCTAAGATTAATAAAACTCTAAAGGTATAAAAAAAAAAAAGTCCTAAAATCGCTTTATGCCTCACTTAAAGAGAAAATCCCTAAATTTTTGGTATCTATAGTATAATGAAATTAAAAGTCTAAAATTAATAAAAGTTTAACTCTACAAAAAGCTCCCAAATTTTATATATTTATAGTATAATAAAATTAGAAGTTTAAGGTAAATAAAAATCTAACTCTATAAAAAAAGACCTCATAAAAACTCCATGAAAATAATTTAATTTTAGAATTTTTATTCGTATTATAATCAATTTTTTTTTTATTGTTATCCATTAAGATAAAAAAAATTATGTAAAATATTTATTAATAAAGTTTTATTCAATATATAAATCTCTCTTATTAAAATACAAAATAAATTTTATATTACAAAAATTAAAATATAATATATATATATATATATATATATATAAAAGAAACAAAGAAAAAATTTATATTAACATAAAAAAGTCTCATTATTGAGCCGGCCTGCTTTCGGTAGAAAAATCGAGTCCAGGCAATGGTTTGATGATAGATGGCCGCCACTTCGATTTTTGAAGTATCTGAATTTGAGATTGGAACCCCACATGGATTCCTATAAATTTAACAAATTCTAGTGATCGGTCGTTGTGTTAGACAATCACACTCAGCCTTCTCTTCTCAGACTTTTCAAAGCACTTCACTGCCACATGCCTAAGAAGCATGCATTGACTACTTACTTCTCACATATGGAAAATGTATTATTGCCAGTCATATTTTGGCTGCTTCCAGAATTTCTTTTTTTTTTTTAACGTTCTGAATTTTTCTTTTTCTTTTTTTCTTTTTTTTGGTTTGAGTTTTTACATTCTGAGGTTATATATGTTGGGAACTTTATAAACAAACCAGTGAGGAAGTGGAAATTTATGTTAGAAGCGCAAGTTTTTTATTAAAGTTTTTTAAAATTAAAATAGTATAAAAATTAATATTAATTGATAAGTAATTAAATTTATTAATATAAAAAATATAAATTAGATAAGAAGTTCAATTAAAAAAAGAGACTTTCGATTATATTAAAATAATTTAAACATTTTGAAAAAAGTCATCGTTAAGAAGTAGACGGTAGGATTGATCTTTCAAATTAATCGATCTAAACAATCGGATACCAAGTTATCAAAAAAAAAAAAAAATAGATCCCATGTAGGAGAGAGAGAGAGAGGAGAGACTTTATAACCAAATGAGGTTAGCTTAGTTGGTCACTCGTGATCTCTTTCAAAAAGAACATCATGAGGGTGGGAGTCATGGCCCCAAAATTTTGAATTTTTGTCCTTATTTTCTACTGAATATTTTTAAAATATTAGAAGTTGTCTCCCTCTAAAATTTTCAAATTTCTATAAAAGATCCCCTTTAATTTTATTTTTGCCGTCCTAAGCCTAGCAGTCCTATTAATAGGAGTATAAATGAGTTATGAGCCGAGTATTGAATTTGTTCAAATTCGATTCATTAAAATAAATGAGTTTCAAATTGTTTTCAAATTCAACTTATTAATTTTTCGAGCTGATCTTGAATGAATTTTTAAGCTTGAATTTTTATATAATATTAAACTACTTTTAACTTAACGAATTAAACTCAAATCAAATTCAATAAATTAACGAGTTTCAAAATATGTTCAAGTTTAACTTGTTTATTTTATCAGTCGATCTCGAATAAGCCTATAACCGAACTAATCACGAGCCAAACTCGAATAGCTCGACTCGTTTTACTACCCTACCCATTAAGGAATCAAATTCAAATTCAAATAAGGGTAAAATATAAACATCCTAATAACTAAAAGGAGAAAAATATAAATTAAAATGTTATATTTAAAAAAACAATATTGAAAAGTATCAAAAAAAATTCAAATTAAAACATCTGAGTAGGGCAATTGCTTCCAATCCTAAAGCTAACCCATCTTTGCCTGGAATCAGCCAAAACGTACCTGCAATCAGCTATACATTAATCTAATTAATTAAATAAGAGTATTGATTAACCTGTCGTGTGGAGCAGTAGAAACACATCGAAATGATGTCGATAAAAATTTTCTTTTCGCACGGCAAATGAACTCGAGTCCCATGTCGTACGTGCACATACGTCAAAAAAAACTTGTCGTAACATGCATATCTGTTCACAAGAAGCACCGCATTCTTCGTAGTGGAAAGCTAAATGACTTGTCTATTCCACCAATGACTTCTTGGTAGGCTATTTGGACAGACCAAAAGAAGGGTTAATAGTCCAGCTTCCCGAATCACTTGGCAGATGATCATGACCGGAAATTTGAACTATGTTACAGAACTCAGGCTGGCCCAACTCCACATGAAGCCCTTGTTATAAATTGCATCTCCTAAACACTGTCTAGTAAACTTATAAATAAATCATATATTTAGATACTAGACGAATCAATGATTTACCAGAATTTTTCTAATCAGTCTACTTCTACTTCTGCATTGGCTTATGAGAGAGGGCCAAGATACTTTAATTTCGTACCCTTTTGCAAATGGAATGTTAATTTTTAACAAGACATAATAACACGATACGAACTTAACAAGTTTAAGTAAACATAATAAAGTTTATGTCATAAATGTAAAAATACGTCTAACATAATTAATAAACATGTTGTATTCGAATTTTAGTCATGTCAACTTGTGTATCATGACTTAATACATTTAATTAAAAATAAATAATTAATGAGAACGTAATTCATCCTGTAATGAAATTTTTATCAAAGTTTGAGTGTTTTTTTTCCCTTCTCTTTTTAATGTTATAGTACTCAAAAGTCTTCACTGTTAACTCAGATGACTCAAACCAAACAAGCTCATTCAAAGGCAACATCTCAATAATTGCAGATAGAGCTCATTGAAAGAAACCAGCAATACAAAAGAAGCAAGATAATCATCTTCACAACCAAAAGATTACCCAATCCCTTACAGGAAACTGTAATCTTTCTTCCCTAGCTCAAAAAAGAACATCAAATTTGTTCCTAATAATACACATGAAATGGATGAATTCACAACACAACATCTATTTCATGAACGCATTTTACTGTATACATCAAGAGAAGAAATATTGAAAGAAAAAAGTATTCACTTGTATAAACACTAGAAGCCATTTCCATATCCGCGTTATGACAGATCAGAAATGTCCCTGGCAGTCTCAAAGCTAGGCGGTGCAATCTATCCACAGATTGCACACATATCTAGTCCCTAGCTCGCGATTCTCTCCAAAATTGAATTACTTTCAGCTTACATCTAATTACACTGACGGTTTTAAGTTCTTCACACATAATTCACATTCCATACATTGCTGGTGAAGGAAGCCATGGAGAATGTATTGGGCATCAGCTGACCCCTGGCCGCAGTATTGGGAAGAAAGTCCAGTTGTTTTGGGGCCCCAACTCCTTTCCAACTTCCTTTCCATTCACCCACCACTCAGAGCCAGTAGGGGGCTTGTCTGAGATTTCTCCCTTTGTGTTGTCAAAATTGAACTCTTTGATTGACCCAAGTGTGAGGGAACGATGCTTTTGATGGCACTGCTCTCCCTCCCCTTCTCCTGATGCTTTCCTATTCATTTCATTCGAAGCTGCCCCAACACAACATTTACAATAACTATCTGTTTTCTTTGAAAGTGCATCTCTTCCGGTAGTGCCTTCAGCTGCTCTATCCTGTAGAGATTCTGATACAAATTCAAGTGATGGGACTGGATCCTTTTCCAAACAAGTTGGAACATCTTCACTTGTCAACTCAAATGATACTCTGTGATCAATTACAATTTCATCATTTTGAGATCCATTATCTGAATTTGCAAGTGATGCCACCTCAGACATTTGGTTCTCCGGAAGGAAACTGTCTCGTGAGGCAGGTTCTCCACCATTTGGCGTCAAAGATCCAGAACCTAGTCTTGAGCCCCACTTGCGAGCATAAAAATGATTGTAGCCAAGGAGTTTGGGAGCTTCCCCCCTGGCGGAACTCAATAATAGGGCATTTATCAGGAAAAGGTGAAGAGGTGCCTGAATTTGAAATTGCTGAGCCAGGTGATATGAGTTGGCCAACTGGGCTTCCTGGGTACAGCTGATAAGGCTGGAACTCATACTGGGATAATATGATTTTATCATTGGTCCCACTGTTCTTTCGAGTGCGAGCCAATGATGATGTCAAAAGTTGAGCAAATGGCACTTCTGGTGATGAAGGTGTTGTCAGTTGCACAGGTTCAGGGTGGAGGAGTGAAAGATGCAGTGGATGGTTCAGTAGTAAAGGTAGAAAATACAGGTGGTGAAACTAACTGGGTTTCATAAGCATAAGGGCCAATGGCGAAAATGGAGGCAGGCCCACCTGGGGAGTAGGCATTGACAGAAAGGGAAGTAAGGGAGAGTAAGCCAGCCGGTGATTGGGTGGCAGAGGGAGGATCTGATTGGAGAAAAGATGCAGGAGAAGAGGGAGGAGCATTGAAGGGTACTACTATGGTAGTGGGGTAATTCAGATTTTCACGGACAGGGGCTGCAGCTCCAGGCACTATTGGTTCAGGAACAAGGACTGCATGACCAATTTGTTTGCTGTTTTTGTAAGACCCAAAACACCAGTATAGACTCCAGCAGCTTCCCCATCTTCTCTTCTGAAGTCAAATACAACATAAGCATTATAAATAATTTGGTCCGGTTTCTTCTATATCTAATAAGACCCTCAATGATGTAGAACAGTGAATTACAGAGTATTATTTACAAGAATTTTAGACCTAAGAATGAGATCAATATAGGCTAGGATTCATTTATAAAGAGAAAGCCAAAGAAATCCATCCATAACTTCAAAGACCTCTCCCATGCAATGTAGTAATAATAAGCACACAATTCCCCAATAAGCTAAATAATTGTCATGCTGCATGTATCAGTTGGCACAAAAATTGCTCAAATTACTGACTTAATTCCAATCTTTAAACTACAAGTCAGCAAGGCCTATCAGGGCAAACATTGGTCATGTTGATGACTATGTAAATACAGGAAATGCATTTTTGTGCAATTGAAAACTTGTCTGTTTTTTAGTCTTAATTTGAAGCTCTGAATTACAAGACCACTCCCAACCCTGAAGCACAAGTTGGATATTCTTTTTTATTTTATTTATGTGAGCGTCACAACCTCAAGGAACTTGGGGTTGGGAACAGCCTTGAATAGCATGTACAGCCCTCAATATAAGAAAACCAGCGAGAGTAAGGAGTGAAAGGCCAGACTCATCATAAAAAATGTTCTAATGGTAGACAAGGACTGAATCATTTTATCCATTAAGAACTAAGCTAAAGAAATATAGTCTCACAAAAATGATATCTGAAAATCTTAAGGGGCAGCGAAATTGTTTGGCTCGAACGAGCCCGATCTACACCAAAGTCATTAAACATAAGTCACAGACATGAACACTGGTGGGATCCCCCAGAGACTTGTAGTACCAGATTTCAACACCACTTATCTTTATAAACAGATGATGTCACTTGACCTTTGAAAACACCACGACGGAAGGCGTCAGTAAGCCAATTATGCACATTTGACTATTCTTTAAATCAGTTCCTTGTGTCTGGTAAAAAAGAAGGCACCAAAGGAAATGAAATGCAGAAGCAAAGGTGTGGAAAACTGTGGAATCCAGATGCAATAAAGTCACCTGCTTCGCCTCTGATGTTTCTCAGTCAGAACAATAGCCTAATTTCTCAGATGAAATATCAGAGTGATGTTTCTAAAATGTAGCGTGGACGAGAGTGTATCATGTTCCTTTACTTCTATTCCTCCAAGTGATGAAATCATTCTATTGCAGAATTGGATCCTTATTCCTATATGATGCTTCTTTATCAAGTTCATCATATGGTTTATTTGTCTAGGCAAATCCCTGGACCTCTTCCTGTGGACTATAGTCACTAATTCTGCCTATATGGAATTGAAGCAACCTTCCTTGGAATGAGCAAGCAATGCACTGTAGAAGCTTTTAAGCAAGTGCGCTTCAACAAAGCTTCAACACAGTTGTGTCCTCTTTCTTTATTTTTTTTATTCTATTTATCCATCCATCAAACTTTTTTCCTCTGAAATTTTATTGACATTCTTCCTGCATCTAGAATCACACTCCAAGATTGTTGGAAGCTTGTTTTCTTCTATTCAAACCGATAATTATTGTCAAGATCCGTTAATAAATAGCAATGAGCCAATGATTACTTGATTTATAGTGGTCATATTTCCAGATATAACCTTAGAGATTTACACTTAAAGTATCACTTGTATAGGTAACTTACATGCCATGCTCATTGTAGATTCCATATGCTTCATTGTTCCTAGTTTTTACACACACATCTGTAAACATCCTATGAGCTACATGTGATGTTCAAATAACACTTTCTAATGCAGCCTCAATGCAACTTGTTTTCTGGGCTTCCTCCCAATTATGAAATCAAGGTTTGAATGCACTGATTCAGCAGGCTGTTCAAGCTCAGTTAGTATGAACTTTATCGAGCTTGAGACTCAGTGACTACAGATTCTTGGGCTTGCTTACATCAGTTCTGGCCAAGCTTGAGCTTGTTTGTAAGCCACACAAAGCTTGTTCATTGACCTTATCAACATCCATTTGCATTTCAAAATCCAGAAGTTCTACCTTTACCATTGCTAAATCGAGGCAATCGATGGAGCTCACTCAATTTGTCATCATGCGTCACTTATCTTGTATTACTTGTTGATTTATTTTAAAATTTATTTTGGAGGTAAGTCTGTCAAAGGTTTATGTTTCTAAAACTGCACAAAGTGAAACTCAAATGTCCACAAGACTGCACTAGGAATTGGTCATCTTTGGCTTCTCAAGAAATTGAATTTAAAACATAAGGCTGAGGTTAGCTTCTTTAAGCTGGTTAATGATCCAAATATTGATCCAAGATCAAGTCGTTAATGGTACTTTCCTGTTTATCATCACTGCAAAGAAGCCTAGATATGTGGGTAAAGCTAAAGCCCTATAGTCAATGTGCATATACCCATTATTCAAAACCTTAACTGGAGCTCTGGATGGTTTGAGTTCAGTGTATCAAGAAAAACCCCAGGATTCAAGCTTGGGCTGGCTAATCAAATTGGCTATTGAAGCTAAACAAACCACCCAAATTGCTCACAAAGCAACTTGAAAATTTCAACAATCCTATTCAAAAAACATAAACCTGACCTTAGCTCACCCTTTCATTTACATTTATCCCCTAAAAAAAAAGGACTAGCTTAGTTGTCTCAAAGTTTCCTCTCTTTTCTTTTCTATTCACTTCTATTCAATATTGAAACTTGAACCGAAGAAGCCCACCCCACACTACAGATGCTTTTATTGTACTACGATGAGTTTATGACAGCAATGGCACTTAGCTTCTATGCATGGCTGAAGGCAGCTAGTCACTAGATTCACCAATCAAAGTCTGACCATTGGCAAACGAAAGCTATAATACACCTCTCTTTGCACTCTTCTTCATAGCCATGGAAAGAAAAATCTGAATATAATTTCTTCTAAACAACTTCTATAAAATGCATATAATGAGTACCCGGTGTTCAATGTTTCCAACACGGACAGTCCATGGAGTTTGAATGGCTCCATTTTATCTTGCATACCATTGAAGGTTAAAATCCATGGTACAAAATGGAGCCATAAAAGAAAGTGGGAGCCTTAAATATGATAAATGGTGTGGGATCATTTAGGCTTTCTTGAAATGATGCCATTTCAATTATTTTCATAATTTCTGAAATGACCGTTGGTTTATATAATGGCTTTGTACACAATGAAGGACTTCTACATTCAAGTACTACATAAACTACAATGAGCCATTCTTTGGTGTGTGTCCTAATATGTCCTGACTAATTAAAGCCTAGCCATTCTTCAGGGTGGTTTCCTAATGTGCCCTGACTAATTAAAGTAACAAAGAAACATTCTTTAATTGTGAACAGCGGCTCACAAAACAGAACACCAAATCACATCTTTTAGCTAGAAGCAAAATCCAGATGCAAGTATACAACTGAACCTTCAAATTCAAACATTGAAACGACCAACTAACAGTCAAATCGCACCAGATTCATGTAAACAAAAGGCAATATATATACACACACATTATAGATGAAATTTTAAAATCAACCAACAATTATTCGTAAGCTAATAGACACAACCTTTATCAAAGTAAAGCTCAAAAAAATAAAAATCAAAATCAAGAGCAATATATATACACATATATACATATATACCTGGACGGTTGTTTGCTGGACACGACTCTCTGAAGTAACTATCGCAGTCGCCGCGGCGTTTATGGTCTCCACGCTGTTGTGTATAGTCCTCATATTGAATATTGATCGAGAGACCCTAGTGTTCCACAATCAAACTTTCTCCGACAGGACAATTCCGGCGATAGGCGATCAGAGTTCGCCTTCCGGAGAGCTTCGACTGAATTTGATCGGAAAATGAAAATCGCATGAATTCAAAGATGTGTAGAGAGAGACAGAGAGAATCAGAAGAAGCAAGAAACGGAGACTTACAAATTAACCGAAAATCGAATCTCTCTGATCTTCTTTCTCTCTCTAGTTGTTATTTTGTAATGATGTTGGTCATGGGGTGAAGCACCTAATTACAAAGATTTGTTGAAATAATTAAGGTAGTAAAGTGTTTGTTTATTGGATAATGCATGGATTTAAGCATCAGATGAATTGACCTAATTCTCCTCTGATTCTCTTCTAATTCAACGGTGTGCCACTCTTTTTACGGCGCAAGATAGGCCGTCCGCGCTATTAATGGCAGCTTGACGCCAGGTGGAGTAGGCCCCTCTTTATTTAATCGACCGTTTTGCTCTTATCACGTGACTGTCGTGATTGGGAGTTGTTCGGCGCCATCCATTTTCTGGATCCAGTAAGTCAGAAGTCAGCACTATTTATGCAGTGCCAGCCGTACGATGATTTGACTCCCATCAATGATCAATTTTTTACCATTTTAATTTTTTATTATGAAAAATAACAAGATTATTTATGTTTTTTATCAAAGTTGAATTATTTTGTCAAAGTATCAATTGAATAAACATTTTTATATTAAAAGTGTCTTGTTAAATAATTTTTTATTTAAATTACTCTTTTATCATAAAAATTTTATTTCAAGTAATAGTTTTAAACAAAAATATATCTTAAAGAAATGCTTTCATAAAATAAATTTTTTTTGTATATAAGAGTCTTAAATTTTTTACTCAGACTAATTTCATTTAATAATTATTTTAATTAAAAAAATTAACAAGTCCTAAATTAAAATAAAATAATTTTGATCTACTTCTGCGATTAACTTTATCAAAGCTCAATTGAGTTTTTCCTTTTATATTTTGCCATCTAAACATTTCCCGATCATTTAATTTTAGTGAAAATGTATAGATATCATATGAAATGATTTTCATTTTAAAAAAACTTATTATTTATTTAGTATTTATGTTTTAACGATTTGTGAACGAAACTCCGAAAAGCGGGACAGTAAATTCATGATTTTCATCTGCAATTTTGAGTTTCAGACGCAGGACTAAACACCTTTAAATCATTATCTCGCATTGGTTGAAATTACTTTTATGTCCTCTCAAAAATTAATATATTGTATGCATGCCATTTTGTGATTGGCCAATATGTCATTGAATTGAAATAGGTTTATAGGAAAGTGTTTTCTCTCATTCTGTATACATGTTGGTAGGGAAAAAAAGGGAAGAAATTAAAGAACATGGTAGTTTTGTTTTTTTCAATATTATTATTCTCTTTACTCTTTTAAAAATATACATTTTTTTTCTTATTTCTTTTCTCCCAATGCAATCCATTTCAAGAAAAGCAACACTTGGTTGTTTTTTTCTTCTAAGAAATGTTTTTCCATCCCTCTTTACTTTTTTTCCCCTTCAGTTTTCCGAGGAATTGCTTTTTTGGATATTTTATTGCATGGGAACTTTTCTTAAAGGGGTGCACCGCACGTGGCACTTGTTTGATGGATTTTTGTGCTCATCCTCACGCATAAGATAGTGACACTCCTCAAAATTCTTCCCCCCTATATTTTACTAGTTTTCACGGGTGGTTCAATATTTCTATACATCATCTTTTTCCATTTTGATAATGATATCACAAGTCCACAGTACCCCTCTCTCTCTCTCTATATATATATATATGGGCAAATTACACTTATCTTCCCTTGAGATTTCTAACAATTATAGAAACCTTCTCCTATAGTTTTAAAAATAACACTGACCTCCCCTCTGCTTTAATGTCTATAACAAAAACCTCCCTCCGTTAGTCAATCGTTAGTTGACCAAACGGTTTAGGATGATATCATCTTCTATTTTTTCCTAAATACCAATTTTACCCTCATCTATACCTTTTCTTTATTCCCTCTTAATTTCATTCCCCACCACTGACAGTCCACCACAGGGAAAACTCCTCTCCATCTTACTGTCATCTCTGTCAATTTCTCTACAGGCCACGGCCACCATTGATAAAAATCAACACCACCGCCAATGGCATCATCACCACCAGCGCAACAATAACTCCGAATTGATCGAAATTCAGTGACTCCGAATTCATCATCACCACCATCATCATCACCACCGTCGCCAGCCGCTGCCCAATGCTAGCCCCTCCAAAACCTCCGCCCAGTGCCGTCATAAGATGGAGAAGCTTCGCCAGCGATACCGCACCGAGAAGCAACGTTCTCTTTCCTGCCCTAGGCGCTTCTTCTCTTCCTGGGTCTTCTTCAAAAGCATGGATTCCATGGAAAATGGGACTTCCGCAGCTGTTGGATCTAATCAAAATACCGAGAGTGGAGTCGATTTTGGTTCTGGAGTTTAGGTTAAATCCGTAATTGATCGAAATTTAGTGACTTTAGGGTTTAAATCGAAGAACTATAAGAAGATTGATGGGAGAAGTTAAAGCGGAAAAATCAAAGCTAATGGTTGAAAATGTTGAGGTGGAAGTTGAGGTCCCCAAATCCATCCAGTTTGCCACTGCTGCTACTGCCATCTTCTTCCCTCATTTTTTCTCAATTCTTCTCCTGTTGAATTCTATCTCAAGAACTGAACCGATCCTTCAACAGCAGCTCCTGTTGCTACAATTTCTCTCTCTCTCTCTCTCTCTCTCTCTCTCTCTCTCTCTCTCTCTCTCTCTCTCTCTCTCTCGGTTGGCTGCTCTCTATTTCTCCCTTCTCTTTTTCCCCATTTTCTCCTGCACCGTTCTAACTCACTCACACACATACAAATATATATTTTTCACTCTGTCGGCAGCCTTGCTGCTTCTTTCCAAGCCACACAATACACACTATATATATATATATATATATATACGCCCCACTTGTACCGTCCCACAAACCCAGCGAAAACGCCGGTGCCCACGTTTTCGCTTCCACCTGCCATCTTTGATTTCAAATTTGAAATTTTTTTTTTTTATTTCGATTGGGCTCTGCGATGCTTTGGAGGAAGATGCAGTGGTTTGGGAGAAGTGATGACTGGTAGAGTAGATAGAGAAAGAGAGAGATGTTAGAGATGCAGTGGTTCAGTGCCTTTAGGGTTTAGGGCAAATAATTGCAGCAAAATTGATGGGAATAAAATGTTGGCTGGAATTTTTATAGAATTTAGGGTTTTCTGAGAAAGGTTTCAAAATTCATCTTTCCAGTTCTGGAATTGAAGAACTTGGCGCGAACATTGGAAAATTTGTTTGAGGGTAGTTTTGTCATTTAATCATGATTTGTAAGGGTAATTTGGTAAATGGATCAAATTCGTTAACGCCAGTTTGGAGACAAATTCTGACAGGGGGGACAGTGTTATTTTTAAAACCATAGGGGAGGTTTCTGTAATTGTCAGAAACCTCAGGGGAGGTAAGTAGTAATTATTTCTATATATATCTATATTGATGAATTTAAAATTTTAATTAGAATAAATCAAATTACAAGAGTAAGAATTTAAAGAGTTTACATGAATATATATAAAAAAAAAAAAATTTAAAGAGTTCACGTGAATATATATATATATATAGATAATTAAAAAATAATGATAAAGTCTTATTTTATTAAAAAAAATAACAAAATTAATAGGAAATAATATAATATTTAATTTTTTTGGAGAATTAAATTACAAGTATTAAAATTTAAAAAGACTTATCATTAGAAGAAGAAGGTAAGTCTTATTTTATTAAAAAAAATTAATAAAATTAAGAATAAAAGAAAAAAATCTAAATGTTTGGACCGTGGCTCTCCTCTATTCCCCTTGGATCCGCCATTTTATATATATAGTGAAAGTGAAAGCAAAATTACCTTTTGTTACCTTTTAATGAACTTTCAACAAACCTAGTTTCATGGGAGCTTTTATCATTCTCAAACCTTTTTAGTACTTGCACCTTTTTCTTTTCTTTGTAATAATAATTTAATTAGTCTAGATGTGGATTAGCTTAATTTTTCAAACTTCGATGATTAACTATTTAATATCCTTTTATGTACGTTGATGTAACAAAAGAAAATCCAAAATGTCTAGAAGAAAAATAATAATATAAAATAACAGCTTTTTCTTCACCTAATTTTCTTTATTGGGTTCACCGGGACCTAGCCACTTGTGGATATTTCACAAACTGAACATCATATGGGTGGCTTAGTTGTTATAAAAGAGAAATTATTGAATGCTATCGTCAATCAGTAATAATTAAGTTTATAAAAATTAATTTTTTTTTTCTATCTTAATTGACCAAGACCAATGATTTTTAATGTTTTCAGATCCAGTCCATTCATCGAACTGAAAAAATGTCTGAATTACGGATTATCAGTTCAACCGTCGGGTCAACCGGAATCAAATCGTGATGTCATAATTATATAATTAATAAATTTAATAATACATATTATTGATATTTTAAATTTAAAAAATTATACAAAAATTATTAAAAATTATATAAAAAAAATTAACAAAATATGAATTTTCTTAATTTCTTAATATGTAAAACTTCAAGAAAAAAATAAAAAAAAAAGTATATAGACAAGAACTGGTGTGAACCGGTGACCCAGTACCGGGTCACTCGGTTCGACGGTCCAACTTGGCCAGTTTTAACGGTTTTGAACTATAAGCAGGTTTTATGGGTTAAATCGAACCGTTTTATGAACCGATCGACGGTTCAACCGGTTGAATCATTCGATCCGGTCAGGGTTTTAAAACATTGATGATTTCAAATCATTCAATAATTTCTATCTACCAATGTGAAAAGCTAAACCCCATTGTACCAAAAAAAAACTCTTGAATGGAACTATTACGGTGATATGAAAATACCGACTTTCTAATTATTTCATAGTCATGTACATTATGACCTACTTTTCTTGAAAGAACATAACACATATTATGACAGTGTTATTAAAATAACATATTATCGTGTGGTGCACTAAATTCACTGAAAAATATCTCTAAGGCATCACATGTTGAGGTAGGCGGTGGTTGATCTGTAATTATAATATAGAAGATTCACTTTTGTATCAGATTTTTGAGCTTCTGATTGTCATCGTAATGGGTCAGTTCATTGCTTCACTTGTTGATCCACCCACTGGTCATTTATGCAGATTTGCTGCACGAATCAAGATCCTTCTTTCTTCATCTTCTTCTTCTTGATAGCACTGTTGATGATTTGTTTTCAGATGCCGTCATCACCTCGCCTTTTGAAAAAATGACTGCATCCAACCTTTTGTCACAACCCTCCATCATACACTTTTATATTGACAAGACAATTAGAGCCCATTTGGACAATTGATTGTCAATAAATTGATTATTCTAAGAAGTACTAATTATGTTTCCTATTCGGGTGTTTAATGAGTTTTCTCTTTCACCCTTTATATTATATATTAGGTAATATTCAAGTGGAAAACTCAAAAGATAAAATTTGTGAAAAGTTAAAATTGTTTGGAAAACATTATTCTTACTTTTCTATTATCTCATTTTGTAAATGGGATTTGGTGTTCCCATATCCATAACATGCCAGGCATCCACTCTGTAAGTAAAAACCCTAATTTTGTGGTAGAAAATGTGGTTTGGCGCCCCCACGGGGCACCCTCTAAGTTATTTCAAGTGAAGATTACTTAAATTTTAGTAACTTCTATAAAAAAAAAAAAAAATGGTGTGTATTACAATTAATCAATCAACTCAACATTACAACATTAATAACACATCATCTTGAACAGAAAAAACAACCAACTGGGCTAGCCCTAATTGGTTGTGTTCGGTCCGGTATGTGTATAGGTTTTGGACACGAGTAATGGAAAATCATGATCGAGGTTTTAATGCGGACTAGGCTACTCATGAATTTGGGCCGTTTAGCGGAATATGCTGCGCAGGCTTCAAATCCCTTGTGTGTGTCTATATATATATATATATAAAGCACCATATCTGGTCTTTCGGAGAGAGGACCTCCCTCCAGGAGAGAGCCAGTTTCAATCCCTGCCTCAGCAGCGTGGTTTCCAATTCTCTAAACCGCTCTCTCTCTCTCTCTCTCTCTCTCTCTCTCTCTCTCTCTCTCTCTCTCACACACACACACACACACATTTTTTATACAATAATACAAATCTATAGAAACAAAGCCGCCAGTTTGAGGGCAGGTGATAGATTAGCCCGAAAACTTGATCATCGAATACAAATATGGGAATGCATTTCCTTTTAATTTATGATATTATAAAGGGCAAAAAAATTACAAGCAACAACCGCAGCAAATTCAATGCTGAGCGTTTTGCTACAACACATTGCTCTGTGAGATTCAAAACCATTTGTCTACCCACAACGCATACAATAACCATACATATCAAAAAACTTACCGTTTGAAGCCATATTGCCACCTTCTCGTCCTTTAAAGCCCTCCAACAGTAGCCCAAGGAGCTGAAGTTGAAAAATTAGAGCTAGAAACTTCTTGGTTCAGACTAAGAGCAGTATGATTCTGTGGTGAATTTCCAGTTGGTCTTTTGTTGGTGGAATTGGCTGTTGTGAGAGAGAGAGATGCCGACTGCTGCTGCTGAAGTTGCTGCTGGTTCTTCATTGGTGACTTAGGCCGAAGAGCCTCTATGTCAGGTGTTGTCATAACAAGATGTGTTGATTCGGGTGGTGGATTTCGTCCTCCCCCTCCTTGCCAAACTTTCCCGTCCTTGTCAGAAAAGTACCTGACATATGCCTGAAATTTTCCCAATTTCCAAGACAGAAATATTGTAAAGGAAGACAATTAAGAACAAGTTAAAATTACCTGCAAAAATTTAAATCTGCAGAGGAGAGTACCAATCCTATCTCATGATATTCGTGGCATGTTGAAAAATATGACAAAATACAATTGTTTTAATAATACAAGAAATGCATAAAAGGAGAAATATGGTATCCATATAAATTGTGCATTTATTTGTAATGGTTTACCAAGGGAGTTCATTTCTTTTTATGGAAAATTTGATGTTTCTGTACAATCCGATTTTTGAAATTTCGGTGACTCATCTAAAATATGTTGCATAAGAAGCATATTTTTTCTACTAGTCATCGGGGTCTGATGATATTCATGCTTTTTGATAAATATGACAAGATACAGTAATTGTTAATACAAGAAATCTGTAAAAGGAGAAGTATGGGATGTATATAAATTGCACCTTTTTTTAGTAGTGACTTGTCAAGGGAAATCATTTCTTTTCATGGAAAACTTTATGTTTCTAAACAAACCATTTTTGAAGTGTCATGGACCACATCTAAAATACGGTGCATAAGAAAAATAGTTTTCTGCCTATGTCATCAGGCATGAATTAATCTAGAGGAAAAGATACTTTCTTTGCCTCCCCCCCTTCCTGCCTCTTTCCCCTAGATGGAAAACGGGCAGAAGACGTTTCCTCATTCCACTATCTTGTCCACCTTCAAGATTAACTTCTGCTGTTGCTGAGTTTAGAAGTTGATTTTTATGCCTTTTTCCTTTCCAGAAAAAGATTTTCATCACAAAAACCTACTCATGTTGCAAAATAACATTTTTCCTACATTTTAAATCACTATAATAAATGCTTTTGACAAGTGATAGTTGTCTTTTGCTCCAATCACTAGCAAACTAGGAGTTCCCAGTTTTCATAAATCATGTTTACTAATTCTACTGATGCCCAAACATTCAACCACTTCTCAAGAAAAATCAGCTCATGGCCAAGAGGATTCACCTACCATAATTGATTTTTTACTCTCTTTTTTTTTAGTGTTCTGTTTTTTTTTTTCAGATGATAAGCGTGACATAGTACATTGTACCTCTGCATTAAAATTTGACGAGGATAGTCCTTCACCAACAGTAAGCCAGCCAGACCGAATATTGTGGTCTTCACCAAAGAGCTCAAGCCTCCTGCGGCCAAGGGAAAAATGCTCTATGATCCGGTACATATCTTCAGGCTTTGCGGTTGAACCTGCAATTCCATTTACAAAAAAGATTCAAGTGAATGTACCATAATGCTATATGAATGAACTGTAAAAAGGAAGGTTTCAGAATTTTCGAGAGTGCAGTAAATATAACTTTTGTGTAATTATGTTTCTGGTAAACACAAAAATCCACAAAAAAACTTGTTCATGCCACAATTTGGTACAATTTCTATTGCACCAAAATGAGCCCGAACACTAACAGAGGAAAAATGACCACTAAAACCTACAAAAGAAAAAAATTGCAAGAACTAAAAAACATGAGTTCCTCGTGCTCAAGGGTAAAAAGCTAATAACTTGATAAGAGTGTCAGCTTTCATTTTTCTATTGATATGTCTATAAACAGCATATAGAGGGGGAAAAACCATATTAATCAAGATAAATGAGAAAAGAAAGGACGAAAAAACATACGCACATTGAAACAATTCCAAATTAAGACAACACGGCAAATGAAACATGAAACCACAAATACTATAAATTATAAAAGCAAATATATAAATAATAAATGCACTGCTGCAAGCCCAGGGTCATTGAAGTCCAAGACATGAAAGGTAATACTGACCATAAGGAGGCTCCTCAGCAATAACTACATCAGTGTCAATGTTGGCATGTATTATATGACCATCAGTACTTCGACGAACAGTTCCCTTAATGCCCATCAAACAGTGCTCCTTCACCACAATAACAATGCAACAAACAGTTCAAAAAAACAACAGCAGCATTTAGATTGCAACAGAAAAGAGTAGACGTCAAAAGTAGGACAGAGACAGGGACATCTTCAAAGCTGAAAGAATATTTAGTACCAACCTTTGAGCGCTGAAACAAAGTATGAGAATCATGGCGCAATCCTGGAGTTGCATTTGTTTTGTTGGTCTTCACCCAACATATATCCTCACACCTACGAAATCCCCACTACAGTGAAAAAGAAAACACAGTTACACATAAGTGACATGAGAATTACTGCAATCAAAAGGGACCCAATTCATAAACATATGTAGTTTCTTCTCTCAAGGATTCAATTAGATACCTTCTTTAGACATTGTCGGCCCTGATCAAGGCCAACACCGTCACCAACCCAAAGGAAAATAAAAGAAGGCGTGTCAGCTATTGCCTGTAAACATGACCAATAGATGGTTGAGATATCGAGTTTGAAATGCGGAAAGGAAGAATGTCAACTTGAGAGACTACGTGTCAGCCATTGAGCAGCATTTTTTGACAATAAAGCCCAAAAATAAAATAAGTTGGGTTACCGATCTCTATGTCAATGTACAAAAGATGCAGTTAGCCTCAGCTGGTAAAGAGTAGTTTAATAGCATCTACATTGCAATTCAAGTATATGGAACCATTTCATTCAATTGGAAATATATCTATTCCATCATCTACTGAGTACTAACCATCAATGGAGAGGTATTACATTAACTTCTAACCCAGTCATAGCATAAGGGTCATGTAAGCAATGAAGAGCTATGAGCAAACGAGATTACCTCAATCTTAAGATTCATTATTTCTTCAAATGTCCAGTACTCCATATGGTTTACACCAGGAGCCCGATGAACATATTCCTCCCAAGGGGGGTCCACAAGAATGACATCGAACTTTGTTCCAAAGAACTCCGGAGAAAGCACATGATCACGCAGATCACACTTGTAGTACATGGGTGGGGAAGCAGATTTGGCCACAATCTCATCCTTCTTTTGTATGAGCTCCCG
Organism: Nyssa sinensis; assembly: GCA_008638375.1. Lineage (NCBI taxonomy): Eukaryota > Viridiplantae > Streptophyta > Magnoliopsida > Cornales > Nyssaceae > Nyssa > Nyssa sinensis. The sequence continues at coordinate 3,360,654 of CM018041.1, read as the reverse complement.
AAGCTTCGGGTAGTCCTCCACAACATTAGTGAGCTCCAGTTCCCTGATGAAATTCTGGGGTCGCATGCCAGTGTCAACAAAATTTTGGGAGTAATCATTCTGCTCCCCTCTGGAAGGAGCTTTGCCAGTAGGTCCATTAGTTCTACTAGGAGGAACCCAACCCCCAGGAGCTTTATCTTGTGGCTGCCCTCGTCCGACTGGTACTATAGCATTGAAACCTGGGCCAGATGAGCTCAGAGGCACCCCTCTTCCAGGGCCTGGTTGATTAAAATACAAGGCAGGGTTTGGAGTCACTAAATTAGGAGGAAATCTTGGTCCTGATGGTCCAGGGGGAACAGGTGAGAGACCAGGTGGAACAGCTAACATATTCATCTCAACACCTCGAGCACCAGGCCAAACAACGGGTGGCGAAAAGGGTGGAATGAAGGCACCAGGGGAAATTGGAGGACCTGGAGCAGGAGGCATGCTAGGGCCTAGTAATTGCATTGGTCCAGGAGGTGGCATTCCAAGCGGGCCAAAAGGTGATCCCATCATGGGCATTGGGATTCCAACCTGTTGGCTGTCTCTCCCAGCAGGCTTAACCCTTCCTCCTCTCCCAACTCTACTCCCTTTAACTCCGTGCAGAGCACCTCTACTAATGGAACCTGGCTCCTGGTTTCCAAAAGGAGGCTGTGAACCACCACTAGAGCTTTGGCCACCAGCAGTGCGATTGGGCATAATTTGGTTCTGGCCTCTTGTTTTCCCCACCTGAATGTCAGTGTCATCCCTCCATAAATTCTGATCTCGCGAAGCAATACCATAATCATCATCTGATGGCCAAGATCCATGTATATCAATCCTTCTTTCTCTATCCTCCCGTGAATATGTCCACTCCTCATCATTTGGTGCCAATTTCATATGAGATTGCTGACCAACTTCATTTCTCCTGCCAGAAATGGATCCAGATTCCTCTCTTCCATAATCAAAGGGCTTGGTTTGGATCTCTATCACATCATAATTCTCGTTTGAAATTCCATAATTCGAGGAGGTCTTCACCGCTTCTGTCCTGCTTCCATCTTTCCTACCACCAGAACGACCCTGAGGCCTTTCATTGTCGGTCCTTTCGTGACCATGTCTCTGCAACTCCCACTCTCTACCATGATTATAAAAAATATCCCCATCTCTTGTCTCCTTATCATTACTGCTGGGTTGCCCTCTTTTCCAATTATCTTCGGAACCTTCCCATTCCCTATTCCTGTCGTTCCAGCTATCATCCCTTCCTTTTGATGTATCATCCCTGTAACCATCCTTTTCTAGTTCCCTCCGCTTGTAAATAAAGCTTCTGTCATAATCCATCTCAGAGTATTCTGATTCATGATGACGCCTCCCACTCCTCTCAGGGGTCCTGGACCTGTTTGAGCACTCTATTTCTCTTCTACTTTCATCTCTTGTCCATGTATTACCATCCTCATCTTTACTGAAAGACCTCTCATGATTTTCAGTGATGTTCTGTCCAGTGAAATTTCTTTGCTGTCTATGCTTCTCCATTATCTCCTTACCCGATATATCTTCACGAGTCAAAGAACTTTCCTTATTGTCTTCTTCGGGAGCTTCAGGCCTCCCCTTGCTCTTATTCCTCTCAGCATCAACTCTTCTATCTTCCTTGTCATAGGATTTCGTACCCTTGTCACTGTATGAATCTAATGCCCTACTTTTGCTCTCACTGGCTTCAATTTTCGTAGACACGCTTCTCTCTCTAGCACTCTCATGCTTAGGATCAGCAGATCTCCCACTTCTGACATCAGACTTCTCTTCTTCAGATTTCATGACAGTATCCTGATTCATTCCATCTTCTCCTTGAGTTTCTCCCTTGCTCAGACGATCCATGACCCTTCTCTCGGCTACTTTCCCTCCTTTCGGAGTTTCTTGAATCTCTATCCAGCATCCTTTCAAGCTCCCCATCACGTGATCTTTCATCTTTGCCTTTAGTTCTGCTCTGGGACCTCTCATGGTCTGAGAAATTTGGAGTAGATTTCCTTCTCTCACTTCCATCGGCTCCACCATGTCCCCTACTCCCAGACTTGTCTTCACCATCAAGTTTATTCTCTAATTCTCCATCCTGATACCAATTGCTTAATTTCTCCAATGTACTCTCCTCTTGTTTCTTCTTCATCTGCTTAGAACGTGACTCCTTTCTCCCATCGTAGGCCTTCTTCATCACTTCCCGCCCTGTTCAAGCCACTTGACCTTTTTTCGGCTCTCATTTCTATCCCCATTACTTCTCCTCCTTCCACTACTATCCAATCCATCAGCTTCTTCTCCATTCCCAATCCTTCGTGACTTGCTTGACCTGTGCTTCCTCTTATCATCACCCTCCCATTCTTCATCGTCTCTGGCCCTATCACTCTTCAAGTCTGAATTATCCTCTACTTCCCGCTTTAAGTAACTCTGACAATTAGGCAGATCCATTACAAGAAAAGGTCCTCAAAAAAATTGGTTCCTCTTTAGTTTGAACCTACAAGTAAATTGTCCTGAAACCAAGTAAAGAAAGCAATAAGAAAGTGAATTTTGAACCAACACATTTTTTTAGTTCCTATGCAAAGAAAAATTTACAGATGGTGCATTACATAGAATTAGGACAAAAAATTCATCATCTCAAATAGGATCCTTGACCCAAAAAAGTGGCAACTAGCTCAGAAAGGGCACAAATGTTGAGATGGATGTTTTGTAAGACGAGAAAGGGAAAAAAATTATAAATGAACACATTAGTGAGATCATAAAAATAGCACCAATCAAAGATAAAATGAGAGAAAACCAATTAAAATGGTTCAGCCATGACCAGCAAAGACCAATAATTGCACCTACAAGGAAGAGTGGTGTGTTCCACATTGAGACTAATGCTAGGAGAAGGAAAAGAAAACTAACTAGAATGGTTTAGACGTGAGCAAAGAGCATAACTACACCCTGAGGAAGAGTAACATGATCTACAGTAAAAGTAAATTTAGGAGGAAAAAAGGGATCAAAATTAATATAAGTTCGGATTGCAAGGAAAGACATGGTAACATGTGGTTAAACTAAATAGTTCTTGAGAATGTGGAATGGTCGAATAGGATTTATATAACTGAACCTAACTAGTTAGGTTAATATTTATTGAGTTCAGTAGATAAAAAATGAAAGAATAAGAGAGATTTTCAATTTTTTTTTCCGTTCCTCTCCTCCGAGTTTCAAGCCATCCAAATAAATTATACACAAATTCCTTTTTAGTTACAAAATATATACAAACTCACTTTATCCCCTTACTTGAAATACTATTGATTAAAAAAAAAAAACTGCATTTCTTGCCCAAAAGTTTCAGTCCAATAAAGTATAACTTGTAGTTTTAGAGAAGTAAACAAGCTCAAAACCCTACATCATCTTATTGTGCAGTGGTCGGTATCACATCAATTAAAATAATAACATTACAAGATTGTCAGAAAATAATCAAGGAAAAAACAAATCAGATACAAATCAAGTTCAAACACTTAAAAGTTCGGATATAAAGCTCTGTTGCATTGACCCAATTGAAATAAAACAAAACCGTAAATGTGTGCTTGGCTTGAGCAAAAGCGGAATTGAATTGGAATTTTAAAAGGGTGCAACTGTAATTTAATGCATTGCAATTCTACAGGATTATAAATGTCATTCAAGTTCAATTTTGAAATTCATGTGACATTGCTTTAGAATTAAAAAATTCATAGTCCGGAGACAAACAGATTTTTTTGGAACTGAGTTGATAATCAGAATATATGTCCACAACTCCATGGTGCCCTCATTGACTCCATTGACTAAAATGCCTCTCTCTCTCTCTCTCTCTCTCCCCCCACAACATACATACATACAAATATATATATATATATATATATATACACTTCTATTTTAAAAATTAGTCCCCCATTTAGTGGTAGGTAACTTCTCTTCGTTGACCACCAAGCATTAGCTCAAGTGGTATTTCCTCCACCTCCCAAGTGGTATTCCCTTCACCTCCCAAAAAAGGAGGTTGAGAGTTCAAGTCCCAATTTGGACAAATGGGTGTGTGCTGTGTGTCTTACTCTTACCTATTAAAAAAGAACTTCTCTACCGTGCTATTGTGGATTAAGAATTAGATTCAAAAGATTTGGGGGGACAAATGGTGTGATTTGGGGGAAATCTTGTCAAAGTTTCTTCGATGGAGTCAAATATAACACTTCAGAAAATTTGTCCATCTACGAATTTTTAGACTCCTGTGATGCGACAGATAAGCCAATGTGCAAGAAAATGATCAACCGAGCTTAAGGGCTAATGAAATCAGAAATATACATCAGTGGTGGAAATGAGCTGAGCTAAGTATCAATGTGCTGAAGCTCGACTCAAATGATAAGGCATAACAACATTAGTTTCCTGAGATTCATTATCACATTGCTGTGCAAATGGATCTGAATCATCTAACTTGTCTTTGACAAAGTGTTAAAATATTCATTATATCAAAATAATAAAATAGAAGGAAGGATACTATATTATTCATGTAACAGCTCGACAGGTTTTTGTCTCACACTTGGGAATTTAAAATTTTAAGAATGACCATTGTTTAACTCTGAAACTAACTACATGACCTTTAGAACTCAAGACTAGAATCTATAATTATAAATAGTATTTTAAAAAACATTTATGAGGAGAGCCTTGAGATGAGATATAGATAAAAGGCCTCGAGGTCTTAAAATTAAATCAATCCTCCCTAGGGGTTAACATTTCTTTAGCTAAGGAATGCCTGAAGTGAGAAAAGTGCACTATTTTTGTTTGCCTATGCAGCTAAGGCATATGCCTCAATGGAGCATGAGATAACAGCCTCTCTTTTTGAAAATTTATGGTTTACCATGGTTCTTAATAAAATGTTAACTGCAGTTAAAGGCTTGTCTGTCTCCTTTTTTAAATTCAAAGACCCATTTAGAATGGAGAGATAGATAAAAACAAAGGAAGGATTCTTCATTTAAACGAAGACTCCATGTTTTCTCTGGCAGCAATAGCTCCTTTTCTGGCATGTTTTCTTGCCAAGATTTCAGAGGTTTTTTTTCATCATCCTGTCCCTCTTTCTATACAACTGAAATATGGGCCTGAGAGAGCTCGACTTGTTTCAATAACGAGAATATATTTTAAGTGAAAGCCTGGCTCTATTTCCTTTATCAAACGAGCTTAAGCAAGGTTTTATTGAGCTAATCTTGAGTCAAATGGCTTGATTTGGTCTACACACCTGATACACACAAACCTAGATAGTGCAGCCAAATAATCAATTAGTCGCAGTCCTTTCAGTACACATTAGCCTCTTGCTAACTCTTCCATTCAATGTTTTCAAAAGTTTTACCAACCCTCACCTTGAACTGAGGATTCCCAAAAAATGTTTTGAAGCTTTGGGAGGGAAAAAAACTGTGATCTTGGAAAGCATATACTTCAAAGTTCAAACTCAAAAACATGCAAAAGTAACACTTTGAGCATTTTTGGTGGTCCAAAACACTTTCATAATTTTGGGGGCTTTAAAAAAATATATAAACCCTTACATTGTAAAGAGTAACACAAAAAAAACCCCTAATCCGTTGCTTCAGATCAAACAAAACCCTTCGATGGAGAGTAATTCATAATCAACAATAATGCTTCACCACTTCCATTGAAACCCTAATACATTATTAAAAATGAGCTTTTTACTTTTACATACATAGATTATGCTCTCCTATGACTTTCATATGATATTAGATCTTTTTCTTCCCTAACAAGTGCACGCGTACACAAGAGAGAGAGAGAGAGAGAGAGAGTTGTAACGTGAATTTTTGGATATAAAATATTTTCAAATTCATACTTTTAAGACGAAGTTAGTCAAAATATCTTGCATTCCCTTAAGATATTGAAATTATAATTATGACCCAAGTTTCAAAATACTAAAAATTCTCCTTTTTAGCTAATAACAATACTTACTTTCATTTTTTAATGAAAAAAATTGAAGTCCCAAAAGGCATATAGCTCAACACCTTGTAAGAGGTCAAGCATCACCCCTTGCACTTCCACCTTTTAAAGCATTGCTTCCATTTGACATGGAAAACCATTGAAATTCTGCCGCCAAACAAATCCCTCTATTTCTTCTGATTATTGCAATATAAAAGAAAAAACATTTAAAATCAACATAATTCAATTTTTCAACAGCAATGTAACCTCATCTTTCACTGGAAATTCCAATCTTCAAATGTTCAAATGCATTAGCATTTCAAATAACAGAAGCTTCTTTGTTATATAAAGCTGGCATACACTGATATGGCACAAAAGGATCAATTACTGAGGGTGTATGGTAAAATCTGTTTATGCAGATATATGAGGCCAAAAATTTCTCTTCTTTCAGACATCAAGTGCTTTATCATGTCTAAAACAAACTGAATGAGAGGCAATTATTATCTACTCTAGTCTGGATCCTAATGTCTACAGCAATCAAATTGATCTAATTGCCACTCACTGTGCCAAATTTGATCAGTTTGACTGAACAAATACTGGTTGTAGGTAATTAGTTTGTGTCAAAACTCTCAGACTTCACTTATCAAACAAAACAGAAAACAATAAAAAACTCTCAAGACTGCAGAATATATGCAAGTGTGGTGAGTGTGAATATTTTCAACCAATTGTGGGAAGGAATAGCCCAAGCTTCTTTTGAAAAGGGCCCCCTTAAACCTTCCCTCCCTCCTCACCCCACAAGAAGAAAGGGCTGGTAGTAACATATAAAGCCTAAATTGAAATAACTGTCCAAGCTCGTTTTGAATAGGGTCCCTTAAGCCTCCCCCACCACCACCCCACAAAAGAGGGAGGAGGGGGAAGGGGAGTGGGAGCAGTAGTAACAGATAAAGCTTAAATTAAAAGATTAGCTGTAAGAACTGAATTTTTAAAATCCAAGTGTGTAAACCCTCAATTTTTGGCAGGAGATGAGATAAAATGAATCACAATTAACCCTTTTTTTTACTTAATTGTAATGTGGAAGTCATGTAAATTGTCAAAAATGGTTTAAAGTAGTCATAAAATCCAAACTGCCACAGATCCATTGGCTAGAATAGGATTAATTCCATGAAACACTCTTCAAAGAAGAAAGTTAATGCACTTAATGATAACCCAATTGAAGGATTGTAACTGGCTTGAGTTGACCAGCAGCATCATAATTCCAGGGTATCAGTCAGCAATCTCATTTATATTCATAATTAGTATTTAGCAAGTTCAAGACAGATATTGGTCATAAAAGGAAGACGAGCACTCTTTCACCCACCCAAAAACATAAATTTGAAAAACTTAATCTAATAAATTTTCTCTATTGTGCAAGCACAAATCTCGTCATAATCAAAGTTGGACGATGAGCAGAGTTCAAAACAGTGGATAGTTTGAGTCCATACCTTACAAAACTTAAATTTGAAATCCTAGAAATTTAAGATTGAAATTCAAGTTCAAAAGAACGAGTAATTAACAAATAACAGGATTTAGACACTAATTCCTATGATTTGGCGAGCCACACGATTCTAGATTGTTGTGACAAGCACACCCTAAACGAATTTCAAATACACACTAATCTAAACAGGCAACACTTCAATTCGAAACTGCTAAACGCACCCTAAGAGACTCAACGCAGAATTAAAACAAATGAATAATTCAGATTCAAAACACAAGTCGAATTGAAGTTTTGTAAAGCAAAACCCTAGGACTATAATCAGGAGTTATGATTAAACAAAATGACATGTTTCATCAATATAATGAACATATTAGATACAGCAGATACAGATGCTTGAGAGAGAGAGAGAGAGAAGGGTACTTGGATTTTGATGGGGACGCGTTAGGAAACCTCTGAATTCCAGACTTACGGTTCCTATCGGCGCCGCGGAAGAAAGGGGACACTGCAACATTATTCTTTTCCCTTTCTGTTTAATTGTTGAGTAAATTACATGACTTCCCTTTTTAAAAATTACTGTCCGTATTATAAAATTTTTGTTAATTTTTTTTTAAAGGACAAACTATTCTAATTTATTTTTAAATTTCTGATAATTATAAAAGACTTTTCTTATAATTTTTTAAATGAGATTATTTTTTCTTATTTTTATTTACAAATTACAAAAAAAATGTCTATTATCTTTTTTTTTTGAAATGACAAAATATCCTTTTTCAAAAAAAAAAAATTTCATTTTTGCATTTTTTAAATTTTGACCCATTTTTTTAAAAAATATATATTTAAAAAGTTATAAAAAAATGTAAAAATAAAATAAATTAAAAAGGACACATTTGACCCTTTAAAAAAAATGTCAGGAAGCAATAAGTTTTTGTAGTTTGTTAGTAAAAATAAGGATGATTAATATCATTTCAAAAATTTCAAGAAATGACTTTATAATTATCACAAATCTTAGGATAGGTAGTATAGCTTATTTTCTTTTTTAAAATAATAAAATTGTCCTTCTATATTTTGTAAACATTTTTAAAAATTTTTACCAATTTCTTAAATTTTTTTAAAGAATATTTTTAGTTTATATAAAAATAAATTTAAGGTAAAATAAATTTAAAATATTAATCAATATTTATTTGAAAATAAAAATAAAATTTAAAAAAAAAATTGATCAAAATTTAAAAAAAATGAATAGAAAATTATGAAAAAGGTCATTTTATTATTTTGAGAGAAAAAAAAATGATTAGAAGGGGTATTAATAGAAAAGGTTAATGTAATTTTAAAAAGTATAAGTATAATTATAAAAAATCTCAAAATAAATTAGGTAATTTATCTTTAACTTTTAAAAATTACATAAAATAACTAAGTTGAATTTTTTCATAATATTTAAGCTGAATTTATTTTTTTAATAAAATTTTTTATAGTAAAAACAAACATGTATTAAGTACGTAATACGCAACACCGTCGTCCTAACAGGTTCTTGTAAATTCACGATTCAAGAAAAAAATAAAATTTTGTTAAACAAATAAGATATTTAAATAATCAAAACCCTATTAATTTTTATTTTCTCTGTATATGACTATCACATCATTAAATCATATAATGTCAGAATTATTAATGTTGGCAGTAACTAACACAAAAAATAGAGACAGTAAAGGAGAGAACCTGCAAAGTCAAGAAAATTAAATTTTTCATAAACAACCTTCACTACACTCAACCGATACTAAAAAGATTCGCAGGCCTTAAGATTCCCACGGCGAGACTTGGTAAAAGTCATTTTAAAGTCGGCCCATTTACCAATAGCATTTATAGTTGGCCCGCTTACTATTTTAGTTGTACGGAACCATTCGCCACGACGGGACCGAATGGATTAAACAATGGGCCTGCCTTGAGTAACTACGGTTTGGGTTGGGTCAGTTTGAGCTTGGCCCAATACATACAAATTCTATTCTAGATCACAATCTCAAGTAAGAGAAATGCTAAAATCTTAGTGATGGCACATATGATGGTGCGTGATAAAGGTATATGTAATTTATATATTAATTAAATTGTAAGTGATTGCACTCGTAACTAATCATAGTATTTCTTTTTCAAGTAATTATCGTCACAAATTTTAAAATCTTTTCATTTATGAAAAAATTATTTTTTGAATAGCTCTGAAAGTTATGTAAAGAATAGTCACATTCACATTGGATGATGACGAAAATTAATTTTTATTGAATAATTTTTTCACAATTTTGGGTTTTAATTTTTTTTTTTATAATATACAAGAAATTATTTAATATGACTGTCACTCTATATTATTATCAGATTTGGGACGATGATTTCTTATCAACTCTATCTTTAATCTTGAGTTTTAAGTAAAAGTATTTTTTAAAATTTAAAAAATATGCTAAAACTTTTAAAATAATGATGATGACACTCAATAATTTATTGTCATAGACATGCTTATGCATGGGGGCTGAGGGGTTCGAAGCTTACTCATCCCCTTTTTCTAATTAAAAAAATGGGAAAAATGTATTCTTACAATTATTCGAAAAAAAAGTATCTTTTCTATTATAGAGCTAAGGGTCCTTTATTTTTTATATAATTTAATTACACATGCATATCTGTAATTTTGCCTATTTTCACTTAATCCTTGTAATTTTAAAAGTCAATAAAGATATTACTTCATGTGTCAAAATTAAATTTCAGTTGACATGTGAAGAAATATATTTGTTGACTTTTAAACTATATATATATATATATATATATATAAATTAGAGCAAATTATACCTGACTTCTCTGAAATTTATGGTGATTACACTGAACTCTCATAAGGTTTTTGAAATTACAGTGACCTCCTATACTTTATAAAATAATATACACATATCCTCTCTCTTATCAATTTTTTTAAAATAATGAAATTGCTCATTTATTTATTTATTTTTACATTTTTGATCAATTTCTTCTAACTTTTTTTTAAAGATTTTTTTTATTTAAAAACAAATTTAAATTAAATAACTTGTTTTTATTTTACATAAAAATAAATTTAAGATTTTCATCAATATTTATTTGAAAAATGAAAAAAAATTGGTCAAGATTTAAAAAATTGAAGAAAAAAAAAAAGAAAAATGGTAGTTTTGTCATTTTGAAGAAAAAAAACTAATTGGAGGGAGGTATCTGTATATTATTTTGTAAAGTACGAGAGATCAATGAAATTTCAAAACATCGAGAAAGATCAGTATTATTGTCATAAATTTCAGAGAAGATTAGTATAAATTACTCAAAAAAAAAAAAAAAAAGTAAGGTCGTAAATGATAAAGTTGAGTTTTGCTACATTAATGGTCAATAATATAATATTTTATGTTAATGCAAAGGAACTTAGTTCCACATTTTCATGTTATGAAATAGTAGCCATACATTTTTTTTAATGAAACCATTCAATGACTTGTCACCTTGCAAAAAGCATAGACATTATATTATTTTAAATAAAATTAACAAAAATCCTCTAAAACACGAGTAAAAGAAAATAAACATTAGTATATTAATCTCATTACTATTACAAAAACGAAGTAATTTGAATGACATTTTGTCAGAACTATCCTCAAAGTGTTTTGAAAGCATTGCATGATAACGTCGTTATTAATGTCATCAAATACATATTTGTAAATGTATGACGGTACTAAATTTGCAAAGAAATATGGAGTGGGATTGTGCAATTTTTAAAGATTTAGGGCAACATGTCCCAACCTTAGCCGGAATTGTCATTTTTTTTTTTAAGCAAATCATCAAATTAACCCTCTCGTATTTATTTATTGATGATGCCGTTTTATTGTCTTTGTTAGTTGATGTCTGATCTCTTATCCAAGTATCTGTAAATAAGAAACTAGAAGGTCATCGATAAAAAAACTTTCCGACAGTCAAGTTACTAACTTAAACAATGAACTATTATGAATGAGAGTGTAAAGATTTGAATTGATTCTCTTTGTACTGATTTAACTGAGCGATTGTAGTCTAAAAGATATCTTTTGAATTGATTGTCACATGTCACTCTCACCTTCTGTATACCATTTATTATGATATGACACTAAATAAAATACAAATAAAACTCCGATAAATGCTACGATAACTATTTATTGTGAAAATTATGATATTTAATAATAAACCAATATCAAACTGCTTTTAAACAACGTTGATTTTTTTTTTTTTTTATCTGTTTTCCCAAAAATAAAAATAAAAAACATTGAATATTATCAAAGTAAATCGGAATGTTAACAGTGTGTCAAAAAATTTCAACTTCAAGAAAAAGTTAATTTTTACAATAAAAATGAGCAACATTAACCAACATGGGTAGTTTGAGCAGCGGTAAGTTTAAGTCTTAAGGTGCAATATTTTGATGTTACTGGTTTGAGTCTTGTTCGAACTTAATTAAATATCGATTATTTTCTTATTACTGCATGTATTACCTGGTTTATGGAGTTACATTTTTAATTCTACATTTTGAATTTTAAAATTTTATTAATATATATTGAAACTCAGAATTTGAAACAAATTCAAAATTAATAGAAGGATTGATAATATAAACTCAAACACATAAAAACCTAGACGACAAACTTCAAGTCTCCAAACTATATGTACCGTAGCAATAGATAACATATATAGTCATAACGAAACTAGACATAGAAAGAGACGATCCACCGAAATCTAATTCCACGTAGTACTTTAATACATGAACAACCGTTCTTTCTTAAGGAGTGCGACCAATCGTTCATACGACTTAGAGAAATGAGTCTCATTTCTTAGGAGAGGGTGAGTCGCATGACACACGGCAGACGAAATGTGATGGAACATGAAACCTCTTCTCTTCTAAGCCTCCATAAGAAATTCCTTGTCCTCCTCCAACTTCTCCATAGCATTAGCCTCCAAGCTGATTTCCACATCAATATTTCTCCCTCCACTCTTAGCTTGATACAGATACACCATCCCATCAAACCTGTTGTTAGACCCACTCCTCACGCTCTCCGGCTTCCCCCACCCGAAGTCCACATCGTAAACCTTGAACCTCGGCGAGCTTCCCAGTGCCACACAGTTCGGTCCGGCGTCCTTATACTGGAAAATCTTGGGGTTGCTCTCCCACTCCTTGTTGCGTCCATCAATGGCTTTCGAGTCATGAATGTCGATTGCTTTCTGTATCATCGTTGCACCAAACTCCGGTGGACTTGCCAACAACAATCCCGCTGCAGTGACGGTGAATATAGCCTGAATTAAGTTGCCGAAGTATCTTTCCGGCATGGGTGGGTCGACCCTCTTCCGGCAGTCGGCGAAGACAGCAACGACAGTGTAATCCTCTGGTTTGAGTTGGCGAGCACGTGTGATGGCACGCCACACGTGAGTAGAGAGTGACTGGAATGTGGAGAATGTTTTTGAACCGTCCGATGGGTTTGAGTTGAGTTTTGACTTGATTTGATCAATCGTTGACTCGGAGAACCGGAATATCTTCTCTCTGAGTGGTGGATCCGAAGCAGTGAGGTCACCGTTGGCTGACGTGGCATGCTGGGGAGCATCGGAAGGAAGTTCAATGTTCAGCTTCACGCGCGTGTTTCTGGCTTTGGTGCGCTCTAGGAATGGCGGGACCGAGATGGTGGAGGACCCATTGCAAATCTCAGCCCATGAGGTAATAAAGTGCCACGTGGAAGTTCCGTCCACGATCGCGTGATTAAATGCACATCCGATTGCCAATCCGTCTCTCAGCTTGGTTAGCTGTGGACATCAGTCAAATTTCATCATTTCTCACAAATAATTAAATATTTTAAAGTGACATCTACATTAATTATATATACATTTCTAATAAATATTTAGAATATAAATTTAAAAAATATAACGCCGCTTACCTTAAAAAAAAAAAAAAAAAAAATCTTAATGATGTATGAGCATGTGCCAACGACCCTTAATCATAATTTGACTATGAATTATTTATTTTTGACATATTGTATTTGAATTAATAAGTCTTAGACATATTAAGTAAATAACTCATGTGTTCTCTTTGATATGGGTGTAATACATCGAGACGAATGATTAATAATTTAATTATTACTGATCTTAATTAGAAGATTAAAAATTTAAATAGCTAGGGCCATAAAAATATTTGTACGCCTGCATTTAAAATGCACACAAACAAGGTAATATTGCACAAGTTGAAAGTGCATATACTAATTGCAACCTGTTCATGAACAGCAAAAGTCTTAAAATAGCTGGAGGACCCATCATTCTACTGTTTGGTTGCCTAGAATAATGATGAAAAGAAAAGAAATGAACAGAAAGCATGATCGAACATATTTTTTCTTTGCAAAACCGAAATCCCAAGTCCAGCCATTAGTTGTATTGAGTTTTATTCCATGGAGATTTCTGTTTGGATATTTTCAAAGAATTATTTTTTATTCTTAAAAAATAGAGAGAAAAAATACTAAAAAAAAAAAACCTGTTTAGCAGAGTATTTTTCCAAAACTCTCTTCAATTTCTTTAAAAAAAAAAAAAAAACAATCTCTTTCTAAAGAACAATTAAAATTAATTTTTCATATTTTTGAAAAATTAAAATTTATTACAAAATATAAACAATTTTTAAAACAAAAAATTATACAAATGGGCACACTAATGCCTTTTAGTCAAGGGCAAGCCAGTGAGTCCTAATCCTAGTAATGGATGTGACCTTCTGATATCAATCCTTCAGTAATTCTAAACTGATAAAATACAAAATTAGCCAACTCTAACCATGTTTTGCTAACCTAAACTTTCTACGTAGTGAGCCGAAAAACCAAAGAACACAAATCATAATCATAAATACATAAAAGAGTTCGAATAATTGAGTCGTTAAAGTGGCATGTGAAACCCTTTCCGCCCTTCCCCATTGTTATATCAAAAAAAGAATGAATTAAGTAATTGTAGCATTACCTGAACGGCCAAAAGTGGCCGGTGAAGTCCTTCCAAGTTCAATATACCATTATACGGCACTAATTCCTTCAGCTTGGCCGTGTCCTCCTCCGCTAACAGATCGGCTATTTCCATTTCCTCCGCCACCGCGACTCCTACCTCAACCCCTTCCATATCATCATCGTACTCCACTCTAAATACCCCATCCTCATCTTTTCCTAGCTTCCCAGCCAGTTGATAAAACTCTTCCAATACAACCCTTAAACCATCCTTCAATTTTTCCACAATGTCCTCAAAATCACCCCCTTTATAGATTAACAGCTTTTGGTTATAGTAAAAGGCTAGATAAGGAAGATCAAATGTGACCAATTGACATTCTCTTCTTCCTAATGGTTTTTGGGGCTTGATATGGGTTTTGCTGAGGATTTTCACCTTCATCATTGTCTCCTCCTTTGCAACTTCGGCTGCCATTGTTGATGATGATGAGATGGTTCTAAAGCTCAGAGAAGAGAAAACATAAGACTTTTTGTGTGGTTTGGTAAAAGAGCTCTGGAGGGATGTATGCACTTATAGAATAGTGCATTGATATGGTTGGGGGAACATTAATGGGTTTTCATGAGAACAGTTGTGAGCCATTAATTAGTATCTTTGCTTCTGCTGGTTTGGGTAGTTGGGTGGAAGAAGATGAGTAAAGATGCTCTCTCCTTTCACCGCCAGGTAGAATAAGTCACATGGGCAGGGGGTCTAGACCTTTCGGGGGGTTTTAGCCCTTACATTTTGTCATATATATATATATATATATATATAATGGAAATATGATTTGTAGCGGACCTTAATTAATTAGAATACGGTATAAGATTATTTTTACGAGAGAGAGAATTAACCTAGCTGTGTATGTAGTGCCGAACTGGCCAGTGTAAGGAGAGAAATATCTTGTCACCTCATCTAGCATGGAATTTGTAAAGATATAAGACTATGTTTGATACATAAGATTGCATTGGTCATTTTATAAAATGAAAATACAAATGATATGAAATAGAATAAATATTACTTATCTAAGTTAAATGAATGGAATAAGAACTATTCGGAATAAAAAAGTTAGAATGAATATTTTTGAAATACTCATTCCACCGTATCAAACATAAATAGTGTAACAAAGTAATGTTGCACAAAAACATGAAAGATTAATCGAAAACATCAAATTATTTGGAAACCAATAACAAACTGAGACTCCTCACTCAATAAAAGAAAAACTCTCCACTTTCAAAATTGAAATATTATAAATAAACTAAATAATAAGTAGTCCAATACATCATATTTATAGAACTAAAACTACTAATACTAATAGGTTTAACTCATTCTAGAATAATTTAAAAACTACCAATTTCTTCTATTTGTAGAATAAAAAACTTTTAATACTAATCCGAACGCAATTAGCAAACCAAAAAAAATACAAGAAAACGGTGAAAATTCTTTCATTGTCCAATTTTTAGGTCAGGTTACTTTCGGATCATCGTCGGTTCACACATAACTTTGCTTCGAATGGGTCCTGAAACACTCTCATTAATTCATGAAATTAAAAATTTATTTATCCTACTTCACAAAGTTCACTCACTTCACAGGCATTGTCCAAGTCCAACGGCGCATGCACACACTTAAAAAAATTACTTGAAATAAGATTTTATAATAATAATAATAATTATTATTATTATTTTATTATGCCTTTCCAATTTGGTTGTGATTGGATCATAACCAAAAAGTATTAGTCACTTTTTCAAATCATTTATGACTGTGATGAATATTGAAACATAACTTTAAACCCTTATTTAAGTTAAATCTACTTTAGAAAGGGTTGTCCAAATCCATAATAATTAAAGAAGATAGCCATGCAAATTAACTTTACAACCGTGTGCTGGTTCCTTGTGAGGGGCACCAAATAATGTTCTCTTTTGAAAAACTTTACTATCAAAAGTCATGAAATTAATTAATTGTATCCATACTGAGGGCCCAAAGTCATGAAATTAATTAATTGTATTCAGATTGAGCAATTGTTAGGTCCAACGGTTTCTCTTTGGAGTTTTTAGTGCAATCACTTGTTTATTGCTCCTGAGCCATTTTGCTAAACGCTGCTTAAATTTTTCATTAGTTCAGTCAAATGTCTATGAAAGAAATAAAAATTATTACTAGATTCATTTTTAAACATATTAACTAATAAAATTCTTTAATTATTCAATACCTGAAAATACCCCTCTAGTAAAACTCTGAAAAGTTTGGAACACTCCCAAAAAATATTTGTAAAACTTTAAAATTTAATAACTTATAGTTTATAAATTTATTTTTTAAAAAAATTTTACAAAATTGTAAAATTTTACAATTTTATATAAATTAAAAATATTCTCAATTGTTATTTGCTTTATTGAACTTTTGACCCACCCACATGTTAGATGATAAAAAAAAAAAAAACTTTTAAACTAGTAGAAATTTATCAAAAAATTATTTTTTGAAGAACGGTGATTAAAAACTCATTAGTTGTCAAACTATAAAAATTTATAGTTTCTCAAACTGTAAGATTTTTTATAATTTCATAAAAGTTGAAAAAACTCTCAATCATGTTTGCTAAAATGAATATCACAATTGCATCATCAATTTCTTTGTTGA
Source organism: Nyssa sinensis (assembly GCA_008638375.1). Taxonomy (NCBI): domain Eukaryota; kingdom Viridiplantae; phylum Streptophyta; class Magnoliopsida; order Cornales; family Nyssaceae; genus Nyssa; species Nyssa sinensis. The sequence goes on along the minus strand of CM018041.1, from coordinate 3,343,646 downwards.
AATTGCAATTGTGTTTGATAAAATAAGTAGCACAATTCTCTATAATCTATTCACATCTTCATACATAATACAACTCTTGAATTTCAAAAGCCACACTATAAAAGATGTTTCCCTTTCTTCACTAACAAAACCTATATATATATATCTATATATATATATATCTGTGTGTGTGTGTGTGTGTTTGTGTGTCAAATGTACAATGAGGATACATTCTAACTTCAAAAAAAAAAAAAAAAACATCTGAAAATAGAAGTTAAAATTTACAAAATATAAAGCACTAAATAAAGAAATCCAAAGTTATCACAAGTGACTAATAGAAAAGACAAGTTACCAATAAGGGATAGCAAGGCTTCATGTTCCTTTTTTTTTTCGGGTTTCAATGGCTACTAACGATGTAACAGGTGGTAACTTCCCGTCATAATCACAATCGAAGTCAAAATCTAGTTCGGTGTATTTATGTCCTCGAAAACCTCCAATTTGTCATCTTTGACATTGTCAAGTTCTTCTTACTATGATTGTCTTTATAATTTGCGATGTAGTCGATGATTATAGTTAAATGAGATGACAAAGATCAATTTTGTCAATGATGGTTGCGATGGTTAATAATTTAGCCCTACACAAAAACCAAGTTGGTACTTTTGTGATGGTACATAGACAAAGAGGCTATTGTTATCACAAATAATTTAGGCATTGAAATGGTCCCCCTCCATGTCCAATTAATCAGTACCTCGCCACACCACGCTAACATCATCATAACATCATAAGTTAGTAACTAGAAGCCGTAGCTCAAGAGACAATCAAATTAAGGAAAAAGTATAAAGTCGTTCGAGCCTCTTGTTCAAATTTCACATAATGCAATTCTTTTTGAGATCACTCTTTTCAAACACAAGTTTATGCATAATTATCAAGAATAAGGGATTTTCGATTTACAATACAACTATGCAACTTAAGATTACTGTTAATAGAATCGGTCTGAAGTTAAAAAAAAAACATATAAGAAGTTGATGCTCTACGTCTTGTTGAATGCTTTATATCTCGAGTAAAAATTACAACTCATGAAAAGGAAAGACAAAAATAAAAATAAAAAAGGGTAATGCTATATAAACTCGAGTGCATATAAAATAGTATTTTTTAATTTTTAATTATTGAATAACATAAAAATTAAAATAAAATAGTTTAAATAAATAAAAATTTAATTCTGAAATCATCCAAGTATTAAAGTATTCTGTCTTCTATAGATTTCAACTTATATTAACATTATTTAAAATAAAAAAATAAAAAAACTCAGATCAATTTACTCATGGCAACATCAAAGGGACAATAGCAGCCTTCTGGGATGTACCCGAGGAGGCTAATAATCGTGCGTGAACCAACCAAAACTTGCCGTCACTGCCTTTTGCGCTCATTTTGTAGTCCTACGTCTTAATGGTGCTGCTGTTTTTTCGGTTGATTAATGCTGGACCTATATACACACTTTCCCTGATGCCCGTCTGGCCGGCCTAAAAATTGATTCGCTTTTAAAATTAAGACAATCAATCTTGCCGATTTCGTTTGATTAATTTTTTTATAATTAATATACATTAGAGATTAAAAATTTATTAATTATTATATTTTTTTCATATTTTTAATAATCAATAATTATTTCTTAAATATAATAAATTTCGATACAAAAATAAAATCTTTCAATGAAATTTTAATTTTTCATAAAAAAAAATACATATAATACTTAATTTATGAAATAAAAAACTTATAATTTTTATTTCATGTAAAGAAATTATTTTTCCTAATATTATAATTTTTTTTCATTTACAATATATATATTTTTTTAAACTGATAATGTGCTTAATAAATTATATCACATATAATAAAATATTATTAAAAAATATTATTATCATATTATTTTACCGGATGTTTTCAAAAATTTTCCAAAATTAGAAGCTCAAACCCCAAATATTACAATAAATGACTATGGTACCAATGAATCCAATGGCATCCATCCATTGTCATAGACTCATAGTATTCTTAAACACTAAGGGCATATTTGATATACTGAAATGGAATAATATCAGGAATAAAATAGAGTAAGAATGGAATGAGAATAATTATTCTATTTTTTTATTTGACTGAATACTTAATAATGGAATGACAATTACATTCCTGTGTTTTGTTTGAACTATCAAATTGTTAGAATGAAGTTAATATTAAGTTAGATATTCAAAGTATTTGTATAAATTTTAAAGCTTTCATGTACGTTTAATGAAAAAAAAAATTCAACCTGCATTTGTTTTATTGACCAAAAAAAAAAAATTCAACCTGTATTTTTTTTATTGACAAAAAAAAATTAAAAAATTTTGGTAAGGAATAAAATGAACATTCAGTGACTTTTGGTAAGGATGACGATTCTGGCTTCTTTGAGAATAGTCTAAATAAATACAAGAATAAAATAATATCACAAATACATATTTCATTCTTACCCTTCTTCCGGCTTACTAAACATGTTTGGAATGACTATTCTGACCTAAAAAGTCTAAACAAATACAAGAATAAAATAATATCACAAATACATATTTCATTCCTACCCTTCTTCCGGCTTACTAAACATGTTTGGAATGACTATTCTGACCTAAAAAATCTAAATAAATATAAGAATAAAATAATATTACAAATATATATTTTATTCCTACCCTTCTTCCGGCTTACTAGACATGACCTAATTTTCAAACTACTAAACTCCAACCTCCCATCAGAAGTCGTTGGCAGTCCATTTCATATTATTATTGTTAATAGCACCGCCAAAAGCAATTTATGGTTGACAGAAGTTTAAAGTCAAAATCTATGTAGTGATTGGGATAGGAGATCATATGATATTTTAAAGGAAAAAATGGAATTAAGGTGCATTTAGATTCTTATAATTCGCAAACAATTAATAAAACAAATTAAAATATAATAAATTGAATATAATGAAAATAAAGTGGTTTTAACTTTTTAATTTTTATTAACTTAGTGTTAATTTGATAACGTTATTTTTAAATATTTTTAATAGTAAAAAAAAACGTAACTTTTTCTTAAAAACGTGGAGTATAAATAAAAATACATTTGATAAATTTTTTAAAAAGTAAAATAAATCAAACACTATTTCTAATATTCTGATTATTTAAAAAAATAATTACTTAAAATACGTTATCAACCAATAAACACGTAACATAAAAAGACATATATATATATATATATACACACACACTAGTTACGAACCTGTGTTATGCACAATTATCGTTGGTCCTATAAAAAAAATTACAATTACGTTCATTAAAAAAAGTGAACAAATAATAATTACGTAAATAATTAATACATAAAAAATAAAATTATTCAATAAAAAAGACGGTCAATTTTCATTTATTATATAAGTAATGAATAAGTAATATATATGTGCACATACAAGAATGGTGACACATTGCAAGATATAAAAAATTTTAGAGGAATAAATAATCTTTAAATTAGTAAATTATTTTGACCACATATTGGGGTCTTGGACGGGCCGACCCGAATCCAAAATCTCTTTTATTACAAGGTTTCTTGCTCTGTTGATGGTCATGAAACACAAATACAAATGCTCCTCTAATTCATCGAGCTGCTGGCTAAAGCTTGAGTCGGCCCTTAGCTGGCGCACGATTTCCCCACTGGCTTGGAGTCGATCCTCTCCCCGCTCTAGCCAAAACTTGACTATAGTGCGCATGTGCTCCATCTCATCATTTAGCCGAGCCATCAGCCGACTTATTGTGTCCAAGTCCCTACTCAGTATATAAGTCCCTTTTGCAGCTGCATCGAGCTGAGCTGACAACCTAGCCAGCCTCTTTGTTGAAGCCAATTCAAATGAAGCTACAACAAGACACGGTGCAGCCACCAGTATTGCCAAAGCATGAGCCGCAACAATAACTGTCAACGAAGTTGTCAAAGCCACTAGGCAAATGGCTGAGCCACATTGTACGTTATTAATTAGCCCAAGTTTAGCTCGAGCCTTATCACGGCTTGACTCAAGTCGTTTGAGCAATCCAAAGCAGCCAGCTTGTACAGCTTGGAAGCGGTGCGGAGTTGGTGAAGATGAGACAAAAGGGTTGACGGAGTGGAAGAATTGGGTTAAACGGGTTAGTATCCGAGGCAAGTTCACTTCAACGCTTTCAAGCGATTCAATGGTTGTTTTGAAAAATCGGTATTTGACACGTGTGTTATCAATATCTTTTAGTAATAAGCCACAAAGGACAAAAGCATCTGCTGTTTTTGAGAAGTATTCTGATAGGATAGAATGGCTTTTGGGTCGGTTTTGGGTTAAATCAAGGATTCGAGTAATTGTGGGTTGAGCTGGCTCAAGGAGATGCTCTACAAAAAGCCGATAAGATGGGAGCCGAGCGGCTGTGCTAGACCCCACATTTTTACAGGTGGCAGAATCTCCAATGCTTAATGCAAGGACACGTAACCAAAATTCATTGTATGATTCAGTACGAAATGCATTGGCGTACTCTTCACGAACATCCAAGTCAGTGGATTGGTTCGGGTTGTTTGGTCGGGTCACTACACGATAGAAGCAACACAATGTATGAGATTATAATTGAATGACTCAAGGTAAAATGATGTTTTTGTCATTATAATATATTAGTGCTATTTTTGCAAGATGTCTTATTGAGGTTAAAATCACCACAACTTAATGTAGCATTATCGGCATAGAATTCTTTGGCAGATTTAACAAATAAAAGGAAACAAAAACAACAAATGAAATCTATTTATTTATTGGTTATTATTGGAATTAATAGTGGAAAACAAATATGTAGCACGAAAAAAGAAAATTATTTAAGCGAATCAATCCAACGTTTTGTGTAGTACAAAATAATATTTTTTTCATGTTATTTTCTTATTTATTTATTCCCTAATTCTCACAATAAAATAATGTGACTTATAATAGTGGGTGTGTCCAAAGAACTCTTCTATATTATAAAACCTAGTCTTAAGGTTGTACCAAAACTTTTGATGATTATACATATAAAAATTTAATATGTTGTAATTATTTTATATTACAACAATAAAATGACATCAAGACTGAGGTGCTATTCGAATTATACAACTACTTACTTGACACAGATAGTTTGAATTTGATTTTTCTTAGATTATCGTGATATATAAATATATATATAAAATATATATAACGAAATAACATCACCTAAAACATTCACAGTAGATATGTTAGTAGAACTATTACTGTGAGCTGTCAATTAATGAGCCAAAAAATTTCTTCAATGGACAAGTTAAGTTAGATGCTAAAGGTGGACTCCACTTCTCAGTTGTTAAGAGCAAAGCTAATTGTGACCAGTTAATTTACTTTCAGTGATAAAAAAAAATTTATTCCTTACTGTTTTATGTGGGATAGTAGAAAGAGAAAAGAAAAAGAAAAAGGGAGGAGAGAGAAGGCGAGACAATAAAAACAGTACGGGAGTCGTATATTGATAGAGGTTAACTAAAGAGCAATGCGGGAGACTCCACTTTGACCCTACATTTCTCTATGAGTAAAATAATATGGTAAATTCATAAATAGTGGGTCGCATTAATACATAATTATCAGAATTGAACTGGATCAGTTGGTTGAACTAGTTGAACTGAAAACCGGATATTAAATTAATTCGGTTCGATTAATAGACCGTTTTTGTTAAGGAATCGAAAAAAAATCGACTGAACCATGGCTGATTTTTTTAAAAATCAAGTGAACCGACTGATTTTTAAAAATATCAAGTGAACTGACCGATTTTTAAAAAATCGGTTGAACCAACTTTTATCTTTTCATCACTTACAACTTTTTTTTTCTCACAAAACTTCTTATATTTGATTATTAAATGATGAAATTTGGTATAAAATAAGACATTGTTGCATGTATTTTTGTTATATATACAAATATATTAAATTTATATAGTAAGATAATTTCAATGATTATGCTTATATTTTGTTATTTATCGCTAGATAATAAAAAAAATTATTTTCTTGTTATTTTCTTAAATTTTAATATATTTATGTATATTTTTAATATAGTAATTATAAAACCAATTAAACCAGTGCACCATGAACCAACCCCTTGACCGGTTCATTGTCCAATCCGATTATGATAACTATGCATTCATATGAGAGTGTGGGATCAAGATAAAATAAAAAAGACGGGTTCCTAGTATTGATAACTAAATTTACGAGTTTCAAAATATTATGATATAACATCGAAGAGAGAAAGGTTTGTTAAAGTTAACTTATAATATAGGATAAATTACGTTGACTTCTTATGAAATTTCTGAAATTACATTGACCTCTCCCTATTTTACTTGACAATATACAGATCCCCTTCCAATTAATTTTTTTTTCTTCTTCAAAATGATAAAATTGCCCATTTCATGTTTTTTTTTTTTTTTAAATTTTCACCAATTTCTTTTCATTTTTCAAATAAATATTGATAAAGACTTTAAATTTATTTTTATATAAATTAAAAATAATTTATTTACCTTAAAATTATTTTTATATAAAATAAAATAAAAACTTTAAAAATGTTAGAAAAATTTGATAAAATTGAAAAAATGTAAAAACAAATAAATAAAAAGGACAATTTTTTCATTTAAAAAAAAAATTCACTAGAAAAAGTATATGTATATTATCAGGTAAAATAGAATAGGTCAATATAATTTCAACAAATACCAACTATAATTATTAAAAATTTTACTAAAAATAAATATAATTTATGCTATAATAGAACATGACAACTAAAATCGCTATGTAAATAAGTTAAGAGAAATTAAATTAAAAGTATCATTTGAGATGCTCTCATTTCACGTGTCAGATTTTAAACTGTGAATTGTTTTGATACTGTCTCACTACTTTATTACTGAACTTTCTTTCCATCAAATGGGCCCATTGAGCAAGGACAACGGAGACTTAGGCCCCACCACATGCCAATCTTCAAAGTTTCAACCGGCCCAACCTACCTCTTGCTCTTTGTAAATTCTCTCCAACTACTCAGTTTGTCGTAGTTAGATCCCAAGGAAAAATTAATAAATGCTTTAATTTTGATTGAGCCATGTGCCAGCAAATCCTAGTCATCTGTGGGCCCAAGATTTACGTACGTTACCTCTTCTCCAAGGCTTAAAGGGTGGGCCCAGAAAACTTTCTCAATGAGTCAAAACGATTTGTAAAGCTAGTGGGCCTATGCTTCGACCGATCTAATCACCCCAACCCAACTTGTGATATCGGCTGTACGATAAATTTTGACCTAACCTGTAGGCCCAGATCAAACCATTACCCGTACGTCAAAATATCTATACTAGCTGGCCCAAACTGGCCCACCGTAACGTTACTTGACAACCCAACCACCAAAATTGAAGATTAGAATCGTAAATGAGTGTGGGTTGTGCAAGTTTTGCTAATTAAAATAAACAAGTTTTAATCTGTATTTAAGTTTGGTTTATTTGTTTTTTGAGTCGATCTTGAATGAATTTCTAATTGAATCGAGTTTGAGTAGTTTGATTTTTTTTATATAGTATTAGACTGCTTATTGGCATATCGAATTGAGATTGATAAATTAATAAATTTTAAAATATGTTCAAACTTAATTTGTTTTGTCCTGCGTGATTTCAAATATACCTCTAACTGAGTCGATCTTGAGTTGAATTCAAATAACTTAGTTCTTTTTACAGCTCTAACAAAGATGGGAAAATTAAAGTAAAAAATTGAATAAAAAATCATTTGAAATACTAAAAGGTGGAACTACATACACATGTATATGTAGGAGAATATTGATATATGTATGTTTGTGTTTTATGTATATATATGCATATACGTATGTGTGTCCGCCTAATTGTGCTTTCATTTCTTTTCCATATGTTCTTCTTAAAGGCAAAGGATCATGCAACAAAGCTAAACAAATCAAATGAACATACAAACCATTGCATGAAAGCAATTTTCTGATTTGGAATTTAATTCTCATCTTCATTCTGGACAGTCAAATGCAAATTTCAACACTGCAGGGAAAACCCAAAAATGGAGTCAAAAAATAGAGTAAGTAGTAAACAAAGAAAAAGAAGAGATCCATCAAGAATGGGGAAAAAAAAACAAGAAGAAAAACATCAAGAAAGGAAGAAAAAAAAGAGAGAGAGAGAGAGAGAGAGAGTGAGAGAGAGAGAGAGAGAGAAGGAAAACAATGTCTGAGAATGGGGTGAATGGACAAACCTTTTGAAGAGTCTCAGAAATTTTACTTTTTTGTCCCTAGCTTTAAGAGCTCAATTCTTGTGATGGGTGGGGAAGGAAGTAGAGGAAATAAATGAGGCTCTTATAAATTAAAATAAGACATTTTCTGGCCTTTGCTTGGAAGAAAAAAAATGGAGTCCTTGTACTCCAAGGGAAGCAAATGTCTGTTTCTATGATACTTAGAAGTAAACAAAATAGTTAGAGAATTCTCACTTAATCAAAGAAGAGAAAATGAATTGCATCCCAAACTGTAGTGGGGTGGAAAATGAACAGAAAAGTGGGTAGCTACAACACCAGAAGTCATTATAAGAAACACCCAAAAAATAAAAACAGAAAAAAATTTCATTTTTAATTCAGTGCTCACATAACCATATGGGGTTAGCTTAATTAGCGACTCATGCTCTCGTCCAAAAAGAAAAAATCATGAGTTCAAGTCTCACTCTTCATTAGAGGATGTGAACATTATTTTCATCTAATTATAAATTGGGTTGAGTTATTTTCTAGAGCCCATATTTGATACAAGCCTTGTTACTGGATTGGGTCTGAATAGATTCTCTAAGACCCAAACTCGTCATACTAAATGGGTCTAGACCCGAATCTAGGTACCCAACCCGTTTTTATCTCTCTAGTTTTTTTTTTTTTTAGATTTTTGCAAATATATATATATATATATATATATAAAGAGAGACTTACTGAAGGTTGTGATGTAATCATAATAAGAATACTGAACTGGGGAGTTGGGAAGAACTCTTAATTGAGATGGGTGAAATCCCCAAGACTTTCTGAAATAAAGTTGACTATGATAAACTTTTGGTATAAGATCTAACTGGGTCTTGCTTACTGGGGATGTCTTCAAATCTAACTGAATCTGAATGGACACGAACTGTCTTCTACCATTTGACAGACTTTGAAGGATGGTTGGGGATGAAGTGCCAACCAGGGGGAAAGTAAGAAGTAGCAAGAGTCCATGGATCTTGAATATGGCTCTTGTGAGGTTCGATGAAGAAGATGTATATATTGGTAAGAAGAAGAAAAAAAATGAATGAAATGTGGGTGTAAACCAAATGCAGCTTATCAATAGTTGCATATGAAATATTCTTCTTTAAGCGTTGTGACATCAACCTGAGGACTGGAGTTAGAAATGGAGGAAGAAGAGCCTGGTACTTTCTTCCTATTTTCATGGAATATGCACGTTTTTTTGGAATAGACACGGTAACTATTGTTTTCGTGGCAAAGCTTGTACCAGAAGCTAAAAGAAAAAGTCAAGAAGAAATTCACGCTGCCATGAACACATTCAATGCTCAGTAGTAAAGAAAAGCCACAATTATAGGCACAAACCCGCTGCTGAAGAAGAACTTATCTAGAACCTTTAATCATTTGCCCAAACATTTTCATTAGGCTCTGTTGGTTTGCAACATTATACATGTTTTAGAATCTGATAATAAGATAGGTTAGAGTTTCTATTGAAATATTTCAAATCTCATAGGATATTGCGGCTGTTAGTATCTCAAATCTCTTTAAACCTAACTCAGTAAGAATATGCATATCAAACTCAAACAGATTGGTAGTTTTATTGATTTTGAATACAAAGCGGGTCAGGATTTGAACGGGTCTTATCTGATGAATTTGTATCTGGTTTGTTTAATTAGTTTTTAACAAATCTGGATCCATCCTTATAAACGAGTCAAGGTTCAAGTCAGACCTGACCCGTTTACAGAACTTGTAGTGTTTGGTTGATTTGATACTTCATTAGTAAAAAATGACTTTTCCCTCATAGCACGTTTGAGACGATAGTATAAATTTATTTAAGCCTAGAATACTAGTGTCCCGAGCTAAAAAAACAAGCAAGTCAAGCTCACAGTACAAACCTGACTAACAAGAAAACTTGTATGTTTTAAAAACACTGGTGTCTAGAGCTCAATAACGAGCAAGTCGAGCTCACAATTACAAACTTGAGTAACTGATAGAGTTCCAAGAAAGCTTATAGGCTTTTAAATAAATGTGATCTTGAGTTTTATCCTAGAGATCTCCTCCAAATAACAATGATCCTAGTCTAGTTCATATATATATCATACAATATCTTCTCTTCCTTTTTTGGGCTTGACTTGATCATCAGAGTAATCATTACTAAGGATCTCTCCGATGAAACTTATTGTTCATGTTTTTTGCAAATTCCAATGACAAAATTCCAACTGACCATATTTAAAGAAAGAAACAAAAAAGTGTCTACCATCTTAATCAAATCGGAAAGTGTCTACAACAACACTTATCGTATATTTAAAGAAAGAAACAAAAAAGTTTTTTTGCTTTTTGGGATTGTTTTGGGCTGGTTCCATCGATCTCATTATTAAATTCTGATTTCAGATTTTTTTGAACCAAATGAGGTCATATGTTGATTCCATTTCATTCTAACCCAACCTATGTACATCCTTAAAGACAACAACAAAACTAGGGCCCGACGTCGCTATTTTAAATTGAATTTTGACTTTGGAGATGATAATAAGGGCCATGGGCCTTCGTTTTGTTTGGGCCGAGTTGAGGGTAAGGCCTGCCACGCTTCTAGAATCTGAACATTGCAAAAATTTCCAACGTCCACCTCACGTAACGCTATGTTTTTTTTTTTCTTCTGGATTTTAAATTCTCTAGGAATGTTTGGATACAACAAAGATTAAAAACATAGTCGTTAGTCTGGAATGGTACTATAATTTGGATTATACTCTATCCCAATTCGACTCAAGATAATTTAAGACTTAAAACGATAATTTTAAATAAAATTCTATTCTGTATTTTAATACATATTAATATAATTTTTTTTATTCAAACTTTAATTTTCTTGCGTTTTGATATGTAAAATTATTAACTAAGTTTTTGTACATAAAATTTATTCTTCTTTTGTTTGTTTTTGTATTCAATTTTTTTGTAATATATTATGTATATTAAAATTACATTATAAATAAAATAGAATTATTCATCGTATGTTTTATAGACTCTAAGTATTTCTCACCTTTTTAATTGCCACTAACAATTTTTTTGGGTGTCTTTTTTTTTTTTTTTGTATATTATGCTAAAAGTTAGGAAAGTAGAATTTTGTTGAAGTTAGGAAGATAGAATTTTCTATGCATATATATATATATATATGTGTGTGTGTGTGTGTGTGTGTGTGTGTAATAGATAGTTTAATTGTAGTCTAATTCTAATAAAATTATTTATTTACAAAAATTATAAATTAAGTAATATAAAAAAGATTTATGTTATAAAAAAAACATTTATAAGACATAATTAGTCAATTTTAGAATTTTCTTTTTCTGAAATATCTTGGACTTTTATAGAGTTTAGACTCTTGATTATTTTATACTATAGTGTTATACAAAATTAAGAGTATTTTACAAATAATTTTAAATTTTTAAGAACTTTAAACTCTTAATTAACTTATAATACTTGCAAACTAAAGTGATGACTCTTGCTTTACAGTATAGCGGGCTTTGATCCCAATACGAGACATTGGTTACTCAAATTCAAACATTGACATTTTCTAATATGGGACATTGGTTCCTCAGGATCCAAACATGACAATTGCCAGGACTAACCTGTAAGCATCACTGAATTGAGATATCACTTTCTTTAACAAGATGGCCACACTCAATAAACCGGAATCAATATATTCTAATTATATTTAGTGAGTGTTTTGAACTGTTGTGACCACAGTTTCAACTGTATACCAATTTGAGCTTCGTCAATCGGCCCACCATGCAACATTCAAGGTTTTTTATTATGATTATCAAAATTGAATTGAAATAGGAGCCAGCTCATGGTTTTGTAGATTTGAACTAATGATTCAACCCATTTTATATAATATATTTAAAAGTGTATATTAAATAAGTATTGTTTTACTTGAATATACATTAAATCTAATATAAAAAAATAGTACAATACAATATTGTCAAGAAGTTGAGAAAATTGCTTTGCACCTAATGAAAGCCAGTTTTGACTCTCACCGTAATTAATGTTAGGTTGAAACTGGCCGGTTTAGATCTGATTTTATTAAAAAAATAAACAAAATTGCGGGTTATACCGGCCTGTGATAATTATGTTTTTAATATTTATTATAATTGGTTAGGAAGTTTTTAGTCAATTTAAGTTGTTTTTTTTTTTTTAAATTTATTTGAGAATAATGAAAGATGATCATGAAACCAACACGCCAACCCAAACACACATTAATATGATATGATAGATATATAGAACAGGCCGCAAGCGCACTCTAGTAGTCATCATCATCATAACCCTGATCATCCTCCACCCTGTCTGCCACGTCATCCGCGATCTTGTCCTCCACGTAATCAGCACCCTCCGCTAGTGCAAGACCACCCAACACTCCTGCGACCGCACCCACAGCCAATCCCGTTCCCATCCCGTACTTGCTACTTTTCTTTTCCTTCTCGGGAGCATAGGATTGCTGCCCATACGCGGCTTGACCCTGACCGTAAGCCGGCTGACCGTAGGAAGGGGCATTGTAGTTGTAGGGGTATCCAGCGGGTGGGGCCGGCGCTTGATAAGGAACCGGTGGCGGTGCGGCGTACTGGTTACCATAGGCTGGCGGAGCTGGGTAATCTCTTGGCGGAGCTTGGTAATCTCTTGAAGCCGGCGGGACACCGTAAGGAGGAGCGTAGTACGGATCCGGCGCACGATAACGAGGCATTCGAACCGCAACCTTCACTTCAACCTTGCCATGCGGGCGGCCAGACGGACGTCTGAGCTCCAACTTGCGCTGCACACGTTCTCCGAGGCCGACGTCATCGACGACGTCGCGGAGGTGGAGGCGAGCCGAACCGATGATCGGCTTGGTGTCCTCCGCGGCTTTGGCGTGAACGATGTCGATGTAGAGGGTGGAATCCTCGATCGGAGCGTTCAACGGAATCAAAAGTGTCTGGTCCCAGTAGGGACACGTGTCCCCTTCGTCGTCAACTCTGCTCGGAGCATTTATTATTGGGGTCCACCCAAACGACGGCGTATGGCTTGAGAGGGCCGTAACGCCAGTTCACGTTCTTGAGATCCTTGGCTGAAGTTATGGTGAGCTCAACCTCATAACGGGACGCCATTAGAGAGGGGAAAAGAAAAGCAGAAAGTAAAACTCCACCGGAAACAATAAGAAAAGGCTTGGAATGTTGAAAGATTGGTTCACTGGTACTTATAGGTTTAAAGGAGGAGTGTTGTTCGAGATAACCCTCAGTTCATGGGATATTACGAGTTTACCACCAAATAAATATTCATCTGTTGTCTGCTTTTCTTTTGTACTTTTTTTTTTATCTTGGAAATGGCAATTAATATTATTATTAATATTAATGAACTCTATTGCAGCGACTCAATTATTAAGTCAATAATGTAATTGCTAGGTACGTGTTTATAGTATAATTTAAATAACAATTTAACTTCTTAAAAATACTTCATAAAAGAGTTTAAAAAAAAGATTTAATTTAATTTATATAATTATTTAATTATGTAAGAATTTTATTATTAAAATTTATTTATAAAAATATACATCTCTCTTATTAAGAATACTATAATATAAATTTACTATATGTGATAATTTTTTATAAAATTCAAAATTTTTATAATTTATGAGTATAAATTTTCTTTTTCAATTTCAAGAAAGATTAAAAAATTTTAAGAGACAATCATTATTGTAAGGGTCTCACTAAATTATTTTTCATGCAAATAAACAAGACAATTGCATGGGAAGGGAACGATTGACACATGGCTGTTTCTAAATGGTGCAAAGAATGTATTTTAACCAATGGCGTGACAGTAGTTGGTAATCTCAAAGGTTTATATATTATAAACAAAGGACGGACATATCCATGTGCATGAGTTGAGTTTGGTGGTTCGGTAACATAAAAAAATTATTATATGCTTCTAAGATTATTAGATTTGATTAATCACCAGTTGTCTCCTGTATAATATAATATTTTTTTATAACATAAAAAATAAATTTTATATACATAACACTTCATAATCAGGCTACGTCACGTTTGATATGATAAAATCAGAATAAAACATTTTAGAAATTTTTATTTTTATTTTTAAATTTTTTATTCTTATTTAGTATGATTAAATATGACACATTTCATAAAAATAAACATTTTATTAAAAATTATTTCAAATATTTTTGACTTATATGAGTAATTCTTACTTTATTTCATGTCATTTTTATTTTATTTATTATTTCATTCAATGAAACACGGTGCCTCTTAAAAAGCAGTGCTAGAGCATCTCCGTTTGAATTCAAGTGGCGGCACATCATCTTTTAAAAGAGATACAATCGATCTTATAATGAACCCAATTCTTGATTTTCAGTTCGTAATTGTTGGATTCCTCTTTTTAAAAATTTTTTATGATATTTTTAACTTTAGGGCATATATTGTTAACTCATATCTCTTTATCAGTCATTTCAATTGAAATTATAATTCATTTAATAATTTTATTAGTCGATAAAATGGTAAGATTATATGATTCATCAGAAACCACATTGACAATCACCTTTTTTTTTTTTTTTTTTGTATAACAGAATTATTAGTCACTTGTTGAATTTATTTTGAGCATTTCTCATCAAGTGATTTATATGACTGTTTCATTCTTCTTGATATCAAACATAACCGTAGAATTATTAATTTAATCAATAATTTCGAATTATATAATATTATATTATTTTCATTAAAATAAGGTGTGAACAAGCTGAGAAAGCTTTGTCCACTCTGTGCTGGAAAAGTGAGCCCAAATAATTAAGAAAGATAGTGCAACCACTTGGAAGCACGAACTCTTTAGGAAATTTGGATTGGAAACGTTAAAAAAGCGGTGGTTTCAACGTAATGTTATCCACTAGTAAAGGTCCATGAATATAATTTATAGGAAACGATACGTGACTAAATTTGTATTTTAAATAATAAAATATTAATGTGTGAAAATTATATTTCTATATCAAATGATATAATAATAATGTGTAAAAATTATATTAATTATATAATTTCAAATATTATTACTACTAGAGTAAAAAAAATTTAAAAATATAACATTTCTCATCATTTATATACACAAAACTACAAAAGTAGGATGAAGAGGCTGATTTCATTATAATTTTGTATGTATAGCTTTTTCTTTTTGTCTTTAGCAGTGGTACATAATCAGGAATCAATTTGTTCGGGTTTTGAATTTCAAAAATCACATTTGCACGCCTACACCAGTTGTGACAATTCTTAATATTCCTTTTTAGTTATGATTGGTATTGTGTTGCAAAAAATCAATATCAATAGATGTATACCAATAATACATTAAAAATATAGAAGACAGATATAATAAATAACCACTTTGGGATTGAGGATTTCTCAATTTCTATCTCAAGTGATGTCAAAAAATCAAAATTATAATGATGATCACATGGTGAAAGGGTATATTAGAGAGAGAAACAGAGTTCCTCCAATTTGTTCAAATGAAAATACCCTCAACTCCTCGTCATTAGGGGCTCAAGGTCAACTCCCACCTAACTAGAAAAGTGTATACAAAATAGTTTCTATATACCAGACTCTTCCTCAATAAGATAAAAGAAGAGTTTTTATTTTTTTATTTATAAATAAGTATGAAGGTATCTTGAATCAATTTACGTGCATTAAATTAAATTTTTATTTCTGTGACAGTCAAGTCTACTATGGGTCAACTTACGCAAATTAGACTAAATCTCCATTCCCATGACGGTCCCTTCCCGCAATAGCTAGGTCCATCCTGGGTCTGAAGGTCAAGTCCACCCTAGCTAGCTTACGCACACCAAATTAAGACCAAGTCCACCCTCCTGTGATAGTGGGATCCACCCTGGCCAACTTACGTGTATCAAATTAAGTCTCAATTCTCCTTCTTATGACAATCAAGTCCACCATGGGTCAGCTTACGTGCACTAGACTAAGTCCCTATTCCGATGAAGGTTAGGTCCTTTCCTATAACAACTAGGTCTACCTTGAGTCAATTTACGCGCATTAGACAAAGTCTCCCTTCTTGTGAAGGCTAGGTCCACCCTCTCGTGACAGTCAGGTCCACCCTGGGTTGTGAAGGTCAGGTCTACCCTGGGCCAACTTACCTGCACCAAACTATGGCCAGGCCTATCTTCCCATGACAACGGGATCCACTCTGGGCTAATTTACGCACACCAAACTAAGTCTGAGTCTCCTCTCCCGTGAAGGCCAGGTCCATCCTTTAAGTTGTAATTGTCAACAATTGACGCAGAGGAGACTCAAACTCGAAACACTTGGACTTTATTCTCAACGTTTTTATTGCTCAACCACACCTCCAGATGGCGATAAAAGAAGAGTTAAATGTTTGTAAATTGTATTTTATTTTCGAAAGATAAGAGGTGGTTTCCATGGTTTAAACCTATAATCTATAGGTTTTTGGGAAACAAATTTAACATCAAGAGTTATCCTCAACTAAAAAAAATAATATACATACTATTTTTTTAAAACACTTACCATTTTAATAGTAATCTATCTATATTTTTTTTTCGTAATGGGACGGAATTATTCATTTCAGGTCAAGATGACGAGTATAAACAACTCCGGTTCTCTTAAACATTTTTACATAATCTTCAACTATATGCAAAGTAATATAGAGAACACCCACAAAGTATTAAACCAAAAATCTTACATTCATTAAACACTTGTTCCTTTTGGCATTCCCAACTGAACTACTCATTGGGGTTAATAATCTAATAATCTATTCATCTTGAGAGAATGGTGGTGGCATCCCATGTTCCAGAGGCATCCCCACTTACATTAACCATGTAGTTTTATACTAATGAAAAGATTGAATTTGTTTTTATTTTTTTATTTTTGACTTAAATGCATAATCATGGTGTTGATCGATTAATTACATTTAACTGTTAGCATTGGAAAATTCCTTAAAAGTTAATTATATTATCTTAATTTGGTCAAATTAAAGTATGTCGCCGGACATCTTAGCTTAGCCTGCACGGAATTGTTATTAACGAGAATAAGCACTAAAGAATGCTTATAAAAAAGTATTTTTTTTATTGGGCAAAAACTACTTAATTTTTGTAAGCTGAGAAAAGGCGTGTTGGTAACTCACCTAGTTGAGTCCCTTGTACGGCAACCTATTTATCAGAGAGAGAGAGAGAGCTTTTTCATTGCAAAGAGCATATGGTGAAGGTCAGGTGATATTTGGTGATGTTCATTCCCTATACGGCATTCTATATTAAGGAAGAGACAGCGGTTTTCATTCACAAGACCGGAAAGTAACCGGTCGGCGAATGTAGCAGGATCCACGTGGCGGATAGAGGCAATGGCCTAAAAATTTTAAAATTTTATTTTATTATTAATATTATTTTTATAAATAGATCTTTCAATGCTTTTTTAATACAAGGACGAAAATGAGAAAATCAAATTTAAATGTGCATTTGTATTATTTGGATAAGATTTTATTTTATTTTTTATAAAAAAATTCTCTAAGAATTAAGAATTGCTTCTTCAAAAATTTTAATATATCGTATGATTGACATTTTTAAATTTAAATTTTTTCGTATTTATACGTAACATGTGCGAGGACATAAAAGACTTTAGATTCAAAAAGGATAAATTTAGGAATGGTAACGGGACGCTGGTTTAAGGTAAGGTGTCTCTTTCTTAACTTCGATTTTATTTATATTTTTCAATCCTATTCCATTTAGAAATTTATCCCTGCTTCTGACTCTGTCTATATTTTTCATACCCGCTACGCCCCAAACCTTGATTTTTTTTCTAAAATAAATTAGAACTTTTTTTTGTAAGAAAATTAAAACTTTATTCTAAAACAATTAATACAAGAAAAAATAATATAAGTGTGATAAGAAGAACCTTAGAACTAATTTTATATAGTGTGTTTATTTGGTAAAACTAATGTACATAGAGATTAAAAAAATTAATATATAAATCGGACAAGTTCGAGATGGAGTGACCATCCACCTGACTCCACCTCGAACCCAAATGGGTTTTCAAAGCCCCGCATCGACCCTATCCTTACCCTATTTATGAACATTCCATACCGACCTCATTAAGAGCGAAGTGTGTCCTAATGGAACGAGACAAATTATCATTTCCTAAGTAAATTACATTTACAATGATTTCTATTGAGATTTTTAAAATTACACCGTCATCCTCTACTTATATTGACAAATTACAAATGTCTTTCTTTAGCTTTTTTTTTTTTTCTTTTTTAATTTTTACCAATTTTTTCGAACTATTATAAAGAAGCTTCTATTTTATATAAAAATAAATTTAAGATAAATAAATTATTTTTAGTTTATATAAAAATAAAATCAAAATCAAAATTGAAAAATTGTATAGTTAGTAAATTTATTTTTGAATTGAAAAAATTGGTCAAAATAATCAAATTCATCCAATCCTAACAACAAAAGTACATCTTAAATAATTTAAAATAAAATTAAAAAAAATCAAATCCAAAGGAAGTAAATGTTAAAAATAGAATAATAAAAATAATTTTCTCCCGGATCAAACACTATCGGCCCGCAGACTATTTTATGCTCCACATAAATTCCAAATCTTCATAACCCTCCTCCTCCAGGATTTCCCTTCCAACAAGCATTCAAATAATCCTTTATAATGCTCAAAATATAATTCGGGGATATTTAGTGGGGGAACCTGAAAGAGTAACCGGACGTGGGAATAATATGGCCAAACGGCCCAGTGGCAACCTTACAAACCCAATCCATTTGGGCCAAACCCATCCCAAATCTATTTCAACTAAAATACAATAGCCCGGTACTATTCAACATTGACTGGCCCAACACGCACAAATAATCAAATCCTAGGTCTTATATGTCCCTACTCCAAGCAAAGGTGTTTGTTATTGTTTCTTTATATTGAAGGATAGGGTCTAGTTGATGAACAAGTTTTCCAAAATGACTTCCTTTTTTAAGGAAAAATTCACACAAGGAATTTGGCATAGAAGCTTTCTGAAACTTGGCCTTAAATGCTTTATACTCGTATGAATAGAATGAGCAAAACAGTTTGTTCAACTAAAGATATTCTTTCCATTTTCAGCCATAGTTGGCTAGGTTAAGACCAATTGTAAACCCAAGACGGTGAGCAATGCAAAAAGATCCCACCATCATAATGAGGAAAAATATTTAAAACAATTTGCCCAGTATATCATAAAAGAGAAAAGTCTAACGTTTTCCTCGATCATCAAATTTATACAGGTGTGATAGCATTCACAATGCTAAACGAAGGAAAGAATTTTATAAAATTAAAAATAAATAAAAAAAAAAGTTGTATCATAGAATGTGATTATCACGGCAATCAGGATCGTCTTTTTTGTTATGTCCCTATCTGAAGAAATGCAAAGTCAAACCATATTTCTTTGTTTTCCTTTCTATCACAAGCATTCTAAGTCAGAGCTGAAGAATTTGGACAGAGAAACCCTCGAGGGCGCAATAATGTATTGGACGAAATTTCTTACAAATCTAAGGTAGAGGCAGCCCTTCTCCTCGACTACAGTACAGATTTGAGGTCTGAAAACTGAAGGGAAAAAAGAGAGAAAAATCAAAACCTAGGGCTAATCGAAAAATTATAATTTTTTGATTTCAAAATTTTGAACCGATTAGATGAAATCTATACTTACATTGGTTGACGATTTGAAAGTTTGGAGGCAGTCGTACTGTGATATTGTCGTGAAATGGTGAGTATTCATCTTCGATACACAGATGCACCATCGATCTTCAAGCGAAAAGCGAAAAATGGCTGAAAAAGAAAATTAGGGCTAAATCCTTGCTTCTATAGCGAAGGGTGTAACCGTCTTTTTAGGCTTAATCTCATTATACAGTATCATTAACCAATTAAGAAATTGATAAAAATACTAAAAAGTTGTTAAAAACAATTTTTTTTAATTTAAAAAATTTATAATAGATTTTTTATCTAAAAAATTTTAAAAATAAAATTTTTAACTATAAAAATATCAAATTGTTAATTTTCATTTTAATACCGTTAAAATATATTACTGATTATATTAAAATGACATTCAAGATACATTTTCAAAAAAAAATATTATAAAATATATAAAATAAAATTTTTAATCCCAAAAAATTATAACATTTTATAAATTAAAATTTTATTTTTTAAGCATTCTAGATAAATAAAAAAATATTATATTTTTATTTGATTGAAGAATTAATGGTATTATTATTTAATATTTTTTAAAATATATTTTGAAGGTTATTTTGGTTTAATCAATAATATTTTTTAATATTGTTAAGATAAAAGTTAACAATTGGATCGTAAATTTTTTGAATTGAAAAAATTATTTTAAAGACTTTTTAGTATTTTTTTTCTTAAAAAATTGGGTTGATTTCTAGTGACCCATCTAGACAATGGAATTAGGGGAGTAAAAATCTAAAAGGTAAACTTAATAAAGTTTTTTTAATAGAAATATGTAAAAATTGTATGGGCAAATCCTATTTTAAAAATAAAAAAAAATTCTATGAAAAAGAAGGACAAAAACTTTAATTTTCAAAATTTTGGGGCCAATAGCCTCTACTAGGGCACATATTAGTTTAAAAAACTACAAATAAATTGGAAATGAAAAAAATAAACTTAAAGTTACATTAAATCATATTTTTCTTTCTATAACGTGGCACAATGGGAGTGGTCTCGTGGTGAAACTCACATGTTTTTTCATTTAAACTGAAATGAAATGAAAAGACTTTCAATTCATATATTCTACATTAGTTTGATGACATTTATTAGCATTAATGGTAAAAGATGGAACATTACGGTATGATTGATACATATAATACATGTATTTGCATCACGTACACTACTAAATAATATGTATTAAGAACGTCGTGACAATCGGTAACATTTCTCTTATTTGATAATAAAAATAAAGAGTTTCTTAGGATTTTAATTTCTTTCAGTGGTGTCTTCATGTTTATTACATTATTTGTTATTTAATAATTTAATAGTAGATCAAAATTAAACCCCATAAAAATTAAGAAAAATAATATAATGGGGGAGGATCCTAACCACAATTTTGATTAACTAAAACTAATGAATTCATTAGGAATTTCTTTATTTATTTTTACATCGAGTCTAAGTTTAACTTTTAATAGAACAATTTCTGTTAAAAGTACCAAATATGAATGATTACATTCCTCTAATACTTAACTCAAGCGTTGTTTTAATTAATCGTAAGAAGAAAAATTGTGTTTAATTTTTCCCGAATCATTAAATTAGGATCCAATTATCTCTTTACACTTAACTATACCAAAGATTGATGCAAAGGAGAAATTTTGACATGAATTGAGTTTATGATCTAGGTTCATGAACTCAATTGGTGACATTCTATCATATGGTAAGACGTTATTTTCTTGTCTTATAAAAGTGAAATAATTTGTTCAATTACATACAATACTTTTGAATAGTTTCATGAATTTGATCCATACAAAAACTTTATTTGATAAAAGGATAAGATAATACTTTAATTTAGGTACAAACCTAGTGGCTAATAGCTATTTCTTCACATATTATAATCAATTCATCCACATTTTCTTTTTTCTTTTGTTAAAATAATTATGGTAACGAATTATATTTTTATGCGTTTAAGGTCACTCACTTTACAACTTATTTGGATGAATAATTAAAAAAAAAAAGAATAAACTTGAGTGGAATGACATAAGTTTTTCTCATTTAAAATTTTTATGACATTGAAAAAAGTATTAAAATAAAAGTTAAGTGATTAGACATGTTTTTCCAATCATTTTATCTTTGGAGAGAAAAAAAAAATATTTTAATAATTTTTTAAAAATATTAAATATTTTTGAAAAATTAAAATTATGGTAATAAATGAATATAGTTTCTTTCATCTTTTCTCCTACTAATTATTCAAATAAGGCAAGATTTTTTTCCTTTTTTCTTTTTAAATATTCAAGTAAAGTGAATATGATCAATTTTATCTTTACTATATTACTTCTATTTTAAATTATAAATTATTTTATTTTATTTAAAAATTGCCAAACAAATTTTTAGTCTCTCATTTTGAGATTCGTTTGTATATAACATTACACTTTCAACCGTACCCTTTTCACTCTGAATTGTCTTTTAGCTATTAATTAATTGAGAAACTTTGGTGATAGCACCGCCAAACACCTCTGAACTATCTTTTAGCTATTGATTAGTTGAGAAACTTTGGTGACAGCACCGTAAAACACTATTGATTAGTTAAGAAACTTTGGTGACAGCACCATCACTATCCGCAGTTGGAAAAAAAATGTGTATGAAAATTCATAAACAAAACCCCAAAGGTTGAAAAACTTTGGTGATAGCGCCGTCAAACACTATCCGTAGCTGGGAAAAAAATGTGCAAGAAAATCCATAAACAAAACCTTAAAGGACCTATTGTTACAGGCTTAATATTTTAAGTATTTGTGCGATACTTAGCACTTTATAATTAAATTTGTAGTGCTAAGTCGGCCTACTTAGTTAACATACTTAGTCTTAATTGAATTTGTAGTACTAAGTCAACTTACTTAGTTAGCACACTTAGTCTTTGTAGTAGAGAAATGATGGTTAGAGAACAAGAGAAAAATGATGGTTAGAAAAGATGATGATTAGAGAACTAGAGTGAAAGAGACTTGTATTGCTCAAGAGAAGATTGTTTACATTTTGTTAGTTGAGTGGCAAATGAGATCCCACCCTTTTTTATAGACTCTTGATCTTATGATGGACGGTTAGGATCATTTTGATTTAAGGAGTAAGAGTATTTACAATATTCTAGAATACTCTATACAAATCTAGAAATATGTATAAATTTCTACATAAATCTAAGACTCTATACACATTTTAAAAATGTTCTAAAAAAATTCATGTAAACCTACTATGCAAATAAAAAGAATCATTCAAGTAGTCGCTCATATGACATTCACGTCCATGTGGCGTTCATAGCCTTTCAGCAAATAAAATCAAAATATAAAACCTTAAAATCATCCGTATATAAAACCCTAAAATCATTAGTATATAAAACCCTAAAGGGCCTAATGTCACGGGTTTAATATTTTAAGTATTCGTGCGACACTTAGCACTTTATAATTAAATTTGTAGTGTTAAGTCAGCCTACTTACTTAGTACATTTTGTCTTAATTGAATTTATAGTGCTAAGTCAGCCTTGCTTAGTTAATACACTTAGTCTTAATTGAATTTGTAGTGCTAAGTCAGCTTACTTTGTTAGCAGACTTGGTCTTTGTAGTAGAGAAAATGATGGTTAGAGAACAAGAGAACTAGAGTGAAAGAGACTTATATTGCTTAAGAGAAGATTGCTTACATTTTGTTAGTTGAGTGGCAAATGAGATTCTACCCCTTTTTATAGACTCGACCTTATGATAAATGGTTATGATTAATTTGATTTAAGGAGTATAAGAGTATTTACAATATTCTATACAAATCTAGAAATATGTATAAATTTTTACATAGATCTAAGACTCTCTGTACATTTTAAAAATATTCTAAAAAAATTCATGTAAACCTACTGCTGGAAATAAAAAGAATCGTCCAGTAGGCGCTCATATGATATTCGCGTCCATGTGGCGATCATAACCCTCCAGCAAATAAAATCAGAATATAAAACCCTAAAATCATCCGTATATAAAACCTTAAAATCATCAGTATATAAAACCCTAAAGGGCCTAATGTCACGGGTTTAATATTTTATGTATTTGTGCGAACACTTGGCACTTTATAATTAAATTTGTAGTGTTAAGTCAGCCTAATTAATTAGTACATTTAGTCTTAATTAAATTTGTAGTGCTATGCGAGTCTACGTAGTTAAAACACTTAGTCTTAATTGAATTTGTAGTGTTAAGTCAGCTTACTTAGTTAGCACATTTAGTCTTTGTAGTAGAGAAAATGATGGTTAAAGAACAAGAGAAAAATGATGGTTAGGAGAACAAAAGAGCTAGAGTGAAAGAGACTTGTATTGCTCAAGCGAAGATCGTTTACTATTTTGTTAGTTGAGTGACAAATGAGATTCCATTCCTTTTTATAGACTCTTGATTTTATGATGAACAGTTATGATCATTTTGATTTAAAGAATATAAGAGTATTTACAATATTATAAGATACTTTATCCAAATCTAAAATTATGTATAAAATTTTACATAAATTTAATAAGACTCTCTCCCCATTTTAAAAATGTTCTAAAAAAAAATTAATGTAAACTTACTATGCAAATAAAAAGAATCGTCCAGTAGGCGCTGTCCATGTGGCGTTGGTTAACCCTCCAGCAGATAAAATCAGAACACAAAACCCTAAAATCATCGCATATAAAACCCTAAACCCTAAATTCATCACTATATAAAACCCCCTACCGCAGTCGCCTCACCTCGCTCCTCAAGAACCCTTCTTTCTGCTGCAACTCTTCACTCAGTTTGCAGATATGGTTGCTCCGTCAAGACGTATTGATTCTTCAACTCTTCAAATACATTCTAAAATATTCAGCCTCTATATTGAGTGTTTGTTTCCGCAGAAAACAGTTCCCCGAAAAATTATCTCTTCACTTAGCCCTGGAAAAAATTGCATCTTTGCATATGCAATCGGTTTTTATGGGGAAAGTGTTTAATTTTCTGCTGAAACAAACGGGGTTCTGAGTTTCGAAAGAAACTAAATCTTACTATTTTTTTTTGTCTTTTGTTGATTGATTTTCAGCACGTGGTGGCGGTGGATTTGGAAGGGGTCGAGGCGATGGAGGGAGAGGAAGAGGGAGAGGAGGAGGAGGAAGAGGCTTCGGTGGCCCTGCAGGCAGCGCGATGAAAGGACGTGGCGGCGGTCGCGGCGGTGGTGGTGGAAGGGGCAGAGGCCGTGGCGGACGTGGTGGTGGAATGAAAGGAGGGAGTAAGGTTGTGGTTGAGCCTCATAGACACGAGGGAGTTTTCATTGCCAAGGGCAAAGAGGATGCTCTTTGCACGAAGAACATGGTCCCTGGAGAAGCTGTGTACAACGAGAAGAGGGTTTCGGTGCAGGTGATTGGTCATAACTTGATTGTTATGTTTATTTACAGATGTTATTATGTGTTTTTCGTTTGAATTTGGTGGTAAAGGATTTGACTTTATATAACTTGTATGTTGTGGGAAATATGTTATTCATGAAGCTAGTTCAATATTTTAAAGTCATTATTTGCTGAAACTATTATTGTTGGACCTTAAATTCCATTTTTATTTTTAATATTGCCATGTTTAAATTCAGTTTTATAACACCTCTTTCCAAGTACCGTTACTGTATTATATAGTATTGTTTCATTTTTTTCTGGTCATGTCGTTGTGTTCATTCACTTCATTGTAAAAGGTTATTTGAATTATTATTTATTTATTTATTTTTTGTGATGGTTACTTATTTAGTATTTGGTTAACTTAGTTTATTCTATATATATATATATATATATATATATATACACACACACACACGTGTGTGTGTGTATTTGATTAAAGAGTGTGGTTCCTTGGGTGTATGTTCTTCTTGAAACTGCTGAGTGTTCAGGCTGTCAAATATGCACCTTTTTGATTCTTAGTGGCACTAAAGAGAACAATTTGTCTTTCTGTATTTTATTTTCTCAGTATGTTATAGGGTTGTGTTCTTCTTTAAACTCAGCTGCCATTATGCACCTTTTTTATTCTAGTGGCACTAAAGTGAACGATTTGTCTTTCTGCACTTTATTTTCTCTGCATGTTATAGGGTTTACAATTGTTGTTTTTTTTTTTTTGATAAGTTGTGTTTACAATTGTTTTTAGCAAGTTGTTGCATTTTGTTTGTGATGATCAAGATATTACCTTTCTAGGTGTACTGAGTTGTCATCTTTACATTATAAATGCATGCTGATGTATATACCTGTCTTCTATTTATCTGTCAGAATGAAGATGGAACCAAGGTTGAATACAGGGTATGGAATCCCTTCCGTTCTAAGTTGGCTGCTGCTATTCTTGGCGGTGTTGATGATATCTGGATCGTAAGTTTGTGTTTCATTTTCTTTTCCCATTTTTTTTGGCTTCAATTATTGGAAATGCTATAGAGGTTTTTTTATGAGCTGTGTATTTATGAGAGCGGCATTCTCTTGTGTTTTTTTATGTTATATCAAGAAACCTGGTGCGCGGGTCCTTTACCTTGGAGCTGCTTCAGGAACAACTGTCTCTCATGTA
This sequence comes from Nyssa sinensis, assembly GCA_008638375.1. Lineage (NCBI taxonomy): Eukaryota > Viridiplantae > Streptophyta > Magnoliopsida > Cornales > Nyssaceae > Nyssa > Nyssa sinensis. Next base: position 3,317,155 of record CM018041.1, on the reverse strand, counting down.
TCTGACCTTGTTGGCCCCGTAAGTTGTCATTGTCATCAAAGTTATGGTCTTTCCTCTGTTATTGCATCCTAGTAAGTGGCATTGATTAGATGCTCTGTCTCTCTCTCTCTAGACTGGAGTTGTTTATGCAGTCGAATTTTCTCATAGAAGTGGTAGGGACTTGGTCAACATGGCAAAGAAGCGAACAAATGTTATACCCATTATTGAAGATGCCAGACATCCTGCCAAATACAGAATGCTGGTTGGTATGGTGGATGTGATATTTTCTGATGTTGCTCAGCCTGATCAGGTTGGTTTCTTCGTATTTCTTGTGTTAATTTTTTCCTTGTTAGGATTTTTACAAAGTGAAAATGGAGTTTTGTGGCTATTAGTTAAACTGGTTGGGCTAGGTGTCTTTTTCCCTTATATGTAGATTCAATTTTGGTGTATCTGTGGAGTTCTTTTTTATGGTTGTATCAATGTAGCTTTTTTCTTTTACAATGTTCTTTTATTTATTGAAGTTAGTTTTGTGTGTTTTGAAACATTTGTGTATGCCTACTTAATTTGTTAACTTTCGTGTTCCCCTGCTCCGATACAGGACAGCTCCTTTTTTTTAGGAAATTAAACTTTATTTATTTATTTATTTTGATACAGGATACCTCAATAAACATTTGATGTATTAGTGTTGTTTAAGTTTGTTGGTATGATCCTTTCACCTGGATTTCAAGTTTTATAATTTAGGATCTTGATGATACTACACTGGTTTGAGATATCCCCCACCCAATTTTTTTTTTCTTTTATATTTCTCCCATATTTTGTTTTAAAGAATTTGTTGTTATCAACAAGCATATGATGAAGAATTACTCGGATTCCCCTTCAGGACATTATGGATGATGCAAACCCGAGTTTCTGATGCACTTGTGATGTTAATTGCAGTTGATCTACCTCACCCAGTTTTTTCTTTTCTTTCTTCTTCTTTTTATTTTTATTTTTATTTTTATTTTTTTAAATGGCAATGTGTTTTTGTTGAATTATGATCCTTTCTTTCAGGATTTCAAGTTTTATAATTTAGGATCTTGATGATACTTCACTTGAATAGTTGAATATGATAAGTGGTTTGAGAGATCCTCCAACACCCCCAACCCAATATATATCTTCCATATTTTGTTATAAAGAATTGATGTTATCAACAAGCATATGATGAAGAATTACTCGGATTCCCCTTCAGGACATTATGGATGATGCAAACCCGAGTTTCTGATGCACTTGTGAAGTTAATTGCAGTTGATATACCTCACCCAGTTTTTTCAAGTTCTTTGTTTTTTTCAAATGGTAATTAATTTTTGTTGAACTTTGAAATGGGATGGTCGAGTTCAAAATAATTGTGAACTTCATTTTCCATTTGACTTTTTTTTGTGGTATTTATTTTGTCTGCTGGCACTGAAACACAAGCAGCCTTGAGAATCTGCTACATACTGAATAGTCACATGAACTAAAGTGGTAAACAAACTGTGTGGCAAGTTCTTAAGGTTGCTTGTGTCAGCACAAGCAATGCTTTGAATATAAAATCCTTATTATGGGCTGACAAAGTTGGGATGGTATTCCTAGATAGATTTATAGTTTTATGCCCTTTGCTATTCCTTATCATGTATCTATCCTGTTTAAGCATGTTACTTGAATAATCCTGATTAAGTTGCTTTGTCCCATTGATGCACAGTATCATTCAATACCGTGGACAATGCAACAGGTGGCTCACTCAATAACAATGTGGGACTTGGTGCTTTTAGTGTCCATTTTATCTATTATGAAGCTACAGTGACTGAGACTTATAAATTAGATATCATTGTCCTGACAGATGCCTACGTGGTGTAACTCTGAATTAGGTGGAGCCATTTTAAACCTCAACCCTTGTAGTTAGAACATGCTTAGAGGCTTGAAGCTGCAACTCATGGAGACAATTTTTGTTTATCACATTCCCTTTGTCTTTTATCCTAGTGCCTCACTTCTATGCAATAATATTCAATTTTGCTGCTAATTGCTCTCCCCCAAGAACATTTTTATGTACCCAAAATGCAACTTATGCTTATTTGGCTGCTAGACAGAGTGAATCCTATGGTTGGAATCCTCATCCAGTGATGTGGGTAATTTCCGTAATGAAGCCATTATTTTCCATGGCATTTGTGCAATCGTGCATCTTTTTTTCTTGGCATTGGGACTCTCAGCCCTTCCTGTCTGATGAATTCTGAGTCTTGTTTGCATTTATTACTTCTTTTTTCAGGCAAGGATCTTAGCACTGAACGCATCATATTTCCTGAAAGCTGGTGGCCATTTTGTTATTTCTATTAAGGTCAGATTCCTGATGGCTATTTGTCAACATAACTGAAATAACTATGAATCTGAGTTTACTGATTGCAAGTAATATATCTATTATCCATAACTTATATAAAAGTGAGGGCTGTTTGCTATGATAAAATGACAATTTTACTCTTCATCCATTAATCTATTGTTATTTATTTTGTTTACCTCTTTATTTTGTCTAATTTTCAATTTTGCCCCATCATACCTAATACTCTTATACCCTTCATTTATTAATCTATTCTTATATACAAGATCATCCGTAGGTCGTCTTTTTTAATGATGTTTATCCATCTTTTATTACTTGTATTAATGGACATGTCATTCATTTTTTTATGGACTGTTTAATTCATTTTTATGGAGTACTTATTTACAAACTTACGATTTCATGAAATTTTTTCATGACATGAATAATAGATTAAGCCTGCACATGGCGAGGCATCCAACTAGTGTGTGTGTGGGTATATATATATATATATATATATATATATATTGAGGTTGGGGGGTGAATTTTTGTTGGCATGCTGAAATTAAAATTTACTCTCTTGCTAATGTATGATCTGATTTAAATTTTCAGGCAAACTGCATAGATTCAACAGTTCCTGCTGAGGCAGTATTTGCCCAGGAAGTGAAGAAGCTGCAGGCTGAGCAGTTCAAGCCAATGGAGCAGGTTACCCTTGAACCTTTTGAACGTGACCATGCTTGTGTTGTTGGAGCTTACCGTGTGCCCAAGAAACAGAAAGCTGCTGCCTAACTGACGAAGTCTTTCCTTGACCCTGGGGTTATTCTAAATTCACATGCTCTAGGAAAGATCAGCCGGCTTCTTTTTGTATTCTTTTCCTTTTTAATTTTACTAAGTTTCGGCATATGCATTTGTCACTTATGAACTTCAATGCAACTATCGGTGGATGTAATATGGTTTTGTTAGTTTATTAGTTTCAATGAATTTATCTAGTTCTGGATACTGTAAGCAAACAAGAAAAAATCAACTTTTTTTTTAAACATTGACAAGGATTTTTTTCTTCCCGGGTGCTTGGCTCCAAGGTTCCACCTAGAGACCTCACTCTGCCCCTCGGGTATGTTTATACCTAATCTTATGTGAATTTGAAATTTAATACATTCCATGGTATGGGTTTTCAAATTTTTTAATTCTTGGATTTAGGTTACACCCAAAGGTTCAAAATGAACAAAATTTCGATGGAAGTTGACGAGTTGGTTTCCCATTAACATCAAGAGTTATCAGGAAATGAGAGTTTGGACGATAATTTACTAGTGAAAGGGTTAGCACTTTAGAAAGTTTATGCCTCGTATTGGGCTTTTGTTTTTACTAGTAATATTGCACGTGCGTTGCACAATAATTTATTTATAATCACATCACTGCATACAATATTTTTGTTTATATTTTTTAAGACATTGAGAATAAAAATAAGTTACAATATATGCAACATGAAATTTGTATTTGTGCATGAATTTTCTCTTCTAACATTACAGTGACATATGACTCGTGATGAGGTTTTTGTCCCACTTTGGAAGCAAATGTACTTGAATTCGATTTGTTATTCAACTAAAAATATAAATAAATGAAAGATGGTATATAATATAAGGAATATACCACTTTCATGAATTAATGTAATTGTTTTAGTAAGGCTTCATGTGCTTAGCCTATACATGGAAAAAAAAAAAAAGACTATTTCTTGAAACTTGGCTTCAATTACTTCTTTGTATTCAACATTCTTATTTGGGAACCATGGCAAAGTAAGCTTCTTGTAGCAAACTTTCAATTTTAATTGCAGAACAAAATTCATCTCAAAGCTCAACCATTTCAACCCTAAAAACACCCATAAAACTAATATAGAGATTTGATAATTTTTTATGCAGGCTTCATCTTCTTGGCAGGGAAATTGCAAAACATAATTCAATTCAACTCATCAAAACCTTATCTCAATAATTTGAGGTTGGCTACATGAATTATGTCTCGCCATTCTTTTCGAAATTGCAAAACGTCAAAAAGTTATTTTTGTTCTTTCTTTGCAAATCCCGAGCAATTTGACTGATATATGAAGGTTTGTCAAATTACACCATATATATACACACACACACACACATATACACACACATATATATATATATATATTTTGGGCATCCACCTAACATTTTAATCATTTTCAATTTAAAGTATATGCAGGATTCTAAAAAAGAAGAGATGAATAGTGAACAACAAATATGTGCATTTCATATATATGCATGCTGAACAAGATAGAAATTGAACCCAAACCTTGATAAAAAAAAAAAACCTTTGAGAAATATTTTTATTCACGTGAAGGAAAAAGATCACACAAAAATTTCAATTTTACAAAGCACTGTCTATTTCACTTATCTGTATGAAAAATAATAATATTTTCGAAGTAATAATGTTATCATACACCACCCAAAAAAATAAAAAGAGAATAAAAAGGCAAAGAAAAAGAAGAAAAGAGAAATAAGTCCTAGAGACATATTGGGGCATATTTATATAAACCACATGGACTGTACCTTTTTTCTTCAAGTTTCGACTCAATAGAAAGAATAACCTGCCAGTCGGCAAACAAGTTAGGGTACTCTTCAAGATCTGCCAATGATTCTGCAACCTTTCTGTTAACCTGCCAATTGGCCCAAATTGCCACGAAGTGAAAAAAGTATTAAGAAATTTCCTTTCCTTTGTGGGTAATATAATAGTTACTCTTCTTCGTCCATTGGATGGATCCAAGCATAAATAAACTTAGAAATGCGGCAAGAGTTCTAGAAAACTCACGTTAATGTTTCTACTTGAATACTCTTTTGCCACAATTTTTGTTAGGCCAATTACCCTTGCTTTTGCAACACTATAATTGGCTTGCCCAACAACTGATGTTATATTTATTATCCTTCCCTGAAAAATCAAAGTTGACTAATATGGGAGATTAAAATCAAACAGATTCAAAGAATTTTTCCCTTTTTCTTTTTTTGTTGTGGGGATGGGGGAGGGTACGAGCTTTGACAACATGCTAAACTTTAGCAACTAATATATGCTTATTTTTCAATTTCAACAAACCTAGCGAGTTACATCCAGCAATGGAACAGGGAAGAAGAGATCATTTGTTGTGTGCATGAGAAGGAAGGTTCAACAAGGATCAAGACGAGATTTTAGACATCATTTTGGCGTGGTAACAAAAAATGGTTTTAACCCAAACTTTTTCCTTTTTTGGGTTAAGTAATTTTAACCCAATCCTTCACCAATTAATTCTCTCTAAATATTTAACTCAAGAAGAAACCATAGGACATAAAAAAGTTTATAAATAAATAGACAATTTCATGAAATGAATGATAAATTAATCTCCATTTTTGTCAAAATATAATTCTGATGCTAATTCTAGAAATGAAATTTTGAAGTAATAACAGGGAAACACACACAGACACACACACACACACACAGAGAGTGGGAGAGAGAGTTATGGCAAGTGGAAACAAAAAAGTAGGCTGAAAATCCATTGCTTAACGTATAAACCCTGGAGCCACAAAGTTCGTTCACAGCCCATTTCCCACCCCCAACCAAGTTTCTGGACAATGTCCCAACCAAATTGGACAGAAAACTAAAAAAACAAGAGATAGGAGTACCTTTTTCTTTTTCATCATAATTTTGGATGCTACCTGCGAAGAGTCCAAAACCTCATATCCAAATAAGAGAATTTTGTTTGTAATTAGCAAGAGCTTTGAAGATTCTTACCAGTGTACATAGGTATACACCTGTGAGATTTAGATCAATAACCTCCTACCATTGAGATGTCTTTCTCATTGTGTAGGCCCTTCAGCATCACCATGCCACCCATAAAGCATTTTTCAGCCAAGCTTACGAAATGGCAGGTGCGTGACAGGGGTAGCCTAACATGTTAAGGGTTAAGATGACATCTTGTTTTCCCAAAGGCCTTCCATATATTGACTATCAAAGAAGAAGAAGAAATCCCATACCTACAAATTGATCTGCCTGTTCCAAGAAACTTTCAACACGGACAGTATATATAACGGAAACATCAAGAAACTCAGTCCATTCTAAATTTGGTCGTAGAACATTTGAAACAACCCAAGGATCCATCTCGACAAAATGCACCTGAGAGTTGGCAAATACATGAAGTGGGCAATTTAGTGCCAAACCTAGAAGAGAAACAAGCAAAGGAAGGTGCAAAAGAAACTTCTGTACTAATAAAAAAAATCTTGTTGCAGGCTCTAACTCGAGCCAAACTTTACTTTTTCAAATATATACCACTACTTTTCTAGCTGACCAAAGAGGGAATCACTTGTAGCAAAACATCATAACTCATACCATCAAAAGATTTCTATTAAATTAGTATTAGTACGTCAGAACATCCCCTGACTGATAGCTTCAATACCAACAGATCCTGTACCGCTATATAAGTCTAACCAGCGACCAAACCTTAAAAATGCAAGACAACCATCCAGCCGCCTGAACAAATATAGAAATTATATTCTAACAAAACTGTTGTTAATATATATCTTTAGTTACACCATCTCTTATCAGCTTAAATTGTTAAGAAACACTATCAAGGTAGCATCTGTGGGCTTGTTCAATTCCATACAAAGACATTAGAGTATCGGAAAGAATGTTATATTGTTTACAGAACCTAAACAACATTTTTAGAGGATAAGGTACAATCTTTACCTATAAGATACCAAAGGCTACACCTTTTACAACTTCCATCATTAGGGCGTACATCCATGCCTCTCGGTGAGAGCAACACCTTCCGTCGAGCTTTCCCTCCAAGCACCTAAAAAATACCAACAAGGTTGTTATAACATTCTTTTTAGACATTAAATACCTTGAATTACCTATAGTAAGATAAAACAATTATCAAGTTCCTCTTCATAATTGTATCCTTAAAGATAATAAGCCACAAGTTTTGCATGTTAGCCCTAATATTCACATCTCAGACAACCAAAAACTAAGTAGGTGTTTGCAGAGACATCCTGAGACGCGAAGGCAAGCGGGCCCTAACACAAATGGATATTGAAGTTCCACTTTAGTAGTTAGATCAATCTTTTCTATAGGTGGTGGTGGGTTGCTAAGTACTTAGAAAACTTTTTGTTTTGGCGCTAAGTAGTTGGATTGCAATTGCTACTGATGCAACTCATTACTAATGCCTAAAACAGCTTCTAATGTTGTCTTCTCCAAATGGATAATTTCTTAAACCCTGCAACAGGCCACTAGAGTAGACCTTCATTTTCACAATTAGGCTACCAGCTTCTTCCCATTGCCATTGATATCACCATGTTTGTGAACTGACTGTTTCCTGAAATAAAGATTATGAATTGATTTGACAAAATAATTTTCAAATCATAGCCAAAATCTTCACCGCAGTGATAGCAGTTCCATTAGTATTCGGAGACCAGCCATAAACTAATATAAATGTTCAACCAGTGGATTGTCGTATCACCCTTATTCAAAAATAGGACAAAATGAAGCTAGTGCACACCTGGAGCAATTTATGAGTCTCCCTCGGCAGCTTAGGTTCCTCTGGTTGTTTGATGCACCTTCTTCAAAATGTGTCAACACCAAGAAAAATTTATAAATATACAAGGATTGGGTGGGTTTTGAATTTGTATTAGATCAAAGAATTTTTAAATACAAACAAAAAAAAAGCCATACAAACTAAGCTGCACACACACATTGAGCAACAAATGGGTTAAATACAAGAATTCAAAGTTTATCTAATAGTGAGCATGCATCACAACTCCACAAAATAAATTCATTATAAACAGATGCCAATAATTCGAGTATAAAAAATATTTTCTTCTTGGGGAGAGTAAAGATGAAAAGAAAGAATAATTATGAAAAAAATAAATAGATGATGAAATTTTGTGATAGGGGTTGGAATTTTGACACAACCACCAACATGCTATAAACACAACATGAATGTGGCATTTCATAACATTTTCTATATCAACCTAAAAGTGACATTTCATAACATTTTCTATTTTCAATTCTTTTCCCCTTTAAAACAAAAAACAAAGAACATGTTTAGTATCCAATTTCGTCGTTAAAAAATGAAAACAAAAATAATTAAAACCAGTTTGATAATAGATTATAATGTTATTTTCTTATATTCAGGTGCACCATTAGTTCTATTATGCCCCATCAATACAAATGGAAAATTAAGAACATGAACAAAGTAACCAACGTATTAATATACATAACAATACACATAATTATTTTTTCTATTAAACTTTTTTTTAGATTCCCCTTTCTCTCTATTTTTTCTGTTCTTATTTTTCTACACTTGCAACCAGGTCTTATTAACCACTCTTTTAAATCATTAAAAAAACAACACTTTGATAAGTACAATCCTGTCCTCCAATAAAATTCAAGCCTAAAAATGAAAAGAGACTACCAAAAAGAGCCAAGGTACTATTCACATCACTTCCCAGCACCTTGAACACCTTTCTCAAATATTATTAGACAAAGAAAGAGTATAAACATAATTGGGAAATCAAAGAGAATGTTGGCAAATGTTAATGAACCACAAGTTATCATGACTTGTGGTATGAAAGCACATAGGTGCATAGAGGATGAGCTTGATTCTTTAATCCATATTCATAATATTTTTTATTCTTTAAGAAAAATAAAATAAAATAAATTGGAGATATAGGAGTAATGAACAATCGGTTTCTAAGTTTCTAAGTTTCATTTAGATTTTTTTCTCAAATTTATTTTTATGGTTTAGTTCCCACACTCTTATGCTAAAACTTCTTCTTTTACCTAATACACTGATGCAAATCTTCATCTAAGATCCTTTGGTGTTATTTCTGCTATATATACAAGTACCCGTTTGACAGTAAACTACAACACCTTTATCCATGACATGAAATAGGTAACAAGATAATGTGCAAACACTCTCATTATTGCAATTAACAAGTAAAAAATAAGCCCAATCCCGCATCCCATGGCATGGGCACTCTTTCAAGGTCAAGGACCAGTCACCTTTTCAAAGAGCATTAAACAATTAATATAGTGAATTGATCATGAAAAAAATTCATTTATTGATTATTAAAATAAAAAAATCCTTCTATAAGAAAAAGTAATAAATTCAAGACAAATAGAATATAAACAAAAGAAAACTAATAAGAGAAATTAGTACATGGATTCTACTCCATTAAAACCAGCTTAATACACCATTTCACTTGACTGTGACAACAATAAATGGATTCTTTGTTCTTTTGTGTTTTTTTTTTTTTCCTTTATCAACTGACAAGGTTATTTTGTTTCACTTCATCTCGATTTAAACATTATCAGCGATTTTTTTATGAAACCCTTGTGTATGTTTTTTATTTAACCCGACACACATACGTTTTCACTTATTTACCAAACATTTGTAATTTTTGAAATCGCATCTTAAAGATGCAATTTCAAAGCCAATTTTTTAACAAAATCGCATAGAGTTTGAAATTGTATCTTGAAGATGCGATTTTAAACCAATAACAATTTGGGATGACTTGCGCAAACCAACAAGGATTTGGGATGACTTTCAAATCTTTATTGGTTTGAGATCGCATCTTCAAGATGTTATTTCATTAAAAAATTGACTTTGAAATGACATATTGAAGATACGATTTCAAAAACTACATGGGTTTGATAAATAAGTGAAAACCTACTTGGGTTAATTAAATCAAACCCAAACCACATGGGTTTAGTAAAAAATTTCATTATCAACATTTATTTGAATTTGATTATGCACGAAAAACTCCCAATTTTCTCTTTAACCAAGCTAAAGCTCATTGGGAAACAAGATATTTTCCATTTTTTATTCAAGAAAATTTTCGTATTTCCTACTGTTGAGAGAGCTTGATATAATTGTTGGCCTATTATCTAATAACTTAAGCTTTTTGAGTAATTGGTGATCTACACCTACTACTCTACATGATCAAATATTTATAATTGTACCATAAACAATCAAGCAAATTAAGCAAGTCCATAAAAAGAAAAAATATAATCTCATAGTCATAGGCATACTGTGTACATGATAATAGGATAACACAAACCTCTATTCTACGCTTGAAGGATTTTTTGCTGGTTAGTTTGAGTTATCTCCTATTCCAATGCCTTCCACCAAAGGTCCCAGATAATTTAGAGCTCTGCATTTGAAAAAATAAAAATGAAAATAAAATCATCATTTGAATTTTGAAAGAATGTCAACCCGTATCTATTACATTTACCTTTCAAAAAAAAAAAAAAACCCATATCTATTTTAAAGAAAGAACAATAACAAAATTCTTACATTTCATTGTCTCCTCCAACCACCAGCAGAAGTTCTACTTTAAATACTGAAGCTTGAAAAATGTGAAAAACAAACCCAATCATCATTCAAATTAAGTGAATTTAAAAGAAAATAAAATGTGTGATTTAGTAATTTAATAAAAGAATTTTCACCAGTCTTCCTTGGAGTTAAATTTATCAAAATAGAGTTCTTTTTAAAAACATCTTTCAAAAAGACGCTTATAAAAGCAGTATTCATATTATTAGCAGGTAAGCAAATTTGCTTTTGAATTTGTTCAAGCATATAGATGGTGTGTTTCAAGTCAATAGTCACCTTCTAGGAGACAAAAAGAAGAGTTGTGATGGAAAAGCAAGATTTTAACAACAAAAAGGATAAAGAGTGTCTCTGTTATTAAACTTCAACTAAAAGAAGATGCAGCAGCAGCAACACAATACAACCTCAATGGCCTCTTCTTTCAATGTCAATATTCTTTACAATCAAACCTTGTTAAAACGGTGTTACATGTATACAATACAAGAGCCCAGCTCTAACCTACCTCTAGTTAAACTCTCCTTTACCTCCACACAGCATATACTAATTACAATGTATCTAAAGCACCACCATAGTTCAAACTCCCTCACATGTAAAGATCACCTTCTTGAGAAAGTCGAATAGAGGCAGCACGTACCATGTCAATGAGCTCTTCATCTAGTGGTTCGAGTTCTCCACAGTTGCGCAGGCGATGGTATAGAGGGGCCATGTAATTTGCTGCAACTTCAGCCAACTTCCACTGAAAGAGATTAGCAGCCATTTGGATTATTTTAATAGACAAGTGTCTGTCAGACTCCAAGCAAGATATAATCACTCTTGAGCAGTTTTCACGCAACTCTCTTAAGAGCCAGAAATCACCAAGCCAATGAAGCTCTACATAAGGTTACAGTTCATGTAGCTTTTCCTCGGAATTCAAATTATCCCATAAACAACAAGATTTGGGCTTTGGCAGCTCCTCAGAATAAAACCAGTTAACTAGTTTAACCAATGCTTCCCAACTGACGGGGACCTTTATGATTTGAGAATGGCTTGCAAGCACAAAAAAATGGCAGTGAGTAAAGAATTCCAAAAGATATTTTCAAAAAAATACTAAAATGCAAGAGAAAAAGAATTGAAAAAAAAAAATGAAACTCAATTCAACGAGGCCTTAGTCTCAACAAATTGGGGCTGGCCTACCTCTGCTCTAACTCATCTATCCGGCTGCCCATCTCATCAAGTGCATCATAGTTAAAGAAACAAAGAATTCTATTCTATCACTCCCAAATGAGAAAGGCAAAAAAAATGTGAATGAAATTGTTCAATTTGTTTTCAGTAAAAGTTTACAGCATGATCCATCATTCTTGTTTTGTTTTTTTCTTTTTTATAGGTAAGACACACACACACACAGAGTCCCATATGGGACTTGAACCCTCAACCTCCTGTTTGGGAGGTCGAGGTGATATCATTCAAGCTAATGCTTGATGATGTTATAGCATGATCCATCATCTAAACAGAAAGTCAGAAACCTATCTCATACTTGAATGGCACTTTAACATGCCAGGGAAATGAATTTGTTCAATTTGTTTTTGATAAATTTTTGCAAGCATGATCCATCATCTAGAATAGAAATTGATAAACAAACTCCTGTCCCCTCCCCCAACGCAACACACATGCACATCAAGTGAGAGAAGCCAAAAGTGAAAGGACAACTATATTCTTATCTAAAGAGGTGTTCCACAGATACAGAAATAAAATTGCACCAAATTTTCCTAAAGCACACAAAGCTATCCTGACATATAATGATGACAAGAAAAAAATGAAGTAATCCCCCCCCCCCCCCCCAAAAAAAAAAAAGTCTTCCATGTGTGGAAAAGGAATAAATATAAACTGATGTAGCTGCTAGAACAACTAAAACTGAACTTATAATGCCTCTCAAAAACAAGGGCTAATAAATCTAACACATTTGGACTCAATTCAATCGAAATGCTACACAAGAACATAATTCCAAATGCTAGATAACAGCAATGGAATGATTGTAGTTCCCTGAGATATCATATCAAATATTTTTTCACTGACAAAATATTCTGTCACTAATAGAATCCAATTAACATTGAGAAAATGAAAAAGGATATTCTTTGAAATGATGGAGTCAGACATTGTCTGAAACCTGGATTGCCGCAAAATACAATAAGCTCATCAAGAAAATTGCATCATCAGAATTCTTAAATAGAAATCAACCCACCCACCCAGTGTCCCCCAAAAAAAGGTGAAGTAACAAACTTACATTTGTTGAAGAAGATTTTGTACCTGAAAAAAGCAGTACAAGAATTTAGCAAATGACAGCAAGGGAGGTGGAGGAAAAAATCCAACCTTCCAGCTAAAACAATCAGAGAAAGGTATTCATAAGCACTAAAATAAATAAACAAATAGAGCATTTGTCACTGAAATTTCATAAAAATATATCCTAACCATACAAGTAAATTATTGTTATAAATGCTATTAAAAATAAAATATTCTCAATTTACATGCTATGTGAATCTAAATGGTGCAGCATCCAAATGAGAAAAAAAAAAAGAAAACTTGGGAACTAAACTTGTCTTTAGTTTTCTTAAAGCAAACAGGAATAAAGATTAAATAGAGAATCATGGGAGAAAGGAAAATGTGACAGCTGAAGTCCCAAGAACAAAGTGGTCAAACCAAACAAATTCTCTACCTGTGGTTCCAGATGAGAAGAGTATATTAGTCATAGAGTCTGTTGGTTGGTAGATTGGTGAGTAATAATTTTGTCTGCCGAAAAAGAATAATGTTGTTAAATTAAAGTAATAGTAAAGCACGAAAAAGAAAAAAACATATTAGAAACTGAAATGAGTGTTGAGTTACAGACTTTCAAATGACAGAAATAATTGTTTCAGTGGATCAATCTGACTCCAGAGTTGTTTATATTACCTAGGAAGGGGTCAACAATCAAAAATATTAGCTTTCATTGACCCAAAGAATATTAGCTATCTAAGATTAGATGAAAGATTCAATTGTATGTTTGTAAACAACCAAAAAATATTACTAAAACTGGGCCAATATCATACCCAAATGTGTGGAATTTTTATTTTTCAGATCCAAAAGAAATTTCATTGACAATTAATATATTTTCCATTAACAATAGTGCACAAAAAATTCCAGGAAGATATACTCCCCATTTGGCAACAAATGCTACAAATATAAGATATTTAACCTAAGAAATTAGCTTCACCACATAGAAGAGACAGAATATATAATGACTGCAGTGACTGTCATTGCCATATAAATTGCAATTGCATCACCCTTTGAGAATATTGCATCCAACGCATTTGCCACCAACCTGTGCAACATTTGTAAACACATAAACAAAGGAAGGTGGGAGAGAGGGGGGGGGGGCGCTCTAAACAATAAGAATGCAAGTACAGATATCTTTCCAGGTAGGTTACAATCAACTCTAAGAATACATGGCCGTTGCGTGAAAATTTGTATTGCTCTTCTTTTTAAACAAGTTGAAAAGAAGACCCTAAACAACCACTGTCCACCATCCCTAAAAAGCCCTAGTTTTTTTACATAAAAGAAGCCCTAATCTTTTACATAAAAGAAACCCTAATTTATTTTATAGATAAAATCCCTAAAAAATTTCAAGAGATATAAAATTACCTGAGAATGAAGGTATTTGCAGAGGTCTTTGAGGAATAAACAATACTGGTTTAGCTTAACAGAGGCGAGAAAGAAGATGGAGCCGCGACCTTCAACGAGAGACGGAGTTAAGACGCGACCTTCAGAGAGAGACGGAGTCGAGACCTTACTACGATGAGAGATACAAGAAACCAAAAAAAGAGATATGAGAGACGAGAGAGGCGCAGTAGAACCTAAGAGATGCAGAGAAGAGAGACGAACAGTAGAGAAGAGAGAGGCAGGAGAAGCTGAGAGATACGGAGAAGAGAGGCATGCATGAATGAAATAAACATTGAAATTGTTCGTGGATGAAATAAACATTGAAATCGTCTTTTGAAAAGACGATTTCGAAAAACAACCCCATTTTCGTAAATAAGTTTGAAACAACAGCCATTCTTGTAATAAAGTTTTAAAACCATGCTAGTTTGGTAAAAAATTCGTCTTCCTTGGCTGCTATGTAATGAAGTTGAGAAACCTAAAGTCTCCCATATAAGGGGAAAAAATCCTATGGTCGTCAAGATGAAGAGAGTTGTGTTTTAGGAACCTTATGTTGCAATCCTGGCAATGCCCATTTTGTTGCCTTCTCATTATCTTTTGATTCTATCTCATCTTTTTTATTTGTATGACCTACAATACAGAGGCAATACTGACAAGATACAAAGTGCAAATTCCATATTTTCTAAATTGTTTTCATCTAATGACAGCTACCTTTTTATAAATGCATACTATAGGGTTTGAAGTATCATTGGAGATTGGATTTACAGGATAAATTGTCTAATACTTTCCATTATTCTTTTAATTTCCACAAAATGAAAAGCAATACCCAACGAATCAATGAAAATTTTAAAGATTTGAAGCATGGGTTTCTTTTCTTTGCTCTAATTTTCTTCGCAATCAAATGGGAAAAAAAAGGAAAGAAAAATGAAACTTACAGAATTCTTGAACGGCATACACTACAGGGCCGATTTTGGGAATAACAACGGGTGGACAGTCTTGAAAAAGAGGAAAGAATCCACGATCCTATCATTGTTTGATGTGCAAAACCCTCTCGTTGTTAGATTTCCACAAAATGAAAAGCAATACCCAATAAATCAATGAAATTTTATAGATTCGAAGCATGGATTTGTTTTCTTTGCTCTAATTTTCTTCGCGATCAAATGGGGAAACAAAAGGAAAGAAAATTGAAACTTATAGAATCCTTGAACGGCATACACTATAGGGCCAATTTTGGGAATAACAACGGACCGGACAGTCTTGAAAAAAAGGACAGAAGTCACGATCCTATCATTGTTTGATGTGCGAAACCCTCTCGTTGTTAGAAGAGATTTCTGTTGTGCCGTGAAGATGAAGAATGATGTTATGAAGATTGATGTTGTGAATTGTGAAGATCAAGATTGCTATTGGCATGATTATTTTTCTGGTGTGCTATAAAGATGAAGAGTGATATGCTATGGGGAAAAGAGGGGGTATCAACTATTATCAAATTTTTTTTTTCAATATCATAAAAAATGACATTACAATTTGTTGAATTAGAATTTAGCCATCAGAGCTAGTGCTCGCTATGTCATCATTTTTTCCATCAAGAATGCAACTCATGAGCCACTAACAATCATGGCCCACAAAAAAGAAAGTAGAGAAATATCAATGGCGATGCACATCTTAACAAATTGTGTACAACTTGAGCATTATGATTCTCCTACCTAATTTATTGTCATGAGCCCTCCCTAGAGATTCTTTCGTGTTATTTAAACTATAAATACCATGATCAATTTATCTGGTTTGCTCATTTGTTAAAATTTTCAACCTAATGTAAATGGCTCAATTCAATTATGTTGTAAATGATTCAATTGATAAGTATTTACCACATAAGAGAAAATTCCAATGCCTTGTTCTTTGAATAATCTCCCTGTATGAAGTGACCAAGCTCCCTATATTAAAAAGCATACCAAGAAAATGAACTATAAAAGCATTTTTGGTATGATGGTACTGTTTTCATGTTCATCCTACAAATTCTTAAGAGTACACAATGTGAATATTGCAAAAAACAATAGATTCTCATAGCCTGCTCCCAGTGAACACATGCTAAAAGGTCTGGTCATTAGAAAATAACTAAGCTTTGCTGTAGTTTAATAAGAGTTTCAAACTTCACATACCCCTTTGTGACCAGTGAAGTTAGCGAGTTGCCCACTTGTAATAGCACCAATCATTGCACAAATTTTCATTGTAGAGACGAACATGGAGTACTGTAAAGGTGATGGAAAGTAAGTTCAGAATTCATATGATTAAATATAGTTATTAATGAATGGGAAGAAATTAAAAAAAAAAGAGAAGCCAAACCTGGGCTAATGATAAATTCAGATCTTCCCTTATAACAGATTGAGTGGGTGCTGAATATCCCACCTGCAAAAAAAATTATCTTAAGCTAAATAATTTTTTTAGGGGGGTATGTGTGGTTTGTTTTTGTTTTTATTTTTTTTTGCCAATAAAAAATAAGGAAAAAATGAATTAAATATCTTTCTTGAACCAGAAAACAGTTCGTACTAAAAGAGATTTTTAATACTTACACGTCATCCAAATTTAAAAGAGCCATAGACAACAACAAATTTACTAAGCAAAATAATGCCAATGGAGTCACCTTCATCACTTTTATTAGCCTTAAGTCCTCAACATCTTCATCCTCATAATTTTCAATGTCTTTATATAAATCGACTGTCATATCTATCTATCTTTCTTTCTACAAGTCTAAGTATTGAGAGATAACGAAAAAATAAGGATATACTAAAGGGTGCAAAATTGGTATGAATGAAAATGTTAGAAATTTAAATTTTATTAGCCAAAGGCAAGGGGGAAACCCAAGCAAAAAAAATAAAATAAAGCCAAAACAAAACCTAACCAATACAAGATGACAATAAAGGCTAATCATTGTAGAAATCAAACCAGTTTAGAATTGCTAGGACGAACACATATCCGTGTGACTATTGAATGTGCTAGTGTAGATTTAAAATAAAATCTATATCCTACGGATACTATGGAAACCTAGAAATGTGACTTTGAGAAAAAATGAATTTTAAAAAATAACAAAGGAAAAAATGACATAAGCAATATTTAGTATGAATTGAAGACTTTTATGTCTTTCCCTCTTTAACACAGATAAAGATCAAGGCCTTACACACGTGGATTTTATCTGAAGTATCTCAGTACACTCAAGTTTGTTAGCTTACAAATTTTCATTACTGATGACTAATGTGAATTCATAATTCTTTGATTAATTTTCTTTCAAATTTTCTTATTAAACATATCTCAAACATGTAATTTATTAAGGAATTTAACATTTTGCTTTTGCTAAAGTGAATTGAAATTTCACAGCTCTCATTGTTCAGAAGCATAGATCTCTAGATCCTTCAAGCTAGGGAGCCTCATAGTGATATTTGAAGGCATTCGTTCCCTTGCTAAAACATCACCTATAAGGTTAAGAACATCTTAAACACTATAACAAATGAAAAATTATTGAGAGAAGGAAGATGATTTTGGATTTATTCAATCACAGTATAAGCATGGGCTTTGTTATGGGAACCATGAGACAGAGTACTCTAATGTTATGCACAAATCCATGCATGCAGACCTTAGTAGCATGCAATGAAATGAAAATGGGTCAACTATCCTAACAAATCACATTCCACTAAGTGGTCAATACACATTCACTGAATCACAATGAACTCAAGATAAACGAATAAAAAAGAAAAGAGTCTTTAGATTATTACCAATTGGTTTTGGACACACAACTTTCAAACTCCACAATGGACCTACATTGTAGTTAATCCCGAAACCCATACAATAACCTATTTCGACACCCTAGGTAGATTAAAATCCCCCCACCTTGCACCCTCAACCTAAATATATCACTATATATATATATATATTGTTATAATAAAAAAAGAGTAAAAATGAAGAGACACGAAGTAAAGTTAACAGAGATAACAACTGAAAGTTAATAGAGATAACAATTGAAGCCACACAAAATCATTTCTAAATCAAACAAAATAATAAAAATTGATAAAATTACATACTAATGCAACTGCACATACTAATGTAATGACGCATACTCATGTAGAGTATACTTCTTTCAAAGCACCAAGAAACACAATTAACAATTTGTTGGTTTTAAGCAAATCAAAATTCTTTCGCCTATACAGTATGATACTTTAAACCCCCTTTGAACAAGCTTATATAAAACAACATTAGCGTGTTCTAGAAAGCAATGTGAAACCACATTGTGGTTCCCCACACCTTGTAATTACAAGGGAAAACTGAAACTCAGTCATTAAAATAGTGGTAATTTTATGATAAACTGAGACACATGGTTCATTTTCCATAAACCAACACCCTCCAATATTTGTCTTATCTCCTCTTTAATGTCAATCATAATACAGAAGGAAATAGTTATATAATGCATGCTAAATTCACCTATTTTTGACAGTTCACATCCTAACTTTTTTTTTCACCTTAAAAATTATGATACTAATATTTTGAAGATATTTTAAGACCATTAAACAATCAATTGAATGTCATAATTTAAAACATATCATAAGTAAACCCCAACTTCCATTCTAATATATAAAGAGATAAAATAATGTCACTAAGCATTACTTGTTGAAATATTTCATTTTCTTAGTATAAGAGATTCTCACATCCATTTTTTCTTGTAGATTCCATTACCCAGTATTAGTTCCCGTTGTTACATCTATTTTTTTCTTCTATCATTTTTTTATTTTTTTGAAAAACATCTTATGACACATGAAACAATGCAATACACAATGCCGAAATTGAATGTTCTAATCAGGTATCCATAAGAATTGCTATATAATATCTTTCAATAATTACACTTAATAATAAGAATAGTACAAGGTATATAAATTAAATTTCTCATAAATTCTTACCAAAAAATTATACATAATACCTTGTTGCATAGCGAAGATTTGGTTTGCTTCAATCTAATCTCATTCCCAAACGATGTTGGTCGTCTGATCCAGACTCTAGACCACCATTCTCAGAAATTGCAAAGGAGCTGCGTGATATGTCGGCAGCCATGAACAGCAAGTGAGTAGAGTGTGGTTGAGCCCCTCGTCGAGTTGAAGTCCTCTCTCTGTAAATATTTTTGGAGCACTGAGAAGTGAGAACAGGCATGCAGAGACTTGATTAATATTTGCCGTCCACTGTCATATCTGATCTGAACATTAACCCCATGTTAGAGAAAGCCAAACCAAGTGAAGCTTTCTTTTTTTGCAATCACTGGTTTGAAATAGCAAATGCATAGGAGGAAAGAAAGAACATTTTGTATCATTTGGTTCTGATTTGGTTCATACTTCACAGATTTAGTGAGGGAAAAGAAAAGACAATGCAAAGAAAATTATTTTCTCAAATTTGGTTACCAAGAAAAATAAGAAATAGAACAAAATACGAGAGTAAAGGATTTTTTATTTTACATGTCATTTTCCTATTCTTTTTCCTAATTTTTGACTATTTTTAAGAGAAATTATTTTCTAGTTTTATTTAAGCAAGAGAGAAAACATGTGGGAACTCACTTTTCCTCACTACATATAACTAACCAACCTCATGCATATGACGAACTACAATAATATATTCATTAAGACTATAAATTTTATTCTAAAAACTGCAGATTTCCTATGCCTAAACAAATCATGTTTATTTTAGCAATAGCCAGCCTAGCCCTTGAAGAGGCAAATTGATTGCCCTATCATGAAGTAATTCAACTCTTTCCAACGGGGATAAAGAGAAATCAGATCCTTACCTGGCATAACTTATCCTTCAAAAACAGATCCTTTTAAACAGCATGCTAATTTAAGGGCGGAGGGGGAACAACTATTCCACAAGAAAGGTGTCACAAATCTAACAAACAAATATCCATAGAATGTTAACCAACACTGCCATTTTAAGTTGAAAATAAATATAACATTGAAACTAAAAATGGAAAGAAAACCTACATACCCCCTACCCCCTGCTCTCTATTTTCTCAATTACTCAAAGTATTCATAGGCTTCGTCCCACTTTTGTGTCACAAACTGTCAGCTCACCCTTTAAAGATTTAACGTCTGTATCTATGGAGTCCTTTTCTTCTGCAAATGTTCCTTTTTTACTCCATCGAGATCAACTCCCACAAGCTACAATGACATAAAAATCCACATATGATTTAAACAAAGTAATAATAAAATAATAAATACAAATAGTATTAATAATAGTCAATTTGCAAAAACAAAAAGAAGTTAGTAGGACAACATGTTTTAAAAGATACAAGTTCTTTTGTGAATTCATAAACAGGATTGCCTTACTTTGACCAGCTCTTGAATGGCTTCTTTTACACCCAATGCCTCCTAAATTGTTACCATCATAGCAGCAGCATTGGCAATAACTTTTTCCCTTGTCCCTTGTCCCTTGTCCCTTCAAACTTTTAATTTCTCTAAGAAGTTGCTTCTCCTCGTTAAGTGGAATGCTTGCATCATTAATCTGTATTAACAATTAATGGGTTCAGAAAAAAAAAAAGAAAGATTCACCAAGCTTTTAAAATACAAGAAACATCCAACAAAATCATACTTATACAGTATGAGTTGCATGTTATTGTACAAAAAATGGAAGACAATCTTATCTTTAAGGTTGTCAATTCGCAGGACTTGTAAGGAAAAATGAACTTATCTCTGACAATGAGCAGTTCCTAGAAAGGAAAAATATGATTTTTATGGATTGATCTAAACCAAAAAGTTTCTCATTATGCATCCACTATGAAGAAATTCTCCATACCACATTTCCCTATTTAACTCAAAAACATATTAAACAATAAAATTTCTTAAAATCCTTCTTAAATTAGCAAAAAGGAAAAAGAAAAAAAAAAGACCATCTTAAAATCCATAATACAACTTCTTGGGCAACTATCTCAAAATAGTCTATCCATAAACTATACAAACTACTGACAAAATAAAATGAATGTAAAGGTAAATAATAGTTATGTAGAAATGGTTGCATAGGTTAGTATTAGAACAATGGACCCAGCTGTAAAACAAATATGAACTACCTGAGAAATGGAAGGATGGCAAGAGGCAGCATGTGCAGCAGCTTCTCGGAGCGAAGGACCTGACCCAGCCAGTAGCAGAGATACAGAATTGTCCTCATATAAAGACTTTGCAGCCTCCACTGCACTCACGGATTGGGGGTTGATGGAACCACCTTCATGTTCGGCTAAAACCAATGTGCTAAGCTATTTAGAAAAATGCAAATAAAACCGATTAAGACCCAGAAACAGAATGAGTCAAAGCAAAAGAGAAAAAAAAAAAAATCAGAATCATACCAAATTCAACTTGAATTTCAAAATGTAATATCCAATGAGAAATTTCATAATCTTGTTTTTGTTAAAAATTTGCACAAATTTCACTAAATTATTATGGATTTAAGTCAAAATAATGAAATAACTAAAAAGACAGTGCTTTTTTATTCTAAATCTAAAAAAAATTAAAATTATGCTCACTGTCAATTTTTTTCCGTCTAAATTTTGATTTATTAAACATGGGACACTCATGAGTCATTATTTATTCATTAGATGTGATCCTAAGATTACCTCTAAACAGCCATTGTGTAGTACCAATGAAAGAAAGCCATGTGGCTAGATAGGTACACAATAAACCTATTACCTACACATAAATAAATACATATGTAATTACAGTATATAAAAGTAGAATTGTACATCAAAATATAATACAAAAAAAGAGTGAAGAATTTCTGACCTAGGTATTCTGAAGTTTTCAAAGAAAGTAAATATCTAAAACACAATAGAAATAGCAAGATCTAACCTAAAATTTGTCTCTCAGTCGGTACCATAGCTTAACTACCAATACATATATATCCAGACAAAATTGTGCAAGTGTCATTCTAATATTTGCTAATTTTAACTTGTACTATAGCTTTACTACCAATATCATTCTAATTTTACTAATTTAAACGTACACTACAGCTTAACTATAGACAAATTGTGTGTCATTCTAATTTTACTAAATATTCATAAATATAAAAAAAGCAATCCCGGTGCACAAGACTCCCACCACTGCAAGGTTAGATGTACGAAGCCTTACTCTCGTGAACGGAAAGACCTCCATGTTCTAATAGAGCATCCTTGTCGTTGTGCCAAGACCCATCCTCTAAATATTTGTTAATGTGTAGTTTCAAAATGAAATGTAATATGGATATGTACAACAGCCATTGATAATAACTTTTTTATCGACACCATAACACTCCACATTTATTTTTGAAATTATATAATTTCAAAATGAGGCACATGAGGTGCAAGCCTTTTGCATCGAGACATGTCAACATTTTACCTCACATGTCATGATTTGTACCATTATTGTTGAATTTATTATGAGTATGTAAAAATTACTTATCTAAAAAGAATGCATGAAAAATATTATATTAATCTGCTAGCCAATAAGTAGATGTTGCCACACACACACAAAAATAAATAATCTAATGATGTTAAATTTTCAGTAGAAAAAAAAAATTAAGAAAAAATTTAAGAAAACAAGGGAGAAGATATGTAGCAGTTATTAGTTACTGCTATAGATTTTATTACAAGTTAACAAAATTTAGAACCATTGTGTTATCCAGGAAGTCAATAAATACATCTAACATACAGTCTGATTAGTATCAAATATGTGTTAAGTACCATTTCAGTAACTCAGCAGACAAAATGAAGTTTCATAAAACTGAGGAATCAAATCTCAACATCATCAATATCCTCAGATAAATTGGATAAGTCATAGTTAAATTGAGTAAAGATAACTTCAATAACAAAAGAGAGAGAGAGAGAGGAGAGAGAGACCAGCAAGTATAGCCACTGTCAGAGGCTGTGAATCAATTGTTACCTGCAATAGTTTATTTGAATTTTGAACGCTTGTCAATATTTGGACAGACTGCATCTGTCAACCAAAAATAAACTAATCCACAAATGCCTACCCCAAACCCACAATGAATGTCAGGAGATTAGTTTCAGGCACAACCTGATAAAATGCAAGATGACAAAGGGTTCGTCTGCAAAAACCTGAACTGCCCAAAAATTATCACCGGAGGTGTGTATTGAAGCACTTAACACCTTTTCACATCAAAATCTGGTTCTTGAAACCACTGTTTGATGCGATATCAAGCAGTTCACAGCCGAATCAAAAGCAATCGAGTGGGAGTTACAAGATTCGAGCAAATAAGAAAACGAATCAGAATACAATAAGATCTAAAAGTGAATCTAAACCCACAAGATTCAGATGAAAATAAATTCAAAACAGTTATCAGTTCACGGAGGACAGAATGCTGAATAAAAGGCTGTCTAATTGGTGTGGAGACAACAGGGATAGAATATCTTTTCATTTAGAGGAATTTAGAAATAGGCTTGAGAGGATATGTAGATGTTGCCACACACAAACAAAAATAAATAATATAATGATGTTAAATTTTCAGTAGAAAAAAAAATTTAAGAAAACAAGGGAGAAGATATGTAGCAGTTATTAATTACTGCTATAGATTTTATTACAAGTTAACAAAATTTAGAACCATTGTGTTATCATAGGAAGTCAATAAATACATCTAACATACAGTCTGATTAGTATCAAATACGTGTTAAGCACCATTTCAGTAACTCAGCAGACACAGATGAAGTTTCATAAACTTGAGGAATCAAATCTCAACATCATCAATATCCTCAGATAAATTGGATAAGTCATAGTTAAATTGAGTACAGATAACTTCAATAACAAAACAGAGAGAGAGAGACAGACCAGGAATTCTGATAAATTACCTCAAGAAGTAAAAGACCTATGACACCAAGCACAAGCCCTGCTAGCTCCAACAAACCCAATAGATTCACCAAATAAAAAGGCAGCAAGTATAGCCATCTGTCAGAGGCTGTGAATCAATTATTACCTGCAATAGTTCATTTGAATTTTGAACGCTTGTCAATATTTAGACAGACTGCATCTGTCAACCAAAAATAAACTAATCCACAAATGCCTACCCCAAACCCACAATGAATGTCAGGAGATTAGTTTCAGGCACAACCTGATAAAATGCAAGATGACAAAGGGTTGGTCCTGCAAAAACCTGAACTACCAGAAATGATCACCAGAGGTGTGTATTGAAGCACTTAACACCTTTTCACATCAAAATCTGGTTCTTGAAACCACGTTTGATGCTGATATCAAGTAGTTCACAGCCGAATCAAAAGCAATTGAGTGAGCGTTACAAGATTCGAGCAAATAAGAAAACGAATCAGAATACAATAAGATCTAACAGTGAATCTAAACCCGCAAGATTCAGATGAAAATAAATCCAAAACAGTTATCGGTTCACGAAGGACGGAATGTTGAAGAAAAGGCTGTCTAATTGGTGTGGAGACAACAGGGATAGAATATCTTTACATTTAGAGGAATTTAGAAATAGGCTTGGGAGGATTGAAGTTACCTGATTGGAAAAAACTCTGATCAAACGCTGCAGCAACAGCCAATCTCTGCCACGTCAATTCCCGCTGATCTTCCAACAGAGCTCCAACAAAGCACCGTAATTCCGCCTAATTGGTGTGGAGACAACAGGGATAGAATATCTTTAGATTTAGAGGAATTTAGAAATAGGCTTGAGAGGATTGAAGTTACCTGATTGGAAAAAACTCTGATCAAGGGAGTTGTGGCAAAGAAGATGCCTCTCTATCTCCACTCACTGAAAAAATATCGGGGGAGAAGGGAGGGTGGGAGCTTAACAGTTTGTAACCGTTGGTTTGTGGGTTCACTGATTTTGAATGAGGGGTGTGATGGGGTATTTTGGTGAACTCAATAACAAAAGCGTAAAACACTTTTGGAGAAAACACATAAGAGGATCCATACATTTATAGGTAGTATAGATATAGATTTGTAGAAAGGAAAAATAAAAAAAAAATTCAAGTTGTACATAAAGCTTATTTTTTACAGGTCACATGTTTGTGTGCAGAGAGTTCCTTTTCCCCTTTTTTTGAAGAGAAAATATTGGTGAAAGTTTTGTAGTTTATTCTTAATATTATTTATTTATTATATTGGCATCTTCCATGACTTCAGTTATAAGAGGTTCAACCACACAAATTTTATCCAAAGTCAGTTCAATAAGAATAACAACTCAAAATTGCCAACTAATTGAAGCTAAGAAGGGTACATTCCAATGTCAACCGTGAACCAGGAACAAATGGCAGGATAACAATGGAGTAAATGCAGAAAACCAAGTTACTCCAAAAAATACATTAGAAACAGGAGAAAGGGGGAGAAAATCTACGGTTCGCCATCTTCTCATGAAAGCTAATGTCAGATGTTCTCAGCTAACTCATCAGTTACGACGTCTTGCCCTCCCCACTTCCGCATTCGCTCATTTGTCTGCTCCACCTGCAATTGAATCTCTCAATATAGTTGCAACAACATTTTTGGAACTTAAGAAAGAGGAAAATGCATTACCAAGCACAGTAAATTATTCAGTGAGGTGTGAGGATATCAAGAGAAAATATAACATCCTTTGGTGGCATTTCAAAGATGAAGCAGAGATCACCACAACCATTCATGTTGTGTACCTTTTTGTTATTATTATTTGTCTTGCTCAACATCAACCAAATCTTTTGAGCCAGCCATCTTGAGGGTTGTATTAGTTTAAAGCTTATGTTCATTACATACATAAGTCGGATAATCATAATCTACAAGATTTCCCTACTTGACAGCAAGAATTATTAATGCCCAGCAGTAGCATTTCAGGTTTTTAAGAGAGAGAGAGAGAGAGAAAGTTTGTCAAATTAGAATTTTCTTTTTGTATTTTTTCCTAAGTTTTTGGCAATGTGCTTATTATACAAAAGTTCTTAATATTTCCATCAAAATTTTTAAAACGATGATCCAATTGTCAAAACAATTCCAAGCTGTGGATATTTGTAGCTGCTATTTCTAAAGTTTTTTTTTGGATAGGTAAATCACACACTTTGCCTCTAAAGGAGACTTGAATTCTCAACCTCTCATATGAGGGAGGTGGAGGTCGTACCAACCAAGCTATAGCTTGTTGGTAAATTATGTATACATACACGGATCCTTTGCCTTTAAAGGGACTTGAACCTTAACCTCTCATATGAGGAAGTACCAACCAAGCTAGATCTTGTTGGTAAGGTTATATACAAACTTTGATGATAGTCAATACCACTTTAATAATAAGGATACCCTTTTGAAAAACACTTTTTAAATTTTAAAATGTAAAAACCACAAATTGAATCTCTGCTCATACCAATAAATCAAACATGGATTTGTGCAAGAATAACGTTAGAATTTAACTAAAATATACTTCTGACATTTTGCTTACCTCTTTCATCCAGTTGGTCTTATAGAGTACCAACAAGAGGAGCAATGTCTGCAGACCAGTTCCAGCTATCATGCCTGCCCAAAGCCCCTATAGTTGCTATACCATTAGCATAACATCTAACAGGAAAAGAAAAGTAAAAAATACGATGCAGATTTAAAGCAAATCAGTCTAATATTGAGGAATATCAGAGTATGTAACAGCCAACATATTAGAACTGCAGCAACCAGACAACCCTTCTCCACTAAAAATTAGATATAAGTTGACTAAACTAAATTGTGTCATTCTGGTTTCCTCCACATACTTTTTGACTGGAGCTCTGTTTGGAAATTGAAACCGGGAAGAAAATCTAAAAGCAATTATAAGAAACTTGGTTGTGTTGGAAACAATTTTTTTTTTTTTCTTGGGGAGGTATGGGGGAGAGGGATTTTTTATTAACTTTGAAGAAACCTAATGTTCCTTCCAGAACATTAAGGGAACCGAAAAAATTTCTAAATGAATTTTTTCTTTCTTTTTTCTTTTCCTTTTCCAATTCCCTTTCCCTTTCCTTCATGTCCTTGTGTGACTGTGTCTTTGTTTCTAAGAATTAACAGAGCCTCAATATATAATGTCTTAGAATAAAAAATGAAGTTTTTTGCATAGGCATATAGAAAAGAAATTAGATATTTACCGCAACTCCCAAGTCTGCTTTGTAACCGAGAAGGAATCCCAGAGGGAGCCCAAAAATGTAATAACTGCCCAAGTTGATATAAGCCACCAGAGCTTGCCATCCACCTCCAATAGCAACGCCTGCAAAAATGACTCAAAAAATGAATTTAACCGGAGGGGTGGAGTGGGCTGGGGATGACGGAAGAGGATGCTCTGAGATCCATTATATAAGGTAGATGTATGGTGAAGCCAGAATCAAACCAATACCTGATATCACTGGCTGGACACTGTTAAGAACCATGGTCAAACCAAGAAGGTACGCAATATGAGAGACAGCTCGTTGCAAATCCTTGCTGCTAGTGAAAAGGATAGCAAAATAGTCTTTAGTTACCATGACAAGGATCATGCAAAATATCCCAATGAGGAGGGACTGAAAGACTGTGACATAAACCGAATATTTGGCTGCTCTAGCGTGACCCAATCCAAGCTCATTGGAGACCCGAACACTGAAGAGTTAAAAAAAGAAAAAAGGAAAGCGGTGAGGGAAATTATTTGACATAAAGTCTTAAAGACCGTGTACAAAGCCAATGCAAAAACCTCTAATACATAAATGAACAAATAACAGTGTGGCAGTGCTAGCACAATCCACATGTGTGAGCTTGCACAGTCCTGGAGGCTCAGTCAGACTCACAGCACTATCCCAAAACTTATATAGTGAATAGACATGTACACCTCCCCATCGTCAATCCCCCTCAAAAATTATTCTTTGAGACTGCACGCAAACTAAAATTTGGATTCCATCTATACACCTTGCTCTCCTCCCAGGGAAGACTACATACCCAAGCAACCCAGACCAGTTATTGTTACAGGAAAATCATACGACACAAAGGGGGCAAAATTACAACCACCTTGGCACATAGTCTCATAGTAGAAAACACCATTGCCATGGAAAACAAACACCAACTCATGCCATTTTGACACGATTCTTCAATTATTTTGAAAAAGAAGAAGACAAACTATAAACATGAAACATACATAATCTAATTTTCTCTTGTATGTTAAATTTACTTATATATTTGTGCCCTATGTCTGTTATAGGTCTCTCTAGAAGTAGTAATTGCCACAAATTTCGTGGATTGGAGTCTAGTGTATTTACCTTATAGCAGCATTTATTCCAAAAAACAACATGGCTTCCCACCCATTGAAGTTCATGCTGAAAGATAAAGCCAAACGAATGTAAATAAACAGCTCAGGAGAAACTAAGAATGCCAATAAGAGAAACAAGAACATAACATTTCAGACCAAAGTAATGCATAAACTGACTGGCCAGACATATATTCTCCACAATTCATGCTGTCCACAATCAAAACAAGCTCTAAAACTCAAAAGGTTAGTGACTCTTAACCAATTCCTGTAAGTTATATGGTTGATTTAGTCATTTACTTCTATTTTATGCGTTTCACCTCAACCGCCAGACAATCCCTAAGAATGTGATATGGTACCTTGCAATTGGACAAACTATGAATTGCAGAGAACATAATTACTGGTACAATACTGAGAATGCCAATTTGATATATGCATTACAAGCTCTGGAGAGTATTTCAAGATTGCTAATAAATTGTTAGATTGCAAAAACACAACTACAAGATGATGTGTTCAAAAAACCTAATCTCACCAAATAGAAAGGGACCCGACTGCAATCACTGCATTCTGAAGATGACCAGTGAGTATAATAATACTCATCATATACCAGATCTCCAGGCATAGCATCACAGCTGAGGCAAGGGAAAGCCTGACAAAGGCCCAAATCTCCCTGAATGCCGAGCATGATAGCCCCGTCCACCCATCCTTGCACCAACCCACAACGTAAATAACTTGGCCAATTGCAACTCCCCAGCTTGAGATGTCAAATGCTACCGCAGCACCAGTGGTACCCCAACCAAATCCATAAATGAAAAGCCAAAGTAATCCTATGTGTATGATTAGAGTTACAAACCCAATCCATGCAAGCACATTAACTTTGCTTTGGGCTTGAAGGAACTTTTGGGTAGGAAAAGTGATAGCAAGTGAAAAGAATTGAGGAATGACTTGGATGGTGAATTTTCCAGCAAGATCAGCAATATCATCTTCTTGACCAAGCAGCTTCAAAATTGGGGTAGTGAAGATGTAAATGGGCAAGAGAATAATACATGACACCCAGAGAATAATCCACGAGCGTTGCATGTAAATACCAAGCATGTAAATCTGCCCAGCACCAAAAGCCTGACCACACAGTGTCTCAAGTGCACTCCCCATACCAAGCTACAACATTGCAAAATAAATAAATAACAAATCACAAATATGAAGTACAGAGCACCAATTTTGTTCGAATGGGGGATTCATCAACTTGATTATAATGTTGGCATGCCTCACAAACATTATATAAACAGATAATTACATTGATGTCTCTCGAATTATTCGACTAATTATAAAAACCTTTCAAATATTCTCTCATATTACACTTACTTACAACTCCTCTACTATCATGACGATTACAAAATTCGTTGTTAGGTCCAATCAAATATTTTTTATTATATCATATTTAAATATATTGAGAAGTGTCTGTCTTTATATATTTATAGTTTAAGTAAGAAAAAGAAAGGGGGGCATACTGTAAAAAAAAAAAACACACACACACACACACGCAAAGGAAGAGAAAAATAGGAGTTTTTCCTGAGATTTAAAGAAAATATCAACAGAACTTCTCAGACAAGATGGTTTGATAAAATAAGAAATTCAAAATTTTCATTAGATGAAGATATGAAATTATAATGCGAGAGAAAGGGACTAACCAGGAAGCCAAAAGAGAAGGTACCGACTACAGAGAGAGAAATAGCGACGGCCGAGAGCTCAATATCTCCAATATGGCCCACAAAGATATTAGTAACAGAATTAGTTCCATACTGACACAGTATAGTAAACGCAATCGGACCGGCGATCTTCCAAAGTTTCACAGTCTCAATCCAGAATATCGATCTCAATTCCTTAAAGCCTCTCACCGGCCGGTAATCTCCATCCTCGGCGATTAGTTCGAGTTCGCCGGAGGCGTCGTTGAGAAGTGGCGTCTCCATTTTACAGCGGATGACAGGCCGAAGGAAGCTTCCTGATTGCGTCTCCCCCGACGTCGTTGCAGGAGCTACAGGAGATGAAACGACGGTGCCGTGACTGCGTCTTTGCTAGTATCTCTTGCGTATCTCGCAGCTGTTGCGCTCAGCAGTTATGCACATAATAATGAAATCATTCTTCTCGTGTGTCAAATGTCAATGCAACCATATGTTCGTTTCTTCCCGCGAGCTACTCTCACAACATGGACTCACGTACACGTATCATTGATACTATCAAATGAATCGCGTACACGTATCATCAAATAAGTCCTAACCGTTTGATTTCCATACTCTCGTCTTCAACAGCTTGATTAATTTACAGCCGTTTGAATGAGATGTTCTACTGCGAGAGATGTTTTTATGAATTTGAAATATCACTGTGATTGTATTTTTTAATAATATTTTATTATTATATCATATAATTATTGAAAAAATTTACTTACTCTGCTATTATTGAAGAGACTGATACGATTGAGAAGACATCTCGACTTTATTTCTTTTAATTATTTTTAAATATAAAAAAATCTTGCATCAATCATAAATGATCAACTCATCCTGTAATTAGTGTATAATTAACTTGTACTTATAATATTTATACGTCACATAAACGCACTAATGATGTAATAATTATTCTCTCCCTTCATTTCAAAATAATAATTTTTTTTGGGGCATTTTAATTTTTTTAGAAGTATTATTTTATTATTTTAAAATTATTTAAATTTTTTATATTATTCTTATTTATTTATAAATTATGTTCACATTAGATATAATAAATGATAGTTTTAAAAATTTATAACTTAAAAATACGTTAATTTTTTAAATAAAATTTTTAAAATAAATAATAATAAAAGACTTCTTAAAATAAGACGGAGAAAGTACGAGACAATTATTTGGTGCCGAAGAGTAGGTTTGAACGGTAGAAGGGGACGCGTGGTTTGGTGGGAGGGATGGTCCGGAGACGGTCCACGGATGTTGATTTAACCAATGCTACTAGGAAACAAAGTCCCCAAATTAACTTTGGTTTTGTTTTATTTTATTTTTCTTTCTAAGTTATGATCCAAACGAAGGATAATAATATTATTTTATAAAAACGTTTCATCAAGTGATACTTTTATTTAAAAAAATGTTAATTGAATTATAATCATCATTTGAAGAAACTCCTTTTGAAAGAAAGTATTATTTGAAAAAAATGTGATATTTTTATAAAATAATTCTATTTTGATAAATAATATTAAAATAATTTCAAAATAGCGCTAGTAAAAAATAAGAACTCAAAAATCGAAAGGTTCTGATTTAATATTTTATGATTTTTCTTCGAAGTATCATTCTCGCAAACAATAAAATTTCAAGTCAATTTTATTTTGATAATAAAATTTGAAAATAACTTTTTCTCTCAAAATCTTTCATTGATAAAAAAATGTAATTGTTTTAAATTTAATCCGAGAACATAATTATAATAATCAACCGTGTAAATCCACCGCCAACCACATGTGAGAACAATGGTGTTATAATTATTTTATACTATCTGAACCGTTTGGTAGGAAAAGAAAAAAAAAAAAAAAGGAGACGAAGGAAAGGAAATTGGGGGGAAAAAATGAGGAGTGACGTATGTACAAGTCATTTATTATTTGGTAGGAGGAAAAGGGGAAATCCATGTCTTGGTTCATGGCGTATCCAATGTTTTCTTCTTACCACCACCCAGGTTATTTATGTATTTCAAAAGGAAGCTGTCATAGTTGTTTCAAAGCCTTTATTAAACGGAATGTCATAGTTGTATATTTTCCAGATTTTTGGGCTGGGCTCCCGGATTGCCATGACCGTATTTGCTAATGTTCAGATTGTGTTTGGGCCTTTGGGGTTGTTGGTATGCAGGCTTGGATGAGCGGCCTGTTATATGAGCACAATAGGTTCGGACTCGGCCCATAATTCAAAATTGGTACACATTGCAGGCTGTAAGGCAAAAATGAGATTTTTTTTTTTTATTATATAATCATAGGCTGAAATTTTTGCAGCACACAACCTCAAAAAAAAAACCAAAAAAATAAAAGAAAACAGAATGCTGTGCAAGGCAAAAATGGAATTTCTTTTATTTTTTTGGTTTTTGTTTGAGGTTGTGTGCTGCGAAAATCCCTGTTGGGCTGGTTAATGCTTGCCTGAACCCCATGGCAATAGTAAAAAACTCAAACATTATCTATTTTTCAGATCCTCTCTCCTTAACACCTGAATTTTAAAGAACTGTATGAGTTAGGCCTTATTTCAACACACTCATTCACAACTTCTCAAACAAAATGAAAACAGACATCAATATGATTCGATCTTGAGCTTGGATTGTCGACTGCGGATTGCCATACCCAGTTTTTACTTCCCCTAGCATTGAGATTTTCTTTTGGGCCTTTGGGCTATTCCCTTCCAGTCCCTGAATGAGGGGCCTGTTCTATGAACCCAATAGGTTTGGCTTCACGCTTGTGCATATTCCTAGGCTGGTTGAAAGGCGAAGCCCATACAGCTCTTAATCAAAGGCGTAAGTGGGGCTACCAAGGATACAATTTTGGGCTAAAGAGAGCAAGCTAAGTCATATTTTGGGCTGAAGAGGCCCAATGTATCGACAAGTGAATGTCTTCTTGGCAGTTGAAATCCCAACCCACAATCGAGATAACAAACTGTTAGCATAAAAAGTACTCCTTTTAATGGCATTTAACTCTACATGCAAATATTTTGACAATTAAATTGGTCATTCTTGAATTTTTTAACAATTACACTAATGTCTCTTGAAATTTTTGAAATTACAGTAACTTTTATACTTTTACTAATAAATTATAAATACTCCATTCTAGTTAATTTTTTTCCTTTAAAATAATAAAATTATCTCTTTTATTTTATTTTCTTTGCTTTTTTTTTTTAACTTTTTAGTGCAAAGTCGATTGATAATACAATACAAAGTGTGTGTGTGTGTATATATATATATATATACACACGTACACCCACACACAAAATACTTTTTAATACAAAGTAGATTGATAATACAATATAAGGTGTGTGTATTATATATACCCACACCCTGTGACGGATCCAATGGAAGACAAATGAGTGTCATGGCTCTTAATGAAATTTTTAATCCGTCACTGCCCAGACCCGAAACATAAAATACTTTCTAATGCAAAGTAGATTGATAATACAATGATCACATTCATTTCATTTTGGCCATTGGGTCTTAAATAAAGAACATTCATCCCTAATATCATCATGATGAAAAATTGTAGGAGAAGTGGTGCAAAGTTTCAATCAATCATCAATCCATCGAGCAGAAAGCATGATTGATAAAGTTTTTGCAAATCAAATTCAATCAATTAAAGAAAAAGGTAGACTGGGCCTCTTTCAGTCTCAGGTTTTTATTGTTTTCCATATGAATTCGATTATTCTACTTATTTTAATGGATCTCAATTAGGTCAGAAGATTTCATTCATATTAGATCTTGATCATTATGCAAGTAACCAAGTCCCAATTCAGATCAAGTGTGAGGTTAGGTCACAACAATAATTTCAATATTATTTTCATTACTTTTTCTTTTTTCCTTTTAAATCGCAGATACATATAACCTCCTCAAAGCTACAAGCATCCATAAGATAGCAATTCAACTAAAATAAATGAGTTTCAGATTAATTTATTGAACAAATTTTTAACCGAGACGAATACAAATTAAACTCAACAAATTAACTAACTTCGTAATATATTCGTAATATGTTAATCTCGAACAAATCTGTAACTAAACTAATCACCAACCGAACTCGATTAACTTAGTTCCTTTAACGACCAAAGTTATCTCACATCATTTCCAATTTTATAAAAATGTTATTCATAAATTTTCAGATTTTTTAGGATAATTAATAAATAACTTAATAAAAAAATTAAAATTTTAAAAAAAAAAAATCTTGTCAATTGTGAGGATACTTTACTCTTTTTCTTTGATAATAAGCAAAGTAATATTACTGAATTAACATTGAAAAAAATATTTATGGGATATAATTTTTACATATATTTGATGAGTGTTTTAAAGAATGGAAAATTATACTGATCCTCCTATTATATTCCTGACAATTACACTTAATTTTTTTAAAGATTTTTGAAATTATACTAATTTCTCATTTTTTGCTTGACAAAATACAGATACTTCTCTATAGTCAATTTTTTTTCTCAAAAATAATAAAATCTTTCATTTTATTTATTTATTTTTACAATTTTTTTTATTTTGACTAATTTTTTAAAATACTTTTTTATTATTTTATTTAAAAAGTAAATTTAAGATAAATAAATTTATTTTTATTTTATATAAAAATAAACTAAAGGTTTTTATTAATATTTATATGGAAAATGAAAAAAAAATTAACAAACTTTTAAAAATTGAAAAAAAAACTTGGAAAGTGTAGTTTTGTCATCTAAAAAAATTAAGTAAAAAATATATTTGTATATTATCAAATAAAATAGAAAAATTAATGTAATTTTAAAAATTTTAAATAAAAATCAATTATTATTAAAGATTTTAAAAAATTCTTAGTCTAATTTAACTTTTAAAAAATAAATCCTCTTCATTTACCGTGTAATGACTTACCAAATCAACCAAACTTTGATCCTAATCAGATGTTAGATCACGTGATTTTTAGCTTACGCATATAAATTTCTCCAATAATTAACCGACAATTGTCACCAACAATAATCTATGTGGGCAGATTCAACGGCGCAGATGATCGCAATCGCACACAAATCCTTCATTTACGGCGGCCAGTATTAGAATAGGGCAAAAAGTAAGGTTCAGTTGTCTCGTGACATGGGCCGCCATAATATTCTTGATTTGACAATTCATACCCATCTGAAACCGGCTACACCCGGTCATCGTACGGTCTCGATTAGTCCCTCCAGTTTGATTTATTTAAAATAATAAACAATAAAAAAAGGGAAAGAAAAAAATAATTTGTAAAACATTTGCAGCTTTCGTTAATTGAAAGGTAGTAAGGACTGATGCGACGACACCAAATTCCCACACCATGCCTTGGGCCCTACAATGAGCGACATGATGTCAATTAATTTTTAAAACTTTAGTTATAAATTCTATCTGATAAATTAAATCAATTTTTTTTATATAATTATAAAGATTATATTAATTTTTATTAAAATTTTTAAAATTATACTAATTTTTTTATTTTATTTGATAGTATACAGATATATTTTTCAATCAATTTTTTCTTTAAAATAATAAAATAATTTTTTTTATTTATTTATTTTTGTATTTTTCTAACTTTTTATTTTTTTATTTAAAATAAATGTAAGGTTTTTATCAATTGTTATTTAGAAAAAAAATTAGTCAAAATTTAAAAAATCAAAAAAAAAAAACATGAAAGTGATAATTTTGTCATTTAAATAAAATTAATTGAAAATAATATTTATAAATTGTCAGATAAAACAAATGAGGCTAGTGTAATTTTAAAAATATCAAAAAAAATTAATATAATTATTATAAATTTTAGAAAAAGTCCGTATAATTTCCCTAATTACATATCTATTAGAAGTAGTGTCTAACTCATTTAAACAAATATCTATTTATATATATATATATATACACACACACACACACACACTCATAGAATTCAAAAATACATATATGGGTGTCTACCGGTCAATATTTTGTATCATTATTTTTTAATTTTAACTTAGCTATAGTTTAATAATAATTTTTTGTAATATTGTTTTATTTATTTAAAAAATAAAAGTAGCATTGATTTAGAGCATAAAAGTATTTTTACTTTCTGTAAAAAAATATATTTTTAGTTTTAAATCCATTATATACACCTGTACATATCTCTCTCTCTCTCTCTCTCTCTCTCTCTCTCTCTCTCTCTCTACGTGTGTGTGTGTGTGTGTACTTTTATATATGCTTATTATATATTTATATGTCTATTTTTCGTACACATATACATGTAGTTTTATCCATATTTGTATATATTTAATTAATATTTATTTTATTTTTGAAGAATAATTTTAATCATCATATTAAAAAACTAAAGTTAGAATTATGTTTAAATTATTATTGAATGTACTTTTTACTTTTGAACAAAAATTGCAAAAATTACTTTTTAATTCTTTAAATATATTTTAAAAAATAACCATATGGTATCATAAGTTTATATATTATATAATATGGAGTTTGTCATAATTCAAAACATGTTAATATGGGAAAAATCCGGGCTATATATCTCTTAGTTTAAAACCACTCAAATATTAAAGCAATTCACAAGTAATGGGCTTGCTAGATTCCATGTAACCTAATTCCACTTGGTGGTTTATATTTTTGTAACTATCACATCCAATTTGGTTCTGATGTTGCCAAAGCCACTTTAATATTTTTAACAACTTGATTTTTAATTCATGAATTTTGAGGGGAAAAACTATTATTATAAGTAAGAAAGTTTCAATCATTAAATTTCCCAAAAATCAATGTTTTTTTAATTATTAAATTATTTAAAAATTGAGTTTTTAATTATCTCAACTATTTTATTCTTAATTTCTAAGTAATTCAATTGTTAGAAACACTTTATTTGATATGATGTACTTTTTGGCGCGACACACCTATAGACTCCCTAACACAATATTGTCCAGCTTTGGGCTTTGGGTCCTACACGACTTTGTTCTTCCAACGAGGAAAATGCCTTGTAAGTGAGAGATGTGTCATCTTAGCTCAGTCGTACAATATTGTTCCGCTTTGGACCTTAAGAGGTCCACACGGTTTTGTTCCTTAGGAGGAAGGCCTTATGCCTGGGACTTATAAGCGACACTAGTTTTCGATTCCTAACCGATGTGGGAAAAAGTTGACACATCATGATATATACTCGAGTTACAATAACATTATTCAAAAAAAAAAATAGTGGTATTATTTTTAAAATTATATTTCAAATAATGTGATACTGTATTACTGATACTTATTTAAATCATGTAATTAATATGATTTTGTAACATCAGTATCATATCATATCAAATAAGAATTTAAGATATATAAATTTAAGAAATATAACATTATTAAGTAATCTAATATTTTAATAGCCTTTCTTCATTTTGACTTTATTCTATTTTTCTTTTTTCTGTCTCTTTTTCATGTTGAACGTTACTCATCGAAGGGGTTCCTTTTTTTTTTTTTCCCTATATATACCCATAAATTTTTAATTTAATTTGTATTGAAATTTGAATCATTTACCTTTTTAAAAGTGAATTGGAGGTGTGATCTAAAATAAAAAATTTAAATTAATTTATAATCTCTTTTAGGTAGTTGTCTCATTTCTCACAAGCATATGCCAATTTAATATACTAATAAATGAATCGGAATCATGTTAACCTCAAGAGGTTATCTAAATCTACCAACTAATGGGTTGCTTTCAATAAAGTTTCTATTTTTTATTAACTGATTTATGTATCGGATTTCATTCACCTAATGGTTGAGAATTAATGATAGACTCTGCGTAAAGAGAAGGATACCCTTTTTTATGGCTTTCACTCATGGATTCCAGTCCAGAAAAGTTACCAATCAAAGCCTTATGATGAACAAAAAATTCACCTTATGACAATTAACTATACATAAACGTGAGCAAACCCCCTCTGAGTTATAAATTCTTAAAACATTTAATGAATAAGAGACACTATACATAAACGTGAGCAAACCCCTTTGAGTTATAAATTCCTAAAACAGTTAATGAATAAGAGACACTATAAATAAACGTAAGCAAACTCTTTTAAGTTATAAATTCTTAAAATATTTAATAAATAAGAGACAGATTAGCATATTCTTAATACTTATTAATGAATCTTATGGTAAGTACGATTGGATTAATTAATGAGCAACAGGATGATGGACCCATTTTTCAATGCCTACATTTTATTTTTTAATTTTGAGGACTTAAATATTTATCATTGTTTTAATTGACTTTCCATGTACTTCAGATTGAAAATTACTACTCCATATTAAATATAATTGAAATTCGAGGACTTGTTGTTTTGATTTTTTGTTTTTTAAGAAAAAATGTAGGACACTTTCTATTTGGAGGTGGTGATGATCTGAGAGTTTTCTGTTACCCAAAAATATAAAATGAAAATAGAAGAGAGGAAAAGTCTTCTTAATGGTAATTAATTAGTGACCAGCCTTTGAATTCACAACCAATAGGAATAAGAATAATTTAGAAATTAATATGAAAAAGGAATTTTTTTCATGTAAAATAAACATTAATTAAAATCTTCTTTGATTAAAAAAATATAAGTTATTTATCTTAATTTTATTTTTTATATAAAAAAATCTTTAAAAAAAATTAGAAAATATCATAATTTTAAAAATCCAAAAAAATAAATAAACGAAAGGTATATTTTTATCATTTTCAAAAAAACAAAAAGATTGTAGAAAAAATATTTATAGTTTGTCAGAAATATAAGATAAGTCAATGTTATTTTAAAAATTTCAGAATAAATTTTTGTAATTATTGAAAGTTTTTTAAAAAATAAGTATAATTTACCTTAAAATTTTCAGAATCAAGACCTTAGAGTTGAATATCATGCAAGATATGATTATAAAAAATCGAAGAAAATTGAAAGAAGAAATGTTATGTTAACTATATGTGTGGTGGGTCTAGGGTTTGGACCATGCAAGTTGCCCCCTCTAGTTGGAAACCCATTCAAACATTACATCATCCATTGGTTTTAATCCACCGACTCCTCATCAACTTCCATCAAATCACACTTATGACCTTAGGCAATTGGGTGGTATTTAAACATAGTGATGCCACATAGTAATAGATATTTTTGAAATATTTAACTTTCTCACTTTTAGATGAAACTTTCAATGTATCTGTTTTACTGGGTTTCACTTTCTTTATGTCACAAAATAAAAAAAAAGTATTATTAAATATTTTCTTTAGAATAATGTTATTGTAAAGTTGAATTTAATAAGATAGAGTTATTTAATCATTTGATTAGGAACTTAAAATAAACTAAGTGAGATTAATAAAAACTTAATTTCTATACAATTCAATAATTAAAACATAATATCTCATATAAATTCGAGCTTAGAACATCATTGTCATTTTCTTTATAATATGACTCTTTGAGAATGCTAATGCCTATAATAATTAATAAATGAGCTCTATCATTTTCTGATTGAGACATTTCTTTTGTGAATGTGTTAAGAGGCCCTGCCGTCACTTCAAGCTTGTGCAATTGGGTTAAATATTAAGTAAACATCTGTATTTGTGAAGACATTGCGGTTTTACAGTATTTGAAAACTTATCAGTGAAATCTTTTCTTTCTTTTTTTTACATTAATTTTACTTTCTATAATTCAATTTTGTATTACTTCAACTTTATTGATATTACATTCGTAATAATTAAATCATTAAGTTAAATTTAATTTTATAATTTCTGTGATTTTTATGAGATCCCAACAAAAATAGTTGTTGAACAATAACCCATCTTTCCCTTTTGACCTGAACCAAGCCTACCAGTGTGTTCGAAATTGGAGAGGGATACAACCTTAACTTTTTTCTTGTTATTGCTCCACTTCTGGTTGGATAAAACTCAATATATATGAGAGTGTTGAATGCAACCCCAAACTCTCCCCAGAGTTGGTGACCTAATTAGATACCATGAGGATACTTGGTTAATTGTTTTGGGTTTTCTAAGGCATTCGGAAGTGCTCCATTATAATTGTTTTGCAAAAAGTTCATTGAGAAGGTCTCACTGTAGAACTTTTACTTCTATTTGAATATTTATGTAAAATTTACGTAAATTTCGCAGAATGTTCAAATTTAAATGTAATACTGCTCGATGAGACCTTCCTACTATATATATTTTTTTAATTATTGGGTTTTTTTGTTATTATCTAGAAGTTTAGTCCTAATAAACAAACGTTATTTAAGTTAAAACTGTGCCGGTGTTAATTTTTGTAATTCCACCATGTCGTTTTCAATAAAACTCGTAAATATTGAAATCATAATAAAAGTTACGTAATGTGACAATGATTCGGATAATAAATTCATAAATATTAAGCTGTGGACTATTAGACAAGGTTAATCTCTTCTTGTGAAAAAATAACTCATTTTCTTATCATTATCATTGAACAAATTCAGAGCTAGTTCCTTAGAAACATCAAGCTTAGAGCTAGTTATGGTATGTTCTCAAAGATTATGTTATCATTTTATTCAACACTATGTCGGTGAGGCAGTTCAAAAATTTCATTTGTGGTAAATGTGATGGGTTGAACTCGAGACTTTTAAATTTGTGACACATTTTTTAAACCAACTCGTCCACTACTTTGAACTCATTTTAGTCAAATGATTATATGAGTGAAACTTGT
Source organism: Nyssa sinensis (assembly GCA_008638375.1). Taxonomy (NCBI): domain Eukaryota; kingdom Viridiplantae; phylum Streptophyta; class Magnoliopsida; order Cornales; family Nyssaceae; genus Nyssa; species Nyssa sinensis. Next base: position 3,276,252 of record CM018041.1, on the reverse strand, counting down.
TGTGTCCATTAAGGCTGCAACGCGGTTTCTTCCTTAAAAATTTATTTGATTAATTTAGTATGAATTTTTCAACATTATGTTATCCTATTTGAATACTTCATGTTCTTAAACATACTTTAACGTGTAATATTTTTTTTGGGGGGATGTATGAATCCAACACTAACGTTGGCTTCAAGTTAAGTGTTATCTAATGTTAAAACAATGTTTATTATTACAAGAATATTATATAAATATGAAAATAATTAGTATAACAATCACACACCGTCACTTGTCAAATTGTAATGCTTGACCATATATATAAACCACCTCTCACGTTATGTATTCATTTATATCTCATTAACAATGTAATTTATTTTTATGTATTTATTTTCATCTCATTAATAAAGTAATAGATTTTTTTGACATTCAATCTCGAGGCTTGTTTAACAAAAATCAAAACTGATTCCGTAGAATACGAGCACAGATGAATTGAATTGAATTTTTATATTTATTAAGTATATTTTAATAATACCAACTTTGTAATTGTACTTAAAAATATGCCTAAAACTTAATCAAAGTCAAATAATGAAGAGTTAATTATTTTTTAAAAATAATACTGTAGTTAGAGTGAACCGACCCGATTTATTAATTAATATAAAATTTTTAAACAACTGCTAATGTACGAATACTTTCAAGCTAATAATATATTTATAATTAGATTAATGCTATATGTTTCAAATTTTTGTACTAAACTTGTATTTCAAATAATGTGACAATAAATGATTGGTAAAAAATTATATAATTGTTTAAACATAACTATTGATTTGGTGACGTATCGTTTGAGATACAAATTTTAGTACAAAAATATAAAACATTAAGTATTATTGCTCAAAATAAGGTCACACACTGCATTATTTTGCCATGTTAATCACGTAATTTTAGACATACTGACACTATTATTTATCATGTGTTATTACACACTTTACCAAAAATATTTAGTATCAATTACATAAATCTTGTTTCGTCATTTTTTATTATTTAAGGCTATTTTATTAGTTAAATCACATATTATTAAATCTTTTTTTAATTATTTTTATCAAAGTTAATTTTGATCATTCTTACTTTTTAATGTGACCCTTAATATTAATTATATTTTATTAATTTATTTACTACATGGTTATTTCACCTTAATTATTTTCTTTTCTCATTTTATGTTTTATAGACATTATTTTCATCGTATCACAAAGATTATTCATTTTTAGGACAATCAAAATTACAAGAAATTGATACTTCAATTGTGGGGCAACATTATTCTTAAAATAGACTAACAAATAAAATTACATAGTCACATTTTCCATATTAATTTTGTTCAATCAAATCACAATGAAAACTTGAAGCATCATTCCATGTTTTTTCTCTCAAACAACGCCGACATTAGTAAGCGTCAAACTTCTAGAAAGCTATTCAATTGAATATATGAAGGGAATGGGACTTTCGACGCTTTGAAGTCAAATCCATTTCTTCTCTGACCCTCATCTTCGGCTGCCACGCATTCTTCCTAAACTTGATTTCTTTGAAATTTAAATAATACAGCTAAAACCTTCTTCTAAAGTAGTCATCGAAGATGCACCGTTGATTTCAAAGACAGGTGGCCTCAGTTACCTGTCAACTCTGCGACCAAACGCACAGAGATTCCATTGGAAGTGTGGATTTCGTGTGGCGTTAAAAGCGTGTGTGCGCGCGTCGGTGTTTCGAAATGGCGCGTAAGACCTTTTCTTCAGTTTAAGTGGACTCCAATCCACGCCTCTATCCATTCCCGGCTAATTTATCTCAAACAACATAACAAAACCAAACAGTGAGGGGCCCACATAGATTCCTTTAAAATGACGATTATACCCCCCCGGTTGCCATGAGTTAGGAGTGATTCGTTTTCTGTTAGGCAGTCTCCACCAAAGTTTTAAACGGACGGCTTTTTCTAACAAAAGTGAGTTGCCAATGTTAAATGACTAAACTGCCCTCACCTCCCCAGTTTGTTAGATAATGTTGGTGGGAATGTGTTGGGTACATATATAAGGACGAGTTAGTTAATAAAATAAAAAATTACTACCTGTTTGACTGATCCAATAATTGTTCTTGTCTTATATAAAAATATTATGTAATATTCTAGTTTTAAGTAGTAACGAATTTAAAACTTAAGTTTAAAAAAATGTAAAAGTTAAAATCTAAGAAATATTTTTTTGAAAAAATATATAAAAAATATTGGGAAAATTAAATTCCTAATTTATATATATATATATATTTATAGAAATTACAAAAAAATTCAAAATCTGAAAACTTTTGAAAGCCAATTGCCCCTTACCCCTCGGGACCACCCCTTTAAAATATCGAGTCGCATTTTTTTGTCTCCTTATATAGTTGAGATCACATTTAAAGTTTTTGAAATAAGACATTCTATTATTTATTGGCTTTTAAACTATGACTAATAGCCAGTTTGGTTCAATTTAACGCGACTAGTTTATTGTATTTGACCGAGAAATTAAACTCTTAATTCGAAATTAGTCATTTAAGTGAATTAAGTTATAATCAACTTTTACAATAGGCCTACATTTTTTTAAGTTAAAGTCAATTTATTGAAATAAACTGCTCTTTGATGCTTAATTGATTAAGTTAGTAGAAAGTAAGTAATATTACACAGTTATCTTTTTTTTTTCTTTTTATTATTTTATCATTTCGTATTTAATAATTACTTCATATGAATTTTGGCTATTGTTTTCTATTTTATTATGTAGTTTTAATTCCTTTCACCATAAACATTTTTCTAAAGCAAATTATTAAAATTTTAATTTATTTAATTATATAATATGTGGAACCGATTGATAAAACAATTCAACTAGGGATTTCACAAATTATAACTATGAGTGTAATAAGAGCTTTCACAAATTAAGAGATTAAAAATGTCAAATAAATATTTTAGAGTGGATAAAATATAAATCTCTTTTTAAAAGCAATATCTAATAATAAAAAAAGTATTAAACGTGTCAAATTTAAATATACGTGTTCGTTTTGAATGAACGGTGAAAAAGTGTGATTTAAAAAAATTACGATCTGAAATTAAGTTGTGAGTGTTTAGTTGAATGTATTTGAAATATGCATAAATGATATTGTAGTATTTGGATTAGCTGTTAAAAGCTCTGAATATGTTATATAAATAAAAAAATTAAGTGTTATTAAAACGAGAGTTTGAAAAAAATCATTCTCTCTCACTTTTTCAAAATGTTTATTTGAACTTAGAAATGTTTAAATTGACTATTTTAAAAACGTTGAAAACAAACATTCAAATATAAAACAAATTCGATTTTAACTCTGAAACACCATCACCTGTATAAACATGTCTTACGTTTGTGTGTGCGTGGATGAATGGATAGATACATACAGAGATGTGGGTGTATTTGTGGTAGAGAGAGGGTTTGAGTTCAGGATGGAACACGTCGCAAAGTTGCTTTTTGCTTTGATAGGTAGAGAGGTTGAGATGGTAATGTTCTATTTCTAGGAAAGTAAGATGAAAAGTTGGTTTGGACTTTGGATGCGTTTTGGTTGCTGATCAATATCGTTTTAAGTTTTGCCCACACGCAACCAAAGGAAGAAATGTCACTAATTAAGCCAACTCATGACTTTGAGCGGCATTTCATGTACCTTGCTCGCAATGTGAAGTTGACGTAATTACCCTTAAGCATTCTATTAATGACTTGTGTTCAGCATTTTTTTTTTTTTCAAAATCGTCTGAGCTTTATATTTTTTTCTCTATACTTGTTACAATTTGCTAGATTGTTAAGTTTTTTATTGGTTAGAATTAAAAATTTTCCTATAAATTTGTAAATTAATGACAATACACCTTTCAGTAAAAAAAAAATGATGAATTATAAGGATATTTTTTAAAGTTTATGACTAATTATACTATTTTTTCTTAAAATTTATGAAATTATATTGATGTTTCTTAATCTTTTTGATAAACTACAAATATCCTTCTTAGTTGTTTTTTTTAAATGACAAAGCTTGTCCCTTTTAGTTTTGTTTTTCATTTTTTAAAATTTGACACTTTTTTTCTAACTTTTTTTAATGATTTTTTTTATTACTTTATGTAAAAAAAATTAAATTAACTCATTTTCATGTTACATAAAAATAAACTTAAAGCTTTAATTAATATTTATTTAAAGGGTAAATTACATTAACCTTCTTTGAGATTTATGAAATTACACTGACCTTCTCCTTACTTTACAAAATAATATATAGATATCTCCTCCAATCAATTATTTTTTCAAAATGACAGAACTACCAATTTCATATATATTTTTTTAATTTTATAAATCTTGACCAATTTTTTTTTTCATTTTACAAATAAATATTATAAAAATCTTAAATTTATTTTTCTAAAAAATAAAAATAAGTTATTTACCTAAAATTTGTTTTAAAATAAGTTTTTTTTAAAAATGTTAGAATAAATTGGTCAAAATTAAAAAAATATAAAACAAATAAATAAAAAGGATAGTTTTGTCATTTTGAAAAACAATTAACATGAATTAGATATTTGTATATTATTTTGTAAAGTAAGAAAGATTAATGTAATTTTAGAAATATCAAGAAAGGTTAGTATAATTGTCATAAATCGTAGGAGAGATTAGTGTAATTTTACCCTGATTTAAAAATAAAAGGTCAAAATCAAAAAAATAAAATAAAAAATAAATAAATAACATAAAAGTGACAATTTTATCATTTTGAAAAAAAAAATTAATTGAAATGAATTATTTATAATTTTCCAAATAAAATAAAAAATTAATATAATTATAAAAAATATCAGTAAAATTAATCGAAAAAAAACATGTTTTTTTCTTTCGAGAAAAGAAAAGGAGTTTTGATGTGAATATGTGTAAATGAGTTTCATAATCATCATTTAATTTGTGTGGCATTCATGACAGAGATAGAGGGAGACGGATCATTACGGCAGCAACCGTTAATTGAGTGATGCATTGGCATGGATCCCACGTGCATCTATCTAATTTTTATTTTTATTTTTTTAGAATAAGTTTTCACATTTCAACATAAAACATAGAATAAATTATACTACCCTTCGCATTTGTTTTTAATGATTATAAACAATATTTTTATTATTTAAATAATTATAGTAATCGTTTCAATAATTTGACAATTTGTTATATTTTTTTTTTGGAGTAATGTTATATATCTTAAATTTATGTTTTCAAATAATGTGATAATAAATTATTATTAATTATTAAATAATAAACTTAATGTATTATCAATAATTTACTGGCACAATTTTTGAAATATAAAATTTGGAAAAATATTTTAAAAAATTAGTATTATTATTTTGAATTAATTATACTTTATTATTTTATATTTTAATCCTAATTTAAAAAAAAAACTATATTATTAATTAAAATTAAATTATAAATTGAGAAATTAAATTATTTTAATTGATAATAAAATATTTTATTTAAAATCGAGACCGGAGTATGTGATAATAAAGTGTAATTAATCTTATTAATCAAGAAACTTGTGCTAATATTATCATTTTTTAAAAATGATAATTTATTCTTTTGACTTTAATATTTTATAATATATATATATATATTGTAAAAAATTACCGAAAATATCTAAAAAAATGGAGGGTAATTTACCAACAACAGAAACTGAAGTTCAAAAGACAAGTGAATATCTGGCAATCCTCGATTTAAGAGGACATGATTCCATTCATGTACAATCATTCTTTCTACTATTTGAGTTTGGAGCCATCAACGGTTCCAACACAGTCCATTCGCGAATCGCGAGATTGAAATCCAGACCATTTGAAAAACTATGGGTCCCCCAAAATCGAAACAGGCCAACACTGTATTCCCAAATGAACACCTGCTCCTACTGACTGGGTAAACAACTTCAGTGTATTTTTTTAGTAAATTTCCATGTGAAATGGCATGTTTGTCATTTCGCGTAAAATGAAGGGAAAATTTATTTAATATTTACTTGAAATTGAAGCAACATTCGATCTTGAATTTCATTTTTTTTTTTTTTTTTAATTTGGCCGAATACAACTGTACAAGTACATTGGATGTTGGGGGGCTTTGACAACGTAGACAGTTATCCGGTTTCGAAATTCTGTATTCAGACGTAAAGTTATTTCCCACCGACGCGTGTCGGTAAATGTTACCGGAATTCGAAATGAAAAGTTTTTTAACGACATGGCGATTGGTTTAAAGAGTCTCAAAACTCGTTGCTGCCATTGCACGTGTTAGGTCGGAGTTTTCGTGTTGGCGTGGATTGTCATTAATGCTTTATTGTCGCTAGGCTTTGGCCTTTCGGGGAATTAAAATCCAGCGGTAAAGTAGCCTTAAAAAATTACTGTATTTATTCAAATTAATTTTAAATATATAACATAAACTCCATTTTAATGTTTTAATTTCGAACATAAAGCAAATGTCAAAAAATATTTTGAATGAGTATGAAATTTCTGTGTGCTATTTTACCGTTATTTTAAGAATGTCAGTGATATGATTGATACGTGTAATTACAGTGTCTATATTACATATGATGAAAATATTATTTTGTTTTAATTATATTATAATTTTTTAATCGTTGTAGCTGAAAATAATATTCTTCTGTTATATGAATACATAATTAATTCAAATGATTATCAAATTTTTGAAATGATTTTTTACAAATTTTATTACATTTTTTGAATTTAATAAAAACTTATTTATGTAAAATTTTACTGAAATATATTTACACGCAGTCAGTGACATCAAATAATGACTGAAATAAAGTTTTATCAATAAATTGACCTAATGTTATAAGGCGTATAGACTACGCACTGAAAATGCGCGTGGAGATATTATCATCTAAATTCCCATGATATCTAACATAGGCAAGAACCACAACTTCTGCATTGACGCCCTGTGTTGGATCAAAAAATTCTAACAATCAAACGGTTGGGAAGGCAGAGTGTACATACAATTGAACACACAACAACACGTTTCTCATAAATAACGCACAAAAACCATAAAAGCAGAGAAGTGATAGCCAGTTGGAAATCCCCACCCTCTCTCTCTCTCTCTCAAGAAGCTCCGTTATAATTATAAGAATCAATCCAATAGCTTAAGGGAAACTCTCCCCCGGCCCCGCCCTCTCCCTCTCGCTCCTTCTGTTTCCTGCCGAGCCTTTCGCTCTCAAATGCATTTGTGTCAAGATCAAACTTTGTAGTGGTTCTGCTGAGAGACCCTTCGCCGGCATGAAATACCAAAAAAATGTCGTCAGGGTACTCCGGCGGAGCTCCGGAGTTCTACACCTCCAGCGGGATCACTGGAAGATCTACCGGTATCAACCATCCTCAAGCTTCATACAGGTCACCGCTGGCCGGAATTATCCCTGACCGATCTTCTCAGATCATTCAACGGCGTGAGTTCATCGGAAAACGAACTCTCAATGAGTTCCAAAACCTTCAACAACAACACCTTTACCAACAACAGCAACAAGCGCTGGGGCTCTATCTCAGAAACGTCCGAGCAAGAAATTACCAAAACTCATCCCCGATATCTCCTCTCTCCCATGTAGATTTCGCTGTTTCCATTTCACCAGAGACCATTCCGACCTCAATTTCTTCATCTGTTTCGTCTACGGCAATGTCCACACGGTATGGACTTCCGAATCTTCAACAAGCCCGACAACAGCCCATCAATTTCTGCAACGGAAACGGTATCATCCCTTCTAGTAACCCTAACTTTCCTTCTGTTTCGTACCCAAATCTGGTTCAAAACAGAGTTTTTAGCCATGAACCGTCCGGGCAAGAGTCGGAGAATAAGATGATGAATCGGCTGCAAGAGCTTGAAAAACAGCTCTTAGACGATAACGACGACGAAGGTGATGCTGTGTCTGTAATTACTAACAGCGAGTGGTCTGAAACGATCCAGAACCTAATCAGTACGAGTCAGAACTCTATTTCGCCATCGCCCTACTTCGTCATCGTCTTCTTGCTCGTCCACATCGGCTTCTCCGCAAGTACTTTGTTCGAAACAATCGATAATGGACGCCGCATCGGCAATATCTGAAGGGAAGACGGATGTTGCGATGGAGATCTTGACGCGCCTGAACCAAGGTTTCAAACGTGAAAGGCACTTCTGAACAGAGGTGGACGGCGTACATGGCGTCGGCGCTGCGGTCGCGCGTGAACCCCACGGAGTATCGTCCGCCGGTGGCCGAGCTATACGATCAAGAACACATGGGCTCAACTCAAACGCTTTACGAAAAATCGCCATGTTTCAAGCTCGGTTTCATGGCTGCGAATCTAGCAATCCTCGAAGCTACATCAGACCAGCGACTGAACAAGCTTCATGTCGTCGACTTTGATATTGGGCAAGGCTACCAGTACTTGCATTTAATTCACGCCCTGGCGGCCCGAAAGGCCGAGAGGTCCACCGTTTTGAAGATCACCACCTTCGCAGACTTTAGGAATGGAAGCGAAGAGAGGTTGAAAGCGGTTGGGGATTTGCTCGAACCTGTGGCAAGCAAATTTGGAGTTGGCTTTAATTATAGGGTGTTGAGTCTGAATATTTGTGATCTGACTCTCGAGACATTGGGTGTTGAGAATGACGAAGCTTTGGCCGTGAATTTGGCATTCCGGTTGTATAATTTGCCGGACGAGAGCGTGACAACGGAGAATTTGCGTGATGAGCTTCTACGACGCGTAAAGGGGTTGTCGCCGAAGGTGGTGACGGTGGTGGAACAGGAAATGAATGCGAATACGGCGCCGTTCGCAGCGCGTGTGACGGAGCTGTGTGAATATTACGGGGCGTTGTTCGACTCGCTCGACGCGACCATGCCGAAAGACAACTCCGACCGAGTGAGGATCGAGCAGGGACTGGGTCGGAAAGCGGCCAACTCGGTTTCGTGCGAAGGGAGGGATCGCGTTGAAAGATGCGAGGTGTTCGGCAAGTGGCGGGCCCGGATGGGTATGGCTGGGTTCACACCCAGCCCTCTGAGTCAACGCGTCGCCGACTCGCTACTTTCTAAACTCAACTCGGAGACACGTGGCAATCCGGGATTCACGGTGAAAGAAGAAATGGGACGGATCTGCTTTGGTTGGAATGGACGAACACTCACCGTCGCGTCTGCCTGGCGTTAATTCCATTCTCCCTTTCTGTCTCTCAAAAATATATATATATATATATATTAATTCTTACTATTTAGTATTTACTGTATTGTTAACTTTTCACCCCACCAAACAAACTAATAAAAGGCGTGTTTGGATATGAGCAAAAATATATTTTTGGGAGCACAGTATTAATGATTTGGTGTGAAAGTAGTGTTTGGTAATTGGGATTTTGCTGACTTGTGTTTATTGTCAATGGTGGGCTCCACCTATTAGATTATTATCTTGGTTTTCGTTGGTTGGTGTCGTTTCAGGTTGTTTTAGTTATTCGTGGATGACGTGTACTCCTCCCATTAGTTGTACCATGGACAACCTTTTTTCTTTCTATTTATTTTATTTCATTCATGAAGGACTGGATTTGGGGTTTCACGTGCGCGTGTTGAGTTTTGATTTCATGCGCTGAGCTCCTTAGAGTTTTATCCAACACGTGTTACTGTGACTGAAGGTAATAGGAACAGACCAATCTTGATATGCCACATCCAATGCCATGGGTTTGCCTCAGTTACACGCGCCCCACATAAAAAGGGTGAGGTTGGGCTTCCATACTTGAAAGTAGTAGCTGTTTGACACTTCTCAACCAACATTAGTACTTAGTAATTAGTTCATCTCTTTGCTTAATTAACAGTTTATAAATAATTTTTTCCTTGTAATTAAATATTAATAATCTTTTTTTATACAAAAATGGGGAGAGAGAAATCTATCCAAATCTAAGATTTTAGTCTTAATTATTTTTAAATATTATATTTTCTGCACCATAAAATAAATTTTATTTAACTTGGATATAATTGAAAGGGTTAATAAAAATTTAATGTCATGAACCCTACATATTAATTAGGCTTTTAAAGAAATTAAAACCGACTTAATTACGTATAAAATACAATTGAATAAGGTTGAAGATTTTTCAAGTTAATAATAACTTTTTATAACTTACACAAACATATATATATATATATATATATATATATATATAGTGTTGGAAACGATATTGAAAAATGTATGAAATATCAATTAAGCACTGCTCGAATTTTGGTACAATAATTGGAGCCGGAATTTTATTTTACTTTATCGGGGAAATTTAGATGCTTAGTATGGTTTGGTTGGTAAACTATAGTGTTCCTAGTTTGCTAAATGGCTGGCCCATTCCTTAATTCCGCAATTCCTTGTCCTGCCTTTCTTTCATAACCCCACTTGTCTAGCTAGGCCAACCACCATGCCTTCTCAATCCTCCTTTATTGCACATTATTGGCCTAAAATATTCCCTCCATGTATGTATATATTATAACTTGTATAAAAGTGTGGGTGATTCTTTTATCTTCTTATCGTGTTTAATTTTATTTTAATTTTTTGATAACATCGTGTCTAATTTTTTATTTTTATCTTATCGTGCTTGCTTTATTCATTTATTTTTTATTTATTAATCTATTGTTGTTCTTTACAAGATTATCGATTGGTCATTTTTTTTTTTATGAACTTTTTATTTATCTTTTATTACTTATATTTATGAACTTATTATTTATTTTTTGATGGATTGTTTTATACTTTTTTTTTTATTACTTATATTTATAAACTTACCATTTATTTTTTGATGGACTGCTTTTTCATTCTTTTTTTTAATTACTTTTATTTATAAACTTATAATTCATTTTTTAATGAACCGTTTTATCTAATTTTTTTATTACTTATTTAGCTATATATATATGATATGGTTAGTTGCACTCCTTCATTATACAGATGAGCTCCATAAAAATATTATTTTAATAACTAAAAAAAGTACTTTTTGGAGTGTACTAGAAGAATTTGGGGTCGGGAATAGCTCCTCCTCTCTCTCTCTCTCTCTCTCTCTCTCTCTCTCTCTCTCTCTGTCTATATATATATATATATATATCACAGGTGTGGAGTGATTGGGGGCAAAGTGGCGTAAAAATATGGTGGTGGAGTTTCTATGTATAGGTTCACACAAACTGAGTTTTCACTTATATATAAAGTATATATAAATATGTAAAATATGAATATATACACTTACTTTGGCAAATAAATGCATGATCTACTCTACCCTTTACTTTTTTTTTTCCTAATAAATGTGCAATAAGATTTGGAGTGTCAGGAGGGAAGGTTGTGATGGTGAAAAAGTTACTGTCTGCAACTGCTAAAAGATTGAATCTAATTCTCATAATGTGTAGCGAATGAGATATTAATGATATGCAACAAGAAATTTAATGGTGATCCAGAAGTGTGCTACAAATTCGTGACTTGACGTAATGAATATGATTTCCAAACAGTGTAAATAAGCTATCTGATTTTTTTTTTTCTCACTAATGTCTTGATATATATAACTTTCTACTTTTTTTTTTTTTTTGGTGTAACCTGCAGGAACTCAACAATTATCTTCTATTCAATAAGACAATATTTCAATCACAATGATTAGAGGACCGTGTCAAAGTAATCATTGTAAAACTCACGCAAAATCGGCTTTTTATACAGATCGGGTATAACTTATCACTCATTATATTTTTATAACGTCTCAAATATGTTGTCCCAATAACATGAAAAAATGATCCAACCATATGACTCAAAATGTTTAAGTGAAGTTATTGGTAGTAAGACTTGACGTGTCTTATAAGACAATCAATTTTGTCTCACCTACTGTTGATCTGCAAGTAGAGCACTATATTGCAACGACTAGGGTTGGGCTGGGCTTGGGCCTTGATCAGGCCTAACCCGCAATACAGGCTCTCGAGCCCGAGTTCGAGAATTACTCGAAAAGTGAACCCGAACCCGTCCCGACAAAAATATGTTTAGTATTGGATTTTTTTCGAATACCCGAAGATTTGGATTTTTTCGGGTTTGGTCGGATTTCGAGTTCCACAATAGCCTCTTAGAGTTGAGGTCTATAAGGTTTTTCAATGATTTTGCGTTTGTTTCGAATTTTTTCTGTTTCTTTTCCGTTTTTAATAATATATATTAATAACATGATCGGTCAAAATCATTTACATGTTTGAAATTTAACGGTTCATATTAATTAAGGTATAAAATATTTAGTTTTAAGTGGCGATAATTCAAATTTGGGTATCTAACATCTTTGCTCAGACCAATTCCAATTTAAATTCGGGTACACAAATTCAGAATCAGGTATCATATATTTGTGCTCAAACCTGTAATTTATCGAATCAGGCTAAGTTTGAGTTTACCCATCCGACTTGCACCCCTAGCCACGACACCCACTATAAGATCAAGATTGACTTTGATATCATATATTAATGATCATTTGAAACCCAAAATATTTAAGTCAAATTATTAGTAGTAATATTTATGAATCAAACATTTCTTCTAATTTTTTTCTTTATTTACATGTCTATTTGAGATAACTTTTGCGCTCCCATTTTTAATTTTACTTTCTTGAAAGTTGCCTTAAAAAAATCTTATTTATTAGGCTAAGTTGCTATGTTGATTTTATTTTTAAAATCATAAAAAACTATAAATAAAAAATTAAAAAAAATTAAAAAAAAAATATCTAAACTATTTTTCTTTAAATGCAGCCTTTTACATTAAGAGAATAGATTCCCATCACCCACTGAAAAATTTTCATGCACCAATCCTACAACTGTTGTTTCTACAATTCTTTCTATCCACCACACAATCTATCTCAAATGATAGCCTTTGACATATACTTTATTAGATTAAACCAACTTTTCTAAAATTGTAAGAGATAAAAAGTTGATGTTGACCTAATAGCCGAAAGCCTCAAACTCATTTGGATTTATATTTCATATAAAAATATGATTAAGAAATCAATAAACTCCATATTTTCTAAAAAAGTCAATCTGATTAGTATGTGAAAAAGACTGCTAAATACGCTAAAATATGAACAAACTCACGGTACGTTTAAGAAATGGATGCCACTAATATGAGAAATTAACATAAAGTTACGACTTTTGATCAATCCCAATCAAAGGTATTTGTTATACGTTGAAATTGAATTTACAGGTGAACGATTATTTTGATTTGATGACATATGATATCGTCGTATAAGTTATGCCCGCTGGTACGGAGATATTGCTTATTTTCAATCTATTATATTTTACGAGTTTAAAATATTTACAAATATATAAGATTGTAATTCGGATGGGCCAATCGGGGTCGACTCAAAAAATTACGAACTTGGACAATAGTTTTACATTGTCCAGTCCGGCCTAGGTAATAATTAGTAAGCCTGGTTTGAATTCGGGCTTACCTGAACAAGGGCCTCGAAAAATCAAACACGATTTGCATTTATAAAATATATACTTTTTATAATGTTAATTAATATGCACCGCTAAATTTTATACTTTCAATAAATCTTGGCCGTTAATTAAATGATATATAAGATATGATTTTAGGACTATTGAGTGAAACTCGAATATGAATCCAACCGAAATCCAAATTAAACCTGAGCCCAAGCGAGAACCCGAGTTAAACCCGAGCCTATCCTAAGCGAATCCTATTCTTAGGCAACCAAAAAAAACCCGACACTGGACGAATTTATCTTGTGATGGACTTGGGTTGAACTCGTTGGGCTTGTGCTCGAGCTCGGGCTTGGGTCGGGTCGGGTCGGGTTCAGTCTAACATTCTCACATCACGGGCTGGTCTTGGATAATCCTCAAGCTTGACTTGGCTTGCCCAAGTTGCAGCCCTACAAATATAGCTTAATGTCTCTCTTTCATCATGTGACAACCACTCGAGATGTGTCATAAATTCAGACATTTGGAATTCGAAATTCGAATTCCCATAGAAGCTTACGTATCTGCTAGAGGTGGCCCTCCCACAAATGTAAAATTTGCAAAATGGATTGACAAAGTGCTGGTGAGGTTTATTCCTTCGAAGCACAAGTTATCTGCAAAGAAACTAGCATTTAAAAAAAAAACTAAATTTGACTTGATGTCCTTAATAGCAGTTCAAACCCTTCTAAGGTTGATAGAATTTATTCTCATACCAGGATAGAAATATATATATATATTAGAAGCAATCATTGTATGGATTAACTAGATAAGCAAGATTGTAGACAAAGATTTTCTATGACACTTAGCATCATGCCTTAGTGATTATTTGGTTAAATTTATGAAAGGTAATGTAATATTAATAAACACCTAAATGTTTCTTTTTATCAATTGTGCTTGGGACTCTGCGTGACCACCAAAGCAACAAGATGGCCCATAATGTTTTAAGGCTTGTTGGGTTCAATCTATCTTTGGGCTTATTGTACCGATTTAATTCTATTCCATAATGGGTGCCAAAAAATCAGTGCATAAAAACAGGCTTAAAAAATCCATATGGAATGTTGGGCCTCTTGTTGGACCAACCCGAAACCCATTGAGTCCATCATGAAAGTAACCATCTCCACTTAATTACCTCATAATTGATATTCAATAAATCATTAATCTCTAATAAGTAATAAAATTTTAGGGAATCAATATAAGTTTATAATAGATAATTAATATTTTTTTAAAAAAATAATTTTATATATACTTATATATATATATATATATAAATGACATGTCTCACTAATTTTATTTATTAAAATTTTATATAATTAAAATAAGATTATTGTAAATAAAAAGTTTTGCATAACAAATGCAATAAATATAATTTATTTACTTGAAATAATATTAAGAATTAATTTTATAACTTAAATCAAACATTATATATATATATATATATATATATATATATATATATATATGAAACATCACAATATCAATGAAAAGCTTTATATAAAATATTTTTTGTACCTAAAGTCAAATAAATATAAAGAATATTTTTTAATTTATGAAACTATAATAAAATTTAATAATTAATAATTTTGATAATTAATTTTTTTTTTCGTGTGTATTAATTATAGAAGGTAGTTTCATTTCAAATAGTTTGTAAAATTCTATCGGCATCAATCGTACGGCGAAAAAGCGAGTGTCCACTTCATAAAATGCACATCGTCGCATCCAACCTATCTCTTCTAAACCTCATCTCTTGTGCGAGCCCGACGAGTCCGAACTCTCAGCTCTCCCACGCTACACAGCAATGGGGGCTCTGAGACTACCTTCCCTCTCGTCCTTCTTCACTTCCTCCTCCATCTCCCTTAGGTCCTCGTTGCTTTTCCGGCGACAAAACCGCCTCGGTTTCCCTCTTCGGCCACTTTCAACCGCTTTCTCATCCCAGAATACCGCCGAGAAAGAGACGGAGATTGAAGATCGACAGGCGAGCCAAAAGTCCCGAGTCCAGGACCGAGTCATAACGCCTCGGTCTCAGGACTTTAATGCTTGGTACCTCGATGTCATCGCCAACGCCGAGCTCGCTGATTATGGTCCTGTTCGTGGTACCATGGTTATTCGACCCTACGGTTACGCCATTTGGGAAGCAATTCAGGTCTCTCTTTGAAGCTAATGTGATTTCTGAGATGCTCTTTATTTGTATGTCATGTGGTTTCTCTTACGTTAGTTGATATTTGAATAATTTTATTTAGATTTTTGAAGTTTTGAAATACTTTTAGCTTGTTTTAAATCTTAATACAATTGGTTGATTTTTCAGGATTATCTAAATGTTATATTCAAAGAGACTGGTCATAGTAACATGTATTTCCCACAGGTATACTTTTCCCTTCTGTTCCTGTTCCAGCAGTTGCATTTAACTGTCCTTTTCTTTTCCTTTGTGATTAAGCAGTTATTGTTTATTTCTGATTTGACGAAAATGAAAAGAAGGCGATTCAATGAAATATGTCTCGAAACTGTTGAAATATTGCAAAAATTTCCCAATTTTTCCAAATTTCGGCCAAACCTTCCATTTTGTGGTTAATATTTCTCGCTGAAAGGGAACTTAAACTCCTACTTCTTTGAAAAAGTTAACAAATTAAGTTCTTTATCATTATAATTGTGCACTTTATTTTTCATAATAATTGTAAAACTCTTTTTTTTTTTTTTATCTGTAGAATATAAGTTGTATTATAAAAAAGTTGCCTGAGGGGGGCAAACCCATATAAAAAAAGGGCGAGGTTACAAAAAATCAAGACTTTTACGTTTCCAAAGAAGCTATGAAAGTGTCCAAATACATTGGATATTCTTCTTTACACCAAACAAAATTATAATCTCAAAATAGAATCTTTTAGAGTCCATATAACAAGTTCCTTGCCTTCCAAAATCTGTCTGATTTCTCTCCTTCTAAATACACCACACAGGACATAAGGGCGCCATCCTCCATACACTCAACTCTTTCTTCATCTAGCTAGCTTTCCAACTCAAAAACACCTTTCTCATACTCAAACTATAGACAAAAAGCGACACTACCAAGTTCCATACATCCCGTGCCACACTACAATACATGAGGTGTTGGTCTATTGTCTCCTCTGCCATTTGTACATACTACACCGAGTAGGAAGATGAAACCTCCTTCTCTTCAAGTTGCCCGTTGTAAGAATTGTCTTTCAAGCCACCAGCCCCACCCAATAAAAAGTTGCCACTTTCATTGGAATTCAAGATTTCTAAATCAAGTGCCACGAAAACACCTCTCTTCCTTTCTCCCAAGCAAAGAGTGGTAAAACGATTTCACCGTGAATCTCTTATTCTTGTTCCCCCTCCAAACCATTGCATCCTCCTCCAATGCATCTATTCAACATAACATAAGCTCATCCACCTCCCTTATTTCCCAATTATGGAAGGGCACCACATCACGTTACCCCCCCACATACTCTACATAATCACCCACCATTGCCTCCTTATTAAAAACAATACTATATAATGACGGAAACTTATCTTTTAGCTTCCTTTCACTACACCACATATCATCCCAAGAACGAACCTGTAGGCCATGGCCTACATCAAAACACACCAACTCCTTGAAGTCCTCCCTCCACTTTTGAATAGCTTTCCATACTCCACACCAATACACCTCCCTAACTTCCTTGGAATACCACCCCTCTCTCCCCTCACCATACTTTCTAGCAATAACATTGCTCCATGTAGTTTGACCTTCCACCGCATATCCTCACATCCATTTGCCCAACAATGCTCTATTAAATAAGCACGTCTTTAAATCCCAAACTTACTTGTCTAATAGATGTTTCATTTTTTTCCATCCCACGAGATGAATCTTACTTTCACCTTCCTTCCCTTTCTAAAGAAAATCTCGTTGAATCTTCTCCTATCTCTTTCCCATTGAAGCCGACATCGAAAAAGAGACATAAAGTATGTAGGTAGGTTTTCCAAAGTATTGCAATACTCTTTATAAGAGTGACTCGACCTCCCTTAGACAAATATTATTGTTTTTTTTTTTTTTTGATAAGTAAGACTTGTATATCATATAAAAGAGCCCAAGGAGGGCTACAAGGGCAAAAACCCCAAAAGATTACATATGGTTAAGAGAACCCAAAAAATCTACAAAAGAAGTGACATTTACAGGACAAGCCTCATTAGCCCAAAAAAATAGTAAATGCAAAAAGGCATCCTTAAAGAAAGGAATAGAAAGCTCCCGATCTTCAAAGATCCCTATTGTTCCTCTCAGTCCAAATGCACTACATAAGGCAAATGTGGGCCAGATTCCAAATCCTCTTAATCTCAAAGGGCAGCCTGCACCCTTCCCAAGCCAGCAAAAGGTTTTGACTGAGCCCGGCATGACCCAAGAAAGGCCAAACAAATCTAATATAAGGTTCCAGCAACTCCAAGAATCATGACAGTGGATGAGCACGTGATCCACACTCTCCTCATTATTCTTGCAAAAGTAGCATTTGCTCACCAAAAGAAATCCCCTTCTCTTCAGGTTCTCCGTGGTTAAGATGGCCTTCCAAGAGGCTTCCCAAACAAAAAAGGAAGCTTTTGGGGGGGCTTTTGAGTGCCAAGTTATCTTCCAAGGGAAAGGCGGATTGTTCGGAGTTGAACATGCTCTTGTAAAACGATTTGACTGAAAATGACTTCTTGTCCGGCCTCCAAATTCTCCTATCCTCCCTATCCTCCATGACCCTAACATTGTTGAGGAGACAAAGGAAAGAGCCCACCTCTTCAAACTCCCAATCAAAAATATCTCTCCTGAAACAGGGGGGTCCATATGATCTCATTCCTTACTCTTTCCATGCTCTTAGTCACCCGGGCCTCCTTGTTGAAAGCTAGATTGTAAAGCATAGGAAATTTCACCCCTTAGAGACTCGACATCAGCCTAGACATCATCCCAGAACTTTACACGCTCGCCGTTCCCAACAACAAAGGTGCATCTATCCTTAAAGATCCGCCAGGTACCTCTGATGCTGCCCCAAAGCCCACAACCCCTCGGGCCTCTAGCATTGCCCGAGCACCAACTAACCTCTTACAGTGGGACAAATATTATTGTTTCCACCCAACTAACCTCTGCTGAAACCTCTTAACTCATCAGAAGATTTAGTAGAAGCTCCCAATAGTAATCCCACTGTAGGAAGGGACCCCGCCCCCAACCCAACTCCGAAGCTAAGCTCTCCACACCTTCCAGTCTACCAATAGGAATTATCTTACTCTTGCATAAATACCTTTGAACCCAAAACTGCTTCAAAACAGACCAAAGTATACGAGAGATATCTGAGATGCCTCTTCTAGCTTCACACAAAATCAAAGTATGATCCGCAAATAAAAGACATGAGATCTCCACCCTTCCACCCCCTCCATTCTCCATACTAAAACCTTTTAACAAACCCTGGAGAACTGCTCTATCCAACATCTTGCTAAATGCCTCCATCACCATCACAAATAAAAAAGGAGACAATGGATCTACGTACCTCAAACCTCGCGACAACTGAAAGTACCCAGCAGAAAAGCGGTTGACCAATAGCTAAAAAATATACAATCGAAATACAAAATTGGATACATCATCTCCACCTCTCCCCAAAGCTCATCTCCTGCAAAACAAAGAAAAGAAATCTTTGGTTGATTTGATCATATGCCGCCTTAATGCCCAATTTGCAAATCAAACTCAGGACTAGTACTTATCCTTTTCACATCAATAAATTCATTAGCTATCACATGCATCCAAAATCTGTTTGCTAACCACAAACGCATTCTGACTGCATAAGGTTATACTTTCCATCATCTCTCTTAATCACAAAGATAAGACTTTGGCCAATAGCTCATAAACACTCTCCACTAAGCCAATTGGCCTAAAGTCCCTAATGTTTTCAGCCCTATTCTTAGGAATCAATGCAATAAAACAAGCATTAAAATTCTTCATGAAGGAGCCATGATCATGAAAGATTGAACTTTGCCATTACATCCCTCCCCACCACTCACCAATAGTGTTTGAAAAATGCCATAGTGAAACCATTCAGACCTGGAGCCTTATCTTTATCATAGGATCTCAAAGCCTCCACTATCTCTTCCTCCGCAAAAGGTCTCTCCAATAATTGCCTCTCCTCCTCCGCAATAGAGTTGAACTCCATTCCTTCTAAACTAGGCCTCCATGAGCAAGACTTAGTATGAAACCTCTCATAAAATCCCACAATTCTGGAGCTGATGTATTCCACCTTTTCTAATCTCCTATCATCAAGCACCACAACACTGATGTTGTTTCTCCGTCTATGCCCATTGGATACTCTAAGAAAGAATCGTGTATTGTTGTCCTCCTCTCTCAACCACAAAGCATGAGATTTCTACCTCCACAAAACTTCCTCCATCTTCAATAACTTATGAAACTTCCCTTTTAAGCCCATCTCTGCGAACCTCGCCTCACCCTCCCTTCTGATTTTCTGTTCCTTCTGATCAATGAGTTGAGTCTTCTCTAATATATATATCCTATTTTTACCTTTAAATCTCTAGATACCACTGTGTTCCATTTCTTCAAATCCTCCACCAAAGCTTCATCCTCCTAGCCAAAACATAGCTCAGGTTGTCAAAGATTTTGTAACACGACGACCACTTCTACCTTATCCACAAATCATTCTTCCTGCAACCACATGTTTTCGAATCGGAATGTACTACTACCCCATCTCATACCACCACAATCCAAAAGAATAGGAGCATGGTTAGAAGCCGGCTTTAGAAGACAAAACTGGGCCACATGAGGAAACTTCCTGTCCCACACTACCAAAACAAGAAATCAATCAACTAGATTGACCCTATCATTGGACCATGTATACCTGCCCCCATCCAATGGAAGATTAATAAGATTGTTAGCATCAATGAACTTTGAAAAATCCTTCATAGCCCTAGTTAATCTTCCCCCTCCACTCCTTTCCTTAGGATATCTCACAGTACTGAAGTCACCCCCTATAACCCATGGCCCCACCACACCAGCCCCGCATTCACCCAATTCTCCCCACAAAACTCTTCCGTCTCCATCCCCATTAGTTCCCATAAACACCAGAGTAAAAGTGGTAGGATATTGAGTATCTCCCCTCCCTATGAGACAGAATTTTGACCTTCCTGGGATGCAAAAACAACAAAATACCCCTAGACATCCCATTTGGCAGCCAACATTCTCCACTCAACCCATCTACTTCCTGATTAGCTCTGAACAAAAGCATCATTCCCCTTGGCCACTTTTGTTTCCTGAAGGCACATTAATGTCGGTTTGCATCTATTCACTTCTCCTTTCTCCACCAATCTCTTGTTGGGATTGTTGAGTACCCTAACATTCCACGAAAGAATCATCAACATCATTGTTCCACCCTGACAATCAACTCCTTACCAGCTTCATCCACACAACCCCCCCCCCCCCCCCCCCCCCCCCCAAAAAAAAAAAAAAAAACCCTCTTTTTGCCATCATAGTTGACAGTTGATGACAAGTTTCTTTACACCCTTTGGAACTTTCAAGCTGAAACTTCCTTATCTGCCCTTCTCAATTTTTGCCGAATCATCACACCACTCTTCCTGTTATTCAATACTATCTCCATAAACAGCCCCATCAATCTGCTTTCATACCCCTCGCAGGATACACCCAGGTGTTGGCTGACCCGTTTCAGCTTTCGAATTACCCATCTGGAAACATCAACCTGCAAGTTTTCCTTTCCTGAATCATCACTGAGCTGCTTTCTTCAGGGATAATTACTGCCAATGGACCTGGACACGATCACATTGGCTTCAACCATACCCTGATGCTCCACAATCTCCGCCACTGTTCCTTCCTTGCTTAGCTTGCTCTCTCCTTTGAGGGTCATTTGCTGATATTGGTTGCAGAGGATACCTGGGTTTGGCATTGTCATTGGATATCTCCCTATAAGCTTCATCTCCCCACCCGCTGCCCAATCCCTTCCCCAAGAGTTCCCCTTGCGTCTCTGGGACTACGGTGCGAATCTCTGTGTCCTTCGAATCCCCCAGACTTCCTCCTAGCTCACAATTGCTGCCTCGACTTGCCTCAACACCATCTGTTCCATCCCGCCATAATCTTCTCTGCCATGGCCCCAACTGATACTGTAGTGAATCTGTCTCAGCACAATCCTCCTCAGAAATCCCATTATCATCCATTGTTTCAGAATCCACTGGGTCCCATCTGTCCCCCCATCATAAAACTGCCCTTTCTTGGTGACTATCGACTCTGCTTGCTGCGTGCTTGCTAGCTTCTGGGACGTCTGGCCTGCACCACCCACCTGAAAGTCCTTCCATCTTCTCCTTCCCCTTTCTGCTCTCCCTCTTCTGAGAAACCCTTTGCCACACAGCAGCATATCCCTCCCCCCCTACAGTTTTCATGCACTCTACGTTGGGCCCAGTTCTGGTCCTGTGGAATGCCAACTGGATTATCAACACACTGGGCCTTACTTCTAGCTTGGGCTTCAGCTCTTTTTGGTAAATCAATCTCTGCGTTTTGGTCTAAGGGGACTTCTACCCTTACAGTACACTGCGCCTCTAGGAAATTTGGTTCTTTCTTTTTACTTAATGCCATTTGATTTATTTATCTTTTGTTTATATTAGGATTTTATTCAATATATTAAACCACCACATCAGTCAAAAAACAACAACAGTGTGTCTGATCATTGTAATCTTGCACTTAATTTTTCATAATTGTGAAACTCTTGAAATTTGGTTCTTACTTCTTTTTCCCATTTGATTTATCTATTTTTGTGTATGTCAGGGTTTTATTCAATATAATACAATTGACTGAACTTTTCTCAAATTTTGCATGTACATCCTGAAGAGGCTAGCAATTTTAATTTTTTTTCCGGAAGTTTGAAGTAGACTAGATACCCTTAATAGTACCTCAAAGTTTAAACTCTTCCAAGGTCAATAATATCTATTCTCATACCAGAAAAGAAATGTATAAATTTTGAGGTAGTCATTGATTGGATTAAGTAGATACCTTTGTTGTATTGTTCTATATTGGAATTTTAGTTGTTTGATGTGCATCCAAATATTGCTGCAGTTTATACCATACTCATTTATAGAGAAGGAAGCTAGCCATGTTGAGGGTTTTAGTCCAGAATTAGCCTTGGTGACTATCGGAGGAGGAAAGGAACTTGAAGAAAAACTTGTGGTACATTTATTGCCCAACAACTATTGAAATTTACCTTTTTCATTTCTTCTATATGACCATGTTTGTTTATTTAAATTAATAATTTGAATTGACGTATGGTTCAATTTTGTGAAGAACTATGACCTGAGTTTTGGCTTTGATTGTTGCACTTCCTGAGGTTCTGGCAGGTTCGACCTACTAGTGAAACCATTGTAAATCACATGTTTACTCAGTGGATTCATAGTTACCGTGATCTTCCTCTTATGATCAACCAGGTGCAGTTGTTTATCACATCATTTTAATTGTCTCCTCATATGGCATCTCACTTACTGATTCATGTCTTCTCTGTTTTAAATTTATTTGTTTTAGTGGGCAAATGTGACAAGATGGGAGATGCGTACCAAACCATTTGTGAGGACTCTCGAATTTCTTTGGCAGGAGGGCCACACTGCTCATGCTTCTCCAGAGGAGGCAGAGAAAGAGGTTTGCACCTTATTTTCCTGAAACAACATTTTTAAACGTTTTAAGGTGTTATTGTTTTCGTTTACTTGTAAGAAAAAACAGGTGTTATTGTTTTCATTTAACGGATTGATGCTACTGAACTGCAGGCATTACAGATGATTGATGTCTATACAAAATTTGCTTATGAGCAAGCTGCAATACCTGTTATTGCAGGTCGGAAATCAAAGGTGGAGACATTTGCTGGTGCTTGCAAGACCTATACAATTGAAGCTATGATGGGTGATCGAAAGGCTTTGCAGGCTGGAACCAGCCACAACCTCGGACAGAACTTTTCTCGTGCTTTTGAGACGCAGGTTTATGACCTCTTACTTCTGTTTCCTTCTTACTTTAGTTTAAGGTCACCACTGTGATGTGTATGTGACCAACTCACCATTGTGATGCATATATCAGCTTGGATTCTTTTTTGGGTGTACAATTCTTTTTATTACTTTTTTGATTTTTTGTTTTTGTTTTTGTTTTCATGTGTAAAGAACAAGATTTTATCAATTTGCACATGAAAAGACAGTATAGAGAACCATAGAAGCTAACAAACACATTCTTTTTTTATAAGTGAAGATTGTATTAAAGTGCCCTTTTTTTTTTTTGGAAAGGGAAGGCAACGAAATTAAAGCCTTAAAGTCTCCAAAAATCTACTAGAGTATCTATATACATAGGATAGGCCTCTTTGGCCCAAAATGGAGTGCATTTATATATATATATATATATTTGTATTTATGTTTGTATGTACGTATACATGCATATATTAACTATTAAGTATTTAAGTCTTGAATGTGCACAAGTTACCCTTTACATATAAACCTCCCTATGGCACATGGTAAGTAGAGATTTCCCTTGTGTCTTGGTTCAAAAGCATCATAATCTTACCAGACAATGTATTATATGTCTCCTACAATATACTATAATACATGCATATTAACATGCATGGGCCCTCTCACAGTCTCACGTATAATTACATATATTGACAAACCTACAATGAGATGCTACATTGGATTGGATGACCTTCCTTGTACTTGTGGGTCATTTTAAATTTAAAAAGGGTAAATTTTCTACTGGGCCCCTTAGATTTTTTTCAAAACATTTTTATACTTGTCACCACTTGAGCCTTATCCCAATCGTTTGAGTTCTGCTCCAAAGTTATATTCCACATTGCATTATATATAGAGCATTAAATTGTAAGCTTCCTGGTTTTTTTCCATATTTTTTACCCATGTTTTTCTATTGTTTATGCTGTTTTTAAGAAGCTTTTAACTTGAGTCATATTGCTTCTTATTTTTGGGTTTTCATTGATTTTTGTACCTCTGATCTACATAGACTATTAATTGTATGGAATTTTACCAAAAATTTGCTTGTACAGTTCACTGATGAAAATGGACAAAGGCACCATGTATGGCAGACATCATGGGCTATCAGCACTCGTTTTGTTGGAGGTATTATCATGACACATGGGGATGATGCCGGTTTAATGCTTCCCCCAAAGCTTGCACCAGTACAGGTATACAGGTCTCTTGCTAGTTGCTCTAGTCAACAGTCACATAGTACTTATTCTGTTCGATGTTGTTGCCATCCGTTGAAATGTATTTTGCTTGAAGCTTTGCCAAAATTTGCTTCTGTGATCCATATTGGGGGATTGAAACTCATCATGATTAGATGATATTATACCACACTCTATGCTTGAAAGAAATATGTGATTGCTTTTATGAAGAAATTTTATAGTATGTCATAATTTGTAGGAAACTGTTGAACATGTTACATTCATATATCTACAGAATCTCTTAGGGAAATTGATTTTTCTAAAGCATAAAATTATTTTCTACATTTGAGAACTTTGTATATCTTTAGAACATGGTTACCACATATTGCCGATTGGTCACGTCCTTTTTAACCTGTATCTTCATCCAACAAGTGGTGTCTAATTCACTCTAATATTCTTCGAGGGAAGTAATGTTTCACCTTCCTATGTAATGAAGATGTATTTGACAAAGCCCAACACTTTCAGTTATTTTCTCATCAAAATATTAGCCATTATCATCTTTAAATGTTTTAGTATGTATTGTTAAATCTTCAGTATACTTTAAGACGAATCGTTTTAACGTGACTTTTGAAGACAACAACATTGTCACTTTGCAGAGAAATCTCCAGTTTTTCACTGGAAACAGCAATGGTGAGGTAACAAGCTTGTTATCAAAAGAATTGGTAACCTTAATCACTTCTTTCACCTAAAAAAAACCTTAATCACTTCATCATTATTGTTACTGAAATAAAAGCTACTTATGACTTGCCACACTGTGGATATGTTAAAGCAAAGAACTCAGCTTGTCTCAAAAGTTCTTTTTTCATCTCCAGTTATGGAAAATAAAAAATAATTTGGATTTTGATCACTATAGGGCTTCCTTAATCTACAGTGATTCATTTATTTATTGCAGAACATCTGTTTACAAGAATAATTACTTTTTCTTCATGGACATGTGAACTTTAATTGAAGAGTTTTTTTTTTTTTGGTAATTGATCAAAGGTTCTTTACTTGCTATATTGAAGATTCTTTTACTTGCTATGGACTGGCATAGGCCCACCTGGGTCAACTCTGACCTGAGGCTCACTCAAAATTGAATTGAAATTTGGTTTGTGGCTCGACACATTGCCAACTCCTTCAGGCATGTATGCATATCTTTATTTTTACAGTCTTGTCCATGAGGAGTGATATAGCTTTAACTTGTGCAAATGTTATGTTCCTTGTTTGCATAGATTTAACCATCTGAACTCTGTTTTTTCTTTCTTTGTGCTGGATGATTTGACTACCACCCCTTTACCCCTTTTAAATGCGCATTGCATTTGTCAGGTGGTCATTGTCCCGATTTGGAAGAAGACTGATGAGAAGACTGGAGTTCTAAATGCAGCATTATCTGTAAAACAAGTTTTTGTTGCTGCAGGGATTAGAGTCAAACTTGATGACTCAGATCAGAGAACACCTGGATGGAAATTCAATTTTTGGGAGATGAAGGTCTGTACTCTTCTTAAATATAGGACATATGTTGCAATGCTGTGGTATTCACCACAGCATACCCCCAGTCCCCCACCCAACCATTAATGCAGGAAGTTGATGGAATTAATTCCCGAATAAAATTTACTTTTGCAGTTACACCACACAAGCTGTCAAAATTTACTTATAGGCTATCATAGGGTGTTGGAAGTTTAGTTGCATTTAGTGAGGGAAATAATTTACACTGCACTTACCACACTCAACTTGTTGGATTAGGGTGATGTATCATTGTATCTCTTATAATAAAAGGTGTTCAGGTTTCAATTGTAGACAAGTAAAGCAGTTTTCTAGATGAGCATTTTGTTTTTTGAAAAAAAAGAAGATAAACAATGTTGTTACTCAATATGTTACCACATGTAACAGATCTTACTTTTCGCAGGGGGTCCCTTTAAGGATTGAAATTGGTCCCCGTGATGTTTCAAGTGGGAGTGTGGTCGTATCAAGAAGAGATGTTCCTGGAAAACAGGGGAAAGTTTTTGGAATATCTATGGAACCTTCAGTTTTGGTAGCCTATATCAAAGAAAAATTGGATGAGATCCAGTCATCACTTCTGGGAAGGGCAACATCATATCGAGATAGGTGCAATCTCCTGCTCTAACATTTATTTACTCTGTATAAGCTGATGCACTGTATGCAATGACATAATATGCACGAACTCTGTTCTTACAGTGGTTATCATTAACCATCACATCTTTTTGGATGGTCTGGTTATCATATGCTGTGATGAGTACTAGGTGTATATGTGACCTTTTTTTTTCATTTAGCTGACCTGACAAATTTGATAATTTTAGTCAATTGGTTGTCCTAGGGGTTCTCAATACCTCTAATAATTCAATATGTGCTGTACAATGTTTTAGTATATGAAAAATGAGTATGTTTGAGACAAAAACATATAATAACCCTTTAACCTTGTTAACTTGAGCAAAAATAAAAAAATAAAAAAAATCATAAGGGTTTGTTTATACCCAAGTGAAGTTAAATAATTGAAATTGCTGAAAATGATAATTTACTGCAGCCTTTGGAGATTCTAAACTTCTATGAAATGGCTCAGTGTTAGACAAAAATCTCCTCAAATACCTGTAAATACAGCTTCAACTTATTGCTGGATTCTGTGTTGCTAAAAAATGCTTCGTCTAATTTCCTTCTGGGGCAATAAAATTCAGGATCTCATGTACTCTGTTGAATGAATTATAATGCTTCCCCCCCTCCCCCCTTCCCTTTTTGCGGAGCATCATGTGTATTGGGTATTATAAATTATAATGCTTTGAAAATATCAAAAGCTTGCCTATTTGCACTTGGTCGGATGGTTTGTTTTCCTTGCTCTCTCTCTCTGACAGTTAGGATATTGTTGCAGTAACATTGTGGATGTGAGCTCATATACTGAGCTCAAGGAGGCAATATCTCAGGGAAAGTGGGCAAGAGGTCCTTGGTCAGCTAGGTAAAAAAAATTCTCTTTTCTCATATTTTGACCGATATATGTATGCAATATTTACGTGCATATGAATGTATATACACATAATCTGTATTTTTATATTATATTACATACACACAAATTCTGAAAACATGCTCAATTGTTGGTATAGTGATGAAGAAGAATTAAAGGTGAAAGAAGAAACAGGGGCGACTATTAGGTGTTTCCCTTTTGAACAGCCCCAGGGGACAAAGACATGCTTGATGACAGGCAATCCAGCAGAGGAAGTTGCAATTTTTGCCAAATCTTATTAGTCTCCAGGCATGCACCCTTTTTTGGCACCGAAATCATCTTGCTTTGGCAGCAACTATTATTATTTTTTTCAGCAGCTCCTCTTTAATTTCTGATTGTTGTGATAAGCTATGTATTTTACCCCACACTGAATTCTTCTAGTTAGGTTGCCCATTGTTATAGAAATTTTGATATTGTATTTTTTTTTGCCCTAATTTATTTTAATACTGATCATTGTGGACAAAATGCAGGGTCACATCATGGTGGTTGTGCCTTCTATTTTTTAATTGAAAATTGGTAAAGTCAGGAAAGATTATCATTTTAGGGTCAATTATTGGAAAGTAGAGGATGGGACCAGATCTTGGCTCGACAAACTGACCTATGCAGGAGTCATCTTGCGATTTATTTATTTTTTAAATAGCTATTGAGAAATTATTTTCTGATTGCTAACAGGGAAAAATAACATTTATTTAGTTTTTGAATATTGGATGGTGAAGTGCTCAATGCTTCATTTTGTGGTGACTACAAGCTGCAGCCCCTCTTGCCTATTGGGTTATCAGAAGAGAAGAGGGGGAACAAAAAGAAGAGGAAGAAGCAGCACCAGCAGACACGGTTATGAGTGATATGTGATGTATAGAAAAATTGAGGTGACAAAAAACTGAAAAGAACACACAAAGAATCGGGGGTTGGTGTGAAAACCAATATCTTCTCTGTTGAGACCTTTTAGAAGAAAACAAATTATTGCGTGGATCAGATATATGGATCTGGTTATAATATCGTGTCATTTGGACAATATGTCTGATTTTTAGGAAATAAAAAAATTGTTGCATGGATCAGGTATATGGATCCGGTTTATTTTCTCTGTTGAGACAGAAGGAATCTTTGATGTTTATTTTTTTGGGTAGGATTGGTGGGGGTGGCCGCACTTGGGGTGGGTGGTGGGGTTCCCTCCGTGGAATAAAAGCAACGCTGAGGGGACGGCGGAAAGCATACACTTTATTCCCTTGTATTTTACCAATTACCATACAGTGCCCTAAGCATGTGAGCTGCTTGATCTTGGACATTAAACTCTTCTTTTAATTTTAATTATTTTGAAGTGAAACTGAACTCTTTGGGCATACTGATTACCGCCCAAATTTACATCAATAGGGGTAGATTACTAGATTATTCAATGTAAATTCCTTAATTTTCTACCCAGGAATTCACATCATGTGTGAGACGTGCATGCCTGGTCGGGTACCTCTCCATTTCAAATTGAGGTGGGTCTCGTCTTGTTTCACAAATGAACTTGAAATAGAGAGATTATTTGCGCAATACACGAGATTCTGGTCAAGCTTGTGTTCTCAAAATGCTTTGGGAAAAAAAAAGAAAATGAAAACGATAAGTTACCCCCATAACGTACATTTGATTTTCTAAGCATGGATAAGGGCACTTCTTCTCTCCATGGATGGAATGCGAATCTTCACTATATTATAGTTTAATGGCATTATCTACAGGACAAATTAGCACGTTGAGATGCTTAAAATCTACATAATCTACCACAATGTAGTGGTTTGATCTATTTATTTATAGTTTTTAGATGACACCTTGTTACCGGAGCTAAACCTCACAGACATGTGCTTAGAAGATTTGATTTCTTTCCGAGTTTATGAATGAAATGAAAATCTCCGGTACATTAATCATAATTTATAAGAAAATAAATGTGACTCACAAGACAACTGATAGGAAGATCTCTATTTTTAAGGGCGGAATTAGAAAAATAAAATAAAATTAGAAGGGGTTAGAAAAAAATTTAGTCAGAATTTTGAATTTGACCAAAATTTTAGAAGTGAAAATAAAAAAAAAATAATAAATAAAATTTGAGTTAGACCAAAATTTTAGAATAATTAATTTGAAAAAAGTTAAAATTTTACATATATAAAAAATAAATTTTTAGAGTTTGAGAGGCTAAAGCCCGACTATACATTTCTTAGAGCTTGGGACTGAACCCGACCTATCAGTTTGTGCTCCCGCCCGCCCTTTTTTTTTCTTCATAAGGGAATGGAGAAAAGGTAGATTTTTTATTATTTTTATAATCTAATGTATGTTTAGTTCATAAGCATCAATAGCTCATAAAAAAAACATCAATAATTAGTTCCAATTGGGATATAGTAGTTATGTATGTCTTATCTATTTTATTTTTTTTAAAAAGGAAAGTTAGTTAGGATAATAATGTTTAAGAATAATTTAAAAAAGAAGAAGATGTTTAAGAAGAATTGATAATCAGTCATATTGGTTATCACAAATGAATTGGAAGATCTCTATTTCATTTGCTCTCTATATCTAACTTATAGATTGGATTAACTTTGGAAATCAAATAACAGATTGGTCAAATATTTGAAATATCTAAAGTTTAGGCCATGGGTAAACGTTGTATTGTATTTGAGATATTTATTTTTGTTTACATGTTGATATGTCAAGAATATTTTAAAAATTAATTAATATATTTTGTCATTTTATTTAAATTTAAAAGAAGAGTTATGATAGTTCATATCGGTAGGGATGTTAATTTTTGACACGACACGACAACACAACACGAAAGTAACGGGTTTAGGTTTAACATAAATGGGTTTGGGTCATAAACGGGCTGACACGTATAATACGATTAATAAACATGTTGTATTTGAATTTTAGTAGTGTTAACCTGCTTAACACGTTTAATTATAAAAAAATATCATAAGTTAAAGGTAATTCGTCTCATATTGAAAGTTTATCAAAGTTTTGAGATTTTTTTATTTATAAAAGAGGTTTCTACTTTGATTTAATATATATTCAAAGTTTTACTAAACATCAAAAATTATTTATACATATTGAAAGATAGGTAAATTTTTTATTTAAAAAATAAAAAATAAAAATAAACGGGTTAAGTGTGTTGACACGTGTAACCTGTTTAATAAATGGGTTGAGTTTGAGTTTTGAAACTTGATACGATTAGTTAATAGTGTTAGGTTAAGATTAACACATATTTTTGAATATGTATACCTTGACACGACCTGAACACGATACGATAATACGAATTGACACACCTACGTATCGGTAGGTAAACCAATTTGATAAACAATCCAATATATATATATATAGCATTACTCTTATTTAAAATTCAACGTTTCACTGAAAATTAATATTGTTTGTCACGAGCGAGTTTTTAGTTTAAAAAAACTAATCTATTAGATAAAAATATCATACTTATTTTATGAGTCTTGTACTTATCACACGTGAAACTAAGAGGCTGTTACAATAACGAATGTGCCAATTCTGTGGGATATGAAAGGATTAAAGACTATGAAGTGTTTATTGTTTTTCTTCTATACCAACAAATTATTTTAGGAATCAATTAAACTAGTCCAGTTAGTTATTATGTACTTTTCATTTAGGGAGAAATTATGTATTTAGGTCTCACCATTTTTATTAGTTTTTATTAGGACACGTGAGTATTATTTTAAGATAATTACAAACTGAATTGATTTATTTTATCAATATTTAAAAGATTCTTAAGATTTAATTAGTTTTATTTTGGAGGTTGTGTATTCGTTTATAAATAATTAATATTATAATTATATTATTAAATTAATTAATTATAATACTAATGGCTTCTTAAAAGAAAACAAATGCTTTGAGATGTGGAAAATAACCTCTTTATGCTAAATAAAAAAATAATTATGGATTATATCGAATATAGGATCATGAGGGACAAAAAAGTAAATCGCAATTCATCTACCAAAAACTTTTTAAAAAAATTCGTAAATGTTTCGCCATGGTCGTTGGATCCCAAACCACGAAATCAATACATCATCGCCGCATATCTAAATTGACTCGAATACAAGGGTATTTTAGGAATAACGAAACACGCGCAAGGGTAGTTTAGGTACAAAGTCAGCCATAAATACGTGGTGAAGGCGCATTCTTGGTCTGATTTGTGCAGGAGGCATCAAGATTTCGAGGAAGAAGGAAAAATTGAAAGAGACGAAGAGGAAAACGAAGACGAAGGTTTAGCCATCGGCATTCAACGACCGAAGATCGACGGTCTATGCTCAACGATCGAGTGTAAAGAATAGGCGTGTCTGTCGTCTTGTCAGCAGCAGTTTAAGCCTTGTAGAAGAAGACGACTCGATTTGAAGTTTTTGTGCAAGTTTGTGGGGAAGCCTCTGTTGTTTAATCGATCGAAATTTCGTCAAATAATCAATCGCTGCGATTGTGATCTAAAGAACAGGTATTGAAAACCCTAGTTTTTGATTTATACACTTTTTTATTGGTTGTTTATCTTCAATCAGAGGAGAGCGAAGTGGTTGTATTTCTCTCGAAGACCTTGGAAAAGTGCCGAGGCCTTTGATTGGCTCTTCACCTGCCAGATCTTTGATTTCTGAAGACATATTAGGGTTTTTCTGAAGACTGAAGGTTAGGTTAAAGGACAGCCTCAATTGACTGAGGATAAGCTATTTATATATCAGAACAGGGCACTGCTAGATTTGTTGCCTAGTTCTTAGGAAGGGTTCGATTGGCGAAGTTAGGAAGCTACAATCTGGATGGGGACTGCCGTGTCTTCATTGAGTGGTGACTCTTCGTGTTGATTTGTATAGTTCGCTTTATTTCGCCTGCAATCTGAATGAGCTGCTTCCCTTACTGAAGAAAACACCCTCGGCCTGCACTGGAACTGTTCGCAGCAGCAACATTAGGGTTCCCAATACAATTGATCTAGGATTAATAAGCTATTCTTTTAGCACCATCCAGATCCAGGCATACAACGTTAAAGTGGCTTGGCGGATGCGTTTGTAGGAGTAACTTCCTCGGACGCCTCCCACAAAGGCTGCATACAAAAGTACTAAACCCTTGGATCGAATGAACTGCAATATATTAAGGCCAGGGGCCATGATGACTGCTAAGGTTGTTGATGCATCTCTCGAGCTTGCTCATAGGATTCATGGATTTATTAACCCCTATAATTGGATCTGTAGGTTATTGCTGATATATTACATTCTTAGAAGCCTCACACCCTTGTTCTTTTATATAGTAATTTCCCTTTTTCGAACATTATCTTTGCAGAAAAGAGCTCCATATTTGTCTTGGGTAAATTTAAGAGAATTGGGCCTTTGGGCTCTGTTTCTAAAGGGAGAATTTTATTGTGGAAAAGGTCTTTAGGTGATTATCTCCTTGCAGAATCACCCAAATAAAAGCTGTTGTCAAACTTGTCAAAATTGCTGACCTTGGAAGATTTGAGTTCAAGAGATGGTCTTCTGTAGTGATGGCTGCTGTGGTTGTGGTTGTTTTGGAAATTACACAGGTCAGCAGTCAGTTGGAAGAAGAAGTTTTAGATTTTTTTTTTTTTTTTGGGTCTGCCTTTGGTAACTACAAGTCAGAGACTCAGATGACTTGTCTTGAACTATGTAGATTACTTTGCTGACTTTTATTCGGATTATGTCAAGTAAAGTAAAGAATTCCACGGCAAAATTGGTAATTATGGTTCAAATAGTTTCTGAGTCTTGGGTGTTTAATTTTGTCCACTCATGGAAATGATGAGTTCAATATGCTTGCTCATGTCACTTGAAGTCTTCCATTGTCTTTATTTATTTGGTTGCAAAGAAATACTAATACTAGAAACCAGCTATGTCAAAGCTACAATGTGAATTGAGGGCTTGCAGGCTCAAAACTTGTAGACACCATCTGCCCCAAGGTAATTGCCGATGGAGGCATATGCTGGTAGTCCTGTTATCAGCTTTTGGACTTGATGACAATTTTTTTTTTATTAGTTAGACTAATTGTGTTGTAGTATTTGCTTGTAATGTTTATTGGTACTGTTGCTGATCTGGTTTTGTTCATTTTACAGGTGAGTGAAGTGCTGCCACTTTGAACTGTGCTCTGCTATCAAGGCAAGAATTTGTTCTAACTAACTTTAAACAGGGACCCATGCGGGGTTTGAATCAATGGTGAGTTTCTAGAATTTTTTTTATTGTCGCTATAATTGTGTAGATGTGTGTTTTAGTAAATTCTGTTGATATTTAGAAAATACTTTGACTATAGAAGATAAATGATGTTTTGTAATAATGAATCAAAAATGTCTTTCATATGAACCTACAAAATATAAAAGGGTGTTTTTTTTCCCCTTCATAGTCAGTTGATATTCTTTGTATGTTGACATGATTAAAGACCTTGAAAATATCCTCAAAATATTTCAAGAATTTCACAGATATAGGTGAGATATTGTCTTATTATTATTATGAGTTGTCATGTTGATATATTAAAGTGCAATATCTTATTTAGTAATGGCTCCATTATTCCTTTTCATTTGCTCCTGTTAATGACCACTGTCGAGACAATCAACATTTGATATATTGTACAAGCTCATGAGATCAACAATATATATCTAAATTTATGATTGGTATGGAATGAAAATGCTTATCAAATGTCATTAAAGGAAAAAAAAAATAGCATGTTGCTTCCAGATGTTAGTGCCCAGTACTAAATGTCTCGACAAGCTGATTAGTTTATTGATACTTGATATTGTCAATTATGATAGATCTTTTAGTAACTTAATGTCATTGTTGGGATAACTATTGATACTCCTTGCTCCTTGGGTTTGGATACATTTGGTTGGTATTTAAGTGGAGGACTTTTTGTTTATTTGCAGACTCGCTTCTGTACTTGCACTGGTGGTTTGGTGGAGTTCAATAGAAAAAGAAAGCAAGTAGCAAATACGCCCTGCAATACTTGTGGTAGACCATTAGTTGATGGAATAGGACCTCTATCTGCAAGCATGCTTAGCACAGTGGGCCTAGAACTTACAAACTTTATTAATCCTGACTTGACTTGGAAGACGGTGACAAAAGGTTATAGGAGTGCACCTAGGCGCTCTAGGAGACCAGCTTCTAGAGGCTCGAATGTGGGTGTGCAACTGGATCATAAAAGCCCCCAAAGGGTGGATGACTCATCAGTTTCTGAATCAGAGAAGGTATGTTTTCTTGTTTTATAGAAAATGCTTATCACCAATTGTATTCTGAAACATATAACTCTAATTTGTTCATTTGGCAGCTTGGTGTAGCTGTTCTTGGGCGACGCTTTGCTGACAGAGTAGAGCATATTCCAATAAAGAAAAGGAGACTTTTATTCCGGTCTTCATCACCACCACCTCGGACTCCATCGCCACAGCACGAAGAGTGTCTACTTATCTCAACCCCAGACACCCTCTCCACACCCTGAAGAGCCCAAGCAGCTTCTAGTTAGTGAATGTGCTTCAGGTCAACTGTGTTGTCGAGATTCAATTTCCAGCTGGCGGAAGGGGGCATTTGATGGTTCTATAGCAGTTCAGCTTGGTCAAGGTGTTGATGATGGAGATGTGAATGGAAAGCTTGATGACTTCTCAGGTATTGCTCTTCTTGCAGCTGCTGCCTGCAATAACATCATTGGTGATGATGCTGATAATGCTAAGGAGAGTCAAATAGTGGAAGAATTTTTGACTCCCAAAGGAATTGACTCAACTATATCTGTTAGACCATTGGAAAAAACTATTGCATCTATGGAAGAAGATGTGGTACATGAAGATAATATGGGCGGCTCATCTGTTCAGGATATTTCTGTGGCTGTTTCACAGACTAATAATAATGAGGATGGAGAATCAGTGAAGAGGTATGTTTCTTCAAAAGATGAGAGGTTACATTGGGACCTAAATACTGTGATGGACGCATGGGAGCAACCCTGTGATGATTTAAATGATGTACATGTTAATCACATGCTTTTAGACTCCAGAGGCATGGCTCCTGCAATTTGCAAGTCAAACACAGAAGAGCATTTATTGAAAGCATTCTCAGGCACTGAGAGCATGTCGGTTGAAGTAAAAGTCTGTTTCTACTGCAACCAAACACACTCAGGAACTATTAGAATATGCTAGTGATGATACAGAAGCTCCTACTGGGGTTGTCAGCATGAACAAATCCCCCTGCTAATCCCCACTACTCTGTGATAGATCATATTTCATGCGCATGTATTCCTGAAAACTCAAATACAACTTCCGTCCATGATGTTATCACGCCAAAAGGAGAAGATCGTTGCAGCAGAAGTTTTGCCATGCAACTTGGCAAAATGGTATCCTTAGAAGGTGATCAGCTTGGGAAGCATGTTTTTCCCCCTGACATGGCAGTCTCAGAGGAGGCTGTCTGCTCGATTGACAGCACTCTAGGTAACGATGGTGAGGAATCTGGAGAGATGTCCGGTTTTCCTGATAATAGGACTTCTCTGGGGGAGGTGATTAGTACAGTCACCTGCCAAACACAAGATGTTGAGGATACTGTAAGTAAATCAGATAAACTGGGTCCTTCCTATTCTTCACCTGAGATTGCAAATTTGTCTGTTTTGGGTACCTCTGTTGTAGCAGGGCAACCCTTTGTGGGTCCTTCCTATCCTTCACCTGAGTGTGAAAATTTGTCTGTTTTGGGTACATCTGCTGTAGCAGGCCAACCCATTGTGACTATTGATGTGAAGGGTCAAGATGACAAAGCTTCTGCAACTGATGCTGTTCTAATTAATTCTCCGTTACATGGGACTAGGGAACTCATGCACAAGTCTCATGGGCATTCTGCTTCTGAAGTGGGAACGCAAGATGATTTCAAAACTTATGGTAACTCTGGTGCTAGTCACTCCAGTGAGATTGATTTAGAAGATTCTTTTGAGAAGAATATGACTGAACCTCAGCCAGGTTATGAGTCCCCATTCGAGGATGGAGAATTGAGGGAGGCAGTTCTGTATTCCTGGGAGGAGAATGAAATCGATGGGGAAACTGAATGTGTGGACTATGAGTCTGATGACAGAGAAGCAGATGACTTTGATGCAGCTGATTACTCTGTGTCAGAGAACGTTGAAGTCAAGCAATGTGGCGGAGGTGATGCTTTGAAGGAACCAAGCCGTCCAGCAAGTTCAAAGACAAAATTTTCTGGATGGGATCTTTTGCCTGAAAATTGTGAATGTTCTACAGATAGGACCGTGGAAGTTAATGGTGTTAGCACAAGAAAAATCCATACTTCTGACTACATGGATGGGCATGATGTGAAAGGTTTTTCCACAGGAGAGGTTCGATCAAGGAGGGCATCCAGGGGGAAGTTGTTGTCAAGCATTGAAGGACCGTCATGTTCTGATGTATTATATAGGAAGGGTGCTATAGTTACTCAGCGGAGCAGGTAATATTTTGTTTTTGTCATCTCCCCCCCCCCCCCCCCCCCCAAAAAAAAAAAAACACAGACACAAAAATGCAGTTCTTTCAATAACTTGATTCATAATAATTCTTTATGATTTAGATCCAACAACCCTGATGATTCATATTATCGAGCTGAAAGGGAGTTTGGTTCTGAGAAATCCCTGGGAAGGGACAGATCCCCGCTGCCAATTCATGAGAGAAGCCAGGAAGATGGTCACTGGGTTAATTCTTCAGCTGGCTATTGGGATTCGAGAAACCATTTTCCAACTGCTTATCATGGTCCGCATGGTCTTGGACACCCCAGGCCTCGAAGCATTACTGCTGATATGACTGCAACTGTTGACGGATTAACCTTCTGTAATCAGAGGCGATCTATAAATTATTCCTCAAAAGGCATGTATAGGTCCCCCATTAGAAGGAGATCACCGACTGATCGAGATGATGCTTATCACGTGCATAGGGTAAGGGTACCAGTGAGGGACATCAGCCGTCTTGGCAGGGGCAGGACTGGAATTTATTCACAAGGTGTTAGCAGAGGCCCCAGGGAGGAATACCGTGGGCCTGAACCTGAAGACCCTGCATCATCTTCTGTTCATGCCACACATTATTTAGACAGGAGAGAACGAAGCTTTTCTCCCATTCTCAATAGAGGTGTTCATTTTTCCCGACCCCACAGGAAATCTAGGTCAAGATCGAGAACTCGCTCTCCCCTTCCATGGCATTTGCAGAGGGAAAGACATGTGGGTATAAGACGTCAGTAGTAGATCTCCAGATCTTGGGTCTGGGGTTAGAATGAAGAGAATGAGATTGCCCTTTCAGAAGTCCAATTTTACAGGAGATGAAGAAGGTTTCATGTCCCTGCCAAGAGGTCGCATCTCCCCACAGCGTAATTCCAGATGGATTGATGATCGGAATTGTGTGGCTGATCATTTCAGGGACAGGAGATCACCTGTGAGAATGTTTCGGCGGAGTCAAAGGTTTGATTCATTGAGTTCTCCTGGAAGATTGAAGTCCGATGATTATGTTAGATTCATGATACGTCCTAGAAGATTTACTGAAATGGCAGGTGGCACTGGTAGGATACACAAGTATGATGACAAGTGATTATGATAGTAGTCGGAAACAAGGGGACAGATATGAGATGATTCAACGGGCGAGACGTTTCAATACTGGTGGCATTGTGCGGCGGTTCCGCTATGATACAGAAGATTGTTTTGAGGCCCGTAACTCTCATAATGACGATGGCTGTGATAGGGGTTCTGACAGAAGGGATGTACCTAGGAATGCTAGAGAAGAAAGAGCTTTTTAGATATAACAATGACAGGACTGTACGACTTGCCCCAAGTAATCTGGAATTCGAGAATCTGCAGAAGAATAACCTTGCATGGCCTTTGCATTCGTGCAACTTTTTTCTCTTGCGGGTGGATTTGCCGGTAGACAGGAGATTCTACACCTGTTCAAGTTCTCTCCTCTTTCAGATAATAGTATTTAAAATTCTAATATTCCCTTCTCATAATGTTTTTTTTTTTCCTTTTCCTTTTTTTCCCTCATTTGTGGTAATTTTCTCTAGGACCTCGCTAGCTATTGTTGCCTCTAGATAAGGTCATAAAGATACATTTGAGTCATTAAAAAGCTCAATTTGTATTTGTTCCCGCTTTGATCTGAAGTGAGGCTTCTAAATCCTTTTTAATTTTCTAACTTGTGAACTTATATTTTTTCCTTCTCTGGTATTTCGTACAACTTAATGGAATTTAGTGCACAATAAAGTTTTTTTTTTCTTTCTGTTTGTTTCCTCTGTATCAATAATGGTAATACATTGGTTGGTTGCTTTCTGCTTAATGTTTCTGATAGAAGTTGCTGAACATCAAAGAAGCAAAAAAATTAAAATGTTTACCAAAGAAAAATAAAATAAAAAATAAAGTGAAGAAATTGCTGAACTGGGGGATGTGAAACCAATCGAGAAGGTAATTGGCTTTTTAATTTAACTCGGACTATTGAACAGAAGGTTAATAGATGATCTTGCGGCCTACTCTGGCCCTGCCACCGCAAGTCTTCTGGAAATATTATGACAGAATTTCAATTACATTCCATGGTGGTTGCATGTTCGCTTATGCGTCTGTCATAGCATGCATGAAACCGAAGCGTCCTCGAGGTCACCAGCTAAAACTGATTGATTCGAGATGTAGGTTCTCTGTCAAACCAGATGAGCAGATTGCTGCAACTTCTTGCCTCATCTTCTTTGGGCCACTGACAAGAACTCCAATGCTAGGTCCTTCACACTCCAAAAGCATTTCTGCATTGTGAACATCACTCTCTACTTCAGCTAACTAGACATAATATATTCTGGAAAGTAATTTAAGAATTGCTCGAGAATTTCTTCTTTGTTTCATTTTAACCTAGAGGTCGCCGAAAAATTCTATCCGTCCGTGACTCTGTAGATCTAATCTTTCACACAACGGCGGAGCCAGGATTTCGTGTTAATGTGGGGGCAATTTATAACTCAGTAACAAAATTAAATTTTAATTCCATAAAATTTATAAAATAAATTGTTACTAATGTATTTTGAATAATTAAAGAGAACAAAAATTTGAAAGTTTGATTGTAATATTAACAAAAAGTAAGAATAAGTTAGATCCAACCATTATACTGTTTTACTATAATTAAAAAAGTTGTAATCTTCACTGCATATTATATAAAGGATTCGCCTCATTTGAATGCATTCTTTATATTTTTTACTATTATTTAAAGAAAAATATTTGCACATAATTTGACATTACTTCTACAAAAATAATAATCTTAATTCATAATTCTTATACAAAATTTTAATTTAACTGTTCCCAACGAGTGTTCTTTTATTCAGTAAACACAGATCCCTCTCTCTCTCTCTCTCTCTCTCTCTCTCTCTCTCTCTCTCTCTCTCTTATTTTAAGTTTTTAATGTCTCATAGAATAGCTATATAATTAACTTGAGAGTTGGAGAATAAATTTAAACTAGTTATCACTATTTAAAAATAATAAAAAAAAAACGTAACATTAAAAACCTTCATTTGATGTGTCTTTTAATTGACATTTAGATCATAATAAATTTAAAATGAAAAAGAAAGAAATATATAGTCATATATTTATTAGTTTATATATTTTCTTCTTCCTTATTTGAATGCTAAATCATAAGAATTTAAGCACTTAAAAAGGATTTTTTCAGTAAACCATTAAGGTACTTTGGAAAAAAAAATTATTAATTCTTATCACAATCTTAAATATATTGAATAAGTAAAATTAAAGAAAAAAATAAAAAATTAATACTGAAATTGAAGTAGCATAATTTGTTTGTGGAATGATAGTATAGCAAAAGTAAGTAATTGAATTAGCATCTAAAGAATGAAGCATCATCTTTTACTTTTTCTTCTTATTAAACCACCAAGTCATTGCAAACTTAAATTAATAAAAAATGTATAACTAAGTTATTTAATTTTCTAATAGGTCCCCTCACATGCAGCTAGATTCTGTATCATGAGTGGGTTAACATATACATTAATTATAATTATTATGGTAACAGTTAGATTCGAGTTTAAGACTTTTGCTCAGTCAATACCATGTTAAGCCACAAACTTTTTAAAAAACTTAAACTAATATAATTGATAAGATTATTTAATACTTTAATACTTCATTTTTTTAATTTTTATTCACAAATATGATTAATTAGAAAATTTGTCAAAACAAATATAGTAAG
Source organism: Nyssa sinensis (assembly GCA_008638375.1). Lineage (NCBI taxonomy): Eukaryota > Viridiplantae > Streptophyta > Magnoliopsida > Cornales > Nyssaceae > Nyssa > Nyssa sinensis. The sequence continues at coordinate 3,235,430 of CM018041.1, read as the reverse complement.
GGTAAGTTTGAAAAAACCCATTCAATGGGGGGCAAATTAATTTTTTTTTTAAGAATTCAGAAAATATTAAACTCAACCTATTTTTTTTCAAAAATTTCAGTGGTGTCCCCAATGTAGATCTGCCCCTGCCTCCATAGATCCTGCAGTAGCAAAAGTCTTATGGTCTGAGCTAGCCCTTTATGATCATCATTATCATCGTTTCCACCACCATCACCACTACCATTAATAATTCTGTTATTATGATCTTCCTACTCATTCCTCCAAATTTGTTCACTACTACTGGATAATATGTGATGTTTAGACTAAAATCACATGAGATAAATTAAAGAATGTGCTATGAGGAGAAGTTTCTTACTCTTAAGATTAGGTCTTTCCCCATAATGCACCTTGGTAGCTTGAACAAAAGACTGGTTGGGTAGGCTTTCTAACTCTCTATCCGCATTGTGGAACCATGGGCCTGGTCCTGGAGATGTCATTCGTGTTGGTGCGTCCTTGTTTTGAATCTGTGTAAATTCCTTAGCATTGTGTATTTTGTTCCAAAGGAAAGCTGCAGTTGCAGTTGTAGCTATGGAGATGCATATGAATAAAAGGTTTAGAGCAGATATTGCAGAGTATGAGTATATCATGTTAGTGTTATGGTCAATAGGATATATGTAGTATCGCGTGATAAGGCCAATGGACAGAAGAAAAATGACAAATGAGGATGAAATTATAGCGCCAAGCCAAAGCCAGCTGTTTGAGCCTAAAATTGCAGAAACTGGTGCATCCAAAGCACTGGGCTTGAACCATAGGGTCTGGTGACGCTTATCGTGCTCAGTAATGGGTTCTTTCTGTCGTGTTACATATGCCTCAATTTGTACTTGCAGGTGAGAAATGTCATAGCTGATTCCAGAGGCAGAAACTGGGAGGAGGAGGTCTAGCATGGTGAGATCCACAGATTTCTTGAAAGCAGTAATGAGAAGAATCTGCGGGGTCTTGCAGTTTGTTGTGCTGACAATAAAGAGGATCTCGCGAATGATGGAGATAAAAGGAGTAAAGCCACTTCCTCCACTCACCATCACAAGCTTGTCATGCCTGCATTGCAACAAAGTTTTATGCAGAATCAGAAACAAAGAGCAGTATTTCCCTGTTTTGCATTTTTGATTACTGAAAACATTTCTACAAGACTTCATTTTTGTTCTTTGAAATGGTAATGGGATTGTTTTGCAATACAAATGGAACTTTTTCAGTTAGATTTTAAAAAATCTTTTGTTGTTGAAAATTGTTTCAAATATATTGAACTGTCAAAAGCCCTGGGAAAAGGATTTTTTTGTTGTCATCTTTAATCTCTCCACTTTCCTTTTGTAATGGTTACCTTAAAAAATGATTTGAAACTGGTCCGTAAGGTCCTTCAATGGAGAACTCAAGCCGGTCCACAGGAGATGGCGATGAAAGCTTCTGGTATAACTTCTTGGACCAACTTCCTTCACATTTTATGACAATGCTCAGCTTCTCAGGGTCCATATTACTGTTGGAGGTAATAGTAAAAGGATGCCATTGAAGCTTGGAGATACCAGGCACATTTATGAAGGCTGAGCTTGTTGGATTATAACTCAACCCTGGTAAGAAAATAGCACAAACATCATTAATCTTGTAATTATTCATTTTAAACTGTTAAAAGTGTGCTTAATCATGATAATTTACCTGGGCTTTTCAAGAAGTTGAGCTCCACTGCCTCACAAGGTAAAACGCGGGCAGAAACCAAGCGAACCTTTTGCTGGGATTGTAAAGCGCGAAGGTACCGATCAATCAGAAAGAGGTAGAAACCAGGAAGCGTGATGGAAAAAACAGAGAACCCCACATGTAATACAAAGAATAGGATGAAGAGAATGTAGAGATGATGAGTGTAAAAGAAGAGCTCGAAAATCTTTCGCCTTATGCGAGGGAAACTTGTCACCCACATGGCTAATCCAGAGAGCAGAGCTACTTCTCCAGCCACATTTGAAACTCCAACTTTTGCCCATTTGAGCATCTGCATTGGCACAAAATATATGCTTTTAAGTTTATTTGAGACCATCAAAATTCTCAGAAGTGGTTAGAAAATTGTTCTGAAAAAATTCTCTGTTTTGATAATGAAGCTAGTGCTAGATGTTTTCATTACTACAATTATTGTGTGCAATGACATTAAAGTACCTCTGAAATTTGATGTGTAGCAATCCATAAGATAATGTAACATAAACCGTGAGCGGTGAAGAGGATCATAACGATATGACCAAGCCAGATATGATACCTAATGCTTGACTCGGATGTGAGGCCAACCAGCCGTAAAATGGAGGATCCTCTAGTTACAGGAAAGAAGAGAAAGGCTAGACAGATATTACCGACAAGGCCTAGCATTAGAGCTGCACTGTACAACTTAACTTCCCACCTGCCAGAACTCAGACATTGCATTTTCTTGGATTCAACTTATAATACTGAATGTCTTATATGAATTAAGAAGAGGGTATTGAAAGTAGTTCAATTTTGCAAGAAGTTTTTTTCGAATCAATTAAAAAAAAAAAGAAGAAGAAGCTTTCTTACACTTTTTCTCCCATCTGTGCTGCATATAATCTAGTGATATTTGCAAACATGCCGTGTAAATAAACAGAGAATGACCAGATCAAGAGTGCTATGAACATGGATAAAAAAGATAGCTCTGTCCAAGAAACAATCCCAAGTGGGCTTTTCACTACTGCTGGGAGTCTCCATGAGACCAAAGAAAATTTGTCAGCCGTGCTGTAAAGCAGGAAAAAAATGTATCTATGAAATCATGCTTGCTAAATTATGTTTAAAGCAGCTATAAGAATTTATTATAAAAGATGATATATATATATATATATATATAGATAGATAGATAGATAGATATGCCACATACCTCTCATTGTTGCAATCAACATACTTCTTTCCTAGATGGAGGTATAAACACCCCAAAGTAGCAATTAATAGGATTGGAAATGTGTGAATCAGAATGTTTGCACCTGTAAAATTGAAAAAATTAAACAATGCAATTTTTTTGAAGTAGTTGCACAATAGCTTCTAAGGTGCACCCTTTTCTTTGGAAATTAACACATCAATCTTCAGCCTAACAATACATTAATAACTGTAATGTTCCAGTGTTCGGGAATGGCAAAGAAGTATCAAACCTTGAGGTCCAAAGTATGTGGAATCGGTCTTAGAATGGATATTGGGCAGCCAGTGTAACCAAAATGTGTTTGTAGGCATCATTATCCATATCATAATGTACCCCATAAAGATCACCATTATAAATAGCCTTACTGCTAATCTGACCATCTTCATTCCTTCATAAGGAGTTCTTCTCATCGCCCCTGAATCCATCTCTCTCCTTCTCTGTTTGTGTGTGTATGAAGTGTGTTTGTTGCATACTTGCATGGAATGTATCCCTCAGGCCTTAAATACATGAAAATTTTATACAAAATATATCTGAATCAACTAACAAAAAGTTAACGGAAGAATTAAGATGAAAGAAGCGCCAATAATCGCGTTGGACACTATAAGTTGAAGCAATTATTCGGTCGTCCTTTAGGACCACAGTCCCAATAGTCATATTAAAGGCTATATTTATAACAATATACTATATATATTACGTAACTTATTATTTGACCATTGAGACTGGTACATTCATTTATTTCTCGTATGATTTACATACCATATTAGGCACCAATAATTGCATTGAGACTGAACGAGTTGGATCAATAATTCGGTGGTCCTTTGGGACCATGGTTCCAACGGTTAGATTGAAAACCACATCTGTAACAATGTACTGTATATACACATGTGGCCTATTATCTGGCCATTATGACCATTGGGACTGGTCCATTCCATAATTTCTCGTATAAGTTGACATTCAAGGACATCTTCAACAGTAATGCTATTCTTCCCAAATTTTACATATCAAATGATGTAACACAGTAATATTCGTAGTACATTAAGTCATGTAATTAATGAGTCACATTAAAATTCTATCATGTAATTACCATATTATTTGAAATATAAATTTAGAATAGACTTTTAGAATGTACATCACTAATCCATCTTAAATGACTTTAGCGTTCTTAGCAACCGGTAACTGCGTTTCATGTACGTCATTTTCTAGCTTTGGAACTAATGTTTCTCTATTATATTAATCTTTACATTTTTTTAATGCAACAATTAACAAATGTTTAATATTCTTTTTGATGTTTCTACACGAAGAAGGAATGGGTTAAATATTCAATATTTGCACCTAAAATTCTTCCTAATTCTGGGTTTGACTGTTATTTTTGAGCACTAACCCAGATTTGAGTTTTGACTATTGGCTTGTCTGCAAATATGGACCTGCCTGTCTCCTGCTTTCTGTTTAGACATTGCAATTTCATTGAGGATTCGGCATCATTCGAAAGCCAAACTAATTTAAATTGGTTTCACCATTTTTCTACTCCATCACGCATTTTTTTTTATTATTAATTTAATGTTTTTCTTAAATTTAGCCATACCACAACTATTACAACACAGTCTTGAATTTTACTCTTTATCTTTTTTTTTTTAGTTAAATTATATTGACTTTTTTTTAAGACTTCTGAAATTACACTGATGTTCCCTCTAGTCTAATTTTTTAAGAAAATGATAATATTGTTCCTTTTATGTTATTTTTTTTTTTTAATTTTGACCAGTTTTTTTTATCTAGTTTTTTTATTTTCAAATAAATATTAATTAGAATCTTCTATGGCTAAAAAAATATAAATTATTTATTTAAAATTTAATTTTATATAAAACTAAAAAAAAAGTTAAAAAAGGTCAAAATTAAAAAAATATTAAAATAGATAATTTTGTTATTTTAAAAAAGAAAGTGGACTCAAAGAGAGGTCAATGTAGTTTGTCAGAAAAGTTAAGAAAAATTTGTATAATTTTAAAAAACTTTAAGAGAAATCAGTATAATTATCAGAAATCTCAAGAGATGTGAGTGTAATTTACCCTACTTTGGGAGTAGTTTTCAGAAATTTTGCAGTGAACTGGATTTATTGACTTCACTTTATGCCATGTAGGAAAAAAAATTTGCTTCCAAGACAAGATGTATATCTAGTTCAAAAAAAAATAATTGAAATTGTTTACATATATAACATAATACCACTCATTCAAACAATTATATACAATGTAACACTTGGTTAAATAATGACATTGGACAGCACAAGCATGTCACTGAGTCCTCTAGAGAATAATCAATGGTCCTTGTAGCATTGGTGTGATTTAGATGAAATTCAAGTAGGCATGTTGATTTAGATGAAAGCCAAGTAGGCTTGTTAGTGTCACTGCTGGAATCATTGAATAATTATATTGAAACCCTTTCTTCCTCCACCAAAAAGAAAAATAAAAGAAGAAAAACAAAGAAGAAGAAGCACGAACACACGAAGGGCTGTCTTATTATATATAGTTGCTTCATGCCTCACCCTCACCAAGTAAAGCTAATGGACTCGAAATGCAGGTTATCTACCAAACCAGATGAACATATTTTGGCAACCTCATGCCGCATCTTCCTTGGCCCGCAGACCATAACTCCCACATCTGATCCTTTGCATTCCAACAGTATTTCTGCAATGGCAATCCAGAGAAAATCACTTTCCGTGAAAACTTAATCCTTTGGGTAAGTAATTAAGATGAGAATTATTATATATAACAAAAATGATAAACATAACGGATTTTCACACTTCATTTTCTCACCTGATGTCTATGGTGGGACCTACTTGAATAAATGTGGCGTATGTGATGGGATCCACTTGAATTTATTCAAGTGAGTCCCACAACCTTGTGTTTACGAGTGAAAAGAAGAAGAAGAGAGAACCGCTTTCCTCGGTCATGGCATTCTGAAATTTGCAATGTCATTGGATCGTGTGTTTCACGCGTTAGCATGTGCATCACACTGCCCTAGACATGACGTTACCATTATTTGTAAAAAGAAATGACAAGATAACAAACTTACTCTTGAGATCTGGCCTTGTACCAAAATGCACATTGGTGGCTTGAACAAGGGACTGGTGGGGAAGGCTTTCAAGCTCTCTATCTGCACCATGTAACCACGACCCTGGTGATATTGTTGGTGTTGGCACTTCCAGATTCTGAGTTTGCTTCTTTTCCATGGAGATTTGTCTCTTTTGCCAAAGGAATATTGCACTTGTGGCTATGAATATACAGACACATACAAAGGAAATGTCCCAAAGAGTACGTAAGGTGAGATGGTAAATCATGTTGGTGTTGTGATCAATAGGGAATATATAGTAACGAGTGAGAATGGCGAGGAGGAGGAGGAACATGATGAAGGATGATGAGATTATTCCACCCAGCCAGAGCCAACTGTTTGGACCAAGGGCTGCTGAAATGGCTGAGTCCATTGGGTTTGGCTTGAACCATTTGGTCTGGAGGAGCTTCTGGTTGTCAGCAGTTGGCTGCTCTGTCTCTCTGGTGACATAGGCTTCTATATGCAACGGTGTTTGGGAAATTTCTAAAGGAGTGCCGGATATGGGAAGCAAGAGGTCTAGCATGGTGAGATCAGTTGAGTTCTTGAAGGCACAAATGAGGAGAATTTGTGGAATCCTGCTGTTGGGTTGTGTGCTTCTGAAAATGATCTCACGGATTACGGAGATGAAAGTAGTAATGCCACTGCCCCCACTGATCATCACCAGGGACTCTCGTCTGTGACAAGATCCATCAAACAATGTGAGCTTTGGTTGAGAGCCATAAAACATAGCACCAACACACAGAATTGGGCACAACTTCATAGGTTGGCATTACCTTAGTTCCAATGCCAATCAGCATGCCACAAGACAGGAGAGTTATTCAGTGAGACCGTTAATTCACATCATTATCTAATATGATGTGATTGCCTCTCACAATTGTTATCATTTTCTGAAATTGTAGAAAAGTTTTATATCGTAAATATTAAAAAAGTGATAAACTTTGTGAGAGACAATGATACCACATCAAATAATTACGTGTTGTGAATGTCTGCTTAAAAATTCCTCCACAATCTGGAGGGCTATTGTCCCATAAAATGATGGCACCACCCCTCCATAAAATGAATGGGAGGCTGAATATGTCATTGGAGCAACTTGGGAGGGACCAAACTGGGGAAGCCACACTGTTCACACTTCACAGTAACTTTGTACAACTATCTTCTTTGGTCGTGAACTGTAAACTGACCTTAGAAAATGTGATGAAGCAGGTCCATAGGGTCCTTCAATGGAGACTTCAAGATGGTCTGTTGAAGAAGAAAGTTCTTGGTAAAGCTTTTGAGTCCAACTTCCCTCACTTTTGATAGTGATGCTAAACCTGTCTGGTTCCATATTGCAGTTGGAAGTCACAGTAAAAGGGTGCCACTGCAGCTTGGAAATACTAGGCGCATTTACAAACAACATGCTAGTGGGATTATAATCCAATTCTGGAGAGAGAGAAAAAAATTGTATTAGACAATTGCACCTCCAAAAAAAACAAGCTAATCCAATGCACGATACTTCTATCATTGTAGGGTCCGGAAAGAATTAGATGTAAAATTAGCTTTACCTGGACTTTTGGAGAAGTTCAGCTCAACAGTGCCACAAGGTAAAATGCGAGCTGAAACTAATGTAACCCTTTGCCGGGACTGTAAGAATCTTAAGTATCGATCAATGAGGAAAAGGAAGACCCCTGGAAGGATCATGCAGAAGTAGGCAACCCCCACATGCAATATATAGAAGAACAGGTAGAGAATGTAGAGATGGTGGGTGTAAAAGAAAAGCTCAAACATCTTTCTCCTGATGGGAGGAATACTAGTTGCCCACATTGCTAGTGCAAATACAAATGCAATCTCTCCAGCTACATTTGGTACCCAATCTCTGCTCCATTCTAGCATCTACATCTCCAAATCCATTCATCATGCATTAAAATTTAAAACCACACACACAAACACACACAGAGAGAGATCATCTAGCTTGTGCATCCATTGCAGAACTAGTATAACATGATTATGTACACAGTGCCAAGTTCAGGATCTGGGAATTATTATAGTGGTTAGAAGTATTTTTAATAATTGGAAAACTGAAACCTTGTTTAATATTCTGAACTAATCTGAAAAACGACATTAGTCTTAAATTATTGAATCATATGCAATAAAATGGGTTTAGTCTGTCTTTAATTCACAAGTTCTTTACCATTCAAGACTTTTCAACAACACTCATAGATGTGAGAAATTATCCTGAAGAACAGTCACACCACATCATTATCGGATGAAAAAATGTTAAAATATAACGTATTTTCTCACTCCTAAATACAAAATTGTGGGACCCATTATAATAAATGCATGTGGATCGTGAAAAAATGGAGTGAGAAAATCTGTTATATTTAGAACTTTAGCATTACTCTATCCGATGTGGTGTATCCTCACAAAGTAGATCTATAACTTTTCTGATATTACGATAAAAAACTTTCTTATATTTTGAAAAAAAGTTTTTGAAATTGTGAGAATTAGACACATATGACATGGAGTGACAGATGGAATATTTATCCCATCAATTAAACAATTAAACGTGAACATGTTTTTTTTTGTTTGACACTACTGGAGCATTCCCCCTTTTATGCTCGTGATATTTTATCAACATGAGGCACACCATCAACCAATCATCCTTGTTCCTTCATAAAGTAAAAAGGTATATAGAACAAGAATCTAAGTCTACCTTCATATTTCCAGCTAATGTCAAACAAGAAAGACAACATACTTTTGGACCAGAAAAGAAAAAACAACAAAGTTATAATCACTTAAAAGAAAGAAAAAAAATCAAAACTTTTATCCCACCACAAACAGCAACAACGGCAGAATAAAGACTAAATACTACAATAACAAATTAAAGCAAAAAAAGCAAAAATATTATGAAGTGAAATTACCAGCACCATTTGATCAGTCATGGCCCAGTAGATGATGAAACCTATGGTATGTGCAGAAAAAAGGATCATTGAGAGATGTCCAAGCCAGATATGATACTTGATACTAGATTCTGATGTGAGGCCAACAAGAGGCAAAATTGAAGATCCCCGAGTCACGGGAAAGAACAGAAATGCCCAGCATATGTTGCCAACATACCCAAGTCTTAAAGAAACACTACGGAACTTGGCTTCCCACCTGCCAAAGCCACCCACAGCAGAGCAATTATCTTAAACAAGCTTCTAAGCTCAAATAATGAAGTATTATTGCTTGTTTTAGCAGAAGAAAATATCGGCAAAATGAATAGTTTTGAATAGAAGAAAGTAAGTTTTTGTCAACAAAAAAAAAAAGATGTTAAGCACAACAAAAATTGGGCATGTAGATGGATCTTTCCATCTCGGATAGGCCAACCTGCCTAAGAATTAGGCATGTATTATCAACCTATACTTTGGAATACATATCACAAAGAAATAAATAACTAGGACGGAAAAAATTACATTCTGTTCATATATACAGTTTTCATAGCAGAAGTAGGAGAAAAAATCCACATGGATTTGTATTAGTTGTTGAGAATTCAAAAGAAGAAATTTAGCTACATACACTCTCTCCCCTTGTTTATGCAAATGGAGATGGCCAAAGCTAACATGCAAGTAATTGGCAAGAGACCAGATCAAGAGTGCAACAAACGTAGCGGCAAAAGCAAGCTCCATTGCAGTAACAATTCCAAGAGGAGCCATTACAATTACTGGGCGTTTCCAGAAGGCCAGACGGTGGCTCATATTTGTGCTGTAAACAGTTCAAAATATGAAAATATTGTCATTCCATATAAATCATATGACTGAAAAAATAGCTTACCTTAAAATTTAAAGGTGCAAAACAAAGGAATACTTTGAAAATTGTTCAGAGAAATACTAACCTTTCAGAGTGAGACTTGTCTGATTTCTTCTGAAAATGGAGATAAATGCAACTCAAAACAGCTATGAACATCATGGGGAAAGTAAAAAGCAGAAGATTTATCCCTGCGAAACTGTATTAGTTAGCATACAAATTTTATGGGAGAAAGAAAACAAAAAACCTTCAACAAATAATGCCGAAAAGCAGAACAAACGCAAACTCAACTCAACTCAGCAAAACCTTATCTCAACACATGCATGCAACACAAATATCTTCAACAATTAAGGTAGAAACGCAGACAACCTTGTCCTCCAAAATATGTTGAATTGAGCTTGTTTAACTTGGGAATCCATGTTTGTTTGTAAGTCTTTGTTGGCAACAAAATCCAAATCAGAAGCCACCCAAGAAACACAAGAAGGAAAATCATCTTCAGGATTGCGTGGCCACCCATGTTCTTCACTTTGTAATTGGTAGCTGTAGTGGGAAGAGACCTTTCACGGACTTGGAATCTGTTATAAAGCAGAATGAAACTTTCTGATCATATGGATCAAAAGCCTTCTCTGATCTATTTATGGAACACCAAGCTCTATAAGTCATCATACTATGATAGTATGAATGCAAAAAAAACAGCATGATTCATGCTTATCTACAAAATATCCACAGATGAATCCAAAAAGAATTACTCTGCGGCCTTCCAACAACTTAGACTTTTTAGAGAGTCCTATGGAGTGTGGAATGAAAAGATTAATTAGAGATTGTTGACCGCATATTGCGATGCATCATCATACATCATTGTCTATAAACTATAAAGTATAAACCAAAGATGCTTCAGTTTTGCTGTTCCCATTATTCATTCAAGCTTGCAGATATCTGTATAAAGTATAGCATTTGCAATGAGTACTGCAGTGCAAGTACAGTTGACTGTGGTTTTGCAAGTGATGACAGTACAGTACAGTATACAAAGATTACAAGATGAAGAAATAAATGTTAAATATAAGGGATTTCCTCAATCATTTAATGTGGGACCATTATAATAAATGTATGTGGGTCAAATGGGGTGGGAAATTCATTATATTTAGTATTACTCGTAACTAAAGAGTAAGGTTATTTTCTAAATTTGTATTTGAAATGGAACGATACTGATGTAGAAACTTTTAAAAAGGGTATCAGTATTGATAACCGACTATGCCCTCTCTCTCTCTCTCTTGTATATTTCTTCTTCTTTTTTTTTGTTCTTTGTGGAAATGTTCCAAGTTTAAAGAACATGAAAAGCAGTAGCGGATACAAGTATAGGGGGGGCCAATTTTAAGGGATATCTTACAAAAAAAAAACCTGAAAATTTTTGGGAGGCAATTCTTATTTTTATTTTGAAATTCTATATAAAAGAAGAGTAAAAAAATTTAAAATTTGGGGGCCATAGCCCCCTATCCCGTGTGTCCACCATAGATAAAAAGGTTAACTAGCAAACGTACCCCTCCAGACCTCCAATATTTTATTACATGCATGTTTAAAAATTGTTAACAGTTGAATCTCTTAAGTATATATATGGCAAAAAAATATTGGAAGTATGGAGTGGTATGGTGGGTAATAACTGACAAGATGATTTTAGGATCCTCTCAATTATACTTTCTCCCCAATTTATCTCAATTTGGACTTGGATGCATCCCACATTATATATTTGTTAAAAAATAATTTAATAATAAATGATGTGTCACGCATCTAAACTACCTCGAGAGAAATTGAGAAAATTAGTAATGGAAAGGACCCAAGTCCGACAAGATGCATATTGTGGGTTTATCATTCCATCCGTTGAATTTATCCCAACATGCTGCTACTTTTATTGAACACGATTGAATTTGGCTTATACATGGGACAAATTTTAACCCAATTTGGGTACTCATAATTAGTTCTACATATGCCTGAGAACTGTCAAACCAAAACCAATGCCCAGAAAAGTTGCAATGGCAATACCAAAAATGCCAGCAAGAATACCAGGAACAACTAAAGAACTCCATCCTTTTGCCGTAGCCATTCCACAAGCTGTCGTTGGGCCTCCAACGTTTGCATTTGATGCCAATAGCAACAACTTTAGGTCAAAGCGAAGCAGCTTTCCCAATCCAAGGATCACTGCAAGATGGACACCAATCTGAACAAGAGCAAACATGAATATGCTGGGTGCTGTGTTGATGACGTTCCATATGTTCCCACTTGCACCTACCACAGCAAAAAATACCTGTTGATCCAAAGCAAATGACAGAACAAGTTAGCTAAGCCATAATAAAAACCTAGGGCTCCACCCTCAGCAACTCAACTCCTCAATGACAATTTCAAAATTTTGAATGATCTAGCGTAGAGTTGCGGGACAAAAAATGGAATGCAAAAATTTTCTTCTGACAGAGAGCAACACTGTCAGTTTCCCCAACTTGTTCCTAAATTATCCTTTCCCATTCAAATCTTGACTGAGACTTACTTTATTTTCAGGCTACAAGGTGGCTAAGCTAGAGAGGCACCTAAGTGGACCTTTGAGGGGTGGTAGCCATGGCTGTGGTGGTCAGCAGGGGACTGGAACAAGCCAAGGGAAGTGAGGTAGTCTGATGTCATGCCAACTGACGAGGCCAGTATAGGCTACACCCCATTTTCTACTTCTTCAACTATGCACTTCGAAGGGTTGATTCATATTAGGAAACCTTCGGTGTTTAAATTTAAAATAACAATATTAAGTGGTGGCAATTATGTAAAGTAGATGAGGTCAATTACTGTAACTACATCACCGGATCTCTCTGCAATCAGCAGTCTCTCCCTGAGCCATAACTACCCACAATCATGCTCCCAACATAACGGCTCATCTTCTACTCTAAAAGTAGTGCATATGGTTTCCATTTTGCCGGTGTCATACATGCCATTCTCGCTAGGGTGCTCTTTGCAGACATTCGCGGAGCAGGGGGGGGGGGGGGGAATGGAAAATAGAATGGTTAAATGTTTTCATAGGAGGACACAGTTAACTAGTATTATACAAGCACTTCGGAATAATAAAAATGGAGTAAAAGCAGATGAATATTCTTTAGAAACTAACTTGCCTGCATTAGAATCATAGCCATAGCCTCACCAGAAGGTGCAAGGTGACCAAATTGTGTTGGAAATGCAGTTGCTAGAATAACAACAATTGCTGTAATGGCTGGAAGGCTACCTCCTTGAATTCCAAAATATTTCGTGAGGAAAGTGGCAATCTTGCAGATGGCAAAAGATACAGCAAGGGCAGTGGCAGTCTGAAGCACAGGAAGCTTGTTTCTAGATTCTGACTCATTATCCATTCCAACATCTGCCAAAGTTTCCACTCTTAGTTAGAGACTACATATATGGTCAGAAATGCATCCGTCTGTTACGGTAAATGTTTGATTCCTTATGGCCTTTTGTAATAGAGGACATAAATAATTTAGCTTTTGCAAAAGGTTTTTTGATAAGTACAAAAAAGAGGGATAATCACTAGTCTGTTCAAAAATCATATTAACATGGCACCACATACTATAAAAATAAAGTGTGGCAAAGAAGCAATAGGGAATGGACAATTTTGAGTCCAAGGGAATTTCACAGGTCAAACGTGTGTCATAAATAAGAGAGCTAAACCAACACATCAACCAAACATATGGCTGAATTAAGTCACACACGATTGAGAGAGAGAGAGAGAGAGTATAATGCACCATTGGTTGATGTTGAAGCCTCAGGAGGTATTTTAGAAGCTAGTGCAAACAATGTTGTAAAATATACTGCACAAATAACATTGTCTGCAGCTAGTCCTGCAGTTAAAACCGAAGGAGAAACGCCAAGAGCTTCAGAAATAGCAACGTAGTTGACAGCTACACACATCAAATTTGGAAAATTCATCAGTCATGATACAAACCTTGGAAAAGAAATGCCTAATGTAAAAGAATACTACCACACCTGAACAAAATACCAAATTTAGGAATTTTAAACAAACATAAAAAGAATGAATGAATGAATGAAAAAAGCAGAACAAGCAGGTTCCAAATATTATAGCTCCAGAAAATAGAAAACATCTGAACTTTGAAAATTTTCATATTGGATTCTATTATTTGAAATCAAGGTTTTTTTTTTTTTTTTTTTTGAATCTCAAACCCATGTAAGTTTGGATTTTTATTTTTCAAATAAAGGCAGTTCTAATCTTATTTCCAAACCCACGAACTATTACCGAAAGCGTCATTTGCAGCAACAATTTCAGTGAAGAAACGTCATTTTAACTGACGATTTAAAAATGGTTTGGTAAATAAGATTAGAAATGCTCTTATTTGGGAAAAAAATCCAAACCACGTGGATTTGGTTTTAAAAAAAAAACTCTTGAAACCAATGTAAACCCAGGTAGCAGCATGGGAAAAGGAGTGAGGGCAACTTGGCCTAGTTTGGAAAACAAAAAAATTGAGATGGGTTACTATTTTAACTTCCAGATAAATGAATACTTTTTTTATGTAGGAAATGAAGAATTTAGGAGATAAAGAAGATTAAAATGGCATCTTTCATCAATCACCTCAAAAATTGATAATAGACCCCTACCCAATGGCAAAGTTACTTGAATTTCTAGGGGACCTAGGGGTAGTGCAGAGAAAGAGTATTAGGGGATTTCAAAAAACTCATAAAACACATGCTATCCAGGAAACATATTTAAATCAGGTGACTCATGGTCATGCCCTATGAATGTGACAAATAGTAATTTCCTCTCCCAACAAAAGATCCACTGGTTACTATATTCCATAGGCAAATTAGCAGCAAAACTGAAAAATATTCCCCTGCATCAAACAGCACAGAGAATACTGTTGTCAATCGTACACCAGAAAAGGGTTTCAAACAGCTTGTAGAAAAGAATCAGCATGTAACAAAAGCTTCCTATGAATTACCTCCACCAATATGTCTACCCATGAGTGCCGCTGCTATCTTCCAACTATCTTGACCAAGGGATCGCATTGGCACCATCAGAAAAGCCACTACAGTTCCAACAGTTGTTGCAACTGTCTTACAACAAAAGAACAAACAGATTTTAAACCAACACCAGAGAAGATAATGCAGAAAACCAGAGTAAAACGTGACATTTCCTATATTAGACAATATTCATTAATTTCATATGCTTTGACAAAATTTGACATAAAGATTCACAAATTGTGTCAAGTCATGCAGTAATTTTCAAGTTATTCTAACAATAACTCCCCCTCCCCTCCCAAAAAAAGAAAAGAAAGGAAAACCAAATTGTGGAAATATGCCCCACACTTCCAGGAAAATGGTGTCTTAAAAATTTATAATTAGCAGTCTGGTTAGAAGGATTTAGAATTTTGATAAGAAGTGTGGGTGCTAGTATTGGAAATTGTAGATCTTTGTAGATTGGCATGCGGAAATCAGAACCTTGCTTGAGGCTTGTTGATGCAGTATTTGAGTTTGCAGGGATCTGTATACTGAAGTTTTGGGTTGAGGACCTTCAGGTTCACCAGAAGATTGCTACCATATTCGAACCCTTCCTTGACGCCCATGATAATCAAATGGGTAAGACTGTGAAGTCCTGTGAGGACAAAAAAAAAAGTGCCTGATCTTGGATTCTCTGAATTAAAATGTTGTGAAATTGATGTTTGTAATGACAGATCTCAATCTGTGAAGATTAACAATGCATCACTAGTTGTGATCAGGGTAATAGTATCATAGAGATCCACGGAGGTGAATAACAGGTGGAGGCAGACGACTTAAGGTTAAGGCTGACCTGGAGGAGCTCATGGAGGAAACACTTTCTCTAGGTTTTTCTATTGAAGAAGCAAGAAGATCCCTTGTCTTAAACCCATTAACATTTTTATAGGCAATATTTTCCCCAAGCAACATTATTAGTTAATTTAGTTCAACAATGAAGGGCAAACACTGTCATAAGAGAGCCTCTTGCTGACAAATCTCAATGAAGCAGAGACTTGTATGAAACCAGTGAGGTTGACCAACACCTAATCCAGTTTTCTACGCTATTCTGTCCTTGCTCCCCTCTAGTCTGTCGACACATGTAGACAACTAGTGACTGGAACTGATCTCCTGCCATGCAATGTTCCTATGATGTTTGATTATGTGATACTGACATGCATAGTGGGACATCATCATTTGGTGGGGTTATTTTGAACTGGTGATTGCAGAGTGGGTTGAGGTGGCATGATGATGCCGATGTAGCCGAGTATGACCAGGATGTCAAGGAATCAATGGCACTAATATCACAAAATGTCTCATTGATCTCTCGAGGCTGCTTCAGTTTTACCTATCTTTAATCCTGCCTACCAATCAACACACCTCTTCACCTCCCAATGTGGACTATCAGCCATTATGGGATGTCCCAACGCCAATGAACCATCATGTCTCACGGCATCTTGAATGATATGCTTTCCTGACCATTTCAGAATGTCTTTGTGTTATGTCACTTATAATGCACCAATAGGGGTCACAAGTCATAGTGCCACAACAATATCAGTGCCTGTCTTGCACAATTCTTTTTTGCCTGATGGATCTAAGTCCAGAATATTGTGTGTGCACCGTCTAGCAGAGTGAATCTAGGTTCGGCAAAGAGTATAGTATAAGGGCAACCATCTCCGTCGAAGTTTGAGTGTCTTTGATTACATTAAATTATAGTTGACAGTTTTCGCAGAATCTAATGCAGTGAAATGATTGACATCCACTATATTAATGTATGCATAGAGAACCTTCAACAAATCCTAGGGAACAACTTATTAAGAGAGTATCGAACTGATTTCTTACCCAAAAAAAGAAAAAAAAAACGTTCAAATGCTAACAATAGTTACCTGATCCAACCAAGAAAGCCAAAAGCAATGTCCCAGTTGACTGTATTACTCGACGCAAGTCCGCTCTAAACAACAGCAATGGCACAGCCAGAGGGAGCAAAAAATTCAATACAACAGAATATGCCGGGGCTTCACAAGAAATAATGCCTAAATTACTTGCTGCAAGTCCAACCAAAGTACTAACCAAGGCACCACTCAATGTGCTCCCGATCTTCGTCTTCTCTGACCTTCATTAATAATTACGAAGTCAATAAATTAGAAAATCAAATCCTAAACCTGGGATTGATTGCTGACAAGTTGCATCAGTGAAAAATCAAAATTCATGTCACAAATACAAGTAGTTTCCCTTTTTCTGGAAGCAAAATGAAGCACAGCCCTGCGTTTTGGTTGCTGTGTGAGATAAAGAAAAGCACAATTGTAACGGAAAGATTTAAATTTTTAGTATTTTTTCATTTTCATAACAGTTCTCAATAACCGAAGAAAGCTTAAAACCTCGATCAAATGAAGGATCATAAAACAAAATATTTTTCTTCTAGGTAGCTCAGTTCTGTAGATACTAGAGAGGAGAAGGGTTACCAGATTCCGAAAGCGCCAGTCGCGAAGAGAGCAGTCCAGTTGCCCCATTGATCTTGGGGAGAAATGAGAGGGAAATTCAAATGTGATCTGACCGTCACAGATCGAATCGAGTTAGGCTTTTTTGGGAAAATAAGAGGTGAGACTAACGCTAGATCTTTGTTACAGGATGATATATCTTGAGGCTTTGAATAAACTGCCGAGTAGCATGACCGTTGCACCACGGACGACGGCAGTGAGAGAGAGCGAGTCGGCTGTAGAAAAATAAATTTCGACGCCATCACCGGCGATCTCAGCTCTGGGAGAGGGATGACAGCTTACTTGGAAATTAACGGAAAGTAAGAAGAACCCAGTGACTAAACCGTCTAGCCTGTCGGGACGCAGGAGATTTTTAATTTTAAAAAGCGGGAGGATATGTGTTTCTCATGTTATTTATTTTAATTTTTTTTTAAATTTTTAAAATTTAGATTATCATATTTATAATTTATAAAAAATTAACTACAAAATTTTGAAATATATTTTAAAAAATTATATCTAAATTATTATCTAAGTGCAACTTAATACTCGCGTTCATATTTTTGTTTTACTAAAATCAAATAATTTTATTTTTATTTATTAATATTAAATAATATTACTAAAATGTCATTTATGATTCTACTTTCTTTAAAAGATACATCTATAATAGATTTAAAATAATTCCTTCAAAATTTTTAATATAAATTCAAAATACGTCTTTTTTTTTAAAAAAAAAAAAAAAGTCTGGTAGACATCTTTATAATAAATAAAAATGAGATTAGAGTATATATATATATATATATATATATAATTTATTTATTTTTTGAAAAAAATTTTACTACTTTATCAATCATATTGATCAACGTACCCTTGTACTTGTTTCTTTTGATGGTTGGTCAAGTAGCAAAATAATTATATTTTTTGAATTGAATTAGTCTTTCTATTGAATATTGTTAATTCTCTCAGTTCTTGAACTCATTCATCCTAGATTCAAAAATAAAATAACTCTTCCTCTAAGTTCTTTTTTTTTTCGGTTGTGAGATACATTAAAATTTCTGTTTTTTCAATTGTGAGGAGCATTAAGATTTAATTAGTGTCCTGTCGCAAAATGACCTACTGTGTATTTAATTACACTTGCAACACTTGATTTTGTGCATCAATTTTGTTTTGAGATTATTACACTAACTTTTTTGTAAAATTCAACGATTATAAATACTTTTCTATAAGAACTCTTTAACTTTTATAGGTGAATTTATAAATTCTTTTATATTTAATTAAAAATAAGTATGATAATTGAGTCAAAAAATATTAAATTTTATTTTTACTGATAAATTACAAATATTCTTTCAAATTAATTTTTTTTTAAATAACAACCATCTCTTTTAATTTTAATTTTTTACATTTTTTCAAGTTTGATTAATTAATTTCTAACTTTTCTTAAAAAAAAAACTTTTATTTAATATAAAAATAAATTTAAAATTTTAATCAATATTTATTTAAAAACTATAAAAAAATTTAAAAATAGTCAAAATTAATAAATGTGAAAAAATTAAAATAATTTTTTCATTTAATAATATGTTAAAAAAAATATTTATAGTTTGTCATAAAAAATTAAAAGAGATTGATGTAATTTTAAAAACATTGTGATTCTCAAAAACCTCAACAACAAAAAAAATGTATAATTTACCCAAAATTCAACTTTTCTGTTCTTTTGGAGGAAATCAAAATCGTCCCACAAGCACCTGCTCAAAAAAAAGAAAAAAATAGTTCCAGAAAATCATTGGGTTAGCTCTAAAAGCATTCGCTCAACAATCAAATTCTGAAATCATAAAAATCAAGCTAAACGAAACATTCGTGTCATGTAGTCGGTGTCCTAAAGCCTTACAGATCCTAAATACAATCCGAGAATATGGTCATAGATTATAAGGGGATCTAGAACTCTTCCGGTCATATGGTTTTCTTTCACTATCTTAGCTTTGTCAAAAGAGTAACCTTGATCATTATCTTTTAACAGATGAAGGGTTAGAACTCTCAGGTGCAAGAGATGCTATCAACCTGCTTCTGCTTCTTTGCACCGCGGCTCTCTTCCTCCATGTCCTTCAATTTGTTCTTTATTGCAGCTATTTTAGCACCCCGGCTCATTTGTCCAGAACTGCTACCAGCAAAGCTTAATTTATTTGACTCGCCAACTGCTTTGGCAAATTTTTCTGACGGTTCCTCCAAGTATTTCTCGCTGGCAAGACGTACCACCAATGGGCGGCCACAAGCTAATTTTCCATTCATCTTTTCCTTAGCCAGTTTAGCTTCCTGCATGCTCACTTTAAAAGTGGATATCAGGAATTGCTAAGAGATCAGGAGATCAATAGTGCACAACTTACCTCTTTGGAGCTAAACTGAATAAAAGCAAATCCACGTGGCTCTCCACGTTTTGGCCCACGAGTGTGCCACAAGAAGTCCTCTGCTACAATCTTTCCAAATGGAGAAAACATCTTAATCAGAGTAGCCCTGAAAAAAAAAAAAAAACAGAATTTTAATCACATAGCCAATAAGGAAGTACTAATTTTCACAGATATGGCTGCATTGAGGGCTCAGTTTTATAAGATAATCCTTACTCCGTTATCCTCAGGTCAAGGTTGCCAACATAGAGTCTGCTTTCACACTTCTCATCAATAAGACCATTGTGGTCCTGCATTCAGCGAAACACAATACCCCAATTAGAAATTTTCATATGCTATGATTCTAGCTCAATATATGTATTTGTAACTTTAACACAACACTTTCATCCTAGAGGTATCATCAACAAATTGGATAAATTTCAAATCTAAATGCTGAGACTCAACAAGCACCTTATATCCAGTATGCCTAGCTGCAAATACAAAGACGAGAATAAATGGGCCACCCCATAAAGATATTAACAACAAAAAATTTTAAATATCACAAATCAATTTAATTCTGAAAAAAATAATGAAAAACTGTCGCCTTAAATCAAAGGATTCAGACCAATTAAATGGTGAATGCAATCTGGAGAACAAGTGATAAAATATCAAGCACTAGGCAGTGCAGCAGCAGAACAAGAACCATCAAATCAAAACCCAAAAGAAAAAAAAAAAATCCATCAAACAAAAACCTAACACCACGTTTGAATGATTAATGGGAAACTAAAGAAAAAAATAGTTGAGAAAGCATGCCATGTATGTACATACGTATGTATATGCATAGAGCCTTGCGGCATTGAAGTTACCATGATAGTGCAGAAGGAATCTGATAACAATTCACGACTGCAGCCCACAAGCAAAAAAAAAATTCTGAGGTTATGAAAAGCACCGTTGAAAGCACCTGCATTAAACAAATTTCACGAGGCCAGTGAGTGAGTTGTTCCTTCAACTATACAAAATTATGCTGAAGGAGTTCCTACATTTCTTTCAACCACATCATAAGTTGATAACTGAAGAGTTAAAATTCCACCACGAATATTCCTTTCGCATGCATCAAAGCAAACCAAGAAAGGTGCCTTGTAGCTTCTTTAAAGACCTTTATGATTCTAGGATGATATTACTGGAATCATGATGCACAAAAAGGCTAATTTTGGTAAGCTAAATGACAGTACCAAGAGGCTACCATGTAATATGAAACTGCATGTAGTAACTTAAGGCTGACTCATTGAAATCATATTCCACAAAACTAGGCTTCCCACAGTTCCCTAATTAACCACCCGAAGTACCTGACATACACAATATTTCATAATCCATGCATCTTTAGGTAGTCAAGTTTTGCTGTTGTTTGTTATTAAATCAGGCCCCTTACCCACTCAATATATGACATACTATGTGCAGGTTTTTCTAAATAGTTTCAAAGCAGAGGTGCAACCATGTATAAGAGGTATACAATCCAAGGGATACATACAAATTCTCCCAAAACTAACAAATAATCCATGGACATGTTACCCATCTCATTCAGCCAAAAGAAATAAGTAAGCAGAGTCGGGGATTTGGTGCTATAATACCACTATTGGGTTTTGTATGGAAGAAAATATGTAGAATGTCAAAATTTATTTTTAATATTAAAGGTATACTTTTGGATCCAAACATGATTCTTTCCTTACTAATGATCCTTAGGAACACTGAAAATCACTTTGACACTTGACCACTTGACTAGACTTTTTTCAAACTCCTGAAAATTTTCAAAATGCTTTTCCAACATGCAGAAAGAAAAATTCTATAAGAGGTACATTGCACTTGTCCGAAAGAGCTACTATTTCTCTCCCTCCAGATGCTCCATTAAAGAGATTAAAAAAAAAAATCAAAGTTCCACATCTTCATAACTCGTTGCCGATTACAAGAAATCCTCCACAACAAGTTGCCACGTTACAATGTGACCTTGGCATCATGCATGACAACCCAAAAAGGAAAAATAAAGTCTCCACACAGGAGGAGGAGAAGATTGACGCTTACCCTTGCACTTTTACACATGGAACACCACCATGTTATAATCTGCTTCTCTTCCTTAGATTACCAATGGTAAGAATGGGTTCTTTTATCACCTCCCATGCAACAAAAAAAAAAACGCCACCTTCAAGGGAGCTTTAGCACACCAGATTGCTTTCCATGGAAAGGCCAAGCATAATAAAAAGGCCCGAAGGTGGAATTGGGTCCTGGAATGGCCAGATTGCATTTAAATGGCTCCTGGACTTCAGGTGAAATTGGGAATTTGAGATGGAGGCTCAAACATAATAAAAAGGCCCAAAGGATGGATCTTGTATCGTTAGAATCAGAAGGAGGATCACAATCATACGATCCTGAACAATCCCAACTCAATCTTACCCCCTTTGCAATTATTATTATTTTTTTATCAGTCGCCCTTTGCAATTTTTATAAGACTCGGATAGATTTGATTATATCAAATCATAGAATCCTTATGATCCAGATAACTATTTTCATAATCATGCTTAGAATTCCTCACAACTTTGTCCCTAAATACTCAACTTAACTCAACAAAGCCGTATCCCAATTATCTGGGATTGGGTATATGAATCATGTCTAGCCATTTTTCCCGGTTTAAGGGCATTCTCTTAGTTGGACTATGCATCATCATATCTCTTTTAACTACTTCTACCAAAATTAATTGTGTTTCCCTTCACCTCCTAACATGACTCTCAATATTAATCATGTCGCTCTTTCATACTGGTGCTTCTTTATTAACTTGTCAAATTAAGAAGTTGAAGAAACCTCTCATGTAAAGCATGTTTCCCAATCCACACATCCTACCAAAATTTGACCCTTTGCCCATTTGCCACTTTAAAAAATATGAGAGTAGAAAAATACTCCCACAATCATAATATCTTCCAAACTATAGTCCCACAAGGCAAACTGCAATAAGGGACCAACTTGCTCTTATCACCCTCCTATAAAAAATCCCTTTCCACCTCATATCTCCACAACTTTTTTCCTACTAAAGTCTGATTAAAAAATTTCAACTTCTTAATCTGAAGATCCCCAACACTTAATAAAGTGCAAGCCACATCCCATGCAACTAAATAGTGCTTGAATTTGTCCCCCATGCCTTGCCACAAGATTTGTCTAGTTTTCTAGATTCTAATATTTTCTTAAAGTGAAGATGGACATCAAATAAGTAGGCAAGCCAGACAAGCAACCTTTAGCAAGAGTCAAGCACCCTCTTTTCATTGATATTTCCACTTTCATCCCACAAGTTCCATCCCAAATCTCTCAACCACCAACTTCCAAACTATCTTTACTTTAAAGATGACAGCAACTTGAAGTAAACTCAATTACCCAAAAACAACAACAAAAAAAAAAGAATCACATAAATTAGAGGCGCGCATAGGCACAAAAAAGGTGCAAGGCGCATCCAGCAGAAGCTTAGCGCCCCCATTAAGCTCAAGTGAGGCGCATTCAAGGAGGCACAAGGCACACCTTAATGAGCGGTGCGAATCATGTGCCTTAATGGGAGGTGAAAGGCGGCTATAAAAGGTGCACTGGATTAAATTACCTTTTTTAAATATTTAACTAATTAGTTCTTTTATGAGCCTTTGATATAACTTTTTACATGATCATCTGATGCTCTGAAACAAATACAATTAAAATTCTCATTATCTTTTTCTGAATTATGTTTTTTTGATTTGCATAATTTATTTTCTCAACTTGCATCAAATTTCTTATTCCCATATCCGTTCTCAGGTCCTTCTCTTAATCATGTTCGATGTGTGTCTTCGAATAAATTGGTTCGAGCATAAAAGTAGTCACTTTGTGAGAAAAATAATAATAATGTCAAATATTAGGTTTATTTCCTGGGAAATAGTTTTTTTTTCTTTCTCAATATTGGATTTGACACTATATTTTTTCACATCGGCTAACTTTCATTTTTCAATCATCAATTTGGCTTTCTAAATAAATAACACTATATTTTAACACTTTGCATACATCTCTACAGGATAACAGGAAATCCATGACAAGAAATCAGACTGCACATGTGTGCGCTTATGTATGCATGTAAGTAATCTGATGATGAAACATAACACTCCAGCAAACATGAAAACCCTAAATTCATCAATTACTTGTCAAGAACGATATCGCTGTAATATCGAAATCAAAACCCTAGAAATAAAATATGAGATTGACAATAATAATTCTTACTAACCGAAGGCCAAGGATTCACTTACAATTTCGAGCTCACGATGAGACCCTGGCAGAACAAAGCCACGGAAGATCAGAAAGCTTTCGTAGCGACGGAAGAAAGGAAAAACATTGCAGAATATAATTCATTATATGTTGCCACTATTAAAGAGACGTCGCCGTTTAACGATGGTGTGTACTCGTTATCAGTTGAAAGAAAATTTAAGTGCGATGATTAAATGGGCTGCCTTTTGAGCCCAAGATGTGAAGTCCAGTGCAGTTAGAGGTGCAACTCGGTCCAAACCCAATCCAAATGTTTTAGGCTTCCGAATTTTATTTTTATACTTTGAGTTGAGTGTGAGTTAAAAAATTTAAATCTAATATAAATTATGAATAGACTTAGGTTGATACTTTAAAAATTTGAATCCAACTCGAACTTAAATTTAATATTTTATATATTTTAGTTATTCATCATTAAATTAATAATAATTTCTTACAATAATTATTATTTATATTTTTATAATTTTAAAAACTTATTAATCTTTAACATTTTTTAAAAATTATATTATGTTGAAGGAATTATTTTAACAGTTTTTTTTTTCTTTTAAAATGATAATTGAAATAAATTATTAAAACTTTTAGTGTATAATCAAAATAAGAAATAATAATAATTTATTTAAAAAATTGTGAATAAAATTTAAAAATTAGAATTAATAATCGGATTTGGGTTGAACATGATACTAATAAATTTTAATTTCTGTTCGGGTCCGGTTTGGTTGTTCAAGTTTGAGGTCGGGTTCAGGTTGATTATTTTAAAACTTGAGTTAAACTTTAACATGACTCAACTCGAGAACGATTTGCCCGAATTGCACTCATACCAATGCTATATTACGAAAATAGCGCTCAACGATTAAACTTCACTTGGAAGAGATGATTTGAAGAAAAAAAAAAAAAAACAAATTTAGGGAGACTAACATGATTTTCTTTTGTTTTGATAATTAAGATAAATAAAACAAATATTAAGAGATAAAATTTGAATGATTACAGTAGCTTCTTTAATTTATCAAAAAACGAAGAGATTTAAAAAGAAAAGAAAGTCCATTTAATAAAAAGAATTTAAATATCAAATTATTCTTCAGTAAATGATTTAAAAATTAGATAACTACCCAATAAAAAATATATAATTATCAAATAACAATATCTAACTTTTTTATATTGATTGTTCAAATAATAAATTTGACTTCCTTCTCATTTTTTTTCTTGAATATTTAAACAATGTGAAATCAATACTTTATTATTATTATTATTACTTTTTTATCTTTTATTTTCGAAATTACCAAATATAATATTATATTATATTTGAATTAGTTTTTCAAATATACTTAATACATTTTGAGTTCCTCAAATCATATTTAATTATTTTTGAGATTATTTGATATATTTTTTATTAAATTCAAATTGAGTTTAATTAATAAATTTAATTTTTTCACTAAATTATTAAATTTATTACGGATGCTACATTTGATAATTTTTAAAAACTTTTTAATAATTCACTAAAATATTTTACCGTTCTACTAAAATAACGTTTTTACACATTTACTCCATTAAAACAACGCTTTTACTATTTTACAATTTACAACCCTTATTGTCCCTGAGCCTATATTTTCAGAATTCTCCCTTATTTCCATTTCAAGAAAATATATAAAAAAAAAATAGAACCATTACCGCACCCGCACATAATCTCAGATTTTGGACTTTGAAAGTTTAAACAGCCACAAGCGAGAACACGTCGAGATTGAGCATATCGAGACAATAATCAATTCACACACACACACAGCGAAAAGAGAAGAAATTTACGGTGATTGAGGTCCTGTTTTTGTTTATAATCGGTGCTGTTGATAATGATTTTGCCGTTTCTTATTTTGAATTTAATCATTAGATTTGAGACAGGGAGAGAAATAAGAGAGTTTACGGAGAGGCACACAGAGGTCGGCGGGAATTAGGGTTTCTGGATCCATCTATAGGGAGAGTGCGGAGGGAAGGTTGGGATTTGAAGATGGCGGAGGTTATCCTCCACATATACGACGTGACGAATAGTGGTTCAGACAAGACGAACAACACCATTGTTCAGATCAACAAGATCTTTAAAGACGGCATCGGTCTTGGTGGTATTTTCCACAGCGCTGTTCAGGTCTCCCTCTCCTCTCTGTATACATATATCATGTACTTATTTTGTTTCTTGATTTTTTCCGCTTTGAATGATGCAATTTTGGACTGTATTGGAGATCTAGTTTTAGTTTCGGTAATTTGGTGCGCTGATGTCATCTTTTTTGAGTTTGATCAAACAGTTAGGTTTTCTATTTGTTGTTTATTGAGTTATGGTGCTAGTCTATGGATATCAAGTTACATAGTCATTTATTGATTACATGTGTTTGCGATGAAGAGATTTAGATATTGATTGCAGAGTTTGTAATGGTTAGGCTAAGTGACTTAATTATATATATATTGATAGGTAAGACACACACATTCACTTTGTCCAAACTGCAACATGAACCCAACCTCCTCTTTTGGAGGTGGACATACCACTAGTTAAATTAGGGCTTGTGATTTGTCAATGTGTCAGTGTTTAAGTTTTGAACCCATCATAATGGTTAAGAAAGGGAGCCAAGGGAAAACGGTTATCTTCATGTTGTTAATTTGTTGTATTCAATGTTAGGTTTGGGAAGACAATAAGTAGACCAGATGGTAGTTATTCATTTGGATTTCATTTGATGTGGTAGGTAGTAGTTAGATTGTTACCTCTAAACTGCAGATATATTTTCAGCAGAATGCACAACCCCTGGGAGTTGTATATTCTAATCCTTAAGGACATGTTTGTGGATGATCCAAGTGTCCAACATAACTGCTCAGCAATAGTCATTGTAATGCTTTTGGATTATTTCTTTGAAATATCAACCGGTCAAAAAAATAAATTCAAAAGCTGTTAAATTGAGGTCTCTCTTAAATATCTCCAAATCTTAATTTTGCTCTTAACAAAATTGAGTTTGTGTATTTGCTCTTAGTTTGGCATGTACTAAAACCTTGAGATTTGAAAGCATCATTTTCGTTTTTTTTTTATTCACTCTTATTTACCTCATTGTCTACTACCTTAATTTTCAAACACAAACTCGGAGGATATTTTTTTTCCCTAATGTAGGACGACTGTGGGGTTAACACTCTCTGACAGCCAGTAACACAAAAAATAACGTGTGCAGCAGAAAATATGGGTTTTTTGGGGCTTCTTTTAATTGCTTTTTGTAGCTAAAGGGTTGGTGAGAATACAGGGTTTAGGGTTTGTAAAATTTGGAGCTAATAGTACAAGTTTGAGTCTTGAAATAGGCAAGAAGGGGGGAAGTTTGGTAGCTGTTTGAGGTGCTATTAGCAGTACCCATAAATCATGATGTGAGCAGTGACTTGGGTTCTTTTGATGGTTTCTTTTGGTTGCTAGGTTCAAACTCAATGGAGGGAAGGATTAGACTTGGTGAAGTGTGATTTTCTAAGGTAAAAGAGTGATTTCTATTGTTTGGTTGTTTGTAGAAATATAAAGAAAAGAAGAAGGGAGGTAGATTAAGAATGACAGTCTAGGTGTCACACTAAGGTTGGAATTGCATCACACAATGCGTGTGTGTATATATGCATATACATATATTGTTAAGTAAAGTATCCATTAATACTGCCTGAGAAAAGGCGCAATATTTACACAAAGGGGACAACTTTAAAAAAGAGGCTACCCCCCCCCCCCCCCCCCCAAAAAAAAAAAAAAGTATTAATAAAAGAAGAGTAAGATTCAATTAACCCGCCTCTTCAAAAATCCTATTATTTTTCTGCCTCCAATATAGCAAAAAATATAAAGAGGGACTAATCAACCAAGCAATGGATTAACAAATGATTTGTGGATTCTTTTTCCTCACAGCACATTTATCATCAATTATTCAAGCGGAAACCTCTTTTAATGTTATCCAATGTAAAAATAGTCCCCCAAGCCACAGTCTACGAGAAGAAAGTCACCTTTGTAGGAGCTTAGACTGCCAAATAGCCTTCCATGGGAAATCATTTACCCCCTTTCAGGCTAGATTCATGTAGAAAGACTTAACCAAGAATTTCCCTTCCTTGCCCACCTTCCAAAAAAAGGAGCATCTTCCTTGTCCCTATCCACCCGAATGCAATAGAGAAGCGGCATCAACCCCACAACCTCCTCCAACTCCCAATCTTGAAAATTACTTTTAAAGCAAGGAGCCTACACAATCTTGTTATCTACTCCACAAAATCCTCTACTAAAGCAACCTGAGTAGAAGTAATTTGGAAAACGTGGGGGAATTGCTGCCCCAAAGTTGTATCCCCACACCATTTACTCCTCCAAAACCTAATTTATTCCATTACCAACCACAAAGGCAGAAAGCTTGAAGAAATCATCAACACCCTTCCTTATAGACTTCCAAAGACCCACACCATAAGGGGCCTTCACCTTGACTACCCTCCACCTAGCCTTTGACTCCTCCGTAAAACGCCACAACCATTTCCTAAGAAGAGCGACATTAAAAACCTTTATTTCCTTCACTCCCAAGCCTCCTTTCCAAATTAGAGTCCTCACTTTGCCCTAACTAACTAAGTGAGGGCCTCTCTCATCTTCATATCTACCCTACAAAAAGTCTCTTTAGATCTGATCCAATTTCTTCTCCATCAATACTCGAATGGAAAAAAAAAGAGATATAAAGTACATTGGGAGACCTCCATAGGAAACTTTTTGTGAGAGTGAGTTTGCCCCCTTTTGATAATTGAATGTTTTTTTTAGCCAGCCAACCACTTTTGGAGTCTTTCTATAACCAGGTCCCAAATTGCAATGGATCTTGAAGAAGCTTCTTGAGGCAATCCCAAGAAAACCGAGAGAAGGGAATCAACCTTGCTTGCACCCCAAATTCCATTCCAACTCCCTATGTTTCCTCCACATCACCAACTAGAATAATCTTGTTTTTCCCTCAAATTCACTGCTAACCTTGACATTGCCTCACGACACAATAAAACACTCCGCAAATACCGTAACTAAGTATCCTCCGCCACACTAATAAAAAATCAATGTGTCGTTAGCAAAAAGAAGATGAGATACTTTGACTCTAGAATCGTCCTTACTCCCCACCTCAAACCTTGACAACATGCCATCTTCTACTGCCTTGACAATCATCCTTTATAAAGCCTCCATCACAATCACAAAAGCATAAAATCTCCATGGCTCCATCTCAATCATAAAAGCATAAAGCCTTCATCACAATCACAAAAAGAAAGGTAGATAGGGGATCTCCCTATCTGAGGCCACTCAAACTCTTACAAAAAAACCAGCCAAAGATCCATTCACAAGCTCTGACAAGGAAACAAAAGAAATATCCACCCAATTTTTCCTCTTCTCCCCAGATCCATCCTCCTAAGCATGTACAAGAGAAATTTCTAATTGACATGTTGCCTCCACCCTAAAGAATGCCCCTTCTTCATTTGTCTTACAGATCATTCACAAAGATCATCTCCTACCATGGAAAACCACCTCCGACATTCTACCGTTTGCCTCTTCAAGCTTTCTATAGATCCATAGCAACCCTTCTCTTTCCAACCATATCCTTCGCACCACATTTGAATCTCATTCTATGATTTGAAAGAACTCCCCAACTTCTCCTCCAACATCGTCGACTTCGAAGGTTTTCCATCCAACTTGCGTGCAACGGTTTGCTCGATGCTGTTTTATCACATGCCTATATATAGACTTCTAGGAATTCCTAAATTTAATAGGACTTGAACTCAATCTTTAGAAACTTGGAGTTTTGACTACTAAACACGTAATAGACTTACCACAACTCATTCATAAAGACCCATTGTTATATGCCCATGGACCCAACTATAAAACATGTCCAGAAAATATATAAACTGCCAAAATATCCTTGACCCAACTACAACACATCCAGCAAATATATAGATTGCCTAAATAGCACTCCGTTTACAATACTACTTCCTTTACCTATAAAAAAAAAAATTAGATTGCTATATTATCCTTAACTTTTAGAACTTAATAAAACATAAAAATAATTAAGCTAACAAGAAACTAAACTATAAACAGTATAAAATAAGACCAAAACAACCTAAAAGTGGCCTCTCAGATGTCCACAAGTGAATTTGTTGTTTCTTGAGTTTCTAATGGACTGTTTCATTTCTGAATTTGGCTAATAGTGTTTTTGTAAATGTTGACAGGGAAAAAAAATTGTGCGTTTGTTTATTTATTTATTAATTTTTAATTTTTTTTTTTTTTTGGGGGGGGGGGGGAGTAATTGGGTTTAATGTTGATTTGTGATGCAAAAGTTGCGTTAATATATTTTTTTTTCTAGTGACAAGGAACCCTAGCTGTGCTTTGTATAACTGAGTAAATCCCAGATAACTGCAACTTACCAATTATTGTTGATCTTAAAATTTTTTTATGTATTATAATTTTCCATAATTTCATTTTGTGACCGAAATTAACCACATTGTATTTTACATACCTTTTGATATTGCTTTTATCAAAGCAGCTCAAAATTTGAACTTCTTGAAATGTCCTCAAGATTTAAGATCTATTGTACAACTAAATGAGGCTTTTAAAATTATCTTCTCATGTATTTCCTATAATTCTAGAATAATTAATGGGACCATGAAGAACCATTTATCTTCATCCTTGCTTACAAAAAAAGGCACATATGAATTTGATCCCCCTGCAAAATAAACCAAGGCTGTGAAATGAATAAGTTCTTTCTAAATTTGGAGTTTTGAAACTTTAGTGGAGTCATTTGTAGAGCCTAAACTTCTAAATGTAATTGGATCTCATCAAAATGACAGAGTCTGAAAGATGGGATTCTTCTTATCCAACCCTTGGCTGGCTGTGAAAATTGATTCTCCTCTTTGACTGATATAAATCCTGATCGTGGTTGTTAACTGTTTCGTCCTTTACTTAACTCAACAAAGCCTTATCCCAATTACTTGAGATCGGTTACATGAATCTTATCTTGCCATTCTTTTTTATTTAAGGCCATTCCTTCCGTTAAACCACCCATTGCCATACCTTTTTTAACTACTTCTACTAAAGTTGATGTTGGTTGCCTACGTCTCCTAGCATGACCCTTAGTATTAACCCTATCAATATTCCTTATTGGTGCAGTTAAAACAAGGTCAGAATTGTTGCCTCTGGGGTTCGAATAGGAGACCTAGAAAAGGAATGGTGAGACTTTACCACTGAACCACAATGGTGGTTTGTACTGTTTCGCCCTTTATGTTATTTAATTTAGTGTTGTGGATCATTGTTTTTTTAGTATTTGACAATAATTCCTAAAGAGGCATTGAATCTGGGTGCCTGTGTAATGTTTAGATAACATGAATTACATGGTGTTACTCTGGAAGTATCTGGTTTCAG
Organism: Nyssa sinensis; assembly: GCA_008638375.1. Lineage (NCBI taxonomy): Eukaryota > Viridiplantae > Streptophyta > Magnoliopsida > Cornales > Nyssaceae > Nyssa > Nyssa sinensis. Next base: position 3,204,074 of record CM018041.1, on the reverse strand, counting down.
GAAGGTTTGTTCAATACTGCATACACAAATATACGTTAGGGTTATCCAATTCATGAATATAATTGTGAGTATGTGACAATTAAAATGTCAGAATCTGACCCTTGCAACACCTGTTTTAATTTGTCTGCACTCTGCCTGAAGCCCAATGAATTAGTGCATCTATCTAGTGTTTTAAGTTTATGGGGAACATGTAGCAGTATTCAATATATATTTGCAGTAACTGGGGATAATACTTATTTTTTTAATAGGTAGCCCTTGGGGTGGGAGTTTCCCCTGGGACCTTGAGGTATAATACTTATTTTTATCAAAAGAAAACTGTAGATAGTACTTTTATCTAACATGCACATCTTATTTAGTAGCCATACACATTTGTAATAGTGCATGTAGTGATATATTTCAGTTGTTATATTGCTTTCCATTTTATTTTCTAATATTTTAATCTTTATTTTATTGTTGGTCTTATATTTTGCAACTACATTTTTTGTCATATTCAAGTTATGTTGTTGGTGTTTCCTATCACAGAAATTATATTTGATACTTTGTATGGAGGCCTGTCTGTCATTATTATGCACATTGCCAAGATGGCCCTTTTGGACAATCATAAATTACTTTTTTCAAGTTGCCTATTGCAAATTAGTTTTTTAAGATTATAGGTTTAGTTCCATAGTTAGAAGATATCAAAAAGCATTTCTCCATCTTTCACACAAAACCTTTGTAAAACATGTTCAATCATTTCACTGCTCCGCGGTGCTTTAATTTCTGAATTTCTATTGAATTTAAGTGCATTCAGGGTGTAATATCTCTTCTAATTAAATGGTTTATTCATTGTATGACAGGTTTATGGAAATGATGAATGGTCATTTGGGTTCTGTGAACAAGGTACTGGAGTTTTTAGTTGCCCTTCTGGAAAAAATCCAATGTATACTTACCGTGAATGCATCATTCTTGGAGAGACAAACTATTCTATCTTCAAGGTCAGTCAGATCCTGAGGGAACTTAGCAGAGAATGGCCTGGAGATTCATATGACTTGTTATCTAAAAACTGCAATCACTTCTGTGATGAGTTCTGTGAAAGGCTTGGTGTGCCTAAACTTCCTGGTAATACACATTTTCACCCTTCCCTCTCTATCTATCAATATCCCTGGAATTCTTATTTAAGATTTCACCACGCACTAGCCTTCACTAAAATTTGTTTTGTGCTTACTTCTGAATTGCCTCTCCTTAAGTATGATTTATGTTTACTACTCCTTAAACACGTTACAAGCAATGTTTCATTTGGGTGCAAGTTTAAATAGACAGTGTATGGTACATTGGTACTTCAAGACAAGCCATAGAAATTTGAAATGCATTGTGTTGGCCAGATGTCCTTTTGTTCACTGACCTCGAATATTCACAGGCAAGTTAATATCTTTATATTTTGTGTTTTTTTGCTGTCTTCCCTGTTCATTTATGGATGACACATGACAGTGAATTTCTGAGGCCAGACTCTGGGGGTTGGTGAAACAGTGTTTTATAGCTAACCCTTAGTCACTTTAAGGAGGCTTACTTGAGTGTCGAATTGCCCTTTCAGCATAAGTCTCATGCTCATTAGACAACTCCCTTAGGAGTGGTAAACAACTTGGTGCAGACTAAGGCTTCCAGCTTTGAAACTTTGTAGATAGCTGTTTAAAAGAATTTTAAATTTTATTACAATTGCTCATTGATATTTTTGGAATTTTTCAAAATATGACAGGCTCATTATTTTAATATGCACAAAAAAACATTAAATAGTCATGCAATGTTTAGATTAGATGAGTGTAGGAGCTCAATGGCATAATTGTTTTTTTTAACTAGTAAATAAGCATAATTACTTTATCATGAATTCCATAAACGAAATTCAAAGTGTGATTTTTATGTTATTTATAATATTTAAAGGGCTAGCCTAGGGCACGAGACTCCTGCCACTGCGGGGTATGGGAGGGTGTAGATTGTTAGAAATATAATCACCTAGCCAGGATCGGTGAGACGCGAAATCAAACAAGAAAATGAATCTAAAATCAATCACACACACACATACACAAGAATACAAAGATTTACGTGATTTAGCTCAGAATAGGGCTACGTCCATGGTTGCTACGGTTTCACTATAATTTAAAAGCATTACAAGTTACAACGAGATACGACTCCTCAACTATAAATACATAGAATTAGGGCAACAGAAAAATAATGTGAAATTCCAAAAATATCTTAAAAAAAATTTGCCTTGGGAGCATGCCCTCGAACCCCCTCCTAATGGGCAAGGGGGCTCCCGCCCCCCTGCAACCCCCGGCTAACTTACTACGAAGTTGGATCCGCGACAGAGGGATCTAGTGTCTAGTACTTATTTGAATCCACACTACCCAACAATGGTTAGATTTATGTAGCCTTGCCCCCCACGAGTAGTGAGGCTGTTTTTCCGACTCGAATCCGTGACTTCCAAGTTACAATATGTAGTTATGTACTCAGATTTCATTAATCTGCTGCTTAAGACAAACTTTATCCTTCAGACCAACCTAAGTTAATATACTAGAAGAACTACTTGCAATTTAAATGGGAAATCTATATGATGGTTTGTCTATCACATATATTCATTTATTTTCTCTTTCTTGTGTGTACTTTTAACTTTGTGAATCGTTGATATTATCTCTTCTTTTTATATATTATAAACAAAGTGCCAAAGGTAGGGCAACCAGTCTAATCACAAAGTATACGGGAGCCAACGTAGACTCTACCTACACAACTCAGATCACCAAAAAAATTACAAAAGAAACTAGAGTATCTGGAAAATGCCTATCTATCATTTTCTTTTTCATTATAAAAATGAAAAGATTTAATCAAGTGATTAATTCTTGTGTAGTTCTAATCATTTGTGATATTGGAAAGAGTCCTGCATCCTGCTCACGATAGAAATCAGCTTCTACTGCAAAACGTGAGTGTTAAAAGACATTCGATTCTAAGTTTTTCATGTAAGAACTTTTTAACATTAAAAGTCTTGCAGAGTTTGGTCTTAGAGAGTTGGGCCAAAGTCTCTGCGTTCCATGATGTTCAGGTCTATTACAGGGGAAAAAAAGAAGAAAAAAAAAACAATTTTTCTGAAATGTCATGTAATTTCTTTCTATATAATATTCAGTTATCACTCCTAAGTCTTCATTGATTTAGTCATGTTATTTCTTTCTATATAATATTCAATTGTCACTCCTTCGTCTTCATTGATTTAGTCATGTTATTTCATTGTCTACTGCTTTTATCCCTTGTTCTTTTACCTCTGAGAAAAAAACAATTGTTCTTTAAGAGAGAGATATGTAGTGCATGTTCTTATAGCTACTGTAACAGGATGGGTTAACCGGTTTGCCAATGCTGGTGACACTGCTGCTGAAATAGCAGGAAACACAGCATACAGGGTGAGATACTCATACTTTTCTGGAATTATACATCCATGTCTGCTGTAATTTGTAATTGCCAAAAATTTGAGTAATAGTACCATAGTACATGCTCCCTCGCCAAACCAGAAAGAGAAAATCGAAAAGAAAATCAAATAACACAAACACCATAGTTAACTAAAACGTTGCAGATGCACAGGTTGAAGTTGCCTACAAACTGTCATGTTGCAGACAAGTTTTTGGTATGCTGTATTGAACTTGTAACGGCATGCAATAATTTCACAATCTTAGAATTGGCCTGCATATTAATGGGTCTGTGCTTTATATTGGTTCTATGTTACTTTGCTCAATATGTCTGTCCTTAGATTGTTTTTAGTGCATTGTTGCAGCTAAGACAAGCTAAAACAGAGATCGTATCAGCCAGCAAAGTGGCATATCGGTTCCTTTTGGGTGTTACTTCCAACTCAATTAGTGCTCCGGATTCCCCAGGCAATTCAAACAGAGGAACTCCTAGATTCCAAGGTACTTGGTTTAAAAACCTCATTTCTGCTGGTGACAAACCCTCTAGTAGTTCAGAACTGGAAAATCAGGACATACATCAGCAGCAACAGCAACAAGATGCAGAAGCACCCCTGCGGCAGAATTCACAGCAGGATATTTGAGAAGTATTTTCCCCCACAGCATTATTGCCTTTTGTACTAGTTAAAACCATGCAAAGCCATCAGCAAATTATTCATTGTGAATCAGTGTTGTGAATCATTGTACAATGTTTAGTTTTTGTTCAATTGTGTGTGATTTGCCCACTTCTGCCTGAAAGAGACAACTACATGGAAAAGATTATCCATATGATAGTGTTTTTTTCTCTCATGTTTCTTCTATTGGTCATTATGGTTGTTTTAGGTGTGGTTAGATTCATGTGGTTCCATATTTATTTTCATATTAAATGGTTTGTGCTTGTGTTTGGTATAAACTTATCATTTACAGACCTGGGTTTGACCTTCGAAATACGGAAGGTAGCATTACTAATATATTTTCATATTCAAGCATAATTACTAAGGCCGTTAACAAAGAAAAAGAATGGTTTTTCTTTTTTTCTTTTTCTTTTTCTTTGTAAGAGAGTGGATGAATGGATTTACCCTTACAAGAGTAAATAAGAAGATGAGGATGCAAGAGTGAGCTTACACAGCTAATTAAAACGGTGACATTTTGTAATTGTGTATAGTTAATGAAGAGTTAGTTCTCCGATTCCTTTCAAGGAAAGTTATTTAATACTCTGTTGGAGTCATGAAGGGCTGTGAAAATGAGATTTTTGCTCTCTGCTTGGCTTAATGTGCACTGCCAGTTAAGTTCTCCGGATTACAGGTACGGGAAAGAGAAATGCATGGAGAAATAATTTGTGAATCTTGAGGCGGCCAATAATGGAGGGAAATGACTCCACTATGTTTCAAAATTTCAAATATTATGGTAATTACCATAGAGCGCAACTGCATTTGAAACTAGCTTCCTTTGCTTGCCAAAAAAAAAAAAAAAATTCTGAAAATCTCAATAATATCAATCAACTGAGTTCGGAGTCAACCACTTACACCGTATCTTGTTTTCCACAGCAAAAGCTGCATTGAACCACCATTCTAATTTTACTGCTACAAACGAGGCAGAAAGAGTGGCATAACCTCATATTCAAGAATCCAGCTTCAAACACCCCACACCTCAATTAAATATTGAAAGTAGCATGAAAATTGCACCCATATTTCTTGATAGCGCATAGAATCATCAGGAGGCAAGAGATAATCTTTGCACATCAGACAAGAAGACTCTAGGTAATACATGTAATGATCAAGCAGGTAATCTCTCATTACTGAAGCTTCACAGATGCACAACTGGTTTATCCCTGTTTTCCCTCTTTTACCAAAGAATTTTGAAAAGAAATGAAGTTATAAAATAACCTAAGCAGTTAATGTCTGAGTTGCATCCATTGCAACCCTCTTAACCACCTCCTCTTTGTCCCCCACTGGATGAGAGATGATGCAGGCAAAATCAAGTTCAAATCACATTCATAGCATGCCCTGCTATTTGGGCAACATGAATTCTCTCTGTTCCACAGGAGTTTCAATTATAATAGTCCATTGCGCCAACAATCAAGGAACTGGATTAGATGGCAATAAATGCTAATGTCACCACCAACCAAAAAGATGCGAGCACCGGAATTTTGCAGGAGTTGGTCCTTGCTAGGTGGATCACACCACATATGCAAATTGTGATGGGATACTTCATAAAACAAGCGCAAAAAACAAATAAAGTAATCAAGAAATAGTACTTGCACCATGAACGGCCTCATGAGTCCTACAGTTTAGCTGTTATGGCTTCAAATAAAGACAAACTTCGACATTGCAATATTCAAAAACCACAAAATACTTTTAGGTCCATTAACACTGCCACTATATTACTTGTATAATACAATACGGACCCATTAATATGATAGTCAAGGAAATCACTCAGTGAGAAACAGACATGTGTTCTATTGATGTCTCATAGTTGTGAGAACCACTACACAAAGTGATATCAAATTTTGAAAAAGGTCCAATATGAATAAAGCTTAAGAACCTGATAATGGAAAGTATTTAAAACAGTACAAACGTGATATTCGATGAATAAGCAGGGCAAGTTCATGAAAAATATATACAAAACATTATTGAGAACCATGACCAAGACTAGGACACCACAAGGTGACTGGACCATATAACAGAGTATCTTACCCCCTTAAAATTCTGTTGAAGACCAACATGTCTACATGTGAATCTTCTGCAATTTGGAGTGAGGAAACAGCCTGTGCTGCAATAAGGCCCGCGGAGGTAGTTTCCCAACCTCTTTCATCAAAATATGGCATGTGAAGATCCCTCCCAAGAGGATCGGATGTGAGTGACCAATCACTATTTCCCCAGTCATTCCACTTGCATCCAGTTCCAGGATTAGAAACCCACCCAGGTCCTTCAAGTGAATGTTTTAAGATATCCTGATGAGGAAGGACTGCTCTCCTTCCACCTATAAAGAGATCAATATTGCTAGCACAATCCCAGGGATTGAACCCCTCATCCTTCTTCAGCATGATGTTGCATGAATCGTCCGAGTCTTCACCTAGTACATGCAGAGCAACAGCCTCAGCAATTGCAGCGCCTTCCTCATCAAGCCTCTGCTGTTCTTCTTTCTTTTTCTGTTTCTTCTTTTCTAACTCCAAACGGATGGCTGCCGAAGTAGCCAGGGCTTTCTCCAAGCGCCGCTTTTTTTTCTCGGCTTGTTTAAGACGATCCAACTCATCCTTCACCTGCTTCTTCTTCACTTTTCTAACACCAGATGGCACTTTAGCACATTCCATGTTATCCGATAACACTACCAACCTCTCTAACTACTTGGTCCTGTTTGCCCGATTTCTTTTTTCCTCAAAAAAACTTTTCTAAGAAGTATACTTATCTCTATAACTGTTTCTTTTATTTCTTTTCCTTTGTTTTTTTTTAAGTTTTAACAGTAAAAAGTCTAATTAATTCCCTACCTGGAACTAGTATAATACGCCTACACCCACTCAGGTTTGAAGGAATACCTCATCTTACGAACAATACAATCCCAGACAGAAACAACAGGGGATAGCAGAAGAGTAAACTGGTAAGCACTCGCAGAGACATCCCTTGGCATCATTCTTCCCAATTTCCCACAACCCTTGCTTTTACCCATCTTGTGTGCACCAATAAAACCAATTAGCTGATTGAAATTGAAAACTGTCGCGATTTACAATCCAGTTTAAACAACTCACATGGCCTCCCCTCCTGCAGAGGCAAACAAAAAAAAAGAGCTTTAAAGATCATACTCTAATCCTTAATCCCAGTCACAATTACAAATCACAATTCACATATTACAAGTATAAATTCCAAGATAAGATTTATTAAATCAGGTTCTCATTAACCATATCCTCATCTTAATTATACATCAAATCCGAAAACAAGAGTGGACAACAAAATTCAACAAGGATATTCCTTATGAAAAATTGACAACTCTCAAAATGACCCTCAGTGACTCAAAGAACAATATTGTAAAATTAATATATTAGCGAAACCAATGAGAAAAATTATTTCAGATATTGGAATTCTTATATTTTTCATTGTTTATCGCTCAAAAAGACTAACTCTACCATAATTTCGGTAGAATAATAATCTCTACCATATCATGTGCAATTATTTGCCTAAATTGAGTAGAATTTCGGCGGTAATTCAAGCCCTAAATTAGGGCTGATAATTTCAGGTGATCAACATAATAAACTTAGATTCGTTTCACAAACTGTATCACGAGCCCTGATTCAACTCAAATTCCGTAATTTTTTAACATGTGATCCCTCGACCCAGACACAGAAAATAAGATTTAGATACAATTAATCACTATTATAAATTATACCGAAAACCCACTAAGATAAATTACAAAAGTTCCACAGCAGTTATGTGCTAATTACAACAATTCAAACAGAAAATGGAATTCAGAGAAAATAATATACATGAATCAAACCTGACAGAGATGAAGGAGATGGAAAAAGCCCCAAGTCTCCTCCGTGGTCGCGTAAAGTAGAGAGAGAAAATTAAGGTTTGTGTTTGGATCTGCAAAAAGACCTACTTTCGAGAGAGAGAGAGAGAGAGAGAGAGAGAGAGAGATAAGACACAGAATATAACTGATCACATGAGATTGCAGGTGAAAGAGGTGACTGAGTACGAGAGCCAAGGGTAATAGTGTCATTTAGATACAGCTTTGAACACGTGGCCCAGATGATTTCGTCGATCAGAAGTAGATCTAGAATGACAAGCAGTACAATATTACTGGTTGTGTAAATACACTTGGCGACTAAAGAAGCGATAAGTGATAAACTGGGTCCGACGGACCAGAAGGCCGCCTGCTGTTAGATTTATTGCTTCTATCATATCGGTGTCGAGACCAATCTAATGGACGACCCCGATGTGAGATCTCAACAAAGTTTGCAAATCAATAATTCAAATTTAAGAAGGCACGTGTTATTTGATGTGTTATAATTTAATATTAATATAAAAATTATTATTTTAATTAAATATTATTTGATTTATCAAAAAAAAAAAAAAGTCAATGTTAATGTCAATTCATGTTATAAAATATACATAAAATATATCAAACAAAAATAAAATTTACACTAAGTAAATGTCAAACAAAACTAGATTTACCATAATTTGATATTTTTATACAGTAATAATTCTAAAATATAAATTTGTTAATAATAAAATAATATTTAATATTAAAAATATTCTTATGCATAAATTATATAGATTTTTTTATAATATTAATTATTGTAGAAAAAATAATTATATAAATATTTATATATCTTATTGACATGTTTTAATAATTATATTTATTACTAATGCTTGAATGTATATGAGGCTGGTATTTTAATTTTTGAACAACCTAAAATTAAGTTTTAATTTACTTTAAATATTTTATCTTTAGTTTTTAGGGCATTAAATGATTAAAATATTTTATCTTATATACACTTAAATTTATTAATTATACATAATTGAAGTGAAAATATTATAAAATAAATAATATTAACTTTTTTTGAATTTTTTTTTTTTTTGAAATAACACTCACTTCTTTTATTTTTATTGATAATTGATAAATTATAAAGATTTTCTTTCTAATCTTATTTTTTTAAATGGTAAAAATGTCTTTTTATTTATTTTTACTTTTACATTTTTTCAATTTTAATTATTTTTTAAGAATTTTTTATTTTATATAAAAAATAAAAATTAAGATAAATAATTTATCATTTTTAGTTAAATTTTTTTAATTAATATTTATTTTAAAAAAAAAATTGTCCGCCAACTAATCTTCCGACCTTCCCTATCAACAAAACGTTCCCCGGACCCACACCCAGACCTTGCACTTTCTGGTAATTTTACCATTTGCCAGTCGCAATTCCCACTTTCAGATCTCATTTCTCAAGCCCTCATTCAGCTCAGACTCAGAGAGAGCACTATGATCTTCTTCCTCGGACCCTAAAAACACACACTCTCTCTTCGCTCTCAGTAGAATACCCACAGCAGCAATGATAACTTTACACCCACTCACTAACCGTAAACCCTCCTTTCTGTACTCTGTCACATCCGGACCCTTGAACAAGAAGATCCTAAAACCCCCAAAACCCTATCACAAGACCAAACCCTACCCCACAATTACAATACAATCAGTCCTCCAATATAACCGCAAGCCCGAATTGGCTGGCGAAACCCCACGAGTTGTCGTTATCACCTCCGGCAAAGGCGGCGTCGGCAAGACCACCACCACCGCCAATGTGGGCCTCTCCCTCGCCCGCCTTGGCTTCTCAGTCGTCGCCATCGATGCCGACGTTGGCCTCCGCAATCTAGACCTCCTCCTGGGTCTCGAAAACCGAGTCAATTACACCGTCGTTGAGGTCCTTAACGGCGACTGTCGGCTTGACCAAGCGCTGGTTCGCGACAAGCGGTGGTCCAACTTTGAGTTGCTGTGTATATCGAAGCCAAGGTCGAAACTCCCGATTGGGTTCGGAGGAAAAGCCCTAGTTTGGCTTGTTGATGCTCTAAAGGATCGTCAAGAAGGTTGCCCGGACTTTATTCTGATTGACTGTCCTGCAGGTATTGATGCTGGGTTCATTACAGCTATTACGCCGGCCAATGAGGCTGTTTTGGTGACCACGCCTGACATTACCAGCTTGCGTGACGCCGATAGGGTCACGGGATTGCTCGAATGTGATGGAATTAGGGACATAAAGATGATTGTAAACAGGGTTCGGACGGATATGATCAAAGGCGAAGATATGATGTCGGTTCTTGACGTCCAGGAGATGCTGGGGTTGGCATTGTTGGGGGTGATTCCAGAGGATTCAGAGGTCATTAGGAGTACGAATCGTGGGTTTCCCCTTGTTTTAAATAAGCCGCCAACGTTGGCGGGGTTGGCTTTTGAGCAGGCCGCTTGGAGGTTAGTTGAGCAGGATAGCATGAAGGCTGTGGTGCTTGAAGAGGAGCCCAAGAAGCGGGGTTTTTTCTCATTTTTTGGAAGGTAGGAATCAAACCTATTTCGAATTGGCGCTCTTGAATTTTATATATTTCTTTGGATGTGGTGGATTTTGGAATTATAATTAGTAGGCTTGTCTTTTTAATTGGAGCTACTTGTTGGGGATGACGGGATGGGATGATATGTACAGTGGTTAGGTAAGATTTTTCTTTCTTGATTTACTGATTCTATGGCTATGTAATGGTAGTTGGAGTTCTAGTGTTACAGTTAGAAATGATGTTTGCTGTTTGTGACTTATATCAGCTCAATTGTATTCTGTGATTTGGTAGCAATTTTGATTAGTATGTCAATACTGTTGTTTGAAGACATTTTTTTACTTCTATATCTCTACTCATGTTTCTTTGTGAATCATATTGTTAAGTTCTGACTTAGTATCAGAGTATATTTAATTCAATTGTGGTGCATGTGTGTAGTTATTCTTGAAAGTTGAAATGTATAAAAATCGTGTAAGATGCGGGTATTACTGAATGTAACACTGAATTCTATGAATTTGAATTATTTCTAGAAGGTGATGCTGGGTAACATTGAATTCTATGAATTTGAATTATTTCTCAAAAGTGACTGCATGGATTTTACTTCTTAACAACTCACTGAATATATCTGAAATCAATGTCATGTTTCAGTGGATGTTTGGAGGTAGTGACAATCAATATGATTCGACATCTAGTAGAAAATAACTTAGTTTTAGTAACGTTGTCTTTTATTTTACATCATATATATATATATGTGTGTGTTGTGTGTGAATTCCCATAATACGTCCTAGTGATGCACTATAAGAGCAGCTATGTTGTCACTGATGTTAAAACTAGCGTGTGGGCTGAAAACTTCTGCCTAAGGTGGTAAACCATTTTCCTGTCTTCTTGATAGCATCAAGACAATCTCAGACTCAGATTGGACCCATCTGTTTTCTAATTCCTCAATGAAGAACAATTTGCAAACACCAACAGATGCCGTACAGCTCATGAAGATGTACTTAGGAATTGCATTGTCTTAACTCTTAAGGTCTTTTCACACACTTTTAAACCTAGTCATTAGCTAGTTAGCAACTATAATTTTTCTTATAAGTGAAAATGTAAAATAATTCAATCAAAAATTGCATAAAGGAGGCACTCCCATTTACGGAGTATGCAAAAAAGGAACTACTAGGACAACTCAAAACCCTACTTAGCTCATCCCATATCAATCACTCGTTACATCACATGTATATTACTCATGAAACCAACAAAAGAATCTATTCACAATGCAAAAATATTAAGTATTTAACAATAAATCTTTTAATTCGTTCACTGACCATTCTTCCCTTAAAAATTCCTCTCCAAACACACTATAAGAAACGGAGACGGGTTGTGTGCCGCACTTGTTCCTCTCCAATGACCTTTCCTGCCCTCCAAGAGATTCAAAACTCACCCTGACATAACCCACTTCGGTCCAACGAGTGAAAAAAGCAAGCTCCATAGGTCTCTTGCCACCGGTGGCAGATCTACACTATAGAATTCAGGGGGAGGGGGGGTGGAGGGCAAAAACTCAAAAATTAGAATTTAAGGTGCTGTTTTGTGAAAATATAAAAAAAATATTTTTTTTTGGGGGGGGGGGGGGGGATTCCTAATTTTTCTATTGAAATTAGGTGTAAAAAATCAAAATTTTAAAAGTTTGGGGGGGCCCTTGCACCCCTAAGCTACATGTGTCTCTGCCACTGCTTGCCACTATATAATGCAAAAACAAATGATTGACCAACTCTGCCTGTGATTTACATATGCAACACCTGTTAACCAAATAATATCCTCTCCTTTTCAAATTATTTTCTGGAAGAAGAAAGCCAGTTTTAGTGACGCTTTTTTTTCTTCTTCTCTTCCAAACGATCTTTGTAGGAAAGCTGATGTCCTTCCTATTGAAAAGAATCTCATAGAAAGATCAAACATTGAAAATACCAGCATTGTTAGCCTTCCACTTCACAGAATCTTCCTCATTCAACCTAGACCTGACAATTACTCAACAAGCTCAATAGAACCATCACCAAATCTATCTCCCAATCTTGTAAATCTCTCTCAAAAGGACTGAAACTATTTTTGTTATCGGAAATAGACACATAATCTGCCACTGATGCATCTTCACGCCTTGAAATCCAGAACAGTTCAGGAAATCTAGCCTTTAGAACTTCACCCCCACCCTCACCTGTGAGAGAAATCTGTCTTATGAAGTCCACCTACTCCATACATTTCCATTCTTGCTCTCAATGATCATCTTCCATAGCATCTCCCTCTCCCTAGAAACCTCCAGAGTCACTTTCTTAGCGAAGCACGGTTAAAAATTCTCGACTTTTTAATTTGAGTGCAACCAATCTCATTGGTCTTCAAACCCTGTCCCACCTAACCAAGTGAATTTTTCTTCTCTAAAGCCCCATTTTCCCCTAAGAAAATGCTTTGAAGTTTGTCAAGCTTTTTATCCAGTGAGACCAGGAGATTGAATAAAGACATGAAGTATGTAGGAAGACTCGCGGGCGTCCTTTTAATGAGAGTGAGTTTGCCCCTTTGTGACTAGTATTGATGTTTTCAACCTGTTAGTTTCTCTTGAAAATGCTCCACCATATTATCCCATATTAATTTTTCCTTGTAGACAATTCCTGTGGAAGTGCCTCATATCAGGTGGGAAAAGATCCTATCGCACAACCCGTGATAATCGCAAGGTTCTCCACATCACAAAATCTCCTATTGGAAAAGTTAGCAACTAGGATTTTCTTATAGATCTTGTCTAATTAGTTAATTCTTTCAATTTAATCAGTTGCCTTAGAAGGCCAAATATTTCTGTTCTTATGAAGCAACTCCTCTATATTAAGCTTTACAGCCTGTTTGAATGAGATAACACTTGAAATAACAGGAGAAAAAAATGTGGGGTTATTACCTGTCATTAAAAAACTTAATTATATAGCGTGTTAAGATGGAGGAAATCTCTTTAACTCTATTTTTAAGCCTCTGACGGTTGAGCCTGTTTCATCACTTGTATCCCAAATGCACCATAACCCTTGAATAATGTGTAGTTGGATTGGTATTAATATTGGGATTAAGGCCTGTTGCGTTGATTTGAGTTGGTCAATGGGTAATTATACTGTGGTCTTGTTTTGGACATTTGCTGAATCAAGTCAGTGCCAGGTTCTTTCATGTTCTGTTGATATCCTGCTGCATTTCTGTACTTGTACAGGACCAATAGACAATTTCAATCAGATACAGTAGCTTAAGTCAGTTACAGCTATGTTTCTTAGGGCTGTGATGCCTGCTAAATGAGAAATTATTGTATGGTCCAAGGTCATTGTCCTAAATGGGTGGTTGAGTGTAATTTGTCATGGATTTTTCTTAATTCCAATTCCCAATTATTTGAGATGTGCTGCATGAATTTTATTCGTGTAGGGTGCCTTATCTAGTAATATGTGCTACACGGGGCTTGGCTTTACTTTTTTTTTTTTTTATTTCATCACATGTATGAACTAGCTCTTGGGAATGGGTTTTGGTATAATTGGTGAAATGGGATGTTTATATTTATTCTTTAGTTTCTGCATACAGAATTGAATGCTGGACCAGAAAGTTTCAATACATTTCCTATTTGGGATCTGTTTGTTAGATGAAAAAAGTGGTATTGGGGGCAGAAATCATACCAATCCTGTCTGAGGTGCATCTCACCCAGAGATTAAGAGGCCGGAAATCCTTTTGGCAAATTGACAGCCATCTGGTTAATTTAGTGTTAACAGGAAATTAATGATGAAGAAGTGAATCATGGCTAATGGAAAGTGCATACCATTTGCATGCACTCTCCTCCCGAGAGTGGGTCTTTGCCACCTGTGGCATGGTTGTAGTTGTGGAGCACTTCAAGACCTCAGTGCTTGCTAAGGTATGCCCTCTTTTGACACAGGATTTCAGAAATGAAATTTAATATATACAATTGTAAGATACTGGAAAAGCCATGGAACCATGCTTGGCAGTGCCCAGTGCAGCGGTTGTTCGTGAATATTTTGGAAGGGCAATCATCGCTCAATGCTTGATCTCTTCATATATATTCATTTTTTTCCTGGTTGAGAAATGAGTAGTGCTACTAGTTCATCTTCACACTTCTTCTGGTAGGGCTAGATGAGATATTCAACTGTAAATTTAATATATTACATGATAATATTTTTTTTAATAATAATTTGTTATATGTATATAATTTCATTATCACTAAAAATAAAAAGCGAGTCAATATTATTAAAATAGTATATTATTGTGTTAGTGTTTCTGATCAAAGTCATGTTCATTACCGTAGAATGAAGCGTGACCAGATTAGCCACGTTTCAGCCTTTCGTCGGTACCGGACCTAGATTAAAACGACACATATATAGACATTGTTTACACTTGGTCTGATAGAATTGCAACACATGTCCTATCTCAAGGTGATTTTATAGGTTCCTTGTTTGGATTGACATATAGAATGCCTCATCCTCCAAATCTAGGCAAGAGACTAGGATCGTAATTGATTGATTTCCAAGCAAACTGCATGCTAAACGCTGTGGACACATTCAGTGAATCTTAGGTGAATTCTACATAATATTTAAATTATAGAGCTCGTCACGGCTCTACTAATCGCCTAATACGTGTTTTTTTTGGTCGACAAGACAGATACTATACTTAGGCAAACGTTACAGTTCCCCATCCATATCCAATCGTTTGGTGGGGTTGACCATTGTATCAAATCAGAAAAAAATTGGGGGACTTAGGTGGTCAAGGTGGCCCAAACACCACTTTAGTGGGTGCGGTTGGGTGGGGTTGGTCCAAAAGTTTGGTTGGCCGGTGGATAAAAATTCACATGTCATAATGTGAAATTCTCTCTCTCTATGTTTTTCAGGTTTGGATGGAGAATTATATCACAAACATGCCACTGATTTAATATACGTTTAATATTTGATAGAATTTATGTGAAATTCATTTTACAGATAAAATTATAAAGACGTAATATATATATATATATGTCGTACTCAGTAAATGTTTTTTCATTTGGATGGGATTATAACATTGTTAAGTAAATATTAAAAAAAAAAAAATCATGAAGGGGGCAAAAGGACACTGTTACACGAGATCAAAACACCTAATGATTTGTATAAAAACAAATCATTTCTTTGAATCACGATTTCAACAATCTTAGTTCATGGTATTTAATTTTTTTTTACCCTATTGCAGCGAAAAAAAAAAACCCACATGTCTTTTCAAATTCTGATTGAAATGCACTACTATGATATATATATATATAGACACACAGACACACTCCGCGAACAGATGGTTGAAGAAAATTGCACATGAAGCCAGCCCATTGATTCAGCCTACAATTTCTTCTCTTTTTTTCTTCTTGCAAGAACAACAGACTTTTTTTTTTTTCTTTTCAAAATCATTTCCTCTCATCACACATTAGATTATGCCTACACCGACAAATATTGTCCCAATATTTGAGTCCTCATGAACCGTTTGATAATTTGATTCTCCGATTAATCTCCTTTTCCAACTCTTCAACGCCTCCCACTTCTTCAAGTTCCTGCAACATCCCACACCATATTCAGTCTCTTACAATTTTATAAATAAATAAAATAAAATAAAACATAGAGAAGGCAGGACAGAACAACCTTAGGTCCCAAAAACAGCCCATATGGGACTCCATTGAACTTGTCCGAGTGGTGAAGCTACAAACCCACACATCCAAATCAATAGAAGATCTCCGGTTAATAAAATAATGATTGATTATGTGAATGTCACATACACATACACATACACACACACACATATATATATATATACACACATATAGATGTACCTGATGAGCGGCATGCGACCCTTCTAAAGTAGGGCACATTTGCAATGGGTCCCACAGGGAATCTTTTATGCACAAGGCCGTCGTGGACAAACATATACGCCATGCCAAATACTGTAATTCCAAGACCCTGCCACAATATTTGGGAGGTTGTTAAGGGGTATTTTCGTCTCAATACCTAGCTTAATTGGTTTCTTTCTTACTGTGAATAATTATTAATCAATTAAATTACTGTTATTAACGCTAATAAAAAGGTTAATAAAGTACTATTTGACGGTTAATAGAAAACGATTAATTCAGATTCTGATAGAACTTGACCGACCACTGACAGCCTAGTAGGGGTGAGGGGTGTATGTGAGAGAGAGAGAGAGACTTACAGCACCGAAGCACAGACCAGGAACAAGGCCCTTGTGGAAGAAGCCATAGGAGAGGAGAGCTATGGCTGGAACGGCATTTATAATGGCAAATACGTCGTTGAGCTCAAACGGACCTTCTCTGGGTTTGTGGTGTGACTGCAATTAATCAAAAAGTTTATGATATTAATGATTAATCTCTCAACAATTAAGATTCTATACAGTTGAACCTCCAGAAAATGAGAGGGAAAAAAAAAGTTTGTCTGATATCATGGACTTTCTGTTCTGGCTGACATTAAGGAATGGAAGGCAAGAGAACAAACCTCGTGCATGTGCCATAACGAAGCGTGCCAGAGCGCTCTGTGAGCCCATCTCGCCCAAAACTCCATCCCTACCTGAAACTCAACAACACTCAATTAATCAAACAGTCAAGTCACCCAAACAAAAATTCTTCAAATCCAAAAATAAACATACAAATGTATAATTTGGAAGCGGAAATAGGAGGTTGGGAATGGAACTTACAGCAGCGCCCACCGAAAGAGCAAATGTACCAAACATCTCCGAGAAGGGAACCACTCCACCCTAAGCCAAAACAATCCAACTTTAGAAAACAGAGATCAAAGCTAGAGAGAGAAACTAGAGAGAGGAGAGAAAAACAATACCTCCATTTGCCATGAAAATCGATAATAAACAGCCATGACGCCCATGGACGTAATTCCAAAACTAGACATGACATGCTGCAACGAGGTAAGTGAACCGCTCTGATCTCTTCCTGGCAATCCTATCCGCCACGCGTGCGGCTGAGATCTGTTTCTCAATTTCTTCTGAACCCTCATCGGCGCGACTTTCATTTTGAGTGTTCAATTTGTCGTCCTCCACGACGAAGCAGACGGTCAAGCACGGCTTTCTTTGACAGCGAAGAAGTGAATCGAATCGACTAATTGATGGAGAGAACAGCGAAGTAGGAGTGAGTATTGATGTCGGTTTTGCACCGAGAAATGGGTTTCGACCGAAACGGAACGAACGAGAGCTCGCGGCGACTGAAAATCCGGCCGCCATAGACGGTGTGGTCTGAGCTACAGAGTCTGATAAGCTCAGAGAGAGAGAGAGAGAGAGAGAGAGAGAGGTGGGAAGGGGTTTCACCTCGAGACGAGACGATGGAAAGGGAGTGGACTGGCGTGGCTAGTCTGCTACTGTTTTACGCTGGGACCGCAGCTTAAATGCACGTAAACCACATGTTACTCTCTGCGAATCGTTTACACGTAAACTATTCAATACCCAGTGAAAATTTGATGACTTGCCAGCGTTTCCGCGTTTAAAAACACTTTGATTTGATAAATGCATTGTTGTCAAGCATGTGTTCGTGTATTCTATTACAAATATATATATATATATATATATAAATAAAAAATCAAACGGAGTATTGTCTCAATTTTGAATCTTATGAAGAAAATCACAATTATATAATAATTATACATGAATTTTGTATATATGAACCCCAGTGGTCTTCAATTTCCATCGAGGCAACATTTGCTCACATTATCTGATAATAAATTAGGAATCTCTTTTTATATTTATTCATACAAGTTTATATTTGTATTTATTTCATACGAATTTGAATCTGAGATTTTGTATTTTCTTCTATATTTATTTATTTCTTATACCACTATCACTTAATATAGTTCTAAAGGTTGAGATGGATTATTTCAATGACTCGTATTAATATTTTTTTATTATACTAATTACTATTATTCTTATTCTTAGATGTGATTATGGCCCTACATAACTGAATTAGATTATGAAGCAAGACTTATTCTTTTTATTTTTTTTCGACTGGAACTCTGTTTCAATAATTCTATTAGTTGTTTTAACAGGTACAATTGCCATTGTTCATCTATAATTAGATATAGGAATGAAAATCATAGGAAGGAGATGGAGGTGAACGTGGAAAAAGGGTAAAACGACACGTGTCAAGTAAGATGAGAAAATGTGGTGGTGGATGAGCCATTGGAGGATTTTTGAAGGACCAGACAGCGGAGGCCACTTCAGTCTTTGTTGCGTTCAGGACGATCAGTTTCATGTCCTTGTTGGCCCACGTGGACTGCACGTGCCGACAAGCCGTTAACAAACGCACCGATCCTCCTGGAACAATCCGAAGTCAGAACTCTACAAGTTGCGCTCCTACACACATTGGAGTGTCACAAATCATTAGAGCATCTCCCATTGTCTGTATCATTTTTTTTCCTTGTCAAATGCGACATTTAAAACAATCATATATCGTCTTTTTAAAACAATCACACCTTTTCGCCTGAGATCAAGGCAGCCCAAACAACATTTGCTTAATTCTAAGTATTAGAGACATGCTCCATTTTATTATACTGTCCTAAAACATTAGAGCATCCTACAATGATAAACGCTAAAATATACATGTTAACTTGTCTATATGTACAAATTAACTTGTGTTACGTATTTTCTCATTTTACCGAACGAAGAACTCTTTAATTTACAAAGTGATTTTACTGTATGTTTCAATGTGATCATCACTTTTTCAAAATAAGTTATATATCTCGTTCAGGGTCTGATATAAATGATTTACGAGATATAACTATAATAGAAAACACTAAACATGAGATATAATAATATTTATTTTATTCAACCCTTTTATCTCGCCATTCAAGTATGACATTTATGTACTGACTATCTTAACTGTATTATTAACATGTACATTGGAGAACCAAATTATAATTAATAGTGATTTTCTGACCCTAGCACTTATGTTAACAGCATCATTGTAAAGACTCTTAGATGATTAAATTCGTAAGCTAATTAACTAGCAAACAAGCAATCCATCCAGGCCTGAGGATATCGGGCTGAATGGGCCAAACTAGGACTATCTAAAAACTATATAGCGCCTTACTAGGGCCCCAAATTTGGCAGGCCCGTGGAAGTCCCATCTAGTCCATATAATAAATGGGCTTTCTAATCTAAGATTTAAACGGGATAATTGGAACGTGTTTTGAAACTTATTAGTGGGCTGACCCGAGCCTAAGTGGGTTGAACATCGACTTACATGAATTGTCTTTGTTTAGGCTTGGGTTTGTGTTAGTTAACATTGGGCCGACCTGCTCTGGCCCATGTTTTGAGACTTGGGCATGGTTCACAGGTTCATAAGAAGAAGAATAGGCAGAATCAACCAAACATAAATTCAATAATTCATGAACGGAGTCTTTGTCTAAAGAAATGCGTTGAGAGAGGAAAAAATGTATAGAACCTTTCAACAGGTAGCGCTTTTTCAACTCTCACAAAATGAAATCTATTCCAAACATATATGCCATCGTTCCTTACTTCGACAAGATACAAATATCTAAATTTGAGATATTTAGATATTTTTTTCAGACCAATTGTCGATACAGTCAAAAATTTGTCAATTGTCTTGGGCTATGTTTGGTTGCGGACTTAATAGGAGAAAAAAAGGAAAAACATGCCCTAATATTGTCTCTCATGCTTAAATATGAATAGAAATTAGAATTTTCTCATAAAAATTTGGGAATAAGGAAAAAATATATATAACAAGTGAAATTAAATATTTTTCATTTTCTTTTTCTCATGTTTTCTTTTCCTTCTTGTTTTCCATGGTAACCACACAAGAAAAAAAAATTCCCTTGACATTGTTTTTTTTATTTTCCTTCTTTTACCATTTAGATATTTGCCAAACCTCAGCTGGGAATACGAGATATTAGAGTACAAAGGTTAACAACTAAATAGTGGTTGGCTGGGATTTGCCGCAAATATACATGTATATATATATATATGTATATATACACACACATACACTATGCTAAATATTGTCAGTGGCCATAGGCCCATAGTCATGATATGTTGTGTTATGCTAGAGCTTGTCACCTTCTTTTCTAGTTCAAATAGCATTCATATGCTATGATTTAATGTGTGCAATGAAGGGGTTAAAGGACTAACTCAGTGTAAGAGATTTTCATCCTTGTGAGATTTGAAAAGGATTGTATATACATAACCTTATTCTTATACTATTTTTGCGACTCGAACTCGTAATTTATAGGCCATATTGTAAATTTGGTTATTTCTCGGATTTTTATATAGTTAATGCATGTGTAAGAATATTAATACAGAGAAATCAAGGAGACTAGAGTTTATTGCCCAAAAAACCATTAATTAAGTATAGAAATCAATGTTTATGAAGTGCTTGTCAACTACATATAAAAGTCCTAAAAGAGCTGAAAACAATGCAAACAACCTAGGACACATTTTGAGGCTAATAATTGATCATGTCTTATCTTATGATAAAGCATGAAGAAATATCTAATTAATCAGTAGTTAAGTGGAATCTCTCTTAGTCCTCCAACTTCATTAAAAGCCTCTTTGATTAAACATCGATTTGCTACTCTCCCCAGCTTTTTCTTTCTCCAAGGAATATATATACACACACATACAAACAAACACATCACTGAGGGGTCCAGCTTGCGACGTTGGGTCAATCAAGCACCACTTTCTCCCAACACTTCACAATTGATGCTTTTTTTAAGCACCTATTTAGCTAAAATCATTGAGGACGGTTGGATTTTTTATACAATCGTAATGTGATTTGGAGATTATGAATTCGAGTTCTTTTAGAGTGAAAGGCTCCTTGCAGTAATGAAAGTCTTGAGCATTAGGCTAGTCTTATTTATCTAAATCACCCCAACCCCAAACCGTAAAGTGGCGGAAGTCCTTGATTTAACCCTGTTTAGCTAAAAACATACAATGGGCTTAGCACCAAGCCCTTATATTAATTCTTCCATATGTGATGCTGCTAAACTGAAGCCAAAGCCCAGCTAAATGAATTTATTTCAGGCAATATATATGTTGCTTGATGTCATTGTATCTGCCTTGGAGCAATAGATTGACAGGTTTATATATGGCTATTCATTCGAATTGTCATATAATGTCAATATCAAATTCCAAATCATTACAAACAGTCAAACAGGGCCTTACATAGTAAATGGCAAGTTGATCCCACACATGATATTGACGTCTAACCAAATTCATCCCTAATTTCGTGAAGGGTTTGTTTCACAATCTTCTCAATAGTCATTTCATCAAAGACTATACATAGGTCTACAGAATATATCAAACACACATACATAAGCTTCATACTATATATATATATATATATATATTTATATCTGTGTGTGTATAAGAAAAACACTTGTCTTCCAAAACAGGAAAAGGGTAATTAAGTATAATAAGGTTATGACCACAAACACTAATTTGTGTAATATATTAAGCATATGGCTGCTACTCAATGCGAAATTAAAACTTAGCATCATGTCCGCGCAATATTTCATTATGCACATAAATTTCATATTGCAATCATATTTTTAATTCTGTTAATTCTTCTTAACATGCATTATTTGGAGTTATCATGCACCCTTATTATAAATAAATAACACGCACACATATCCATGGATGCATGATCATACATCCAGTGAATGAGTCAACTATAATGCGAGATTTATGTGCTAGTATAAATTTGGAGAATTGATGCATGGTGGTTGGATATGCTTCATGAATAGATATAATTTTTGTTGTACATGCACATACTGACATACATATATTGGTACATCAAAACATCTACTATATATATGAGTACTTCCCTAATGCTGATAATAAGCAAGGAACAAAATAATTAGGGCAACCATGAGTAGAAGTGGAAGCTCCGGCGGGGGACAAAGTTCACTGGGTTACCTGTTTGGCTCCGATCAGCAGCCAAGCCAGCCTCCGGTTTCTCCAACAGTTATCAAAGCACCATGGGATGACGATAACAGCACAAAGAAAGCACCAGCAAATCCTTCACAGAAACTAAGTGTCTCCAACAATTATCGCAGAGCTCAAGGCCAGAATATAGGCAACTTCATCACTGTAAGTATGGTACTCCACTTTCCAAGAAGTTTAGAAAAGGAAAAGGTAGGAAAGATATATTATATATATATATATATATATGAATAATTATCAGGGTCATTTGCTGTTTCCAGGACCGTCCAACGACGAAGGTTCGTTCAGCTCCTGGTGGAGACTCATCTCTTGGGTACTTGTTTGGAGAAAAGAAGTGATGCGTCTTAATTTCTACCCAACTCAATCAATTCTCTGCTAATTAAGGACAAAGAGCTAGTGGCTGTGATGTGGGTTCTCTCTAGAATCCATAAATAAGGGAATTCCCATCAGAGTACATGTTTTGTAGTGTGATATGTGTGTGAATATACTTTGTGTGGAAGTGAATGGAATTGACTGATAACAGGTGTAATTTATGGGTGGCACAAAGCAAGTGCAGCAGTTCCCATTAGTGTGTTAATGTTCCAAATATTATATATTGTAATATGTAGTGGTGATGTGATGGTGATGGTGATGGTGATGGTTATGGTTATGGTTATGGTGGTTGCTTTCAATATATCTGTAAGTATGGGAATTGGAATCAATATTATATATGTACCTTCTATTTTAGTTTTTTTTTTTTTTATTAAGAGGGAGTTTGGCCCTGCGCCGGCGACTCCAAAATAGCAGCAGGGAGAGGAAGCCCATCTCTGGAGCTATAGCCAAAATGGCTGGTTTTCGGCTTTGGAAACACACAGCCTCTTAAGTTCAAGGTTTGGTATCTGAAAACCCACCACTTCAATGACCTGTTACCCTTGTCTACCAAGATGTTTGGCACAAAAACCGGCCTGCAGGTTGCACTCTTCCTGAAAGCTTGAAATCACTTCACGCCAGCTGCTTGACAATTAAGTCCAAAAAATTTATCCACCAAAGAGTACCTTACACTCTTTCAAATCTGCCCCTGGTTCAACTTGTATGGTTTACCAAAAATTTAAAATTATTTCTTTTTCGGAATCAACTTTCTTTTTCTTTTCTTTTTTTAAAGTCCAGCTAATGTTAATGATTTAAATCTTTACTAACTCCCCCTTCTCTTTGTCTCCAAGGGGTCTTGAACCCTCCTTTTCTCTATAAGAATTTGGGCCATTATTGTATAGCCCATTGCAGCTACAAATCCCTAGTTGCAGGAACTCTGGTACTTGAGCACAAAAGAAGGATCTTGTTCAAACCGCACCCCAACCATTGTTTGTTTGTCAGAATTCTGATTTAATTTTAAGATATGTTAAATCTGGCTGATTTAAAAGTTTAAACTGTTAAATAAGATTTAAATTAATTATTTAATATTTTAATATGCCTCTCACGTTTGGCCCGACTTTTTCTTCACAAGTGAATCAATAATTGCATCAATTATAATTATTAAGATGACGATAAATTTTAAATCTAAGATTTTTTACTAACTCTTATACTATGTTAAATCAATTGTACGTTCAAAGATTAGCACACATGATAATTATCAATATTTTAATTATTGATTTTTTTTTTTGGTAAGTATAATTATCAACATTTCAGCGTGTTAAATGTAAGAATTTAAGAACATAAAAGTCAGGAAAAGGAAAAAGTAAATGAGGGAACTCATAGTCGAAGCAGTACTATGACCTCCCTTTCATTTGGCTGTATGCATTAATTTTGTGAAATATATGGAGAAGAAATCAATGTAGATCCATGTCTTTAATGATTTTTAATCAAACACCAACACAATGACATTAGGAGAAGTCAATGAACCCAACTAATTATTTTTAGATATACAAGCATAAAAAAAATATATCTCAGGAATGTACTTGGTTAATAGACTTGATTTACCTAAAAACTTCTCGTAATAGATGTGAATCTAGTATACAATAATTGAAAGAACATCCAAATATGGAATTGGGAGTAACTAAAAAAGTTACTCCCTCTGTTTGATTATGTTTTTTTTTTAAGTAATTTTTTGGTTTTTTTTAACTTAAATAGGTAAAAAAATTAAAAATATTTTGATTTATTTAATTTTTTAGAGATGATTATCAAATGTATTTTTATTTTTTATCTCTTATTTTTTAAAAAAATAAATAAACTTTTAAAAAAAAAATCACTATATTACTTATTAAAAGTACTTAGAAAAAAGGGTTATCCCTTTTAATTAAATTAAAAAATGATGATTGTTGGATGCTTCGGATTTGGGCTTACATGAAGCCCTAATATCATGCAGAGTTTGAGACCATCTGATGTGATCAATTCAAATGGGTAAAGTAATTAAAACATTTTCTGTACTAGACGCCATACCATGAATATGGAGAAACCGTACCTTGTAAAATATCCAGTAAAATAAAATAAAAAGAAAAGAAAAGAAAAAATAAACACGAAGTTTTAACGTGGTTCGGGTTTGATTTTCTACATTCACAGATTAAACTTTTACGGTATTTTTTTATTTTATTTTTCTTACATATATATACAAGTTTTACAATGAGAAAAGATATATACAAGAAGAAGAATAAAACATATGATGTAATTAATCCATCAAATTTTGAAAAGAAAAATCTTCTATTTTAAATATAAAAAAAAGGTATTCTCTTTCTCGCGGAGGAAAGTCTTCTCTTCTTTACAGGATAAAGTTTTTTATTTAAAAGAGAAAATTCTATCTTTTCTCAAAAAGAAAAGTTTTCTAATTAAATAAAAAAGAAAGTTTTTCTTTCTTTAAATAAAGTTTTCATTTTTTTTTTTTTTTTTGAATAACATCAATATACCCAACTCAAGAATCTGGCTTAGCTTACACGGATGTGCAATGCCTGATTGACACAACAAATAAGATATAGGGATGGGCAAACTCAAAGCAACAAATGCTTTGTCAACCGATTCATGGACCATTTACCTAATATATTTCTTTCTATCATTCCAATCACCTCCAATGCATGCATTTGCCAAACAACGATAACAAATCATTATTATTATTATTATATATATATATATATATATTAGTGTCGTGCACGTGTGATGCATGTGTTCGATCTGATTCGCAACAATCATTTTAACTATACAACATAATTATAAATAAATAAGGAGCATATATATATATATATAATTTTTTTATGATAAAAAAAAAAAAAACAATCACAACTATTATATGTGTACTATGATAAGAATGATATAGTTATTGACATCAAAACGAAATAATAACTTACTTTATAATTAATAATAAATATCATAAAAAAATTTAAGAAATAAAAAACAAAAGCATAAATTAAGTATGATAGATCAAAATTAAAAATTAGACATGGAAAAAAGATAAACATAATAAATAATAATAAATTAATAAATGAAGGATAAAATAACTATTTTACCGTAACAAACAACTCTCATTTATAATAGATAATATATATATGTGTGTGTGTGTGTGTATTATGATATTCCCTGTTTGGTAAATGTTATTACCCATCTTTCTTGATGCTTTTTAGAAAATTAGACATTATCATCCCTTTTTCGTAGATGTTATTTGTATATTTGGCTCCTTCTCCACATGGGTAGATGAGATATATCGGTCACTATTAATTTATTTCACTTTTTCTTAGCAATTGAGTTAGCTCCTGCCAAGGCAAGCTAATCACCTTAACACTATCCCTAATAAGGATGAGAACATGTCTCACCCATCTTAATGATCCAAAATACATAAACAGCAGTATCCGATCTTTTAAAAACGTATTATTCCAAGAATTGTAAGAAATAGAAATGAAAGAAATAACCGGAGTTAGTTGGTTATTTATGTGTTTTTCAAAGTGAATGTTGTGGGTTCAAAAATTATTTTTCTTATTAGAAGAAGTGTGAGCATTTATTTTTACTAAATTATGGATTGAGTTGGGTATTTGTCAAACATTTATTTCTATCAAATTATAAATTGAGTTAGGTATTTATTGAGAGAAAATACTTTGGTGGGACAATAGTATAGTGCTATTCCCACTGTAATTTTGAATTTTTTGTGGGACTCAGGTCACAGTGGGGATAGCATCATACTACTGTCCCATTGGACTTGATTGAGTTGAGTATTTGTCGAGAGAAAATAGTTCAGTGGGACAATAGCATAGTACTAATCCTACTGTGATTTGAGTTTTTTTGTGAGACTCACGTCGCCATGGGAGTAGCATCATGCTACTATCCCACTAGACTTGTTTCCTTTGTTGAAGGCCCATATTTGAGAGACTTGTGCTATTATTAGATTGTGTAATATTTTTTTTATATTATTGTAATTGTACTATTAATTATCAAGATCTCATATTTAAAAGAGTTCTGTTGTTATTAAGGTGTGTAGTCTTTTGTCCAAGACCTATATTTAAGAGGGTTCTATTGTTATTACGTTGTGTAATTTTTTGTTCAGGACCTATATTTATGAAAGTTCTTCTTTTAGGCTCGTATTTAAGATGCTTCTATTGTTATTAAGTCGTGTAGTTATTTACGAGACTTATATTGTCAGATTCATATTTAAAAAACTTTATATTATTATAGTATTGTATAATCAATGCTGTACTTTTCAAAATTATTATATCTTAAATGATTTGAATTGATATGGTCATGAATTACTAACAAAACTTGAAATCGTGTACTCTTAATGTGATCCTGTCATATTCTTATATTATAATATTATTATTAAATTATGTAATTTTTTTGTTGTTTGATAACATTGTAATTGTATTATTAAATTATGTAATTTTTTTTATTTTGTAATATATTATAATTTTTTAGTACAATAATTAAAAAAAAAAGAAATTATTTTAAGTCTATGTGTGTGATATAAAATTCGAATTCTGCTATATGAAAAAAAGAATTGTAATATATTATAATTGTACTGTTTCGTTTGTTATAATACCAACGACTTTCATAAAGATGAAAAATAAAAAAGAAGTACGTAACCAGCAATTCCCTATTTAAAAAATAAATATAAATGATAAAGTAGTAAGCCCTATCAGTGATCTCAGCGAGGAAGTGGGACCCACCATCCAAACAAACCTGAAATCACCATTTCTATAATTCCTAGGAGGGATGGCGCCAGACCAAAAAGACACATGCACCCGTGCATTACTTGCACGTTAGTTTTTGCTTCCGTTGACCGTCACATGAAATCTTTAAGTTTCAAGCCATATTAATTATATATATATATATAAATAATGTTATACTTTCTAAAACTATATTTTAAATAATATGTTATTAACATGATATTGAGTTATTAAAAAATTTTAAAATTATATATTAATATAATTTTTTAATATTAATATCATATTATTTAAAATAAAAATATTAAAAATATAACATTTTTATGTATATAATATCATCCCCTAAGATTTAGAGAGATTAAGATTTAAGCATTTGTTGCTGAACATCTCTATATAATAACTCTCTCTCCCTCTCTCTCCTCTTTACAACACTGTATAATCACAAAAAAAGGCATTTCAGACAATGGGGTTGAGTCAACTATCCAAAAAATCCCATGTAATTATTCTATCATTTTCTTTCTTGCTATTTTCCCACTGTTCGATCACACCAAAGATGACAATTTTGGTGGTTTTCTCATATGGGTTTCTCTAATCATTCTGTATTTGTTTCTGGATTTGTGTTATTGTTATGTTTTTGAATCACAACATGATTTTGTTTTCTGTTAATTTTGAAAACGTTTTTGTTTATTCTGTTTTCATTTATCTGATCTTGTACAGCTTACTGAGATAGTGTCGGCATTGTTTGTTCTGGGATTCCTGAGTTTAAGAGTCGTAGAATGCCGAAAGCCCAGATATCCGGATTTATTTGAGTACCCTGCAATAAGCTGCCGCAAGCACAGCGCTCTTTTGACCGAATTTGGTGGCAAAGGCGACGGACAAACGTTGAACACGAAGGCGTTTCGATCGGCGATACATCACCTCAGCCGCTTTGCATCAGACGGCGGCGCACAGCTCATTGTACCGCCTGGAAAATGGCTCACCGGGACTTTCAATTTGACCAGTCATTTCACTCTTTATATCCACAAAGACGCCGTTCTTCTTGCATCTCAGGTTTTAAATGTTTTTTATTAGAGAATTCTCCAGAAAAATCATTGGTGGCTCCGGCACAGTGAGCAGGTCCCCACTAGCATGAAGTGCACCGATGATTTAAATACACAAAACTCGAAAATAAATGATGGATTAGAAAATATTACGGCTCGTCGGAATCATTAATTCTAAATCATACAATAAATCCTCTGTAATAAGACTTTTTAAGTCGCCGGCCTTGGCCTGTATGTCGTCGGCAAGCTATGGCTAACCAACCCCATATTAAATGAAATGTGCTGCTGACTTGACTTGATTGCCCTTTTTTTTTTTTTTATATATTGCGACATTGACAAAGTCTTGATTTCATGCTACATTTATTAAAAGGCCACCAAATAGAACCAATTTCTTCTTATCCTGCGCTCTTTCATATTATGGTATTCAATGCACTTGCATGATTATACGGACAGGATGAGTCCGCGTTTCCTCTTGTTGCTCCATTACCTTCTTATGGGACAGGAAGAGATGGCCCCGGAGGAAGATTCAGCAGTCTCATTTTTGGAACAAACCTCACTGATGTCGTAATTACAGGTACTTCATAGTCTAGGCCAATTACTATATATATATATATATATAGGATAGTTTTAAAAATTTAAGACGAGATTACTTTTATATATATATATATATATATATATATAGCATTGCACCATGATTAAAGGGACCATTTTGATTCCATCACCAGGTGGAAATGGCACGATTGATGGTCAAGGTGCATACTGGTGGAACAAGTTTCACAAGAAAGAACTAAACAACACAAGGCCTTACCTAATAGAGATCATGTACTCGGATCAGGTCCAGATATCTAATCTTACTTTGATCAACTCGCCATCATGGAACGTCCATCCCATTTACAGCAGGTTTGACCATCCCAACCCCGTCCATCTAATTTGCACATAATAACAGCTCATTGATGTTAAACTGCGGTTTAAATTAAATGTACCTGAAAAATGCAGGGATGTGATTATCCAAGGGCTGACAATCCTTGCACCAACTGATTCTCCTAATACAGATGGAGTAAACCCAGGTTTGTATCCCACCAGAAGTGCCTGCTTTAGTCAACAGAATAGCAAATGGATTTAAAAAGAACATTAAATACAAAGAAAATTTCTGAGATCTAACTGATACATCACTTATTTTTTGAAATATAGATACAAATGTTACATCTTATATGAGATTTATGAAATTATATTACTGCTTTAATATTTTATGAACATTACATTGATCTCTCTGAGGTTGCTGAAATTACAAATTAAATTAATCTTCTCTATTATTTCTGACAAATTACAATTAGTTTCCTCCCGTTCAATTTTTTTTCAAAATGACGAAATTGCCCTTCCATGTTTTTTTTTTGGTTACAATTTTTCAACTTTGACCAATTTTTTTCTAACTTTTTTTTACAGAATTTTTTTATTTTATATAAAAATAAATTTAAGGTTTTAAACTAATATTTATTTGAAAATAAAGAAGAAGAAAAAAAGAGGTCAAAATTGAAAAAAATGTAAATAAAAAAAAAAAAAAGCATTGAAGGATAGTTTCGTTATTTTTAAGAAAAAAATTGACTGAAAAAATATAATTATAATTTGTCAAAAAAAATAGAGAAAGTCAATATAATTTAGCACTGTACATAAACACATAATACCAAGGGGGCAACATTTGTGGGGTTTGAAATTTTGAATCCCCTGTTGAAACAGATTATGCAATGTTCTATGCATATCTTCAAGATTCTGCAATATAGATTATGGAGATTAGGGCTATTTATCTTATTTTAATTATTTCTTTAGGCTATTTGTTTGATATGTTGTATCATATACATAGAGTTTCTATATATGTATTGTTCTCTTGATCATTTATTCATTTTTTACATCCCCTACCTGTGGATCACGACTCAACGATCTACCAGCATACTTCTTTCATTACTTTTCCTAATAATTTATATGTTCTTCATTTGAATTATAGCTAATTTATTATTAACTTCATTTCTGAGGTTTATAATCTCTCTTGTTCTTCAGATTCCTGCACAAATGTTCGAATAGAAGACTGTTTCATAGTCTCAGGTGACTGACTGTGTCGCAGTGAAAAGTGGCTGGGATGAATATGGAATATCATTTGGAATGCCAACACAGCATTTAGTCATTAGAAGGCTCACCTGCATTTCCCCTGATAGCGCAGTCATTGCTCTTGGAAGTGAATTGTCTGGTGGGATTCAAGATGTGAGAGCAGAAGACATCACAGCCATCAATTCTGAATCAGGTGTAAGAATCAAAACTGCTCGGGGAAGGGGAGCTTACGTGAAAGATATCTTCGTGAGGAGAATGACAATGCAAACGATGAAGTATGTTTTTTGGATGACAGGTAGATTATGGTTCACATCCAGATAATGGTTACGATCCAAATGCTCTCACTGTCATCCATGGGATAAATTACAGAGACATGGTGGCTGAGAATGTCACCATGGCAGCAAGACTTGAAGGAATTGAGGGCGATCCTTTTACTGGAATATGCATTTCCAATGTAACTGTTGGATTGTCTGAAAAGCCAAAGAAAGTGCAATGGAACTGCACTGACATTGAGGGATTGTCGAGCAATGTAACTCCTCAGCCAGTGTGATTTGTTACCTAATAAAGAGCCGGGAAGAAACATGGAATGTGCTTTCCCTGATGATAGGTTGGCCATTGAAAATGTCCAGTTGAAGATTTGTTCTGGTCATAACAGCTATATTTGAGAGATTGCAATTTACTGTAATGGTTGATATGATGACAACCATTTTGGTTACTAAAAAAGAAAGAATAAAATGAAATTTGTGCAAGGTTTGGTATTCATTATAGTTATTTTCTATTTTTCTGTTTGAGAATGCAGAGGAAAATAGGAGAAAATTTGGATCCTTGCAACCTGTTTTTAAGCAAGAGAAACACTAAGTGATACTATGGATTTGGTTGCTAATTAATTGATTGAGACTACAAAAATCAAGAACTTTCTGTTTCTGTTGTGCAGAAGCAACCAACTCAAACAGTGAATCTTTCTCAAATAAGAAAGATAGCAAAAACACACACATAATATACGTAAGTTCGACAAGATACCTACAGTCCTACGGGCAGCAATGATCAATCCACTATGTATCAAAGGACTCACAAACCCAAAATTCCCTTTACACCTGCATGATGGCTCACAAAACGGCTCCCCTTACACCCCAACCCTAGAGAAATCATATTGTATCACCTATTTTTCGAGTCAACTCAGGGTAGCAAATAGGTCATCAAAAATTCGGGTGAATTTATGACAACCACTCAACACTTTCTTGGTTCTGTGGTAAAATATAAAGCAAAAAGAGGTGCAGATATATTTGGATGCAGTGGGATGTTCAAAAGGATGAAAGATATAAATCAAATGAGTTCTCATAAAGATTATAAACAAAAGGTGATTACCATATTATGTTGTATGCATTTTTGGTTTGTAACTTCCAGGAAAGATTTATTGTGCATAGTTACAATTTTAGGATGATGAATAAAGTCCTCCTATAAAGAACTGCAGAAAATAAATTCAACAAACCTTTTTCCTTTGCTGCATGGAAGTAAAAATGTGAACTACAATAAAAATGACTTGGGAAAAATGACGGCTCTTTATTAAAAAATGAAACCGATAAAAAATAATAATTCTATCTATCTAAAACCAATAAAATCATATCAAAAGAATGATTTTATCTATCTAAAACCATAGCAGAGGAAAAAAGCTCAGATATAATCTCAAGACCTTTCTATTTACTTGATCTGTCAATGACCATTGTCCATGCTGTTATACTAACACCATCATCCCATATCAATTGCTTCCGCTTTCCCCTTTGTTTGTCCCCTAAGAAACAGCCTGATTCCATTTTCAGGAACTACAATCTGTAGTTTCTTGCCCAAAACAACATTCCTGCATTTTGAGAAGAAAGAATAATGAATGGGCTGAAAGTTATAAGAATTAGACATATTATATAAACTCTAATAAAGTTAGAACATGAAATTTTAGCCATTTGGAGAAGCAATTGCTCTTACATCACTGAGTAGCAAGTTGCGTGGCTCAAGCATGTGGATGACATCACCCATTTTAGGCCTATTGTTTGCATCTATATCAGCACAACGAAGAGCGAATCAAAAGAATTCGTTTGAGTTCCTTCAAAAGAGGCAACTTGGGCAACTTAGGGTCCACTATAGAATCAAATTTTTGGTTTGCAACCATGGACTTTAACCAGTCGATCAAGTATACCTGAAATTGGAAATGCATTTCACATGTATGTATTTGTGAAGCAGGGGAATTTATAATCAGGGTTGAAAAGGAAACACCCGAATGTTTTGAGGACTCACAGCTTCTATTTCAGTTCCACTGTAATCTATAGAAGCCTTTCCAGATATAATCTCCATGATAAGTATCCCAAAGCTATAGGCATCACTCTTGTCATTCAAAACACCAGTAGCAGCATACTCTGGTGCCATATAACTAGAATGTCAAGCCAAGCAAGTTAGTGAAGTAGACAACAGATAATTAATGCTTAGTAATCACATTATATGTGTTCTAATGAGAAAAGACAATATCTTATGTTCCCTGAATATGAAGAAGCATGCTAAATCTAAACGAAACCAACAAAAAAACTGACCCAGACATTCCCATCAAAGTTGTGACATGACCCATTGCAGGACCTAAGAGTCTGATTATACCAAAATCAGATATCTTAGGATTCCACTGATGATCAAGCAAGTATGTTGCTTGATTTTATGTGCCAATGGACAATCTTGGGTTCAAAATCCTCATGAAGATAAGCCAAGCTGCAGAAACAAAGTCTTTTCAAGATACATAAACATTGTAGGAATAAAACTAAAATAAATATAGTTTTGGGATTAGAATGGCATACCCCTTTGCAGTTCCTAGGATAATATTCATTCGAATATCCCACGTTAGGGGGCTAACTTCTCCTCTCCATCCATGAAGCCACTGATGCAGATTACCATTGTCAATGTACTCATATACAAGCATCCTAATCATCCAAAAAGATTTTTTTTTTTAACAAAAAGAGCAATTAAGATCTCAATCCTCGGTGTTGATACACACATGTTACAAGTAATTCAAAAAAAATGGTACCTGAAAGCTCCTTCAATACAGTATCCAAGCAACTTGACCAAATTTCTGTGTCTAACAGACCTAACTGCCTCTGCTTCTACAATAAAGTCCTCAGCTTTAACACTGATAATTCATCAGTTTCATGAATATATTTGAGATAATTTTGATGAAAACATTCCTAGCCTGAGCTGAAAAGTAAGATTTTGTACAAATGAACTGGCAGGTGGCTATTAGATGTCAATTAAATGTATCCCTCTTGCTTGAAAATCAATGAAACACAATGACAATACAAATGTAACAGCAAAACTGGTAGAAAGTGAATATATATTAGAGGTAATAGTTTTGACTCTAAACTCACTTTTCATTATTGGATCACCAATCGTCATTATCAATTTGATCAATTAAAACAAAGAACATTCAAGATACATAGACATACCTGTTAAATACCAGACCTGCCTACTTACCTCTTGGGGCTTCTATTGAATGGAGAAATAGGTTTGATTGTCATCTTTTTTATATACATGAGGCATCCTCAGGATAATTCAAATAGAACCAATTGGATATCCGAACAACACTTTACCTTTTTCATATATTGCATAATCACACTAGATAGATATCATATTACATCGAATGCATTCACTTTTTAGCAGTTTTGCTGCTACATTTGGACTCTAAGCTCACTTTCCATTATTGCATAACCAATCATCATTATCAATTTGATCAATTAAAACACAGAACATTCGAGATATATAGATTTACCTGTTATATAGCAACTTCTTCACTGCTGCTCGCGTGTTATCCATTAAAACACCGCGATAAACAACCCCATAATCTCCACTCCCAATCACACTTTCATCAGCTAACCAATCTGTTGCCACTTCAATTTCTCCCAGCGTATATTGCTTCCCGGCCCCTTTTACATCCAATGCCGCCGACGGACATCCTCCCGATCGACTCCAAATCCGTCACATCATTCTTTTTTCCACCGGCCTGAGTAGACCACCGGTCAGAGAAGACGAACTCTTTCTGGGATGTCCCACTTTCAACCTCCGAAGCATTACGCGATAGCAGCCTCCTATCTCGTGAAAAATGATCAAAAGTACCATGACAATTCTTCTTCCGGAGACCAAACTGAACATTACTGGGTTTGCGGCGACGCCAAGAGAAGAAGTAAAGAGCGAAGATTAGGAGAATCAATACGATGAATAATGAGATGCAAATAATAATCACAACCCATAATTTCAGGCCGAAGAATGAGGTTGGCTTAGTGAGCTTGCTGTGAAGAGACGATACGCCGAATGACATGGTGGTCGGTGAGTAGGCAATCAGAGGAAGAGAGATCGAGAGAAATGAAAGGGGATTTTGAGCTCCATGGAATTGGAAAACTGATAGAGCATGTGTAATTAGCTACACTGGTGTTCTACTTCGATTAAAACTCCTTTCAAATTCGAATCTCGTCGTACCAACTGAATTCCGCAAGTGGCGGTAAATGGGTCTGGATACGGTGTAGAGGCGACCACAGTCTGATAACGAAGATCCAATAGATTATCTTCATTTTCGGCAAGACTCACAATTTGTTTGAAAGTTTTGAAGGAAAAAAACTAATCATCTTCACTTTATATCAAAAGGAAAAAAGAAAGGAAATTTGAATAATTAGTAAAAAGATAAAATGGCACATAATAAGAGCATAATAATTATTTTGGTAGTTTCGTCTTTTCAAGAATTTCAAGGAATAAATTAATTAATCCTACAGCGTTTATTTAATACGAGATTTTAAGTTTTATTATATTTTTTTTAAAAGAATTAGTCATTACTTATTTTGGTAAGAAAAACTTATTGTAATGCGAATAAATTAAGATAGTCTTAATTGATTTATTAAAAAAAAAAATTATTTACACTAGAAGAATAGTAACATTTACCGAAGCGATGAATAATAATTACCTTTAAATACTCCGTGACAAAAACAAAACAAAAAAGAATTCATGTGTTCAAAAAACTATAAGAATAGTACAATGTACATTAATTAGAACTAAAAATCAACATGATTGGTTTATTTGCCTGGGTGTCAATATGTGATTGAAATGATACAGCCCATAAACATGTTTACAATTGTTGTTTTAAATCTTGTAGTAAGCCATAATGATAATATGCAAAAGACTAAAATGATTGTGTAAATAAGGCTACAATGAATGCCCCAATACGCGAACAATAAGCATAAAAATGAACTGTTGTATATTATAAAAATTAAAATACTGATATATATATTATGTAATTTATTGTAAATTAAATATTAATATTTTACTTCGATACATTGAATGGGCCTAAAATTTTTTTATTTTTTTAAAATAATGATTATACTTAAATATTATTTTATTTTAGTAAGTATAGTAATAAAAATATGGTGATTAATCCCAAAATATAAAAACTACAATCGTTAATATATGTTTAAATATTTTGTTTTTTTGATATGGTATATGTTTGATTTATTCATTAAATCAAGAAAAATTATATTACGAGATCATCACTTTATATTATTATTTGATATAGTGTGATAATATCTCATAAAACTTATCATTTTTTGAGATTTTTAATAAATAATTTTTTATAAATTCAAAAAAGTAATAAAAAATTTTAAGAAAATCTTATCACATTGAATAATGATGTCAATAATGTCTTCCCATCACAACAATCAATAATTGAAAAAAAAAAATTAGTGATAAAATATCAATATAATAATGATATCATTTATGTCGCATATGATTGATTCGAATGATAATAAAATTTGTTCAAACCATTGAACTTTTTTTTGGACACGTTGAAAAATTTACAATGGGCAATCAATGCCGAGTAATTATGCGATATACTAAGTTATTATGTGATGATATTTCATAAATTTTAAAAGTTTTTAAAATTTTTAAAAATATTAAAAAATTTAATATTTTAATAGGAGACGATCACAAGAAATTATCCTACAATTGACGTCATTGTGTAACGGTCAATTGAATTTTTGCGGGGAATCTCACGGAATAATTATCACGGCATTTCACGACGATGCCACGTTCCAAGCGACGTGTGATGGTAACATGCGTCACCAGGGTCTCCACTCTTTCACGAACATTCCCAGTCTTTCCATATTTAGGAGGTGCAAGAACCTTCCCGGTCTTCCCCTTCTTCTAGTTCAAACATCACCCCCCATAATATTTTATATATCTGCACCATCTTTTCTCAGTACTCTGAAAAGAAGCTCGTCTTTCGTAATCAACTTGTGTCTCAATCTTCGTGCAAACAATTTTTCTCCCTCTAAAAACAAAGAGTTTCTGCGTTTGCTATCGGTTGAAATACCTGAAGGAGGTTGTGAATTATGGCGGATACTCAGATGGTCGAAGCTGAGACCTTCGCCTTTCAGGCTGAGATCAACCAGCTTCTCAGCCTCATCATCAACACCTTCTACAGCAACAAGGAAATCTTCCTTCGCGAACTCATCAGCAACGCTTCTGATGTAAGTTATTCCTTTCCTTGTATATCCGACGTATATGGATATATGCAGAAACGTCTATTTATATATATGTGGGTGTATGTGTGTATGTGTGTGTGTGTGTGTGAGAGAGAGAGAGAGAGAGAGAGAGAGGCTAATAGAACTGTTGATTGTGTAGGCATTAGACAAGATTCGATTTGAGAGTCTGACGGACAAGAGTAAACTCGATGCTCAGCCAGAGCTCTTCATCAGGATCGTGCCTGACAAGGTCAACAAGACCCTCTCTATCATTGATAGTGGTATTGGGATGACCAAAGCGGGTAATATTATCAAGGAAATCTCAAATTTTCCCGTTTGTTCCCTGGAAAAGTTTTCTCCAGAAATTTTTTTGTTTCTAAGTTTAGTTCGCCAATAACAGAGATTAGTGTATTATGTGGGAGAAATTTCTGAGGCAACGATTTTTGGACGGAGTTTGCATCCGGAGAACTTTGGTGCTGTTGTATTGTGTATATATCTAGTCATATAATAGTGACATCCGTTTATTTTGATGATTGTTCTGCTAGATTTGGTGAACAATTTGGGGACTATTGCGAGGTCGGGGACCAAGGAATTTATGGAGGCATTGCAGGCTGGGGCTGATGTGAGCATGATTGGTCAATTCGGTGTTGGGTTTTACTCAGCTTACCTTGCTGCGGACAAGGTCATTTTGACCACAAAGCACAACGATGATGAACAGTACATCTGGGAATCTCAAGCTGGTGGGTCTTTCACTATTACAAGGGATGTCAATGGAGAGCCTCTGGGCAGAGGAACCAAAGTCACCCTCTTCCTCAAAGAGGATCAGGTAAAATCCCATTCAATTTTATTTTGTTTGGTTGCTAAGGCAGCGGGAGAAGAAAACAGAGTGAAGTGCATACTCCTATTAAGCACGACTGACGTTTTCCTCAACTTGTGTCTCAGTCAATAAGATTTACAAGTTATTTTTTTTCTTTTCCTAATTTTTCTATGCGGCCCAATTATGGAATTTCATTCAGATTTTGGCATCATTTGTTGCTGTGTCGGAATCTGATGTTGATTTTGAATTGTGGTTTCTGAGTAGTTGGAGTACTTGGAAGAAAGGAGGCTCAAGGACCTCGTAAAGAAGCACTCAGAGTTCATCAGTTACCCAATCTATCTCTGGACTGAGAAAACCATTGAGAAAGAGGTTAGTGACGACGAAGATGATGAAACAAAGAAGGAAGAAGGCGATGTTGAGGAGGTGGATGAAGAGAAAGAGAAAGACAAGTCCAAGAAAAAGAAGATTAAGGAGGTTACTCATGAGTGGGAGCTCATTAACAAGCAGAAACCAATCTGGTTGCGCAAGCCAGATGAGGTTACCAAGGAAGGATATGCCTCCTTTTACAAGAGCTTGACCAATGATTGGGAGGACCCTCTTTCGTGGAAGCACTTCTCTGTCGAAGGTCAGCTTGAATTCAAGGCCATTCTCTTCGTCCCAAAGAGAGCTCCATTTGATCTCTTTGACACTCGAAAGAAGCTGAACAACATCAAACTCTACGTCCGAAGGGTGTTCATCATGGACAACTGCGAGGAACTCATGCCGGAGTATCTGGGATTTGTCAAGGGTGTTGTTGATTCTGATGACTTGCCACTGAACATCTCCCGTGAGATGTTGCAACAGAACAAGATTCTCAAGGTGATCAGAAAAAACCTGGTGAAGAAATGCATTGAGATGTTTTATGAGATTGCAGAGAACAAGGAGGATTATGCTAAGTTCTATGAAGCTTTCTCGAAGAACTTGAAGTTGGGTATCCATGAGGACAGCCAGAATAGGGCAAAATTGGTTGATTTGCTCCGATTCTACTCTACCAAGACCGGTGACGAGATGACTAGCTTGAAGGATTATGTCACTAGGCTGAAGGAGGGCCAGAAAGAAATCTATTACATAACTGGCGAGAGCAAGAAGGCTGTTGAGAACTCCCCATTCCTGGAGCGGCTCAAGAAGAAAGGCTATGAAGTGCTTTTCATGGTTGATGCCATTGATGAGTATGCCATTGGGCAGTTGAAGGAATACGACGGAAAGAAGTTGGTTTCTGCTACAAAGGAAGGGTTGAAGCTTGAAGACGAGAGCGAGGAGGAGAAACAGAAGAAGGAAGAGAAGAAAAAGTCCTTTGAGAACCTTTGCAAGACCATCAAGGAAATATTGGGGGACAAGGTTGAGAAGGTGGTTGTCTCAGACAGGATTGTGGATTCTCCATGCTGTTTGGTAACTGGAGAGTATGGGTGGACTGCAAACATGGAGAGGATTATGAAGGCTCAGGCGCTGAGAGACAATAGCATGGCCGCTTACATGTCAAGCAAGAAGACCATGGAGATAAATCCTGACAACGGTATCATAGAGGAGCTGAGGAAGAGAGCCGAGGCTGACAAGAATGACAAGTCAGTGAAGGATCTTGTGATGCTGCTCTATGAAACCGCCCTCCTGACTTCTGGGTTCAGCCTGGAGGAACCGAACACATTTGCGGCAAGAATCCACAGGATGCTGAAATTGGGTCTTAGCATTGAGGATGATGAAGAAGTCGGTGGTGAAGATGCTGATATGCCAACTCTGGAGGAAGTTGGTAACGAGGAGAGCAAGATGGAAGAAGTGGACTGAGGAATGAGACAATTGTTAGTTTGTGCTTGTGGGTTAGGAGTACTGGGTCTTGTAAATGGTAGTAGATGTCTTTAGGAGGTTTTGTGAGTATGTTCCCTCAAGAGTCGAGTGTGTGTGTGTGTGTTTTTCCTTTCCAGTCTTGCTGTGTGTGGGTGCGCAACTCAATACATTGCCCCTTTTGTAACTCATATGAGAATATAAATAAGGTATTTGGTTCAACTGTATTTATCTGTGATAATTCTTTCTAGGATTGCCATCTCATCCTGAGCGTGATTGAACGTAATTGAGTTGTGAAATGTTTGAGAAACAGGTGGCGTCTAATTGAGTTGTGATTGTACGAGGAAAATTGGTGTAATTGGACCATGAGCCAGTTGCCCCCGACCCCCTTGTGGAACAACCATGTGCAGCATTTTATCAAAAGGCAAATATTGTACATTCAATCATTATAAGATAAACTATAAGACGAAAGAAAAAGGAAAAAGAAACAAATACCAATCCAGAATTATTCGATTCTAAGGGCTAGAAAGCACGAGATTCTTTGGATTGACAACCAATTTGTATTGAGGTCATGCGTGGAGCTGTTGACATCACCGGGACAATCCTCTTACTATCAATGATTACTGGCGGGTTCACACATCATAAACAGGTCTGTATCCAAGGGCATACCAACACAACACAAATCCTGCTAATAAAAAGAGAGAGAGAGAGAGAGAGAGACGTACTAAAAGCAAAATCAGAATGCATAATTCAACTTGGACCGAAGTCCTACCCAATTTGATTACATTACTAGTAATTAGGTTCTCCCCCTCCATCATTGCATAAAAAATGTAATTCGACTTATTAAGCACTGGTCCAGCGTGATCACCATAAACATCTACGTCCTTTTAATTTCATCTCTCAGAAAATAATAAAGGCTTCTTATGAAACTCCCTCCCCAACACACAAAAATCAGTTCCTATTCTCAACCCAAGCATGACCATTAATTGGGGAGAGGGGGGAAAGAGAGATCAGCACTGCAACTATGAGAAAACAGAGAAGTGAGATACTCCAGGTCATAAAAAGGAACCAAGATTTCAGACAGGACTGCACGCACTTACACAAATATTACACCTGTGACACAGACCCTGGTCTGAAACTTCTTTCAAGAGTCAAAACTTGAATATACGTAACCCAGCTTTACATTTTACATTCCCGCAAAAAAGTATTTTTTCTGTTTTATTTTTTAGTCAGTATGTACATGATAAAGAGGCAACTATTGATCAACAAGCTGCACAGCCAGAATCAGAACAGGAAATAGTACTTACAAATCAGCAAACCAGAGCACATCAACATTTTGTAGCTATAGAAGCTCACCGAACAGCTCTCTATTTCCTGGCATTTTATCTGACTGAACTCAGTATTGGTTGTCTAGTAGTGAATAAAATAAGAAACACAGCCATGCAACAAAAGAAACACAAAGACTATTTATACCTACCCATATCGAGCAGCATTCTCGAATCAATTATCATGAGGGATGTTATTTGCACCACCACAATTATCTTTCTCTGACTCAATCTCATAGGATGAAAGCAGCCTTCTCTGCACAAACATATTAAGTGTCAGCAACTATGAAAGAGACTACCATGATCAATGTTTTTTGTCAAGTAAATGTGGCTGCAAGAAATGCCATTTGGAACTTGACCAACACTCGGAATATAGTCATATATGCATTTTCTAAATACACACGATCTGGAGCAATTGATAAGCCAAATCATAACAGCTCAAAGACACTCATTCCATACGAGAAATAATCGCAGGAAATCCTTTGATAATACGGATTCCTATTTCTCAATGATATCTCACGATCAAGACCGGACCAGCTATGCAGAGTCCACAGACTCCACACTGGCAACCAGATGGAACCTTGAGTATTTGGAATAGCATTTCCAGAGTGCCTTCTTGACATTTGTTATTACATCATTTTCAACACTCAACTCAACTCAATTTAACAAACTCTTATCTCAACTATTTGAGATCGGTTACATGAATCATTTTTCGTTATTCTACTATAACCATTTCCACAATTAAACCACACATTATCATATCTTTTTTACTATCTCTAATAAAGTTAAATTTGGTTGCTCTCCCCACAATATGAACCCTATCGCTCTTTTTTACTGGTGTGTTCACTGGTCTTTGTTGTCCATAGCCAGGCCACCTTAACCAATTTTTTCTCATTTTATCTCCTATAAGTGTAACTCTTACCATCTCATGAATGTGTTCATTTTTTATTCTATTTTTTATTATCTTCTAAAACATCCATCTCAATATTCTTATTTCAGCTACACTCATTTTATAGACATGTTTCTTAACTACCCAATATTTCGTTCCATACAATATTGCTGGTCTAATAGTTATTCTATGAAAAGTTTCTTTCAATTTCAAAAGTATATGTTGATCACACAATATGCCAAACGCACTTCTCCACTTAATCCATGCTACTTTAATTCTACAAGTAGCATCGTCTTTAATTTCTCTCTCTGGATCGATAAGTGAACCTAGATAACGAAAATTTTCATTTTTTTATTAACATCATCCTCAACACTCACTAAATCAATTTTTTTTAAAATTTTTTGTATCAGTGTCAATGTTTTACTTTCTTAAGAAAGCAAATTCTACTTGCCTCCATCTTTAAGTTGTAGATGAGGATTCACTTAAAAAGGCGAGAGTTAACAGCTGACAAAACCCCACCTTCCTCAACCTCTTTGGCAAAGATCTTCTACTTTATCAGGCCTGAGGAAGTGTGGCAGGTTATTGTTGATTTCTGTGAGGGTTTTTATTTAGCGGAATTCTTGTAGCAGCCTACTAGATGGGTTGGATTTTACTACTACAGCTTTGGAAGAAAGGGAGTGGTTGGAAGAGGAGGTGGTGAAAGCTTTAAATTCATATAGTGGGGATAAGTCATTGGGCCGGATGGTTTTACCATTTCTTTCTTCTAGGTTTGTTGGTCAGTGGTTAAGGATGACATTATGCAAGTACTAGCCTATGGCCACAATCAGAGATGCTTTGAGAGAAGTTCGAATACGTCTTTTATTGCACTCATTCCGAAGAAAGGAGGAGCGACTGGCATTCGGGATTTTCGTCCAATTAGTTTTGTGGGAAGTGCACATAAATTGTTGGCCAAAATTCTATCTTCAGATTCTCAAAATGCCTTCGTAGCTGGCAGGCAGATTTTAGATGCAGTTTTGGTGACAAAGCAATATTTCAGGCTTGGTTTGTAAGTGTTGACATTGCAAAAGTATATGACTGTTAATTGGGAATTATTGGTTAATATGTTATAGAGGATGGGTTTTGAGAGCAAATGGTGCAGATGGATTGACCTTTGTATTTCTATAGTTAAGTTTTCTGTGATAGTGAATAGACCAGCTGAAGGTTTCTTCTATAATACTAGGGGCTTAGGCAAGGGAATCCTCTATACCTGCTTATATTTCTCGTGGTTATGGAAGCTCTTTGCAGGTTGATTGAGGGAGCAATGGATGGGGTTTGTTGTTGGAAATTGAGGTCGGGAGGGATGTTGGATATCAATTGATTATTTCTCACTTGTTGTTTGTAGATGACATCGTTATTTTTTATGGGGTGAATAAGGAGCAGCTTTGGTATTTGAGGTGTATTCTTTTGTGTTTAAAGGCAGCTTCCAATTTATGGGTAAATTTGGGAAAGAGTAAGTTAGTTCCCGTGGGTGAAGTTGGTAATGTGGAAAATTTAGCATTTATATTTGGGTTGTGGGGTGGGATCCTTTCCTACCAAGTAATCGTATTTGGGTTTACCATTTTCTTTATAAGTAAATCTTTATTAAAAAGCACCTAAGGGAGGCAAACTCATGTACCAAAGAACAACTCCAAGTTAAAGCTTACAACTACCCAGAAAATGTAAAGAAAAAAAGTATCTATACATGAAGGAAAATTACTAGCTCCCCACAAGTGTAAATTCTTCAAAAATAATTCTTTTAATTTAACTATGGGAATTTCTTCATCCACAAAAATCCTACTATTCATTTCCCGCCAAAGGCACCAAAAAAAAACACAATGGTACAACATCCCAAATTTTTCTCCTCGCCATCCATTAAGAAACTCCACCACCAAATATGGCATTTCCCAAGCACACCTAGAAAGAGAAAACAAAAGGACCAAAACCCACTCACAAAGGAGCAATGAAGAAAAATATAGTTGATGGACCCCTCCTTATAGCACATATAGCAACGATTTGTCAGTCTAAAGTTCCGCCTCTTAAGATTGTCCATGGTAAGGATTTGGGTTCCTCTTATAAGATAAAGTCAATTTAAGATAATGTGGTGAAACGATTCAAACAACGATTAGTGGGATGGAAGCGCTAGTATTTGTCTAAAGGGAGCTGGCTTACACTAATTGAAAGTACAATGGTCAGTTTAGCAATGTATTTTCTATCTTTATACCCTATTCCTTCTATTGTAGAGAGGAAGTAAGAGAAATTTCAAAGGGATTTCTTATGGGATGGGTTGGGGGGTGAGCGGGAAATTAATTTGGTTAGTTGGGATAGCACATATTAGCCATAACAAACGGGAAGTCTTGGGATAAAACGGTTGAGGGTCTTCAAGAGGGCTTTGCTAGAGAAA
The DNA here is from genome assembly GCA_008638375.1 of Nyssa sinensis. Taxonomy (NCBI): domain Eukaryota; kingdom Viridiplantae; phylum Streptophyta; class Magnoliopsida; order Cornales; family Nyssaceae; genus Nyssa; species Nyssa sinensis. Next base: position 3,159,566 of record CM018041.1, on the reverse strand, counting down.
TTGTTGAGAAGGTTCACTAAGAAGAGGGCGAGGATATGCTAAAGGATCAATTTCTAGGTTTATTTAGAGTTTCAAGAGTTCAAGATGCTTCTATGGGAGATTGTAACTCTCTTTCGACTAAAGGGATTCTTTGGGAACCTTCATTCCATCAGAATTTTCTCAAGATTGGGAGGTTAATTTGGTTATGGATTTGACGGTTATGTTTTGGGAGGACCTTTGGTGCAGGGATGTGCCCTTTAAGGAGAGATTTTCGCTCTTGTATAGTTTGGCTCTCCATAAAGATGCACATGTTGTGGATTGTTTTACAAGGGAGGGTGGAGAAGTGGTGTGGAGCCCTTTGTTAGATGAACTTTTTTGATTGAGAAATGGAAGAGATGTTGGTTTTGGGGGGGATACTTAATAGGAGTAAGGTGGCTGTGGGAAAGGCGGATTCATTAGTGTTCTCATCTTCAAAAGAGCTCACAGTTTGCTCTTGCTATAAGAAGATGGTGAGAGGGGATGGGAATCTCTTTCCTAGGAAGGTGGCATGGGCATTCACATGTGCCAACTAAGGTTGCCTTCTTTGCTTGGGTGGCCTCTTGGGGAGTTATTCTTACCATGAATAATTTACAAAGGAAAGGTTTTAGTTTGGCTAGTCATTTTTGCATGTGCACGATGGCCAAAGAGTCTACAGATCACCTTCTCCACCAATGTTTGGTTGCGAGGGATGTTTCGTGTTTGCTTTTGTCCATTTTGGTGTTCATTGGGTGATGTCAGCGAAGGTTAAGGAGGTACTTCTTTGTTGGAAGGTGAAAAGATTGCCAAGGAGTCAACGGAGGATGTGGAACATAACCCCTTTATGTTTGATTAAGAGTATTTGGAAGGAACACAACCGTAAAATTTTTTAGGGGAATGGGACCCCCCCCCCCCTCTAACCTTTTTGTTTCAAAGATAATTTCTTACATACTCTTTATTTTTTGTCCGAAGAGGCTTCTCTTTTGTATGTAGATGATCTAATTGATTTTTTCGGGTCATTGAGGCTTTAATCTTATAACTTTTCCTTGTACATATGGGTTCGCCCCCCTTGAGCATTTTAATACAATTGATATACATTTACCAATCAAAAAAAATCAAAAACATTAGTTGCAAACTTAAGGTCGATGAGGCAGACCCCGTCAAATGGAGGCACACCACTAGTTGCAGTACTTTCGGCTTTCATTCTTTCTATGAGGTTCTTTCTTGGGGGATGGTGGATAGCTTTCCCTATCAGATAATTTGGAAACATGGGCCCCTAAGGTAGCGTACTTTGGGTGGGCTGCGACACTTGAAGCTAATCTCACAATAGATAATTTGAAGCAGCGAGGGTTCACTGGTTAATAGGTGTTGTGTGGGTAAACATCGGGAAGAATCAGTAAATGATATATTTTTGCATTATCCATGGGAAATGACTTGTGGAGTTTGCTACTTCTACTTTTTGTATTTGGAAGGAACGTAATCAAAGAATTTTTTATAGGGAGGAGCGTTGAGTGTTCGGGCTGAAGGGATGGTTCTTGTTACATTTTTTTGTAAATTCTTTAGTGGAGTTTACGACTGACTGAAGCTTATGTAATAAGTTGAGTTCAGTAACAGGTCTTAGTTTTTCTTTTTCTTTTTTTGTTTCTGCACATCTTCCCTGCACATGGGTTCCCTCTCCTCTTTTGTCTTTGATATTTTGAATAAATTATTTGAAAAAAATGTTTCCATATTTATAGATGTAATAAAACAAAAAAGAAGTCATCCCATTCCAAACTCACCCTGAAGCCGCTGAAGGACTTCATGATGCAAAAATCAGTTTTTTTCCAATTCAAGGGATATTGGGTGAAAATGTTCATATGTCAGGTACATTGTCCAGAGTCCACAACATGATGAAATAGCTAATGTAAACAATTTCAATGCAACATTTAAGGGGTAACAGCACTTACATGATCCTCAAAATCAGGGCTGCTCAAATTGATGGACAGGTTCCTCATCAACAACAACACCTGGACAGGAACCAAATGAACGAAATAGTTACAAATGTAGCAAAGCATAAACTCAATTTACCATTTCCAAAATCTTACATCAGCCTTGCTTTTGAATTTTTGAGGTCATGTCTTATGTGAAAGGTCTCATATTTCATTCTCATCTCATGTATGACATTATAACTGTGTATTATCTCTTCTCTTAGACCCTCCCATAATGGACTCAAAATAACAGCACAAATCTATAAGATAAAGCCAATACATAAATGTCATCCTCCTAGAGAAGCCAAAGAAGATAAGGACCAAGTAAGCAGTATTAGGGAGTTTGAAAATCAATATGTTATCCCAAATTTATTATGAATAGAAAATATGATTCTACTCTGGTTCAAGGAGCCCCATATGACCGCATGCAATGCAAGGAAGAAACCAATGACCGATGGGGATTTCTACCTCTTAAAACTTGTTCAAGCAATTTAACTAATTACTACAGAACCTTCAAAAAGGGGGAAAACTGAATATTTAAAGCAATCACAACTCCACTGACTCCTCCCAACATTGCAAAAGACAATAAAGAAAAAAAATCCCAGCCTGGACATGGCTGCAAAAGGTTCCTCCATTCTGAATATGAGCATATTTCTGTTCATAAAAGTTGTATGTTCATTATTATTAACCGCAGCTTCCGTGCATAAAACACAATAAAAGAAAAGAATTCTACAACATTAAGTCAGAGAATGATTGGAACTGTATAGGTTAGAAACATACTGTTTCAACATCTATCGGATCCATCTTTTTTAGATTTTGCAAATGACCAGTGGTGTTTGGGTCAAAGACACTGCCAATGAAGCTATATACTTGAGCAAAGTCAGGAAGAACTGCATCAAACAAATAAAAGTGTTAATGCTAGAAACAGTATGAGGAGAATACAGAAAAGATGGCAAAGAATTGCAGATGGCATAAAGATAAAAACATAATGGAGCATGTAGATTCAAAAGATGTATATGCTTCATAATACGGCTATGACAGTAATCCTGGGCACATGCCAGGGGCCCAGGTGGGGTTGCTTTTCTTCTCTTTCTTTCTTTTTTTCTTTTTTTTTTTTGTTTGGGGGGGGGGTCAGCTTTCCAGAGATTAATGATAGAATCCATTGTAAGTCAACTTAATGTAGAGAATAAAACCGGCCAGAGAAAAATTGACCACATTGTTAGCATAGAAAAAGAGTATTTTTCATATAGATGCCAGCACTCACTTTCAAGGTATGTCTTTAAATGCAACCATCAATCTACAAACTGCAGACTATAGCTTCTCTAAACTTGACAAGTATACGAGAAAGTGCCACAACATACATTCAGTTTTCTTAATCATATGCTAACGGCCATCCTAATAACGAAGTTTCAAAAAGCTATCAAGGGTAAAGTTATACTCTTAAGGCTCACTATGAGGCAAGACCCTTAAAAAAGCCAAAAGGTAGCTAAAAACTCCGGAACTTGAGGTTCAAACCTCAAGATTTGAGGGTTGCATGAAGCATCTACCTCACATGTTGAGGCTCGGGGTATGTATGATGTGTGTGCCTTATACACAAACAAAAAAAACAAAAAAACTAATCGAAATTCTTTCTCTTTTCCGATTATTTTTAAAGCTAAAAATTCATTTATCAACATTCAAAAAAAATAATGTTTTTAAAATCTTTTCCACCCTTGTTTAAGTTTTAAAAATTGAGTCACGGTATTTAAGGCAATCAGAACTATGAACCAGTAATGAAGGTTGTCTTCACTTTTTACAACAATTAGTTATGATCCAAATCTTCATGTTCCTACATATTCAGCTACAAATCATTTACCACATTTAAATTATTCCATAAAAGTGGAGCAAACACATTGCAGTAAAAATAAATATGAAAGGATTTTTTCCCGATCAAAAATATATATAAAAGGGTTTTCAACTAAGTGTCATGTAATGCATTTGAGTTTTTGATAAATTCATTTTTGTATTTTATTCTGCAAATTTTCACACTTAATTTTCTCTAGTTTAGGAAATAAACTCATTAAGTTTGCAACCCTTATCTGCACCATTTAGTAGGAACAAGGAAGGTCGAATGGAAGAGAGGAAAGGGAGGAAGAAAAAGGAGAGAGAGCTTTCACCGTTTGTTAACAAGGAGAAAGAAAAGAAGGAAAGAGGGAGAATTTTCCTTTGGGGCCACCATTTCCTTTCTGTCAAAAAGTGGATCGGAAGGAGGTGGAAAGAAAGGAAATCCTTTTTAAAAAAAATTTCATGTCGAACCAACACCCACATGTTAATATGTAGGTCCAATGGTATAAAGAAGTAACATTGTTTCCTATTTCTCGTTCCTTCCTGTTCAATAGAATTAACAGAAATACAATTTCCTTTCCCTATGGTCTAAGAAGTACAGATACGGACACGAGACGCAGATACGACACAACACGGACACGTTGACACATTATTTCTCAAAAAAGTAGAATACCGAAACGTTGAATATATATAAATTTTTTTATATTTTATATGACTATATAATAAAAAATTTAACGTTATTTCAATTAAAATTGACATAAAAATACAAAAATATTATTAAGATATTAAAATAACAAAGCCATTAAATAAAAATTCAAGAATTTCTTTATTTAATCAACTTATATATATAACTAAAAAAAATAACCAAGGAGAAAAGGAAAAAAAAAACGTGTCCATAATGTGTTCGAAATGTGTCCAAAATTCAGAAAAAAATAAAAAAATTTGGGCAATTTTTTTCTTGTACCCAACACGTCCAGAAAGTGTCTGAAAGTATTGGTTTCTAACACGTCTAACATGGACACGTGAGCTAAAATAGAGTGTCCATGCTTCATACCCTACGGTAACCCGTACCATCTCTCCTACCTTTTCTTTCAAATTTCCATGTCTTCCAAATTGAGCATTACACCGTCATGTCAACGCTTACATGTACCTTGCAGGATGAAAAAAGGCATCACATTCATGTGTCACATTTTAATAACTGTGACTACTACTAATGTCTAGCACTAGCAATCACGGTTTTAGTTTTCCCATGTCTAGATTTAGAAAATTACACATCCACATTGACTAATGATGGAAATTCCACAATAGGCTTCATATCCACTTGTTACTTTTGAACAATAATGACTACCACAAATATCTGACAATCATGGTTTTAATCCTCCATAATAATGATAAATTCCACACGATGATTCACAAACATACGGAGACAAATATGTTCTAAGATTTTGGGCATTTTCAAATCCTGTAAATTAAACAACCATATTGTTGGTTGCTAATAATAGAATTTCGATAAACTCTCTCCTCTCTTGGTTATTCCCTAGAGAGAAGAGACTCCATAAAGGTAGGCAAAAATTCCCATACCAAGCTAACAATAATACAAAAATCTGAATATCCAAGTGGTACCAATGCTGAAATGAAATTCATTTTTTTGTAACTCCCAAACTGGTTTCAAACTTCTGTGAGTTTCCATATTCCACATATATCCAAAGTTCAATTAAAATTCAAAGTTTAAAACCAGGGCTTCCTATAAGAAAAATGGTTCAATTTAGCCTCCAAAGCTGGAGAAAGGACATTTCTGAGATGAACATTTTCTCATACTACAAAATTCCCCAATAATATTTACAGGATACCTGCATCCTGTACATTCTACTTGGGCGTTGCACTTGCACATTAAAGGAAAAATGAGAAGTAGCAATATTCATAAAATGGGCTTATACCCTAGCATTTAAAGTGCTAAAATTTTCTCTGGTCATGTAGTTTGAAGAGTTTAAATTTTCTCGGGTCATGTAGTTCAAATGTTTTATAAGCTCGCAATAAGCAAAGAACTAAAATTCACCTCTCAATGAAGGGCCATGATTTCCTTGATCAACCATTTCACCTGTTGGCCGTGCTCTTGGAGTGCTCTCAGTGCTACTGCAACAGTTATTCAGACCTGCAGATCTCATATCACCTATAACAGAACATGTGATTAAAATATCACTTTGAGCAAGAAGCTGAAGATACCCACAAAAATAAGATCAGGATCCAGTATCTCAGTAGAAATAGAACACGTAAGAATAGATGAACCTTTTGTCTTATGTGATAGACTGACTGTTTGCAGAGAGTTGTCAGTCCGGGAAGACACAGCTGCTGTAGTGACAGGATTCCTAAGTAATGAAGAAGAATCAGGCCTTCGTACAACCCCAGGTTCAGCTAGAGTGGGAGAAGTTTGAAAAGATCCTGTCACTTGTAAGAGCACTGGAGCTGCCAAATATGCAAGGGTTACATTAAGTTTGCCTCTTTTTTTCTTTTCTTTAGTGACAAATGCATTTAAGTTTGCCTCATGAGAACTAATCATACCATTTTTTGAGGCTTTCTGTGGATAGGGATGAGCAGCCTTCCTTTTTGGCCTGGGCGGAGGTAGATGTTCATTAGCCCCACTCTTTTGAACCTTCAGAAAATACTTCTGTGCATGGCTTCGTATCTGCAATTGTTATGCTCTACTTTTTAACTCTTTTCTTTTGGGTAGATGGTATCATTTAACATTCTAAATATATATATATATATATATATATATATATTACTCATTGAAAAATTATTTATCATTCATGTAGTACAAACTATGAAATTAGGCTAATAAAATATAAGGTGGAGATAACAAATTAAGAAGCTGCAATTCTAGGAGGCAGTCGAATAACTTGAATCAAGTTTCATGGATATTTGAACTACAAAACATTCATGTGGATACTAGAACATAAGTAAAGGGATTAAATCAAACTAGCCGATACGGTACCATAACTTTCTATCAATCAATCAAAGCTTGTTCATTATTCCCATGGTAAAATACAATGAAATAGTAACTAGCACCAAGCATTATAATATGGATTGTGTTAAAATAAATCATATAAGATATTATTGGTGCATTCTTCACTATATGGTACAAAGACACTACAATGAATCAGAAGTTTTAAAACAATCCTGACCGCCCACACCAAAACGACAGATCAGGTCAACCCTTGTTTTTTTGATAAGTATATCAAGTTTCCTATGGACTAAAAGTTGCTTTGCTGCCAATTTAACAAGATGAGTTTACATTCACAGTCATATAATAAGGAACTAATAAGTAACAACAATAAACCCATACAGCAATGGCAACTAAAACATACTTCTCTGTCTGTGTGCATGTTAAAACATACTTCTCTGTCTGTATGCATGTTAAAACATACTTCTCTGTGTGTTTGTGTCTATGTTCCTGTGACTGTGTGAGTGCATGGAAAGATAGATAGATATCTATATATATATATATATATATATATATATGATATATATATGAGAGAGAGAGAGAGAGAAAAAAATAAAATAAAATAAAACAGGGAAAACAATGTGAAATAAGCCAACAATGAAGATGAGGAAAAATGAAAATCCAAGGACAACAAGACCTAAGGAAAATAAACAAACGAGCAATGCAACACTAAACTCATACAGCAGTGGCCACTGCACCGTAACTCTGTGAGTGTGTGCAGGTGCGGAGCTGTGTGACCCTGTGTGTCAGTGGTGTTGGGGGGGGGGGGGGGGGTAACATGCATATAACACGTTTGGGGGGAAAATGAAAATTCAAGGACAATGAGAGTCGAGACCTGAGAAAGGAAGATAAACAAACAAGTAATTCTACAATTAACTTTTAACATGAGCTGTTATGTTTGTCTACAATAAAGAGGAAGGAAGATAAACAAACAAGCAATTCAAGAATGAACTTTTAACATGAGCTGTTATGTTTGTCTACAATAAAAGAGGGGCACGAAAATGCACTTAATAGTGCTGCATCAGAAGAAGCAAACTTCCTCTACATTGTCTACAATAGTTAAACCAAAATTTAACAAGAAAATAAAAAGGTCAGCCATGTCAAGTTAAGGCACGATGTGGAATGCAACACACATAAAGTAACATGATAAAATAATAATGTATACTTATAACATTATCAAAAATAAATTATGCACTTTATATTACCTGGATGACGGTCTTTGACCCAACAAATGCTTCGATCTTTTTCCAATCTCGGTCAAAGCTATACAGATCCCCGGTGGAGAGGGGGCCATAATTAGGGAACAAGAACGGTATTTATGAATAAAAAAATAAACAAAGAGGGATAATCCCTTATAATAACTTGCCACAATAAATAGCTTAATGTTATAACATACCAAATAACAGTTAAAATTGTATGGGTAGAAATTTCTATTCACAGGGGTGATGCGGGACAAAATGTTTCAGCATTTTCTCAAGAATAAAGCACCAATTTGCAAAAACCCTTCAGAAAAATTCCCATCTTTAAAGATATACCCTGCTGATTTAGATCCTAGTCCAAAACATGGTTTTACCAGCAGCTATACATAAACTAGTTATATCTTCAACAGGGAAAAACAAGGACTCTTTTGTCCTATAGGTAACTGAATGTTTCTCTCTCAAACTATCAACTGCTTCCATATACAACTGATAAGGTTCATTAACTCATTCAATTCTCAGCTGAATTAGTAGTTGAAAAAAAAAAACTCCTTAGCTGATTCTCAAACTATCAATGATCTTCTTTTCTTTTATAACTTGGGTAAGTAATACAGATGCACTCATGTCCCATTCAGGACTTGAACCTCGCACCTCCCTCTTTAGGATGGTAAGAGATACCGATCAAGCTAATAGCTAGCAGTTAATAATTGAAGTGCTGCAACACATGCATGAATGGAAACATTAAAGAATTCAAACCAATAATGTACAATATACGCGGGTGTGCACATGCAGATGCATTTACTTTAAACCAATTCTACCTTCCTTTTTCCTAGTTTGAATGTTTTCTGGTGAATTACACCAAACTCCACTTAGCTTTGCCTGAAATTGCAGGGACATAACTCATGGTTTGAAGAATGAAAGGAAATCCCTAGTCAGAGTTGTTTGGGTATATAGTGTTATCAAAAAATATAATTGTCTTTACCTTGCGTATCATAGACACCATTTTAATTTTAAAAAAAATATCTAATTCAAATTCGCCTTATCACCCTTCCCTTATTCACAAGTCACCCGCAATTCTATCCCTTCACTCGCCAACAGACTCCACCACCAACCACAATTACCATTGTCGACACAAATTTCGCATAGGTTTGCAGACCCTACGAGATTTTTCAATAGAAAATTGTCGAAAATTTTTAATTACCTCCAATATGACATTTGTTAGATTGTTAATTACATTGAAAGAGGAAAACCTCTCATTCTCAAAGAGAAGATAAAAGAAAAGTAGCCAAGGAAGAGATTACAATTTTTTTTTTTTTTTTGGGGGGGGGGGGGGGTTTCAACCCCTTTTTACAATATGATTTCATAAATAAAAGAAGGGTTTGGAACCCTTTACTTGAACAATTCCATCTTTTGGGTGAATGCTAGAAACCGAAAGAGAAAAAGGAAGGAAAGATGTGGAAGAGGACTTCAACAAAGTTTGTTCGTCGCCTAGTTATCTTCTTCTTCGAGCTTTGAAGCTTTGGGCCTTTTTGGTCTTTATGTCTCGAAAAACTTCTCAAGTTCTTGATTCCAACTTTGATCTCTCGCTCTTAACTCTCTGTTTTATGATTTTTCTCTAAAAAGTCCCTTGGACTCTTGCAGAGAAGCTTTTTATAGAGATTATGAAGATAAGTCTTACCTCCATCTCAAATTCTTTTAGAGATAATCTTATCTCTTAACTTAATTTTGAATTTTGGTTTGAAGTTGTTTTAATATTTTCTCTTCTTTTGAATGGTTCGATTAACCAACATACTTTTACAACAAGGCCATGTATTGTATAGCTTACAGGGCCTCTTGTAGTGTAGTCCAATGCTACATGGCCACTTAGAATGCATATGACCCATTGAGTTTTTTCCTGCCAACAACCATCCCCTGCCAACATTTCTTCTTTCCTTTATTTATTTATTTATTTCTATTTTTTGGAAGGGGTGGTACATCAAAAGAACTATATGTGTGTGTGTGTTCAAGGGGCAGGTTAAATTAGATAGGGGTGCATTTGAGGGGAAGGTTAAATTCCTTGGGTTTGGGGCGATTTGAGAAAAGGTTTCCCACCTCAATTATTGTTATTATTATTATTTGATAAGTTTCCCCTGGCTCAATTATGTTATAAATTTACTAAAATGCCCTTATATTTTACTCTAATTTTAAAAATCATGAGTATATTTGTTTAGGCTTTTGGTAATACTCGAAAAAATTTCTTTCTTTTATATGTTTTGTGCCATCTAATTAATTAAGGGCAATGATTTATGGCTCAAATTCCTATACCCAAATGAAAGAGAGTCATTGATTGCTATCACATCAATTGTTTTTTAAAAAATCAACTCATCAATCAATGGCTATCTCTCAATTGGGTATAGGATTTGAGCAGCAAAACATTACCCATTAATTAATCATGGTGTAGTTTAGGTTTTAGTGAGACTTGTTTGATTTTTTTCTTTCAATTACATTTATTTTTTCTTGTTATAAAACAGGGTTTTGAAAACATACTAGGCAGCTCGAGACATGATAGGACAAGACAGGGTGAGATGATATAAAAAGGGTCAAGGATGAGATGTAACCTTAGACGGGGCGTGGCGGGGATGGGGAGAGGATTTTTAAGTGGGGCCAAGGCGGGGTGTGGGACTATGAAGTCCCCTACCCAAACCCATCCCATTACCATCCCTATCCATTAGCCATATTATCCATTCAACCTGGTTGTTTATCTAAACTTCATTTGGGTTTGCCCGCACTATGTATCAAGAAGGGGTCAATAGGCTCATTAGTAATATATGTGGTATAAAAAGTTGTTTGTGTTTCTTTAATGAAATAAAGAATCGTAGATACACACACACATGCACAGTTATACACACAGACACTCCTTGGGTTTGTTTCCATCCAAGTTAATAGGTTGTAACCTATTGTCAGAATTCTAGGGTGGGTGAGGTGTGTGGGCATGTGGGTATGGTGTACTTCTTCCTTTTTGTTCACGTACTAAAACACACATGCACACAAATGTTGAAAACCTGAGACTGCTTTAACTTTTCAAAATTGAGTTACATTTAATGTAGCTTTACATGCAGCATATGTTTTTCTAAACGAGCTCCTATATGTTCATGTAGTTATTTTAACTGTATTTCTGATAAGTTATTGACTCATTTTCTCTCCCTTAACAGTTTGAAGAATTTGTTGGGGACATCTACATTAATATTTGCGTCACTTTTTTGAGAATCTAATAATCATAGGAGGCATGTGACCAAATACTCAAATAGTCTACTTGTCACTGATCATTAACTAAGTTCTGTTGTAACCATTAGGGTTGTCCTTCAAAACTATAAGGAGAAGGTAACATCTTCTCTCAATAAGAGACTGAAAAAGGTCCCCTCAGTGTCTCGCATGGAAGTTTTAGCTTTCCGCAATTGAGAATCTAATAATCACAGGAGGCATGCATGTGACCAAATACTCAAATAGTCTACTTGTCCCTGATCATTAACGACTAAGCTCTGTTGTAACCATTAGGGTTGTCCTTCACAACCATAAGGAAAAGGTAACATCTTCCCTCAATAAGAGACTTAAAAAGGTCCCCTTGGTGTCTCGCATGGAAGTTTTAGCTTTCTGCTACAGTCTGAAGCTTACTTGGGAAATCGGCTTGCAGGAAGTGGTGCTCAAAGGTGACTCTGTTAATGTCATAAAGGCTATTAACAACTGCAGCCCTCAACTTTCAGCTGTAGGACATCTAGTGGAATACACCAGAAGGTTCTTGCAAAGTTTTAGTAGTAGTCTCCATTTATACAGTGCAAAGAAGCCAACGCGTTTGCTCATTGTCTAGTCTAAGTTCGTTATGGATTTATTCCTATTAAAATTCACCAATATCCAATTAAAAAAATGTTCACGGTAATAGCTTCAAATTTGAGAAAATTAAGCAAATGCGTGACAATTATAGTCTAAACAAACGAAAATTAAATAAACAAAAGAGAACCCCAAGAAACCAGAGACTCGGTTTGAAACCCTAAAACCCTAACCACATTTAAATCCACCCCAATTAATAAGCCCACGTTATATATCCTATACATCAATCCCAATTTCAAAACCCAAAATTTCCGACACCAAAACCCTAATTCAAATCAAATGATGCCACAAAAAGATAATAATAGTAATAGAAACATTACTAAATTATCGGTGAATTTGGAGTGGCTTACAGCTGGAGAGCTTCAAGGAACTTGTCGTGCTCAGGTTCGGTCCAGCTCTCTCTGGACTTGGTAATGGTGTAGGGTTTTCGGATCTTCTTGTTCGGATCCTCGGAAGAGGACGTGGTGGACGCCGTGGCTGTGGCAGTGGGTGCTGAGAAAGAGCCGAGACCAGGAAGGGTCATTCCCATCGGATCCATGTAGAATCCTTCGGGCGGGTTTGGATTCAGAGATACCATGTGCCTCTCTCAGTGTATCTGTGCGATTATGAGGTTTTTTTCTGTGGTTTCTCCTTCGTTGTCAAGCTGGTCGAGGTGAGGGAGAAGTGAAGAAATGTGGTTTCGTTAGAGCCAGCCGATTTTTGGGACAGGATTCTCTCCGGCGAGTTTCAGCAAGTAATTTTCATTGACCAATAAAATTGCGCCACTGCACAGCATTAACAAAAGCAATTATAAGAGTCATTTGGTTGATTTTTGCACCATGTTTTTGGCAGTTTGTGTTGAGAAGTGCCCTTGTTAGAGCTTTTTAAATTTTTAATGCTAAATATCTTTCTATCAATGACAATATTATATTTTATCATTATTATTGTACAAAATATCGAACCCGAGTGACGTAACATAATAAAATAAGAATTTCATCTCTGGTATAATTATAATTTATAAAAATAATTTTAATTATTTTTAATGTCAAATATGATATTACTAATTTTTGACAAGTCAAATGATATATTATTAAAGTAATTTTTTTTATATTCTTGTAAAATTTTAAAATTAACATGACATTTAATTCACGCATTAGAAAAACTTTTACTAATTGAAATTTAGAATTTTATAACATGATTGATATATCAAACAAACAGGATGTCAATTTTAGAGCAACAGTAAAAAAATAATCTCACAACTTTTAGTTATGGAGCAATTATATTTATTGTTGAATAGTGTGAATCTTGATAAGTACTGAACACTAATTCTTATTTCGCAAATTTTTTTGAAGGTATTTTTAGTATTTCACATTATTTTTTTATTGTCCTAATTCTATGTATTAATAGTTATGAAGTTGCATCTCATTATAACTTGTAACACTTTGAAATCATAGTGAAATCGCACAGTCGTAGATATGATCCTATTTTAGGGTGAATCACGTAAATCTTTGTATTCTTGTGTGTATGTGATTTTAAATTCGTTTTCTTATTTGCTTTCGTGTTTCACCGATTCTGATTAATTGATTATATTCCTAATACTTATTACTTTAAAAGTTACCCGTTGTTTTATCACAAATTACTATTATTTTGACAATAAAATTATCTTAAATATAATTATTTCATTATAATACAACTTTACATTATTTAAAATAAAAATTTGAGAATGGTAGCGTTCCTAAAAAGGAATTACTAGGGTGAGCAAATTTGTTGATCGGACATGGTTATACCGTAATCACACCCTAAAGTTGCTTTAATATTCACAAATCAAGGGATTCCAGCAGTTCAACGCTATGCATCTTGTGTGGGACATTTTGAGTCAAAAAGATGTTCTGAATGAGTTGAAGGCAAGGCAAACAGATTTTGAAGAATGTCTATGCTGTGTTTGGAAGATGCTTGTCCTTTATATGACGAGTATTAAATTATTAATGTGACAGGCATCTAAACTATGGGTATGGCGGTATCGCCGTAGGGGCAGATTTAATTTATGGTATATAAGTTTAAGCAAGAATATTTAGCCAGCTACCACCAGGGACGAAGCTACTTAAGGACCGGTCAATTGACTTCTCAATTTTTTTTTTTTGGAAAATATATTAAAAATTTCTTAAAATAAAATTTTGTATTTAAAAAATTCATAATTATCTTTTTATTTAAAAAATCAAAAAAATAAATTTGTACTACAAAAAAGTTTAACAAAAAACTTTATTCTTAATATCGTTAAAAAAAATTATTTATTAGATTAAAATAACTTTCACAATACATTTAAAAAAATTAAATAATTTATAAAATAAATTATTCAATTTTAAAAAATACATAACAATTTTTTTATTTATATAGAAGGGCTAAAAAAAATTTCACTTCATAAAATGTTATGATTTTTTCAGATTGGGGAATTTATTTTATATATTTTTTATTATTTTTTTTCTAAAAACATATTTTGAAGGTTATTTTAGTTTAATTAATAATATTTTTTAACGGTGTTAAATATGAAACTTAACAAGTTGACTTTTTTATAATAAAAATTTCTTGTTGAGATTTTTTAGATAGAAAAAAATAATCATTGACTTTTTGGATTGAAGATTTTATTATGGGGACTTTTTAGTATTTTTTATATATTTTTTAATTTAAATTTTTTGCATTTTTTTAAAAAAATAAAAAACAAATACTCCTATACCCTCTAATTAATATTTTTGCCTCCCAAGTAGAGCTGTCAATGGAGCAGATCGCGACCCGATCTGAGATCCGATCCGTTAAGTCTGGATATAGTTTTAGAAATAATGATCTGTGACCCGATCTGATCTGAATCTGATTATCCCAAATATAAACGGACCGGATATGATATAAGCTAATCCAATCAGTTTATATATATATATATATATATAATTAATAAGGATCATTGATCTAGGTCTATCCAATGGTTATAAAATCTTTATATAAAAAATCAGCCCTAAATCCTAATGCCCACAGCAACACAGCTCAATCTTCATTATAATTTTATGATTGATTTATTATTTAATTATGGTTGGTTAGTGCAGTTTTATTTTTAATAATTATATAAATAGCATATTTTAGTTTAATACAGATTTATAACTATGTAAAGCATTATAATTTTAAACGAATCGGACCAGATTAATGGATCGAAAATCCGGTTATTAATAGATTCGGATATAGATCAACATTTGAATGATCCGTCGGATAGACGAATCGGATCAGATCGGATTTTATATTAAATGGATCGGATTAGGATCACCTCTGATCCAGTCCGAATCCGATCCGTTTACAGCCCTACTACCAAGTCTAAATCTTTTCATACTTTATTCTTATTTTAACTTCAGAGTAATATTTGATGGCACGACATTTTTTGCAACACAACTATTCACGCGAATGTGAATTCCATGTGAGTGTGATGGATGAAGACCCCACACCTATTTGAGTAGTTGTGCTAATTATGCTGCAAAAATACTGTGCCACAAAACATTACTTTTAATTTTGATTTGATCCCTTAATGAGACTTTAATTGGCCTTTTTGTAATTTTTTTTCTTTGTCTATTTAAAAGTTATTATGTGGAGAGGGCGGGCATTGAAGCAATGGTAAAATTAGTATATTGTGATCCGAAGGTTACATGTTCGAGTTCTGAAAATAGTATGTTTGCTCG
This sequence comes from Nyssa sinensis, assembly GCA_008638375.1. NCBI lineage: Eukaryota > Viridiplantae > Streptophyta > Magnoliopsida > Cornales > Nyssaceae > Nyssa > Nyssa sinensis. The sequence continues at coordinate 3,144,028 of CM018041.1, read as the reverse complement.
CGTATGTAAAATTACATATATCTAACCCTTCTCAAAGCTCACAACGCGAGCCTGATGCACTTAGTTAATCTATTTTTTAAGTTTTCATGTGTTTTTTTTATTAAAAAAATTGTCTAATTTATAAATTTTTTTATATATAAAAAATATCATCATTAATATTAAAATTTTATACTTTATTAATTTATAAATTTATGATTGAATATATAACAAAAAAAAAAATTTACCCCGAAAATAAAATTTGCCAATTTTCGGGCAGTGTGAGTAGTGAGTACTTCCCAATCTTTTTGATGCGGTTATTTTTATACTAAAGTTTTTGTAAGCACAATTACAAGTTACTATCATTTTAAAAACATTTTTTTGATTATGATACTAATTCGATATTGTGAGGTCTTGAAACCCCACTGTATTTTGGGAATTATCATAATTAATTCCATCCTAATTGTCTTAGATTCCCAAGGAAAATAGACAATTTTTTATTATAAATTTTAATTACAATGAAATATATATACAACTTAGCATTTAATATTATTTCAATCGTATAATAGAGTTTCTGTGTGTTGTCGTCACTTACAAAGGGTTGCTTTTCTTTTCCAATTACAAAGATTATATGTTAGTCAAAGTGAAAATGGATTAAAATAAAACATCATCAAATGTAAAATAAGTGAAGTGGGGACTCTTTATTAGGTGTTTTTATCAGATTTTTTATTATTTTTTATGTAAACAATAGGTGATTAAATAAATTATAATAATATTTTTTTAATTTTTTGACAATTAAAAAAATTTTAAAATAATACTAACACCTGTTATTTTTACTGACAAATTATAAAAACTTTTCTCAAAATCTTTTTTGTTTTTCAAAATTGCAAAAGTTTTCCTTTCAATTTTTTTTTTCATTTTTAAAATTTTGATCACTTTTTTTTTAAACTTTTTTAAAGAATTTTTTATTTTATACAAAAAAAAAAAAAACAAATTTAAGATAAATAACTTATAATTTTTAATCAAAAAATAGTCAAAATTTTAAAATGTAAAAAAAATAATAAAATAGATATTTTTATCATTTTGAAAAAGAAAAAAAATTATAAAGGAGGTTTTTATAGCTTGTTAATAAAATTAAAAAAATTAGTATCATTTCGAAAATCTTAAAAAAAATTATAATTATTAAAAATCATAAAAAAAAATTGGTATAATTTATTCAAATTAATTTTATAACACTTTTTGAAATGAGATTAAACTACAAGTTTAAATAAAAAATAATAATTAAAAAACCTCATGACAAGAATTTTCAAATATGTACTGAAAATAAATTTTGAAGTTAAAAGCGTGATTATTATTATTAGTAATAAGAAAATGTTACAAATAACATGCTTGAATATTTCAAGAATTTAAGTTACAATAAAATTAGAAAAATATAGTATTTTTTATATTGTAAATAATATGATATTGTAATATTAATAATAAATTAAATTATATAATTAATATATCACAATAATATACTTTAAATTATTTGAAGTATATATTTAAAATAAAAATAGGAGGATGTCTTATCTCAAATATGCAAATACTTACTATTGACGTAATTATTATGAGTTAAATTTTTAAAAAATAAAAATTTGGAAAGTGAACCATTTTTCGACAGTGACGTAGTCACGTGTGAAAAGAGATTTTAGAGAGAGAGAGAGAGAGAGAGCAATCGTCTTCGACCCGTCTTCTACGACGCTTCCTCCAGCGTTCGTTTGTCTTTTATTTGAATCATTACTGAAAATATTGACCATGGACTTGTTGGCAGCTTCCTTGACCTGGGTTGACTCATTCTCTCTCCTCCATTATAAATATTGCCTCTCTGATGTATCCACTTCAGCAAGTCCATTGCAGAGAACGTTGGACGTTCCCATTTTTCTTCTATCTCATTTCTAGCCCTTGATCTGCAATTTCCTCCGAGGATTCTTGCTTAGATCTCCGAAATTCAAGAGAAAATGACGAAGGTTAGAGATCTTTTGCTATCATCTCGTTGGTTCAGTTCCCATCAATTTTGCTAGATTCTGATTCTCCCTCTGCCTTTCTCTACCCTTTTTTTTTTTTTGATGATATTCCAAATCTTTTTGTGGGCTTAATGGCTTAATTTTCCTCTGTTTTCTAAAGCGAATCTGCATGATTGATTTTGATAGGTTTTTCTTTTATATGTTCATTTTTTAGTACAATTAAGCTCTTTTATCATTTCATTTCCTGGGTTCCTATCTGTTCTGTATCCTGTCACAGATAGTTTTACACATGTACTTATTATATATGCTTATATATATAGATATATCAAGATTTAACTTATTGATTGAAGTTTAATTGGATTAATTATTCTAATTAAGGTGTTCTGATGTTTTTGGTTTTGATTTGTGACAGAAAGTTGTATTGAAATTGGAATTATTTGATGACAAACGCAAGCAAAAAGCCATGAAGATAGTCTCTGGCCTCCCAGGTACCGACAACCATTTCCAAATTCAAACCACGAAAACCCAGATCTTGCAAGATGAAAATTTCCCAAATTTGATTGTTTCTGGTCTATAATTTTGCAGGGGTTGAATCAATAGCCATGGACATGAAAGATAAGAAACTGACTGTGACTGGAGACATAGATCCAGTGACTCTGGTAGCCAAATTGAGAAAGGTCTGTTGCACAGAGATAGTCACTGTTGGACCTGCAAAAGAGCCTGAGAAAAAGAAAGAAGAACCAAAGAAAGAAGAAGCTAAGAAAGAAGAGCCCAAGAAAGCAGATGAGAAGAAAAAGGATCCAAAAGAAGATGTGGCTCAGCTTCTGAAGGCATACCAGGCCTACCATCAGAACCCTCCCATGACCGCATACTATTACAGTAGAAGTGTAGAAGAGGATCCAAATGCTGCTTGTGTCATTTGTTAAAGTGCTAGATTTTCGACGAAGTCAATCAAGAACCAAGAAGGGGCCTGGGGATTGGGAAAGCTGCTATTTTATTATTTTATTTAGTGATAAAGAGTTTGGGCGTTTTTGTAATGCATAAGGATATTTCTGGAGAACTCCAGTGCTTGTGTAATTATTGTTTTGTTATCGTTGTCTACTGAAAAAATGTTCAATGGTTTTACAATTTTAAGTCAAAAATGTCACGATTTTGTTCAATGGTTTTACAATTTTAAGTAAAAAATGTCACGATTTTAAATGTCGTATGCACATCTAACCCTTCCCTGGCCATGGTTCCAGATTGGGATTTTATTCCATTCTGGTAAGTAAACAATGAGTGATCTGGTCTATCATTAATCATTTCATTTCTTTTATTATGCAATGGACGGTGGATGTTGACAGTTGAGTAAAGCTTTTCTTTATTATGCAATGGATGGTTAACTTGGATGTTGATAATTGAGTAAAGCTTCTGGACACTCCATTCTGAATGCAAGCTTTTGAAATAAAAACAGTGTCTCTATCAACCATTCAATGATGGAAGACATTGATTCCTCACTGATCTTTCAGAACGAGAAGGGCCAAAAAAAACAAATAATAATAATAATAAAAATAATAAATGTCTTCATCGAGTTGGAGGAAATCAACTTAACTTTGATGACCTTTTTTGTGTTAGTGATAGTGATAGTCTCTATATGATGTCATCAACTTGAGTAATTGTGAGCAATCAATCATATATTCTTCTCAGATCAATAATTCCTGATTGCATCATAGGGACTCCATGCTTATCTTTTCATTTTGTTCACACCCTTGCCGTGAGGTGCACACTAAGCACACTTATTCTGACTTTAAATTGTGGACATGGTATGAATTAGTCCTTTTTTTATTTATTAAATTTCTTCCTTTTTTTATTTTTTTAATTCATTTTATAATTGTTTGGAAATAATTATACTAATTTTTTTTTCTCTGTAATATTTAACTGTTATAAAAAGTTTATATATATTTATTATTTTATCCTTAGAGATAATTATATTGACTTCCTTTGTAATATTTAATAATTTAATAAATTACATTAACTTCTTTTAAGATTCCTGATAATTACCCTAATATCTCCTAGTTTTCAAAATTACACAAACCTTTCTCACTTTTTCTAACAAACTATATTGACTTCTCTTCCGGTCCAATTTCTTTTTAAAAATAATAAAATTGTCCCTCTTTTTTTTTTTGTATTTTTTTAATTTTGACCATTTGTTTTAACTTTTTTTAAAAGATTTTTTTTCATTTTATGTAAAATTAAATTCTAAATAAATAATTAAAATTTTTCAACCAAAGAAGATTCTAATTAATATTTTTTTGAAAAAAAATTAGTTAGAAAAAATTAGTCAATTTTTTTAAAAAAAATACAAAAAAATAAAAAATAAAAGAGGCAATATTGACAAGTTTTTAAAAATTGGATTAGAAGAGAGGTTAGTATAATTTTAAAAATTTCAGGAGAAATCAGTGTAATTGTTAAAAACCTCAGAAAAGATTAGTGTAATTTACTCTTAATAATTATAGGAACCTCTTATGTAATATCTGAAAAAATAAGAGATGTCAATATAATTCAAAAGTATTTTAATCATATAAAAAAATTTAATTGAAATCCTAATACTATTAGTGATGGATTTTTGTACATAAGGTTGTATATTACCAGTATAACATAATGGAGTTAATTGTAATTTTAGAAATCACAATGGAAATCTCTATTATTGTTAAGTAACTCAATATAAGTCAGTATAATTAACACAATTATTTCGAGACGGGAGTTTTAGAGTCAAAATCGAACTTTTTAATATTTGAATGTTTGTTTTGAAGTTTTGAAACGATCCTTTGGACATTTCCCAGTTCAAACGTCTTTTTGAAAAAAGAACCAATAATGAGTTTTTTTAAAACTTCTATTTCGAAAACGTCTATTTTTTATCTATATAAAACATTTGGCACTTTTAACGATTCATCCAAACACTACATCATTTAAACCCATTTCAAATATATTCATCCAAACACTCACAGCCACATATTAACTCAAACTGAATTTTTTCAAACCATACTTATCTCAAACTACATTTTTTCACCACTCATCCAAACGAACACGTACAACTCTACAACAGATGAGACAATTAGAATGCCATGATCAACAATAAATCAGTGAAGTGGAATGTGAACAGTAGTAAAGATCAAAAGCACCATAACTTGTGATTGGCTTGGTTAGAAACAAAGTAAACATATTTTAAAGCTTGTCAATTTATTAAAGCTTGTCAATTTATTGAGTTCGACTCAATAATATAATATGTATTATAATGTATATCGACCTGTGATCAGCTCGAGTAAAAGGTTGTTCAGATCCGCTCTCTCACCTATGTAAAGGTTTGCCGCTGTCCTTCAACTCGGTAGATGATACAATTTGTTTCCCATGTATAGCGTTAGATTTATGTAAATTATCACTATGCTACTACATACTTCCATCGTGTTTTTATAAGATTTTAAATTATTTTTTGAATGCCTAACAAGGCAAACTTGGAGGATTCAAATCTTCCCACAAGAAACCGTTTTGCGTGGGGAGAGGACAGAAAAAGTAAAAACTGACAAGACTGCTTGTGAAAGGGAGAAGAAACGTGGACGAGCAGAAGAGGCGGAGGTAGGACAGGATTTGCAGAGCTTATTCTAACTAGAGGAATTTGTAAGCTTGTCGTAATGGCGTAGGTTTCAAGTCTACCAGTACAGGATATCAAATAGTGTTGCTAAAGGAAATCACTAGCTTAGAGGACACTTATTCTCTTCCCTTCAATTGCGTCTGTTTTTCCATGGTACTTCACTTACTACTTCGTTTCTTAACAATTCTTCCAATTTTCAGCTGACTAAATTTGAAAAAAAAAAACTGTAAAGCTTGAGTCAGTTATTGACATTATAAATGGCAAAGCAATGGATTTTCAAAATTTTTACTCACATAAAAACAGATGCATTAGCTGGAACTGAGCAAGGAATTCATCACCTGCCATGTTCAGTTCTAGGCCCAAGTGTACAACAAAACATACCAAGGCAGAAAGTAGAAGATGGTATTCATTATCATCACAATTCTGTTTGGCGAGCTTCTTTCTTTTTTTGCATCTTGTGGGAGGTTCTTGGAAACAGCATATTGTTCAGTTGCCTCTCAGCACTATACTCTGAAGAGGCCTGCAAATACAACATAGTGGGGGAGAAAGAAGAAATTACCAGAAAGGGATCAATCTTAGGCACAGGCATATTGCATTTATAGTCCTTCACAGATTATTAATACTACAAATTATTTAGTGCTTGTTAATTTAATTCATATGAATCATGCGGTAAACGGGCAATCTTGCTCAGCAGAAAAGAAGGGGGAAGATTCAAGGATAGCATAAAGAATAAGAGTCCCTGAATCTAGGAGTACAAAATTTCACATTGTCAAAGCCCAAAATTTAAGGATTCCAGATGAGCAAATTTTGTGGTATAAATTTATATTTTACAATGTAAGACTAACTTGTAAATGGAGGAAATCAAATATAAATCATATATCAATTTTGTTTGGGCTTCAAATGCCGCATAGGATGGTGTAAATTAAACAATGCAAGAGCCAACTAGGTAGTTGTACCAACCTTCACAAGGGCTAGGGGAGTTCAGGGGCAGATTTAGAGAGAGAGAGAAGGGGGGGGGGGGGGGGGGGGGGGGGGGGAAGTGCCCAACTGAAAATTTTCAATAAATTAATGTTAATTTTAATATTTTACAAAGTGTTAAAATATTTTAAACTCGCTGCCACTAAATATATTTAAATATATTTTTTAATCTTGCCCCCACTAAACTTCTTTTACAAATCTTTTGATTGATATAGACATTGGAGAAAAGGGACGAAGATTGAAGAATTCTTCAATTTAAATAGGCATGTTATCTTATATAGCATTATTAAATTTGTTTCTCTTAGTTCACAAAAAATTGATATAGGATAGCACTAGAAAACTCCAGTCTTAATAGTTATTTTGTAGTGGGCTTGTCAAAGAAAGATTATAAATTAAGAATTTTCACAAGTGGAAAAAGGTTGTACTAGCTTGACTAGTAACTCCACTTTCCCACATGGAAAGTTGAAGGTTTAGGCCCTTAAGGGGCAAAGTGTGTGTGTGTGATTTACCTATCAAAAGAAAAAAACAAGTGGAAGAAAATTTTCACAAGTGGAAAAAGGTTGTACTAGCTTGACTAGTAACTCCACTTTCCCACATGGAAAGTTGAAGGGTTTAGGCCCCTAAGGGGCAAAGTGTGTGTGTGATTTACCTATGAAAAGAAAAAAAAAAGTGGAAGAAAGGTTGAAAAGTTATAGATGAAAAGGAGTTAGAATTTTTTTTCTTTTCCAAAAGTTATAGATTATAAGAAATGTTAAAAAAGAAGAAGATTACACTTTGCAGTGGGCCGTTCAATTTGTCTGAAATCTTGGTATAAGATCAATCTTCTAGTTATGGGGAGAACTCGAAAATTTTTGATAATTTATTAGTTAAGTTCTTTTCTTTTGATTTTTTAAGTAAGATATATGCATATATATATATATATATTGATTTGTTTTATCTAGCATTTTGAAAAAAATGTGAAAAACAATTAATTTTTCTATTTGACCCAAAAAATGACGTTCTTCTAGATCAAAGAGAAGAAGATGATTAAAATAAAAAGGACTAAGCAAATAATTTCTACATTTTTCATTAGTTAAATTATAACAGTATATTCAACTATAATTTCACCAAGAAGTAAGATGATTATCATCTTCATTAATTTTTTCTCATTTCACGTAAATTATTAGTGTTATTTGAAATTTGCTTATGTTCATATTTTTTCTTTTTATTGTAGACGAGGATCTTAAATCATTACTTTTATGCTATGTTTGAATGAGGGTTTTGGGGAAAGATTTGAGGATAAAAAGGGAATTAACAATTTCCAGTTCTAAAATCCATTATTTGGATAAAAGATTTTTATATAAGCATTTGGAAATAGGAATTAATATTTTTGTGGAAGTAATTTCAAAATCATTTGAAAAGTTTTGTATTTTTTTCTTTTTTAATAAGTAATAATAGTAAATGTATAGAAAACGCCTAAGGAGAGCAAATCCATGCAAGATATATGTGAAGGTTGCAAATATATATAATTTTTGTGAACTTTATGATCAAACTTTAAATTTTTTTTTTTTATATATAATTATTGGAGATATATGTTGTCATAGTTAAATTTTAATAGATTTCATGGAATCAAAATTGATTTTATTAATAAATTTTAAGTTGCCCTCACTAAGATACAATCATGGCTCCGCCGCTGTGGGAGTATGGATATGGGGAAGGGAGAGTTGCCCCATGTGTAGTCTACCATCACCTTTGGACCAAAAGAGATCTTTAAGTTCTAACTGCTGAAAAATGCAACTAAAGGCTTAAAGAGGAGGCAAAGCCACCTCGAGGAGAGTGCAAGACAGTGTGTATGACTGCATAATTCCTTTCCTCCAGAACCCTTCCTCGGAAAGTTCCTCCGATCTTGATGATTTTGTGCATTTAAAACACGGTTGCATCTCAGCCATGTGTTTACCACATCTAAAATTATTAAACTTAGTATCAAGTCTAGACAAGTCAGAAGTGTGTCCAACACGTGGCAAGCTTACGTGATAAGTGAAGGCATGTATGACAAAAATGATTTTAAGAAAACTTGTAGCCAGATAAATAAATACCCGTTTACTAAATGCAAACCGCAATGTTTGAACTTGTGTTCCAGAGCAAACTCTCAAGTCAAAACCAAGGGTATCTATACCAATGAGTGCCGCCTCCTGTCATAGATTGGATAAAAATTAAACATATGATATATCAATTTTTACTAAAGGAAATTCACACAACCAACAATATTGTAATAAAAAAATTCGGAAATGAACATAAAATTTTCAAATGTTGCTTAACCTTTTTTCTTGAGCTATATGTCGATGCACGTCTGCTATGGTTGAAAATTGAAATGAAGGATGTTTATCAGTTCATGGTTTGTAAATATTAAAGAGCTAATTTTCTTCTTTGTATAAAACACTACATTTCAAAAGCTGCCCTTCCCTTCTCAATTTGTTCATACAAAGTTAAGAAACTATTTAGAAAAATCACGGGTTGAAAAAGTTCAACCACAGTTCTCTTGTCTTGGCAGTAAAGTTTATATCACTATAAAGTTTATGAAAAGAACTCAAATCGAACTGACTACCAAAAGGGAAAAAGAAAAGGAAGAGAAAAATTCAATAGACTAACTGCATATCTATGGCATCAATTTCCATATTCCAAGTGTTGATAGCTGAAGATTAGAAGAGTATTGTCAAAGCGTGTTCATATAGAGAGTGGCTCTTTCATGTCAGACAGGGAAAGAGAGATCTCAGGGTGAAGTGAGTCAAGTGACACAGAGAAAGTAATGGCAACCTAGAACACGAGAGATCTGGTGACACATGGCAGTCTTCTTTAGGTCACTCAAAAAATGAAAAAGTTCCAGAAATTTAATAAAAATAATGAAAAAAATTAAAATGTGTAGAAACACTTGAAAACATAAAGTAAAATGTATGAATGCGCGAAGATAACTATTATAATTAATTAATTGAAAATGTTTTAGGGTACATATCCATCCACACAAGAAAATACTAGGGTGAAACTGAAAAAAAAAAAAAAAAAGAAGGTAAATGCAAATTAGACATTAATACCAAATAACTTTGTACCAAGTAAAAACTAATATAAAAAAATTAGAGCTGATTTTTCATGTAATATGAATTTATTATAAAATATGTAAAATTTGACATAAGTTAGATATGTATTAAAATAAATTTGACACAAGTTACATATAAAATAATAAGTAAATACATAGCAATTTAAACCTATTATAATTAGTACATAAGTATTAAAATAAATGATTTATCTACATTTTATTTTCATTACTTCTACTTTTCTTCATCTATTGTTTTTGGAAAAAAAATATATATATTTTTCGTAATTTTGGATCTTAATCCTTCAATCTCCTCCTTTATTTGAAAAATAAATAGATATTATCTTTTACCAACTTCTTCTTTTTTGACAAGTTATCTTTTACCAACTTCTAAAATTATTATTAATATGAAAGAAATGTTAACACAGTTTCGGTATGTTTCCAGGAAAACAACTTTGTTTTCATGGAAACATGTGAATTTCAATATTCTACTAGTGATTCATTTCAGTTCACTTAGAAACGAAAAACATTTAGACCATTTCAATGGAAAATAACTGAAATTTTAATCCTTGTCCGGAGAGTTTGGGGTGTCAAGTATGAATATACTGCAAAAATTTCTTGAAAGAAAAATGACAGCAGCACAACGCCCAAAATGTACTCTTCAATAATTGACAATTATTATTTATAATAATGTTTGGGGAATCGGACCAACTATTTATAGTAGTAGTGGAACATGCAACCATTAGGGGCAGCATCATATGCGGTAAAGTTGTCACGTGTTCCACTAATGTCCAAAATAGTAGGTAGTTATGGAATGTTGTGGACGATTGTAAAGTCTTTATGCTTCTAGAAAGGTTCAAAGAGTATCCCATATAAGGCATTGGTGCAAGGTACACCTTGGAGAACTTGTTGCAAGATCTTCAATATCTCGAGAATGGGACTATGGAGCGAGGATCACACTGTAGCCATGCAGCAAGAGCCTACCAACACTTGCTCCCAAGCCTTAGGCACACATGAGACAGAAGGGTGGAAGAATGAGTTCGAGAAAGCTTGAGAGTTCCTCGAGGGAAACTTGTTGTAGGTGAGAACCGTGCCATTAAAAAACAAGATTGACTCGACCAGGTTTGGCACGACCACGCCATGTCTGGGAGTCAAAGAGTGGCTCGACCAAATCTAGCACGAACAGAGAGAGTGGGTTGACTTACTGATAGGACCTCACTTTGTGTAAGTCGTTGGGAATCCAATTGATAATATGTGGCACTGGACTAGGGAGCTTCAGAGGTACAGTTCAATGGAGAGTCTTGAGGAAGACTCGCTCTATTGTGGGATTAACACAACCCTAAGAAATGAGGTAATCCTATAGGAGTGCTGCAGCAATGTGGAGCAAGACAAGTGTCACCATGAGGTTGGACAATGTTTGAGATGTTGGACTGATGACATGACTTCCCAGCTTTATGAATTGTCCAACCGTCAGTCTGACGAGAATTGTCACATGAATGAGGGAGGTCGTGGTAAACTAAGTACCTACATCAAGAAATAAATTGACTACATTCTCTCTTTTTTTCCGGTCTAATGGTGTGGGCTACACAATTGGGAAAACTCCCCCACCCCATGGCCCAAAGCTGACTACTGTTTTGATTATTTGCATAAATAACTTGGCCACAGTTAAAAATCATTGACAAAACTAAATTACAAGATCATATGTGATACCTCCACTTGAATACCCTTGCATCTCCAACAGAATGATTTGAGAGCTTGCATGGTCCTTTCTCCACCAGCTTTAAGACGAGTTATAATTTTGGCAGCCGAATGTGCTATAGCATCAGGTCGAGCATTCCTAAAATCTTCCAATTCAACCACAGTCTGCAGAGAAGTTAAATAAATTATTATTTTTTATCGGTCAACACTTCTATACTCTTGGGTGCCTTTACAAAGAAAATACTTATTGCAGCAAGAAGATTGTGTTATATACAACCAAAAACATATGTCCACAGTAGGTCATCATGCATCGACTCCAAAACACAAAATTATCAATATATCAAATGCAGCATAAGCAATATGATCATGACAGCCACAGCATAGAGCACAATATTATCTAGATTCAGGATTTCAAGATCACATTTCCACATATATTCCGTTGCTCCTTCTATATAGAGTTCATTTCTCAAGCCAACGGGTTGATATGAAATACAATGAAAGAATGACCATTACTAGAGATGCAAGTTCATTATCTGAGGCATTGTGTAAAAGATGTTGAGCAAAATTGCACTTGACTAAAAATGTTTAATGGACAGCCCTTTGACCATGAAATGTTAAAGTAGCAGAGTGCACAGATTTCACAGGTTCATCTAAATCAAATTATGTCATATTACATGGAATTTTTTTTTTATCCAGTAGATTACATGGAATGACTATTCAATATACACTATAAGGAAGGACATTCTAATATTGCAAAAACAACCTCTACATTGTTTCTGAGATTTCTTATTAGCATCTATGTTTTTCTATCACTGAGTTCATTGCCAAAAGAGTATATTTTAGACAATTTGATAAATATCCAGCATGATAACAAAAACATGTTCTAACAGCCAAAAATAAGTTGTCAAGCAACCACTCAATGCTAAAATGTACCTATGAAACCTTAAAACATACCTGATATCCATGTGCTGAAACCAACTGAATCTTTGTCATCTCTAGCTTGTAGTAAGAAGTCCCATTTCGCAGACTTTCATCCTTCTCCAATTCCTCTGCCCAAATTGAGCTATCTTGCGATGGCCCTGGTTCATGTATGTGACCATTAATAATACCAAGGTCTTCTACTTTATCTTGAGTTGTGTCAGCATTGCTAGACTGATGGTCTGATAAGTGCTTCTGGATGACAGAGTGTTCTTCAATAAAGGCAGGTCTTATAAGGCCTTGAATAGCAAGACCAGCAGGAGGCTGATCCATAAAATCAATAGGAACATCTGACACTACCTGAGCTTGAACAAATTCTCCCAAAAATATGAACCCCAGTAAATTTACTATTCAGATTCTAGATGTAAAAGGGGTAAGAAAATCGGCAAAAAGAAGAAATGAATGTCAAAAAACCATGGTCAGATTTGTACCCTTTACCATGTCACAATAGTAAACGCCTAATTCATATAATCTCTTTTAAATATTTCTGTTTCACTACATCATAGTATAAAAATTTTACTTAACGACGATTACCTCAGCCAGTTTTTTTGCAAAATACATTGGATGAGAAGAGCGCATAGTCTCCAATTTTGCCCAGTCCCCTAGTGATTGATCAGAATCCCGATCTTCCTCATCTTCAAGCAGCGTAACCCAGTCCTACAAACAATCATATAAACTATGATGATGAAGATTAAGTAGCTAAGATTCTCACAATGGAAAAGCACAAGAAGTAAAACCAAAAGTTCCCACCTTTTCAAAATTGTCATCCTCATCGTCTTCGTCACTGCTGTCGTCATCGCTGCCATCATCGCCGTCGTCATCATCATCATCAATATCTTCATCGTCAATTTCCTCTACACCAAAATCGATATCTGATCTACCTAATAACTCCATCTCGCTAATCATTTCTGTAGTATCCAGGCCTATTATGACTTGCTGCATTGTGTTGAAAACTATGTAAGCCTCCCAAACAACCAGGTGATGTTTGGTTGCAGCTTGTTAGCTATAAATGTTAATTTCAGAAAAGGTGATTATTCCTTAATTTTGATCACATCAATTCTATCCTTTTTCTAAATGTTTTTCAGATTAGAAATGATAGATTGAATAGAAGCATGTACACGACACTGCCATGTGGGAAGGGGGTTTGGTGGGGGTGGGCCTAGCACTCATAAGGTATGTACCTCATCTTTCTGAACACTTTTAGTTATTTGGCAAAGCAAAAGTAAGACCAAAAACATTGAATAAACCCTGCCCAACGCACACATTTGAGAGAGCGAGCGAGAGAGAGAGAGAGAGAGAGAGAGAGAGAGAGAGAGAGAGAGAGAGAGAGAGAGAGAGAGAGAGAGAAGCAAAAGAATAGAAGTTCGCAATTACAAATCAATTAATAAAATCAATAACTATAACATATCTATATAGAACCCAAGCAATGAATTAGCAAATCATAAATTAGTAAAGATCGATTGCATATGACATGGAGAGAGAGAGAGAGAGAGAGAGAGAGAGAGAGAGAGAGAGAGAGAATCTAATTCAATAGAAAAAATATTTAAGTTTTCCTGGAATGAAATGAATTCAGAAATACTTATGTTATATGAGTTTAAAGAGCATAAAAACTGAAGGAATAATTTTGCTATTTATTGCAAATATACTAGTGGATATGCATATTAAATGCACTTGAGTAAAGGTGAAAGCTATATCACATATATGATGATATGACAAAGATGGTCCTATGAACTATCAGGTGGTGAAGCCAAGCTTCAGTAATAAATATAATTATAGATATGATTTTTTACAAGCACGGAAACAGAATTTTTTTAAGTAGAAAAAAAGTAAGGAACAAAATAAAAAAATGATTCATTTAATAGAAAATAAATATCCCAATTTTGAAAATGAAAAATGAAAATTAGATCACTCACAAAAATTAGCTCTTATTAAATGTATAAAGTCCCATGGTATGAAGACTTCCAAAGAGTAGTTCATTATGATATTTCAGAAGTGACTTCTTTGGAGAAAAAAAATCCTCAAGAATATTAAATTCCTCGATTATATTTATCAGGAAAAAAATCTTTTATTTGCCACTGGCCACTTGCATTTGGTTCCCATTTGTTTTAGAATTCTCAACTATTCGAATATGAAAATAAATGAACGACATATGTAGCTGTTGATGTAAATATGCATTTTTGGCCTCAAAAAAGGAGGTCCACCAAAATGACAATCCCATAGAACAACCTACCCCCCTTCTCACACACACACAAAAAAAAAGGTGTAGCAATGAAAAAATTCATTGACTCCATAAAGCTGAATAAGATAAAAGATTTGTGCAAGACCCAGTTAGTAGGGATATATGTGAGTCCCTTGAGTTGCATAGAACTCAGGTTCGAGTCAAATCAAAAATTAATTAATTAAGTCTTAATATATCATCCAGACACCACCTTAAGATGCACAAATTTGTGTGACAATGCGTATTTTCGTACATTGCATAAGCAAGATTACTAGAAGTCCATATTTCATACCACAAAATTTTCCTCAGATGTTAGGGTTTGAAGAATGTCCTCGTCATTTTTCACCTGGAAGTAAATATCTGTCAAGAAGCCAAAGCAAATGACACTTCAATACAGCAAATAAGGCTACCAGCCACAAACTAAGATTACTAAATGTAACAGTGACAAAAATTAAAAACCCAACTTACTCCCATGTTCATCAGTTACGTAAGGCAAATCTGGCCAGAAGATGTTCTCATGAACTTCATCATGAACAAAACCCGAAAACATCAGCGTTGTTTTGTTGTTTACCTGACAATGACAGACTAGAAGCAACATTAGGTATGCACAGACAACCTGACAAACAACTGATGAGAAATTTAGAATTGATGACATGCCACAAATTATGATTAAGATTCTTTAACTAGTATTTGGGTGCTTCTGCTTGTACTGTACAATATGAAATTCTTATATACAGTTCTCAGAGGGGGAGCCCCACCTATCTCCATAAAGTCTATCTTGGAAATCGTTATGATTAAGATTAGGGTGTGCTTTCAAGCAACTACAAGGAAAGTTTAGATGTTTTTCAAGGGAGGCAGTCAGCAGAAGAATAAAATTTGGTGCTTGGGCACATTGCACCTATAAAATTTATCCTTTCAACCTCCTAATGATCCTTTGCAGCCTTTGCTTCTTTTAGAAATTAATTTAATAGGTAATCTCTTTGGAAGGCAATTCGAAAACATAATTAACTGAGAATATCCATCAATCTTTTGCGGCCGGTTTTCAATGACGATTCAATTGTGAGATTTCATTCAAATTAGATATAAAAGTAAATCCTTAAAAAAAAAAAAAAATGAGTACCACTTTCTTTTTGGTTCAAATTTAATTAGGTGTTCCTGGAAGTCTTAAGAAGACATTCATCTAAAATATGGCATGCATTTGAGATCAACACAAATCATTCTTCATTGAAGATAATTCCTAACCTGGTATTAAAACCTGAAGAATAACTTCACAAATCATTATAAGTCATTTTTTCCTAAAATCACTTTCAAAGTCTTCGGAGTACAAATGTCTGCGGTACCTCAATGATGGTCCTAGTAGTTTCTGCAGGAGTAAGTCTGGTTTCTCCACCCTCCATTGATTCCGAATCAGAAATGTCCTCAAATGGATGGTACCGCGATGGCTTCGGATTCTGCTCTAGCGGACCCGAATGCTTCTCTGCAGACGCGCTAACCTTTTTCTTGACAAGATTGATCCTTCTCATGGAAGAATCATCAGTCAATCTTCGAAATTTATTCCTGCGAAACAATAGCTGTGGTTTCGTTACCGATTATTCTCTAAATTCGCAATATGTAAGCTCAAATTAAAAATAACGCCCCCGCTGGTTGTTTAATTGTACTGAGATAAATGAAATAGGAAGTTCGAATTTTTCTTTTTCGTTATGAAATATACAGTGAACAGCATGCAACATGTTTCTTTTTCTTTTCTTCAGACCAAAAGCAGGGTCAAGGTAAATTAAGAGTAGTACCAATGTAAGAAGAAGCTGCCAGAATGGGAAAGTCGGCGAGAGGTGGGACCGAGGCTGCCGACGGAGAACCGAACTGCGGTTGCCGGTTCGGCCATCAGCATTTTTCCTGCGGTGAGATCTGTAAATGCTAGCCGTGTGTTCTGTTTTATCCGACGCAGAGTTTCGTTTGGAGCTTTCGCTGTTTGGGTTTGTAGTACTTCCGTTTCTTTTCTCTCTTAGTCTTCCGTGGTAGCGATTCTCTGCGTCGATTGCGTATGTAGTCCGTACACCCCGGTCTGATTTTCTTGATAAGGTAGGAGAATGAGAATCGAATCTTTTTGATCCAATTCCTAGTGTTATAATGCATGTTTGAACAATGTCTTCTAGCAATTCTTTATTGTAGATTAAAAAAAAAAAAGATTAAGACAGAGAAATAATTAAATTTCTCATATTGAAGTTTTTATTGTAGATAAAAAAGAAAAAAATACTATGAGAGAGTAAGAGAGAAAGTTTGTAGATTTTAATTCATTTCTCAAATTTTAGTAAAAGTTGAGAGATTTTGATAAAAAAATAAAGTGTAATTAATAATTTTTTTAAAATATTAAAAGTATTCATAAATAAAAGAATTAAAAATTATAGAATAAAGAAAAAATTGTATAACTGTCAAGTTATTTTGTATACTATCATTCAAAGAAAAAATAACGACCTTTTTTTTTTATTAAATAAGATAAAAAAATAATTTATGTTATTTTATTATCTTTTTTATTTTAAATTTTATTTTATTTTATTTTCTCTTCAAAACTTTCAAAGAAGCATGAGTGATGCAATTGTACGCCTCTGCACAATTTTGACTTGTAATTAATAAATTTTTAAATAGCAAATAATTAATATTTTTAAAAAATTATAACATTAATTATTCTAGAAATAAAATATATACATATGCACTTATGATGACATATTTTGGTAATCATATATCAGGTAAATTATATTGATGTCTTATAAAATTTATAACAATTACAAAAACTTTTCATAAGGTTTCTAAAATAATACTAACATCTCTTATTTTTACTATCAAACTATAAAGACATCTCACTTATCATTTTTTTTTTTTCAAAATGATAAAAGTGTCATTTTCATTTTTTTTTGGCTTCAATTTTCAATTTTCAATTTTGACAATTTATTTAAAAACTTTTTTTAAAAGATTTTTTTTCATTTTATATGAAAAATAAATTTAAGATAAGTAAATTATATGTTTTTAGTCAAAAGAATATTTTAATTAAGATTTATTTGAAAATAAAAAATAAAAGTTAGAAAAAAAATTGGTCAAATTAAAAAAAAAACATGGAAGAAGTATTTTTATTATTTTGAAAAGAAAAAAAACTTGAGAAGAGATCTTTATAATTTCTTAGAAAAAAAAATCAGTCTCATTATTTTAGAAATCTAAAAAAATACATTTTATAATTGCTAAAATTTGAAAAATGTCTAATTTATCGTAATAATAATATTGCAAAGATGAGGAAAAGTAAATTAATGGACATCTCATTTTGTTAGCCTCATTTTCCACCGTTTGGGGGCAAGAAGAAGGACAATCTTGGTGGGAATAGAAGGGAAACTGAGTGAAGACAGGGCCGCCATTCGAAGTGGTATTTTTTCAGTTCGCCGGTGAAAGTAAAATTATCTCCCTGGTTGAGAATTTCTCCGCAGCTACCATCTACGCCCACTGACTCTCAGCGTTTCGTCTAATTCGAGCTTAGTCCGGGGAACTTCAACCGTCGACCGCCCTTTTTCGGCGGTAACATCCTCTCTCTGCCTCTTATTACAGGTGTAGTTTTTATCATTTCACCGAAGTGAAATTCGGAGAAGAAATTAAAATTTCAGTTTTTGTTAGCTCTCTCCACAGTCATCAACAATGAAGTCGTCAGGGTATTGATAGGTTTTGAAAAGGTTGATTTAGGGCCATAAACCTTGCTTGTAATAGACTAATATCTGCCAGTTGATTTCCATTTGCCTACCCAGAAATGAAATGCGTATGAAAATCTATTAATCTTCTATCTTTCTACACTTAATTTTCTTTTCAGGATGCTCAGTTTGAGATACTTTCCGACCATTTTTACGAGAAGATTGGAATCAATTAGTTTTTCCAAGAATAACTGCAGTGGCGTGGTGAGCTTCCATTGTATTTAAAGCATGAATTATTGATGGCTGCCACTTAAAATATTGTACTCAATGAAACACAACATTTGGATTCCCTAAAAAAACATTTTAGAAATTTTATGTAAAACTCAACTCAAAAAGCCCTATCCAAATTATTTGGGATCGGCTACTTGAATCCTATCTCACCATTTAGAAATGAACATCTCATGGAAATGTGAATCCATCTCTATCCCGTCAATTATGAAATATAGGTGTCTATATCAGGTTTTAATTCTTCCATTGACATTTTCTTCTTAATTGCTGCTTTATATTTATTCCCTTCCCAGTCCAGGATGTGTCCTTCCATGGTTTCAACTTTTTAGCTGTGCTGTTAGCATGTTGTTTTTAGATTAAGTGACCACCCAGTTTGTCAATGAGGGTATTTTAGGCCTTCATTTTACTTGAAACCCCTTAAATTAAGTTCTAATTAAGTATAAAATATCCTTCTAATAATTTTCATGTCATGTGAATCCTATTCAGCGAACTGATGCATCAGATGGGTCAACCCCATGACTAGGAGTCACGATTCTCTTCAGTGGTGTCACTTCAGTACATGGATATCATTAAGGTTTTCCATGTTTTTGTAGGTCCAATATTGATACAATTGACTAAATGGCATATGAGGATCCACGGTTCTTGTGATTGCAGTGTGTTATTAGTTGTATGAGTGTTTGCTGCCTTTTTGTTTTTTAGGTGAGGCATGTGCCTTTTTCTTAGTCATAAGTTACCACTAGTGAAATAATTGGTTCGTATCACATAATCAAGTTTGTCATATCAGAACACTTTTTTCAATTTTTTTAAGAGATAAGCTTGACCCTTTAGGTTTTGCATTTTCTTCATTTAAGAGGTCATATCAATGATGCACCTTAATTTGTGAAACCTTTGGATCTTATTATGAATTTAAGTAAGCACACGTGGTATTTTCTTTATCAGAAAAATAGGGCAATATTGGCTCATCAAATTCCTGCTCTAATCTCAAAGGTGCAATTTTAGATAGAGAGATATTGAATGTGGAAGTATATCAAGATAGTCAATTACTCTGAGTAATAAAATAGTTTTTTTTTAAAATGACGGAGACTTGCCAACCTTTTGGATATGTGACCCCACCTCCAAGAACCGATATCGAGTAAGACGAGGCACGCCTTTGGAGTGGCTCAAACTGAGAACCTCTAGGAGACATAACCCTTTATCCTTGGGGCCTAACCAGCTAATCCTGGAATTTAATAAAACAGTTATTATACAGACCGACCAATAAATCAGTTTGCTCCCATGAGTGGTTAAATCATGTTCAGAATTTAGATTAGCTGCCAAGAAGAAATGGAAAAGAACTATTAATTAAGAAGTCTTCATTAAGTTGATGTTGAGTGGCTGCTGCAGGATTCCAAGTGTTCTTTTACTTGCGTAAAAATTCCTGTGAATTAAACAGAGTTCTTTTTTCATTCCTTTTTCCCCCCAATTAAACCGTTAGTGATTCTCAGGTGTGTGCTGCAAAAGGTCCTCGACCAAAATATCCTCGAGTATTGAAGGCCAAAGGGAGAACAGGAACCATCTCCAAGTCACTGAAGCTTGTTGAGTGTGTATGTTCTTTTTTCCTTGTGTTTTTCTCCCTTTCTTAATTTTTTTGATTTGGATTTTCAGTGATATGATATTGCGATCTCTTGTTCCCAAAATCAGAATCGTTAAGTTTCATTGTATAGATAAATTGGAATTGTTTCTTTTGGAATGAGAACTTAAATAATAATCTGTAAACTAAAATTTATTTTCCTGTTACATTTTGGAATTAATCCACTTTGTTGGGGCTATGCTTATGTAGGTAAAGGAATTATCAAATGTAAAAGAGGAAGTGTATGGGGCTCTTGATTCTTTCATTGCATGGGAGTTAGAGTTCCCTTTAATTTTGGTGAAGAAAGCTGTAAAGATCCTTAAAAATGAAAAGCAGTGGAAGAGGATAATTCACGTACTATCTATCTACATAACCCTTTCAATCTTTCTTTCTTTTGGGTATCTTCAAATGATTTCTATCTTTTATCAATCAATTTATATATGATGGTGTAGGTGACAAAGTGGATGTTAAGCAAAGGTCAAGGAAGAACAATGGGGACCTATTATATATTGCTAAAGGCTTTAGCAGAGGAAGGAAGACTTGATGAAGCTGAAGAGCTTTGGGTGAAGTTATTTTCAGAAAATTTGGAGAGCATGCCTCGGATTTTCTATGATAAAATGATTTCTATATACTATTGCAGGGGCATGCATGAGAAGATGTTTGAGGTAATTTGATGAGATCTTTTTTTCTTTTCTTTTTTTTGATAAGTAAAGAGTAAGATGTATATTAATAAGAGTGCCAAAGAAGGGCAACAAGGGCAAAAACTACAAAAAAACTTTACAATGGTCTTAGCGACCCCAAAAAATCAACAAAAGAAGAGATATTTACAGGAAAAGCCTATTTGGTCCAAAAAAATAATAAGCGCAAAAACGCATCTTTAAAGAAGGGAGTGTAGAGTTCTACGTCTTCAAAGACACGGTTGTTCCTTTCCATCCAGATACACCACAACAGGCAATTAAGGGCCAGTTTCCAAATTCTCTTAATCTCTTTTGAAAGGTTGCACACTACCTAAGCCAACAGAAGGTCTCTGACGGAGCCAGACATAACTCAGGAGATATCGAAAAGAGCAAAAATAAGGTTCCAATAGCTCCAAGAAACATGACAGTGGATGAGGCTTTAAGGGGGGCTTTTGAGTGCCGTATGAGCTTCCAAGGGAATAGAGGGCTTACAAAATCGAACAAGCTTTTGTAGAAGGAGCTGACAGAAAAAGATTTCTTATTCGGTAGCTACACCCTCTTATCCTCCCTTCCTTCCGTAGCACGGTAATTGCATATGTGACCAAGGAAGGAGCCCACCTCTTCTAACTTTCAATCGAAAAAGTGTCTCCTAAAGCGAGGAGTCTAGACAAGCTTATTCCCAACTCTTTCCAAATACTCACAAACTCAAGCCGCCTTGTTGCTAGCCGGACTGTATAAAATAGAAAATTTCACCCTTAGCGGCTCATTCCCGTTCCAAACGTCTTCTCAAAATTTAACACGACCACCATTCCCAATAACAAAACTACACTTTTCCTTGAAAATTCTCCGTTCACTTCTCATGTAACCCCATGAACCACAACCCCTTGGCCCCTCGACACTGCCCGAACACCAACCTCTGTTGTCGCACCCATACTTAGTAGCAATGATCTCTCTCCAAAGCTCCTCATTACTCTCTCCAAACCTCCATAACCATTTTCCTAAGAGAGCTATGTTAAAAATACACAAGTCTTTCACCCCTAGACCCCCGAGAGACACTGGCTTCTTAATTTTATCCCAAGCAACTAAACAAATCTTTCTACGTTCCCCATCGTGGCCCCATAAAAAGTCCCTTTAAATCTTCTCTAACCTTTTGCTAACTGACTTCGGCGTGGGGAAAAGAGATATGAAATATGTGAGGAGATTGGCCAAAGTACTTTTGATAAGGGTGAGCCTGCCTCCCTTAGAGAGGAACTGGCCCTTCCATCCTGACAGCTTGCTGAAAAACCTTTCCATCACAGGATCCCAAACCATAATGGATTGTGAAGGAGCACCCAACGGAAGACCCAAATAAACCAAGGGAAAGCAACCTACCTAGCAATCTAACGTGCTGGCTAATATGTCCATCTCTTGAATCGATCCAACCGAAGTAATGCTGCTTTTAATGAGATTGATTCGCAAGCCTGACACAACTTCAAAGCACACTAGGATGCATCGGACAAAACGAAGTTGGCACATTGTAGGTTCACAGAAAATAATGGTGTCGTCAACAAACAAAAGGTGGGAAACAGCGACACTACCACCCCTTCTGTCCCCCACTTGAAAGCCTTTGATGAGGCCGACCTCTTTATCTCGGAACAAAAAGCGACTCAAAGCCTCCATAGTAATTACAAAGAGAAAAGGGGATAAGGGGTCCCCCTATCTCAAGCCTCTAGAAGAACGAAAGAAACCTGCAGGGGAGCCATTGATGAGGACTGAAAAGGATATTGTAGATATACATGACTGAATCCATTTTCTTCACTTGCTCCCAAAACCCATCTTAGCCAGCATAATCATCAAGAAACTCCAACTAACATGGTCAAAGGCCTTCTCAATATCCAGCTTGCAAACAAGCCCTTTCCTTTTCTGCTTTTTCCTAGAGTCAATGCATTCATTAGCAATGGGAGCCGCATCCAGGATTTGCCAACCCTCCACAAAGGCATTTTGACTGGGAGAGATGATGACATCTTTTAAGAACCGCATAATGGCATATTACACAAAATGTCTGGAATGTTGTTGATGTTCTCTTTTATCTCCTTCTATACATATTTTCAGAGACTATTTTTAATCTTTTCACAAAGAATGTGTGCAATTGCCAACTTAAGATATAAAAAAGTCTTATTTCTTGCACACATTATTATATTCTTGCCGATTAGAATATATTGATTTGGTTAATGGTATATATTTGAAATTGTGTTTATTCTAATAATTAATAACATAGTATGATTTTTTTAAAAATTATTAATTTTTAAATGATCAAACTATTAAGCATCCACAATGGACTCAAGTTGTTTTTTTTTTTTTTTTCCAAAAAAAAAAAACAGAACTCCCGCGAAATGACTTAGTAGCATATTAATTGGTTACTTGGGAATGGCATATATAGTCTTTGGCTCTGGAACTAAATCATTTCCTCGAATGAGTCGTATCTAGTTTTACATTATTTAAATCGTGTTTTCCCGTCCCGTATTGTAATTTATCATTCAATGAATGATTGAAAACCGATTCACAAATTATTAGTTATTGGAATTATTAACTTATTTGTTATATATTAATTATTAGAGGGTCAAGTATTGTTGCACAATATTTTGAAAAGATTCTGGATTAAAAATATTGTAGTATTTGGTTCTTTTTACAAGTATTATAGTATATATGAGAAGTAATTTTAAATTAGTTTCATAAATCTATCATATCTATATGTCATACACATAATTTGTTCTATACTACATATTTTATTTAGTTGTAAATCTGTAAATCCTATTATTTAAAATTAGCAATATGACTTCTTGCACTTTAGTACGGGATGAAGTTACATGATATATATTATTGGCAAATGAAATTGTTTTAATTGATGAAATTAAAAGAGGGATAAATGTTAAATTAGAGGTTTGGAGAGAGGCTTTAGAATCAAGTGGGTTCAAGATAAGAGCAAAATCTGAATATTTTGAGTGTAGCTTTAGTAAAACTAGGAATATAAACGGGAGCGTATTAAAGATTGAAAATTAAGAGATAATAAAAAGTGAAAATTTTCATTATCTAGGTTCATTTATTCACCATGAATGATAAATTGGAGATGATAGGAAGATAATTGAAGTAGCATGCATTACGTAGAGAAGTGTGTCTAGTGTATTGTGTGATCAACGTATATTTTTAAAATTGAAATGGAAATTTTATAAAATAACTATTAAACCAACGATGTTGTATGCAATAGAACGTTAGGGAGTTAAGAAACAACATATTAATAAAATGAATATAACCAAAATGAAAATTTTGAGATGGATGTGTGGTAAGACCATAAAAGATAAAAGAAAAAATGACTACATTTGTGAGATTGTACGAGTAGCACCTGTAGGAAATAAAATAAGAGAAAATCGGTTAAGGTAGTAGGCTTATATACAACGAAGGCCAATCGATGCACTAGTAAGGAAAAGCGACATAATTCATATCAAGGGTCGTGTTACGGGGCACAAGCGACCAAAATTAACTTTGGTGGAAACAATAAAAAACGATATATTAAGGTGTGGTTTAATTGTGGGAATGGTGTTAACTAGAATGATATGGCGCCGCAGGATTCATGTGACCAATCTCAAACAGTTGGGATAAAGTTTTTTTGAGTTGAGTTGAGCAATGTGATTTCTTGCCCATTCCATATATTTCATCTGCTAATTACACCAATGTGGCAATAGTTGGCAGAATAAAGGCAATTTGTCTTATCATGTCTTCCTCAATTCTTCATTCAACCCCTCTATGTCTCCTGGTTGATATGTTGTTCTCCAGAAAATTTGTGTTATTTAGTTATGTTATTCTGAGAATTTAATTGCACAGTTCAGAAATTGCAAGTTTAAAAGAATTTCATGTCATTAGACTTTAGGGCTTTGGTGTAGTATCTCACTCTTTTGGTTCAATGAGCTACGTTTGTATTGTATTCCGGATGGCTTTGATTCTATTCTATCCTGGTCTACAATCCCAAGCTTAGACTCTGTTTTGTTGCATCTCCTTTTTTTATTGTGGTTTACTTTAGATCTTACTGCAATTAAGGATCTTACTTGTTGATTATTTTCTCTTGTAGATATTTGCTGACATGGAAGAGCTTGGTATCCGACCAAGTACTTCAATTGTTTCAATGGTTGGAGATGCATTTCAGAAGCTGGGTATGTTGGACAAGTACAAAAAGTTGAGGAAGAAATATCCACAAAAAAAATGGGAATATCGATACAATAAAGTAAAGCCCGTTAGAATTAGATCAAAGCATCTCAATAAATCTGGTGATGCTAGCAAGGATGTAAATAAGTTTGATGAGGAAAATGATACGAATTCATATGGATTGTATGAGGATGCTAGAGGAAGCACGGATGATATTGATGAAGCTAATCCATATGAAGATGCTGAAGTAGGTTTAGATGATGAACATGATGAAGCTATCAATTCTTCTTAGAATTCAAAGATTCATTTTATATGCCATAATTTTTCTGTTTGAGATATATGCTTTGCACACTACTCGATCCTTCTGGGGATAAATTCCGTTATATACTTCGGAAAATTGGGGGGGAAATGTGACATTATGGTTGAGATGTTCAATTGCTTGTGATCACAGAGATTATGCGGACTTCAGTGAATTTGTGTTGCTGGTGGTACCGTCGCACAGTATCCGTCCTCTATTGTGATGGAAAAATGCTAGTGACAGTTCGAAGTCGTTCCAAACTTTACATTCTGATTGGATTGTGTATTACATAAAATCGGTACATGTATTACATGATCCAATTAGAATACAGAGTTTGGGACTTCGCGACTAATCAAAGCAGAGTTCTTCATATACTCCCATCACAATAGCCCACTTGCTGCATGTGATTTCTTTTTCTTTCTTTCAGAATCACAATCAGGGAGGCAAGATGCACGCCATCACTTCATGGTCCAGATTGAAGCAATACGACTGCTGATTCACTTTTTTTTGGTTTGTTCGGATAAGCTCTAGAAAGTATGACTTCTGACTATCGCATGGTTGTATGTACAGAAATCTTATATCTGATATGCTTGATATAAGAAACGAGGCCGCCCATGACGAACCGAAGCAGCACTAGTGTCAAGTTACTACATGTCTTAGAAATTTGAGATTTGTAAAAGTAAATTAAAATCAAGGTCCAACTGATCAAGATTTTATCAGAATGGTACGAGTGTATTTTCTTTATTCAATTACGATGAATTTGATTCTTGTTCTTTATGGTTGTATAAAAATAAATTAATTAAAAACAAAGAAAATAAACAAGATCAAACCCATCTTTTGTGTATTGGACTTTATTTTTTTATTCTAATTATGTCTCGATATTTGTTAGAAATCCAAGTTTGTGAGATTGGTTGATATATATGCATACATCTGTATATATGTGTTTGTTTGGTAGGAAAATATGGAAAAAAAAAAAACTTGAAGCGAGGAATTATATATATATATATTAATTTAAAGGGTAATGGGTAATTTTATTTTTTCGATCGACAATGTTATAATACAAATTATGATATAAAATGTTCGTATAATTTTTAGAACTTTAAAGATTTATGTGTAATATTAAAGAATATTAAGAGATGTCAATATAATTTATTCAAATTTAATAAAACAAATAATTTCTCTCTATTTTAAATAAAATATAATCAATAGGTCTATTTGTAATACCAAGTATGACCAACTCAAATGAGACCCGTATGTAAAGAGCTCACCTTGTATCATATATGGAGAGATGCTAGGTCACTCAATCCCAGTGACAAATGCACGAGTGGGTTATGGTCGTTCTAAAATTTTGATATTATACTTTTTATTTCAAATTTTATTATAATATTTTAATAAAATAAGATTTGTCCTTTTCAAAAAATTTAATTTTATATTTCTTTTATTCTTAATTTTGTTAAAATATTTTAACAAAATAGTATTTTTCTCATTTTTTTAATTTTCTTTTATATATTTATATAAACTCTTTTAAATTTTAATATATTTAATTGACCATCTAAAATTTATAAATCCTCTACTCAAACCCCTTAATTTATTTTAGAAATATAAATAAAGACACTTTCTTTTATAAATTTATAAGATACTTAAAATTATACATATATTTTGTATTGGAAAATGTTATTCAGACATTTACTATAAAAAAAATATGTCATCCAGACTCTCAAATTATTGCTTAGAGTTCCAAAATATTAATTTTTTAATGATTAAAGTTATATTTTTGAAATTGAGAGTGAGAATAGGATACCTTTTTAATTAACTATGATTTTGGTTGTTTGATCTATTCGGAGCGGATTGGAGCATCCGACCAAATACGAATGAACACCAATGGATCCGAAAAAGAAATCTGATAGAAATAAGAGGGCTAAAATATGATCAGCCCGAGTGACTGAATAGAAATCGAGAGAGAGAGAGAGAGAAAATGTTCCTACGGAGGATGGCGTGGCCGTTAATGGCGAAGGTGAAGGAGACGACCGGGATCGTGGGACTAGAAGTGGTGCCGAACGCGAGGGAGGCGTTGATCAATCTCTACTCCAAAACCCTAAAGGAGATCCGGGCCGTTCCCGAGGATGAGGGTTACCGTAAGGCCGTTGAGAGCTTCACACGCCACCGTCTCAAGGTCTGCCAAGAGGAGGAGGACTGGGAAGTGATCGAGAAGCGGCTCGGATGTGGTCAGGTTGAAGAGCTCATCGAAGAGGCCCAGGACGAGCTCCAGCTCATTGCCAAGATGATCGGTCTGTATACTCCAATGCTCTCTTTTTATTCCCTTTCTTTGTGCGTTTGATAGATACAGGCAAAAGACTACATTTTGAGATTGTCAAAGTTATTTATTTATTGGGGTTCATTTGGTTGCTGAGAAAATGTAGTCCCAGCAAACACATTGTGGGGGGATTTTACTCTTTTTAGGAATACCTGGATTTATGCATTTTAAGAGGATTTATGCATTTTAAGAGGATTTGAGACTAATTGTTATGACTTGACTCCTATGAAGATTAGCGATTTTAATTTGTAAGGATTCTAATAAATTGCCATATGGACAAAAGAGTAAACCAGGACATGTTGGACCGGGGAAATAACAATAGTAATATCTTACCCCAAATTTTGGAATTCACTTGGATTTATCTTGGTTTTTCTATCTTTATTGTTTGTGTTCATGCTTTCTTTAAATCATAGCCATTCTTCTTGGCCTTCTCCCAATTCGTGAAGTGCCTTCAGCTTGTATCATTTCCTTCCTTCTCATAGGTGTTGTCATTAATCTTATTCGAATATGTGGAAACCATTCGAGCCCAGTTTCTCTTGTCGTGTATTTGTTTGGTTATGCAAGGTAATTTAAGAATACTCTCTGAATCAAGAGCAGTTTGAGTCCCATGAATGCTGTAAATAATATAGTGGGAAAAGAAGTTCTCAAGGCATAAATGTTCTTATTGTGATAAAGAGCCACTACAAAAGATGCTTCTAACAATGAGATTGAATGCCTTTTGGTTGGGGTTGAGGATGCCACTGATGAATTAAGTATTTACCTTGTTTGTTTTAATTCCAATTTAACTCAAGTTAGCAGGGACTCAAGGTTTACATTGTTGAAACATTTTTGTCCAAATAACATAATAGTGATGAAAATACATCTTTCAATTGATTATAGAATTTCAAAATTCCCTGAGTTTGGGACATTATTGAAACGATAGAAAATTCAATATCGTGGTTTTATTTTGCCTCATCTTTATAATCTATGTTCACACAAGTCCTTGGAAGATGGGTGATGTTTTGGAAAACTGCAAAATTGTCTTACATCTTTCATCTTTGACTTTCAATGGGTGGTACATTTGTTCAATGTGATCTTTCAAAGAGTTGTCAAGATATGAGTGCACTTTTTTTTATTTATTTAAAGAAATGCACCTTTCTCTAAAAAACAGTGGTAATGAATTCACGTGACCTTGACATGACAAATTAAAGAGTTGTATCTAGCATTCTACTAAGAACCTCCATGACCATTACAAAAAGGGGTGGAGAGGGGGAATCGACTTGTCTAAGGCCACGTGAGGAATGACAAAAGCCTACAAATGACCCGTTGAGTAGCACATAGAAGGAGACAGAAGATATGCAAAACTTAATCCAACCTCTCTATTTGTCCCCGAACCCCATCTTCCTCTAAAGAAACAGAAGAAAACTCCAATTGATGTGGTCCAAAGCCTTTTCTATGTCCAATTTGTAAATCAAACCCGCTACTCCACTCTTCTTTCTAGAATTAATACATTCATTAGCAATCAGAGTGGCATCAAGCATTTGCTTTCCCTCCACAAAGGCATTTTGGCTACTTGAAATGATTCATCCCATTACAGTCCTCAAATGCAAGGATAAGATTTTCACATCACCTTGTAGGGACTCCCTACTAGACTAATAGGCCGGATGTCTTTTATGCTCTTCACTCCCTCCTACTTTGGATTCAAGGCCATGGATGATGTATTTAGGCTTTTTTCGAAGGAACCCTCCGCATGGAAGTGCACAAACACTCCCATGACATCATCTTGAAGCGCACTCTAGTTATTCTTGAAGAAGACCATTGTGAAGCCATCTAGGCCTGGTGCTTTGTCTCCATTACATGACTTCAAGATCAGCCAAACCACTTGTTCTTCAAAGGGCCTCTCCAAAATAGCTGCTTCCTCCTCCAGAATAGCTCTAAACTCCATATCTCTGAGGTCGGGTCTCCATATACAAGTTTCTTGCTAGAGGTTCTTA
The DNA here is from genome assembly GCA_008638375.1 of Nyssa sinensis. Taxonomy (NCBI): domain Eukaryota; kingdom Viridiplantae; phylum Streptophyta; class Magnoliopsida; order Cornales; family Nyssaceae; genus Nyssa; species Nyssa sinensis. Next base: position 3,114,482 of record CM018041.1, on the reverse strand, counting down.
AAAAAGTTAGCAATCTCACTCTTCTTGCCCTCCACCTCTTCAAGGGTTCTCTCTCCAATCTTGACCCAGCTAATGTTGTTCCTTCTTTTGCTCGCACTAGCCATTCAGTGGAAGAATTCTTACCATCTTCTTTTAACCATAGAACCTGGGATTTTTGTTGCCAAGAAATCTCCTTCACTTTGAGGACTTCTCTCAATTCACGCTTTAAGCCATCCCTGAGGCCTTTCTCCTCCTTGGAAAGGGAGTAACTGCTCCTTGCTGTCCAGTCGTTGAATTTCGGAAAAAAGTCTTTCTTTCCGGAGCTGAATATTGCCAAAAGTCTCTTCATTTCGCCTCTTGAGATCTCCTTTAAGTAGCTGCAATTTGCTGGCCAATATGGAACTTGGATTGCTATTTACCTGTACCCTTCCAACAAACCAATAGCATTTAAACTTTAAACTTTTGTCATATCGTGACTTTTCATTATACCAAGTGTTATCCCAACCTATTAAATAGCAAATAAATCTAATAGTTATAAATAATATTAAAATTCTAAAGAGATTTTTGCTTATCCAAAAAAAAAATCTAGATAGACTTTTCATAAAGTATGGTCATGTGACCTTAGCCTAACATATATAGATTAAAATATTCTTCTTCCATTCATTTTTCTTTTACGTTAGTGCATTTGCTTCCATTCTTTCCAACCCTTTTCTTCTTCTTCACACTTTTTCTTGCTCTTTTTTCCTCATTTATTCCAAACAACATATCTACTACAATCACTAAATCATTACTACAAGTTTGCAATATTACTTTTGTTTAACAGCGGATACAAGCATGAGCTAAGGGGACACCACCACCCCCACCCCCCTGGAAGAAGAAGAAAAAAGGCAAAATTTATTTTTTACCACTAATTTTTATTGATTTTTTTTATTAAAAAAAAGGAGTTGCCCCCCGCCCCCCAACCAAAAAAAAGGGATCTATTTTGACAAGAGCCCTCCCTAGATTCAAATTCTTATGTTTTTGCCCCCCAACCCGAAATCTATAGTCTAAATCAGCCACCGTTTACTGGAGGACATTTTCAATCACTTTCTAGATTCTTATTTTTTGTTCTCAAAGTGCCATGTTTTATTTTTATTTTTATTTTGTTTATATTATTCTTAGTATAGTCTTTCATTATAATGGGTATTTGTTTTGTGTGCCAGTACTTTATTAATAATGAATATGTTTACTAGAAAACATGAAGAAAAAAAATTTAAAAAGGAAGAATAGATAAATTAACTCAATCTAAAAAGAAGTTTATGAAAAATCTGTTATAAAAATACTAGATTATTACCCCAATGAATGCATTATAAAATGTTATTGATAATATATGTGTTGCTTTTGCATAAAGAAAATTTTCAAAACTAAAATTGATAAAATCCTACCTACGATTAACTATGTCAGGAGAAAGATTAAACAGATTACGTATATTATATATTGAAAATGATATTTTATGAAAACTTGAATATAAAAATTTAATTAGTAATTTTGCATCTCAAAAGGTAACAAAAATGAATGTTAAACAGGATTTGCTGATCTCTAAAACTGAAGGAACAAACTTACAAACTTTTGCCTAATCTTTATTCTTTGGATTGGTCACAAACTTAACCTTAAACTTAAGATGTTTAACCCTCTCATTTCCGTTTTTGGTCTCGTATGAGCGGAAGTAAATCTAGCATAACATGACTTGTTATAACTGTCTAAAAAGGAAAATAATTTCTGCAAAGTTTTCCTCCTGATGACTATTAGTGTGAAGTGTTAACTGATGAGCACTTCTTGTTTGTTTTGCTGCAGAGTGGGACCCATGGGGTGTTCCTGATGACTATGAGTGTGAAGTAATTGAGAATGATGCTCCAGTTCCCAAGCATGTTCCTTTGCACCGACCTGGTCCTCTCCCTGAGGAGTTCTACAAGACATTGGAGTCTGTTACTTCAGGCACATTGGAGGCTGCTACTTCAAGCTCCAAACAGGACGAGTCTGCAATTACATCTGGCGAGCCGCAAGTAAAGGTGTAAAGTTCTCCTAGCACTTGTTTTGGATATTCATCAATAAACATCAAGTTTCAGAGCTGAATCCATGTCCCCTCTGCTCTTTAAATGTGCTCGTTTATGTTTGTTATGTCAAAATAGTTTGTTTGCTGGATTGAGCAGAATTTAATTGGTGGGACAAAATCTTGAACCATTAATTAGCAATTTGGGATTGAGCTGGTTTTCAAAGAAATTTACTTCTAATTAGTAATCTTGGATTGAGCTGATAGTTGCATTTGCCTTTAGGTACTTGAAGAAATGCCTACGGGGCAAGAATTGCTCACTTATGTAGGCTTGAGGATGGGGGTTGAATGATATATATATATATATATATATATATTTACTGAATGATATTAACAGTAAAATGTGAGTCTCCTGGATTTATCACTCGGTAAATCACTTGAGAATGAGTATATATTACCAATAATTACACTAGGTGATACTTTGTGCTTTCACATTAATTGTAAATGTGAGTTTCCTGCAAGCATATATCTTCAAAGAGGCGGAGCTGAGTTTGGTAAAGAGATCTTGGATACTATTTTCCATAACATTTCTATACTTTGAGAGAGATTTCAAAACAGCATGCATCCAATTTACAGCAGTAAATTGAGTAGAATCAAACATGCCTTGTACATTTTTTTCTCAAATCAGGAATTAGACAATGCATGCATAATATATATTTTCCCACCCTTCTCTTGTGGGATTTTTGAGGGACATATTGCAATTACCATGACCCAGAGAGAAGGAGAGAGAGCTTACCGGTTCTACTTCTTTGGCGCACCGCGCGTTTTGGTCGTGGACCGTGTGGAACATGAGAAGGTGAGAATGTCTAGTAACTTCTTTTTTTGTCACCCAAATGCAATACTAACCGAAATGTGTTAAGAATGATACTATATCTCTTGCTTTATGCCCCAAACAAACACACCACTACAATAAATGAGGTAAAATGGGAATGGCTTAGCAAATACCCATGATAAAATATATATATATATATACACACACACACACACACGTATATATGCTCTTTTGTTTTTTGTCTTGTTTTTGGAGTCTCTATATCCATTGAGGTTCCAATATTCTGCAAATTGCAACATTGTTCCAATACACCGTGAAGTGATTGGACGAAGTTCTACCATTGTCTAACTCATTATTGTATATACCCGCCCTTATAATCTATATTAGGTCTGGTCAAATGGGTAGGTTTTGGTGAAGTTGAAAACGGGTCAGGTTAAAACAAGTTAAGTTACATACGAGTTGGGTTAATTTGATTTTAACTTGTTATTATTTATTTTTTTACCCTAATGAAGGAAATATTATTTTTAAATAATCACAATAATTATTTTATTTTTTATTTCTTGAAAATTCAACAAAAATCATAGCTAAAAGAAAATTAATAATATAATTAAAAAAACTAACGGATCGGTTCGGTTTCAGTTTAAAATTCGAGTAAATCGAACCAACCCGATAACCGAACTCTCATTATTGTTTTTTAAAATTAATATGTATATATATATGAGTATTATATATATTATACTGTATATGTATTATATATATATACATATATAATATTGTATTATATATGTACCGTATACATATATATATATACATATGCCATATATAATTACATAAAACCACTCACTAATGTTTTTAAATAGTTAAAAAATTATCAATTTTTAGAGAGAGAGTGAATAAATTTTGAGTTTCACAATTATCAAATTACTTATGAAGTCCCTACTAATTGTCATGACTATATAGTTTATTATTTTACTAGGTTTAACTTATAATATATATTCAAGCATTGTAAGCATTGAGTATATATATTACACATAGACAAATTGTCCATTTTTAATTTAGATTCACAAATATTTTATATACATTATATGAATACATAATTTTTTGGGATTAGTTTACTGATAAAAAAAAATTAAAAAAATGAGAGTAGTTTGAAAGCAAAAAAAAAAAAAGAACTGGGTCAAACCAACCCAACCTAATCCAAATCAAACTTTTTGGTTCTGTTCTATTAGACTTCCAATATATATATATATATATATATATATATATATTGGAAGTCTAATAGAACAGAATATATATATATATATATATTTAAATTATTTTATTTTTTTCCATTATCAATCCGCAAAATATTCATATTAAATCCGTATTGACCTGCTAAATTGACAGGTTCCTTATTACCCAACTCGATTATGACCAGCTAACTAAATGAGTTACTCATAATCGTTTATTAATGGATAAGTTGACAAGTTTAAGTAACATTTGCTGCCTCTAATCTATTTAAAAAGTTTAGCTAAAACAAATTTATTTTATTACAATCATTCTGACATTTTATATTTTCTCTTTTAAAATACAATTTATCTTTTTCAACCACCCACACTCTTCTCCTCACACTAACGTACGAGGTTACCACTAAGTTACAAGGTGCAGTTATGGATAATAGTTTAGTTTCAATAATTTAAATGATCGATCATATGTATATTTATAATACATTATTATTGATGTGATTATTCATCTAATTTTTAAAAATTATGATTTCAAATGACTAATCATCTAATTTTTAAAAATCATGATTTCAAAACACCATTAAATAATTGCTTGTAATTATGTGATTGTAATTGAACCATAACATGTTTTGAATTTAGAAGTCTATTAACAAAGAGGCCAAAAGATTTTTCTTTAATAAATAACATAAGTTAAATTTAACAACAATTTTAAATTGGGCTAATATCTCTTTCATCTTTTAATAATATTATAAGTGAGTTGAGTTGAATATTATATTATTCAAACTTAACTCGTTAAAACAAGTCTCAAATTATGTACAAATTTGTTTTGCTAATTTTTCGAATCGATTTTAAACGAGCTTCTAATTAAGTCGATCGTCAACCAAATTCAAATAATTTGATTTTTTATATAGTATTAAATTACTTTAATTTAACAAATTGAACTTAATAAATCAACAAGTCTCAAATTATATTCAAATTTAACTTATTTATTTCACGAATTGATCTCGAACAAGTTTTTAAATGAGATAATCACAAACCAAATACGAATAATTCAACTCATTTTACAGTCCTACATTCCAATGTACGAAATCGAAAGATCAACTCTTGTTAAGAAGCAAAGTGAACAGTGTGATTCATCTATAAAAAAAGTTATTGACTTCAATTTAAATATATTTTAATAAAGAAGAATCTCTTACAAAGATATATCATACACAAGTATCAACTAGGCTTTTCTTTTACATTGTGTTTGGTTGGATTTATTAATAATATTTAATGAACTTTTTAAATTTAAAACATATTTTTTTGATTTATCACTTAACTAAAAATAAATTTTTTCAAAAATTGATATAATAAAAATATTTTTAAAACATATTTTAGTAACATTTATTAATAATTAATCTAAAAGTTATTATTAAAATATTTATTAAATATATTTATTTAAACATTTAATAACATACTTAGAATAACACTGTTTGACGAATAATTACTCCAACTGATAGTTAACTCAAACCCATTTTTTAATTTTTCAAGCAAATTCAAACAAGCACAATCTTAAATTGATAATTATTATTACACAATAATAATTCTTAACTTTTTCCTTTGTCTTGTTGATATATAATTATATATATAATTATTTATTTATTTAATCGTAGACTTGAGTTGGCTTTCAGGTTCCAAATCGTCGCCCCCCTCCCTACTCCTATTTTCTCTATTTAACTTTACTGGCGCTTCAAGTGAAGCATTATTCTTCCCATCCGGATCCTCCCCCACCCAATCATAATCTGCATAATTCTCTTCTCTTCTCTCTAGAGTTATCTATTATTCTAATGGCGGCCGATCTCGAGACTAGGGCTAAAGAGGCTTTCATCGACGACCACTTTGAGCTCGCCGTTGGTCTCTACTCTCAGGCCATCGATTTGAACCCTAATAATGCTGAGCTATATGCCGACCGGGCTCAGGCCAACATCAAACTCAATAACTTCACCGGTAAGAAAATAAACAGAAAAAAAAAACAAATAAAACTGTGTGTTCTGTTATTTTTTTCGTTTTTGTTTCCTAAATAGTATTAGGCTGGTTTGAATAAAGAATTCTGGTTTTAAAATTTTGAATTATATATATATATTTTTCTTTTATTTCCCGCGTTTTCTTAGCCACCAAATTATCTTATCGATTGCTTTCGATTACAGATTTATCACTCTGTTATTAAGGATGTTTAGCCATGTTTGCTTCTTTCTTGATCGTGTTTGTTCGATGGTTGTTTGGGTTAGCAGTAGCATAGTTATTTTTAGGTCCTGTTTGGATATACTTTTTTAAACATGCTTTCTGTTTTGAGGACATAATTCAGGGCCATAAAATAAACGGTTAATCTTAGCTAGTGTTTTGGAAAGCATAATATGGAAGGCAGCACCAAAAGAGAAGAACGGCTTCTAATATCAGGAAATAAAAACACTATGTTTCTAAACGGGCTTTAAAAGCAGCCTCAAATCTCATCCTGATCCAAACACAATATGTTTCTAAACACAATATGTTTTTGGATTAGTTTTGTTGTAGACTTCTTGTCAGATGTTCGTTAGTCAAATCTCATCCTGATCGCTCAACACTGGAAGGACTTAAATAAGGGCCTCTTGGGTGCATTGTTATAAACAATTTTCTATTTTTAGAAGTACAAAGAAAGAGGAAAAGTGTTTGCTGTTAATGGGAATTCACGGGGATTAACTTATCCAAAAAAATAATAATAACGGGAATTAATTATAGTTCCAATTCCCCTCTTCTCCTAGTTTACTGCGTATCATGAAATTTGGAAGCTAATTTATTGATTATTGGAGACGTCTTTTTATTTTTAATTTTAATTTAATTGATGATATAGATTATAGAATTGGGAGCATTGATTCATGTTCTTGGCCAACATCTGGTCCCTCAAAAGTTCAATGTGGCATTTCTTACATGGTGTTTTTGGCAGGTTGTGAAAGTCAATCAGACTAGGTTGAGTTTTGTCCAAGCTCAGCCCAAAGAATGGATCATCTGACAAAGCGTGGCTCAACCCAAATTTAAATTAATTCAATATCGTGAACTCAACTGCTTGTGTTGGATGCATTGAGTTCAGGTCAAGCGGGGACTGACAGCTATCAATGGAAAAGAAAAAAGAAAAAAATGTATTAAAGTTTGGGTAGGTTGCCCTTAACCAAGAAGGAATTATCTAGGCTATACATTTAGCTAAGCTAATAAGTACAAGAAGCAATTACCTAAGCTATACATTGATTACTTGCCTTTGTCTGTGATATAACATATAATATATGTCAATTAAACAAAAAATATATACATACTTAAGAAAACTTTGGGCCAGATGGACTTTGGGTTCAGTTTGCTATGGCTTAGGCTCAGCTTGAAATGGTATTTTGAGTCTGAAAATATGATCAAGCATAGTTCAGTCAAACTCAGTTTTGCCTGAATATTTTTATGCCAAATGGGTGGGCTTCAGGCCAGTGTAGACCCATTGATAGTCTTGCGTCTAATTTAAAGAGTGGACCATTAAGGAAACTTGCCTCTTTTGCCGCCGCCGCCGCCGCCACCACCACCACCACTATTATTCAGTGTTAAGAAGATAAAGTAAAACTGCCCTGGGAAAATTTGTTCTCTTGAATGTTGATTCTTAAACCTTTTTTGCATTAATATGATGCTGGTTTGATTGCTTTCATAATATAGACTTTAATGGAGAATTAGCCGTGTCAATGGTCCCACATCGTTGATGTATCCCATGATCATGAATGGGTCTTATTCTTTATTGCTTTTGTTACGTGTGCGCATGTGTATATATATAAAATAAATTTAATTTATACCTCTGTATTTTATGCTTGTATATTTGTCGTGCCGGTGATGTGTGTATAGTTTTAACTAGATTAGGAGTACAACTATATCTTAAGTGATACCTCTTGCAGGGGGGGACGGGGTGCATGGTTTAAGTCGAAGTTGGGTTGGTGTGTGTGTGGCTCTCTCTTATCCCAACTGAATCTGGTTTTGGATTTTCAATAAATTGATGCATTATGCCGTAACCTTGTTGTGCTCGAGTTTATTCATTACTTGAAATTATCTGACATAACTCACCTTGCATAGAGGTGCATAGCTGTCAATATGGAAGATCTGATTATTTTTCATGCCCTCCTTTTATCCTAAACCTTCTTGTTTTGATTCATACTATAACCATGTGCAAATTTGCAATTATTATTACGGTGCCGGTGATTAATTTGTGAACATTATATGAATAGAGGCCGTTGCTGATGCAAACAGAGCTATCGGATTGGATCCTTTGATGCCTAAAGCATATTTGCGAAAAGGGTGAGTATTTTGTACTAGGTCAATTTCTTTTAATATTTATTTGATAAAACTGATGTTGTTCAGTCCTCCTTGTGTGTTTGGACTTTGAATGTAACTTGTCCGGAGTCCTGATTCTTGGCATCTTGCCTTGCCTTAATGCCTCTTTTGTATCTTTAGAAAAGCCCTAGCTGCTCTCTTCCTTTAATTAGCTAGCAGCCTCTTTGGTAAAGGAGACAGAATTAGGAAATAGATTGAACCAGAAGTATCTACTGAGGAAAAAACTTTCATTAACAGACTCTCTCTCTCTCTCATCTCTCTAGGATGAATGAGATGATGTATATTTTTTGGATATGAAGTACTGAGATTTGAAATTCATGTTTAGATCTTGTTTTAATTTTTCTTTTTCACTATATTTTGCCGTGAGTTTTGACTCTTTTTGCATATATATATATATATATATATATATAAGTTCATTTGGTTTTTAACATACTTGGTTGATCTTCCGTTGCTTTTGGAGTTCCAAATGCAAGTTCTCTGGCACAGAAGTTTTAGCAACTCTATTGTTCACCTGATGGACACTCGATCACTCCCTGCTTGCATCAATGTCCATCCCACCCTGCCTGACCTCAACTTGGGTTTGTGAAAGGTTTTTTACCCACCGGGACAGGTTTGGGATAGGGCCTTAATTCGATTTCTTGATATTAAAGGTTGATTTTATATCTTGCATAGAAGATATGATTGCTGTGATACATTTTTCTACATGACAGCAATGTTTTTTTTGGCAAAAAAGCATTTTTTAAAATGCACTTTATGGTTACGTTTGTTATATCTTTTCACAACTGCCATGAATCAAACTCGTGGCTTTTCATTCTTAGTGTTGTTATTTAAGACATATAGACACTTCGATGAAGGTGTTGTGTCTGTGTTAGATAGAAATCAAATACTCCCAAAGACATGACTTATGTAGTACAAATACATTGAAATGGGATTGAAGTATTTAGTATGCTATGGATTATGCCTAGAGGGGAGAGAGAGAGAAGGGGGGGGGGGGGGTAATAGGTCTTCGTGTTCAATTCCTTGCAAATGAACCAATTTTAATTTTGGCGATTATGGTTTAAGTTAATTAGTGCAAAATTTTAATGTTCTCATGTGTGCAATAGCAATATGTGAATATGAACAATAATAAAACAAATGACAAAAGAAGAAGAATACCAAGATTTTTTATGTGGCTAGACGAGAAAAGACCAACAAAACCTAGCCCAGATACACACAAATCTACTATGAAGAAGAATAAGAGTACAAACTCGACTTAACTTATACGACTCGACTCCTTAACCCTGCTAATGACGATCTCGAATGAATTCTTTCCACTTGAATCCACAAGTCTTCAAAGCTCCACCTTCTAAACCTCGAACGATGTTCACAACTCGAATTCTCAAGTCTAGGTCTCCACCGATTGCATAAGCCGAACATCTTTGAATAGTACTCACCCAACTGATGTCATTGAAAAATTGTATATTAGCTTATCACTTGGAGGCATCGTTTATTATGTGAATATCAAGATAGGGTTGATGTCTCTCACTTAGAAAACCCTAGAAAATTTTATCAATTTTTGTGCTAAAGCTTCGTTATGTGTCTCGTACAAAAATAAGATTAAGTTTGAATAACAAGGCACATTGTGTGGACTTTGTTCGAACGACCTCTAGGTTTGAATAACGAACAAAATGAATTTAAAAGGTCTTTCTAAAGTTTGTGCATGCATCCAACGTAGTTCAAAGGTCTCTAAGTCCCACTTATCATATCAAAACCTATGCAATCGGCCTTCACTTGATCTTTAACGGTGAATGTAGATGCTTCAACTACAAGGCTTGAGTATCTACAGGCTCTTAAGGCTAGTTTTCTCACATGTAATATGCCAACATACATAAATTTGACTTTCAGTCGTAACTCACATCTTGATAGGAGCCATATTCAACATTTCAAGAAACAAGATGAACAAATTCCAAATTATTCAAAATCTCTCTCTCTCTCTCTCTCTAAAGAAATTTGACATTGCACATAAGATCACCGTGAATAAAGAACTCAATAGACTATTTTTAATATTGGACAAATTTTTAATGGAAATTTATAGTATAAAAGTTTAAAACATTAATCAAAATGTATTTGTCTAATAGATGCATATAAATGAAAAAAATTATATTCATATGTTTCCATGTTCTCGCTGCGTCCATAGACTCCATACCTATTCTTTATAGGATTTCTCACATGTATCTATGTTTTATTGTGTCTGTTTTGTATCCATGACCGTGCTACTTAGGTTGCCATTTTTTTTTGTCCCTTTAAGATGATTCATAAATTTAACTTCCTTTTATCATATCACTTTCTGTAGCAAGGTCAGTTTTCAACCATTGAAGTGCCCCATATGTAACTTCTGTCATGACCTCATCTTACATGCTGCATTGCTGTTTCATTTTTTCCATTTAGAGGGATTTTTAGATTTGTTGATGCATATACTAGGTTATGTTAGTGACTATGTGCAGCTCAAGCAGCCACAGTACACATTGCTCTTCTGAGTAAATTGTTTGATATTGTATAGCTAACACCATTTTCTAAGCCTCAAGAAATTTAAGATCCAATTTTGTTTGATTTCTCATCTCTTTGGACTAGTCCAAGTGGATGGATTTTTGCAAGCGGCCCTTTCACATCACTTCCTGTTTGCTGCTATTGATCACCATGATTCTCATTATATAAATAGTTAAATATTTCTTGTATAGTGCCCTATTCATGAAATTCCTACAATATTTTCTTTATCACCGGTTTCTGCTGACAGCACTGCATGTATCAAGCTTGAAGAATATCAAACTGCTAAGGCAGCCCTTCAAACGGGTGCTTCTTTGGCACCGGGAGACTCAAGATTCAGTAATTTGATCAAAGAATGTGAAGAGCTCATTGCAGGTATTATTTACTGGCTGTAACTAATGCTGCTAAATGTGTTTGTGCACGTGCGCGCACATATATATATATATATATATATATATATGAGTTCGATTCGCTGAATTTTACTAAATTCCAACTTGAACAAGGCAAATAAATTGGTCCCCAGAAGCAATGATTAAACCACAATTTTGACACCACATGACAAGGAAGAAAAAAAATGATTCACCAATCTGCGGCCTTAGTAATAGTGCCAAGATCACCATGATTGCATCTTTGCTGACCAGACAGTCTCTATTTATATGTTCGGGAGAAAATGACCACCAAAGGCAAGAGCCTAGTGATATATCATCCCCATCCCCATAGGGGATGGCTGCTTATGAGCCCCCCTAGAAGTCTAGGGTTGTGGGGAAGGGATGCCAACATGTGGGCTGGGTTAGGGAAAAATTATAAAAAAAGTTTCCTTTCGTTGTTCATGACTTACGATCAATTGAGAGAAGAAAGCATGTACCTAAGTCTTTATATTATGATAAGTCTTAGCTGACCCCAAATAGTTGGGGTAAGGTTTTGTTGAGTTAAATTATGGTCTTAAATTATAACTGTACACGAGGGGAATATATAGACCTCAATCTATACATCATATGCATATCACTTATGAACTCTACAAAAGAATCTACTGATCTACAAAAGCTTGGAACAATCCAAAAGTATATAGGATGTAACAAAATCTCTTTCAGCTCTTTCACTGACCTTTCTTTCCCTTAAAAGGTTCCTCTGTTCTGTTATCTCCCCACTCATCATAGAGGATAATTCAAAAACAAATGGTTCACTAGCTCTTTTGCTGACATACACATGCAACAAGGATTTTCCAACTGCCATCCCCTTATCTTCAGATTATTGGCAGTAAGGAATGCTTCTAACAATGTGGTCCACACCAAAAGAAATTCACATTAAAAGGTGCCTTGGTCCATCAAATGCTTTTTGAATGGAACCATTGTCCTGCAAATCCTTTTTGAATGGAAAATGATATCCCTTTTCTCTGAAAGTGCCACATAGAAAGATCAAACAGTAAAACTCTTGCCATTAGTCTCCCTCCATCTCATAGTATCCTCCTTACCTAGGCTGGGCCTAAGAAGCACAGACACTCTGTTTTGGCTCACGTGTCCGTGTCGGACACGTGTTGGACATCGACATTGTCGGAAACTTTCCTGACACATGTTCGGATACTTGAATCATGGATGTTGATAATTAAATGAAAAGTTCTTGTTGATAATTAAACGAAAAGTTCTTTAATTTTTATTTAATGGCTTTATTATTTTAATATCTTAATAATATTTTTTAAATTTATGTATTTTTATGCTAAGTTTAATTGAAATAACATTAGGTTTTTATTATATGGTCGTATAAAAAATATAAAAAATTTATATATATTCAATATGTCCCTAACGTGTCCATGTCCTATTTTTTTGAGAAATAACATGTTTGCTTGTCTATGCCGTGTCGTATTTGTGTTCGTATCTGTACTTCTTAGGGCGGTGCTTGCGTCCATTCAGCAGCTTTAGTAAATATGTTATCAAGTTTACTTCCTGTCAATCTTGAAAGTGTTAAGCGTGAACTCCAGATGGTTCCATTAACCAAAGTAGAGAAATAATCCACAACTGATGCATCCTCGTCCTCTGTATCTAAGCTTCAGGACTACTTCAGAAAACCAATGCTAGGATTTTACATTTTTTTTCTTGTGCCTATGACGAAGTCCACGTGATACAAAATCTAATCATCTCTTCTTAATCCCTTCTATAAGCCCACCTCATAAGATGAACTTATCTCTTGCTATGTCCATCCACCCCAACCGTTCCCATATTTCCTCTCTACCAACCTTCTCCATAAAAACTCCCTCTCTCTTGCAAACCTTAACCACTTCACTAACAATGTCTGATTGAATACCCTCATTTCTTTACTTATTAAAAAAAAAAACTCTCATATTTTATAACCCAAGTCCTTGTATCCTAATAGATCTATAGACTCTATCCCACCCCAGTAAATGCATTTTCTTCTCCTCCCTTAAACACCCCCCCCCCCCCCCCCCAAAAAAAACACACACACACACACACACCAAAACAAGAAATCTCTCCCACTGGAATCAACTTACTCTCCATTATCTTTGTATTATATAATGACTTATTTTATTTGAAATAATTAAGTGTAAAGTGTAAATGATCATCTTTCTAATATTTGTTGTTAGTTTGACTGAGGTCAAGCTAAAGTAAACATTTAAGACAAAGCTCTTATATAATAGAGTATTTACAGCAAACAATTTTTTTTTTTTTAATAATTAGTTTTAGCAAACATTAAACCTTGATTGGGACTTACCTATCTAATTAAAAAAAAAAACCTTGATAGGTACTGAATAAGATGTGAAAATATTTAGACATCTCCACTTTGTAGTTTTTAATCTTCCATGCTTATCAAAGTTAGAAGAAGGAAGAATACCCAATGTATTTAGATAGACTCGTGGATTTTTTGGGGGATCTTAGACTTTGATTGTGTAGCCAATCCCTTTTGTTGTATATGGGTTAGCCCTCCACGGGCTCCTTGTTTATTTAATTTACTTTTATCGATAAGAAAAAAAGTTAGAAGAAGGGAAGGAAAATGGGAAGTATGAGTATGGAATATTATACTGAAACATGAAGGTCAATTAATTTTGGAATACAAACTATTCTTGACATTTTTAAGGTTGTTGATAATAAAAATTACCAATTTTTACTTCTTCCCTGAATTTTATTTCTATAGCCTTGGTTGACTAGAACACCCCTTAAAAATGTACAATAAATAAATGAAGATGTACCAGTGTATCATTAACAGTTCTTAGCTTCATGAAATTAGAAGATTCTGATGCTTAAAATGCCATATAACTGCTGTAAATAACATTAGAAGATGGAGGTCAAATTCTAGTGAAACATTAAAAAGAAAAAAAAATTCTAGTGAAAGAAAAACAGTATGTGCCTTGACGAGGGTAGAAAATTCTGATGCTTCAACAATACATATTCTTTTTCTTGATTTTTTTTTTCAACTGGTTATAATCATTCTTCACCAAAAAAAAAAAAAAATTATTTTATTTATTTTGTATAGGTATAACTAGGTTTCTTGTTGGAGGATATTTTATTAAAAATTAGGGCAAATTACACCGACAATTATGGGGAACTCCCTTCTTGTCTTTGAAACTGTACTGTCCTTCCTTGTCAAGGTTGTTGGGTAATATCTGTTAACAGAAACTATGCTTCTACAATTTTACCCTCATGTATAAAATATATTTTTAATAGAAATACAAATTAATTTCACCCAAATCTTGATCTCTCATTGAAACAAAATGGGTTACCATCGTCCTGCCATCATCGCTATTACAGTTGCCCTACTGCCATTGTTGTTTGCCTCCATGATGCTCCATCACCACCTGTAATTTAAAAAGCTTTACCGAGGCCTGTCTTGAAGCCTGACATCTTCAAAACACCTTAAAGCTTTTAAGAAAGAGTAGTGGTCCATGAAAAGCATCCACTTCAAACTCAAAGGCATTCAAAAGTAATGCTTCAAATACTTTTTGTGCATCTAAGACACTTCTATAACTTTGGGGGCTACAAAAAAATCTAAAAGAATATAAACCCTTATAAAGATTGACACAAAAGAATGAGGACACTCTAACGTATTACTTCTAATTAATGGAACTTCTCAACTGAGAGTAAATAATAATTAACCAATTTCATTAAAATCCTAACATATATCATTGGAAGAGGTTTTTACATAGATGGTTTGTGCTTTCTCGCAACTTTCATACGATATTGGATCTTTTTCTTCTTTAACAAGCACGATAGATTGGCAGGGATGGAGGAGATGTGTTGAATTGTGAGTTTTTCAATATAAAATACTTTCAAATTAATATTTTCAAGAGGAAGATTAGTCAAAATATCTAAAATTCTCTTAGAATTTTCAAATCATACTGGCGGTCCAGGTTTCAAAATACTATTTTTTTCTTCTTTTTGACCAATGACAATATTTATTTATATTTTTAATAAAGAAACTTAAGTCTGAAAAAGTTTACACCTCAACGCCTTAATGCTTACAGTTCAAAATATCTAAAACTCTCTTAGAATTTTGAAACCAAGTTTCAAAATACTAAAAATTTGTCTTTTTGATTAATGATAGTGTTTATTTGTACTTTTTAGTAAAGAAATTTGACTCCCAATAAGATTTCTCTTCAATGCCTATCTATGTTGCACCTTGTAGAGAGTAAAGCACCTCGCCCTTTTCTTTTACCTTTTAAAACATTGTTCACCGCAAGCCACCACCACTAATCACCATCCCATAACCCATCACTACACCACCACCATCTCTACCATCCCACTGCCTGCCTAACCACCAGACAATCCTTTCATTGGAACTATCACCTATAAAGCACATATACTCTATTTTAGTTCATGTATCCATGTCGGACACTTCTTGGATACGTGTCAAACACCCGAAAAAGAGAGTACAAATTGTAATTCTTTTTCTAAATTTCGGACACGTTTTAGACATTTTCTGATTTTTTTGTGTGTGGATTTTTTCCTCTTTTCCTCTTTTCTTTAGTTCTTTTTTGTTGGTTATATATATATTCTACATAATAATTAGTAAATTTGTTTTGAAATTTGAATCATGAATTTTTATTTAATTTATTACGGATTTATTATTCTAATATCTTAATAATATTTTTGTAATTTGTGTGTTTTTATGTCAATTTTAATTGAAATAACGTTTAAGTTTTTATTATATGGTTATATATATATATTTAATGTGTTCCTAACGTGTCTGTGTCCTATTTTTGTGAGAAACAACATGTGTCTGCATTTCGTGTCGTGTCTGGTGTCTGTATCCGTGCTTCGTTGACTACCACCACCTTGAGACCCATTGGTGCTTTCTCCTACCACCCACCTTTAGCAACGAACAATATAGGCTGCCATCAATCAAACCCCTCCCGCCACCATCCACAAGGAATTCCAAATAGTATCATAAAAGAAACAGACCATATCCCCAGTAAATCTCAACATAACTGATAAGTAAATTTGAGAAAAGCAAAATGCTTTCAAAAAATAAAATTTTATTTGCAAAATTATATGTAACAACATTAAGAGGAGTTTCAAATCAGAGAAACGAAGGAAAATAGAGAGAGAGAGATAGATTTCAAAAAGCCGTTGCCACCATCTCCATTTATGGTGATCCTCCCCATCACAGCCACTTCTTCCCTCTTTTCATCGCAATTTCTCTCCCTAACCTTTAGACCAACTCAATGTCCTGTTCACTATCATCAAGCCATCTCCTCTAGCTAAGAAAAACCATCATTGTGGCAACCTATTAAGCCACATAGAAACCAAATCCGAGCTCTTCTAGCGGTGGATTGCATGTTAGCACCATCAAAATCACACCACCATTATCTATTGATTCGGCAACACAACATTATTCTAGTTTCTCTCTCATTTTGTGTGTGCATGTGTGTGTATGTATATACACACTCACAATTGTATATAAATTTTTTAAAATTTCAAGAACACAAAACAAGATGATTGTGGAGTTTTTTTGTTGAGTAAAGTGGTTCAGATCAATGGTGGTGGTAACAGTCATGGGTGTCCTTAACTTGGTGGAGGGTGTGGTGGCTGTAGTTGCTGGTGGGAGGTGGTTTAAGCACAAGCATAAACATTTTGACTCATTGGGTTAACTCAATTTGTGTTGGAGAATGTGGAACTTGAGTTATAAAGAGCCGACTAAGTTAATTTGGTAGGTTTTAATTTTTTATTAAGAAAAAAAATTGAACTGATAAAAAAAATTTAGAAAAAAATTGCGATTTTGCATTTGTTTGAATTTAAGAAGGTAAAATATGAGTATTTTGCAATATATATATATATATGATGTCGTCATTGAATTCCTTTATTATCACTAATGATCTGCAGATAGAAGGGGGATTAGTTACCAACAATTCAACTAGAACTAGAAGCAATGGCAGTGTAATTTTAGAAATAAAAAGGGATGCCAATGTAATTTTAACAAACATGAAAGGAGTTTAGTATAATTTCTGAAACTAGGATGAGGTCCCTGTTGTTTGTAACCTCTTAAGCCAACCAACGTGGCTGCAGATCTATACATCTCCACCACCTCTGATGGCAGATCTGTTAAAAAGATATCTATCTGGAACAGCTGTTCCTAGAGAGTTTTCAGTTTTGTTCTGATTTGTTTTTCCCCTTGTACCCAAAAAACCAAAAACAAAAATAAAAATCAAGGGAGGTTAGTGTAATTTACCTTGGAAATTATGTTATTGTTAAGAAACTAGGGAACATTTAAAGACCGTCCTCTAATTTTCTTTTGCTTTTCTTTTTCTTCTTCTTCTTCTTCTCCTTCTTCTTACTTATCCTTTTTTTTCTTCTTCTTCTTTTTTTTTTTTAACACCAAGTCCGATTTGATGATTTTTGCATGTTCATTCAGAGGAAGCAGGTGAGCTACCAAAGCAGTCATTGGATAAAGCCTCAAACGTTGTAATTACTCCTGGTTCTCAATTGTCAGATGAAACTGTTGTTGCTGCAACAGATTCTCAGCCAGTTAACAACTCTTCCAATCAGGTGGCAATGGTATCATCAAGCAAACCAAAATACAGGTACCGGCTAGTATCTGTGCTTATTTGATCTTAGCAATGACAGTTATGCTTTAACACTTCATTTAGCCTGTTGTAAAACAATTGCATTGTCTATGAAACGATTTAAAAGAAGTATGTTCTAGTCCTCTCCTAAATGTATTTGACATGTGAATTTTTTTATTATCTGCAGGCATGAATTCTACCAGAAACCAGAGGAAGTGGTTGTGAATATATTTGCAAAGGGTGTGCCTGCTAAGAATGTTGTGGTTGACTTTGGGGAACAAATTGTACGTTCACATAATTTGGAACTTTCTATTTTTATATGTTTTGCAATTTTTCTTTGGTTTTTTTTATGCTGTTGGTTATTAAAATTTAGTGGTTGATAAAGATGGGCTGATGATCTACTATTTTTTTTCCCCTCCCTTTGTTTCCTGTGTTTCCTCGATTTTTCGATTGCTTTACAGCTGAGTGTTACCATTCATCTTCCTGGTCAAGATCCAGACATATTTCAACCTCGGTTATTTGGAAAGGTAATGCATAAATTCCATGCTGATAATAAATTTTTCTCATGGGAATACTCTGTCTGTATAATTGTCTCATGAATATGGTGTCTAACCCCTAGAGATTGGAATAATATGGAAAGTGTTATTTTTTGTTAAATACTAATCAGTAAAATGAGGGGATTACTTACCAAAGAAAGGGAAAATGAGGTGAATGAGTGTGTAGTAAGGCTTTTTATGTGACATTATTTTCTTCAGAAAATAGAGTAAATTTTTTCCATTGTTGTTTAAAGTTACACATTATAAAATATTGTAATATATCTTCAAGCAAGTATTAATCTGCTTCTGCTTCATGCGTGAGTAGCAGTTTGATTTCTTGAACCATTTTCTTGACCTACCTTTGGGTTGTGTCAATAAGAAGCACATTCTTATGCAACTTATTCTAGATGCCAACTTCTATCTTTTTGTGTTATGTTGGATGCCAAACAGATAATACCTGCAAAGTGCAAGTTTGATGTCCTGTCTACAAAGATTGAAATCCGCCTTGCAAAAGCTGAGGCTATACACTGGACATCTCTAGAATTCAGCAAGGAAGCTACAGTTCTGCAGAGGATCAATGTACCATCAGGTAGGTCAACATGCTTGTATAATATGATGATTCCAAACCTGGAGGACAGTCTGATGCAGAACAAAAGTTTGATTTATGGATAGAATGATATTGTCAAATCCAAACAAAGGCTACTTTGTTTGTTTGTCATGTCTTTGCTAGGTGTTTGTGGATTTATTATAGCAGGTGGTCTAGCAATTAGGGGCATCGCCTCCTATGACACTAGGACCAGTAGGTCAAAATGATCTACTCTAAATAGGCATGGGCTTGCAGGGCTTGGGCTCACAAATCCTTTCTTTCATTCATCAATAGGGCTGGTGGTCCAACTAGACATTTTGACATGAATAATGTATATAGAGAACTGGAAGAACTGAAAGCATGATTGCTTGCCGAGAATTGAATATGTATGTGTGAAAGCGCCCACATTTGTTCCATTTTTTCTCATAAGCCATTTAGGTTAGTCCTAGTAAGGAGTTCTATAAAAATGAGAATCAGGACTGGGTGACAGGTATACCTGTTGAAACGTCTGTTCTGGTTCATGTTTAAACACTGAAATCATGTTTACTAACTTCTGTTACTTTTTGGAATTTTATTTGTCATGTTAACTCTGTATTATCCTCTTTTCTATGCTTCGATTTTTGAGGGTAGCTCTCTACTCTTGCCCTGTTTTCTTACCAATGCGGCGGGATACCTTTGTTTCAGTTTCTATGTTGGGTGCACTTCTAATACACTAGATGCTGCATGAGTATAGCTATTGTTGGGTTATCAGGGAAAAATGCTTGCATAAAAAATGTATGCTGTAGCTTGATGATAATGATTGCAGACTCACCCGTGTGGGATGCTTTCCATGATCTATTCTTATTCTGAATCGCCAATAAGCTTACCCCCGCTTTTGCATTTTATAGGTAGTCAAAGACCAACTTACCCTTCCTCAAAACCTAGAACAGTAGATTGGGATAAACTGGAAGCTCAAGTGAAAAAAGAGGTATGCCTGAACCCTATTAGTTATATGTTCATCTTCTTCAGTTTGGGCAGGACTCATTATTGGTTTGTATTTCAGGAGAAAGATGAAAAGTTAGATGGAGATGCAGCTTTGAACAAATTTTTCCAGGGCATATATCAAGATGCAGATGAAGATACAAGAAGAGCCATGAAGAAATCTTTCGTAAGACTGACTTTGGCTTTAGAAATGAAACTTTAGTAGGGACCTTGTTAATTGGTTTTATGTTAAATTCAAAATTATATGAAAGAAAATGCATTTCTTTGTGGCAGTTCACTGCAAGTGTTCTTCACCATGTATTTCCTTTGTTAGACCAAGAGATATCATTTCTCTATATGATGTTTTCTTTCAGGTTGAGTCAAATGGGACAGTGCTGTCCACAAACTGGAGAGAAGTGGGTTCAAAGAAGGTAGAAGGAACCCCTCCTGATGGCATGGAATTGAAGAAATGGGAATCCTGAAAGCCTTGATTTAGGTGGAGTTATTGTGGTTATGTTGTGAGATTTTGTTTCTGATGTTTCCTTTTTTATTGGCAAGTTTTTATCATTGTTGCTCGGTCGTGTCTGAATTTGTCCATAATTCCATAATTTTGCCGGGACTCAGGTAGATTTTATTTAATTAATAACTTTAATATGCTGAAATGTGTACGCCCCTTCATAAGATGTAGCCTCAAAACTTCAATACAGATGTTTGTGGGTGATTCTGCATTTCCTTTGGAACATTTGTGTTGGTTATTGCATTTATTTCTCTGTGATTGGGATTTTTTTTTTTTTTATGTTGGCTTCCCAGATGACACTAAAGGAGTATGATTAAATGCATAGATTTGCATCTGTCTAGTCATTCTCAAAATTTGAGGTAATTCGAGGAACATAACTTGATAGCAGTTTTTGTGCGGACTATAGTGTCATCAACAGAGAATTGTGCTCTCAAGTCTATAAATTTATCTGAGTGCACAAACAGAATGGCAGAACTCTTTAATAAGGAAGCATGTTTATAGAGAGTTGTCGGCTAAATTAATGTATTTGTTAATTAATTTATCTTATTTTTTAAACTAATGTTGTCTTCTAAACACCCTTTTATTTTGGATTAATTCCCAACTTATAAGAGTAATCCAAGTCAATTACACTTATAGAGTTGTTTCTTTTACTTAAATTTTTTTGTTTAGAGACGTTTCCTATTGAATAAAAAGGAGACATGGGTGGAATCAAAAACAAAAATTTTGTTTGTCAACTTGAAGCCAAATTAGATGCGACTTGTCTTGTGTCAAGTGAGAGATTTTCTAGCCTTGTTTGCCAGTCTAAAGATGAGAGGCAATTTGAAGGATCTATAAAAACCTGGTCAAGCAAATAACTCAGAAAATTTGATTTCCTCCTATATTTTATTTTAATTAATAAAATTACAGAAACAAGCTTGACTTTATATCAAAAAGAATAAAATAAACTTGTCAGTGAGATCTCTTGAACAAAATATCCTTCCATAGGGCATGATTTGAGATATATATATATATATATATTTTTTTTTTCAAAACAAAAATTTATATTATTTTGAGTGGTGCCTCTCGTTCGTAAATCTGGTTAAATATTGAAAAAAATGGGATCTTGAAAATTGTAACAATTCATGTTGAATCCAAAGAGGTATAAGGACATGTTTATATAAATTTTATTTACATAATGATAATTTTTTTTTAAAAATATTGATTATTATTATAGTTTTTATTTACATAATAATTAATATAAAAGAGTACTTTTTACTAATTGCCTTATCTTTTTTTTTTTCAGTATGTTATTGCTTTTAATAATTAATATAAAAACTCCCTATATCAATAATTCTTATTAGTATATTTTCATTTTATTAATTAATATAAAACAACTTTTTTATTTTTAAATGAACATGTTTATTCACTTTTTATTATTCTATATATTATGTTACAAAATTATTTATTAAAAAAATATTATATTTTAAATTTAATTAGTATATTAAATTTTATATTATATAAGTTTTATTAATAATAGGTTGGGTTGAGTTGAGTTGAGTTGAGTTGAGTTATATTATATAAGTTTTATTAATAATAGGTTAGGTTGGGTTGGATTGAGTTGAGTTGAGTTTTATATACTAGTAGCAGTACATAAGTCACAAGGGGATAACTTCTTCAATTATTCCCAAAACTCCCAAGTCAAGTGTATCCTTTGTGATTTATATTTTCCTGGCTCATGAATTTCCATATGTTTCTTGAACCATTTTTTCATCAGTGATTCATAACACACATTGTTTCTATTTGAAATCATAAATTCATTCTGAAATTTTATCTAATTTAATCCCTTAAACGCCAAAATAAATTGATGTAAACAATTCCTGAGTTGAACAAGTCTCGAGTTTGCGACTGAGAGTATTAGTAGTAGAAAAAAAATGCCTATACTGGCTTATTATTATTGTTTAGAAAAGTCATGATTGATCCATTTGTCTGGGACAAAGGGACGTTTAAGTTCACCAACATTGTAATTTGCTTTCCATAGTTGTAGTGAAATGCTGTTTGTTGTTATCCCTCGATATCCACGAAAGCTTATCACTCGTCTGTGAGGAGGGTTGTTTATCTCTTATCAACTAGGACTATTCCCCAGCCAAACTGAACTTGGAAAGCTCTACGATGTGGTTTCAAAACTTGCTTGAAGCTTTACCAAACATGAGTTGTCCCAACCTGTCCTGGGGAATGTGATACAATGATGTTAGCCCAGCTGTCACTGGAAGGAACTCCAACACCAGACTGCCCAAAATTGTTGTTATTAAATGGATTTACACTAGATGAAGTTGGAATTCGTGTGCTATCTGTTAAGGGTCTCAGAGAATGAAAAGAGCATGTTTTCCCCCACTCTGTAATGAAATTATTGGGATAATGCCACTAAAGTCATCTGCAAGAGAGCTACGAAGAGAAGCATGCTAATCATCTTATCCAGGACCTCCCTGGAGAATCAGGATCTATGTTCAAATGATCTATTTTTCCTTTTTATGCATCATCAATTTTTAGAGAGAGTGAATGAATTTTGAGTTTCACAATTACCAAATTACTTATGAAGTGTTCATTAATTGTTATGGCTATATAGTTTATTATTTTATTAGGTTTAACTTATAATATATATTCAAGCGTTGTAAGTATCGAATATATATATATATATATATATATTAGACAAATTGTTTATTTTTAATTTAGATTCACAAAGATTTTATATACATTATATGAATACATAATTTTTTGGGATTAATTTACTGATAAAAATAAAATAAAAATTTCGGAGTAGTTTGAAGGCAAAAAAATAAAAAACCTAACCTGAATGGGTCGAACCAACCCAACCCGATCCAAATCAAACTTTTTTTTAGTTCGGGTCGATTATGTTCTATTAGACTTGCAGTATATATATATATATATATATATATATATATATATAAACTATTTTATTTTATTTTTCATTCTCAATCCGTTAAATATTTATATTTAATCCGTATTGACTCGTTAAATTGATAAGTTCTTTTTTACTCAACTCGTTAACTAAATGAGTTACTCATAATTGTTTATTAGTGGACGGGTCGACGAGTTTAAGTAAAATTTGCTGCCTCTAATCGATATAAAAAGTTTAGCTAAAACAAATTTATTTTATTGCAATCATTTTGACATTTTATATTTTCTCTTTTAAAATACAATTTATCTTTTTCAACCACCCACACTCTTCTCCTCACACTAACATACGAGGTTACCACTAAGTTAGAAGGTGCAGTTATGGATGATAGTTCAGATTCAATAATTTAAATGATTGGTTACATGTATATTTATATTACATTATTATTGATGTGATTATTTATCTAATTTTTAAAAATCATGATTTCAAAACACCATTAAATAATTGCTTGTAATTATGTGATTGTAATTGAACCATCACATGTTTTGAATTTAGAAGTCTATTAAAAAGGAGGCCAAAAGATGTCTCTTTAATAAATAACATAAGTTTAATTTACCAACAATTTTAAACTTGGCTGATATCTCTTTCACATTTTAATAATATTATAAGTTAGTTGAATTGAGTTGATTAATATATTATTTAAACTTAACTCGTTAAACTAAATAAGTCTCAAATTATATACAAATTTGTTTTGCTAATTTTTCAAACTGATTTTAAACGAATCTCTAATTAAGTTGATCGTCAACCAAATTCAAATAGTTTAATTTTTTTTATATTATTAAATTACTTTGACTTAACAAATTGAACTTAATAAACTATTAAGTCTCAAAATATATATTTAAATTTAACTTATTTATTTTACGAACTGATTTTGAAAATAATTAAAAATAATTTTTTTCAAAATTTAATATAATAAAAATATTTTTAAAACATATTTTTGTAACATTTATTAATAATTAATGTAAAAGTTATTATTAAAATATTTATTAAATACATTTAATAACATATTTGAAATAACAATTTTCAACGAATAATTATTCCAACAGATAGTTAACTCAAACCGTTTTTTTAATTTTTCAACAAATTCAAACAAGCACAACCTTAAAATCATAATTATTATTACACAATAGTTATTCTCAACTCTATCGTTTGTCTTGTTGATATATAATTATTTATTTGTTTAATCGTAGACTTGAGTTGGCTTCCAGGTGCCAAGTCGTCGCCCCCGGCCGACTATTTTCTCCATTTAACTTTACTAGCACGTCAAGTGAAGCATTATTCTTCCACCTGGATCCTCCCCCACCAGAGTTATCTATCATTCCAATGGCGTCCGATCTCGAGACTAGGGCTAAAGAGGCTTTCATCGACGACCACTTTGAGCTCGCCGTTGGTCTCTACTCTCAGGCCATCGATTTGAACCCTAACGAGCTATATGCCGACCGGGCTCAGGCCAACATCGAACTCAGTAACTTCACCGGTAAGAAAATAAACAGAAAAAAACAAATAAAACTTTGTGTGCTCTGTTTTCTGTTATTTTTGTTTTTTTCGTTTTTGTTTCCTAACTAGTATTAGGCTGGTTTGAATAAAGAATTCTTGTTTTATTGGGTCCCTGTAGTGAAAATTTCGAATTTTATATATATATATATATATATATATATATATTCTTTTATTTCCCGCGTTTTCTTAGCCATCAAATTATCTTATCGATTGCTTCCGATTACAGATTTATCACTCTGTTATTAATAATGTTTAGCCATGTTTGCTTCTTTCTTGATCGTGTACGTTCGATGGTTGTTTGGGTTAGCAGTAGCATAATTATTTTTAGGTCCTGTTTGGATACACTTTTTTAAACATGCTTTCTGTTTTAAGGACGTAATTTCGGGCCATAAAATAAACGGTTGATCTTAGCTAGTGTTTCGGAAAGCATAGTATGGAAGGCAACACCAAAAGAGAAGAACGGCTTCTAATATCAGGAAATAAAAACACAATATGTTTCTAAACGGGCTTTAAAAGCAGCCTTGTGATTGTGGATGGGAAATTTCTAATTATTGGATGGATTAGTTTTGTTGTAGACTTCTTTTCAGATGTTCATTAGTCAAATCTCATCCTGGTTGTTTAATTGACATATATTATATGTTATATCACAGACAAAGGCAAGTAATCAATGCATTGCTTAGGTAATTGCTTCTTGTACTTATTAGCTTAGCTAAATGTATAGCCTAGATAATTCCTTCTTGGTTAAGGGCACCCTACCAAAACTTTAATACATTTTTTTCTTTTTTCTTTTCCATTGATAGCTGTCAGTACCCGCTTGACCTGAACTCAATGCATCCAACACAAGCAGTTGAGTTCACGATATTGAATAAATTTAAATTTGGGTTGAGCCACGCTTTGTCAGAAGATCCATTCTTTGGGCTGAGCTTGGGCAAAACTCAACCTAGTCTGATTGACTTTCACAACCTGCCAAAAACACCATGTAAGAAATGCCACATTGAACTTTTGAGGGACCAGATGTTAGCCAAGAACATGAATCAATGCTCCCAATTCTATAATCTATATCATCAATTAAATTAAAGGTAAAAATATAAAGACGTCTCCAATAATCAATAAATTAGCTTCCAAATTTCATGATACGCAGTAAACTAGGAGAAGAGGGGAATTGGAACTATAATTAATTCCCGTTATTATTAATTTTTTGGATAAGTTAATCCCCATGAATTCTCATTAACAGCAAACACTTTTCCTCTTTCTTTGTACTTCAAAAAATAGAAAATTGTTTATAACAATGCACCCAAGAGGCCCTTATTTAAGTCCTTGCAGTGTTGAGTGATAAGGATGAGATTTGACTAATGAACATTTGAAAAGAAGTCTACAACAAAACTAATCCACCCAATAATTAGAAATTTCCCATCCACAATCACAAGGCTACTTTTAAAGCCCGTTTAGAAACATATTGTGTTTTTATTTCCTGATATTAGAAGCCGTTCTTCTCTTTTGGTGTTGCCTTCCATACTATGCTTTCCGAAACACTAGCTAAGATCAACCGTTTATTTTATGGCCTTGAATTACGTCCTCAAAACAGAAAGCATGTTTAAAAAAGTATATCCAAACAGGACCTAAAAATAATTATGCTACTGCTAACCCAAACAACCATCGAACAAACACGATCAAGAAAGAAGCAAACATGGCTAAACATTCTTAATAATAGAGTGATAAATCTGTAATCGAAAGCAATCGATAAGATAATTTGATGGCTAAGAAAACATGGGAAATAAAAGAAATATATATATATATATATATATATATATATAATTCAAAATTTTCATTACTGGGACCAATAAAATCAGAATTCTTTCTTCAAACCAGCCTAATACAAGTAAGGAAACAAAAACGAAAAAAAAAACATAACAGAAAACAGAACACACAGTTTTATTTGTTTTTTTTTTTTTTTTTTCTGTTTATTTTCTTACCGGTGAAGTTGTTGAGTTTGATGTTGGCCTGAGCCCGGTCGGTATATAGCTCTGCATTGTTAGGGTTCAAATCGATGGCCTAAGAGTAGAGACCAACGGCGAGCCAAATACTAGTTAGGAAACAAAAGCGAAAAAAATAAATAACAGAAAATGGCTGTTCTCGTGTTAGCATTAAAATGGCTGAAGCCCGCGAAGCCCCATCCTCTTGTGCATTCTGGAATCTTCCTGCTGCCCCTCCTCCCCTTCTCAGACTTCTACGATTTGAGCTGCAGATTTCCTGTGCAAGAGTCAGAGCCAAGCCTTCGATGGTCACCACGTGGCCCTCTGTCAGAAGGATTATGTTTTGGAATCTTCCTGTTACCCCTCATCCCCTTCTCATACTTTTGCGATTTGAAATTCAAATTTTCTGCGCAAGAGTCAGAGCGAAGCCTTCGGTGGTAGCCACGTGGCTCTCTGTCAGAAGGATTCCTCACAGTCAGACGCACCATCGGCACGTGAGCATCCAGAATTGTAGATCCAGCTCTTCCCGTCATCTCTGCAACTTCCGGCCACCGTGGATCATCTTCGACACACTTTGGACTAGCTTCCGACCAAACCGGGATAGAGAAGGACCACTTCCCACTCCTGATGATGAAGGATGCTGGGATGTCTTCCGGCTGGCTTCTGACCAAAATCCTAGCCCATCTCAGATGCTGTCGTTAGGCTGTGTCTTTGTCCACAGTCACAAAGCTACCACACCGATCCCCATGGAGTAGAAAACTTCCGTACTCCACAAGAAAGCTGGTAAACCCATCATCCTTAACCTTATGAAACCTTCACCTTCCATCCTCGAACAGCAACTTGACGGGGACCATGGTTGCAGGGTCACCGGTAACCCTTTGAAAGACTAGTTGCTGCGATTGAGAATTCTGTGAACCTCCTCCTCCGACGGCAGTTCGAAGAGGAACCAGACGCCGTTCAGATCAAAAACCTGTAGCCCAACTTGAATCCCCTAATTTTTGAGGGCCCATCTGTGGATCTTGTTTCTGTCGGGGACTGGAGTATTCAAGTCACCAAATCTACCGATTAAACATCGTTGGAGGAATTTGAGACGGCTTCCACATGACCCCATTTGTACCTCGATGCCTTCACGAGCATGCGCTGGATGCACTTCCACCATTATAGGATCAGTAGGCCATTCTTCAATTCTGCTAACATCCAGGTAAGACTCCTTTCGCCTAGTGACGGATCTTTTTTTTCGTTAAACCTAGCATTTTAAAGGCTGGAGCGTATATTGACCATCCTCCTTTTGTATGTTCTTCTGGCAAAAAAACTACGCAAATCCCTTTCTGAGATCGACCCTCAGCCTTATGAAGTTTCTCCTTCGATTTGAGCCTTTCCACAGAAAGAGGCTTCTGTTTCGCCCATGGACGCCAATCGGAAACACCACCTTTTTTCTTCCTGTTCAGAAAGCCTCTAGAGTGTTGCAGATCCCTTCTAGTTCCCATCTCAGAACCCATAACCTTCTAATCGCACCTGGACCCCTTTCAATAATTTGAAAGAGTTCGCCCGACTCATCCTCCTCTTGAAGAACATCAAATGACTTGTCCCCGATTTGGGTGAACATAACGTACTTGGTTGATCTTCCATTGATTTTGGAGTTGCGAATGCAAGTTCTCTGGCACAGAAGTTGTAGCAACTCTATTGTTGACCTGATAGACACTCGATCCGTCCCTACTTGCTTCAATGTCCATCCCACCCTGCCTGACCTCAACTTGGGTTTGTGAAAGGTTTTTTACATACCAGGACAAGTTTGGGATAGGGCCTTAATTCCATTTCTTGATATTAAAGGTTGATTTTATATCTTGCATAGAAGATATGATTGCTGTGATACATTTTTCTACGTGACAACAATGTTTTTTTTGCCAAAAAAGCATTTTTTAAAATTCAGTTTATGGTTATGTTTGTTATACCTTTTCACAACCTCCATGAATTAAACTCTTGGCTTTCCATTCTCAGTGTTGTTATTTAAGACATATAGACACTTCTATGAAGGTGTTGTGTCTGTGTTAGATAGAAATCAAATACTCACAAAGACATGACTTATGTAGTACAAATACATTGAAATGGGATTGTGAAGTATTTAGTATGCTATGGATTAGGCCTAGAGGAGTGAGAGGGGGAGAGGGGGAGAGAGAGGGGAGGGGCGGGGGGGTAATAGGTCTTCATGTTCAATTCCTTGCCAATGAAGCAATTTTAATTTTGGTGATTATGGTTTAAGTTAATTAGGGCAAAATTTTAATGTTCTCGTGTGTGCAATAGCAATATGTGAATATGAACAATAATAAAAGAAATCACACAAGAAGAAGAATACCAAGATTTTTTACGTGGCTAGATGAGAAAAGACCAACAAAACCTAATCCAGATACACACAAAATCTACTATGAAGAAGAATAAGAGTACAAACTTGACTTAACTTATACGACTCGACTCCTCAAGCCTGCTAATGACGATCTCGAACGAATTCTTTCCACTTGAATCCACAAGTCTTCAAAGCTCCACCTTCTAATCCTCGAACGATGTTCACAACTCAAATTCTCAAGTCTAGGTCTCCACCGATTGCTTAAGCCGAACATCTTTGAATAGTACTCACCCAACTGATGTCATAGAAAAATTGTATATTAGCTTATGACTTGGAGGCCATGGTTTATTATGTGAATGTCAAGATAGGGTTGATGTCTCTCACTTAGAAAACCCTAAAAAATTTTATCAATTTTTGTTCTAAAGCTTCATTATGTGTGTCGTACAAACATAAAATTAAGTTTCAATAACGAGGCGCATTGTGTGGACTTTGTTCGAACGACCTCTAGGTTTGAATAACAAAGAAAATGAATTTAAAAGGTCTGTCTAAAGTTTGTGCATGCATCCAACCTAGTTCAAAGGTCTCTAATTCCCACTTATCATATCAAAACCTATGCAATCGGCCTTCACTTGATCTTTAACGGTGAATGTAGATGCTTCAACTACAAGGCTTGAGTATCTACAGGCTCTTAAGGCTAGTTTTCTCACACGTAATATGCCAACGTACATAAATTTGACTTTCAGTCGTAACTCACATCTTGATAGGAGCCATATTCAACATTTCAAGGAACAAGATGAACAAATTCCAAATTATTCAAAATCTCTCTCTCTCTCTCTCTCTAAAGAAATTTGACATTGCACATAAGATCACCGTGAATAAAGAACACAATAGACTATTTTTAATATTGGACAAATTTGTGATGGAAATTTATAGAATGAAAGTTTAAAACATTAATCGAAATGTATTTGTCTAATAAATGCAGATAAATGAAAAAAATTATATTCATATGTTTCCATGTTCTCGCTGCGTCCATAGACTCCATACCTATTCTTTATAGGATTTCCCACATGTATCTATGTTTTATTGTGTCTGTTTTGTATCCATGACCGTGCTACTTAGGTTGCCATTTTTTTTTCCAATTTTTTTTTTTGTCCATTTAAGATGATTCATATATTTAACTTCCTTTTATTATATCACTTTCTGTAGCAAGGTCCGTTTTCAACCATTGAAGTGCCCATATGTAACTTCTGTCATGACCTCATCTTACATGCTGCATTGCTGTTTCATTTTTTCCATTTAGAGGGATTTTTAGATTTGTTGATGCATATACTAGGTTATGTTAGTGACTATGTGCAGCTGAAGCAGCCACAGTACACATTGCTCTTCTGAGTAAATTGTTTGATATTGTGTACCTAACACCATATTCTAAGCCTCAGGAAATTTAAGATCCAATTTTGTTTGATTTCTCATCTCTTTGGACTAGTCCAAGTGGATGGATTTTTGCAAGCGGCCCTTTCACATCACTTCCTGTTTGCTGCTGTTGATCACCATGATTCTCATTATATAAATAGTTAAATATTTCTTGTATAGTGCCCTATTCATGAAATTCCTACAATATTTTCTTTATCACCGGTTTCTGCTGACAGCACTGCATGTATCAAGCTTGAAGAATATCAAATTGCTAAGGCGGCCCTTGAAACGGGTGCTTCTTTGGCACCGAGAGACTCAAGATTCACTAATTTGATCAAAGAATGTGAAGAGATCATTCCAGGTATTATTTACTGGCTGTAACTAATGCTGCTGAATGTGTTTGTGCCCGTGCACATATATATATATGAGTTTGATTTGCTGAATTTTACTAAATTCCAACTTTAACAAGGCAAATACATTGGTCCTCAGAAGCAATGATTGAACCACAATTTTGACACCACATGACAAGGAAGAAAAAAAATGATTCACCAATCTGCAGCCTTAGTAGTAGTGCCAAGATCTCCATGATTGCAAAACAGCATGCATCTTATGCAACTTATTCTAGAAAATAACTAAAAATAATTTTTTTCAAAAATTAATGTAATAAAAATATTTTTAAAACATATTTTAGTAACATTTATTAATAATTAATGTATAAGTTATTATTAAAATATTTATTAAATACATTTATTTAAACATTTAATAACATATTTGGAATAACACTTTTCAACGAATAATTATTCCAACTGATAGTTAACTCAAACCGTTTTTTTAATTTTTCAACAAATTCAAACAAGCACAATCTTAAATTGATAATTATTATTACACAATAGTAATTCTTAACTTTTTCCTTTGTCTTGTTGATATATAATTATACATATATATATAATTAGTTATTTATTTAATCGTAGACTTGAGTTGGCTTCCAGGTTCCAAGTCGTCGCCCCCCTGCCTACTATTTTCTCTATTTAACTTTACTAGCGCTTCAAGTGAAGCATTATTCTTCCATCTGGATCCTCCCCTAATCATAATCTGCATTTTCTCTTCTCTTCTCTCCAGAGTTATCTATTATTCCAATGGCGTCTGATCTCGAGACTAGGGCTAAAGCGGCTTTCATTGACGACCACTTTGAGCTCGCCATTGGTCTCTACTCTCAGGCCATCGATTTGAACCCTAACAATGCAGAGCTATATGCTGACTGGGCTCAGGCCAACATCGAACTCAGTAACTTCACCGGTAAGAAAATAAACAGAAAAAAACCAAATAAAACTTTGTGTGCTCTGTTTTCTGTTATTTTTGTTTTTTTCGTTTTTGTTTCCTAACTAGTATTAGGCTGGTTTGAGTAAAGAATTCTTGTTTTATTGAGTCCCTGTAGTGAAAATTTCGAATTTTATATATATATATATATATATATATTTCTTTTATTTCCCGCATTTTCTTAGGCACCAAATTATCTTATCGATTGCTTTTGATTACAGATTTATCACTCTGTTATTAAGGATGTTTAGCCATGTTTGCTTCTTTCTTGATCATGTTTGTTCGATGGTTGTTTGGGTTAGCAGTAGCATAATTATTTTTAGGTCCTGTTTGGATACACTTTTTTAAACATGCTTTCTGTTTGGAGGACATAATTCAGGGCCATAAAATAAACTGTTAATCTTAGCTAGTGTTTCGGAAAGCATAGTATGTAAGGCAGCACCAAAAGAGAAGAATGGCTTCTAATATCAGGAAATAAAAGCACTATATGTTTCTTAACGGGCTTTAAAAGCAGCCTTGTGATTGTAGATGGGAAATTTCTTATTATTTGGTGGATTATTGGGAAATTTTTTTGTGTGGATTTTTTCCTCTTTTACTCTTCTCTTTAGTTCTTTTTTGTTGGTTATATATATATATATATATATTCTACATAATAATTATTAAATTTGTTTTGAAATTTGAATCATGGATATTTATTTAATGTATTATGGATTTATTATTGTAATATTTTAATAATATTTTTGTAATTTGTATATTTTTATGTCAATTTTAAATGAAATAACTTTAAATTTTTATTATATGGTCTGCATGTCGTGTCGTGTCTGGTGTCTGTATCCGTGCTTCTTTGACTACCACCACTATGAGACCCATTGGTGCTTTCTCCTACCACCCACCTCCATTATAGCAATGAACAATATAGGCTGCCATCAATCAAACCCCTCCCGCCACTATCCACAAGGAATTCCAAATAGTATTATAAAAGAAACAGACTGTATCCCCAGTAGATCTCAACATAACTGATAAGTAAATGTGAGAAAAGCAAAATGCTTTCAAAAAATAAAATTTTATTTGTAAAATTATATGTAACAACATTAAGAGGAGTTTCAAATCAGAGAAACGAAGGAAAATAGAGAGAGAGAGAGAGAGAGAGAGAGAGAGAGAGAGAGAGAGAGAGATTTCCAAAATCTGTTGCCACCATCTCCATTTATGGTGATCCACCCCATCACAGCCACTTTTCCCTCTTTTCATCGCAATTTCTCTCCTTAACATTTAGGCCACTTCAATGTCATGTTCACTATCATCAAGCCATCTCCTCTAGCTAAGAGAAACCATCATTGTGGCAACCTATTAAGCCATATATAAACCAAATCCGAGCTCTTCCTGCAGTAGATTGCATGTTAGCACCATCGAAATCACACCACCATTATCTATTGATTCGGCAACACAACATTATTGTAGTTTCTCTCTCATTTTGTGTGTTCATGTGTGTGTATGTATATACACACTCACAATTGTATATAAATTTTTAAAAATTTTAAGAACACAAAACGAGATGATTATGGAATTTTTTGTTGAGTAAAGTGGTTCAGATCAATGGTGGTGGTAACAGTCATGGGTGTCCTTAACTTGGTGGAGGGTGTGGTGGCAGTAGTTGCTGGTGGGAGGTGGTTTAAGCACGAGCACAAACATTTTGACTCATTGGGTTAACTCAATATATGTTGGAGAATGTGGAACTTGAGTTATAAAGAGCCGACTAAGTTAATTTGGTAGGTTTTAATTTTTTATTAAGAAAAAAAATTGAACTGATAAGAAAAAAATTTAGAAAAAAATTGCGATTATGCATTTGTTTGAATTTAAGAAGGTAAAATATGAGTATTTTGCTATATATATATATATATACACGATGTCGTCATTGAATTCCTTTATTTTCGCTAATGATCTGCAGATAGAAGGGGGATCAGTTACCAACAATTAAACTAGACGCAATGGCAGTGTAATTTTAGAAATAAAAAGGGATGCCAATGTAATTTTAGCAAACATGAAAGGAGTTTAGTATAATTTCTGAAACTAGAATGAGGTCCCTGTTGTTTGTAACCTCTTAAGAACAACCACCGTGGCTGCAGATCAATACATCTCCACCACCTCTGATGGCAGATCTGTTAAAAAGAGATCTATCTGGAACAGCTGTTCCTAGAGAGTTTTCAGTTTTGTTCTGATTTGTTTTTCCCCTTGTACCCAAAAAACCAAAACCAAAAATAAAAATCATGGGAGGTCAGTGTAATTTACCTTGAAATTATGTTATTGTTAAGAAACTAGGGGACATTTAAAGACCGTCCTCTAATTTTCTTTTGCTTTTCTTTTTCTTCTTTTTCTCCCTATTTCTTCTTCTTCTTCTCCTTCTTCTTATCATTTTTTTTCTTCTGCTTCTTTTTTATTTTTTAACACCAAGTCCGATTTGATGATTTTTGCATGTTCATTGAGAGGAAGCAGGTGAGCTACCAAAGCAGTCATTGGATAAAGCCTCAAACGTTGTAATTACTCCTGGTTCTCAATCGTCGGATGAATCTGTTGTAGCTGCAGCAGATACTCAGCTAGTTAACAACTCTTCCAATCAGGTGGCAATGGTATTATCAAGCAAACCAAAATACGAGTACCGGCTAGTATCTGTGCTTATTTGATCTTTGCAAGTTTAATAGTTCAATACATGGATAGATTGAGAACACTGTTCTTTGGCATATTGTAAGTTTTAAAGGATGCTTGAGAGCCTCCATATTTTAGCAATGACAGTTATGCTTTAACACTTCATTTAACCTCTTGTAAAACAATTGCATTGTCTATGAAACGATTTGGAAGAAGTATGTTCTAGTCCTCTCCTAAATGTATTTTACATATGGATTTTTTTATTATCTGCAGGCATGAATTCTACCAGAAACCAGAGGAAGTGGTTGTGACTATATTTGCAAAGGGTGTGCCTGCTAAGAATGTTGAGGTTGACTTTGGGGAACAAATTGTACGTTCACATAATTTGGTGCTTTCTATTTTTATATGTTTTGCAATTTTTTTTTTGTTTTTTTTCTGCTGTTGGTTATTAAAATTTAGTGGTTGATAAAGATGGGCTGATGATCTACTATTTTTTTCCCCCTCCCTTTGTTTCTTTTGTTTCCTCGATTTTTCGATTGCTTTACAGCTGAGTGTTATCATTCATCTTCCTGGTCAAGATCCAGACATATTTCAACCTCGGTTATTTGGAAAGGTAATGCATAAATTCCATGCTGATAATAAATTTTTCTCATGGGAATACTCTGTCTGTATAATTGTCAAATGAATATGGTGTCTAACCCTTAGAGATTGGAATAATATGGAAAGTGTTATTTTTTGTTAAATAATAATCAGTAAAATGAGGGGACTACTTACCAAAGAAAGGGAAAATGAGGTGAATCAGTGTGTAGTAAGCCTTTTTATGTGACATTATTTTCTTCAGAAAATAGAGTAATTTTTTTCCATCGTTGTTTATAGTGACACATTATAAAATATTGTAATATATCTTCAAGCAAGTATTAATCTGCTTCTGCTTCTGCTTCATGCTTGAGTAGCAGTTTGTTTTCTTGAACCATTTTCTTGACCTACCTTTGGGTCGTGTCAATAACAAGCACATTCTTATGCAACTTATTCTAGATGCCAACTTTTATCTTTTTGTGTTACGTTGGATGCCAAACAGATAATACCTCAAAAGTGCAAGTTTGATGTCCTGTCTACAAAGATTGAAATCCTCCTTGCAAAAGCTGAGGCTATACACTGGACATCTCTAGAATTCAGCAAGGAAGCTACAGTTCTGCAGAGGATCAATGTACCATCAGGTAGGTCAACATGCTTGTATAATATGATGATTCCAAACCTGGAGGACAGTCTGATGCAGAACAAAAGTTTGATTTATGGATAGAATGATATTGTCAAATCCAAACAAGGCTACTTTGTTCGTCATATCTTCGCTAGGTGTTTGTGGATTTATTATAGCAGGTGGTCTAGCAATTAGGGGCATCGCCGCCTATGACACTAGTAAGGAAAAATTGAGCAAAAAAGGAATTTTATACTGAAAAAAAATACTGAAA
Source organism: Nyssa sinensis (assembly GCA_008638375.1). Lineage (NCBI taxonomy): Eukaryota > Viridiplantae > Streptophyta > Magnoliopsida > Cornales > Nyssaceae > Nyssa > Nyssa sinensis. Next base: position 3,078,320 of record CM018041.1, on the reverse strand, counting down.
GTGTTTTCTGTTCTCACAATTTTTCAACGACCACTTAGGCTATATAAGTGAAGTATTTAAACACAATTATATTCAAATAAAGGAAATCCCATGAAATCTGGTTGGTTCTGGTTTGACAGCCGAGATGATCTCCTTTTGTTACGTTGGACAGCTTGCTTGATAACAGGGCATTGACAGCTTGCTTGATAACAGAGGATCCTTGAAAACAGAGAATCCCTTATTAGTAGAAGTTTGATGGATCATCATGCTGATCTTCCCTTATTTGAAGGCTCGAGTGGATTATCATTTCGGTTTGAATTTGTTACCGTTAGACCTCCAAGATCAGTCAACTTCTCTCCACTGATTGAGGCTAGATTGTGAGAGTCTTCACCCTTTTTTCTCCAAGAATTTCGAGCATCCTTATCTCTCCAAAGACTCTCACGGTGGTTCGACATGCCGAGCTGTGATAGGTTGCTAATATCCTCCCGCAAACTTTGCCGGGGCTGGAGGCACAGTTTGTTGCGGAAATAATGAAGAGCTGCTTTGGACATTGGTTTTGTGAAGAGGTCAGCAACCTGATTATCTGAAGAAATATGTTGAGTGACAAGCAGTCCACGTGCAACGCGTTCGCGCACAAAATGATAATCCAACTCGATATGTTTGCTTCGTGCATGGAATACAGGATTTACGGTCATATGAAGAGCACTAAGGTTGTCGCAATAGAGTATGGGAGGAGATGACAATGTGATGCGAAGATCTTTGAGAATGAAGGACATCCATGTGAGTTCAGCCGCTGTGTGTGCCATTGCGCGGTATTCTGCTTCCGTGCTTGATCGGGAAATTGTATGTTGTTTTTTTGCACACCAAGAGATAAGATTTTGTCCAAGGAATGTACAATAGCCAGTAGTTGAACGCCTCGTTGTAGTGCACCCTGCCCAATCTGCATCTGAGAAAGCAAACAGATCAAGTGTAGTGTGGGAATAAAAATGTAATCCCATGTCAATCGTTCCTTTGACGTATCGTAAAATACGTCGAACCATTTTTAAATGTGTCATGGTGGGAGCATGCATGAATTGAGAGACATAATTAACACTATATGAAAGATCAGGGCGAGTGAGTGTAAGGTATTGTAGAGCTCCAACAAGTCCTCGGTAGTAACTCGAATCTTCCAAAAAAGGATCAGTGAAAGATGTTTTCATTTTAGCTTCAAGAGGTGTACTCATTGGCTTACAGTCAACCATATTGGAGCGTTCGAGTATGGTCAGTGCATAGTGTGATTGGGATAGATGAAGACCACTTGTTGTTGGCGTGATTTCCATCCCAAGAAAGTGATGAATAGGCCCCAAATCTTTCATTGCGAACTCACTGCTTAGCAACTGAATAAAATTTGAAACAAGGGTTGGAGTTGATCCAGTGAGCAACATGTCATCTACATAGAGAAGTAAAAATAATGAGCCATAATCCGAATGAAAAACAAACAATGAAGGGTCAGCTAGACTACAAAAGAAACCATATTCAAGAAGAAATGCACTAAATCGATCAAACCAAGCACGTGGTGCTTGTTTGAGGCCATAAAGCGCTTTTTGTAGTTTGCAAACATGTGTCGGGTGCTGAGGATCCACCATTCCTGGTGGTTGTTGCATGTAAAGATCCTCAGAAATGAAACCATGCAAGAAGGCATTTTTCACATCTAGTTGACGAATGGACCACTTCTGAACAAGAGCTATGGTGATCATCATGCGTATTGTCCCTGGTTTGATAACTGGAGAAAAGGTTTCAGTGTAGTCCACTCCATCAATTTGATGATACCCTTTTGCAACTAAACGTGCTTTGAGACGATCTAAAGAGCCGTCGGGTTTAAGTTTTGATTTAAACACCCATTTAGAACCAATGACATGCATGTTTGGCATGCGTGGAACAAGTGCCCAAGTCTCATTTTTATGCAGTGCAGCTAGCTCTTCTTCCATGGCTGCTTTCCAACCAGGATGTGCTAAGGCAATTTTGACGTTGTGAGGCTCACGAGGTATATTAGAGGATGTGATTGTGGTTAAGGCATACTTAGGATTTGGTTTGACCACCCCTAATTTAGACCGAGTGACCATCGAGTGAACCAATGGTGCTGAAAGAACAGGATTATGGTGAGATGAATCAGGTGTTTCAATTATTATCGATGGAGCTGTAATATGTAAGTTGTCAGGCACGTGAGGCTCTTGTGATGGAAATGTCTCAGAGGAACCAGTGTTGTTTGGGAACTCATGGAACTCATTATCTCCTTCACTGGTATGGGACTCGATGATGGGGGGGTAGTCAGGTGATGACTCAATTGGACTAGAATTTTGGAGATGCATTTCTGGATTATGTGTAGTAATGGGTAGCAGTGGAGTTAGACATGGAGGTGAGGAAGAGTCCGTAACGATACCTGTAGAAGAAGAAGTGTTAGCATGTGGCAACCAAGAGTCAAAAATGCTCATTACATGTGGTTGATTTGCTGCTATGCAAGACGTGTTAATTGGCTTATATGGAAAAGTTAACTCATCAAATACAACATGTCGAGATATAAAAAACTTTTTGCTTGATGGATGAAAGCATTTATAAGCCTTGTGTTTTTCACTATACCCTACAAAAATGCACAGTAGTGTTTTCGGATCAAATTTATTTTTTCGTGTATCCCAAGTGTAGGGAAAACACTTAGAACCGAAAGCTCGGAGTGAGGAATAAATCGGATGTGTTCCGTGAAGTGCAAAGTAAGGTGTTTGAAAGTTAAGAGCAGACGATGGTAGGCGATTCATAAGATATACAGCCGTGGTGAAAGCTTCTATCCATAAAAATAAAGGTGCGCCACAATGAAATAGCATAGTCATGCCTAATTCTCTTATAGTCCTATGGCGTCTCTCAACCATACCAGTTTGCTCAGGGGTATACGGAGCGGATACCTGATGGACAATACCTGTAGAAAGAAAGTGAGCTGATAGTATGGAATTGATGAACTCACCACCTCCGTCTGAATGAAAGATTTTGATTTGCTTGTTGAACTGTCTAGCGACATATTTCTCAAAAACTAGATAGGCAGTAAAAAAATCAGATTTGTTGCGTAAAGGAATAATCCATGTATATTTGGAAAAATCATCAACCAAGCAAGCATAATATCTGAATTTTCCAATAGATAAAACAGGGGCAGGTCCCCACAAATCACAATGAATTTTTTCAAAAATACTAATACTTGAATGTTCTGAGCAAGAGAAAGGTAAACGACTAAGCTTTCCTAGTTGACAACTATCACAAAGAGTTTGAGATTTTGTTGTCCCTACGACATCAATGAGTCCCTTATTTTTAAGCATATGTAAAACTGAAGATTGAGGATGGCCTAGACGTTGATGCCAAACTTCTGCAGTGCCTGATTTGAACCGATGAGAGAAATACAATTCTGGAGAAGTGGGTAGGACATAGAGATCACCCTTGCGTTTCCCTGTTATCATTGCTTGTCCTGTTTCCCGTTCCTTAACACAGAAATCAACATTAGAAAATTCACAGTTAACAGGAAATTGAGTCGTTATCTGGCTTACAGAAAGTAAGTTTTTGGTTAAGTTCGGGACCAACAGAACATTATTGAGAGGTAAGACAGTATTTTTTTGTTTTATACAAGAATCACCAATTGCAAGAATGGGCATGGAAGACCCATCTCCAATTAGCACAGAATCAGCACCAGAGTATTTACGAATGTTTGTTAACATACCTGACTTACCTGTCATATGGTTGGAAGCGCCGGTGTCCGTTGTCCATTCTGTATCTATAATGGTATTGTCCAAAGTAAGAGCCGCTAGTGCGTGTGGAATTTCATCTTGTTGAGTGGGTTTCTTTGGCACCCACCAGCATATCTTAGCAATATGTCCCATCATCCCACAATATTGACATTGTTGCTCACGATATTTGTCCCTCTCCGCAGGCGTCATTCGACGCTCACCAGGTGGTGGAGGACGACGTTGTGAGGTTGCTGAAGAAGAGTCCCTTTGCTGTTGAGCCTGGAATCCACGACCATTGGAGGTGAATTTTGGTGAAGGTCCATGATAGCCTGGTGAGTTTGGCTGTAGGCGTTGCTGCTGCTGTCCATAGAAAGCCATTTGATGAGTGAGGGAAGGAGTTGGGATGTCTGTGTGGTTAGAGAACCAGTTGCGCCTTTGATCAAAGTTTTGGAGTTGAGAGACCAACTCAGAGTATGATGGTCTGGGGGGTTTCAACATGGTTGTTGTGAATGTTTCATAATGAGGACCAAGGCTGGTGAGAAGGCAGAAAACTTTTTCTTGGTCTGGTACGGGCTTTCCAATGGCTGATAAATTGTCACAGAGACCTTTGAAGGTGCGAATATGTTCTGTAATTGTTGTGTTGTCTTCCTTTCGAAGATAGGTCACTTGTTGTCGTAGTGTAAACTCACGTTCTTGTGAGTCTTGTGCATATGCATTTTTGAGAGCCTCCCAAACAGCATGAGCTGTGTCGAGACCAACAACGAGTCCGAGAGTTTCCTCAGAGAGTGTTCCAATGATCCACCCTCGAAGGAGACGATCGGACTTTCGCCATGCTATAAAAGCATCTGTTAGTTGTGGTGTTGAACTTTCTGCACTGGTGTATTTGGTTGGGGCGGGATCTTCATTTGTGAGATGCCCGACCATGTCTTGACTCTCGGCAAGAGCCAATGCTTGCTCACGCCACAAGGGGTAATTGTTTGGGGTGAGTCTGAGGGTGATAAAGTTGCCAACATTGAGTGACAAGGTAGTCATGGTGAAAGAAATGAGCGGAAGGTAAGATGGAAGAAGAAGAAAAAAAAAAAATGCAGGAGCTGTGATAGGTTGCGCCTAGTGTTCACAACTGCTCTGATACCATAAGGAAAAATTGAGCAAAAAAGGAATTTTATACTGAAAAAAAATACTGAAAGTGTTTTCTGTTCTCACAATTTTTCAACGACCACTTAGGCTATATAAGTGAAGTATTTAAACACAATTATATTCAAATAAAGGAAATCCCATGAAATCTGGTTGGTTCTGGTTTGACAGCCGAGATGATCTCCTTTTGTTACGTTGGACAGCTTGCTTGATAACAGGGCATTGACAGCTTGCTTGATAACAGAGGATCCTTGAAAACAGAGAATCCCTTATTAGTAGAAGTTTGATGGATCATCATGCTGATCTTCCCTTATTTGAAGGCTCGAGTGGATTATCATTTCGGTTTGAATTTGTTACCGTTAGACCTCCAAGATCAGTCAACTTCTCTCCACTGATTGAGGCTAGATTGTGAGAGTCTTCACCCTTTTTTCTCCAAGAATTTCGAGCATCCTTATCTCTCCAAAGACTCTCACGGTGGTTCGACATGCCGAGCTGTGATAGGTTGCTAATAACTAGGACCAGTAGGTCAAAATGATCTACTCTAAATAGGCACGGGCTTATAGGGCTTGGGCTCATAATTCTTTTCTTTCATTCATCAATAGGGCTGCTGGTCCAACTAGACATTTCGACTTGAAAAATGTATATAGGGAACTGGAAGAACTGAAAGCATGATTGCTTGCTGAGAATTGAATATGTATGTGTGAAAGCGCCCACATTTGTTCCATTTTTTCTCATAAGCCATTTAGGTTAGTCCTAGTAAGGAGTTCTATAAAAATGAGAATCGGGACTGGGTGACAGGTATACCTGTTCAAATGTCTGTTCTGGTTCATGTTTAAACACTGAAATCATGTTTACTAACTTCTGTTGCTTTTTGGAATTTTATTTGTCATGTTAACTCTGTATTATCCTCTTTTTTATGCTTCGATTTTTGAGGGTAGCTCTCTACTCATGCCCTGTTTTCTTACCAATGCGGGATACCTTTGTTTGAGTTTGTATGTTGGGTGCACTTCTAATTCAGTAGATGCTGCATGAATATAGCTAGTGTTGGTTATCAGGGAAAAATGCTTGCATCAAAAATGTATGCCGTAGCTTGATGATAGTGATTGCAGACTCACCCATGTGGGATGCTTTCCATGATCTATTCTTATTCTGAATCGCCGATAAGCTTACCCCCTGCTTTTGCATTTTATAGGTAGTCGAAGAGGAACTTACTGTTACTTTAAACGTAGAACAGTACGTTGGGATAACCTGGAAGCTCAAGTGAAAAAAGAGGTATGCCTGAACCCTATTAGTTATATGTTCATCTTCTCTAGTTTGGGCACGACTCATTGTTGGTTTGTATTTCAGGAGAAAGATGAAAAGATAGATGGAGATGCAGCTTTGAACAAATTTTTCCGGGACATATATCAAGATGCAGATGAAGATACAAGAAGAGCCATGAGAAAATCTTTCGTAAGACTGACTTTGGCTTTAGAAATGAAACCTTTAGTGGGGACCTTGTTAACTGGTTCTATGTTAAATTCAAAATTATATAAAAGAAATGCATTTCTTTGTGGCTGTTCACTGCAAGTGTTCTTCATCATGTATTTCCTTTGTTAGACCAAGAGGGATCATTTCTCTATATGATGTTTTCTTTCAGGTTGAGTCAAATGGGACAGTGCTGTTTCACAAATGGAGAGAAGTGGGTTCAAAGAAGGTAGAAGGAACCCCTCCTCATGGCATGGAATTGAAGAAAGGGGGATACTGAAAGCCTTGATTTAGGTGGAGTTATTGTGGTTATGTTGTGAGATTTTGTTTCTGATGTTTCCTTCTTTATTTGCAAGTTTTTATCATTGTTGCTCGGTCGTGTCTGAATTTGTCCATAATTCCATAATTTTGCCGGGACTCAGGTAGATTTTATTTAATTAATAACTTTAATATGCTGAAATGTGTACGCCCCTTCAAAAGATGTAGCCTCAAAACTTCAATAGAGATGTTTGTGGATGATTCTGCATTTCCTTTGGAACATTTGTGTTGGTTACTGCATTTATTTCTCTGTGGTTGGGATTTTTTTTTTATGTTGGCTTCCCAGATGATACTAAAGGAGTATGATTAAATGCATAGATTTGTATCTGTCTAGTCATTCTCAAAATTTGAGGTAATTCAGGAACCTAACTTGATAATAGTTTTTGTGCGGACTATAGTGTCATCAACAGAGAATTGTGCTCTCAAGTCTATAAATTTATCTGAGTGCACAACGAGGAAGCATGTTTATCAAGAGTTGTCGACCAAATTAATGTATTTTTTTAATTAATTTTTCTTATTTTTTAAACTAATGTCGTCTTCTAAACACAGCTTTTTTGTTGGATTAATTCCCAACTTATAAGGCCTTGTTTGGTAGGCTAGAACGAGGGTAGGAATGTAATGCGTATTTTTGATGATATTTTATTTTGTGTTTGTTTAGATTTTTTTAAGTCGGAATGGTTTTTTCAAAAGAAATGACTATTTTCAATGGAGTTGGAATCATTATTCTTTATCAAAAGTTACAGAATGTTCATTTTATTCTTTATCAAAATTTTTATTTTTATTTTTTTTTTTGTCAATAAAAAGAATGTAAGTTGAGTTTTTTTTTTTGCCAATAAGAAAAATGTAGATTGAATTTTTTTTTTTTTTACCATTAATTTTTTTTTTTGTAATAAAAAACAAATGTAAGTTGAACCTTTTTTCATTAAACGTACATAAAAATTTTAAAATTTATATAAGTATTTTGAATATTTAATTTAATATTAACTTTATTTTAACAATTTGATGGTTTAAACTAACACATGAATATAATTATCATTTTATTATTGGGCATTTAGCCAAATAAAAGAATGGAATAATTATTTCTATTTCATTCCTGTTCTATTTTATTTCTGATGTTATTTTATTTTTATCTTATTCTATTTCAACGTACCAAACGTAGCTTAAGAGTAATCTAAGTCAATGATGCTTATCTATTTTTATCTTATTCTATTTCAGCGTACCAAACGTAGCTTAAGAGTAATTCAAGTCAATGATGCTTATTGAGTCGTTTCTTTTACCTAATTTTTTTTTTTTTGTTAAGAGACGTTTCCTGTTAAATAAAAAGGAGACATGGGCGGAATGAAAAACAAAAATTCTATTTGTCAACTTGAAGCCAAATTAGATGCGACTTGTCTTGTGTCAAGTGAGAGATTATCTAGCCTTGTTTGCCAGTCTAAAGATGAGAGGCAATTTGAAGGATCTATAAAAACCTGTTCAAGCAAATCACTCTGAAAATTTGATTTCCTCCTATATTTTATTTTAATTAATAAAATTACATAAACAAGCTTGACTTTATATCAAAAAGAATAAAATAAATTTGTCAATGAGATTTCTTGAACAAAATATCCTTACATACTGCATGATTTGATATATATATATATATATATATATATTTTTTTTTTTTTTTTTCAAACAAAAATTTATATTATTTTGAGTAGTGCCTCTCATTCGTAAATCTTGTTAAATACTGAAAACATGGGATCTTGAAAATTGTAGCAATACATGTTGAATCCAAAGAGGTAGAGGACATGTTTATATAAATTTTATTTACATAATGATAATTTTTTTTTAAAATATGACTATTATTATAGTTTTTTTTTTCTACCATGTAATAATTTATATAAAAGAGTACTTTTTACTAATTGTCTAATCTTTTTTTTCAGTATGTTATTGCTTTTAATAATTAATATAAAAACTCCCTATATCAATAATTCTTGTTAGTATATTGTCATTTTATTAATTAATATAAAACAATTTTTTTATTATTATATATTATGTTACAAAATTATTTATTAAAAAAATATTATATTTTAAATTTAATTAGTATATTAAATTTTATATTATATAAGTTTTATTAATAATAAGTTGAGTTGAGTTGAATTTTATATATTTAAAATTTTATATGAATATATACATTATAACATAATATAATATAGTAAAATTTTTCAAACGAAATCTAATACGATAATTAACGAATTCGAATTTAAATTAAAAATTTATATATTCGGCCGCGGGTTCGGTACAATGAAATGGAATGGTAATGATAATATGGCCTGGTGATCCGCCAAAGACGACATCGTTCCTGAAATTCTAAAGCGGAGTCCCCGTCCTCTGTTTCGGCCAGTCTTGCGTCGATTGCTTCTCTTTGATCAACTCCCAAGGTACGTCTCTCTCTCTCTCTCTCTCTCTCTCTCTCTCTCCACATTTATCTGCAAAGCACTTTATCCATTTTTTCTAATATTTGATCTTAGTAGTATTGTCGTTTGATTCGATCAGGGTGATTTGAATCTCATGTTTTGATGTCTTCTGCTATATAGTTGAGAGTGAGTTATATTATAATCCTCTAATTAATCTAGCCGGTCGTGAATCGTTTTCGGTTATGCCTGGTATTTAACTAATAGAAGCTATTTCCCAGTTAGGGTTTATTTTGTAGTTAAGAAACTCAATGTTTTGATTTCATGAAGTGAATTAAATAGCGTTAAACCAAGTCAAATAGTTGAATTTCTACTCAAATGCCAAATCTTGGAAAATCCAAGATCGAATAACGTAATATTATTTCTTTTCCTACATTCCATCGGCAACTAAACAATGAATTAGGTTTTTTTTTTTTTTTAATTTTTTTTATGTAAGATCATGTTACTTCTTCTGCATCCTATTCTTATGTTGATAAGTGACAGTGAAATTGCATACTAAACGCTGCTCCTTTGTATTCAATCTGATATATTACTTTGAGATGCATCAGAATAAGGAGAAATGCAATTCTTTGGAGGGTCAGAAATCAGCCCGTCGCCCCCAGCCCCAACGGCATCTGGAAACAATGCCCATATGATGTATGTGTTCAACAGGAACGGAGTGTGCCTGCTTTACAGGGAATGGAATCGCCCACTTAAGACCCTGAATGCCCAACAAGATCACAAGCTCATGTTTGGCCTACTTTTTTCACTTAAATCATTAACAGCCAAAATGGATCCCACTAGGTGTGTTTAAACTACTTTTGGGAGTGTTGATTTCCCATAGAAATGGTTATTTCATTTTATTCTCTTGGCTTCTGGAAGCACAACTCCATTATGCAAAACGAGTCAATAAAATAACACTAAGATGGACTCATTGCACAAAGGAAAAAAAAAAGGAGTCATTACTCGACATGATGAATTAAAGATGCAAGTGATGTCATGAAATCAATAAATGATCTTGATTTAAAGTGCTCAGTTTCAATTTGTATAAACCGTATGGTGTCATTTCATATGCTATCAGTTATATGATAGATCAAATCCCCCCTTGGGTGGGTGGGGCGGGGGTAAGAATAATCTAATATGTCCTTGTTTCAAGGAATGCCCAAGATTTCCCTTCAACTTATTGGCAGTTGCATCTTCTAAATCATAACTTTCCCTATAGACTGGTTAAATGTTACTTGAATTTGGAATACAGTTGCTTCATAAATTGATTGTTATTGGAGTTTCCTTAGTTCAATGAATTCAACCATTGTTTGGATTTGGAGCTGAATCTTGATTAAGGGTCAAATCAAGTCATAGGCAGTGACATGATGATTATGAAAAATCTCAATTGTGCAATTGTGATTGTTTTTGTTTTTGTGTAATTGTTGTTTTTAATTTTGGGCAGTGTGGAGAAAGGAAATCTTGGGGTGCCTCAGCTACCTGGACAAGGGTGTTCATTTCACAGCTTCCGTACCAATACATACAAACTTAGTTTCATGGAGAGTCCATCTGGGATAAAGGTTAGTTTTTTTTTTTTTTTGTTCATGGGTTCACCCCACTTGGGACGCCTTTTATATATTCATACTTTTACCGATAAAAAAATTTATTTATCATCCTAAAAATTATTTGTGTTGATTATCTTTACATAGTTATCTTGCCATCACCCACATGTGGTACTGGATGTGAAACTTCAATTGAAACTATAATCTGCTTCAACTTGAAAGATTTTCATTGTGGGGATTTTATTAGTAGGAAAATATTGCCACATAGAAGTGACATCGCATGAGGCAAGAAAATGCTACATATGATTCATAAATTTTCAATCGGATGAAATTATGCTTTAGACACCTTGTTTTTAATTGTGTTTTATTCAGACACAAAAAATTATTGTGTCATAGTGCACAATTTTAACTGGACCTTATATCCCTTGTCATTGTCCTCATCACATCACTTTTCACTTTAAGATAGCTTGCATTGTTAGTTTTATTATAAATGTTTCTATAATAGTATAACATTCTTAGTTTTGTATGATATCATACTTCTCATTATGTGTTAGAATTTAGGTCTTGAGGAAAAATACTGATTTTGGTCATGATGGTAAATTGGTAACTTAAGTGCATGATGTATTTCCCTGACTAGTAGCAGTACATAAGTCACAAAGGGATAACTTCTTCAATTATTCCCAAAACTCCCAAGTCAAGTATATCCTTTGTGATTTATATTTTCCTGGCTCATGAATTTCCATATGTTTCTTGAACCATTTTTTGATCAGTGATTCATAACACACATTGTTTCTATTTGAAATCATAAATTCATTCTGAAATTTTATCTAATTTAATCCCTTAAACACCAAAATAAATTGATGTAAACAATTCCTGAGTTGAACAAGTCTTGAGTTTGCGATTGAGAGTATTATTAGCACAAAAAAAATGCCTATACTGGCTTATTATTATTGTTTAGAATAGTCATGATTGATCCATTTGTCTGGGACAAAGGGATGTTTCAACTTTCAATTCACTCTCAAATGAAAGTTCAGGATAATTTTTTTCCCCTTAAACTAAAAGCAGAAGTTATATTAGACACTGGAATAGTTTTCTAGCCCCTAATGTTTGGTGTGAGACTAGTAGCGAAATGCTGCACTTCTATGTTGGTAGTATGTACTCATGGAACGTATTCGGGGTGACATATAGGAATGTTTAAGTTCACCAACATTGTAATTTGCTTTCCATAGTTGTAGTGGAATGCTGTTTGTTGTTATCCCTTGATATCCATGAAAGCTTATCACTCGTCCGTGAGAAGGGTTGTGCATCTCTTATCAACTAAAACTATTCCCCAGCCAAACTGAACTTGGAAAGCTCTATGATGTGAGATTTGTTTCAGAACTTGCTTGAAGCTTTACCAAACATGAGTTGTCCCAACCTGTCCTGGGGAATGTGATACAATGATGTTAGTCCAGCTGTCACTGGAAGGAACTCCAACACCAGACTGCCCAAAATTGTTATTATTAAATGGATTTACACTAGATGAAGTTGGAATTCGTGTGCTATCTGTTAAGGGTCTCAGGGAATGAAAAGAGAATGTTTTCACCCACTCTGTAATGAAATTATTGGGATAATCCTACTAAAGTCATCTGCAAGAGAGCTACAAAGAGAAGCATGCTAATCATTTTATCCAGGACCTTCCTGGAGAATCAGGATCTATCTTCAAATGATCTATTTTTCTTTCTTATGTATCAGCGATATTGTAGCCAGCCAGCCTTTATTTTCCAGAGCATTTATTCTCCAGGCCTCCCTAAACCTTGGTAACTAGTGAGCATGAAAGAACTGATATTCTAGAGCATATTTCCTTTTTGCCTCCCAAAACATTGGTGACTGGTGATTCTGTGAACTCCTACATGCATGCAAATAGTGTTACCAGGAGTGCTCTCAGGGGTTGGTGTAACTTCAATAAATCAGATTCAGATATATATATATATATATATATATATTTTTTTTTTTTTGAATATGTCCTGTAAATAAATAGTAATTGCTTCAGTAAAAAGTTTAAATGGGATCGATATTGTAACTTAAATTGGCTTCCTAAAAATCTTGACTGATATACTTTTCATAATTGAATTCTCTTTGGCAATACTAGGCTAATTAAAATAATACACATTTAAAACTTCCATTTTTTTTCCGCTTAATTCTGTCACCAGATAAGAACTCCTGAAGTTACTTACAGTGAGGAATTACATCATAAATAGCAACTTTGAAGGCTTGCTGATGCCTACTAATTCAATGCACCCTTTTAATTTTATCTTGCTTATATGGCTTGATTTGTAGATCCTTTTGAAGATAACTCTGTTTATGTTTTATTTGTTTGATAGTAATTGCTTGACTGGCGTGTTGTGCCATAATGAAATATTTACTCCTTATTTACAATTTGATGGAGCTACGGCTAATATTTGAGGATCATAGAGTACTGTAAAATAGTTGTTTTCACTTTCTTCTCACCCCTTACAAAACAACTACCAATTAATGAATGTAAAACTTTCATCATATAATTATGTTAATGGTATCTCGCATTTTATGAATCTCACTATTGGGTGTCTCTAAAATTTAATAAATAGTGGAACATTTAGCATCTGCCATACTGCACAATTCTGATTACACCTTTTGTCTGGATATTTTGTTCAGATCATTCTTGTCACTCATCCTAGGACCGGTGACCTGAGGGAATCCCTAAAGTACATTTACAACTTGTATGTTGAATATGTTGCCAAGAATCCACTCTATACTCCAGGAACTCCTATTAGGTGAGTGATTAACCTCTCTATAATCGATGAATATATTAGTTAAGGATTCTGGTTCATGCTTGTTAACTTGGAAATTTCCATGTAAAGATTAATTGGTTTGGGCTGTCATTCCAGACAGGTGCATTCTACCAATTTTGAGTTGTGGGCAAAATATAAAAAATTAGTGAAAAATTAAGAAAGCACAATCATAACTCTAGAACTAAGGGCATTGCTTGGTGTAATGGTAAAAGGCTTGGGATGTTATTTCTGACTTGGTTTGAGTCTGAGAGTAGCCACTTTGAAGAAAAATAATGTGAAAGGTTAAGTTTGTCTTCAGTCTACCAAGCCCAATACCCTGCACAAGCAGGACAACACTGGGTAATGGACTTATAAATCTAGAACTAGATGTTTATGCATTTATGTTGCACTATTGATTGGACAAATCTCTAACTTTGTCAATGTTTTTGTTCAGAGTTATTCAACGGTTTCCTTACATGTGGCAAATGTGACATTCATCATGACATCTATTTGTATATGCGACTTGTTCACAATGTTTGGTTAACCATTTAGAAATGTTGTTAGTTGTTTTCTTGGGTACTAAGCCTTTGAAGCTTCTTATTTGTTGAAGAATGTGAAGACAATACAAATTCAAATGAATAGGCTGTTTGAATTAAAGTAAGGATCCAGGATTTTTGGTTTGAGACACCTATGAGAAGAGTGTAAAAATAAGAACCAAGTGGACAGTGCACAAAATCTTTATAGAACTCATTTTAGACACGACTTATTTTCCAAGGAAAGTGATCCTCTTTTATCCCCATTAAGCTCCTATAATATGAGTTGACTCTGAATTTTTTGGAATTATCCACAATCCATATCATCTTTTCATCCCTTCCCCCAACCACTTGTAGCTACTAACCATCTCCAAGAATCCCACCACCTCTTCTAATTCCGAATCAAGAAAATTTATTCGAAAACATGGATTCCATACCAAATTGCCTCCCACATTGACCCAATTATTCACCGTTGAAGCCTCTTTATTCATGGTAACATTGAACAAAGAAGGGAATCTCCCTTTTAGAGTCATATCACCACACCATAAGTCTTTCCAAAATTTCACCCTTGTACCTATTTCATCATGAATCCTTGTGCTGAAATCATCAAATCCTTTACTGATGGCTTTCCAAAGATCCATACGGCTCCATCACCGCCTTGGTGCACCAATCACCTTCCTCACGCTCATAGTTTATCCCAATGACATTCCTCTACAAATCTTTGGAACCCAACTGTCTATCAGTAGGAAGCTTCACCTTCTTCCAACCCACTAGATGTATCTTCCTCTCCCCCTCCTCTCCATCCCACAGTTTATTGATTTGAAGTTTCTCCAATTTCCTCTCGACCGTAGCCGGCATTGGAAATATGGACATAAAATAGGTGGGAAGATTAGCTACTATACTTTTGATAAGATTGACCCTTCCACCTTGTGAGAGATAATTCTTCTTCCACCCTGCAAGCCTTCATTGAAACTGCTCTCCCTCCAAATGCCAAATAGTAACTAAGCAACTGATCTCTCTAAAGCCCCTAATGGTAAACTCAATAAGTGGAGGGAAAGGAACTGACTCCACACCCAAATCCCCAAGCAAACTCTTCCAATCCTCCCACCTCACCCATTGGGATGATCTCGCTCGTATCCAAATTAACTTGTAAACCCGGCATTACTTCAAAGAAACCAGTGCACAACGCAAATAGCGTAGTTGGGAGGTGGGGCATATTGACATTCGATCATATCTAACATATCTAGTTCAAAAACTTGCGTGAAGACCCAAGCTCAAGAAATGGAAATACTTATTTAGAAATCCGATTGAGATTAAAATGAGCTGTATGTGTATGGTAGAAACGAACTTGGAACATTTGGAGTATCAGAGGATCAGGTTTCATAACTAGGAAATGCTTGCAAAGTGAAGGATAAATTATACTATGAAAGAACTTGACAGAAGTGAGCCATTTCTGTACTTGTTGCTATTTTAATTTCCAAAAACATGATATGATGGACATGAGTATGCATGAATAATATATATGCATCAAGTTGCCATACGTCCTACCATATATTATAATGAACTCTGATTCTTGTACATGTGCCATTGACAAATACAAGTACCATGGTTTTTATCCTGGGGTCATTGCATGGCAGACTCCCTCTTTTCAGTTTATAAGCTATACAGGAACCTTATATTCACAACTTAACAAAATGCAATGGCAGTGGGTATCCTCAAGCTAAACACAGGATCTGATAGGCCATGTGGGAAAAAGGTAGATGTTGTAAATGTTCTTTTAAGCATCTTTATTGAAAAATAATTTTAACCAAGTGTTACAAAGTAAATGGATGAAATTGCATAGGGATGAATATGACAGAATATCTATCCATAGCCCAAGAGTGGTGTTATCAGAAGGAAGAAAAAGTGATAATCTATGTTATAAGTTTTATATAACAAAGATTATATGAATTTTCTGCTTATAATCTATAGGGATATATGAGATATGAATTTGATTACAAAACTGTCGGTCAAAAATTAATCAATCTGACAACTATAGACCTTTTCATTCATAAATATCTATAGTTTTATTGAATCACATTTTCTTTTGGAGGTTGCAGGGTTAGGCACTTCATACATTTGTTGGATGCCAGCATGGTTACATAATAGTTCTAGCCACTAGTTCCAAATAATTGATTACTGGTGGCAGGCAGTTTATGTCATCCATCCTTGTTCTATAGATTGTTGGGTTTATTCTTAAAGTTGGTTCAAGTGTAAGTTTTAGTTTTCTTTAACCTGTGAAAGCTGTTGACTCCTAACCAGATGTACCTTTCTTTGTCTATCTAGTTGTGAGCTATTCAATTCAACTCTTGACCAGTATGTAAGAGGCCTTGGATAGAACAAGGTATTGCTTAGCTATCATTTTTCTGTCCATCCACTATCAATGCTACGTGCATGAAGACATTGCTTATAAATTCGTTGCTGCTCCATTTAGAACAATGAAATTTATCAAAATTCCTGTTGGCAGATTTTTGTGCTCAACCTTGGCCTTCAGCATGCCAGTACAGTTTCTTCAGATGCGAATCATTGGAGCTTCTTGTTCAATACATATCCACTGCCGAGACTGATTTAAAGGATGTAAGCACCGGGGATGGATATTGCTTTAGGCTCCATTTATTTGTAGGAAAATCAATTTCATTTGAAGAGTAACGTGTGTTTGTATGCAAAAGCAAAATTATATCGCATAATCTTTTTCTTTATATCCATGAGCCTTTCGTTTTCTAGTGGATTTTTTTTTCCAATTTTCAATTTGAATGAAGATCATGGTCATCTTTATTGTCGATTTGAAACTTACCAAATTTTTTTTAGAAGAAACTTTGTTGTTGACGTGAAGAGATATCCATATTCTTGTTTCGTTTTTTTTTTTTTTTTGGGGGGGGGGGGGGGGGGGTGGGGTTCGGGTTTGGTGTGATGGTGGTCAGGTTTTTACTTCTACATGTACTTTTAATTATTGTGTTCAAGATTGTGGTTCCATTTTTCTTATAATTTAATTTTATGTAGTACATTTTTTTCTCTTCTTGTTTGTTTTGTTTTGTTTTGTTTGTGTGGGTGAGAAAGAAGTCCATTACTTTTGGAAATACCTCAGCTTGTTTAACTTTTATGCTAAAAATCAAATGCTCTGTTGAGCAATTTCTTCGGTGTTAAAAATCATAGAAAAACTGATAATTAAATAAGTTTTTTGTTGACTTCTAGCTGTTTCTTTTTTATTAGAGTTGGTTGATATTGACTTGTCTAGTTATTTAATCATGTGTGACTTAAAAGTTTTATTTGAACACTACAAATGAATTTGTCTATTTGTCAATGCATATAGCATATGAAAATAGTGCAATTTGTCTTTAATTGCATTTGAAACGAGTTAACTCAGTTGATAAGACTTAGGATAAAGGAGTATATCCTCAAGAGTTCCCCTGATATGTGCATTTCATTTGATATTTAGTACAGTATCTTGTTGCATCATTTGGTACCAAATGCGAGTTTCTTGGATTTTACCATTTTGGGTGTTAGCCTAAGATTACTTTAATGGTAGTGGATGATGATCCTCCTTATTTTCTGTTCATCAATTTTTTGATGAAGCCTTTGCTTGTATAAAATTGTATTTTTGTTCTGTTTCGTGTTTGATGTACTCTAGCATTTTCTTCTCAACCGCTGTCTTAATCTTTACAACATTTCTTGTTTTGGCATTGCACAAAGTCTTGTCCCTTTGCCATGTAATATAATTTCTAATTGTTTTTCTGCTGCCACAACAAACTGGAGATTTACCACTATGACTTGGTTTGCTTCCTTGTACACAATAAATCAGCTTAGTCATGGCTATGGTACATAACATTCTTTACAGATTTACCACTAAATTGTTGATTTTAGAGTGAAGAGGCTCAAATTCATAAAGATAGTTTTTCTTTATTTATGGAACACTGCTAGGCTACACAATATTACATACAGCACCTTACTACTTTGTACCTAGCAATGGTACATAACATTCTTTACCACTCATTAGCAATGTCACGGGGAGGATGTGAGACAGGACACTCCGATTCCAAACCTGACTCGCTTAAGAAAACCCTTCCAAACGTGTTCTGATTTAATTTTAATAAATTCAAATCCATTCTGTTTTAGTTATATTAAAATTTATATTTACTGATAGATTTGGTATTTCAAAACATGTAATAAATATTTAAATAATTTCATATTAAAACCTGGGAAAGATTGGTTTAAACATTTTTTTCTCAATCTTATCTTGAATTCTATTGATTTCAATATTTTTTTTTATAAACCGTCCATAATCTATTTATTTCCTTCTTAACCCCATTCTGTTGGAGATGGGCAGAGCAAACCCATCTTCTTTGACACCCACCCTCTTTGACATTCGGATTCTCTCACTGGATGTCCAGTGCATTCTCTCATCACCTGCGATGGTTTTACTGAACTTTTTTAGTGTACTAAAAAGAATATTTTTTTCTTGAATGTAACTCTCTCACATGTTACACCTCCATAAAGTGATTTATCTACGTAATTTGAGTAATGATGTTTTACTATTTATATATTGATTGTATTCATATAATCTTCATGTATTAATATGAGATGGATTTTGTTAACGAGAGTCATAATGATAGGCCCACACAAAGGGTTATGAATCATTATCTTAATTTGAAATACAAGTAATCATTTGGAAGGTACAGCAATTGTGAGTTCGTTAGGGAAACGCCGTCTGAAATGTCAGCCACCACCGTTGCCTCTTTGTCCTTACCACAAGTAGGTTTAAAATGGTTCTGGGACTTGAGAAGCTCTCTCTCTCTCTCTCTCTCTCTCTCTCTGTATATATATATATATATATTTTGCATCTTTTGTTCCTTTGTCAACAAATAACTCGTAACTGACTAGACACTGTCCCTCTCTGGCACATACACATGGAAGATACCATAGTTCTCTATCCTTCTCCGGCTGTCGGCCACCTGATCTCCATGGTGGAGCTGGGGAAACTTATACTTACCGACCACCCCTTCTTTTCCATCAAAATCCTCATCACCGCCCCACCTTACAACGCCGGCAGTACCGCTCCTTACATCAACAGTGTTTCCACTACCACTCCTATCACCTTCCACCACCTTCCCTCTGTTTCTCTCCCTCTCCATTCCTCTTCTCCCCACCAGGAAGCCCTAGCCTTTGAATTCCTCCGTCTCAACAACCCAAACGTCCACCAAGCCCTCCTTTCTATCTCTCAGAATTCCAACATCCATGCCTTTATCATGGACTTCTTTTGCACTCCAGCTCTCACCGTTGCCGCTGATTTCAAAATCCCCGCCTACTTCTTCATGACTTCCGGTGCTGGTTGCCTCTCCTCCATGCTTTATTTCCCCACCATTCATCGAACCACCACCAAAAGTTTGAAAGACCTCGATACCTATATTGAAAACCCAGGCATCCCACCAATGATGGTCGCCGACATGCCAAAGACAGTACATGATCGAACTGATAAGGCCTATGAGTGCCTTTTGAATATATCTATCCAATTGCCAAAATCAGCTGGAATTATTGTTAACACATTTGAAGCACTCGAGGCTAGAACTATCAAAGCAATATCAGATGGTCTCTGTGTTCCTGATGAACCTACACCACCAGTATATTGCATAGGACCGTTGATTGCAGCCAATGATCAAACCGGTGGCGGTGAGTGCTTGACGTGGCTTGACTCACAACCGAGTCAGAGTGTTGTGTTTCTGTGTTTTGGCAGCTTAGGGTTGTTTTCATCGGAGCAGTTAATGGAGATAGCTGTGGGGTTGGAAAGAAGTGGGCAGAGGTTCTTGTGGGTGGTGCGCAGTCCGGCTACAGAGGACAAAAGCAGGCGCTTTTTAGCACCGCCGGAGCCGGATTTGGATGCATTGCTCCCGGATGGTTTCTTGGAAAGGACAAAAGATAGGGGATTGGTGGTGAAGTCATGGGCTCCACAGGTTGCTGTGTTGAATCATGACTCGGTGGGCGGGTTTGTGACTCACTGTGGGTGGAACTCGGTGTTGGAAGCGGTGTGTGCTGGTGTGCCCATGGTGGCATGGCCACTCTATGCAGAGCAGAGGCTCAACAGGGTTTTGTTGGTTGAGGAAATGAAGTTAGCTCTGCCAATGAAGGAATCAGAAGACGGGTTTGTGAAGGCGGGCGAGGTGGAGAAGCGAGTTAAAGAGCTGATGGACTCGGAGGAAGGAAACTCGGTGAGGAAGCGGACATTGAGCATGAAAGATGCTGCAAATGCAGCTATGAGCTGCAAGAGCGGGTCAACTCGTATTGCGCTAGCTAAATTGGTTGAGTCATGGACCCTGCAGGGTGAAGACAAGGCGAGCCGAGTTCCTCCATGATTTTGTAGGTTTCTACGTCAGGCAACAGAACAGTAAGATGGATAGTTATGGAGCTTGTTTTCATTCGGGTCCATGAGTAGTTTACAAATCAACCTGTGTGACTGATATGTTGAACTGGCGTATTAAATAATAATAAATAAATTTTCGATAGTTATGACTGTAGCCATGAATAAGTCCATGCATGATGCATGTCCTAGTTAGAAATTTCATGTGATTCAATTGTTGGGGACAACAATCTGGATAGCTATACTGTAATATAAAAGGGAGAATGTATCTGTCCCTTCGATCTTTCTACATATATTTGCTACAAATATGAAACATACCAAAGAACGATACCTAAGACAGGATAAGAGGCTAAAACAATAATATATATATATATATATATATTTATTTAATTTTTTTGAAAAGTTAATAGTATACAGAAGAAGAAGAAGAATGTATAGAGAAGTGGAATACCTCCACAAAAAAAGAGGGGGGAGGGGGGAGGGGGCTTTAACATAGTTGCACCCAATCCTTTAGCACAGCAGCAGCAACAGCAAAAAAATCAAACCAGAGCCTCACCTAAGAGGAACAAAACCAATTAACCAAAAATATTGTTGGGCAATCTCCAAGCTCCTTGAAGCCTTCTATTAGTAGGGCTGGCCGAAATGTTCTTAATGTTCAATAGACATCCACGAATCATATTCAAAGTCACACATAAAACAATCTGAACATTCTTTTTTCTCATTTGAGAAAAGTATATGATTACACCCATCCTAGAGCATGTACACAGTCGCAACAAGATGGAGTCTCCCCAAAGTAGCTGAAAGGTAAACAATTCCAAGATCCGGGCTCTAAAGCAAATCACAATTACTCACCAGGCTAAGCCAAATCTGCTGAGAGAAGGTGCACATAAAGAAGAGGTGGTCAAGAGTCATGAGACTCATTTTCAACCTCACACAAAACACAACTAGTGCAGGTGTTGCCCATAAATCTACTCCAACAATCCAACGACCGAAGACTCTAGTTGATAGCAATTCAGAGGATGAAGCTGCATCTCAAGATAGTTAGAGAATGCCACACCAGTCTCCACCACTGGTCTGGAGCTACAGAGAAAGAACCTCCATAGCCCAGCCATTCCACTGTATCCTTCTTAGCGTGGGGGAGGCCTTAGATTAGTAGGAGCAGAGTCTTGCACTTCCAAGAGCTGTGGCAAGTCCATGGTAGGCCAACCCCATTGGTCACCATCAACAATAGTGCTCAACAATAATTAATCAGGCATAATTTTTTGTGAAAAAATTCAAAAATTGAAAAAATAATAATCACAATATAGCTCACAGAAGAGACGATCAAAACTTTAGAGTTTGGTATGCAAAGGGTGCTGATGTCAAGTTGATATCAGAAATTCGTACTTGATGTCATCAATTTCAGTATTATTCCTTGCTCTATAATAATTTCTGCATTCCTATTCATCAAATTTGTATCTCGTTTTGCATACCATTTAACTTTGATAAAGAAGAAGAAAAAGAAAAAAAAAAGGGCAAAAAAAAGTAAAAGAGCGATGCATAACACTGAAATCATATAATATTATTTGCAATATTTTAAATAATGTAGTTGATATGGTACACTAATAAAGTGTCATACAAGAAAAATAACATTATTAAAATATAAATTTTAAAGTATAGCATTATTAAATAATAATATTATATTTTAGATTAACATCTTTTAAGAGAAATGTAAATATTGAAAAAAAATGTACTTGTATTGGGAGAAATGCTATGTTTCTCGAATATTTATTTCAAATTTTATATTTCAAATGATGTGATACAATAATATTAATAATGTATTAAATTATATAATTAATGTGTCACTGTAATATTCTGCCAAGTCACTATTTCATCATTGTGTAACATTACTCGTCTTAAACTCTTAGAACTTACTTCCTCAAAAAAATTAACTTTTTAAAGAGGACAAATATTAAATATTTTCATACTTAAATAAGAATATAAATTTACAAAAATTAATATTCTTTCACCTTAAGAAGTATATTCATATTAAATTAGTGAAAACGATAATTTGAATATATATATATAATAATTTATACATTCATTGATTTTTCAAAGAAAACTGTTAAAATAAGGGATTCTTAAATTGAAAGGTGGAGTATAAGAGATAGAGTGTAATTATCATATATATATATTTTTGATTTGATGGTTTGAATGTCTTTATTTTCCTGTCTGTAAATGGGGAGGGGGTGGGGGATGTTTATCATGCACAAACAGGGCATCTTCTAGTGATTGAGAAAGCAATAATTTTCATTTGAATCCACCACCTAGTCTAAACTGAACTTGAATAGTGAATGTTTGAAATGATAGACTGTTGAAGGAGATCATCCATTTTAACTCTTTATTCAGAAACAGCCCTTTAGAGATCCTGGGTCCCCCTGGATGATAGACCTCACCAGCAATCGCTCAACTACATCTAAATACTAAATTTTGCTACCTTTTATTAATCCTGATCATGATTCAAGGCTACATCTTTAACACTCACAAGGATCAATGGAAGCTGTAGTCCTGTATCCATCTCCAGGTATTGGCCACCTGGTTTCCATGGTGGAGCTAGGGAAACTCATACTCAACCACCACCCGTCATTCTCCGTCATCATCCTCACCACTAGTCCACCATTCAACACCGGCTCCACCGCTCCTTACATCCGCAGCGTCTCTGCTACAACCCCCGCCATCAACTTCTATCCACTCCCCACCATCTCTCTCCCTCTTGACATCGAATCCTACCCCTCCATTGACGCCATTAACTTCGAGATCTTGCTCCTCAACAACCCTCACGTCCACCACGCCCTCCAATCCATCTCTCTCACTTCCACCATTGCTGCCTTCATCATCGACTTCTTTTGCACCCCTGCTCTCTCCATTGCTGCCGATCTCAAAATACCCGCCCACTATTTCTTCACTTCTGGCGCCGGATGTCTCGCTTCCTTCCTTTATCTCCCCACAATTCATCGAAACACCGACAAAAGTTTCAAAGATCTCAATACGCTTCTTGATATTCCGAGCTTACCGCCAATTCCCTCGTCGGACATGCCAAAGCCGATGCTCGACAGAACCTTTACAGAGTATTCAATCTTGCTAGACTATACGATCCAATTGCCAAAATCAGCTGGAATTATTGTAAACACGTTCAAATCGCTTGAACCAAAAGCTGTTAAAGGGATATCTGATGGACTATGCGTTCCCGATGGCCCTACGCCGCCAGTTTTTTGCATTGGACCGTTGATTGCAGCAGATGAGCGGCGGAGTGGCGGCAGCGTGCACGAGTGTCTGAAGTGGCTGGACTCACAACCGCGTCGAAGCGTTGTGTTCTTGTGTTTTGGAAGCTTGGGTACGTTTTCGGCTGAGCAGTTGAAGGAGATTGCCGTTGGGTTGGAGAGAAGTGGACAGAGGTTCATGTGGGTGGTGCGCACTCCACCCTCGCAGGACAAAAGCAGGCGCTTTTTAGCACCGCCTGACCCGGATTTGGATGCGTTACTCCCGGATGGGTTCTTGAATCGGACAAAGGAGAGGGGACTCGTGGTCAAGTCATGGGCCCCGCAGGTGACGGTATTGAGTCATGATTCGGTGGGCGGGTTTGTGACTCACTGTGGGTGGAACTCGGTGTTGGAGGCAGCGTGTGCCGGTGTGCCTATGGTGGCGTGGCCGCTTTACGCTGAGCAAAGGTTTAATAGGGTGTTGTTGGTGGAGGAAATGAAGCTGGCTTTGCCTATAAACGAGTCAGAAGATGGGTTTGTGAGTGCGGCCGAGGTGGAGAAACGAGTCAGGGAGTTAATGGAGTCGGAGGAAGGGAAGCTAGTCCGGGAGCGAGCCCATGCAGAGAGGGAGGCGGCAAGGGCAGCTATGACTGAAGGCGTGTCGTCGCGTGTTGAATTGGCTAAGTTGGTTGAGTCTTGGAAGCTGGGATAAGCCGAGTCGCACCAGGGCTTGACTCGGTTTGTAACTTGTCAAACTTGTGAGCTTCATCGATCCAAGCTCATGCCTAGCATGTTCAACTAGAAGTGATGTTATTGTCTCTCTAAAATTTTGATTATCATGGTGTGTGTAATTGAGAAAATCCGGAAAGAAATTGAGTGTGTGTGTGTGTATATATATATATATATATATATATATATATATATATAATATGATTGTTTGGTTGTTGAGAAAATCTGAAAAGAAAGATGAGAGTTTTGAATTAATAAGAGAGAAAAAATTAAAAAAATGAGTATTAGTTGAAATGTGTAATTTAATAACTTTACCGTTGTTTTAAATATCTAATTAATTCTATAAGATTTTAATAAAAAAAATCAGTTTAATTTCGTAAAACACAAAAGTATGTGTGTAATTAAGATTTACTTCAAGAGTAATATTTAAATAAATAAATTTCAGAATTGACTATAATGATAGAAGTAATATTTGGATGTTTAAAAAAGATAGTTTTGGGTGCTTATATAAAATGAAATATGATTATCTTCTTTTGGAAGATATTAAATAGATTTTTTTAATGTGTTTGACTATCTATTATATAAATAGAATTATATTATGTATATAATTAACAAATAATATATAACAATAAAATAAATTAATAAATCACTATTATATTAAATAAAATAAATACAAACATTAAATACATATTATATAATCTAATAATTATATAATATAACTATTAAAATACAAATTAATAAATATTTATTCATTTAAAATAATTTCAAAATAAATAAATAATATACTAGATATATATGATATGCTATATAAATATAAACAAACATAAAATATAAATTAATTAATATTTAAGTGTAGTAGGAAATTTCGTAAATAATAAAAAATGTCATGGGCAGTTTTGAAAAGATAAAAATTGACCCAATAAATTAACAACACACTTATTTCAACAAGTACTCTTGAACTGTTTACCAACTATGATAAAATGTCCTAAAGTCACGGTGTGTGGCCCCAAAGCATATGCCGATGTGGGGTTACAATATTTCACAAAACTTGTTACTTTTTTTATTCAATTTGTCATAAATAATTTTTTTTTTATAAATCTAAAAAGATAATTAAATATGTGATAGGGTATAATTGCATTGAATAACGATGTAAAGTTATAGAAAAAAAAGTCTAACGAGACCATAATATGATATAATTTTTATTGTGATTTGAGTATAATTGTAGATCTCATAAAAATAATAAATTACAGTAAAAGTAACATTATATTACAGTTCCACTAAACTATTTTTTTAAAGTACGATTGTCTCGACCTTTTCAGAGACATAGGAGCCTTAATACTACCAAGGATAGTTGCAACTATTAAAAATTCTCAAGTTAGGTGTGTCTCTATTTTGTGAAATGAAGACACTTTTATTTGTCTTGCAAATAGAAAAAAAAAAAAAAACAATTTTAAAACAATTTTTTCTTTAAAAAAAATATAATTTTTAAAATTACTTTTTATCTTCTTTTGACACAAATAGAGGTCCTTCTATTTCATGAGAAATAGAAAAAATCTCAATGCAAAATTCTCTTGCTTTCGAGTTATACACGTTGTACTCGAAAGCATAGAGTCTTTTAATAACCATGGAAAGTGCCTCCCATTTTACGAAAAATAAAGAAACTGTCAATTCAAAATTCTCTTGCTATTGAGTTATACACGTTATACCCCAAAGCATAGAATCTTAAAATAACCATGGAAAGTGACCCTTCTTAAAATTCTTCTACTTGCCGCCAAATTTCTCTGATTAGCTATCAATAAGTGGAGAGCGTGACCCTACCATTTTGTACCACATTCTTTCAATCGAGAGATGCAGAAGGAAAACAAATGTTTGAAAACTAAAGTATATGAAAAAAAGTCGGATACAAAATTTTAGATTAGGTACACCAAAATATATGTGTTGAAAATATATCGAGATGAGATAGTTAAAATTCATTTTTTTATATGACAAATTAGAATTTGAATCCTATGTTATACATCCATACTTAGAATAGTACTCCTCAGGCTGGGCGTTTGACGGGCCGCATTGTTTAGTTGGGCATTGAGGCCCGAAACAGGCTCTTATGGCCAATACCGGATGCATGATAAAAGTCAATTTTTTAAAATTTATTAGAGAAATTATTTAGTGAGATGATTACTTCACGTTATTATCTGATGCGTGTGATTGACTCTCAATTTTTTTTTTTCACTTTTTCAAAATTATAGGAATTTTTTTTTTTTTTTTACATAAATATAAGAAAAGTGATCGAACTTGTGAGTAATAGCGACCATCTCACTATATCGAATAGTGACGTAATATGATCATCCTATTGAATAATTTCTCATCTCATTGACTTCTCATTATGCAATTTATTGTTAGTATTTTATGATACACGATACATATTTTACAATATGTTTCAATATGGATATAAAATGTTACGTATTTTATAATTGTATTTTTTTTCATCGTGTCTTATAATAAACAATACATATTTTATGATACATTTCGTTATGTATGATTCATGCGATACAAGTAATTAAGTTAAACGACATCATTTTGATTTTTTGTTTTAGTTTTATATTGCTTCTTTGTAACGTTTAACGATTTTCACTCAAACAAGAAATAAGAAAAGTTACTAATTTAAGCAAACGACAATAAGGAGCGAGTATATACAATAAGTTGAAGAAAATAAAAAGTAAAAAATTATTGGCATTTGATGATGATGATGATGATACTGATGTTATTAAAATTGAATATTAAAATAAAAATGGAATGAATTATAAAAATAAATAATTTTAGATTTTATCTTTAAATTTTGACATTGATAAACTATTTTGAAAACTTGAGTTATTAAACTTCAATTGATTATATCATAATTAATTAAAAATTTATCATATCATTTATAAAAATTCTTTCTGAACAATTTCTTTGAGTATACTCCATCTTTGAAAGACTCGTAAATTTCCAACCAAATTCCGTGTGAGTATTCAATGTCCTGGGCTATATGATACTAACCGTTAAATAATGTGTCACATTTAACAATTGAAATCGATTTGAATTCTCTCTAATATACTGGAAAAATCAGTGCATTCTCTATTCACATGAGATGAGCCCCATAAAAATGAGTCCTACAGTAAATCATATCTCGTATGGGAGGAGTAGTGCACTGAAATTCTCAACTGCATTAAAGAGATTTCTTTTTTCGTTACCTACAACTAATGGTCAACAACCTTCGGACTTGTACAATTATACAGAGCTAACAATAATTTATCGTGTGGATAGAGACATGATTGAGATTAATTTTCAAACATGAAAAATGTCATGTTTGAAAAATGTTATGTATTTTCGATTTATGCTCTTAATTGTATCTCTAATATAATATATTTAGATATGATGTATCTAGATATGATGATTTTAAATTTTACATGATGTAATTTTTAAAGTCATTGACATGTCACATTAGGAATATAGTTGGAGATAAAAATTAGAATAACTAGTAGTACTCTTTGAACATATATTCTTTAGTGAGTTTAATACACCATGTGTTAATATATCATTCTAAAGACAGTCTGTCATATATATATATATATATATATTATGTCTCACTAAAAAGGGTAATTGTAAACTCGAGTGTATATGAAACATGATTTTTTAACCATTAGTTAGATTGTCTAGGAATTGAGTTTTCATTTATCCCACTTATTTTATCTCTAGCTCCTAAATTATATAATGGTAAAAATATATTGTCTCTCGTATGCATTTGAGCTTATTTGCTCCATGATTAAAGAGCTACTAACACATTATTTAGAGTAACTTCAAGAGGGGATCTATTTTTGGACCAGTACTGCTACAATGTTGATGCATATACTAATGATTTTTGATATTATACATCACTTAAACAGTGGTATCTAAAAAGAGTATTCATTTGATATTTTAATATATTTTTGTTTATCTTTTCTCTCTCTTCCCACCAATTTATTTCTCTCTCTCTTTCAATTAACTTTTGAATTTCTTCTCTCACGTGATTCATATCTACATCTACTTAGTTATTATTTATGACTAGAACTAAAATGAATACAAGGTCGTCTTTTGAAGGGTAAATAGTGCAACAATTGAAACCAAATTAATAGTTTAAATGAATGACTTTCAACTACGTCCACAGTTAGAATTGCTCTTAATAGTTAAACTATGTGATGTAAATCATTTAATATTTTTGATAAAATGAGTCACCCTCCAACTAAGAAAGATATTCAGTAACGCGATCATTTCATTTTACTATTTGATATTGAGTTATTCTTTCTCTCAGGAATTTTAGAATAATTGTCCTCTTTGTATTTTAGAGCAACAAAACTATATGATCGGGTAATGTAATAATTCCTCCTCCAACTAACGGTCAACTTGTACAATTATATAGAGCAACAACCTTGGCCTTGAGTGGCGAGGGAGCCATTAAAGAGCTACAGCTGACGCTTCTCTTTCCCACCCCCCAGTCTCTAAAATGGAGGACGTCATTGTTTTGTATCCCTCCCCTGGAATAGGCCACCTGGTTTCCATGGTGGAGTTAGGGAAGTTCTTACTAAATCACAACCCTTCATTCTCTATCATAATCCTCGTAACCAAAGCACCTTACAACACCGGCTCCACCGCCCCATACATCAGCAGCGTCTCCGCCACCACTTCTTCAATCACCTTCCACCACCTCCCCACCGTCCCTCTTCCTTCCAACTCGTCCAGAAACTTCATAGATCTCTCCTTTGAAATCCCCCGTCTGAACAACGCTAATGTCCACCAAGTCCTTCAATTCATCTCGAAGAAATCAAGACTCAAAGCTTTCATTATGGACTTCTTTTGTAACGCCGCTTTTGAAGTCTCCACAAGCCTTAACATTCCCACTTTCTACTTCTACACTTCCGGCGCAAACTGCCTCGCCATATTCCTGCACCTCCCGGCCCTCCATGAAAAGACTACAAAAAGCATTAAAGATCTCAACACATGTCTTGAGTTTCCAGGCGTACCGCCGATCAACACTAGAGACATGCCCGAAACATTGTTTGATCGGAATAGTATGGCATATAAGAATTTCATAAACACTGCGAACCAGATGGCCAAATCATCAGGAATCATCGCCAACACTTTCAGTTCCTTCGAACCAAGGGCTATCAAAGCGATAGCCAATGGAGTTTGCATTCCAAACGCGCCAACTCCACCAGTTTTTTATGTCGGACCCTTAATTGCGAGTAATCATCAAACAGGTGGTGGTCGTGATGAACATGAGTGTTTAACTTGGCTTAACTCACAACCTAGTGGAAGTGTTGTGTTTCTTTCTTTTGGAAGTATGGGTTTGTTCAAGGCAGAGCAGTTGATAGAAATGGCAATTGGGTTAGAGAACAGTGGGCACAGATTCTTGTGGGTGGTGCGTAGTCCACCTGGAGACGATGAAACCAAGCACTTTTTAGCAACTCCTGAGCCAGATTTGAATGCACTATTGCCAAAAGGTTTCTTGGACAGAACCAAAGATAAGGGATTGGTGGTAAAGTCATGGGCCCCACAATTGGCTGTACTGAATCACGAGTCGGTGGGTGGGTTCGTGACTCACTGTGGGTGGAACTCGACTCTGGAAGCGGTGTGTGCTGGCGTGCCGATGGTGGCGTGGCCGTTGTATGCAGAACAAAGATTGAATAGGGTTTTTCTGGTGGAGGAAATGAAGGTAGCTCTGAAGTTGAATGAGTTGAATGACGGGTCTGTGATTGCCGCCGAGTTTAGAGGAGCGAGTGAAAGAGTTGATGGACTCGGAAAGCGGGAAGGCGGTGAGAGAGAGAGTTATGGCATTGAGAGATGGTGGCAAGGCCGCAATCGGAGAGGGTGGCTCGTCAAGAGTTGCACTGGCCAACTTGGTCCAGTCGTGGAAACAAGGATGAAATGAAGAAATCATCTCGGAGAAATTCTGGTATGGGTCGGGTTTACTGGTGTTGGAGTATTTCCGTTTTAATTGAAATAGATTATCTCTATTTCTCTCACGATCAGTGTCACTTGTTTGTACAGAAATAAAAGAGATGATTTTAACTAAAATTGAGACACCCCAAATTCGGGTTTATTAATGAATTCAACCAATTATAACATGACATTTGTATAAAAAAAAATTATGCATATAGTGTGCAAATGTTATGTTTTAATTGACTTATATCAAATGTGGTATGATGATGTTTTAACCCTCACAAACTCTTCAATTTTTGTAAATACATGAAAAAGGTGAATTATCATGAATTCAAAAAAATATAAAAAATAAAATTTTATAAAATAATTTTTTTTATGGACGTAAGAAAGAAAAGAGTGTCAGATGTAGAAGACTAAAGCCTACTTTATTTACTTCAAAATAGCCTAATTCTTGAGAGGAGAATAGAGCTTTGAATGCAATCAAAGCACCAAGTTTTTATTTGATGTGAGATTTTTTTCTTCGGAGATATCATTCCACCATATCTGAGTAATAACATAGAATGATAGTCTCACTAAATAAATTCTTATGTGAAATTAAAAATTTTTTAGCATGGACCGAATGATATGGTCCATAAATCCTATCAATCACACACAAATAATATATATATATATATATATATATATATTTTGTCTCTTAAAAACTAAAAACTTATCTAAATAATATTATATATAAATTGGGTTAATGGCAGGTCAATGAACCTGTACATGGTAGAATTTATCTGGGGATAGGAGGTTCATCTGCAAATTGTATATTGATTCAAACAAAAGGATATCTTGTGTATGGATAGATTTTTAATGATTTTCTCAACTTTATCCTGGTTGCTTAATAAAGAAAATTGTGTTTGTGGTGTTAGTAGTAATCCACGTTAGTGTATTTATTTTTTTAAGAATGAAGACGTAATTTATTTTGAAATACATTAGAAAATTAATGGATATTTTAAAATATCATTATCGGAAGAATTGGGGACCAAACATTCATGTTGTCAAGACAAACTAGGGCCAGCAAACCCACATATTTATTTTTAATATAATATAAATTTAATAATAATTATATATTAATATATATATAAATAAAATACTATAACATAGCTAACCTTTCCAACCAAAATATTATGAATAAAATTATAAGAAAATGATTGTTTTCGGTACACCGAAGAGATCAAATGAATGTCTATTCTTACATAAGATAGGTTTTATAAAGATGCGTTTTATTGTGGATCTCATCGGTGCATGAAAAGGATTCGAAGATAATCTCTTAATTATTAATCTGATCTTATCAACTTAAAGTAAGTCAAAATTCTATTTAAAAATGAAAGAAAGAGAGAGTAAACAATTTACAGAAAATTAGAGTTGAGAGAGAGAGAGAGAGAGAGAGTCATTTTTTGAAGTGGATTTTAGGTAGGAGATAGAGACGCATTTCAAAACAAAATTTTAAGAGCATTTTATATACATTCCATATCTATAGGCTTAAACCATGAGATAAGACTAAAGTAAGAGTGATGGGATAAACTATTTCTAAGAGAAATTGCAATGGAGTGGTGGAAAATAAGAGAAAAACTGAAAGGACCTGATTAATATATTCAGATTTATATATACATAGGAAATGATTAATATAATTGAAAGTCACTTATCAAACTAGTCCAATATGGGCTTCTTTTTTGCTGACATGGCCTTGGCTACTAGACTTATCAACCTAGTCCAATATGGGCTTTCCTTTTGCTGACTGCTGGAGGTTGTCAAACTAGTCTAACATGGTCTTCTTGTTCCAGACATGGCCCATTGAGCCCAGGCCTATATCTTTTTTACTTTGGGCTCAAAAGACCAAAATTTAAAAAACCCATGTCAAACTCCAATATATATACACACATATACATATATGGTAAGCATAAAAAAACTTGGGGATATCAATTGGACTGTTAGTAGAACGAATTTGGTAAGTATATAAATATGTTAGGAATGAGTTTGAAAAAAAAATGTTAAAATCAAAAATTATTATTCATATTATGGAACAAAACTATATGATCAGTGTGATCTAATTGAATGACTGATCTTAAATAGAATAGAATTGTAAGATATAATTAATATAACTAATTTCAAATAATTAATATAAAACATTATTGATTGAGATGAATTTAGTTATTATGTGTGAATTTTTTAATTTTAATTTTGATACAAATAGGGGAATTTGAAGTTAACTAATATTGAGTAATACATAAGTCATATTAAAATATCATATGAAGTACAAAGCTGGCAGTGAGTTGGATTCACAATGGTTGAAGATTGAATGGGTTCCAAAATTAGTCAAGCATTCCTACTTCAATCACAAATCACAATCAGATTTAAAGATTTCAATTAAAACTTGATGACAAACATTAAGCAATAAGCCCAATCCTTAACTACCATTTCTATTGTTTAGGGAAAAGAAAAATTAAATTCTGAAATTAAATATACTGGGAAGTATTCAATTTGATCAATGTTATAAAAGCTAATGATGTGGAGTGATTCTTTATATATATATATGTATATATATATATATATATAAAGACACAGTTTAAAATATATACTTCTTATGATTTGACCAAAATAAATAAATAAAAAAAAATTTGATGACCCATTAAGAAAATGGGTTGGTCCAAAACCAACTACAGGTTGCAAGCCAGGAAATCAATTAAGATAACAATTTAACTCATTTCATTAAAAATCGGTCATACTTTGTTTCTAATAAAAAAGTGTTTGAAAAAAGTTATGTCCGTTTGTTAGGGTTTAGAATGGATTTGAGCTGAAGATATTTTGTTTATCTTGATTATATAACATACAATAATAAAAGAATTTTATATTATAATTAATATTTATAATGATTTTTTTTGTCACTCATCAAAATTTTAAGCAAACTTGATAAAATTATATATTTTAAAAAAATAATAATATATATAATTATCTATTGACATGTATATTTTTAATTTTAACAATGTCACATTTTATTTGAAATGTGTTAATTAAAATAATTTTTTTAAAAAAATAAATAAAAATTTAAAAATAAGTGAGTATCTCATTGACACCCGAGTCCTTCGCTCTTGACCCGTTGCGATCCATAGGATTCGTCCAGGCATTCCTTGTGTAACCAGAAGGATTCGCCATGGGCTGGGCTTGGTTTCATATTTTATGAAATTTTGAGTAAAGCCCAAATACCGGCCTATCATTATTCCGTTCGGATTCTAAAATAGGCAAGAGCCTCCATTTTATTAAATAAAATTTTGAACAATCTGAGAAGTAGAAATAGTACTCTTTTACCATTTGAAGGTGTGGTGGTGTAATAAAGATATCGATTATAAAAATTACATATCTCAAATTCGAGTTATGTTTGTGACAATCGTTATCAACTAAAATTAAAGGGTAAGTTTGGATGTCATGGGAAGGGAGATTTAGTTTCGTTGGTAGTTAGAACTTAAAAGATGAGTCTGAATGTCATAAGAAGAAAAACTTAGTCTCGTACAAATAAACTGGTTCAGAATACCTCTTACCGATTTATCAAAAAAAGAAAAGAAATAGCACTCTTTTAATATAATTTTTTTATATCTTATTAAAAAACCTTTAGGGAAAGTGTTAATACTTTTGAAATGGTAGCTGTTTTGGTCAAACAAAATTTTTATTTTAAATGTTTATTATTGAGAAATCTATTTTTATTATGTTTCCCTTCTACTTTCTAATTTTCTGGTCCGATCCCTTTTGTTTTCTTTAATTTCTTTTCTCTTGTACATGTGTATATATAAGAATAATGCTGCCTTTTTAAACCTAATTTTCTTACTCGAGACCTGTTCTAATAAAGAAAATGTTATCTATATAAATTTGTATTTTCAAAGTCATTGACATCACTTGATACTTTTGAGATACACATAATACGATTTCGAAATAATCACATGATGCTATGTCAAATTAGAAATATAAAAGTAAAAATAAAAATAGAAGATTTATAATATTACTCTTATAAGAAAGAACACTGCTATATAACATACTTTTTCTCCTAACACAGTTTTCATTTCATGAAATAATAAGGTAAGAGGCGGACTGATGTTCAATTCGACTGGTACAAATACTCACTTTTTACTTAATTTGTTTAAATTTGATGCCACTCGACATAAAAATAATTGTTAGATTTTTTTTGCATTGTTGTAGAAAAAAAAAGAAAAAGAAAGAGAAAGAAATAATGAGATAGGACCCACTTTTATTGGTTAATGGGACCTCATTATATTCTCATGGAGTGACAAATATGGTAGGAGAAAAAACATGTAATGTAAAACTTTCTTATAATAAATACAAGTCTATTATTTTGTGCTAAAATTAATTATAGTACTTATTACATGTAACGTAACATTTTTTTAAAAATAAATACACGAGTCCCATCATTTTGTGCTTTGAAATTAATTAGAGCAATTATTACATGTAATGTAACATTTTCTTATAATAAATACAAGAGTACCATTATTTTGTGCCTAGAAATTAATTAGAGTGCTTATTACATGTAAAGTGACATTTTTTATAATAAATACATGAGTCCCATCATTTTGTGCCTAGAAATTAGTTAGAGTGCTTATTACATGTGATGTAACATTTTCTTATATAAATACAAGAGTCTTATTATTTTGTGCCTAGAAATTAATTAGAGTACTTATTACATGTAGTGTAACATTTTCCTATAATAATAAATACATGTAATGTAATGTAATTTCTTTATTTATAAAAGAGTATTTATTATTTTTTTGAGCTCAATAAATAACTAGTTTCAAACCATATTTAGTATTGAGTACTTGTTTAATAAAGAAGTTGAAGGAGTTAATGATGGAGGCAAGCTCAAATTATTCATATAAAAGGCTTGATTCCTCTGCAACCCAAGGGTGCTTAAGCATGCACATCACTCAGTTTAGAGAAAGCACCAAAAGGAGTTCACGGGTGAGAAGGCAAAAGAAAAGAAAAAGAAAAGAATGGGAAGAACCCGTGAACATGCACTGATTCAAAGCGCAGAGAAAGCAAACAAACAAAACACAGCATTTGAAAAGTTTCACCACCCGACAAGGGTCCCTTGATTCGAATGAGGACAACAGTTAGTACTACACTACCCTCGAATTCTTCACTCTCTATTCATTGATCCACGATAAGGACCCGTGACATGCACATTGTTTAGTCACTCATAACTCATTTGTTTTATAAATTAGATAAAGTTAGATTAGCTTTTTCTTTATTGATAGTGATAAAATTAGTAATTATAATTTCAGAGTGGCAGCTTAAGATAATTTGGAGTTTAAAGCATAATTTTAAACGATGTCTTTTTTATTTTTAATATTTGTATAAATTTTTTATTTAAAGTTTATTTTTCTTGCCTTTTGAGATGCAAAGCAACTAAGTAAATTTTTGTATTTAAGTTTTGCTTGTATATCATTTTCAATTGATAATATGGCTAATC